>CAWUFW010005571.1:0-1309303 GCA_963921515.1 Calotriton arnoldi
TGTCAAGGGGTATGGATCAATAGTGACACCCTTGAATGACTTAACTTCTAAGAAAATGCCCAAAAGGTTCAGTGGACAGTTAGCTGTCAAAAGGCATTTGATGACCTCAAGCAGGCCATGTGCACTGCTCCAATTCTGCAGAGTCCTGATTACTCCAAGAAGTTCATTGTTCAAACAGATGCATCTGAATTGGGGGTAGGGGCTGTACTGTCACAATTGAATGAAGAAGGTCAGGATCAGCCAGTAGCTTTTATTAGCAGAAGGCTGACCCCTAGAGAGAAACGTTGGTCAGCCATAGAGAGGGAGGCCTTTGCTGTGGTCTGGGCTCTGAAGAAGTTGAGGCCATACTTGTTTGGTACACACTTCCTGGTTCAGACAGACCATAAGCCCCTCTTATGGCTAAAACAAATGAAGGGTGAAAACCCCAAACTGCTTAGGTGGTCCATTTCCCTACAGGGGATGGACTTTACAGTGGAACATAGGCCTGGGAGTAACCATGCGAATGCAGATGGACTCTCTAGGTATTTCCACTTAGAACATGAAGACTTAACTGGGCAAGGTTAGTTTAATGTCCCTACGTTTGGGGGGTTGTGTAGGAGAGTAGGATCTGCTTCACATGGGTACCCCCACTTTTTGCTGATGCTTCACTGTTTTTCGACATTAGTCTGGCTGGGGCCCTGCTAATCAGAACCCCAGCCTAGCTGCTTCCTCTCTAAAATGGTTTCCATGTGCCTTAGGCACATCACTGATTGGGATCTGGAGTGCCCTTATAAGTCCCTAGTATATGGTATACTATGTACCAAGGGCATAGGTACCTCAGAGGCCTGCCAGGGGCTGCAGCATGTATTATGCCACCCCTGGAAGGCCATCCAAACTGACACCACAGGTCTGCTACTGCAGCCTGGGTAAGGTGGTGCATGCACTCTTACTGTGATATAGGTTACCTATATCACGAAATACATACACACATATAAACCTATAAGTCACTCCTAAGGCAGGCCTTATCAATCCTAAAGGCAGAGTGCATGGTTCCTATGTGAGAGGGTGCCCCTGCATGAGCAGGGCCCCTCTGCAGCGTTCGGAGACCATCTCTGATGCTGTTTGTAGTGCAGCCTGACCATATACTCTTAAGCGCATTATATCCTCGCGGTAAAATGCTAACTTTGGAATGGCTGCACCTAAACATGTCGTGTTTGGTGTCAAACATCTTGGAATACTACCCCCCCCCCGCCAATACTGGCGGCGGGGGTAGCATTCCACCCTGCTAGAGGGAAAGACATGTTAACTCTGACGAGTCCGGTAACTTCTTTCCAGAGCCCTGGCATCACAAAATGGATGCTGCTGCCACAGACACGAGTCTGGCCTCCTGCTGCTGGACGAAACTCCGGCAGGGGAGGCCTGGACAATAGGTTTCCTGTCCCAGGGAGGTGTGACCACCTCCCCAGACAGGATAATGTGTATTGGGGCTGGGCGGGAGCACTTTCGGGTGCTTTGAAGTCCTGCATTGGGGGCACATTTGGTGTCCCTGTGCATACCCCAGTTCAAACCGGATCAGGGGCTTGCAGCCCCTGCTTTGGCGCGAACTGGACAAAGGGAAAGGGGTGTAGCCACCCCTCTGCCCTGACCCACCCATAGGTGGGGCCACAGAGTAGTCCAACCCCTATTTTTAGAATAAAGGTAGGAACCCAGTCCTTAGGACTTTAGATTATACCTGGACGAAACTCTGAAACTGAATCCTGGACCTTCGACGCTCTACGACAAGATTAGAGGACTGAAGAATCTCCCTTGGGGTCAAGGAGTGACTCCCTGCTTGGCAGGCACCAAAGAAGCATCTGTCCGGTTCGCATTTCTGAAGCTCCCGTTGGACGCCGAAGTCATCGCATCACCAGAGGTGGATTCTCAGACTTCACCAAGGCTACCCTGAGTCCCAAGCAAAGCTGAGGCCCGTGGCTATCGTGGGTGACTTGAGACCGTGACCCCTGGACACCGAGCACATTTGCAAGTGCATCATCTTCTGGGTCTCTCAAGAAGTCGTGCTTTGGGCTCCGAGTAGCCCTAGCCTCCAGCACCACCTGCACCGAAGATCACTGGCCCACACTCCACGAGTGTCCTGTAAGCCAGCTCCACGTACGGCGTCACGAGGCTCCTTCGCGGTCGCTAGCCTGTTGGCTAGTAGCCCTTAACGAAGGCCAATCTTTTTCTTACTTGGCATCCTGGTTGCTCCAGGCCTGCCCTCACTTACTCTCGCTGGGTGAGTTCCACAGACCTTGCTGGTCTGCACCATCGACGATCTACATCTTAATCGAGACTTGCCGTTGCCAAGGCTTGTTGGGTCCAATCCGGTCGCCGATACCTCAGCACTCGACAGACATCGTGTACCAGCCGGAATCCTGCTCCTGGTCGCCGACAACGCCTCCTGGACCTCGTGGCTGAAGAGTCAAGACAACCGTCAACGCACCTGAAGCACTCGACATCGGTGGGCATCTGTCCATCGCCTTCCTGGTCACTGGCTAGTGACCCAGACTCTGTCCCCTCTGCTTTCAGGTTCACCAGAACTCCAATCCACTCTTGGATCCACCCGGACACTTTTCTCTTGGCCGCCAGCAGCACTTTGCAGCAGATCGCCATTCGAATCGACGACGAAACCCGACCCCGAAAGGCACCTATGGACCCGGCTTCCCTGGGTGAGGTAACACGAGTACTCCGGTGCTCCCGTGGGTAGAGACTCTTCAAAGTCCTAGATCTCAAAGGGTTTTGTCCTAGTCCTCTTTTAAGTGTCCCTTTCCTCTATTTTCCCGATCCCGACTTTCTCCATAGAAGTTAACGGCGTATCGCGGTTGTGTATTTACACTGCACGCGTCTCCCGTGGGTCCCCTGTGTCACTACCTTGGGTGGTTCCTTGTGGTCCAAGCACTTCTAGAGGCTCTAGGCCTAGTGTCTAGTTCAGTCGTGGTTCGCATACCACTTTATTGGTATATGGTTTGGTACGCCCTAGGGCCCAAACGTGTATTTGTGCTATTACTGTGAATTAATAACTTATAACTTATGTACTTCGAACTCTAGCCTCATAAAGAGACTAGAGGGGTGTGTTTAGCAATAAATACATATATTTTGAATATATACCTGGTGTGGTGCTCTTTCATTTGGTCACTCAAGAGATTATAGACTGGTAAAACAAGCTGCTTTACATTCCTTCAAGACTTAGCCTGAAGGCTGCTCTCCATAGCTACCACTAGGATAGCTTTCAATAAGGTTGTCTTTAACCTATCTCCAATAAGGGGTTGTTTGGACTGGTGCAAGGTGCCCACTATAATTAGTGGACAGCATATGCCAGGCCAACTTCTCACACCATCTACACTGCCCGAACACCACTGCACTGCCCTAAACCCTAAAACACTACCCCCAGCACGACCCCCTACACTACCCGAACACCACTGCACTACCCTAAAACCTAAAACACTCCCCCCAGCACGACCCCCTACACTACCCGAACACCACTGCACTGCCCTAAACCCTAAAACACTCCCACAGCACGACCCCCTACACTACCCGAACACCACTGCACTGCCCTAAACCCTAAAACACTCCCCCCAGCATGACCCCCTACACTACCCGAACACCACTGCACAGCCCTAAACCCTAAAACACTACCCCCGCACGACCCCCTAAACTACCCAAAACACCAATGCACTACCCTAAACCCTAAAACACTACCCCCCGCACGACCCCCTACACTACCCAAAGACCACTGCACTACCCTAAACCCTAAAACACTACCCCCTGCACAACCACCTACACTACACAAAGACCACTGCACTACCCTAAACCCTAAAACACTACCCCCGCACGACCCCCTACACTACCCAAAGACCACTGAACTACCCTAAACCCTAAAACAGGACCCCCTACACTACACAAACACCGCTGCACTACCCTAAACCCTAATACACTACCCCCAGCACGACCCCCTACACTACACAAACACCACTGCACTACCCTAAACCCTAAAACACTACCCCCTACACTACACAAACACCACTGCACTACCCTAAACCCTGAAACACCAGCCCCAGCACGACCCCCTACACTGACCAAACACCACTTCACTGCCCTAAACCCTGGAACACCAGCCCCATTACGACCCCCTACACTGCCCGAACACCACTGTACTGCCCTAAACCCTGAAACACCAGCCCCAGCAAGACCCCCTACACTGCCCGAACACCACTGCACTGCCCTAAACCCTGAAACACCACCCCCTGCAAGACCCCCTACACTGCCCGAACACCACTGCACTGCCCTAAACCCTGAAACACCACCCCCAGCACGACCCCCTAAACTGCCCGAACACCACTGCACTGCCCTAAACCCTGAAACACCAGCCCCAGCAAGACCCCCTACACTGCCCGAACACCACTGCACTGCCCTAAACCCTGAAACACCACCCCCAGCAAGACCCCCTACACTGCCCGAACACCACTGCACTGCCCTAAACCCTGAAACACCAGCCCCAGCACGACCCCCTACACTGCCCAAACACCACTGCACTGCCCTAAACCCTGAAACACCAGCCCCAGCATGACCCCCTACACTGCCCGAACACCACTGCACTGCCCTAAACCCTAAAACACCAGCCCCAGCAGGACCCCCTACACTGCCCGAACACCACTGCACTGCCCTAAACCCTGAAACACCAGCCCCAGCACAGACCCCCTACACTGCCCGAACACCACTGCACTGCCCTAAACCCTGAAACACCAGCCCCAGCACGACCCCCTACACTGCCCGAACACCACTGCACTGCCCTAAACCCTGAAACAACAGCCCCAGCACGACTCCCTACACTGCCCGAACACCACTGCACTGCCCTAAACCCTGAAACACCAGCCCCAGCACGACCCCCTACACTGCCCGAACACCACTGCACTGCCCTAAACCCTGAAACACCAGCCCCTGCATGACCCCTACACTGCCCGAACACCACTGCACTGCCCTAAACCCTGAAACACCACCCCCTGCACGACCCTCTACACTGCCCGAACACCACTGCACTGCCCTAAACCCTGAAACACCACCCCCTGAATGACCCCCTACACTGCCCGAACACCACTGCACTGCCCTAAACTCTGAAACACCACCCCCAGCACGACCTCCTACACTGCCCGAACACCACTGCACTGCCCTAAACCCTGAAACACCACCCCCTGCACGACCCCTTACACTGCACGAATGTGAGAAGTTGGCCTGGCATATGCTGTCCACTAATTATAGTGGGCACCTTGCACCGGTCCAAACAACCCCTTATTGGAGATAGGTTAAAGACAACCTTTATTGAAAGCTATCCTAGTGGTAGCTATGGAGATAGGTTAAAGACAACCTTTATTGAAAGCTATCCTAGTGGTAGCTATGGAGAGCAGCCTTCAGGCTAAGTCTTGAAGGAATGTAAAGCAGCTTGTTTTACCAGTCTATAATCTCTTGAGTGACCAAATGAAAGAGCACCACACCAGGTATATATTCAAAATATATGTATTTATTGCTAAACACACCCCTCTAGTCTCTTTATGAGGCTAGAGTTCGAAGTACATAAGTTATAAGTTATTAAATCACAGTAATAGCACAAATACACGTTTGGGCCCTAGGGCGTACCAAACCATATACCAATAAAGTGGTATGCGAACCACGACTGAACTAGACACTAGGCCTAGAGCCTCTAGAAGTGCTTGGACCACAAGGAACCACCCAAGGTAGTGACACAGGGGAACCACGGGAGACGCGTGCAGTGTAAATACACAACCGCGATACGCCGTTAACTTCTATGGAGAAAGTCGGGATCGGGAAAATAGAGGAAAGGGACACTTAAAAGAGGACTAGGACAAAACCCTTTGAGATCTAGGACTTTGAAGAGTCTCTACCCACGGGAGCACCGGAGTACTCGTGTTACCTCACCCAGGGAAGCCGGGTGCATAGGTGCCTTTCGGGGTCGGGTTTCGTCGTCGATTCGAATGGCGATCTGCTGCAAAGTGCTGCTGGCGGCCAAGAGAAAAGTGTCCGGGTGGATCCAAGAGTGGATCGGAGTTCTGAAGAACCTGAAAGCAGAGGGGACAGAGTCTGGGTCACTAGCCAGTGACCAGGAAGGCAATGGACAGATGCCCACCGATGTCGAGTGCTTCAGGTGACCCGTTGACGGTTGTCTTGACTCTTCAGCCACGAGGTCCAGGAGGTGTTGTCGGCGACTAGGAGCAGGATTCGGGCTGGTACACGAAGTCTGTCGAGTGCTGAGGTGTCGGCGACCGGATTGGACCCAACAAGCCTTGGCAACGGCAAGTCTCGGTGAAGATGTAGATCGTCGATGGTGCAGACCAGCAAGGTCTGTGGAACTCACCCAGCAAGGGTAAGTGAGGGCAGGCCTGGAGCAACCAGGATGCCAAGTAAGAAAAGGATTGGCCTTCGTTAAGGGCTACTAGCCAATGGGCTAGCGACCGCGAAGGAGCCTCGTGACGCCGCACGTGGAGCTGGCTTACAGGACACTCGTGGAGTGGGGGCCAGTGATCTTCGGTGCAGGTGGTGCTGGAGGCTAGGGCTACTCGGAGCCCAAAGCACGACTTCTTGGAAGACCCAGAAGATGATGCACTTGCAAATGTGCTCGGTGTCCAGGGGTCACAGTCTCAAGTCACCCACGATAGCCACGGGCCTCAGCTTTGCTGGGGACTCAGGGTAGCCTCGGGAAGTCTGAGAATCCACCTCTGGTGATGCGATGACTTCGGCGTCCGACGGGAGCTTCAGAAATGCGAACCGGACAGATGCTTCTTTGGTGCCTGCCAAGCAGGGGAGTCACTCCTTGACCCCAAGGGAGATTCTTCAGTCCTCTAATCTTGTCGTAGAGCGTCGAAGGTCCAGGATTCAGTTTCAGAGTTTCGTCCAGGTATAATCTAAAGTCCTAAGGACTGGGTTCCTACCTTTATTCTAAAAATAGGGGTTGGACTACTCTGTGGCCCCACCTATGGGTGGGTCAGGGCAGAGGGGTGGCTACACCCTTTCCCTTTGTCCAGTTCATGCCAAAGCAGGGGCTGCAAGCCCCTGATCCGGTTTGAACTGGGGTATGCACAGGGACACCAAATGTGCCCCCAGTGCAGGACTTCAAAGCACCCGAAAGTGCTCCCGCCCAGCCCCAATACACATTATCCTGTCTGGGGAGGTGGTCACACCTCCCTGGGACAGGAAACCTATTGTCCAGGCCTCCCTGCCGGAGTTTCGTCCAGCAGCAGGAGGCCAGACTCGTGTCTGTGGCAGCAGCATCCATTTTGTGATGCCAGGGCTCTGGAAAGAAGTTACCGGACTCGTCAGAGTTAACATGTCTTTCCCTCTAGAAGGGTGGAATGCTACTCCCCGCCGCCAGGATTGGCGGGGGATAGTATTCCAAGATGTTTGACACCAAACACGACATGTTTAGGTGCAGCCATTCCAAAGTTAGCATTTTACCGCGAGGATATAATGCGCTTAAGAGTATATGGTCAGGCTGCACTACAAACAGCATCAGAGATGGTCTCCGAACGCTGCAGAGGGGCCCTGCTCATGCAGGGGCACCCTCTCACATAGGAACCATGCACTCTGCCTTTAGGATTGATAAGGCCTGCCTTAGGAGTGACTTATAGGTTTATATGTGTGTATGTATTTCGTGATATAGGTAACCTATATCACAGTAAGGGGTGCATGCACCACCTTACCCAGGCTGCAGTAGCAGACCTGTGGTGTCAGTTTGGATGGCCTTCCAGGGGTGGCATAATACATGCTGCAGCCCCTGGCAGGCCTCTGAGGTACCTATGCCCTTGGTACATAGTATACCATATACTAGGGACTTATAAGGGCACTCCAGATCCCAATCAGTGATGTGCCTAAGGCACATGGAAACCATTTTAGAGAGGAAGCAGCTAGGCTGGGGTTCTGATTAGCAGGGCCCCAGCCAGACTAATGTCGAAAAACAGTGAAGCATCAGCAAAAAGTGGGGGTACCCATGTGAAGCAGATCCTACTCTCCTACAACGAACACCACTGCACTGCCCTAAACCCTGAAACACCACCCCCTGCATGACCCCCTACCCTGCCCGAACACCACTGCACTGCCCTAAACCCTGAAACACCACCCACTGCACGACCCCCTACACTGCCCGAACACCACTGCACTACCCTAACCATAAAACACGACCCCAGCAAGACCTCCTACACTACCCAAACACCACTGCTCTGCCCTAAACCCTGAAACACCACCCCCAGCACGTCCCCCTACACTGCCCGAACACCACTGCACTGCCCAAAACCCTGAAACACTAGCCCCAGCACAACCCCCTACACTGCCAGAACACCACTGCACAGCCCTAAACCCTGAAACACCAGCCCCAGCACGACCCCCTACACTGCCTGAACACCACTACACTGCCCTAAACCCTGAAACACCATCCCCAGCACGGCCCCCTACACTGCCCGAACACCACTGCACTGCCCTAAACCCTGAAACACCACCCCCAGCACGACCCCCTACACTGCCCGAAAAACACTGCACTGCCCTAAACCCTGAAACACCACCCCCAGCACGACCCCCTACACTGCCCGAACACCACTGCACTGCCCTAAACCCTGAAACACCACCCCCAGCATGACCCCCTACACTGCCCGAAAAACACTGCACTGCCCTAAACCCTGAAACACCACCCCCAGCACGATCCCCTACACTGCCCGAACACCACTGCACTGCCCTAAACCCTGAACAACCACCCCCAGCACGACCCCCTACACTGCCCAAACACCACTGCACTGCCCTAAACACTGAAACACCCCCCCTGCACGACTCCCTGCACTGCCCGAACACCACTGCACTGCCCTAAACCCTGACACACCACCCCCTGCATGACCCCCCACACTGCCCGAACACCACTGCACTGCCCTAAACCCTGAAACACCACCCCCTGCATGACCCCCTACACTGCCCGAACACCACTGCACTGCCCTAAATCCTGAAACACCACCCCCTGCACGACCCCCTATACTGCCCGAACACCACTGCACTGCCCTTAACCCTGAAACACCACCCCCAGCACGACCCCCTACACTGCCCGAACACCACTGCACTGCCCTAAACCCTAAACACCACCCCCAGCATGAACCCCTACTCTGCCCGAACACCACTGCTCTGCCCTAAACCCTAAAACACCACCTCCTGCACCACCCCCTACACTGCCCGAACCCAACTGCACTGCCCTAAACCATGAAACACCAGCCCCAGCAAGACCCCCTACACTGCCCGAACACCACTGCACTGCCCTAAACCCTGAAACACCACCCCCAGCAAGACCCCCTACACTGCCCGAACACCACTGCACTGCCCTAAACCCTTAAACACCAGCCCCAGCACCATTATGTCCTCAGGTGCTATTAGCACCCTAGTTTGTAAGGGCTCTACACTTCCCTTACTTAAGGCAGGCCAAGGCTCCTTCAGTGGCGGGGCAGGAAATACTTGCGTTTTCTCTTGTACTCTAAAAAAGGATCTTAAAGAGGGGGTGACTTTAAGTGTAGAAGTTTCCTTTAACTGTCGCGAAGACGTAACAATTTGCTGTTTCCCTTTTGAATTCTTGCCTATTTTTTTTCCTGATTTTTTTGTACCAAACTTCCCTGCTATCGGAGCATCTTCCAAATGTTCCTCCTTATTGTATATTCTGTGAGAAGTTGGCCTGGCATATGCTGTCCACTAATTATAGTGGGCACCTTGCACCAGTCCAAACAACCCCCTATTGGAGATAGGTTAAAGACAACCTTATTGAAAGCTATCCTAGTGGTAGCTATGGAGAGCAGCCTTCAGGCTAAGTCTTGAAGGAATGTAAAGCAGCTTGTTTTACCAGTCTATAATCTCTTGAGTGACCAAATGAAAGAGCACCACACCAGGTATATATTCAAAATATATGTATTTATTGCTAAACACACCCCTCTAGTCTCTTTATGAGGCTAGAGTTCGAAGTACATAAGTTATAAGTTATTAAATCACAGTAATAGCACAAATACACGTTTGGGCCCTAGGGGCGTACCAAACCATATACCAATAAAGTGGTATGCGAACCACGACTGAACTTGACACTAGGCCTAGAGCCTCTAGAAGTGCTTGGACCACAAGGAACCACCCAAGGTAGTGACACAGGGGACCTACGGGAGACGCGTGCAGTGTAAATACACAACCGCGATACGCCGTTAACTTCTATGGAGAAAGTCGGGATCGGGAAAATAGAGAAAAGGGACACTTAAAAGAGGACTAGGACAAAACCCTTTGAGATCTAGGACTTTGAAGAGTCTCTACCCACGGGAGCACCAGAGTACTCGTGTTACCTCACCCAGGGAAGCCGGGTGCATAGGTGCCTTTCGGGGTCGGGTTTTGTCGTCGATTCGAATGGCGATCTGCTGCAAAGTGCTGCTGGCGGCCAAGAGAAAAGTGTCCGGGTGGATCCAAGAGTGGATCGAAGTTCTGAAGAACCTGAAAGCAGAGGGGACAGAGTCTGGGTCACTAGCCAGTGACCAGGAAGGCGATGGACAGATGCCCACCGATGTCGAGTGCTTCAGGTGCGTTGACGGTCGTCTTGACTCTTCAGCCACGAGGACCAGGAGGAGTTGTCGGCAACCAGGAGCAGGATTCGGGCTGGTACACGATGTCTTTCGAGTGCTGAGGTGTCGGCGACCGGATTGGACCCAACAAGCCTTGGCAACGGCAAGTCTCGGTGAAGATGTAGATCGTCGATGGTGCAGACCAGCAAGGTCTGTGGAACTCACCCAGTGACGGTAAGTGAGGGCAGGCCTGGAGCAACCAGGATGCCAAGTAAGAAAAGGATTGGCCTTCGTTAAGGGCTACTAGCCAATGGGCTAGCGACCGCGAAGGAGCCTCATGACGCCGCACGAGGATCTGGCTTACAGGACACTCGTGGAGTGAGGGCCAGTGATCTTCGGTGCAGGTGGTGCTGGAGGCTAGGGCTACTCGGAGCCCAAAGCACGACTTCTTGGGAGACCCAGAAGATGATGCACTTGCAAATGTGCTCGGTGTCCAGGGGTCACGGTCTCAAGTCACCCACGATAGCCACGGGCCTCAGCTTTGCTGGGGACTCAGGGTAGCCTCGGGGAAGTCTGAGAATCTACCTCTGGTGATCCGATGACTTCGTCGTCCGACGGGAGCTTCAGAAATGCGAACCAGACAGATGCTTCTTTGGTGCCTGCCAAGCAGGGGAGTCACTCCTTGACCCCAAGGGAGATTCTTCAGTCCTCTAATCTTGTCATAGAGCGTCGAAGGTCCAGGATTCAGTTTCAGAGTTTCGTCCAGGTATAATCTAAAGTCCTAAGGACTGGGTTCCTACATTTATTCTAAAGATAGGGGTTGGACTACTCTGTGGCCCCACCTATGGGTGGGTCAGGGCAGAGGGTGGCTACACCTCTTTCCCTTTGTCCAGTTCGCGCCAAAGCAGGGGCTGCAAGCCCCTGATCCGGTTTGAACTGGGGTATGCACAGGGACACCAAATGTGCCCCCAGTGCAGGACTTCAAAGCACCCGAAAGTGCTCCCGCCCAGCCCCAATACACATTATCCTGTCTGGGGAGGTGGTCACACCTCCCTGGGACAGGAAACCTATTGTCCAGGCCTCCCCTGCCGGAGTTTCGTCCAGCAGCAGGAGGCCAGACTCGTGTCTGTGGCAGCAGCATCCATTTTATGATACCAGGGCTCTGGAAAGAAGTTACCGTACTAGTCAGAGTTAACATGTCTTTCCCTCTAGAAGGGTGGAATGCTACCCCCGTCGCCAGGATTGGCGGGGGGTAGTATTCCAAGATGTTTGACACCAAACACGACATGTTTAGGTGCAGCCATTCCAAAGTTAGCATTTTACCGCAAGGATATAATGCGCTTAAGAGTATATGGTCAGGCTGCACTACAAACAGCATCAGAGATGGTCTCCGAACGCTGCAGAGGGGCCCTGCTCATGCAGGGGCACCCTCTCACATAGGAACCATGCACTCTGCCTTTAGGATTGATAAGGCCTGCCTTAGGAGTGACTTATAGGTTTATATGTGTGTATGTATTTAGTGATATAGGTAACCTATATCACAGTAAGGGGTGCATGCACCACCTTACCCAGGCTGCAGTAGCAGACCTGTGGTGTCAGTTTGGATGGCCTTCCAGGGGTGGCATAATACATGCTGCAGCCCCTGGCAGGCCAGCTGAGGTACCTATGCCCTTGGTACATAGTATACCATATACTAGGGACTTATAAGGGCACTCCAGATTCCAATCAGTGATGTGCCTAAGGCACATGGAAACCTTTTACAGAGAAAGCAGATAGACTGGGGCCCTGAATAGCAGGATCCCAGTCCAACTAAGTCATAAACCAGCAAAACACCATAAAAAAAGTGGGGGCAACCATATAGTCAGATTCCACCTTCCTACATATTCTATTACGTAAAGTATATCTACTGAGTTGCCCTGAAACTACTGGACGCCTTTCTATGACCACTTGAGCGCACTGGCTTTCTGATGATTGATGGGGGTCAGCGAAATTGGGGAAGTTTACGTCTACAGACCGAACCCCCTTATTTATACCATCTACGCTCGGATCTAATGGAGGTGTCGGGGCTAGTAGTGTAGGTTCTAGTTTCCTTCCTTTCTCAACTGGAAGGTCTAGAGGGGAACTCCCTTTATTGCCCCCTTTATCTGATTTTTTAATCCGTCTAGAGGTCATCAGTTGACTCAGATTGAAACACTCCTGTGGTCTCTGTAATCCAGCCAAATTGCTCTGAGGTTTAATGGGGGGAGGGGATATTTGTAAGCAAAGTCTGCTACAAGGAAAATTCAAAAAAGGGTAGGAAATCCTACCTGGTGTTTCTCGCAGGGAAATCCTTGCTGTTGCACGTCTGTCAGAAGAAATCCCAGACGCTGCCCAAAGTAGCCCCCCCCGCAGTGTACACTCCCGTAGGCACCCGTAGGTCCACCACTCCACCTCGCCAGGTTCGCCCTTGAAGCCACCACAATCACAGGAAATCAGCCTCCCCTCCGCTCCGAGCCACGGGAGGCAGTAGTGCGAAACCGCGCCAGGCAGCGAGACGCAAAGCAGGCAGGAAGCAAGCAGGAAGCAAGGAGTCAAAGCCTCCGCGGACGCCGCAATCCGAGCAGGCGAAAATGCGAAAAAATGAATAAGCACCAATGAAACGACCAGACATCAACCACCGCAAACAACGCCGCCAACAGTGCGGTAAGTTAACAAAAGACTTCACCCCTTTCCAGTGCTCAGGAATCTCAGAAGTGCCGGGGGGTGGAGAGGAGCTCGCGGCGTGAACCTAGCCCGCCGCCATGTTCCCCGGGCTTAGAAACACCACCCCCCTGCACGACCCCCTACACTGCCTGAACACCACTGCACTGCCCTAAACCCTGAAGCACCAGCCCCAGCACGACCCCCTACACTGCCCGAACACCACTGCACTGCCCTAAACCCTGAAACACTACCCCCAGCATGACCCCCTACACTGCCCGAACACCACTGCACTGCCCTAAACCCTGAAACATCACCGCCAGCAAGACTCCCTACACTGCCTGAACACCACTGCCCTAAACCCTGAAACAACACCCCCAGCAAGACACCCTACACTGCCCGAACACCACTGCACTGCCCTAAACCCTGAAACACCACCCCAGCACAACCCGAACACCACTGCACTGCCCTAAACCCTGGAACACTAGCCCCAGTACGACCCCTACACTGCCCGAACACCACTGAACTGCCCTAAACCCTGAAACACCAGCCCCAGCAAGACCCCCTACACTGCCCGAACACCACTGCACTGCCCTAAACCCTGAAACACCACCCCTGCACGACCCCCTACACTTCCCGAACACCACTGCACTGCCCTAAACCCTGAAACACCACCCCCAGCACAACCCCCTAAACTGCCCGAACACCACTGCACTGCCCTAAACCCTGAAACACCAGCCCCAGCAAGACCCCCTACACTGCCCAAACACCACTGCACTGCCCTAAACCCTGAAACACCACCCCCAGCACAACCCCCTACACTGCCCAAGCACCACTGCTCTGCCCTAAACCCTGAAACACTAGCCCCAGCTCGACCCCTACACTGCCCGAACACCACTTCACTGCCCTAAACCCTGAAACACCAGCCCCAGCACAACCCCCTACACTGCCCGAACACCACTGCACTGCCCTAAACCCTGAAACACCAGCCCCAGCACAACCCCTACACTGCCCGAACACCACTGCCCTAAACCCTGAAACACCAGCCCCAGCACGACCCCTTACACTGCCTGAACACCACTGCACTGCCCTAAACCCTGAAACACCACCCCCTGCACGACCCCCTACACTGTCCGAACACCACTGCACTGCCCTAAACCCTGAAACACCACCCCCAGCACGACCCTCTACACTGCCCGAACACCACTGCACTGCCCTAAACCCTGAAACACCAGCCCCAGCAAGACCCCCACACTGCCTGAATACCACTGCACTGCCCTAAACCCTGAAACACCAGCCCCAGCAAGACCCCTACACTGCCCGAACACCACTGCACTGCCCTAATCCCTGAAACACCAGCCCCAGCAAGACCCCTACACTGCCTGAACACCACTGCACTGCCCTAAACCCTGAAACACCAGCCCCAGCACTACCCCCTACACTGCCCGAACACCACTGCCCTGCCCTAAACCCTGAAACACCAGCCCCAGCAAGACCCCCTACACTGCCCGAACACCACTGCACTGCCCTAAACCCTGAAACACTACCCCCAGCATGACCCCCTACACTGCCCGAACACCACTGCACTGCCCTAAACCCTGAAACATCACCGCCAGCAAGACACCCTACACTGCCCGAACACCACTGCACTGCCCTAAACCCTGAAACACCACCCCCAGCACAACCCCCTAAACTGCCCGAACACCACTGCACTGACCTAAACCCTGAAACACCAGCCCCAGCAAGACCCCCTACACTGCCCAAACACCACTGCACTGCCCTAAACCCTGAAACACCACCCCCAGCACAACCCCTACACTGCCCGAGCACCACTGCTCTGCCCTAAACCCTGAAACACTAGCCCCAGCACGACCCCTACACTGCCCGAACACCACTTCACTGCCCTAAACCCTGAAACACCAGCCCCAGCACAACCCCCTACACTGCCCGAACACCACTGCACTGCCCTAAACCCTGAAACACCAGCCCCAGCACAACCCCTACACTGCCCGAACACCACTGCCCTAAACCCTGAAACACCAGCCCCAGCACGACCCGCTACACTGCCTGAACACCACTGCACTGCCCTAAACCCTGAAACACCACCCCTGCACGACCCCCTACACTGTCCGAACACCACTGCACTGCCCTAAACCCTGAAACACCACCCCCAGCACGACCCTCTACACTGCCCGAACACCACTGCACTGCCCTAAACCCTGAAACACCAGCCCCAGCAAGACCCCCACACTGCCTGAATACCACTGCACTGCCCTAAACCCTGAAACACCAGCCCCAGCAAGACCCCTACACTGCCCGAACACCACTGCACTGCCCTAATCCCTGAAACACCAGCCCCAGCAAGACCCCCTACACTGCCTGAACACCACTGCACTGCCCTAAACCCTGAAACACCAGCCCCAGCACTACCCCCTACACTGCCCGAACACCACTGCACTGCCCTAAACCCTGAAACACCAGCCCCAGCAAGACCCCCTACACTGCCCGAACACCACTGCACTGCCCTAAACCCTGAAACACTACCCCCAGCATGACCCCCTACACTGCCCGAACACCTCTGCACTGCCCTAAACCCTGAAACATCACCGCCAGCAAGACACCCTACACTGCCCGAACACCACTGCACTGCCCTAAACCCTGAAACACCACCCCAGCACAACCCGAACACCACTGCACTGCCCTAAACCCTGGAACACTAGCCCCTGCACGACCCCCTACACTGCCCGAACACCACTGCACTGCCCTAAACCCTGAAACACCAGCCCCAGCAAGACCCCCTACACTGCCCAAACACCACTGCACTGCCCTAAACCCTGAAACACCACCCCCAGCACAACCCCCTACACTGCCCGAACACCACTGCTCTGCCCTAAACCCTGAAACACTAGCCCCAGCACGACCCCTACACTGCCCGAACACCACTTCACTGCCCTAAACCCTGAAACACCAGCCCCAGCACAACCCCCTATACTGCCCGAACACCACTGCACTGCCCTAAACCCTGAAACACCAGCCCCAGCACAACCCCCTACACTGCCCGAACACCACTGCCCTAAACCCTGAAACACCAGCCCCAGCACGACCCCCTACACTGCCTGAACACCACTGCACTGCCCTAAACCCTGAAACACCACCCCCAGCACGATCCCCTACACTGCCCGAACACCACTGCACTGCCCTAAACCCTGAACAACCACCCCCAGCACGACCCCCTACACTGCACAAACACCACTGCACTGCCCTAAACACTGAAACACCCCCCCTGCACGACTCCCTGCACTGCACGAACACCACTGCACTGCCCTAAACCCTGACACACCACCCCCCGCATGACCCCCCACACTGCCCGAACACCACTGCACTGCCCTAAACCCTGAAACACCACCCCCTGCATGACCCCCTACACTGCCCGAACACCACTGCACTGCCCTAAATCCTGAAACACCACCCCCTGCACGACCCCCTACACTGCCCGAACCCAACTGCACTGCCCTAAACCATGAAACACCAGCCCCAGCAAGACCCCCTACACTGCCCGAACACCACTGCACGGCCCTAAACCCTGAAACACCACCCCCAGCAAGACCCCCTACACTGCCCGAACACCACTGCACTGCCCTAAACCCTTAAACACCAGCCCCAGCACCATTATGTCCTCAGGTGCTATTAGCACCCTAGTTTGTAAGGGCTCTACACTTCCCTTACTTAAGGCAGGCCAAGGCTCCTTCAGTGGCGGGGCAGGAAATACTTGCGTTTTCTCTTGTACTCTAAAAAAGGATCTTAAAGAGGGGTGACTTTAAGTGTAGAAGCTTCCTTTAACTGTCGCGAAGACGTAACAATTTGCTGTTTCCTTTTGAATTCTTGCCTATTTTTTTCCTGATTTTTTTGTACCAAACTTCCCTGCTATCGGAGCATCTTCCAAATGTTCCTCCTTATTGTATATTCTGTGAGAAGTTGGCCTGGCATATGCTGTCCACTAATTATAGTGGGCACCTTGCACCAGTCCAAACAACCCCCTATTGGAGATAGGTTAAAGACAACCTTATTGAAAGCTATCCTAGTGGTAGCTATGGAGAGCAGCCTTCAGGCTAAGTCTTGAAGGAATGTAAAGCAGCTTGTTTTACCAGTCTATAATCTCTTGAGTGACCAAATGAAAGAGCACCACACCAGGTATATATTCAAAATATATGTATTTATTGCTAAACACACCCCTCTAGTCTCTTTATGAGGCTAGAGTTCGAAGTACATAAGTTATAAGTTATTAAATCACAGTAATAGCACAAATACACGTTTGGGCCCTAGGGCGTACCAAACCATATACCAATAAAGTGGTATGCGAACCACGACTGAACTAGACACTAGGCCTAGAGCCTCTAGAAGTGCTTGGACCACAAGGAACCACCCAAGGTAGTGACACAGGGGACCTACGGGAGACGCGTGCAGTGTAAATACACAACCGCGATACGCCGTTAACTTCTATGGAGAAAGTCGGGATCGGGAAAATAGAGAAAAGGGACACTTAAAAGAGGACTAGGACAAAACCCTTTGAGATCTAGGACTTTGAAGAGTCTCTACCCACGGGAGCACCAGAGTACTCGTGTTACCTCACCCAGGGAAGCCGGGTGCATAGGTGCCTTTCGGGGTCGGGTTTTGTCGTCGATTCGAATGGCGATCTGCTGCAAAGTGCTGCTGGCGGCCAAGAGAAAAGTGTCCGGGTGGATCCAAGAGTGGATCGAAGTTCTGAAGAACCTGAAAGCAGAGGGGACAGAGTCTGGGTCACTAGCCAGTGACCAGGAAGGCGATGGACAGATGCCCACCGATGTCGAGTGCTTCAGGTGCGTTGACGGTCGTCTTGACTCTTCAGCCACGAGGACCAGGAGGAGTTGTCGGCAACCAGGAGCAGGATTCGGGCTGGTACACGATGTCTTTCGAGTGCTGAGGTGTCGGCGACCGGATTGGACCCAACAAGCCTTGGCAACGGCAAGTCTCGGTGAAGATGTAGATCGTCGATGGTGCAGACCAGCAAGGTCTGTGTAACTCACCCAGTGAGGGTAAGTGAGGGCAGGCCTGGAGCAACCAGGATGCCAAGTAAGAAAAGGATTGGCCTTCGTTAAGGGCTACTAGCCAATGGGCTAGCGACCGCGAAGGAGCCTCATGATGCCGCACGAGGATCTGGCTTACAGGACACTCGTGGAGTGAGGGCCAGTGATCTTCGGTGCAGGTGGTACTGGAGGCTAGGGCTACTCGGAGCCCAAAGCACGACTTCTTGGGAGACCCAGAAGATGATGCACTTGCAAATGTGCTCGGTGTCCAGGGGTCACGGTCTCAAGTCACCCACGATAGCCACGGGCCTCAGCTTTGCTGGGGACTCAGGGTAGCCTCGGGGAAGTCTGAGAATCTACCTCTGGTGATCCGATGACTTCGGCGTCCGACGGGAGCTTCAGAAATGCGAACCAGACAGATGCTTCTTTGGTGCCTGCCAAGCAGGGGAGTCACTCCTTGACCCCAAGGGAGATTCTTCAGTCCTCTAATCTTGTCATAGAGTGTCGAAGGTCCAGGATTCAGTTTCAGAGTTTCGTCCAGGTATAATCTAAAGTCCTAAGGACTGGGTTCCTACCTTTATTCTAAAGATAGGGGTTGGACTACTCTGTGGCCCCACCTATGGGTGGGTCAGGGCAGAGGGGTGGCTACACCCCTTTCCCTTTGTCCAGTTCGTGCCAAAGCAGGGGCTGCAAGCCCCTGATCTGATTTGAACTGGGGTATGCACAGGGACACCAAATGGGCCCCCAGTGCAGGACTTCAAAGCACCCGAAAGTGCTCCCGCCCAGCCCCAATACACATTATCCTGTCTGGGGAGGTGGTCACACCTCCCTGGGACAGGAAACCTATTGTCCAGGCCTCCCCTGCCGGAGTTTCGTCCAGCAGCAGGAGGCCAGACTTCGTGTCTGTGGCAGCAGCATCCATTTTATGATACCAGGGCTCTGGAAAGAAGTTACCGTACTAGTCAGAGTTAACATGTCTTTCCCTCTAGAAGGGTGGAATGCTTCCCCGCCGCCAGGATTGGCGGGGGGTAGTATTCCAAGATGTTTGACACCAAACACGACATGTTTAGGTGCAGCCATTCCAAAGTTAGCATTTTACCGCAAGGATATAATGCGCTTAAGAGTATATGGTCAGGCTGCACTACAAACAGCATCAGAGATGGTCTCCGAACGCTGCAGAGGGGCCCTGCTCATGCAGGGGCACCCTCTCACATAGGAACCATGCACTCTGCCTTTAGGATTGATAAGGCCTGCCTTAGGAGTGACTTATAGGTTTATATGTGTGTATGTATTTAGTGATATAGGTAACCTATATCACAGTAAGGGGTGCATGCACCACCTTACCCAGGCTGCAGTAGCAGACCTGTGGTGTCAGTTTGGATGGCCTTCCAGGGGTGGCATAATACATGCTGCAGCCCCTGGCAGGCCGCTGAGGTACCTATGCCCTTGGTACATAGTATACCATATACTAGGGACTTATAAGGGCACTCCAGATTCCAATCAGTGATGTGCCTAAGGCACATGGAAACCTTTTTACAGAGAAAGCAGATAGACTGGGGCCCTGAATATCAGGATCCCAGTCCAACTAAGTCATAAACCAGCAAAACACCATAAAAAAAGTGGGGGCAACCATATAGTCAGATTCCACCTTCCTACATATTCTATTACGTAAAGTATATCTACTGAGTTGCCCTGAAACTACTGGACGCCTTTCTATGACCACTTGAGCGCACTGGCTTTCTGATGATTGATGGGGGTCAGCGAAATTGGGGAAGTTTACGTCTACAGACCGAACCCCTTATTTATACCATCTACGCTCGGATCTAATGGAGGTGTCGGGGCTAGTAGTGTAGGTTCTAGTTTCCTTCCTTTCTCAACTGGAAGGTCTAGAGGGGAACTCCCTTTATTGCCCCCTTTATCTGATTTTTTAATCCGTCTAGAGGTCATCAGTTGACTCAGATTGAAACACTCCTGTGGTCTCTGTAATCCAGCCAAATTGCTCTGAGGTTTAATGGGGGAGGGGATATTTGTAAGCAAAGTCTGCTACAAGGAAAATTCAAAAAGGGTAGGAAATCCTACCTGGTGTTTCTCGCAGGAAATCCTTGCTGTTGCACGTCTGTCAGAAGAAATCCCAGACGCTGCCCAAAGTAGCCCCCCGCAGTGTACACTCCCGTAGGCACCCGTAGGTCCACCACTCCACCTCGCCAGGTTCGCCCTTGAAGCCACCACAATCACAGGAAATCAGCCTCCCCTCCGCTCCGAGCCACGGGAGGCAGTAGTGCGAAACCGCGCCAGGCAGCGAGACGCAAAGCAGGCAGGAAGCAAGCAGGAAGCAAGGAGTCAAAGCCTTCGCGGACGCCGCAATCCGAGCAGGCGAAAATGCGAAAAAATGAATAAGCACCAATGAAACGACCAGACATCAACCACCGCAAACAACGCCGCCAACAGTGCGGTAAGTTAACAAAAGACTTCACCCCTTTCCAGTGCTCAGGAATCTCAGAAGTGCCGGGGGTGGAGAGGAGCTCGCGGCGTGAACCTAGCCCGCCGCCATGTTCCCCGGGCTTAGAAACACCACCCCCTGCACGACCCCCTACACTGCCTGAACACCACTGCACTGCCCTAAACCCTGAAGCACCACCCCCAGCACGACCCCCTACACTGCCCGAACACCACTGCACTGCCCTAAACCCTGAAACACTACCCCAGCATGACCCCCTACACTGCCCGAACACCACTGCACTGCCCTAAACCCTGAAACATCACCGCCAGCAAGACTCCCTACACTGCCTGAACACCACTGCCCTAAACCCTGAAACAACACCCCCAGCAAGACACCCTACACTGCCCGAACACCACTGCACTGCCCTAAACTCTGAAACACCACCCCAGCACAACCAGAACACCACTGCACTGCCCTAAACCCTGGAACACTAGCCCCAGTACGACCCCCTACACTGCCCGAACACCACTGAACTGCCCTAAACCCTGAAACACCAGCCCCAGCAAGACCCCTACACTGCCCGAACACCACTGCACTGCCCTAAACCCTGAAACACCACCCCCTGCACGACCCCCTACACTTCCCGAACACCACTGCACTGCCCTAAACCCTGAAACACCACCCCCAGCACAACCCCTAAACTGCCCGAACACCACTGCACTGCCCTAAACCCTGAAACACCAGCCCCAGCAAGACCCCCTACACTGCCCAAACACCACTGCACTGCCCTAAACCGTGAAACACCACCCCCAGCACAACCCCCTACACTGCCCAAGCACCACTGCTCTGCCCTAAACCCTGAAACACTAGCCCCAGCTCGACCCCTACACTGCCCGAACACCACTTCACTGCCCTAAACCCTGAAACACCAGCCCCAGCACAACCCCCTACACTACCCGAACACCACTGCACTGCCCTAAACCCTGAAACACCAGCCCCAGCACAACCCCTACACTGCCCGAACACCACTGCCCTAAACCCTGAAACACCAGCCCCAGCACGACCCCCTACACTGCCTGAACACCACTGCACTGCCCTAAACCCTGAAACACCACCCCCTGCACGACCCCCTACACTGTCCGAACACCACTGCACAGCCCTAAACCCTGAAACACCACCCCCAGCACGACCCTCTACACTGCCCGAACACCACTGCACTGCCCTAAACCCTGAAACACCAGCCCCAGCAAGACCCCCCACACTGCCTGAATACCACTGCACTGCCCTAAACCCTGAAACACCAGCCCCAGCAAGACCCCCTACACTGCCCGAACACCACTGCACTGCCCTAATCCCTGAAACACCAGCCCCAGCAAGACCCCTACACTGCCTGAACACCACTGCACTGCCCTAAACCCTGAAACACCAGCCCCAGCACTACCCCCTACACTGCCCGAACACCACTGCCCTGCCCTAAACCCTGAAACACCAGCCCCAGCAAGACCCCCTACACTGCCCGAACACCACTGCACTGCCCTAAACCCTGAAACACTACCCCCAGCATGACCCCCTACACTGCCCGAACACCACTGCACTGCCCTAAACCCTGAAACATCACCGCCAGCAAGACACCCTACACTGCCCGAACACCACTGCACTGCCCTAAACCCTGAAACACCACCCCCAGCACAACCCCCTAAACTGCCCGAACACCACTGCACTGACCTAAACCCTGAAACACCAGCCCCAGCAAGACCCCCTACACTGCCCAAACACCACTGCACTGCCCTAAACCCTGAAACACCACCCCCAGCACAACACCCTACACTGCCCGAGCACCACTGCTCTGCCCTAAACCCTGAAACACTAGCCCCAGCACGACCCCTACACTGCCCGATCACCACTTCACTGCCCTAAACCCTGAAACACCAGCCCCAGCACAACCCCCTACACTGCCCGAACACCACTGCACTGCCCTAAACCCTGAAACACCAGCCCCAGCACAACCCCTACACTGCCCGAACACCACTGCCCTAATCCCTGAAACACCAGCCCCAGCACGACCCCCTACACTGCCTGAACACCACTGCACTGCCCTAAACCCTGAAACACCACCCCCTGCACGACCCCCTACACTGTCCGAACACCACTGCACTGCCCTAAACCCTGAAACACCACCCCCAGCACGACCCTCTACACTGCCCGAACACCACTGCACTGCCCTAAACCCTGAAACACCAGCCCCAGCAAGACCCCCCACACTGCCTGAATACCACTGCACTGCCCTAAACCCTGAAACACCAGCCCCAGCAAGACCCCCTACACTGCCCGAACACCACTGCACTGCCCTAATCCCTGAAACACCAGTCCCAGCAAGACCCCCTACACTGCCTGAACACCACTGCACTGCCCTAAACCCTGAAACACCAGCCCCAGCACGACCCCCTACACTGCCCGAACACCACTGCACTGCCCTAAACCCTGAAACACCAGCCCCAGCAAGACCGCCTACACTGCCTGAACACCACTGCACTGCCCTAAACCCTGAAACACTACCCCCAGCATGACCCCCTACACTGCCCGAACACCTCTGTACTGCCCTAAACCCTGAAACATCACCGCCAGCAAGACACCCTACACTGCCCGAACACCACTGCACTGCCCTAAACCCTGAAACACCACCCCAGCACAACCCGAACACCACTGCACTGCCCTAAACCCTGGAACACTAGCCCCAGTACGACCCCCTACACTGCCCGAACACCACTGAACTGCCCTAAACCCTGAAACACCAGCCCCAGCAAGACCCCCTACACTGCCCAAACACCACTGCACTGCCCTAAACCCTGAAACACCAGCCCCAGCAAGACCCCTACACTGCCCAAACACCACTGCACTGCCCGAAACCCTGAAACACCACCCCCAGCACAACCCCCTACACTGCCCGAACACCACTGCTCTGCCCTAAACCCTGAAACACTAGCCCCAGCACGACCCCTACACTGCCCGAACACCACTTCACTGCCCTAAACCCTGAAACACCAGCCCCAGCACAACCCCCTACACTGCCCGAACACCACTGCACTGCCCTAAACCCTGAAACACCAGCCCCAGCACAACCCCCTACACTGCCCGAACACCACTGCCCTAAACCCTGAAACACCAGCCCCAGCACGACCCCCTACACTGCCTGAACACCACTGCACTGCCCTAAACCCTGAAACACCACCCCCTGCACGACCCCCTACACTGCCCGAACACCACTGCACTGCCCTAAACCCTGACACACCACCCCCAGCACGACCCTCTACACTGCCCGAACACCACTGCACTGCCCTAAACCCTGAAACACCAGCCCCAGCAAGACCCCCCACACTGCCCGAATACCACTGCACTGCCCTAAACCCTGAAACACCAGCCCCAGCAAGACCCCCTACACTGCCCGAACACCACTGCACTGCCCTAAACCCTGAAACACCAGCCCCAGCAAGACCCCCTACACTGCCTGAACACCACTGCACTGCCCTAAACCCTGAAACACCAGCCCCAGCACTACCCCCTACACTGCCCGAACACCACTGCACTGCCCTAAACCCTGAAACACCAGCCCCAGCAAGACCCCCTACACTGCCCGAACACCACTGCACTGCCCTAAACCCTGAAACACCACCCCCAGCAAGACCCCCTACACTGCCCGAACACCACTACACTGCCCTAAACCCTGAAACACCCCCCCCAGCAAGACTCCCTACACTGACCGAACACCACTGCCCTAAACCCTGAAACACCACCCCCAGCAAGACCCCATACACTGCCCGAACACCACTGCACTGCCCTAAACCCTGAATCACCACCCCCTGCACGACCCCTACACTACCCGAACACCACTGCACTGCCCTAAATCCTGAAACACCACCCCCTGCACGACCCCCTATACTGCCCGAACACCACTGCACTGCCTTAAACCCTGAAACACCACCCCCAGCACGACCTCCTACACTGCCCGTACACCACTGCACTGCCCTAAACCCTAAACACCACCCCCAGCATGAACCCCTACACTGCCCGAACACCACTGCTCTGCCCTAAAACACCACCCCCAGCACGTCCCCCTACACTGCCCGAACACCACTGCACTGCCCAAAACCCTGAAACACTAACCCCAGCATGACCCCCTACACTGCCCAAACACCACTGCACTGACCAAAACCCTGAAACACAAGCCCCAGCACGACCCCCTACACTGCCCGAACACCACTGCACTGCCCTAAACCCTGAAACACCAGCCCCAGCACGACCACCTACACTGCCCGAACACAACTGCACTGCCCCAAACCCTGAAACACCAGCCCCAGCACGACCCCCTACACTGCCCGAACACCACTGCACTGCCCTAAACCCTGAAACACCACCCCCTGCACGACACCCTACACTGCCCGAACACCACTGCACTGCCCTAAACCCTGAAACACCACCCCCTGCACAACTCCCTACACTGCTCGAACACCACTGCACTGCCCTAAACCCTGAAACACGAGCTCCAGCACGACTCCCTACGCTGCCCGAACACGACTGCACTGCCCTAAACCCTGAAACACCAGCCCCAGCACGACCCTCTACACTGCCCGAACACCACTGCACTGCCCTAAACCCTGAAACAACAGCCCCAGCACGACTCCCTACACTGCCCGAACACCACAGCACTGCCCTAAACACTGAAACACCAGCCCCAGCATGACCCCCTACACTGCCCGAACACCACTGCACTGCCCTAAACCCTGAAACACCAGCCCCTGCATGACCCCTACACTGCCCGAACACCACTGCACTGCCCTAAACCCTGAAACACCAGCCCCTGCACAACCCCCTACACTGCCCGAACACCACTGCACTGCCCTAAACCCTGAAACACCACCCCCTGCATGACCCCCTACACTGCCCGAACACCACTGCACTGCCCTAAACTCTGAAAACAACACCCCCAGCACGACCCCCTACACTGCCCGAACACCACTGCACTGCCCTAAACCCTGAAACACCACCCCCTGCACGACCCCTTACACTGCACGAACACCACTGCACTGCCCTAAACCCTGAAACACCACCCCCTGCTCGACCTCCTACACTGCCCGAACACCACTGCACTGCCCTAAACCCTGAAACACCACCCCCTGCACGACCCCCTATACTGCCCGAACACCACTGCACTACCCTAACCATAAAACACGACCCCAGCAAGACCTCCTACACTACCCAAACACCACTGCTCTGCCCTAAACCCTGAAACACCACCCCCAGCACATCCCCTACGCTGCCCGAACACCACTGCACTGCCCAAAACCCTGAAACACTAGCCCCAGCACAACCCCCTACACTGCCAGAACACCACTGCACAGCCCTAAACCCTGAAACACCAGCCCCAGCACGACCCCCTACACTGCCTGAACACCACTGCACTGCCCTAAACCCTGAAACACCACCCCCAGCACGGCCCCCTACACTGCCCGAACACCACTGCACTGCCCTAAACCCTGAAACACCACCCCCAGCACGACCCCCTACACTGCCCGAAAAACACTGCACTGCCCTAAACCCTGAAACACCACCCCCAGCACGACCCCCTACTCTGCCCGAACACCACTGCACTGCCCTAAACCCTGAAACACCACCCCCAGCATGACCCCCTACACTGCCCGAAAAACACTGCACTGCCCTAAACCCTGAAACACCACCCCAGCACGATCCCCTACACTGCCCGAACACCACTGCACTGCCCTAAACCCTGAAACACCACCCCCAGCACGACCCCCTACACTGCCCAAACACCACTGCACTGCCCTAAACCCTGAAACAACACCCCCTGCACGACTCCCTGCACTGCCCGAACACCACTGCACTGCCCTAAACCCTGAAACACCACCCCCAGCACGACCCCCTACACTGCCCAAACACCACTGCACTGCCCTAAACCCTGAAACACCACCCCTGCATGACCCCCTACACTGCCCGAACACCACTGCACTGCCCTAAATCCTGAAACACCACCCCCTGCACGACCCCCTATACTGCCCGAACACCACTGCACTGCCCTTAACCCTGAAACACCACCCCCAGCACGACCCCCTACACTGCCCGAACACCACTGCACTGCCCTAAACCCTAAACACCACCCCCAGCATGACCCCCTACTCTGCCCGAACACCACTGCTCTGCCCTAAACCCTAAAACACCACCTCCTGCACCACCCCCTACACTGCCCAAACCCAACTGCACTGCCCTAAACCCTGAAACACCAGCCCCAGCAAGACCCCCTACACTGCCCGAACACCACTGCACTGCCCTAAACCCTGAAACACCACCCCCAGCAAGACCCCCTACACTGCCCGAACACCACTGCACTGCCCTAAACCCTGAAACACCAGCCCCAGCACCATTATGGCCTCAGGTGCTATTAGCACCCTAGTTTGTAAGGGCTCTACACTTCCCTTACTTAAGGCAGGCCAAGGCTCCTTCAGTGGCGGGGCAGGAAATACTTCGCGTTTTCTCTTGTACTCTAAAAAGGATCTTAAAGAGGGGGTGACTTTAAGTGTAGAAGTTTCCTTTAACTGTCGCGAAGACGTAACAATTTGCTGTTTCCCTTTGAATTCTTGCCTATTTTTTTTCCTGATTTTTTTGTACCAAACTTCCCTGCTATCGGAGCATCTTCCAAATGTTCCTCCTTATTGTATATTCTATTACGTAAAGTATATCTACTGAGTTGCCCTGAAACTACTGGACGCCTTTCTATGACCACTTGAGCGCACTGGCTTTCTGATGATTGATGGGGTCAGCGAAATTGGGGAAGTTTACGTCTACAGACCGAACCCCCTTATTTATACCATCTACGCTCGGAACTAATGGAGGTGTCGGGGCTAATAGTGTAGGTTCTAGTTTCCTTCCTTTCTCAATTGGAAGGTCTAGAGGGGAACTCCCTTTATTGCCCCCTTTATCTGATTTTTAATCCGTCTAGGGGTCATCAGTTGACTCAGGTTGAAACACTCCTGTGGTCTCTGTAATCCAGCCAAATTGCTCTGAGGTTTAATGGGGTAGGGGATATTTGTAAGCAAAGTCTGCTACAAGGAAAATATAAAAAAGGGTAGGAAATCCTACCTGGTGTTCCTCGCAGGGAAATCCTTGCTGTTGCACGTCTGTCAGAAGAAATCCCAGGCGCTGCCCAAAGTAGCCCCCCCGCAGTGTACACTCCCGTAGGCACCCGTAGGTCCACCACTCCACCTCGCCAGGTTCGCCCTTGAAGCCACCACAATCACAGGAAATCAGCCTCCCCTCCGCTCCGAGCCACGGGAGGCAGTAGTGCGAAATCGCATCAGGCAGCGAGACGCAAAGCAGGCAGGAAGCAAGCAGGAAGCAAGGAGTCAAAGCCTCCGTGGACGCCGCAATCCGAGCAGGCGAAAATGCGAAAAAATGAATAAGCACCAATGAAACGACCAGACATCAACCACCGCAAACAACGCCGCCAACAGTGCGGTAAGTTAACAAAAGACTTCACCCCTTTCCAGTGCTCAGGAATCTCAGAAGTGCCGGGGGTGGAGAGGAGCTCGCGGCATGAACCTAGCCCGCCGCCATGTTCCCCGGGCTTAGAAACACCACCCCCCTGCATGACCCCCTACACTGCCCGAACACCACTGCACTGCCCTAAACCCTGAAGCACCACCCCCAGCACGACCCCCTACACTGCCCGAACACCACTGCACTGCCCTAAACCCTGAAACACTACCCCCAGCATGACCCCCTACACTGCCCGAACACCACTGCACTGCCCTAAACCCTGAAACATCACCGCCAGCAAGACCCCCTACACTGCCTGAACACCACTGCCCTAAACCCTGAAACAACACCCCCAGCAAGACACCCCTACACTGCCAGAACACCACTGCACTGCCCTAAACCCTGAAACACCACCCCAGTACAACCCGAACACCACTGCACTGCCCTAAACCCTGGAACACTAGCCCCAGTAAGACCCCCTACACTGCCCGAACACCACTGAACTGCCCTAAACCCTGAAACACCAGCCCCAGCAAGACCCCCTACACTGCCCGAACACCACTGCACTGCCCTAAACCCTGAAACACCACCCCCTGCACGACCCCCTACACTGCCCGAACACCACTGCACTGCCCTAAACCCTGAAACACCACCCCCAGCACAACCCCCTAAACTGCCCGAACACCACTGCACTGCCCTAAACCCTGAAACACCAGCCCCAGCAAGACCCCTACACTGCCCAAACACCACTGCACTGCCCTAAACCCTGAAACACCACCCCCAGCACAACCCCTACACTGCCCGAACACCACTGCTCTGCCCTAAACCCTGAATCACTAGCCCCAGCACGACGCCCTACACTGCCCGAACACCACTTCACTGCCCTAATCCCTGAAACACCACCCCCAGCACAACCCCCTACACTGCCAGAACACCACTGCACAGCCCTAAACCCTGAAACACCAGCCCCAGCACGACCCCCTACACTGCCTGAACACCACTGCACTGCCCTAAACCCTGAAACACCACCCCCAGCACGGCCCCCTACACTGCCCGAACACCACTGCACTGCCCTAAACCCTGAAACACCACCCCCAGCACGACCCCCTACACTGCCCGAAAAACACTGCACTGCCCTAAACCCTGAAACACCACCCCCAGCATGACCCCCTACACTGCCCGAACACCACTGCACTGCCCTAAACCCTGAAACACCACCTCCAGCATGACCCCCTACACTGCCCGAAAAACACTGCACTGCCCTAAACCCTGAAACACCACCCCCAGCACGATCCCCTACACTGCCCGAACACCACTGCACTGCCCTAAACCCTGAAACACCACCCCCAGCACGACCCCCTACACTGCCCAAACACCACTGCACTGCCCTAAACACTGAAACACCCCCCCTGCACGACCCCCTGCACTGCCCGAACACCACTGCACTGCCCTAAACCCTGACACACCACCCCCCAGCATGACCCCCTACACTGCCCGAACACCACTGCACTGCCCTAAACCCTGAAACACCACCCCCTGCATGACCCCCTACACTGCCCGAACACCACTGCACTGCCCTAAATCCTGAAACACCACCCCCTGCACGACCCCCTATACTGCCCGAACACCACTGCACTGCCCTTAACCCTGAAACACCACCCCCAGCACGACCCCCTTCACTGCCCGAACACCACTGCACTGCCCTAAACCCTAAACACCACCCCCAGCATGACCCCTACTCTGCCCGAACACCACTGCTCTGCCCTACACCCTAAAACACCACCCCCTGCACCACCCCCTACACTGCCCGAACCCAACTGCACTGCCCTAAACCCTGAAACACCAGCCCCAGCAAGACCCCCTACACTGCCCGAACACCACTGCACTGCCCTAAACCCTGAAACACCACCCCCAGCAAGACCCTCTACACTGCCCGAACACCACTGCACTGCCCTAAACCCTGAAACACCAGCCCCAGCACCATTATGGCCTCAGGTGCTATTAGCACCCTAGTTTGTAAGGGCTCTACACTTCCCTTACTTAAGGCAGGCCAAGGCTCCTTCAGTGGCGGGGCAGGAAATACTGGCGTTTTCTCTTGTACTCTAAAAAAGGATCTTAAAGAGGGGGTGACTTTAAGTGTAGAAGTTTCCTTTAACTGTCGCGAAGACGTAACAATTTGCTGTTTCCCTTTTGAATTCTTGCCTATTTTTTTCCTGATTTTTTTGTACCAAACTTCCCTGCTATCGGAGCATCTTCCAAATGTTCCTCCTTATTGTATATTCTATTACGTAAAGTATATCTACTGAGTTGCCCTGAAACTACTGGACGCCTTTCTATGACCACTTGAGCGCACTGGCTTTCTGATGATTGATGGGGGTCAGCGAAATTGGGGAAGTTTACGTCTACAGACCGAACCCCCTTATTTATACCATCTACGCTCGGAACTAATGGAGGTGTCGGGGCTAGTAGTGTAGGTTCTAGTTTCCTTCCTTTCTCAATTGGAAGGTCTAGAGGGGAACTCCCTTTATTGCCCCCTTTATCTGATTTTTTAATCCGTCTAGGGGTCATCAGTTGACTCAGGTTGAAACACTCCTGTGGTCTCTGTAATCCAGCCAAATTGCTCTGAGGTTTAATGGGGTAGGGGATATTTGTAAGCAAAGTCTGCTACAAGGAAAATTCAAAAAAGGGTAGGAAATCCTACCTGGTGTTCCTCGCAGGGAAATCCTTGCTGTTGCACGTCTGTCAGAAGAAATCCCAGGCGCTGCCCAAAGTAGCCCCCCCCCCGCAGTGTACACTCCCGTAGGCACCCGTAGGTCCACCACTCCACCTCGCCAGGTTCGCCCTTGAAGCCACCACAATCACAGGAAATCAGCCTCCCTCCGCTCCGAGCCACGGGAGGCAGTAGTGCGAAATCGCATCAGGCAGCGAGACGCAAAGCAGGCAGGAAGCAAGCAGGAAGCAAGGAGTCAAAGCCTCCGTGGACGCCGCAATCCGAGCAGGCGAAAATGCGAAAAAATGAATAAGCACCAATGAAACGACCAGACATCAACCACCGCAAACAACGCCGCCAACAGTGCGGTAAGTTAACAAAAGACTTCACCCCTTTCCAGTGCTCAGGAATCTCAGAAGTGCCGGGGGGTGGAGAGGAGCTCGCGGCATGAACCTAGCCCGCCGCCATGTTCCCCGGGCTTAGAAACACCACCCCCTGCATGACCCCCTACACTGCCCGAACACCACTGCACTGCCCTAAACCCTGAAGCACCACCCCCAGCACGACCCCTACACTGCCCGAACACCACTGCACTGCCCTAAACCCTGAAACACTACCCCCAGCATGACCCCCTACACTGCCCGAACACCACTGCACTGCCCTAAACCCTGAAACATCACCGCCAGCAAGACCCCCTACACTGCCTGAACACCACTGCCCTAAACCCTGAAACAACACCCCCAGCAAGACACCCTACACTGCCAGAACACCACTGCACTGCCCTAAACCCTGAAACACCACCCCAGTACAACCCGAACACCACTGCACTGCCCTAAACCCTGGAACACTAGCCCCAGTAAGACCCCCTACACTGCCCGAACACCACTGAACTGCCCTAAACCCTGAAACACCAGCCCCAGCAAGACCCCCTACACTGCCCGAACACCACTGCACTGCCCTAAACCCTGAAACACCACCCCCTGCACGACCCCCTACACTGCCCGAACACCACTGCACTGCCCTAAACCCTGAAACACCACCCCCAGCACAACCCCCTAAACTGCCCGAACACCACTGCACTGCCCTAAACCCTGAAACACCAGCCCCAGCAAGACCCCCTACACTGCCCAAACACCACTGCACTGCCCTAAACCCTGAAACACCACCCCCAGCACAACCCCCTACACTGCCCGAACACCACTGCTCTGCCCTAAACCCTGAATCACTAGCCCCAGCACGACCCCTACACTGCCCGAACACCACTTCACTGCCCTAATCCCTGAAACACCACCCCCAGCACAACCCCCTACACTGCCAGAACACCACTGCACATCCCTAAACCCTGAAACACCAGCCCCAGCACGACCCCTACACTGCCTGAACACCACTGCACTGCCCTAAACCCTGAAACACCACCCCCAGCACGGCCCCCTACACTGCCCGAACACCACTGCACTGCCCTAAACCCTGAAACACCACCCCCAGCACGACCCCCTACACTGCCCGAAAAACACTGCACTGCCCTAAACCCTGAAACACCACCCCCAGCACGACCCCCTACACTGCCCGAACACCACTGCACTGCCCTAAACCCTGAAACACCACCTCCAGCATGACCCCCTACACTGCCCGAAAAACACTGCACTGCCCTAAACCCTGAAACACCACCCCCAGCACGATCCCCTACACTGCCCGAACACCACTGCACTGCCCTAAACCCTGAAACACCACCCCCAGCACGACCCCCTACACTGCCCAAACACCACTGCACTGCCCTAAACACTGAAACACCCCCCTGCACGACTCCCTGCACTGCCCGAACACCACTGCACTGCCCTAAACCCTGACACACCACCCCCAGCATGACCCCCTACACTGCCCGAACACCACTGCACTGCCCTAAACCCTGAAACACCACCCCCTGCATGACCCCCTACACTGCCCGAACACCACTGCACTGCCCTAAATCCTGAAACACCACCCCCTGCACGACCCCCTATACTGCCCGAACACCACTGCACTGCCCTTAACCCTGAAACACCACCCCCAGCACGACCCCTACACTGCCCGAACACCACTGCACTGCCCTAAACCCTAAACACCACCCCCAGCATGACCCCCTACTCTGCCCGAACACCACTGCTCTGCCCTACACCCTAAAACACCACCCCTGCACCACCCCTACACTGCCCGAACCCAACTGCACTGCCCTAAACCCTGAAACACCAGCCCCAGCAAGACCCCCTACACTGCCCGAACACCACTGCACTGCCCTAAACCCTGAAACACCACCCCCAGCAAGACCCCCTACACTGCCCGAACACCACTGCACTGCCCTAAACCCTGAAACACCAGCCCCAGCACCATTATGGCCTCAGGTGCTATTAGCACCCTAGTTTGTAAGGGCTCTACACTTCCCTTACTTAAGGCAGGCCAAGGCTCCTTCAGTGGCGGGGCAGGAAATACTTGCGTTTTCTCTTGTACTCTAAAAAAGGATCTTAAAGAGGGGGTGACTTTAAGTGTAGAAGTTTCCTTTAACTGTCGCGAAGACGTAACAATTTGCTGTTTCCCTTTTGAATTCTTGCCTATTTTTTTCCTGATTTTTTTGTACCAAACTTCCCTGCTATCGGAGCATCTTCCAAATGTTCCTCCTTATTGTATATTCTATTACGTAAAGTATATCTACTGAGTTGCCCTGAAACTACTGGACGCCTTTCTATGACCACTTGAGCGCACTGGCTTTCTGATGATTGATGGGGGTCAGCGAAATTGGGGAAGTTTACGTCTACAGACCGAACCCCTTATTTATACCATCTACGCTCGGAACTAATGGAGGTGTCGGGGCTAGTAGTGTAGGTTCTAGTTTCCTTCCTTTCTCAATTGGAAGGTCTAGAGGGGAACTCCCTTTATTGCCCCCTTTATCTGATTTTTTAATCCGTCTAGGGGTCATCAGTTGACTCAGGTTGAAACACTCCTGTGGTCTCTGTAATCCAGCCAAATTGCTCTGAGGTTTAATGGGGGTAGGGGATATTTGTAAGCAAAGTCTGCTACAAGGAAAATTCAAAAAAGGGTAGGAAATCCTACCTGGTGTTCCTCGCAGGGAAATCCTTGCTGTTGCACGTCTGTCAGAAGAAATCCCAGGCGCTGCACAAAGTAGCCCCCCCCGCAGTGTACACTCCCATAGGCACCCGTAGGTCCACCACTCCACCTCGCCAGGTTCGCCCTTGAAGCCACCACAATCACAGGAAATCAGCCTCCCCTCCGCTCCGAGCCACGGGAGGCAGTAGTGCGAAACCGCGTCAGGCAGCGAGACGCAAAGCAGGCAGGAAGCAAGCAGGAAGCAAGGAGTCAAAGCCTCCGCGGACGCCGCAATCCGAGCAGGCGAAAATGCGAAAAAATGAATAAGCACCAATGAAACGACCAGACATCAACCACCGCAAACAACGCCGCCAACAGTGCGGTAAGTTAACAAAAGACTTCACCCCTTTCCAGTGCTCAGGAATCTCAGAAGTGCCGGGGGGTGGAGAGGAGCTTGCGGCGTGAACCTAGCCCGCCGCCATGTTCCCCGGGCTTAGAAACACCACCCCCCTGCACGACCCGCTACACTGCCCGAACACCACTGCACTGCCGTAAACCCTGTAGCACCAGTACCAGCACGACCCCCTACACTGCCCGATCACCACTGCACTGCCCTAAACTCTGAAACACTACCCCCAGCATGACCCCCTACACTGCCTGAACACCACTGCACTGCCCTAAACCCTGAAACATCACCGCCAGCAAGACCCCCTACACTGCCTGAACACCACTGCCCTAAACCCTGAAACAACACCCCCAGAAAGACACCCTACACTGCCCGAACACCACTGCACTGCCCTAAACCCTGAAACACCGCCCCAGCACAACCCGAACACCACTGCACTGCCCTAAACCCTGGAACACTAGCCCCAGTACGACCCCCTACACTGCCCGAACACCACTGAACTGCCCTAAACCCTGAAACACCAGCCCCAGCAAGACCCCTACACTGCCCGAACACCACTGCACTGCCCTAAACCCTGAAACACCACCCCCTGCACGACCCCCTACACTGCCCGAACACCACTGCACTGCCCTAAACCCTGAAACACCACCCCCAGCACAACCCCCTAAACTGCCCGAACACCACTGCACTGCCCTAAACCCTGAAACACCAGCCCCAGCAAGACCCCCTACACTGCCCAAACACCACTGCACTGCCCTAAACCCTGAAACACCACCCCCAGCACAACACCCTACACTGCCCAAACACCACTGCTCTGCCCTAAACCCTGAAACACTAGCCCCAGCACGACCCCTACACTGCCCGAACACCACTTCACTGCCCTAAACCCTGAAACACCAGCCCCAGCACAACCCCCTACACTGCCCGAACACCACTGCACTGCCCTAAACCCTGAAACACCAGCCCCAGCACAACCCCTACACTGCCCAAACACCACTGCCCTAAACCCTGAAACACCAGCCCCAGCACGACCCCCTACACTGCCTGAACACCACTGCACTGCCCTAAACCCTGAAACACCACCCCCTGCACGACCCCCTACACTGTCCGAACACCACTGCACTGCCCTAAACCCTGAAACACCACCTCCAGCACGACCCTCTACACTGCCCGAACACCACTGCACTGCCCTAAACCCTGAAACACCAGCCCCAGCAAGACCCCCCACACTGCCCGAATACCACTGCACTGCCCTAAACCCTGAAACACCACCCCCTGCACCACCCCCTACACTGCCCAAACACCACTGCACTGCCCTAAACCCTGAAACACCAGCTCCAGCACAACCCCCTACACTGCCCGAACACCACTGCACTGCCCTAAACCCTGAAACACCACCCCCAGCATGACCCCCTACACTGCCCAAACACCACTGCACTGCCCTAAACCCTGAAACACCACAACCCTGCACGACCCCCTACACTACACAAACACAACTGCACTACCCTAAACCCTAAAACACTACCCCCTACACTACACAAACACCACTGCACTACCCTAAACCCTAAAACACTACCCCCAGCACGACCCCCTACACTACCCAAACACCACTGCACTACCCTAAACCCTAAAACACTACCCCCAGCAGTACCCCCTACACTACTCAAACACCATTGCACTACCCTAAACCCTAAAACACTACCCCCAGCAGTACCCCCTACACTACCAAACACCACTGCACTACCCTAAACCCTAAGCCACTACTCCCAGCACGACCCCCTACACTACCCAAACACCACTGCACTACCCTAAACCCTAAAACACTCCCCCAGCACGACTCCCTACACTACCCAAACACCACTGCACTACCCTAAACCCTAAATCTACCCCCAGCACGACCCCCTACACTACCCAAACACCACTGCACTACCCTAAACCCTAAATCTACCCCCAGCACGACCTCCTACACGACCCAAACACCACTGCACTACCCTAAACCCTAAATCTACCCTCAGCACAACCCCCTACACTACCCAAACACCACTGCACTACCCTAAAACACTACCCCCAGCAGTACCCCCTACACTACACCAACACCATTGCACTACCCTAAACCCTAAAACACTACCCCACCACGACCCCCTACACTACCCAAACACCACTGCACTACCCTAAACCCTAAAACACTACCCCCAGCACGACCCCCTACACTACACAAACACCACTGCACTACCCTAAACCCTAAAATACTACCCCAGCACGACCCCCTACACTACACAAACACCACTGCACTACCCTAAACCCTAAAACACTACCACCAGCATGTCCCCTACACTACACAAACACCACTGCACTACCCTAAACCCTAAAACATTACCCCCAGCACGACCCCCTACACTACACAAACACCACTGCACTACCCTAAACCCTAAAACACTACCCTCAGCACGACCCCATACACTACCCAAACACCACTGCACTACCCTAAACCCTAGAAAAGTAACCACCACCCCATGCCCAATCCCCCTTACCTCTCACTCCTCATGGTTCCTCTCTCCTCGTGGTTCCTGCTTCATGTCGTCTCTGAGGGGCGGTGCACGTCGTTGTGAGGAAACGGAACAGCCTCTGTTTCCTTACAACGACAAGGGATTGTCTACATTTTTTTAGAACTCATGGTCATTTACCATACATACCTTTACAACAAAATTTGTTGTAAAGGCATGCGTGGTAAATGACCATGCGTTCTAAAAAATGCGTAGTAATGACTTCGCGATGTACAACGCATGCGTGGTAATGCATGCGTTGTAATGGTATCGCAAAGTAAAAAAGTCGTTGTAACGGCTGTTTACCAATCGAAGCTGGCCCCTGTTCTTCAGTGAGTTGTTTATTTGATAAATTAGGATGAAGAAATGTGTTTTTTTTACCGAAAAGTGCATTCCCGGCTGTTGTATTGTGAAAGTGTCCGCGTGGCCTGGTTTCACTTCCGGTGAGAGAGTGGAAGAGTCTGTTTGGATCTAAAGGGGTTCTGCTGTTGGACGGGGCCGGCGCGACACGTCATCAGAAAACACAGCTAATGGAAAGCGTTGTCCCTGAAGTGTGAAGCAGTGCCATGAGAGGTCAACGAGTGTGCGTCCCACCGCAGTATGACCGCACTCGCGTGACCCATGTGCCGCCTCCAGTGTACGGAAGGCAGAAGCGGCATCCATCGCAGGTCCTCTTGAAGACCGTTGTAGCACTAATTCTACATTTTGGAACTAGGGCATTTTAACCTTGTTGTTCCTGCCAAATACAAAGAGAAGATCCTGTGTTATTCAGTGCCCTCGTTACCTTTTCTGTGGGTAGTGGTGCTTGTCACTTCGCTGCCCCGCCGGTGCACACGACTGGGCTCCCCACCTCGTGTGCCATCTGCAGGGCCTCTGCCCTCGGATCACTGGTTTCGGTTTCTGGAGTGGCAACATAAACAGTTTCTCCCAAAGGACTAGCCTGAACACTTAGGTGAATATCCCCTGCGCCAGCATTCCGCGGAAATTCTTTCCTAGCTCTCCCACATCGACGACGATGTCATAATAGCACGGCTCCGCTCGCGACACCGTATGACTTCATAGGAGCCATAAGAGGACCTCGTCGGCGTGCTGACGTCAGTTCCACCCATTTTTTCCATGCCACCGAGGTAAACAGGTGGACCGACACATTTTCACATGTATACATAGTATACTAAATATATATATGTATATATACAAATGCATAACCAATAAAGGCATAAAGAAATAGCAACAGATCAAGCATTTCTCACTATTAAAACATAAGCATGATTAAGACATATTAACCCCTTGACCGCGATCGGAATTCCGCTCGTGTGCTGGACATTCCGATCGCGGGTGGGTCGTGACGAGCTCAGCTCGTCATGCACACAGCGCTAGTCACAGGCAGCATGACGAGCTGAGCTCGTCACGCGCATCGAAGGGGTTAAAAACATTCATGCCAAACAGTAAAAGCATCTTTTTGGTAGAAACAGGTGGACAACGGGGAGGCGGGTGGGACAGTGAGGAATCCACAGGCAGATACTGTATCCACCAGAAAAGCGTTACCGAAGGTAAGTAACTTGCTCTTCTGATGGATACTTCTGCCTGTTGATTCCTCACCTTTGAATAGATTCCTCAAGCCGTACCTCACCCGGAGGAGGGTGTCCACCTGACTAGACCAAAAAATCTTGCAAAACAGATCGAGCAAAATGGCCATCCCTCCTAACCTCCGAATCCAATAATAATCGAATAATTTTTAGTCGAAATTATATTGAAAATAATACTTTAAAAATACTTTTATTAATAAATTTAGACAAACACTTAAAGGAAAACTTTTATTTATAATTAATTTAAAGATATTTCATACTTTACAAATTATGCCGAAGTCGCGACCCCAGCGTGACTTTTCAAAATGACTACCGGAATGCGCGCAGCCATCGTGTAGGGTGCGCAAAGGGTGCGCAACTTCTGTATAATATTTAAAAAAAAAAAAAAGAATGAATATAGTTTTCCTAACTAAAAATTATTCACAATTTTTTTAAATATATATATATGTATATATATATATATATATATATATGCAAAAACAGAAGCAGAGAACTCTGGGTAGTTCTCAAGTTTAGGTAGAAAGCAGCTCCAGTAAGAGCACTCTCAACACCAGCGACACTCTAAACAGAGTTCCCTGCTTCTGTTTTTGCATAATTTATTCGTCACTCTATGCCTGAAAGGGTTTTGTTTTGATATATATATATATATATATATATAGAAAATAAAAAAACATAGGATTGAGGTACATTAGACTTACAAATTTTCATTTAAAAACCTTTGAAATTCACTGGAAAAACCATAGGTTTCAGGCACGTTATAGTTAGAAATTAGCATTTAAAAACCATAGAAATTCACTGAAAAAACCATAGGTTTCAGGCACGTTATAGTTAGAAATTAGCATTTAAAAAACCATAGAAATTAACTGAAAAAACCATAGGTTTCAGGAACGTTATAGTTAGTTGGACATTTCACTTGTACAAAACCATAGAAATTCCGGCGTTATAGTTAGTTCAGCTAACTATAACTCGCGCCCCCGCAATGCACTGCTGATGACGTCACATATTACATCATTCATGACATGGTCAGTGACATCACTGATGACATCACTGACCAAGCTTGCTGTGCAAGCGAAACGCGTAACCCTGGAATAAACCATCTACTGGTGTAAGCAAACCTCCGAGTGATCGCTTGATTTGCAAAGAAACAGAAATTCTACAGTTGGCGTGCTCCGCCAACCTTTTGCGATCCTCTGCAGAGGGCGGGGGTAGGCAGCAGGAGCCCTGAACTTTATATATATATATGTATATATGTATATATATATATTCTCCAAATTAGCAAGTAGACAATCACACCAAGGCTTGCTCTCACCACCAGGTTTTATTAATCTCAGTAACGCGTTACGCCTGTCACAGCAGGCTTGCTCACACACTGAGGTGTGGGATAAGATTACGTATATACTGTATAGTACATAACAGAGAAAAAGGACTTCATTTGGGAAGTCCCACAGAACTAGTTTACATGGCGGCCATATTGGACTGGTACTCTTCATTTGAATTACATCACTCTGTAAGTACTGCCCGAACCGCAGGGGTGCGTGCATTGCCAGTCACATAAATAATGTAGTTTGTCTCGACATAATGTCTTAAGTACATCTTTTGATTGTATATGCATTTGACTGATGTACTCTCAAATTGCTTGTGAGTATGTGTATTCCTAGTACATACACCTGTTACAGTTTGCATTGTTGTCTGCTATCGACATAGTGCCTGTTGGTATCTGTATGCAATTTCTCTCACTGATTGGCTTGGACATGCCTAGTTCGTATTCTCAAGTAAAAACTGTTATCCCACAAAACTAAAGGCCAAACCCAAAAACTGTGAAGTCAACAAATCAAATATACATATACAATTTAGTGCTATCTATATCCCCTCAATAAAATTCTACACATACATATACAGAATAGAACACAACTGTTTTGTTAGGAACAAAAGGGTTCTCTTATCTGTATTTAGCCACGTTTCTATACTTCATTTTGTGCATCCGTGATGTTTCTGAAGAAAAGGGTAGGGGAGAATCTCGATTCCCTCCTGGAGTCGGCCCCTTCCTTTCCTCCTGTAATTTAAAAGAAAATACAGAAAAAGAAGGAAAAGAAACTATCAGTTGTCTAATAGTAAAGGTTAAAACACTACTTATATACATTTTCTCACATTACATTATTTTACCCAACACAGTGTCTCCTGCTATATATACTGGCCATCCTAAATTAAAGCAATGGATCTGCAGAGATTGTGTGTCCGGATACATGTACTCATAATCCTCTTGAAGCACATCAAAGTTAACAATACTCAGCCCAAAATTAATGACATGGGATCAGTGTTCCAAGAGATGTACACTCAGTTCTTCGTCCTGGTTAAGGCCCCCAGGATATTTAGTTTGTAAATTAATGATATGCCAGGACTCAAGTTGCCTGAGCTGCAGCTCCCTATTGCCACCCCTTCTGTTGTGTTCTACCTGTTCTATTGCATAGAATGTCAATAGCGAGCTATTGGACAGATGGTATTTAGAAAAGTGCCTGGCTACTGGGTAATGCGGGTCTTTGTTAGTTATTGCCCTCATGTGTTCCATTACTCTCTTTTTGGCAGCTAGAGTGGTACTCCCCATATATCTCAGTTTGCAAGGACATTCTAGGATATAGATGACATAGTTAGATCCACATGTCAGAAATTGTTCTATGTTTTTCTCAGATATAGGTGTGAGGAATTTTTTCCGCATATGGCTGTTGCGGCACGCCCTGCAATGGCCGCAAGGAAAAAACCCCTTCAGATTGAGACGTGTGTTGGCCTGTTGTTTGGATATATCTCCTTTCATGAGAATGTCTTTAAGATTCTTTCCTTTCCTATATGTTATTTGGGGGCGTCTAGATAGTTCATTTGTGAGACATGTTCACATGTTAACGTATTCCAGTTTTTGTTAAGAATTTTGGCAATGTTGTTAGATTCTGCATTGAAGGTAAGAATTATTCTGGGTTGGTCTCTTTCCCTACCACAGATCTTTCCTGTAGTGTGTGCTCTCTTGGAATAGTGCTCACTTTTTCTTTGGCTCTCTCCAACACCCACTTGGGATATCCTCTTTCTCTGAATCTGCTCAGCATGATTTCCTGTTCTGCTAGGAAATCATCCAAGGTACTACAGTTTCTCCTTGCCCTAAGCAGTTCCCCAAATGGTATGCTCCATTTCAATGTTTCTGGGTGGCTGCTAAGTGGAGTTTTAGTAAAGTGTAATCTGTGAAACATAAAGGAAAACGTTATAGTTTCCATTAATTTGTCTATTTTTATTATTTAGGGGTCGATTCCGATTCGGGCCGGAAATCTCTCCGACCGAGCCGGACCCGGAGAGATTTCCGACCGAATCGGACCCGTGCAGTCCGACCGAACGAGTACGATGCGTCCGTATGTTATCGGACACGAGTCGGTCGGACTCCCATTGAACTCAATGGGAGCCGGTCGTACAACGCGTGACGCGGGCTCCCATTGCCTCAATGGGTGCGAGGCGGACAAGGGCGCCCCTACAGCGAGTACGCCGCAAAGCGCTTCGCGGCGTACACGCACAGGTAGGGGGACCCATGGGTCCCCCCTGTGTGCGCCTCGCACGGGTACGCGTGACAGGGGGTCCGACACGGACCCCCAAAGTACGGCTCCGACAGCGAGTTCGAGTCGGACGGCGCGAGTCGGTCGGAGCGGTCGAGGTGCGCATCGTACTTACCCGGCCGGAAAACGCTTCCATTGCGCGGTGCGAATCGGGTCCGAGCGAGTCGGTCGGAGCGGTACGATCCGGGTACGAGTCGGTCGGAGCGGTCGGGTCGCCCGGACGAGTCGGTCGGGCGAGCCGCATCGTACTCGCTCGGCCGGACCTACAGACGGTTCGGTCGGGAAACAGGCTTTCGCATGGCTTTTTCCCGACCGAATGGTATTGGGTGCGCCTCCGACCGAGATCGGAATCGGCCCCTTAGTCTCTATTTTTATTTAGTTGTAAAAAAATATATACTTACTATTTTTAGTTGATAAAGTTTCTTTCGTTGATGTTGTTATTTTGTTGACTTCTGTAGAAGCTGTTAAAAGAAAAGTATTTTTAAGCTATGTTTTGCTTTTTTATTACATTTATTAGTTTTAATTCATTTACTTTATTTGTATACTTACTTTGTTATATATTTTTTTCAATGTTGATTTTATTGTTGTTTTGGACGTAAATCTTTGTTTTGAATTTTCTAGGTCGTGTTTTAGTGAAGCTTAATCTGTGACATATAACGGAAAACATGTTATAGTTTTAGTAAAAAAATGTTTAAGCTAATTTTGTTTATTTAGTTACAAAGGGGCTGATTACGATGGCGGGCGGAGGCACATCCGCGGCGGTGGTGGAAAATGTCCTTTTCCGCACTCCAGCACCGGTCCTCGCATCCGCCATATTATGATGGGCAAATATAGCCCTTTTTCTGTCCGCTGCGGAGTTACGTGAACCGCCAGAAATTTCCGCGGAGGGAGCCAATCGAGGCACACCGCCGTGCGGAATGACGTCCCGTCCGCCGTACAAATTACGATGCCGCAAACAGCCCATCACACCGCAGCGGAGAATCCACCCACCCGGAGACGGCGGAAGCACTACAGCGGAGAGTGAACCCCGACTCCCGGTCCCCTCCACGCGGTCGTGACCACTATGGATCCAGCCTTTCAAGTATACCACTGCTGTACCTCATCCACCAGCAGCAATAATGCACCGTCGTGGAAAACGCCGCAGGTACGCAAATACACAACTCCGCATACAACCACAACACACAACTCCTGTGCTCACAAACGGTTCCTGTCCACATCAGACACTCTGGTGTGGACAGGAACATATCCCCCAGTGTACCCACACATGTCCTACCTGTCAGAAACCCACACCTCCGCATCCGGGTCACCCATCAACCGCGAAATCACTGCAATGTCCCGGGAAAGTCACCGCAGCGGTGAAGACACGGGAAAACATGCGCACAATGTAGTAGGCAGGGCCGGCGCCAGGCATGGGCAGTCCGGCCAGATTCACAGGGCTCCACCTACACTCTTCCCACAGTACGCATCACACACCCATTTGAGCACATGCTGTGTGCCCCTCCTGTGCCCCCCCTGCACAATTAATCAGCCAGGTGTAGCCAGACCTCGCACCTCACACATCAAAGGACAAGGGAGATTGACTGGGAAGGTGGGGGTGAAGAGGAACACCCTGCACAGAAGCTCAGGGGCTAGACAACCCTCCTCCTCACACCTACCTTCCACTCATGTGAATCAAACTGAGTATAATTACAAAATGAAGACTCACACTGCATATGAGCATCCACTGAACTGTCCACACTGCCTGTCACGTAACTCAGAAACACCTCACAGTGACACCCAGCCACATACTCATACCATAGGTCAGCAGCAATGGAGGACAATAAATGGGCCAGCCAAAAGTGAAGTGGACAGTGCTGGAAAACCATGGAGCAAGCCACATAGCATGTGTACAACACATGCAAGAGAAGGAACATATCACACCACCCTTAGGCCATCAAATCAGACATGGGTGGCACAGGGAGTGAAATTAAACCAAAGTGACCGCTGTGCAAGAACTCAGGGATACATCAAGGCAAGCCATGCATAGGCACAGGAATGATAGGAAGTGTCTGAAGTCATACAGTGACCAGCCACACATCTGTGTCAACTTACTTGACATGTGTATGCCATCAGCACAACACACATGGCTCATTGTCACACTCCCTGACTGTCAAACACAAGTAGGACCTTCACATATGCCACATATCTACCCATCTCACACCTGCAACACTCAACACCTGTGAGAAACACACAGAATGGTGCAAATGATGTCCTGTGAGGTCACTGACAACCAATCACACACCCTGTGGTGCATCCACAAATATCAGACTCACACTCAGGGATGCCTGAACCAATGCAGACACAAAAACAATAGCCAAACACAAATCTCACAAACAACATCCACAGAAGTCCAACAAGCCCAGACATGTGCAGCTAAACAGTGGAAAGGCAATGTGACCCTAGACAGAACAGTAATACACAACATTGTCACTCTGGACCAATACACAGACACCATACCCCAACACAAACAAGAATTGCATCTTCAAAAGCCAATCATAAACACTAACTGGGATCAATGTGACAAATCAGCTAACACACACATACACACCACACCAGTCATCAAGTGAACATGGTGTCATAGTGTACCACAAGCATGCACATGCACAATCCTGACAAGTGACAGGTCAAAAATAGGAGGACAAACCACTATTGTGCACTCAAAAAAAGCTCATGAACAAGAATCCACATTGCTGCATGTGACAGACACACAAGTAATGCACACTACACATGCAACACACATCTGAATATATCACAATGCACAAACTACTCACACACAATGTCATGCAAATAGAACATCACACACACATTGCACCTGTCAGTAGAAAGAGCCAACACAGGCCAAACACTGCATACATCTACAACAAAAACACAACAGATGCACATACCAATCCATCACATAGCAAACTCAGCTGGACATCAGGGGGATGCACACCAGGCAAGTACAAGGCAACATACACTGACAGCACTGCATGCACACCAGGCAGTGTGTACACACCAACCAAACCAGTAGCACACATATCTGAGTGCCACACCATGAACTCCCACAACACAAATCATCACAGCACAAACATAACATCACACCCAGGAAGGGTAGCAGTACCTCAGCAACCACACATACAGCTTACCCATCACCCACAGATGCACAACTCAGGGAAACCCAGATGGAAACAACATGACTAGAGAACTGTGCTGCTCAAACATATGCACTGCACATGAGCAACCATGACTGCAAAATAGTAGAAGAAAACAACACATAAATAATTGTGAAACTGTCCTGGCACATTGGTCCTGTACACAGATCATCCGCCCACAGTATAGTGTCACACTATGAAGTGTTGGGGAGGCTCACACACTGGCAAGCCATGGGGTGGAAGACATGAGATTGAAGTGGTGTGTACTTCAGTAGTGGACAGGTGAGGAGTGTACAGTACACAAACACATAGAGGAGTTACTCACAATGTGTAGGCATCAGAAGCACATAAAGGGGATGGCATGACTCCACATACCACATACCATACTGGAGCCAAAAATGGGTCAAGTGACAGCAATGCAGGAGAAAACTCACAAATAATGTCAGTGTGGCTGAGAAGGTCTGCACAGTGAGCACAAACAGTAACAAGACACATGGCTGAGAAACAAAACACAACACAGCTTTGGCAGTCACACACTCGGCATACTCACAACAGGCAGTGACAACAAGTAGGTGTCCCCCAGGAGTGCAAGGACACAACAACACACTGCACAGTGCCGAACCTACAACTCCTACATGTGCCCACAATCTGAAGCACATGGCTGACAATTGAAACAAACAAGCACTCATTACCTGGATCATACATGTGTGCAGTTGGCATTGCAGGGGCACACACACATCAACACTACTGACAATGACAGCCCATTCACACTGTATGACCACTCAAGTTCGCATATTCAAATGTACCCATGTGACTGGGAAGACAGGCCTACACAAGATGACCACACATCAACACTGCTGTTCAGTCATCAAGAAAGATTACACAGATATGATGGACCCTGGCCAGCCCGCAAGTAATCCTGTGGATAGAATTCACCTCTGTTGTGGTATTGCATCCTAACATGACATGTGTATAATTTAGCAAACCTGACCATAGAATGATTAGGATAACAGTAGATCATCACAAACAACCATCATTGCACCCTCAAGCCTCAGAGTCAAGAAGAACTAAAGTGCCTGTCACCTCTGGCAAACTCTGAAAAAGTAAAACAAGCAATTGGCAATGTTAAAGTGGCATACAGAGCATGTGTCACATGAAACCATAAACTCAAAAGGGTTTGGGAGGTACCCTAGTACTTGGAAAAGGGATGGGTATAGATACTAAAACAAAAACAAAGTTCCCTTCTCCTTCTACTCTGAGAACAAGAGGATTAAATCCTCTAACTATATTGATTAGTTTGATTAAACAAGGTCATACACTAAAAATATAGTAAGACAAATTACCAGGTTGCTAAATTTACAGACAAATTTACAAAATCATACACAGAATCATAAATTTCCAAATAAACATATCAATTCAAAGGAATGTATTATCAATTAGAATTTTATTCAAAAAACATGTTTTATACAATTAATACTTACAAAGTTAAAAAACATTAAAATCATATACTCATCATATTTTTAAAAAGAAAACAATGTGTACAATGAACACATGAAGAACAACTGTCGGAGCGGCGTTTTGGTGCTAAGGTGGATCGTCACCTTCTTCAGGACAATAGTTCAATACTTAAAAATCTGAATAAAATGTAAAAAACTTTATTAGAAAAAAGATTTCTAAAGACATTCCTTTGTTACATTGTTCATAAATTATATTTAGCAACCTAGGAATAAGTCCACATAAACAAAAAGTATAGGCCTTAACTCCAGTAGAATTAGACTACTCAATTTAAAACAAGGATTATAAATTTAACAAATGGACATTATCGTTTAATTCACCGGGTTTCTCTCATGTCATTAGTGAACCCGTTACATACCTGTTGGTTTATGTAGAAACTTTTTTATTTTTCTCCCAAAAAGTTTTTGGACGGATGTCTCATCTGATTTTCTCAGTCTCAGAAGAGCCGGATTATACTATGAGGGAAGAGTATTTCATTAAGATCAAACCCTCTGTAAGAATATTGCCCTATTTCAAATATAGGATCGCCTTAATAGACTTACCACTATAATTTTCTTTGGAAGGCCTTGATTTTATTTTATCTCTCTCCTCCTATTTCTATGAATTCCTTCAAGGATTAATGCGGTGCCGAAGGAGGATACACAAATGTATTCTATTTAAAATTATTTATTATTTAAAAATATCTGTTATTTGCAAAACCTAGCGTCTAACATACAAAACTACCTTTACTTTGGATCACTGAGAAATTAAACCACATATTTATAGTGTGGCTCACCTTGAACAATCACACTTTGATAGGACCAGTCGCAAATAACTTTTATACTGTCGGGTCCATCTTGGATCAAGGTATTAATCTGTAAAAAGTTTTGAATATCACTTATTATAGAGTGTAATAAATGGAAAAATGTCTCCTGTTTTTGTTCTAGTCAATATATACAAGTCAAGTTCTACTTACCTCACCTCAGAATAAAATCTTGTTTATTAAATCCACCCACTTTTTTCTTTTTTCTTATGGGGTGCGTGTTCCAGTTAATTATATTTCTGGTCCAGAATGTATCTATAAAAACAACATGAGAATATCTATTCAAATATGGATTAACCTTTCCAGATTTTAACTTAACCTATAACTAGCAATGCTTCTGTTGTGATCAAAATTAACCACTCCATTCTATTTATAAAACATTAAGGGGCCGATTCCGATCTCGGCCGGTAGGGCTCCGAATCGGATTCGGCTTTACCGGATCCGATTCGGAGCCCTATTTCCCGACCGATTCGTACGCGCGTCCAGGCGAGCGAGTACGATGCGTATTCGCCGACCGACTCGTCCGAACGTCCCGACCGCTCCGACCGACTCAATCCCGGGTCGAACCGCACCGACCGACTCGCTCGGACCCGACTCGCACCGCGCAATGGAGACGTTCCCCGGCCGGGTAAGTACGATGCGCGCCGCGAGCAGTCCGACCGAGCCGCGCACTCCGGCTCGAAAGAGCTGTCGGAGCCGTACTTTGGGGGTCCGTGTCGGACCCCCCTGTACGCGTAGCCGCGCGAGTCGCACACAGGGGGGACCCATGGGTCCCCCCTACCTGTGCGTGTACGGCGCGAATCGCTTCGCCGCGTACACGCTGTAGGGGGCGCACTTGTCCCACTCGCACCCATTGAGGCAATGGGAGCCCGCGTACGCGTTGTACGACAGGCTCCCATTGACTTCAATGGGAGTCCGACCGACTCGAGTCCGGTGGCATACGTGCGCATCGTACTCGTTCGGTCGGACTGCACGGGTCCGATTCGGTCGGAAATCTCTCCGGGTCCGGCTCGGTCGGAGAAATTTCCGGCCCGAATCGGAATCGGCCCCTAAATGTTTTTATAGCTAGAAATTGATTTAAATCTGCCCTAATTCTGTCTAAAATAATATTAAGGCCAGGACTAGCGTTCTCGCAGTGAAACCACTTACCTGATATAGAGATAAGAAGCAAGCATCCGTCTTGCTGGCCTGCAAATTCGAGTCTGAAAACAGTGTTGTTTTCAGGCTCCTTATATACTCCTTTCTATTGGGTCATAATTATCTAATTAGGCCCACCTGTCCTGTCATCGCGTTAAGTTGCATGCCCTGTATTGAGACTAAACCGGGGCGGCCATTTTGTAATGTGTTATAGCCTAATGCTGCTTAATGGCAACTGCCCATTTGTCTAATGTTGTTCTAAAACATTCTGGCATGTGATATTATTAGCGACTCGTTATTGTATCTCGTTATTATAGTATAGCTAAATTTTAGGGATTTGCGTATCGTGGTAATCACCCAGTTATGATTGTACCGTGACGCAATATCAATTAAAAGCGCGACGCGGTAATAGTACCAGCAGCGATCCGCTTCGTTTTGTATCTTTAATGATAGAACTATAGCCTCATACCAAGCGAAATAAACATTGAAAAAAACTACTACGTTAAGTTGCATGCCCTTTATTAAGACTAAAGCGCGGCGGCCATTTTATAATGTGTTATAGCCTAATGCCGCTAGATTGCAACTGCCCGTACGTCTAATGTAATTTTAAAATACTCTTCTTCTGGCATGTGATAGTATCAGCAACTCGTAATTGTGTCTCGATATTATCGTATCGCTAAATTTTAGGGGTTTACGTATCGTGGTGATCACCCAGTTATAATTATATCGCGACGCGTTATTAATAAAGAGCGCAGATCTTGTGGATAAAGACCTTGCAAATATATAGATATCAATTTATAATGTGTATTTTGAAACCATATACTGTCTCCCTAGATATTTATATTCTACCCATAAATACTAGGCCATACTTTTAACCAATGCACTTCCTATATATCAGGGGCAGCGGTCATCTTATAATGAATTTGTAGTCCTATTTACAACAGCTTTCATTCTAATGGTTCTCTACAGATTATTACCGTTACCCCATAGAACGCACTACTGTTAGTGTCTCTGTATCTTATTCTTATTCTTATTGCCAGTGTTTCTGACAGTGTTCTCCCTGATGTTGCTCATTTCTGGGAGTATTATAGTTTGGTAATAAAATAACTCTTTTTAGATCACACGGCCACTGGAAGATTTACAGGAGAAATTTCATGGGATTTTAACTAAGGAACATGGGAATATACTGTATATGATCTCAAATAATTCTTTCCCATTCTTCCCTACTTATTAATCCACATCTATATGTATTGAATTTAGACATTAAGGGCCCGATTCTGATGCGGGTTGGAAAAGCTTCCCGACCGAGGGCCTGATTCTGATGCGGTTAGGAAGGCCTCCTAACGGCATTTGCTCCTTCCAAATCGGATCGGGAACGTGTCTTCCCGACCGAGGGCCCAATTCTGATGCGGTTAGGAACAAATGTTCCCATTGAAGTCAATGGGAGTTCAACCAAATTGTATCTGGAAGCATCCGGATGCATCCTACTCCGCCGGTCGGACTTTCCCGATCCGAGTGGGTCGGACACCATTTCCCAACCGATTCGGTCGGGAAGCTTTTCCAACCCGCATCAGAATCGGCCCCATAGTATTGTTCCCTCTTCTTCCTTTTTGCTGTTAAGTCTCCCACTCTTGCATTCATTTGTACTACCTCAATGATACACCACCTAAGTTCTTCCATTTTGTGTACCATTTCAGTCCAGTGTTCTACTAAAGGGGCATTCTGCCGTCTAGTTCGAATCGCTGATTTGTGTTCGTTTAGCCTCAATATTATTTCCCTTGAGGTTTCTCCAATGTAGCCTTTGCTGCACGGACATACAATTAAATAAATGACATTTTTAGTTTTACAATTTACTAAATTCCTATGTTGGTGAGTTATTTCATTGTATGTTATTGAGGTACCTTTCATGATGGTAGCACAGTTCTTACACGATCCACAAGGGAAGTTGCCTCTAGGGCAAGAACCATCTATAGTACAGAGTTGGTTTCTATTCATTGAGGAGGGGTATGTATGCACTAGGCAATTCCTGATCGTTTTATTTCTTCTAAATGCAAATAGTGAGTTTTGGTAGGGAATTGGAACCACCGTTGTTTAATAGATTCCAATTCCTATTTATGAGGTTTTTTATTTTATTGCTTATACTTGTGAAATTAGTGACACAGACAAGTTGTTTCTGATCTTCCGTTTTTTTTTTATTTTAGATTCAAACAAGCTATCTCTATTATAATATTTGGCTCGTTTATAAGCTTTTTTGTACTATTTGCTTTGGGAAGCCTCTATCAATACATTTTCTGGTTAATGTTCTTGCATGATGTTCAAAATCTTGCATGCTTGTGCAGTTTCTTCTAATTCTGAAAAACTGTCCGAAAGGAATATTATTTCTCTGACTAACAGGGTGGTAACTATCAAAATGCAACATAGTGTTGCGGTCAGTAGGTTTAGTGTATAGTTCCACGGACAGAGTGCCCTTAGTATCTTTAATTTTAATATCCAGAAACTCGCACATGTCATTACTGTAGGATGATGTGAATTTTTAATTATCATCCCCTAAATTCAACCACTGTATAAAGAACTCAAGATCCTCTTCAGTGCCTTGCCAGATACAAAATACGTCCTCTATAAATCGTGACCACTGGCTCACGTTTTCATAGTACGGGGCTAATTCATTAAAAATATGTTTCTCCTCAAAGGACGATACATATAGACATGCCAAGCTGGGAGCACAAGTGGCTCCCATGCTGGTCTTTTTGATTTGCCTATAGAAATTCTCCTTGAATAAAAAGATGTTATTTTTCAATATAATTTCTACACACTCAACTAAAAAGATTGAGTGAGGTGACAGATCTCCTTCTCCATTATTTAAGAGGCCCTCTATCATGTGAATTGTATTGTCTTGGGAATGTTTGTATAGAGGGCCTCTATATCTAAGGTCACTAACCATTGTCTTTGTGAATCGAACGGTATATTTTCCACTTTACGGATCATGTCCGTTGTGTCCTTAATGTAAGCACGTTGTTGGGTTACTAATGGTTGTAAAACTTTGTCTACGTACTTGCTAAGTGGCTCCGTCAAGGAGTCAATACTTGACACTATTGGCCGCATGGGAGGATCCTGCATATTTTTATGCACCTTAGGTAATCCATATATTGCTGGTATGGTTGGGTTATCATTCAACATATAGTTATATTCCTCCTGTCTAATGATCTCATCTTCTTTTGCTAGTTTAAGTAGATCACCTATTTGTTTACCTAATGCGAGCCATTCCTGCCAATTTGATGGTTTATAGTGTAGGCAATTATTAAGGAGATTCTCTATTCTATTCTCATAGTCTATAGTATTCATAATGACAATGCTGCCACCTTTGTCACCTGGCTTGATGGTTATCTCCTTACATTGTTGTAACTCCTGGAGTGCTTCTCGCTGTGATCGTGTTAGATTATATTTAGTCCAAATCTTTTTACTCAGAATCTCTTCCATCCCTTTTTCTATAACCTTTTCAAAAATGTCAGTATCCCTACTAATTATAGGGCCTGAAGGAGTCCAGTTAGATTTGGGTCTCAGGCCGGACTTATTTTCAATTATAGGCCTTTCTTTTCCCTCGAAAAAAGTGTTTAACATAATTTTTATAAAAAAAAAACGTAGGTCTCTCTCTAGGTTAAATTTATCTATAGGGGCCGAAATAGCAAATCCTAATCCCTTCTCTAAAATGGCGATTTTTTCACTTTTTAGGATTCTAGTTGATAAATTAATGACCGGTGCTTTAGATCCTAATCCCAGATTTTTTGGCTCCTTGTTCTCATGTAGGGACGCTGCTGGGCTTGGTTCTGGGGAAAGAATCCTTTCCCCCTCCCTCTGCTTCTGGTATTCTGATTCGATTTACGTCTTTCTAAAAAAGAGAAGCTATCTCTATTTGAACTGGAGGCTACTTCCTTCTCTTTCCCTGTCTGATTATCTTGGACTGTCTCATTCTCAGAATCTGTACTCGTGTAAGAGGTATCCGAGAATGTTACACCTTTCTTTGAAACATTTCTTTTATTGGGTTGCCAATTATTCCTAGTTGAAAACTCTTCATTTTGCTTTTCATAATAATCCTTTTGAAGATATGGGTACACCAATTCAGGTTTATATCTGCCTATATCTTTTCTAAATTTATCACTTTTTTTGTTTACAAATATTCTTTATAACCATTAAGGTCTCCCTGTATCTCTTCTAGTTTTCTCTTGGCATCTTCAAGCGATGTATTCTCTTTTAGTTTTAATTCCATTTAATCAATTTCACGTTTTTCTATTATCAAAGTTTCATGCGCTGTTTCAATTATTAGCAACAGCCAATCTCTACTACATCTATTTGCAATAAATGTCCATGTTTCTATAAATTTTTCGTTTTTTATAAAGAGACCAGGTTCATTTTTAACTTGTAGCCCTTTGGTATCATTCCTTTCTTGCAATACTCTATGAGGAAATCGGCATGTAGTTCCGTCCTAATGACTTTTTTCTTTAAGTTCCATAATTTTCTCCACTGCTCTTCATCATTCTCTGTCACGGTTATAGTGTTAATGCTTTTAGCAGGGCCATTTATTATTTTGTTAAAATGATCTTCTGAAAATCCAAAGATCTTAAACGTATCCATATTAAATTAGGAACGTCACTTTGATAATAAGAGAGATTCAGTTAATTTCCTCACTGGTACGGTGAGGCAAACTCCCCAGTTCACAAACTGTGCTTATATAAACTCAAAAGGGTTTGGGAGGTACCCTAGTACTTGGAAAAGGGATGGGTATAGATACTAAAACAAAAACAAAGTTCCCTTCTCCTTCTACTCTGAGAACAAGAGGATTAAATCCTCTAACTATATTGATTAGTTTGATTAAACAAGGTCATACACTTAAAATATAGTAAGACAAATTACCAGGTTGCTAAATTTACAGACAAATTTACAAAATCATACACAGAATCATACATTTCCAAATAAACATATAAATTCTAAGGAATGTATTATCAATTAGAATTTTATTCAAAAAACATGTTTTATACAATTAATACTTACAAAGTTAAAAAACATATTAAAATCATATACTCATATTTTTAAAAAGAAAACAATGTGTACAATGAACACATGAAGAACAACTGTCGACGCGAGCGTTTCGGTGCTAAGGTGGATCGTCACCTTCTTCAGGACAATAGTTCAATACTTAAAAATCTGAATAAAATGTAAAAACTTTATTAGATAAAAGATTTCTAAAGACATTCCTTTGTTACATTGTTCATAAATTATATTTAGCAACCTAGGAATAAGTCCACATAAATAAAAAGTATAGACCTTAACTCCAGTAGAATTAGACTACTCAATTTAAAACAAGGATTATAAATTTAACAAATGGACATTATCGTTTAATTCACCGGATTTCTCTCATGTCATTAGTGAACCCATTACATACCTGTTGGTTTATGTAGAAACTTTTTTATTTTTCTCCCAAAAAGTTTTTGGACGGATGTCTCGTCTGATTTTCTCAGTCTCAGAAGAGCCGGATTATACTATGGGGGAAGAGTATTTCATTAAGATCAAACCCTCTGTAAGTATATTGCCCTATTTCAAATATAGGATCGCCTTAATAGACTTACCACTTTAATTTTCTTTGGAAGGCCTTGATTTTATTTTATCTCTCTCCCTCCTATTTCTATGAATTCCTTCAAGGATTAATGCAGTGCCTAAGGAGGATACACAAAGGTATTCTATTTAAAATTATTTATTATTTAAAAATATCTGTTATTTGCAAAACCTAGCGTTTTACATACAAAACTACCTTCACTTTGGATCACTGAGAAATTAAACCACATATTTATAGTGTGGCTCACCTTGAACAATCACACTTTGATAGGACCAGTCGCAAATAACTTTTATGCTCTCGGGTCCATCTTGGATCAAGGTATTAATCTGTAAAAAGTTTTGAATATCACTTATTATAGAGTGTAATAAATGGAAAAATTTCTCCTGTTTTTGTTCTAGTCAATATATACAAGTCAAGTTCTACTCATCTCACCTCAGAATAAAATCTTGTTTATTAAATCCACCCACTTTTTTCTTATGGGGTGCTGGTTCCAGTTAATTATATTTCTGGTCCAAAATGTATCTATAAAAACAACATGAGAATATCTATTCAAATATGGATTAACCTTTCCAGATTTTACCTTAACCTATAACTAGCAATGCTTCTGTTGTGATCAAAATTAACCACTCCATTCTATTTATAAAACATTAAATATTTTTATAGCTAGAAATGTATTTAAATCTGCCCTAATTCTGTCTAAAATAATATTAAGGTCAGGACTAGCGTTCTCGCAGTGAAACCACTTACCTGATATAGAGATAAGAAGCAAGCATCCGTCTTGCTGGCCTGCAAATTCGAGTCTGAAAACAGTGTTGTTTTCAGGCTCCTTATATACTCCTTTCTATTGGGTCATAATTATCTCATTAGGCCCACCTGTCCTGTCATTGCGTTAAGTTGCATGCCCTGTATTGAGACTAAACCGGGGCGGCCATTTTGTAATGTGTTATAGCCTAATGCCACTTAATTGCAACTGCCCGTTTGTCTAATGTTGTTCTAAAACATTCTGGCATGTGATATTATTAGCGACTCGTTATTGTATCTCGTTATTATAGTATCGCTAAATTTTAGGGATTTGCGTATCGTGGTAATCACCCAGCTATGATTGTACAGTGACGCAATATCAATTAAAAGCGCGACGCGGTAATAGTACCGGCAGTGATCCGCTTCGTTTTGTATCTTTAATGATAGAACTATAGCCTCATACCAAGCGAAATAAACATTGAAAAAAACTACTATGTTAAGTTGCATGCCCTTTATTAAGACTAAACCGCGGTGGCCATTTTATATAGCCTAATGCCGCTAGATTTCAACTGCCCGTTCGTCTAATGTAATTTTAAAATACTCTTCTTCTGGCATGTGCTAGTATCAGCAACTCGTAATTGTGTCTCGATATTATCGTATCGCTAAATTTTAGGGGTTTACGTATCGTGGTGATCACCCAGTTATAATTATATTGCGACGCGTTATTAATAAAGAGCGCAGCTCTTGTGGATAAAGACCTTGCAAATATATAGATATCAATTTATAATGTGTATTTTGAAAACCATATACTGTCTCCCTAAATATTTATATTCTACCCATAAATACTAGGCCATACTTTTAACCAATGCACTTCCTATATATCAGGGGCAGCGGTCATCTTATAATGAATTTGTAGTCCTATTTACAACAGCTTTCTTTCTAATGGTTCTCTACAGATTATTACCGTTACCCCATAGAACGCACTACTGTTAGTGTCTCTGTATCTTATTCTTATTCTTATTGCCAGTGTTTCTGACAGTGTTCTCCCTGATGTTGCTCATTTCTGGGAGTATTATAGTTTGGTAATAAAATAACTCTTTTTAGATCACAAGGCCACTGGAAGATTACAGGAGAAATTTCATGGGATTTTAACTAAGGAACATGGCAGTATACTGTATATGATCTCAAATAATTCTTTCCCATTCTTCCCTACTATTTAATCCACATCTATATGTATTGAATTTAGACATATAGTATTGTTCCCTCTTTTTCCTTTTTGCTTTTAAGTCTCCCCCTCTTGCATTCATTTGTACTACCTCAATGATACACCACCTAAGTTCTTCAATTTTGTGTACCATTTCAGTCCAGTGTTCTACTAAAGGGGCATTCTGCCGTCTAGTTCGAATCGCTGATTTGTGTTCGTTTAGCCTCAATCTTATTTCTCTTGAGGTTTCTCCAATGTAGCCTTTTCTGCACGGACATACAATTAAATAAATGACATTTTTAGTTTTACAATTTACTAAATTCCTATGGTGGTGAGTTATTTCATTGTATGTTATTGAGGTACCTGTCATGATTGTAGCACAGTTCTTACACGATCCACAAGGGAAGTTGCCTCTAGGGCAAGAACCATCTATAGTACAGAGTTGGTTTCTATTAATTGAGGAGGGGTATGTATGCACTAGGCAATTCCTGATCGTTTTATTTCTTCTAAATGCAAATAGTGGTTTAGTAGGGAATTGGAACCACCATTGTTTAATAGGTTCCAATTCCTATTTATGAGGTTTTTTATTTTATTGCTTATACTTGTGAAATTAGTGACACAGACAAGTTGTTTCTGATCTTCCGTTTTTTTACATTTTAGATTCAAACAAGCTATCTCTATTATAATATTTGGCTCTTTATAAGCTTTTTTCACTATTTGCTTGGGGTAGCCTCTATCAATAAATTTTCTGGTTAATGTTCTTGCATGATGTTCAAAATCTTGCATGCTTGTGCAGTTTCTTCTAATTCTGACAAACTGTCCGAAAGGAATATTATTTCTCTGACTAACAGGGTGGTAACTATAAAAATGCAACATAGTGTTGTGGTCAGTAGGTTTAGTGTATAGTTCCACGGACAGAGTGCCCTTAGTATCTTTAATTTTAGAACCTCGCGCATGTCATTACTGTAGGATGATGTGAATTTTAAATTATCATCCCCTAAATTCAACCACTGTATAAAGGACTCAAGATCCTCTTCAGTGCCTTGCCAGATAAAAAATAAGTTGTCTATAAATCGTGACCACTGGCTCCCCTGCTGACCAGGACTACAGCGTCCAGCCTGCCCCGGCCGCACACGTCACCCAGTAGCGCCAGGAGGCGCTACATAGCGGGCTGCGGGCTCGCGTGGTGCGGGTCCCGCGTCTACCTTGCTGCTCTCTGCTGCTCCCCTGCTGACCAGGACTACAGCGTCCAGCCTGCCCCGACCGCACACGTCACCCAGTAGCGCCAGGAGGCGCTACATAGCGGGCTGCGGGCTCACATGGTGCGGGTCCCGCGTCTACCTTGCTGCTCTCTGCTGCTCCCCTGCTGACCAGGACTACAGCGTCCAGCCTGCCCCGGCCGCACACGTCACCCAGTAGCACCAGGAGGCGCTACATAGTGGGCTGCGGGCTCGCGTGGTGCGGGTCCCGCGTCTACCTTGCTGCTCTCTGCTGCTCCCCTGCTGACGAGGACTACAGCGTCCAGCCTGCCCCGGCCGCACACGTCACCCAGTAGCGCCAGGAGGCGCTACATAGCGGGCTGCGGGCTCGCGTGGTGCGGGTCCCGCATCTACCTTGCTGCTCTCTGCTGCTCCCCTGCTGACCAGGACTACAGCGTCCAGCCTGCCCCGGCCGCACACGTCACCCAGTAGTGCCAGGAGGCGCTACATAGCGGGCTGCGGGCTCCCGCAGCGCGGGACGCGCGCGGGCGAAGCCCGGGCCAAGGGCGGGCCCGTCTGCACCCGTCCGCGTCAGGACAAGGCAGGGCAGGGCCACCTCCCTTGGCTGTGATTTCTTTCAAGCAACGAAACGATCTGGTAAGAACGTAAAAACGTTACTGTTTTCCACCTTGGACCTTCCAATCCTTTCAATCAGGATAGTGGCTACAGCACGAATTGCACCCAGTACCTGGGACTAACTACAACAGGCAACATTTGTGGGATATATGGAATTTAGTTGAGCCCAATTGAACTCTACTGCCAGTTTGCTAGCGCGAGCATCTCCCGTTGGCTCATACACAATGGGAAAAAGAAAAGCAATAGAAACAGCTGCTGGCAGGAAAAAGATAGCAAAAACAAGCAAAACAGGAAAAACTGCGAAAGATAATTGCACACTGGAGGCAATAGATGACTTAATCGAGGAGGTGGAAACTTTATTAGCACACGGAAATGGAACTGCAGCCAAGGGCACAAAAAATATTTCTACGTACTTTAGGAAAAGTGGTAATACAAGACCTCATAAACAAAACCCAAACCCAACAATGACTTCACCTATAGTTACTGTACATCGCTCTCTGGCGTCTCTCACTGCAAGCCAGATCGAGCTGGCTGCTACGCCATTAATGGGGCATCATACATCAAAGGATAATAGTAGTACATCTAGTACTGTGTGTAAAATAACTGTACAATCTGAGCCTAATGTTACTTGTACAAATAGGTTTGCACCCTTACTAACTATACCTGATAGTATAACTGAACCCCAAGATCAGCATTGTTCAACCTCGATAGAGTTAAGTACGGTAGCCAGACCTACTATCCAGAGTCTACAACAGACCATAGAGGAGTTAAGGGCTGAAGTAGGGTCCTTAAGAACGATGATAGAAGGTCTTACCACACTGGTTAAAAGAACTCTACCAAATAGTGCGCCAATGGTACCCTGGATTGCAAGTGATGCACGTGCTAGGGGAGAGCACCAGCACAGGGCACCCCAAGATATGAGCAATAGGCACCATTCTAACACAGTAAAAACCGACAGGGGAAGGGAACATAATCATCGATGTCTGCTTCCGGCCCCAGTAGCCCCTACCCAAACTAACAAAAAACTCCCTGCCTGTAATCAGACTTCTGTTAATTTACATTCTGCACAAGCAGCCATACCTGCTCAGACCAGTCACCTGACGACCCACAATTTGGGCCCGCACAGTGATAACCACACAGCACAAATATGCTACACTAAATCGCTGTTAGAAAATAAAATTAGCATGGTAAACGTTCCAAAACTAAGAGCAAGCCACCGAATAGAGGGGGAAGATTCACTAATTAATAAAGTGATCCACTGGATCAGACATGTGAGGGATTGCCGCTCAATAATTAGAGAGGACATAATCGGGGCACGGTGGTGCCCATTCCTAGGACACACGCTAGATCATATAGAAGTAACGTTAAAAAGCCCTGAGTTGGTAGAAAACTTGCTTACCCTAGAATACCGTACTTGCTCCCCAGACTCCTCACAGATTCAATTCAGATGTACTCCGTCCCATTGGACGGCCCAGTTAAACCCAGCATGTAATGAGAGATCTAATAGTTCTGGACTAGACAAAAATGATTGACTCCTGGGGAGACACTGCCAAGGCACAAGAGTACAGATCCTACAAACATCGCACAGTAATACTAGAGAGAGCTATGACCTACCACCTACAATATCCAATCAATTAACTGATGCTAGTGGGTTGGATAAAGCGATGGAGGCAATGAGTATTATAAGCGATCATAATCACCCCGCCACACTTGTGGGATCTTTAACATGTGAAGCGGCGCACGTAAGTACCGCTTCTATTAGTCACACCACAAACATCATTATGCCAGGCCAAGAAATCATTAAAGTAGTTTCCTGGAATGTAGCTGGGTTAAAACAAAAATTGGAAGATCCTGAGTGGCATAATTATATAGGAAGATTCGATTTCTGTCTCTTCCAGGAGACATGGTTAACGACACCTCCACACAAGCTGGGTTATAAAACGTATTATAAAAATGCAATTACCACTACGAAAGGGAGAGCATCCGGGGGGCTGGTGATATGGATAAGAATCACATTAGGGTCTAAATTAGTAAACCTTAGTACTGACTCCCTGACTTATTGGCAGTATTTATAGACGATAAAAATGGGAAGCTATACCTATATAACATCTATAATAGACCAGCAAGACATACTATAAGCTCAGAGACCATTAATATATTAAGTGACTCTCTGGACATTATTAGCCCGAGTAATACTATAATTATTGGTGGGGATTTTAATTGTACTTATGAGCCGCTAATTGGACTAGAAAGAGCAACTAAAGAAGAAGACACGGCTTTAGGCCTGCCCCAATTAATGGCTGGCCTTTCGAGACCATGTACCAATGTGGCAGTACAGATAACACAGCTAACCATAGAGCATAATTTAAGGGCATGCAATGGAAGAGTATACATCAATGGGGACGAAAATGCTACCCTTAATACCTTTAAGCGAGGCAATACACAATCGAGAATTGATTATATTATGTTTAGCACGCACAGCTGGAATAGAATTGAGAGTTTTAAAATAGACATGAGAGAAGAAAGCGACCACCGACCATTATGCCTTGAAGTAACAACTGACTTAAGAAGTATCAATCGATTAGCTACCGGGGTACAAGATGTGCAATACATAGTAGGGAATAATAGAAGATCTATTGGATGGCCAAAAATTATAGGCAACCGTGTGACCATGACAAAAATCTACAACATCTTTACTGAAATTGTAAGTGCCTACTTAGAGGCAAGTAATCTGCCTATTACATCTGCACATGATAGTTTAGTCACCAAACTAGAACCCTTACTTACTAAAAAGAATGGGATGAATAAGAAATTAAATCAAAACGATCTAAAAGTAAACCCATGGTATACAGCTAATTGTCAGAAAATCCAATACTGTATTATTAGAAAGAATAAAACAGGGAAGTGCAGAACAAATTAGAGGCGCTAGGGATGCCCACCGGAAAATATTGACTAATGCTAAATGGCAATGGGAAGAAAACAGTTGGGTGGACCTTCTTGAGGCAGTTAAAATGAAAAATCAGACAGATTTCTGGAAAATCATAGCATGGGGGGGGAAAGATCAAGCGCAAAGAACTGAGCACTATTTGGACCAAGCAACTTGGACTGACCACTTTACTGCTCTATACTCGAGTTTTGATCCTGCTATAGTACAGAATGTAGACAGAGCACACACCCATGTGGAGGGTGACTGTAGGGCAATCGTTTTCTCTCTGGAAGAAACAGAGAAGGCTATAGATTCTATGAAAGCAGGTAAAGCTCCGGGATTAGACAGGCTCCCAGGTGATCTATTCAAATATGATAAAAACATATGGGTGCCCTACATTAACGCCCTCAACAACGCGATAGCGGCAGGTGCCCCAATACCAGAAACCTGGAAAGGGGCCAAAATTGTACCAATACACAAGAAGGGAAGCAAAGAAAAGCCAGGGAACTACAGACCAATTAGTCTGATAGACATACCCCAAAAAATCTATGCAAGGCAGATATTTAGCAGGCTCAATAGCTGGATAGAGACTAACAACATACAGTCCCCATACCAGGCAGGATTCAGACCACGTACTAGTACAACAGATCAAGTTTTTAGACTTTTATGTATTATTTGGAAGTACGTTAAGGTCAGGAAGGGACATATCTATATGGCATTTGTCGATCTAAGGGCAGCTTTTGATCTTGTGCCCAGAAGCCTGTTATGGGCATCACTTGGAAAGCAGGGCGCTCCCTCTAATCTAGTCACACAGATACAAAGACTACATACTGGGAATTATGCTAGAGTTCGTTGGGGCATGAATGGGAAATTGACTGAGCCAATACCAATAGAGAGGGGAGTAAGACAGGGTTGCGTATTGGCTCCCACCCTGTTTTCACTGTATATAAATGACGTTGTGGACCACTTACAAAACCAAGTAAATGATTCCCCAAAGCTAAACGGTAACCGGGTACCGGCGCTGCTATTTGCAGACGATACCATTTTATTATCACAGAATAGAAAGGGGCTACAAAAGACTCTGAATGATTTTAATAGATATTGCACAGAAAAGGGCCTAGAGATTAATCCGAGTAAAACAAAGTGTATGGCTATAAATCCATACAGGGGCTCTAAAAAGAATATCCGGCTTTGTGACGAGGTAATAGAATATGCCTCCAACTTAACCTACTTAGGCATATTGTTAGACACAAATTTATCTTGGAACCAGCAAATTAACCACTCAGCCTTAAGGTTAGCCCAAGGGTCAGGGGCAATTTGTAAGAAGTATGGATTAACTACTAGTAAGCTAGTAACCCCGGCCCTGGAGATATATAAATGTAAGGTTCAGACAGCTGCATTATACGGATCGGAGCTATGGGGTTCAAGCAATGTTAAGCAACTGTCTATCGGGGAAAATACATTTGTAAAGAGAATACTGGGACTACCCCAATCTGCACCGCTTGTCCCCTTATTCCATGACTTAAACCTAATAGGCCATATTGCTGCTTTACGTCCCTTGTCCTACTGGATACGGCTGTGGACAACCCCAGAATTAGTAGTATATAGAGATGCAGTCCAGGAATTACTGGACATAGATCCGTGCCTTGCCTTTCCATGGCTGAGATACGTTCGGAAATGGTTAGTAAAACTGGGTCTGGAATCCTACTGGGCGAACCCAGAAAGTTTAACTCCATGCTGCAAAAGTAAATTGAAGGGCGTATATTGGCAATATGTATTGAACGCACTTTACTGTGATACTGGATTAGGAAAATTAACAACTGATTTCCTTGCCGTCAAACCTAATCCAAAATGGGAGGATTTCCTTGATAAAGTACAGCCCTTCCTAGCAAGAATTTTGTACCTCAAAATGAGATACAATATACTGCAGACTAAGACCTACACCTCAAAGTGGGGGGGTGGGGGAGGTGATGATTGCCCTTCATGTACTACTTGCCCCTTAGGGCCCAATAACAATAACAGTGAGAATACCGTACATATCCTGTTTTTCTGCCCGGCATACCGGGGTGCTAGGAATAAATGGATTAGACCATTATGTAATATGATGGGATTTAGGAAACATCAGGAGGCCTTGAGGGTGTTGACAACATGTACCTTACCACATGTGATATTTGCGGTATCTAGATATTTGTTTGCAGTAGGTTTAATAAGAAAAGGAAAGGGTTTAAAGTTATGACACATTAATGCTATTTAAACCAGTGATGAAGGAACCCAGCATGGATTATTCAAGAATATTTGACAATCGATTGTCTGCTTACAGTTGCAGTATTTTATTATGTAGAATTGTTTTATAGAAATATCGATCTTAAATTAAATCATGTAATATTGGTGAAATGTATTTTAGTATTTTTTATGTATGATATTTTATAGTGAAATCTTTTATGGCCTTTGGCCGAAATAAAGAATTAATACTAAAATAAAATCAAGGCCTTCCAAAGAAAATGATAGTGGTAAGTCTATTAAGGCGATCCTATATTTGGGTTTGATCTTTATGAAATACTCTTCCCTCATAGTATAATCCGGCTCTTCTGAGACTGAGAAAATCAGACGAAACATCCGTCCAAAAACTTTTTGGGAGAAAAATAAAAAAGTTTCTTCATAAACCAACAGGTATGTAACGGGTTCACTAATGACATGAGAGAAACCCGGTGAATTAAACGATAATGTCCATTTGTTAAATTTATAATCCTTGTTTTAAATTGAGTAGTCTAATTCTACTGGAGTTAAGGCCTATACTTTTTGTTTATGTGGACTTATTCCTAGGTTGCTAAATATAATTTATGAACAATGTAACAAAGGAATGTCTTTAGAAATCTTTAACTAATAAAGATTTTTACATTTTATTCAGATTTTTAACCATTGAACTATTGTCCTGAAGAAGGTGACGATCCACCTTAGCACCAAAACGCTGCGTCGACAGTTGTTCTTCATGTGTTCATTGTACACATTGTTTTCTTTTTAAAAATATGATGAGTATATGATTTTAATATGTTTTTAACTTTGTAAGTATTAATTGTATAAAACATGTTTTTGAATAAAATTCTAATTCATAATACATTCCTTTGAATGTATATGTTTATTTGAAATGTATGATTCTGTGTATGATTTTGTAAATTTGTCTGTAAATTTAGCAACCTGGTAATTTGTCTTACTATATTTTTAGTGTATGACCTTGTTTAAACAAACTAATCAATATAGTTAGAGGATTTAATCCTCTTGTTCTCAGAGTAGAAGGAGAAGGGAACTTTGTTTTTGTTTTAGTATCTATACCCATCCCTTTTCCAAGTACTAGGGTACCTCCCAAACCCTTTTGAGTTTATACAAGCACAGTTTGTGAACTGGGAGTTTGCCTCACCGTACCAGTGAGGAAATTAACTGAATCTCTCTTATTATCAAAGTGACGTTCCTAATTTAATATGGATACGTTTAAGATCTTTGGATTTTCAGAAGATCATTTTAACAAAATAATAAATGGCCCTGCTAAAAGCATTAACACTATAACCGTGACAGATAATGATGAAGAGCAGTGGAGAAAATTATGGAAGTTAAAGAAAAAAGTCATTAGGACGGAACTACATGACGATTTCCTCATAGAGTATTGCAAGAAAGGAATAATACCAAAGGGGCTACAAGTTAAAAATGAACCTGGTCTCTTTATAAAAAACGAAAAATTTATAGAAACATGGACATTTTCTGCAAATAGATGTAGTAGAAATTGGCTGCTGCTAATAATTGAAACAGCGCATGAAACTTTGGTAATAGAAAAACGTGAAATTGATGAAATGGAATTAAACCTAAAAGAGAATACATCACTTGAAGATGCCAAGATAAAACTAGAAGAGATACAGGGAGACCTTAATGGTTATAAAGAATATCTTGTAAACAAAAAAAGTAATACATTTAGAAAAGATATAGGCAGATATAAACCTGAATTGGTGTATCCATATCTTCAAAAGGATTATTATGAAAAGCAAAATGAAGAGTTTTCAACTAGGAATAATTGGCAACCCAATAAAGAAATGTTTCAAAGAAAGGTGTAACATTCTCGGATACCTCTTACGCGAGTACAGATTCTGAGAATGAGACAGTCCAAGATAATCAGACAGGGAAAGAGAAGGAAGTAGCCTCCAGTTCAAATAGAGATAGCTTCTCTTTTTTAGAAAGACGCAAATCGAATCACAATCAGAATACCAGAAGCTGAGGAAGGGGGAGAGGATTCTTTTCCCAGAACCAAGCCCAGCAGCATCCCTACATGAGAACAAGGAGCCAAAAAATCTGGGATTAGGATCTAAAGCACCGGTCATTAATTTATCAACTAGAATCCTAAAAAGTGAAGAAATCGCCATCTTAGAGAAGGGATTAGGATTTGCTATTTCGGCCCCTATAGATAAATTTAACCTAGAGAGAGACCTACGGGTTTTTTTAGAAAAATTAGGTTAAAAAAATGTTTCGAGGGAAAAGAAAGGCCTATAATTGAAAATAAGTACGGCCTGAGACCCAAATCTAACTGGACTCCTTCAGGCCCTATGGTTAGTAGAGATACTGAAATTTTTGAAAAAGTTATAGAAAAAGGGATGGAAGAGATTCTGAGTAAAAAGATTTGGACTAAAAATAATCTAACATGATCACAGCGAGAAGCACTCCAGGAGTTACAACAATGTAAGGAGATAACCATCAAGCCAGGTGACAAAGGTGGCAGCATTGTCATTATGAATACTATCGATTATGAGAGTAGAATAGAGAATCTCCTTAATAATTGCCTACACTATAAACCATCAAATAGGCAGGAATGGCTCGCATTAGGTAAACAAATAGGTGATCTACTTAAACAAGCAAAAGAAGATGAGATCATTAGTCAGGAGGAATATAACTATATGTTGAATGATAACCCAACCATACCAGCAATATATGGATTACCTAAGGTGCATAAAAATATGCAGGATCCTCCCATGCGGCCAATAGTGTCAAGTATTGACTCCTTGATGGAGCCACTTAGCAAGTACGTAGACAAATTTTTACAACCATTAGTAACCCAACAACATGCTTACATTAAGGACACAACGGACATGATCCGTAAAGTGGAAAATATACCGTTCGATTCACAAAGACAATGGTTAGTGACCTTAGATATAGAGGCCCTCTATACAAACATTCCTCAAGACGATACAATTCACATGATAGAGGGCCTCTTAAATAATGGAGAAGGAGATCTGTCACCTCACTCAATCTTTTTAGTTGAGTGTGTAGAAATTATATTGAAAAATAACATCTTTTTATTCAAGGAGAATTTCTATAGGCAAATAAAAGGGACCAGTATGGGAGCCACTTGTGCTCCCAGCTTGGCATGTCTATATGTATCGTCCTTTGAGGAGAAACATATTTTTAATGAATTAGCCCCGTACTATGAAAACGTGAGCCAGTGGTCACGATTTATAGACGACGTATTTTTTATCTTGCAAGGCACTGAAGAGGATCTTGAGTCCTTTATACAGTGGTTGAATTTAGGGGATGATAATTTAAAATTCACATCATCCTACAGTAATGACATGTGCGAGTTTCTGGATATTAAAATTAAAGATACTAAGGGCACTCTGTCCGTGGAACTATACACTAAACCTACTGACCGCAACACTATGTTGCATTTTGATAGTTACCACCCTGTTAGTCAGAGAAATAATATTCCTTTCGGACAGTTTGTCAGAATTAGAAGAAACTGCACAAGCATGCAAAATTTTGAACATCATGCAAGAACATTAACCAGAAAATGTATTGATAGAGGCTACCCCAAGCAAATAGTGAAAAAGCTTATAAACGAGCCAAATATTATAATAGAGATAGCTTGTTTGAATCTAAAATAAAAAAAACTGAAGATCAGAAACAACTTGTTTGTGTCACTAATTTCACAAGTATAAGCAATAAAATAAAAAAACTCATAAATAGGAATTGGAACCAATTAAACAACAGTGGTTCCAATTCCCTTCCGAAACCACTATTTGCATTTAGAAGAAATAAAACGATCAGGAATTGCCTAGTGCATACATACCCCTCCTCAATGAATAGAAACCAACTCTGTACTATAGATGGTTCTTGCCCTAGAGGCAACTTCCCTTGTGGATCGTGTAAGAACTGTGCTACCATCATGAAATGTACCTCAATAACATACAATGAAATAAATCACCAACATAGGAATTTAGTAAATTGTAAAACTAAAAATGTCATTTATTTAATTGTATGTCCGTGCAGCAAAGGCTACATTGGAGAAACCTCAAGGGAAATAAGATTGAGGCTAAACGAACACAAATCAGCGATTCGAACTAGACGGCAGAATGCCCCTTTAGTAGAACACTGGACTGAAATGGTACACAAAATTGACAAACTTAGGTGGTGTATCATTGAGGTAGTACAAATGAATGCAAGAGGGGGAGACTTAACAGCAAAAATGAAGAAGAGGGAACAATACTATATGTCTACATTCAATACATATAGATGTGGATTAAATAGTAGGGAAGAATGGGAAAGAATTATTTGAGATCATATACAGTATATTCCCATGTTCCTTAGTTAAAATCCCATGAAATTTCTCCTGTAATCTTCCAGTGGCCGTGTGATCTAAAAATAGTTATTTTATTACCAAACTATAATTCTCCCAGAAATGAGCAACATCAGGGAGAACACTGTCAGAAACACTGGCAATAAGAATAAGATACAGAGACACTAACAGTAGTGCGTTCTATGGGGTAACGGTAATAATCTGTAGAGAACCATTAGAAAGAAAGCTGTTGTAAATAGGACTACAAATTCATTATAAGATGACCGCTGCCCCTGATATATAGGAAGTGCATTGGTTAAAAGTATGGCCTAGTATTTATGGGTAGAATATAAATATTTAGGAAGACAGTATATGGTTTCAAAATACACATTATAAATTGATATCTATATATTTGCAAGGTCTTTATCCACAAGATCTGCGCTCTTTATTAATAACGCGTCGCGATATAATTATAACTGGGTGATCACCAAGATACGTAAACCCCTAAAATTTAGCGATACGATAATATCGAGACACAATTACGAGTTGCTGATACTATCACATGCCAGAAGAAGAGTATTTTAAAATTACATTAGACGAACGGGCAGTTGCAATCTAGCGGCATTAGGCTATAACACATTATAAAATGGCCGCCGCGGTTTAGTCTTAATAAAGGGCATGCAACTTAACGTATTAGTTTTTTTCAATGTTTATTTCGCTTGGTATGAGGCTATAGTTCTATCATTAAAAATACAAAACGAAGCGGATCGCTGCCGGTACTATTACCGCGTCGCGCTTTTAATTGATATTGCGTCATGGTACAATCATAACTGGGTGATTACCACGATACGCAAATCCCTAAAATTTAGCGATACTATAATAACGAGATACAATAACGAGTCGCTAATAATATCACATGCCAGAATGTTTTAGAACAACATTAGACAAACGGGCAGTTGCAATTAAGCGGCATTAGGCTATAACACATTACAAAATGGCCGCCCCGGTTTAGTCTCAATACAGGGCATGCAACTTAACGCGATGACAGGACAGGTGGGCCTAATTAGATAATTATGACCCAATAGAAAAGAGTATATAAGGAGCCTGAAAACAACACTGTTTTCAGACTCGAATTAGGAGGCCAGCAAGTCGGATGCTTGCTTCTTATCTCTATATCAGGTAAGTGGTTTCACTGCGAGAACGCTAGTCCTGACCTTAATATTATTTTAGACAGAATTAGGGCAAATTTAAATCAATTTCTAGCTATAAAAACATTTAATGTTTTATAAATAGAATGGAGTGGTTAATTTTGATCACAACAGAAGCATTGCTAGTTATAGGTTAAGTTAAAATCTGAAAAGGTTAATCCATATTTGAATAGATATTCTCATGTTGTTTTTATAGATAAATTCTGGACCAGAAATATAATTAACTGGAACCAGCACCCCATAAGAAAAAGAAAAAAGTGGGTGGATTTAATAAACAAGATTTTATTCTGAGGTGAGATAAGTAGAACTTGACTTGTATATATTGACTAGAACAAAAACAGGAGAAATTTTTCCATTTATTACACTCTATAATAAGTGATATTCAAAACTCTTTACAGATTAATACCTTGATCCAAGATGGACCCGACAGCATAAAAGTTATTTGCGACTGGTCCTATCAAAGTGTGATTGTTCAAGGTGAGCCACACTATAAATATGTGGTTTAATTTCTCAGTGATCCAAAGTGAAGGTAGTTTTGTATGTAAAACGCTAGGTTTTGCAAATAACAGATATTTTTAAATAATAAATAATTTTAAATAGAATACATTTGTGTATCCTCCTTAGGCACCGCATTAATCCTTGAAGGAATTCATAGAAATAGGAGGAGAGAGATAAAATAAAATCAAGGCCTTCCAAAGAAAATTATAGTGGTAAGTCTATTAAGACGATCCTATATTTGAAATAGGGCAATATACTTACAGAGGGTTTGATCTTAATGAAATACTCTTCCCTCATAGTATAATCCGGCTCTTCTGAGACTGAGAAAATCAGACGAGACATCCGTCCAAAAACTTTTTTGAGAAAAATAAAAAGTTTCTACATAAACCAACAGGTATGTAACGGGTTCACTAATGACATGAGAGAAACCCGGTGAATTAAACGATAATGTCCATTTGTTAAATTTATAATCCTTGTTTTAAATTGAGTAGTCTAATTCTACTGGAGTTAAGGCCTATACTTTTTGTTTATGTGGACTTATTCCTAGGTTGCTAAATATAATTTATGAACAATGTAACAAAGGAATGTCTTTAGAAATCTTTTATCTAATAAAGTTTTATACATTTTATTCAGATTTTTAAGTATTGAACTATTGTCCTGAAGAAGGTGACGATCCACCTTAGCACCGAAATGCCGCGTCGACAGTTGTTCTTCATGTGTTCATTGTACACATTGTTTTCTTTTTAAAAATATGAGTATATGATTTTAATATGTTTTTTAACTTTGTAAGTATTAATTGTATAAAACATGTTTTTTGAATAAAATTCTAATTGATAATACATTCCTTTGAATTGATATGTTTATTTGGAAATTTATGATTCTGTGTATGATTTTGTAAATTTGTCTGTAAATTTAGCAACCTGGTAATTTGTCTTACTATATTTTTAGTGTATGACCTTGTTTAATCAAACTAATCAATATAGTTAGAAGATTTAATCCTCTTGTTCTCACATAAAACCATACCCATACATAAAACCTTTAATTTAGCAAGGACATTGACAAAGCAGACAACAGGAGTAACTGTCTTTATTACATTATACACAGATAGGCATCAAAAGTAGGAAACAGCAAGGCCATTGGCCAGTACAAAATCAAAGTATGTACAAGTGTGCATGAGAGACTGCACAGGGAATGGGCATCCAAAGTGACAAACAGCAAGGCCATTGGCCAGTCCATAGTTCAAAGTATGTACATGTGTGCATGAGAAACTGCACAGGGAATGGGCATCCAAAGTGACAAACAGCAAGGCCATTGGCCAGTCCATAGTGCAAAGTATGTACATGTGTGCATGAGAAAATGCACAAGGAATGGGTAACACCGTACACTGCCATGGGAATCAACACAGCTCCGGGGATACAAATGGGCAGTCCAGGCACCGTTGTGGGAGAGATGGGTTTGCGAGGGGGACTTTGCCTCAGACTTGGCTGTCAGTTGAACTGGGAGGTGGCTGATTGTCGGGGCCAGTTGGAGGACTGGACCTGTGAGAGAGAGGTCCAGCTGAGGTAGAGGCATCAGTGGCTGTGTGAGCCTGAGGGCTGGCTGGACCGGGTGGCATGGTGGCACGGGGAGGCGGAGACATGCTGCCGTGAGACACAGTGTGTGAGGGTGAATGTGGAGGGCTGGGTCTCCACTTCTTGGGGACTCGATAGGTAAGAATTGTCTTGGCAGGAGTGGGAAGTGGGGTGGGCACAACAGCCTCACTCTCCACCAAAGGTGTATCAGGTGCAGGTGCCCCTCCCTGTGGGGATTTGCTGGATCTGGTGTTACGCTTGGGCTGGCCTTGCCTTTTCCCCTCCATCCCCTGTTGTCCAGGTAAACCCCCCACTTTGCTCTCCTGTCCCAGCTTCACAGGGGTGTGGGTGGGAGTTGACGTTGTGGGTGAATCTGCCTCAGAGAGCTGTTTGTGCTGACTCTTTGCAGGCCCCAGCTTCACAGCTGACAGGGCAACTGTTTTTTGTCTTTGGGAGCAGGTGTGGGGATGGGAGTGTCCTTGGATGGGGTGATTTGGATGAATGTGAGCCTGAGGCCTGCTTCTTGGTCTGATGCCCCTGGGTGTCAATTGAAGGGCTTTTGCCTTTGCGCTCCTGTGTGTCTGTTTTATTTTTTGGGGATGGTGTCTGTGCTCTTGGCCGCTTGGAGTGCTGCTGTTGTGTGCTGCGTGTGGAGTACTTGGCTCCTGAGGGCTGTGGTGTGTGGGCACTCTCGTCAGGTGGTGCCACTGGCAGGGTGTTTGCTGAAGGGACTGGAGCTGTACTGGGAGCTTGTGACAGCTGAATGGCTGCTGTCACTGTGGAGGACAAAGACTGGACAGTTCTGTGTAGCCCACCCACGTCAGAATGAATTCCCTCCATGAAGGCAACTACCTGTGCCAGCTTCTTGTCATGATCCTGGAAGGCATTGAGGCGAGTAGTCTGACCCACACACAGCTGGAGCAAAAGGTCCACCGCCTCAACACTGAGGGCAGCAGGGGAGACAGGGGCAGGGGCAGCGGTGCCTGGGGGAAGGACACTCTACCCTTCCTAGGGCTGTGGGCACAGCCAGCACTACTGGTAGTAGCCGGGAGGGTGGGCACTGGACAATGTGCGGTGGAAGAGAGGCAGATTTCAAACTTCCTGTGCCCGCCAACATCAAGGAGTCACCGCTGGAGTCAGATGATGCTGAGGTTGGTGTTTCCGGGCGTGATTCGTCCAGGGCACTCCTGTCCCCCTCCGAGGCGCTGGTCACATCAGTGTCAGTGAGCTCATGTGTAGCAGTCATGCCAGAAGCTTCACCACTGGTGTCCGTCCCCTGTCCTTCCGTGCCCTCGGTAGATGCTGCAATAGACAGAGACGTATTTTATTTATTTATTTTTTATTTTGAAGGTTTTTTATAGCGCAAACAAGACCCTTGCGGGTATCACAGCGCTTTACATGTCATTGGAAACAAGTATAAGCATAAAAACATACAATTAGAGGTGATTTAGATATAAGGTGCTCAAAAGTACAAACTAGTAATTACAATACGGTGCTCAATAATACAGACTAATAATTAGAATACAGTAATAAGTAAGTAATTCATGTGAATTTAGCCATGAGAATCGCTTTCACTTCTTTTTTGAAGGAGGCAGTGGAGGGGTTCAGTCTAGTTTCTGTGGGCAAAGCATTCCAGATCCTGGGAGCCATTCCAGAGAAGGATCGGTTGTAAGCTTTTTTCTTGGCAAAGCCTTGTGGTTTCAGTAGAAGATTCTTGGAGCTTCTGGAGGCTCTATTCCCAGCAGAAAGTACCAGTTTCTGAGCTAGATAGCTCGGAGATTTGTAGTGTAAGGCCTTGTGCATCATACATGTGATTTTCAGATGAATTCTAGCTTCAAACGGGAGCCAGTTGAGGGGTCTAAGGTCCGTAGAGATGTGAAAGGTTCTTTTTGAACCTGTGATGAGTCTCGCAGCTGAATTGATAGCGGCTCTTAGCGGGGCTGTCGTCGACCTGGGGAGGCCGCCTAGGTTACAGCCCCATATTCCACTCTTGGGATTACTAGGGCTTGAACTGCATGTTTGAAGTCGTTTGCTGGCAGGAAGGGTTTCAGTTTTCGCAGGGTGTTCATGTGGAAATTTGCTCCTTTTGTGGCGGCTCTGATATGCTTCTGCATCTTTAAGTTACTGTCCAGTGTTACACCTAGCAATTTTGCTGATTCAACAATGAGAGGTTGCCCTTTGAGTGCTGTTAGGTGCTTCATCCATTCCAGGATGGTGGATGATTTTATGGGGGGGGGCGATTAGGAGGAACTCCGTTTTGAGGGAGTTAAGTTTCAAATGGTTTTCGGCCAACCATGTTTGAGTTTTTTGTAGCGTTGTATTGAGAGATTTGATGTCCTCAAGTGAATGGATCTTGATGTAGAGTTGGGTGTCGTCTGCATACATATGGAAATGGATCTCGGAGAGACTGAGAAGTTCAGTGAGTGGTTCCATGAAAAGGTTGAAAAGTGTGGGTGGAAGGGAAGAGCCTTGTGGTGCTCCTAACGTGACTGGCACGGGGTTGGATAAGGATTGATTGACCTTGAATCTTTGAGATCTATTTTGGAGAAAAGAAGTAAACCAGGTAAGTACAGATCCAGATATTCCCATTCTGTGTTTCAGCAGTTCTAGCAAGTTCTCGTGTTTGACAGTGTCAAATGCCGATGACAAGTTGAGTAAGATTAGTAAACAGGCTTCATTTTGGTCAAGGATTTTTAGAGAGTCATCAATTATGTGTGTCATGGCTGATTCAGTACTATGACCTGCTCGGAAGCCTCAATCAATCAATCATGTCACTTATAAAGCGCACTACATACCCGCGAGGGTCTCAAGGCGCTGGGGGAAGAGGGGGGTGGTGCTGCTACTGATCGAAGAGCCAGGTCTTGAGGAGTCTTCTGAAGGCCAGTAGGTCTTGGGTCTGTCGGAGGTTGGTGGGGAGGGTGTTCCAGGTCTTGGCGGCGAGGTGGGAGAAGGATCTGCCGCCGGCGGTCGTTTTCCGGATGCGGGGGACTGTGGCGAGGGCGAGGCTGGTCGAGCGGAGCTGGCGGGTGGGGTGTAGAAGCTGAGTCGTCTGTTGAGGTAGGCTGGTCCGGAGTTGTGGAGTGCTTTGTGTGCGTGGGTGAGGAGCTTGAAGGTTATCCTCTTGTTGACAGGGAGCCAGTGCAGGTCTCTCAGGTGGGGTGTGATGTGGCAGCGTCGGGGGATGTCGAGGATAAGACGTGCAGAGGCGTTCTGGATGCGTTGCAGCCGTCTCAGGAGCTTAGCCGTCGTTCCTGCGTAGAGGGCGTTTCCGTAGCCTGATTGGAATTGGTTAAGCAGGTTGAATTGTTCGATGTGGTTGCTAAGCTGGGTGTGAACACATTTTTCCAAGAGTTTTGCTAGAGTGGGGACGTTGGATATCGGGCAATAGTTATTTAAGTCCGATGGGTCAGCTGTTGGTTTCTTTAGGATAGGGGATACCTGCCCTGTTTTCAGGCTTTCTGGGATGGTTCCTTGAAGGAGGGAGGTATTTATGATCTTTGTCCAGAGAGGTAATAATAATGGAATGAAGTCTTTTAAGTAGTTAGCGGGAAGCGGGTCTGTGAAGTGGTTGGAGGGATTCAGGGCGGTTAGCGTCTTTAGTATAGTGTCTTCACTGTAGGTGTTGAAGTAGGACCAGGTTGCGTTGTTTTTGAGGTTGAATTTTGTGGAACATTTGACTGGGATACCTATCGAGGCAATGTGGAGTTCTTTTGCATGTCCTTAAGGGATAAAACGTCATTGAGTAAGTCGGTTTTTATGGATTCTGATTTTGTAGTGAAAAAGGAGGCAAATTCCTCACAGTTGGGGAGAGTGTCAGGGATAGCCTTGGGGTGGATGGGTGCACTCTTGGTTTGTGCTTTGATTAGATCGAATAGTTTTTTGGGACGGTTCTTGGCTTGGTCTAGTTGATTCCTGAACAAGTCGGTTTTTGATCTTCTGATCTTTCTGAAGTAGGAGTTTCTGGTGGTTCTTAGTAGCTTGAGGTGGTCAGCTGAAGGTGCGGATCTCCATCGTCGTTCGATTACTCTAAGTGAGCGTCTGTCTTCATTTAGCCTGCCATCATACCAGGGTTTTGAGTCTTTTGTGGTGGTTCTTTTCCATTGTAGAGGGGCTATTTTGTCAAATAGGCTGTTCATGGAGTGGAAGTAGTGGTTGGTCAGATCTTGTACATCGACTAGGTTTTCCGGGGGACATAGGATGTTTGGATTAGAGGATATTAGTAGGTCGGAGCCGATGTTTTTCTGATTTCTCTTCCAGATCTTTGTTCTTAAGGGTTGTGTCGAAGGACTTTTAACTGATACCATGATTTGGAATGTAATGATGTGATGGTCAGACCAATCACAAGGGAGGATCGAGTCGAGCTGAGTGGAGTCAACTTTGGAGATTACTACGTCGAGGGTTGCGCCTTTGTCGTGAGTGGGGCTGTTACAGATTTGGTTAAGATTAAGGTCTGAGAGGAAAGCTTTGAGGCTGTTTACCCCTGGGTCATTCTGGACGTCCCAGTGGAGGTTGAAGTCGCCCAGGAAAATTTGCATATTTTGTTGGCCGTCATTTGTAGCTAGAATGTCCATGAGGTGTTCTATGAATGTGATGTTATCTCCTGGTGGGTGGTAGAATGTGTGTAATGAACATATTTGTTTGTTATTACTAGAGATGTTTAAGCAAAGGTATTCACAGGAGGATGGTGCTGGGGCGTTGGAGTTGATCACTGTTAGATTGCTCTGATGTATGCAAGCGATCCCACCACCCAATCTATCAATTCTGTCAAGTCTGGTGATGTCATAGTTAGGGGGTACTAGTATGTCCAGGATAGGTGTAGATGATTCATTTAGCCATGTTTCCGTCAGGATTAGAATGTCTGGTTCGTTAGTGAGTAGAAGGTCAGCTATATCGGCTGCGTGTCTAGATGCGGACCTGCAGTTTAGGAGTATACATTTTAGCCGCGTCTTGTTGGATAATGTGGAGGGTTCGAATGTGAGAGGGATTCGCGTTAGGTTGTTTTCAACTATGCCTCTGGAATTGTGTCTTGTAGCTCTATGTGTGTTGATAGGGATAGACTGGATTAAGGAATCTATATGTGCATTATCTGGGTGCACAGAATTGTGTGGGATGTAAGAAAGCTCGTAGGAGCGGAGTAAGGCACCTAATTCTTTAGATGATAAGGAATCTTTCATCCTGATATGGTGGGATAAGGCATTGGGGTAAGGCACTGTACTCCATCTTGGGGGCTCATGATGTTGGGGGCTTACGTGTAGATGTTGGGTGCGAATAGGATTTTTGATGTGTGTGTATGATCTGGAATCATGTTTAGGGCGCGCTAGCTTGGGTTGCTGTCGAATCAGATCGTGTAGAGTTTGGATGTCAGTTTTGACTTGTTGCACAGATAATAATATCTCGTCTAGTCTGGGGTCTGTGGTGAGAGTTGCCATTCTTGATGGATGGACTGCGGGTGGTGAGGGAGGAGTAGTTGTGCCTTGTGTGAAGTTTGATGGGGAGTCGTGTTCGAGATCCTTGTGTTGAGATTTTTCTGTGGGTATGTCGATGGAGAGGGGGGGTGTAGAGCTTGGGTATGGAGGGGTCTGGGTGTGGGTTAAGTAAGGGACTGTGTTGGTATAAGTGGGGATAGAGGGGACAGTTGGGACGTCGGGCTGACGAGAGGAAGGTGTTATATGTGTGGTAGGGACTATATGAGTTGTATTGTTGTTGGGGGAGGCGTAAGAATAGGGGGGATGAGTGGCGCTATGAGGATGAGTGATGGATTGGGAAAGAAGTGTGAGAGGGGCACTGGGAGTATTGGGGTGGGGAGACTGTGGCGGTGATAGGGTGGGGTGGGGAGAGATAGTGTGTGTAATGGTGGTGTTAAGGTGCGAAAAGGGCTTACGGTAGTATGTGTTATTAGTCCGGTTGTCAGTTAGGTCTGGGGTGGGTGTATGTGCAGAGAGGGACGGCTGGATATCATGGCTTAATTGGGAATCAGATTGGGAGTTGGTAATTAAGCTGTGGTTGGCAGGAGAGGGGGGGTGTATTCTTCTAACTTTTTCCTTGATGAGCAGAAAGATGTTATCTAGTAGGTTTAGATTGTGGTCTGATGATTGCATGAGAATGATCCCATTGTGATAGATAGTGATTGTAGCTGCTGCTTTATAGAATGGGGATGGGAGGATAGTTAGTGTGAATCCGTGCGCTGTTTTCCTCATGTTGGCGACCTTAAAAGAGCGAGAAAGGCTTTTCTCCATTGAGCTCTTCTTTTAGTATAGAAGATGATGTCATTAGTAATGTGCCCTTTGTTCATTGAGTAGTAGGGATCAGAGATTGCGGTTTCAGGGTGAGATTTTAGAATGTTGTGTTTAAATCCTTTAGCTGCTTTTTTGTAAGGTTGGGGGGTAGATAATGGAGTAGGTGTGGCTGCCCGTGTGCTCCATAATGATGGCTAAGGCTTGTAGGAGCTTGTAAGAGGGGAACGACCAAGGTGGTGTGCTTGCGGTGGAATGCACTTTGGGGGAGAGGTGGCGCTAGGTCTGATGTGTGGCACTCTCACCTATCAACTGTTTGGTTGGGAGATGAGGCTGTTGACTACGTTCTTTGGATGCTCACCCATTACTGATGTATCAGTCCAAGATGGCCGCCCTGTTTTACTGTTTAGATCTGGACTTGCAGTGTAGTCCTCTTTCTATTTCCATTAAGGGTCCTCTTGGTGAGTGTCCTTTTTTTCTGTTTAGCTAAATAGTGGAGATTGGTCCTTTTTTTATTTCCACATAGTTAATTCTCTGGCGAAGTCCTATGTTTCTTTCAATTCAAGCCATGATTATAGTCCCTTATCCTTGTTTATAGCTATTGCGGCCATTTTGCGTATTTTGTTGAGGCCACTGAAGTTCTACAACCTATTAAAGTAACTGATTTTCTCGAATGGGTTTCCTGGATTTTGCCCAGCCGACTATGGTAAAACCAGTGTGCCCCTAGAGTCAGGGGTAACTTTAAGTGCCCCGGTGATTGAGGTTACAATGTGACAAGTAAGCATAAAATGAAATCAACGCCCCTCATGTAATGCAGGTCTCAGACATGGGGATGAGGGTTGGGGGTCCAGCCTGGGCCCCTTGATCAAGTTCAGCCAATATACGATCCCCGTGGTGTGCGCATAGTCAGAAATCCTGTATGTATTTATAACGGGCGCTGTGACTAACCTGAAATAGTAGATTCCGCTGTGTCCTCAAGAGAAGTGATTGTGTGTTATCCTCTATCTTCACCCCGGTATGTTTTTGGCTTTGTTCTTTTATTTAGAGGGGTGGGGGAGGCGCCCAATCAATGCCCAATCGTAGGTTCAGTATAGTGCCATACTCACAAACATCATATGCAAGCAAAGCACAAGACTAGAATATGATACCCTCATGTTGCCCACCACCCTGTGCAGTCTGCATGTGCAACCTTAATGCAAAACTCAGAAGATGCATGGAAACATGCATAGTTGACATTAATGACCCATGTGACGTTGACACAGCCAAATAGCTGGCCCTTGCCTCCTTGTAACCTAACATACTGATCTCTGTAAGCATGCCTACGTGCCTGTGGGTGAGATAGATATACATCTCAACATGTTGTCTCAGTCACACATGGAGTCACTTTAAGGGCACAGCACAGATACTGACTCCAAAATGTCCTTTTACAATGGCCATGAGCTACTGATATCCACCATGTTGTGCTTTGAAGCACAACAACCGTTGCACATTGGTGTCAGATGTGTAGCTCTCACAATTTCCTAGTCAGGCACTGCACACAGCTACGAAAGCACACTAAGATGATGCACACTGCTGTTCACTGCCCGGTGGTGTCTATGACACCCATAATGCAGCAGATGTCATAAGGCCACATTGCATCTTGCAATGTCAAGGGCCATTGTATTGAACACATGAGAAAGTACACGTAGCGAAAATGCATGACAGCTGCACTCAACACAGATGCCACTTAGAAGCCATTGCATCACACTAGAAACATCACAGAGCTCGGCACTGGCTCAGGGTTGGGATACATGCAGTCACTCACACCCAAAGTCACCCTTCGCAGAATACTCACCCCCAACTTGCTGCTGATGGGCCCTCAAACGTCCATCCAGCTCTGGCTGTGTCACTGCCAAGATGCGGGCCATTAGTGGTGTCATGCTCCTGCGCGCCAACCTTCCAGTCCGAGGGAGCATCCCCAGCACCATCTCTGCCACGATTTTGCTCAGCCGGCAGATGTCATCCCACCTCTTGTGACAGCGTGTGTGCCGTCGGTTGGAGACACCCAGAGCCCGCACCTTGCGTGCAGTGGCCCTCCATAAGGCCTTACGCTGGTGGACTTTAAGCTGCAGGCATGGGAGACAGGAAGAGGAAGTTTCAGTGACACTGTGTTATGTACCACTGTGTGTCAGTACAGGAGCATGCAAAAACATAGCACACCAATACAGAAATGTTGAGCAGAGGCCATACAGCATGACACGTAGTACATTTGCAACAGATTATCACATAGAAATGTATGCAGGAATGATGATGGACACAGTACATGGCCATCTCATACACATGCAGAATGCCAGCACAGAATGCAATGTGAAGAAGGCCCTCATCTGTGATGCAGTATGTGGGTGAGCAAGACATACAATACATTGGAAATGATGTGTCGGGGCAGACTCACTGTGTCCAACACTACACACCCTCAATGTCCTTGGCCTGTGAATGGCTACCTGTGTCATGGAGGTCACATTTAGGGACATGATCTTACATACTCACACTCTTCTCACAAGGTCTGTCTTGTGCAATCCTCAGGCCTAAGATAGCTCGTGGAGAAATAGGGTCGCAGACAACACATATGTTTCACTCTGTCCATTTACTGATGGGTCCTTGTCAAATTGGGCAGTATCTGTGCAGGCCAGGGGGACTCACACTGAGGTTAAACGTGGGCCATCTGAACATTCACATGCATGTACAATATGAGAGGGCAAACAGTGCCTTCACATGCGAGTCAGAGCACATAATGAAAACAATGGAAGGATGATATCTCCGAAGTACATTAATCTGGTATGTCATAGGTGAATTTCCACCAAGAGTGTTACACTCTGGACGAAACACATTTGTAATGTCACAAATGAGCATGTGAAAACATCATGGACTCTGACATCCATTAGCACAGGCAATGTTTGTTCAGACTTCCACTGCCCAAACCAGCAGTGTTACTGTATGTCTGCAAAAACACTGCATGTCCCTCCCATCCTTAAATGCAGTCATGGATCTGTGGAAATAAGGCTACACACCCCATTTACCAGTTGTCAGCATGCTAGGCAGTGTATCACACAATTACATTACCCAGGCTCAGACCAACGTTTGTATTGTCATTGCTGAAGAAGGGCTGTAGAAATGTACATGTTGCCATCCTCCCCAAATACTCAAGTGCAATATTTACTAGGCCATGTATGGAGCATGGTGTTTCAAAAATGAGGATGAATGCACATTAACTTGCACTCACAGGCACATACTACAGCAGAGCAACATCATGTGTGCACTCTTTGCACTCTCAAACTTTCACTCTGAAACACTTACCAGTACATCAGGAGCACCATATAGCCTCCCATACTGTGAAAGCACCTCGTCCACCAGGACCTCCAGCTCCTCTGTGGTGAAGGGACGGGCCCTGATGTTCTCAGTTCTCGCCATCACTGGGTCCAGGAGACAGGAACAGCAGCAGTTTGGGATGAAGAATGGCAGGCAGCAGTGTCTGGATGCAGTGGAAATGTGTGGCTCACTCACAGACATATATAGCCCCCTGGGGTTGTTTCAGTGGTACTCAGCTGCTTTAATTGGTGTTCCAGGTCAGCTTTTTTCAAATGTAACCAATGACCGGGCCCGCGGTGCCGGTGCACGCCTACCGCGGGTTTCAAAAGTGTATTTCACTACCGCGATCGCGGTTCCCATTGGCTGAAAGGGCATGGGCATTGGCGGTGTCAGACCGCGGGGCCCAGGCGGTCGCTACCTCAATCGTGCATCTTTCAATTGTACCCAATGACCGGGCCCGCGGTAGCGGAGCACGCCTATCGTGGGTTTCAAAAGTGTATTTCACTACCGCGATCGCGGTTCCCATTGGCTGAAAGGGCATGGGCATTGGCGGTGTCACACCGCGGGGCCCAGGCGGTCGCTACCGCAATCGTGCATCTTTCAATTGCACCCAATGACCGGGCCCGCAGTAGCGGAGCAAGCCGACCGCGGGTTTCAAAAGTGTATTTCACTACCGCGATCGCGGTTCCCATTGGCTGAAAGGGCATGGACATTGGCGGTGTCACACCGCGGGGCCCAGGAGGTCGCGACCGCGAATTGGCATTTTTAGATTGGTGCCAATGACCGTGATTGCGGTGGCGGTGCAAGCTTACGGCACCTATGGACACATCTTGCTGTAGCAATGGCAATGGCCAGTTCTCATCATTGAACAGTAGACACTTACTATGAATCATGCCACCAGATAGTTATATTCAATGCTAGTGTGACATTTAACTCACTGATGACTACACATGCCATGTCAGTGCACAGGATTACATGCATTGGCATGTACTCCCCAAATGTCACGTATGATGTTGTTGTGCATGTACACAGATCTGTTGTGTGATGGACTCTCAAATATGTAAACATGTCAATGTGTGAGATGGCTAAGCAACCCACAGTAATGATGGACTGACTACATATTGTGCCTATTTCACTGTGTAAATTGCTGAACTCATGTTGATACTTGATCTTCTTGCACACACTGTGCTCATTGTGTTGTTAATGTGTGCCCTGTCCGACTCACGCAAGACGGTGTGGCAGGTACAGCAGCTACGTAGAAGCCAGCAGTGTTGCTGTTTCAGACATGTGCTGTGTCAACTACTCTCAGGGCTGGTGAAACAAGATGTCGGAATGTACCATTTTACATTCACATAGTCTGAATCTGTTTGGGGGTACTCACTATGTACATACTGAACACGTGTACAACTACTTTAGATCAAGGTGTCTCTGCATGTGCCTTGTGCTGTAAGCTGTTGTTTCAGGCCAGTCATTGTTGGCGCTGTGTCAGTCAAGACATAAGATGTTGGACACATCTCATAGGGGAATTGAATTGACATGTGTCCCCTTTTATCTTATGTAGGAGGCGACCAAATGTGCATCGTCCATTCACATTGCTGGCAGACATGGAGGATGAGGACATCATACGTAAATTCCGTTTGGATCGACCTACCCTTCAGGAGCTATTTGGTCAGTTGGAGCCCCATCTGAGGCCTCGCAGGACCTATCCGACTGCTTTGACACCAACATGTAAGGTGATGGCAGCCCTGCATTTCTTTGCAACTGGTTCGTTCCAGTACACGGTGTCCAGCGCAGGTGGGATGTCTCAACCAACGTTCAGCATGGTGCTACGTGATGTCCTGTCCGCTATGATGACATACAAGGACCGCTACATCCATTTTCCCAGGAGACATGAATTGGCAGCTGTGAAGGGTGATTTTTATGACCTTGCCCACATCCATAATGTTGTTGGCGCCATTGACTGCACACATGTTGGCCTGGTTCCACCACAGGCACGTGAGCACATCTACAGGAACAGGAAGCATTTCCATTCCATTATTGTGCAAGTGGTATGCCAGGCGGATATGATAATCTCCCATGTCTGTGCCAGATTTCCAGGATCAGCACATGACTCCTACATACTGCGTAACCACAGCTGATGGAAAATCTGCTTCCGTCTGGTTGCGTGCGTGGATTGTGGGTGAGTACGTAGAGTCAAGTAGTGTGCTGTATGTGTGACATGCTGTCCTCAGCTACAGTTATATTACAAAATAGGTCTGTGTATCTCACACCTAGGTGACTCTGCATATCCCAACCGGCCTTGGTTGCTGAGCCCACTGCGGAATCCCAGGACCCCGGGTGAAGTCCGCTACAATGAGGCCCATTGGAGGACACATCGTGTGGTGGAGCGTACTTTTGGTCTTCTTAAGTCTAGATTCCGGTGTCTGGACAAGAGCGGAGGTGCACTACTCTACTCTCCCCAAAAGGAGTGTCAGATCCTAGTTGCATGCTGCATGCTCCACAACCTGGTCTTGCGCAAGGAGATCCCCTGCTCCTGGACGATGATGAGCAGCAGATGCCCCCCCTGCAAACCCACACATGTTCAGTGACGAGGATAGTGGAGAGGAGGAAGGTGTCGACCTGCGTCAACAGCTCATCAACCACTACTTCCCTTGAGTGTGAGTGACATTGTAAAACAGTGCCATTGTCTGCTGTCTTTGATGGTAGTGTAAAGGCCTAGAGGAGCTTTTTGACTGCTGTCTCTTGTTGGCTCTGTGCTGATGGCTGAAGTTTGTGGCACAGGGTAGTCATGGCCAGCCACATGATGTCTATGTTGATATTGTTTCTCATTGTAATGTGTGCTGGTTTGTGTACCTTGATAACTAGTGTTGTGTACTGGCTGTGATGCCATCACCTGACAAGTAAATGTCATTCTCTTGTGTCTTTCTAGGTCCCTTCGGCCTCTCAATGCCTCATCACAATCAGAGCTTCTGGTACATTGGAATCAGAGGCAACATTGTACATACTGTGATAAACATGGAGCTGACACAAAGACATAGGTGTGTAAAGAGTGTTTATTTACAATGAGTGTTTGTGACAGACAAGTGATGTTTTCCAAAACAGGTGCTAAGTGAATTAATGAGTTGACAGTGACGGTAAATGAGACAATAGAGTATCCACCACATTGATGTAGTGACCCAGTCCAACAGACACCTGCCATCGACATGGCAGTGTGGGTAAGGATAGTCAACAAAGTCAATGTGAAGGAGAACAGAGGTGCCATCATGGCTGGCTGTGCGACTGGCGTTCGGATGGTGCTTTGCCATGTGCTCCTCCCGTGGTGTTTCTCGGACGGCCCCTTTTGTGTTTTGTAGGGGGGGCCACTGCTGTGGGCTCAGCGGTGTCTGAGGAGTCATCCTGTTGCAGCCCACCCCTCTCTGTGGCTGCAGCTGAGGTGGTGGGAGTATCATCCTGCTGGCCACTGGAGGGGGGTTGAGCTGTCCTTTGGGCCGCATGACTGTCCCTCAGGACACCTACGAGCTGGCCCATGAGGTCCACGATTTGGCCCATACGCGTGTCCATGGACCTCACCAGCAGGCGGAGCTCACGCACTTCTTCCACGATCTGGCCCATCTGTCCCTGGCTTTGTTTGTATGTCCCAAGGACTCTGGCGATGTTGGCCAGGGCTTCGGTCCCAGTGTCCTCTCGAATTTGTCCACCAGAGCCCTCCCACCTGCCCTGCTGTCCCGGACCTGTGGCGTTGCCACTCGACGCAGCCGCAGACTCGCCCTGCCCTCCTCTGATTGTGTGATGGTGTTGGTAACCACTGAGGCAGGGAGAGTGTTGCAGGCAGCACTGGTGGTGGTGCTGGTTGAGGCCGCACAGGTCGTTGCAGCAGTAGTCAGCGGTTGTTGTTGCTGATGTGGTGGTGGTGGGGACAGTGGGGGCCTTGGACGTGGTGCACCCTGGCAGTCCGGATGGGCCAGGTTCATGCTCCTCATCCAAGAAACGTAGGGAGTCTGCATCCGAGAGTCCATGTTCCGGGGAGGGAGACTGGCTCTGCAGGTCGGTGTTGTCTTCTGCAGCAGTCAAATGTTGATCTCCTGTTGAACAGAGGTGAAATGGTCATTGAAGTGCACCCCACAAGCTTGGTGTTAGACGTTTGAATGTTACATGTGATACGCCTGGAGACCTGCCTCGCTGTTTGTTGTCCTGGGGGTACCACATCGGCCACAATCCTCTGCTCCCTGGAGGGAGGAGCACCACAGCTGTCAACGTGCTCATAAGCGCACAACACCACCGCGGCGCGGTACGCGCCTGGAGACCTGCCTCGCTGTTTGTTGTCCTGGGGGGACCACATCGGCCACAATCCTCTGCTCCCTGGAGGGAGGAGCACCACAGCTGTCAACGCGCTCATAAGCGCACAACACCACCGCGGCGCGGGACGCGCCTGGAGACCTGCCTCGCTGTTTGTTGTCCTGGGGGGACCACATCGGCCACAATCCTCTGCTCCCTGGAGGGAGGAGCACCACAGCTGTCAACGCGCTCATAAGCGCACAACACCACCGCGGCGCGGGTCGCGCCTGGAGACCTGCCTCGCTGTTTGTTGTCCTGGGGGGACCACATCGGCCACAATCCTCTGCTCCCTGGAGGGAGGAGCACCACAGCTGTCAACGCGCTCAAAGCGCACAACACCACCGCGGTGCGGGACGCGCGCGGGACGCGCCCGGGCAAAGCCCGGGCCAAGGGCGGGCCCGTCCTTGCCCGTCATTGCCAGGAAGAGGCAGGGCAGGCCTACCCCTCTTTCACTTTCCACACAAGAGGCACCTAGCTTTAAACTTAAGGTACTGTTTTTTGTGCTTATTGTGCTCCTATAAGTACCTTCCTTATTGGCTAGTTGGTTGACTGGGACCTTACCTTTCTTATTTGCTTTCGGACTGTATTGTTGGACCCCTAAACGTTCAGGACTTATTGCATTTACAATGTTCATCTGGGTTGGTTGATCCTCGCAAGTATTGGGTAACCCGTATTACTTTTGTTGTGGTCATTAAAACAAATTTGTTTCCTTATAATAGGTATGGGAAAACGGAAAGCCATGGAGAGCGTAGAGGTGGGGGGGACTGGGAGTCAGGGGACTGGGTGTCGTGGGTTAGGCAAGGGGAAAAAGGCCAAGAAATCTCGCAAACATGCTGCTAATAATTGTGTTCTAGATAGAATAGACACACTAATTAATGAGTGCGAGACTATACTAGTGTCAGATTACGTGGCCCCGCATAATAATGATAACTTAAACCCTTCTGATCCAAAATCCCCTGCCCGTCCGCTTACTGTTGCTCCCATGTTCCACAAACATGTTAGCAAACGAATTACCAACCCAAGTGTTAATAAGGACTGTGATCTTGTTGGGGTACAAGAGAAGGTTGTTTTTGCCCCTGATGAACCAGTCTGCAAGCAAGTGCATCCAACGAAGCGTAATATTTTATGCTCAAATAGATTCGCCTTGCTTGCAACCTCTCCTGACGTAGCATGCGAGCAAGCTTTACCACCAAAAATATCTCAAGGAGGTAGTAATGAAGAGCAACTATTTCTTGATACATTAGGGCCTATTGATTCCCTTAGGGCGGAGATTACATCATTGAAAAGTTTGATTAAAGAGCTCACTCACTTGGTGAAAGCATTACTTCCTTGGGCTCAAGAGGTATCACAGGAGCAGCCACTTGCACTAACACGACAAACTTTTACCCCGGCTGGCTTGCCAAGCACTACAGGGGCTGAATTGGGGCAAAGTGTAGCTATTCCTCCAAATAACTCAGTAAATCATAAGCCTCCTGGTTCTACATCTGTAAGAACGAATACTCCTGAGTTTAAGATAACAAATAACTTTTCAACATTACCCATGCCAAAAAAGGTCAGGCCGTCTCTGACGGCCTTTGCAGGCCAAGAGACATCATGTGGCCTGCGAAGGTTCCATTACAACTCCTACAACGGAGAGATGCTTACTCATTACCGCCACTGCAAGGCCCTAATATCTATATGATAAATGTACCTAAACTTGGCCCACATAATGATATAGAAAGTGTGGACTCTTTGACCAATAAGGTCATACACTGGATACGCCATACCAGAGGTTGTCGCTCAGTGATCCGTGAAGATATCACTCGGGCACGTAGATGTACTATTCCTACCCAAACTCATGATTGTATCGAGCTCACCTTCTCCAATGTTGATCTGGCAGAGAATCTTTTGGCCTTGGAATTTAGAACTTGTGCCCCTCCTACTTCAGCTATACAGTTTAGGCGAGATCAAGTATTTCCAAGGGACGGGTCGCAATCCCAACTCGAGGGGGGTTCAATGCTTGAAGCAGTGGATTGACTGCTTGACGAGCCTGGCTGCTCATCATGGTATGATACGGTGGGGGTTGGCCAGACTCACAAATTATACGAGTTTTCTGTTCCCCTCCCCAGTAAAGACTCATCTGAGATTTTAGGGATGGTGTCGAATCACTTTCAACAGGGCTTACAAGAGATTGTCCCTTGCATTCTTTCTGATTTGTCATTAGTACCAGACCCTTTGGACTTACCTTGCACTTTAACACCGTATTGTATACATGAGGGGGACTCAGGTACATGCCCACATCAGCTGAAAATTTTATCGTGGAATGTGGCAGGTTTATTTAACAAGTTATTGCTGCCGCACTGGAATGATTTTGTGGAAGGCTTTGGCATATGCTTATTCCAGGAGACGTGGAGTTTGGTCCCACTCCACAAATCTGGCTATGCCTGCTATTGCATCCCGGCAATAACAAAGGGGAGAGGGCGCCCGTCAGGAGGGCTGATCATTTGGGTGAGCATTTCCTTAGGCTGTCAGACCATTGTCCAACCGACCAAGAGCTCTGACATTCTGAGGTTAACTATTAAAGGCCCCAGGGGAGGAGGTATACTGGAGCTGTTCAACGTTTATATTAGAGGAACCAAGGAGGTCAACAATCAGCCATTGTTACACTTTTAGACCATTCCTTATCCAGTTGCAAGCCCAAAGCGAAAATTATAGTGGCAGGAGATTTCAACTGCACCTTTGAGCCTTTGAGCTCAGAGGATATGCTGGAGCTGGAGGATGGTGATGCAAAATGGTCGGTCCCCCCTCTTAATATTTCTCCCATTAGAAAGTGGTCCCCGCTTGCAATTCAACTTAATGCATTAACCATTGAACATGGCATTAGAGCTGCAAACGGTAGAACCCACTCGGACACACATGGTGCTAACATTTATAATAGAGTAGGTTGCCCTTCACGAATAGACTACATTTTAGTGGATGTAAAGTTGTGGGCCCAAGTGTTAGACATGTATGTGGGCACCACAACTGACAGTGATCACAACCCTCTTTGTTTGACATCTGAATTGTTTTGGGCCACCCAGCCCTCGCAACAAACTAGGAGGGCTACAGCTTCGGTTATAGATATCGTTCCTTCAAACTGCAAAAGATATCTGAAATGGCATATGATCAACGCACATGAAATAAAATTATCTAGCGTTAAGGCAGTTGTCTCCTCTGGTATTCAAGCCCTCCAGGCAACTCTATTGGCCGCTGAGCCCTGTGTAGGAGCTTTTTAGCTCACTCCCGTACCACAGAACAATTGAGCACTCTTTTTTAGCCACCCAAAATCATGCCAAAAAAAGGCATTTCGGCAAAGACAGCACTTGTGGTACACTAAAAAATGTAGACTAAATAGACAAACATTGGCAGCTGCAATCAGGTCTAAGAATTCCGAATTAATCAAATTAGTGAGAAAGGAGTATAGGGCAGCCCTCCACGAGGCTAGAATAGAGTGGGATGAATGTCATTGGAAGAATTTGAAAGACGCAAGTCTGCAGAAGAACAAAAACCAATTCTGGTCCCTTGTTAATAAGGGTACTAGTCGAGACTCTGTCTCTTTGTCTAACCATATCACAAGCCATGAATGGCATGACCATTTTAGGAAATTGTATTCCGCTCCTAATGATGAACGTCTGGAGGAGTTAAGCGACTCCACAGACGTTCTTCCAGCGAGGAACATGACTAACCCTTCTCGTTGCCTGAAATTGAAATGGCAATCGCAAAGATAGTGCCGGGTAAAGCTCCTGGACCAGATGGTCTTCCTGGTGACCTCTTTTGGCCGATTCCAGAAATTGGTCACGTTATATCCAACTTCTGATTAATAGCCTAGCCAATGGATCCCCAATTCCTGACTCTTGGAAAGGAGCGCTGGTGGTCCCGATATTTAAAAAGGGGACAGGGAAGACCCATCAAACTACAGGCCAATAAGCTTAATAGATGCCATGCAAAAGTTGGTAGGTAGAGTCCTCCTCCAGCGAATACAGACTTGGGCTGAAGAGGAGGACATTTTATCTCAATATCAGGCTGGGTTTAGAAGAAATACAGGTACGATTGACCAAGTCTTCAGGTTATTACTTATATATTGGAAGGTTGTTGTTATTGGTAAGGGAAGTCTCTACCTTGCTTTCATTGATTTAAGAACAGCTTTTGATCTTGTTCCCAGGCTAAGATTGTGGCAAACGCTGAGGGATCTGGGTACCCCCTCTCCTTCTTAATTTTTAATTCGACTGCACGAAGGAAACTTCGCCCAAGTTAGGTGGGGTCCCCAGGGGAGGTCACAGAAAAGATTCCGGTCGGCAGGGGAGTCCGCCAGGGGTGTGTCATGGCACCTACCCTGTTTTCTTTGTACATCAATGGGGTGGTGAGATTTCTTCAGGAGATCCAGGCAGACGCCCCAATCCTGGCGGGCGAGAAAGTTCCTACATTGTTGTTTGCCGACGACACCCTTCTGGTGTCGAAAACCCCGATTGGGCTGCAAAGACTTCTCAATCGATACCAGCTATTCTGCGACTCCAGGGGTTTGGTTATTAACACAGAAAAGACAAAATTCATGGTTTTTAATCCGTACAAGGCTTTTAAAAATGATTTAATTTTAAATAATATTCGACTAGAGAGGGTAAATGTGTTCGATTATTTGGGCATCCGCCTCACTGACAAAATGCATTGGAAGCCGCACCTAGCTAAGATGTTATTAAATCACAAACGTGCTGCTGGGGCTCTTAGTAAAGAACATCGGGCCTCTTATAGTAGGCCGGTAGCTCCAGCCCTTGCAATTTACGAAGCCAAAGCCGTTGCCGCTGCGTTGTACGGGGCAGAGTTATGGGGCTTCGAAAACATCGAAGATATTGGCAGGTCCGAGAATACGTTTTTGAGGGATCTGGTGATGCTTCCTAGTAACACTCCATTAACCCCCCTGATGTTTGATATGGGCAGACGGCCTTTCAGGGATATTGCAAAACTGCGCCCTCTTCTTTTTTGGGCGCGAGTGATGCGCACCCCAGAGCTTGCCAATTATGCCGCGACTCTAACAGAGGTGATAGGTTTAGACTCAGGGCATAGGGTAAAGTGGATATCCAACGTTAGAAGGCTGTTGTCCCAGTTGGGTTTTACGGAAGCATGGGAAACTCAGATACCACCTAATAAGGCAGAGCTTAAGCATATCTATTGGAACTGGGTTGACACCAAAGAACTGAGCAATCCAGAAATGGGGAGCTTAACAGAAGAGTTCTTTCGCCACAAACAGTGTAGAGGCTTAGAGCCCTACCTGGACAACATTCAGATACCACGTGACAGACAGTTATTCATGCAATTCAGGCTGGGCACACTTCCTATCAATGCAACCACCTCAAAGTGGCACTCTCACAAGTATCAAAGTAAGGCATGTCCTTGCTGTAGAGCGCCGTTGGAAAGCTTGCCCCACTTTTTGTTTAACTGTCCGGCTTATTCTGTTGCTAGGTCCAGCTGGATAAAACCGGTTTGTAAAATTATGGGTACACGTGATTATAGGATTGCTTTGCGCATCCTAAAAACTGACCCAGGTGTGCTTTTTCGTGTGGGGTGGCAAAGTTTTTGAGCCGTGCCTGGATCACCAGAAACAAAGCACTAAAGGGCACTAGCATGCTTATGGAGGGATAAATATCTATGTTCGCTTATATACTTCTCAACTTCTGGTTGTTTCCCGTACACCTCCCCAGATATCCTAGTATAATTGTTTTAATTCGCAAGCTCCGCATATTATGTTTGGTTGTGCATCTAAGCTCATTTTTATACCCTTTTGCAAGGCCTTATATACAGATGTTTTAAAATATGTTCAAATTTCTGATCAATCTTTAGGTTTTAAAAGTTTTATAGTATCTTTTTAGCTATCTTTTAACCTTGTCAAACCATGTATTTATATTAATGTGATATATTGTACTTTGAATGTCGGTCTGTGTTTTTTGTTTGTTGCTTTTATGATTCCAGCAATCGAAATAAAGCATTTGATTCTTCTTGATACACCACACAGTTTACATTGATATCACTTTGTATGGCTGCAAGGTACTGCGCATCATGACATGATGTGGAGGTACCTACATTACTTGTCCATGGTGTGACATGTAAATAGATACCATGTTCCACGTACAGATTGTGTGATTACAAGGGCATGTCGTCGTCTAACGACTTGCAGCACATCAACTTTATGTGATGCGTCTTTTTGGTTTGCTCTGCATGGAAGACGTTAGATCTGAGCAAGAACTGGCCATTGTAATCTTATGCATGCCCTTGTCATGTCATGTACTTTGCTTTCTTTTAACAACTAACCATGCATGTTTTGTGTTCATATGGGCCTTCATGCTCTGCCACCATGGCACTTACACATAGCATTCAGTGCTGTGCATGATTGTGCCCTGACTTTCTTCAACATGTGACTTGGTGGTTCAAACTTTAATTTCTGTGACAGTTACATACGCTTAGCTGTCTGCACACTGGAAGTGGCTATTGGATCTATGCCAAGTTGGGTGACATGTGAGGGCTGGTGTGGTCATATGGCTCCATGCTTTTTGGGAGGAATGGCAGGGTGCATGCACTGTCTACCTACCTGTTCTGTGACACAGTTGAGGGGAATTGCTGCCACATGGTTGTGGGTGTGGGGGGTGTACCATCCTGCAGAGCTGTGGGACAAGGGTGCCTGGTGGGAGTTGTAGTGCTGGCTTCCCACCCACAAACACCTCTCCCTGTTAAGATGGCTACCTACCTGTTAGGTGAAGGTGAGCAATGCAATGTCTGCCACATGCTTCTGGCTGGGGGGGAGTGCTCCATCCTGCTGAGCTGTGGGACAAGGGGGCCTGGTGGGAGTTGTAGTGCTGGCTTCCCACCCACACACACCACCTCCCTGTTCAGATGGATACCTACCTGTGAAGTGGAGCAGAGGAAGGGAATAGGCCACACATGGCTCTTGGATGGGGGAGTGTTCCATCCTGCTCAGGGGTGGGACAAGAGAGCATAAGATGGCTACCTACCTGTAAGTTTGAAGAGAGCAATTCAATGGCTGACACATGGTTGTGGGTGGGGGGAGTGCTCCATCCTGCTCAGGGGTGGGACAAGGGTGCCTGGTGGGAGTTGTAGGGCTGGCTTCCCACCCACACACACTACCTCCCTGTTCAGATGGCTACCTACCTGTGAAGTGGAGCAGAGGAGGGGAATAGGCCACACATGGCTCTTGGATGGGGAGTGTTCTATCCTGCTCAGGGGTGGGACAAGAGAGCATAAGATGGCTGCCTACCTGTAAGTTTGAAGAGAGCAATGCAATGGCTGACACATGGTTGTGGGTGGGGGGAGTGCTCCATCCTGCTCAGGGGTGGGACAAGGGTGCCTGGTGGGAGTTGTAGTGCTGGCTTCCCACCCACACACAACACCTCCCTGTTCAGATGGCTACCTACCTGTGAAGTGGAACAGAGGAAGGGAATAGGCTACACATGGCTCTTGGATGGGAGAGTGTTCCATCCTGCTCAGGGGTGGGACAAGAGAGCATAAGATGGCTACCTACCTGTAAGTTTGAAGAGAGCAATGCAATGGCTGCCACATGGTTGTGGGTGTGGGGAGTGTTCCATCCTGCAGAGCTGTGGGACAAGGGTGCCTGGTGGGAGTTGTAGTGCTGGCTTCCCACCCACAAACACCCCTCCCTGTTAAGATGGCTAGCTACCTGTAAGTTTGTAAAGAGCAATGCAATGGCTGACACATGGTTGTGGGGAGTGTTCCATCCTGCTGAGCTGTGGGACAAGGGTGCCTGGTGGGAGTTGAAGTGCTGGCTTCCCACCCACAAACACCCCTCCCTGTTAAGATGGCTACCTACCTGTAAGTTTGAAGAGAGCAATGCAATGGCTGACACATGGTTGTGGGTGTGGGTAGTGTTCCATCCTGCTGAGCTGTGGGACAAGGGTGCCTGGTGGGAATTGTAGTGCTGGCTTCCCACCCACAAACACCCCTCCCTGTTAAGATGGCTACCTACCTGTAAGTTTGAAGAGAGCAATGCAATGGCTGACACATGGTTGTGGGTGTGGGGGGAGTGTTCCATCCTGCTGAGCTGTGGGACAAGGGGGCCTGGTGAGAGGTGTAGTACTGGCTTCCCACCCACAAACACCACCTGCCTGTTAAGATGGCTACCTACCTGTGAGTTTGACGAGAGCAATGCAATGGCTGACACATGGTTGGGGGTGGGGGGAGTGCTCCATCCTGCTCAGCTTTGGGACTAGGGTGCCTGGTGGGAGTTGTAGTGCTGGCTGCCTGTACACATGCCCCCATGGAAATGTTGATACCTACCTTTGGGGTGAATCAGAGGTAGTAAATGTTAGATCTGTGAGACATGTGTTGGGGAGAGTGTGGTGCACATGGGTGCATTTGGGCCTAGGAGGTGTTGCTTTGTAATTGTGCAAGACAGTACATAGCAGTGTAATGATAGCCATTTGTTGGTACTTACCAGCCTCCACTCCCCCGGGTATTCCTGTGAGACTCTCTGGATGCAGTATGGCAAGCACCTTCTCCTCCCATACGGTGAATTTTCATAGTGGAATGGGAGGGCCACCGCCAGTCCTCTGAGCCAGCTTCCGGTTCTTGTTGTTACGCTCTTTCACCTTGGTCTTGAGGTCATTCCACCTCTTTCTGATCTCCTTCTGGGTGCGCGGGATGGTCCCTACTGCATTGACCTTGTTGACTATCCTTGCCCACATTTGATTTCTATTTTTTAAAGAAACAAGAGCGACCCATATGTCCTTGTGAGCTGGGTTAGCACTGAAGCAAAAAACAATGTTCACAAGGAACTCATTTATCCAGACAATACAAGATATGCAAACTAAGATAGTTTGCTCTGATTTAATCTCAATCAAAAATATTCATTCATGACCTCTAAATTGGGTCCCGGTACACTTTACCTCAGATTATATATACAAACTAGTGTATAAGAATTCTTTAAAAAAGCCCAACACAACAATTAGTCAAGATAGTGCTTACTTCAGCCGAAGTAAGTGAAATTCATTCTACAGTTACAGTCTGTACCACAGATGTATGTCCCTATACATAAAGCAATTGGAAAGTTTGCATTAGTTGCACATTAGGAGTGATTTGTGAGCCCCAGTGAAGTGACCATAACCTATCTTGGTGAGTACTACGTGAAAACATGTGAAAAAGCAGGGAAAACAGGTTATTGGTAAACATCAAAAAGGACGAGCTATACACAATGGATAATGAATCATTCAGACTCTCTCTTTTGTTTAGTGTCGATGACGTTTCGACCCTCTCTCGATACGGGGTCTCTTCAGGACAGCGTTTCTGGGGACTAATGCGGGGAAATAAATTAAATTAGGGTGATGGAATACAGTGTGGTGGTGATAAGGGCTAAGCTCAATGTGTGTACTGTGGCTTACCAGTACAGCACAGGGCATCTAATTCATGTTGTATCCTGGAAGTATGGATGAATGCCGGTTGAATGGTGGGGAACCAGAGAACACAGGAATGGCAGATTTACAGAACCTGTAATCAATGAATGCCATGTTTTAATTTATATTTCTATAGTCACACTAGCATTGTGCACCCTGAAGGTGAGATAATGGAGGCGAACTCACTATTTATTGGTTCCAACCATGTAGATGACAGGGATAATCGAGGGTTAACGGTAGAAACCCAAAGCTATTCACTCAATGCAATGCTGTTCACTCAATGCAGTTCCGGGACGAACTGAAAGAAATAATGTAACAGCTCGTATGAGTTCTGTGACGGACTATATAGTTCAATATTCTTAGCAACTGGGGAGAAAAAGCGTCTTTGTCATGCCAGGAGCTTCAATTGTACTTACTCAAGCGTCACCTTCTTGGACCTCTCAGTGGAGCGGTTGTTCCGTTCCGTTCACGGAACAACCGCTCCACTGAGAGGTTTTTTAGTGTTTGTTTATAATGTTTGGAATATGTTATTTCATTATATTATTGAAAATAGTTTATTTTTATGTTTAAATGTTATTTTCGGTATAGTGTATATGTATTTTATCGATGTTTGTGTTGTCGATATTATTTATATCGATGTTTTTGTTGTGTTATATTTTATTTTAATGTTATCAATATTTTTGTGTTCTTTATTTTTGTTGTCGATATTTTTGTCATCAAACTTTTTTAACAATATTTTTTTATCGATGTTTGTGTTCTGTTTTGTGTATTGGGTGTCGATATTTTTGTATATGATATTGTTGACTCAATATTTTTGTAGTTCAATGTTATAGGAGTCGATGTTGTATCAGTGATCCTGATTATTTATCTACCACACATCCAGACACGTCCGACAACAAATGGAGAAAATACGTACAAAATCAATATTCCACTTAGAGCAGAATCCCATTTTCCCTGAGGCAAAAATTAAGATGAGAATTATTGACACACTAATTAATCATCATAAGGATGACCCTTTTAAACTTTAATAACTATCCTAAGCATCCCAAATTGATCTAATCACCTTACAATTCTGATACAGTCAATAAAAAGGAACTGAAACTATTCACTTGAGTACGCACGGTGAAAGAATGAAGGAATATATTTTTAAGACCCATTTCAAGATCACAATGAGCCCATAGACATGGTGGACTTAAGACTGGTATGAAAAACAAAGGAGAAGTATCTAACCCCACCAATGTTAGGCCCCTAAAGCATTAATAGAGCAAGGACAATAAATATCACAAGATAGCCTTCTGATCACTTTAACTACCGTTGCTCAGCTGCCGTTAATAACTGTTCATGGGAGTAAACCAGATTTAACAATTACTATCCCTACCACGGATGAACATATTATCAATGTAGCAGACACCATTAAGTTAGTGCTGCAGGGAAAGAAAATCATCAAATTGCTGACAAAATAGCAAGTGAAAACTTGAAATACACCATATTTGGATCAATTTGCAAGACACTGGACACAATGTCGGATATGTTACTATACCAGTCTACTAAGATGGAGTTACAATTTTATATCTTGGAGACTCATATTACCTATTTGCCTAATACATACAATAAATATAAATCATTTGACAGCCAGCAAATTCAAATTACCAGCTTTTCAACCTGATGCAGGACAAAAGGACCGCAATTTCTTTAGTAATATCATAGGTAAAGTAAGCATCTTAACAAGCATACTGCACGTGATGCCCGACAGCTAGCAAAAGATTCAACAATTGTTCAATCGACTTTTACTTGAAAAACCACCTCAAGATTTTGACACCTTACGGGAATCTGAAGACATTTTAACTAGTGTTGAGACCTTATGCCAGGCTAACACTACACTCCCAGTGAATCATGCAAATAATTATGGACATTCACCTGACTGTACAGAAACATGTAATGTCCTGGAAAAAACTTAAACATTTTAAAAAAAAACTTCAAGAAATTTGAAAATCAAGTTAATCAATAATGGTGATACAACAAGAAAAGAACTGTCTCCCAGTTGATCAAAGAATATTCCTTGTGTTCAGTCCTCCAAACACTTGTCAACTAAAAAAAGGACTTAGGGGGTCATTTCGATGGCAGACGGAAAAGTCCTCCGACCGCCGTGGTTGCGGAAAAAAGTCGCCCGCATGTTCCGCGGCAAAACCAGCAGTCACATTACGATGCAATGATTGAAAAATCCGACTGCGGCGGTCGGATTCCACAAAAATCCGCCCGCAACGTCCGGAAAAACAGAAAATTCGACCGCGGCGGACGGAAATGCTGTGGAAAGCACCAAAAAAGCCGAGCCACAAGCGGAATGACCGCAAGTGAAATTATGATAACATGGCGGAGCAAGCGGAACGATCAGTCTTTTCCGACCCCTGCGGTCGCGCGAAAAGATGAATGGCAGAGCTGGCGGAACGATTATTGCGTTCAGACCGCTGCGGTCGTGCGGAAAGAAGAATTCGAATTCACCCACAGAACAAGGCCTCCAAGTGTGGCTCATTGTTTTTCCGCTGCCTTCCAAAACATTTGACACACCCCAATGACACACCCCCATGGCATTTAAAAAAAATACAAATCCCAGGTCAACACAGAGAACACACCTGACATGAATACCCCATTTGGAAACACCCACATAGCTGAGTATAAACCCAACCCCTTCCCTGACCAGCATCCTTTGCACAACTCCAGAAGTGAAGGGCCAAACACCACAGCAGAAAGCAGAGGCAAATCATCACACATCACACCATCACAACCACCCACACCAACAACACCAACACACACCTCACACATCTCCACCACCACCTTCCCACCTGCACTTGTCACCCATTTGCACATCACACACCATGGCACAGAAAAAAATGCCAAAATTCACAGACAATGAGTTGTCAGTGATGGTAGACGAGATAATCAGAGTAGAACCATATTTGTTTGGAAGCATGGTCCAACAGACACCACTAGTCAGAAAAAATCAAATGTGGGAAAGGGTAGTCAACAAAGTCAATGCAGTAGGGACCACCCTGCGCACACTGCGTGACATCAAGAAGAGGTGGCATGACCTCAAGACCAGGGTGAAATACCGTGCCAACAGGAACCATGAGGCGGCTCAGAGGACTGGCGGTGGCCCACCCATTCAACCGCTAACTTTCACTGAATGGGAGGAGAAGGTGCTTGCCATACTGCATCCAGAGAGTCTCACAGGAATAGCCGGGGGAGTGGAGGCTGGTAAGTACCAACAAATGTATCCCATCACACTGCCATGTACTGTCTTGCACAACTAGAAAGCTACACTTCCTAGACCTAAATGCACTTATGTACAACACACTCTTACCAACACATGTCTCACATATCTAACATTTCCCTCCTCTTTGTCAACTCAAAGGTAGCTAGCAATATTTCCATGGGGGCATGTGTACAGGCAGCCAGCACTACAACTCCCATCAGCCACCCTTGTCCCACAGCTGAGCAGGATGGAACACTCCCCCCACCCAACAGCCATGTGTAACATATTCCCTTCCTCTGCTCCAATTCACAGAGAGGTAGCCTTCTTAACAGGGAGGGGTGTGTGTGTACAGGCAGCCAGCACTACAACTCCCACCAGGCATCCTTGTCCCACAGCTGAGCAGGATGGAACACACCCCCCACCCAAGAGCCATGTGGCAGCCATTTCATTGCTCTACTCCACCTTACAGGTAGGTAGCCTTCTCAACAGGGAGGGGGGTTTGTGGATAGGCAGCCAGCACTACAACTCCCATCAGGCACCCTTTTCCCACAGCTGAGCAAGATGGAACACTCCCCCCACCCAACAGCCATGTGGCAACCATATCATTGCTCTACTCCACCTTACAGGTAGGTAGCCATCTCAACAGGGAGGGGGGTTTTGTGGATAGGCAGCCAGCACTACAACTCCCATCAGGCACCCTTGACCCATTGCTGAGCAGGATGGAACACTCCCCCCACCCAACAGCCATGTGGCAGCCATATCATTGCTCTTCTCCACCTCACAGGTACGCAGCCATCTCAACAGGGAGGGGGTTTGTGGATAGGCAGCCAGCACTACAACTCCCATCAGGCACCCTTGTCCCACAGCTGAGCAGGATTGAACACTCCCCCCACCCAACAGCCATGTGGCAGCCATATCATTGCTCTACTCCACCTTACAGGTAGGTAGCCATCTCAACAGGGAGGGGGGTTTGTGGATAGGCAGCCAGCACTACAGCTCCCATCAGGCACTCTTGTCCCACACCTGAGCAGGATGGAACACTCCCCCCACCCAACAGCCATGTGGCAGCCATTTCCTTGCTCTACTCCACCGTACAGGTAGGTAGCCATCTCAACAGGGAGGGGGTTTGTGGATAGGCAGCCAGCACTACAACTCCCATCAGGCACCCTTGTCCCACAGCTGCGCAGGATGGAATGCTCCCCCCACCCAACAGCCATGTGTACCCTATTCCCTTCCTCTGCTCCAATTCACAGAGAGGTAGCCTTCTGAACAGGGAGGGGGGTTTGTGGATAGGCAGCCAGCACTACAACTCCCATCAGGCACCCTTGTCCCACAGCTGAGCAGGATGGAACACTCCCCCCACCCAACAGCCATGTGTAACCTACTCCCTTCCTCTGCTCCAATTCACAGAGAGGTAGCCTTCTTAACAGGGAGGGGTATGTGTGTACAGGCAGTCAGCACTACAACTCCCACCAGGCATCCTTGTCCCACAGCTGAGCAGGAAGGAACGCACCCCCCACCCAAGATCCGTGTGGCAGCCATTTCATTGCTCTACTCCACCTTACCGGTAGGTAGCCTTCTCAACAGGGAGGGGGTTTCTGGATAAGCAGCCAGCACTACAACTCCCATCAGGCACCCTTTTCCCACAGCTGAGCAGGATGGAACACGCCGCCCACCCAACAGCCATGTGGCAACCATATCATTGCTCTACTCCACCTTACAGGTAGGTAGCCTTCTCAACAGGGAGGGGGGTTTGTGGATAGGCAGCCAGCCCTACAACTCCCATCAGGCACCCTTTTCCCACAGCTGAGCAAGATGGAACACTCCCCCCAACCAACAGCCATGTGGCAGCCATATCATTGCTCTACTCCACCTTACAGGTAGGTAGCCATCTCAACAGGGAGGGGGGTTTGTGGATAGGCAGCCAGCACTACAACTCCAATCAGGCACCCTTGTCCCACAGCTGAGCAGGATGGAACACTCACCCCAAACAACAGCCATGTGGCAGCCATATCATTGCTCTACTCTACCTTACAGGTAGGTAGCCATCTCAACAGGGAGGGGGGTTTGTGGATAGACAACCAGCACTACAACTCCCATCAGGCACCCTTGTCCCACAGCTGAGCAGGATGGAACACTCCCCCACCCAACAGCCATGTGGCAGCCATATCATTGCTCTACTCCACCTTACAGGTAGGTAGCCATCTCAACAGGGAGGGGGGTTTGTGGATAGGTGTCAGGATCGCAAGCCCCCCTAACAGAAAAAGACTTTCAGTGAGCATAATTGATCTTAGGGCCAGAGTTAAAAGAAGAGAGTCCTGAATGCAGTTTAAGTCGCGAGCAGGTGCCACCCCTAAAATGGCCGCCAGGAGTCGACTTCTAGAGCAGCACGTTTGCGCTCTAGCGCATGACAGCAATCACGATTGTCCAGGTGCGGTGCCCGCTCTATTGCGCACTTCACCTGACTACGGAGGAGAACAAGACGTCCTTGAAGATAGCGCCGCGAAAGCTTAGGGAGGGAAACTTCGTCGCGCATCTATCCTTGAACTTTAGGCGGTAATTGAGTCTTGGAGTCTTACTTAAGGAGGATTACAGTAAGACAGTTCCTTTTTCTTGTATTTGAAGGCATGCGCAGTCACCTTGAGGGAGTGTCGGTAATTAGGGCATGCGCATTAACCAGAGTCTGTCAGCATAGTTTTTGGGTTTATTCAGCGACAGCACAAGTCCTCAGGCAATGTTATGTAAGGAACTCTGAGGAGAGAGTTTAATGGATGTTTAGTTCGACAATTTTCAGCCTTAGTTTTTGACACGGAGTGATTAAACTTCACAAGTTATTTTGAGTTCTAAAGATGCAGAGTCATACTACGGAGAGATTCAAGTATTAAAAGGCAGTTTAGGAGAAGATTAGAAAACGGAAAAATATACCTACCAATTAACAGAATCCAGTTAACACTACAGCTGAATTAACTTGAGGTGAGGAATCTGCAAAATAAGAGAGAGAGAGAGATTAGAAATAACACTTGAGTAAAAGAATTTAATAACCTTGTGATTATTAGTTTACAGCTTGCGGAAGCCAAGTTAATCACCAAAATAGAAGAGAAGCATAAGTCACACCAAAACTGGGTAGGTGCACATCAGGAGTTGAGTTAATTGGAAATATAGAAAAGTGTAGAATGTCTTAATGTATGTTTTTACCCTTACAGTAAAAACATTCCAGTTAATTGCCAGAAAAAGACGAGTAGGAGACGTCTGAAGCTGAAGGAAGAATCAGACGCATTGTGACTGTCTCTTCTCTGTCCCATCCCCTTTCCCCCCTGGGGTTTCATCGGCATACATGCTACTGGAATTGCGTGTTGCTGAGAAATCACGGTGAGGCATTGGGATTTTGCGACATTCTGCTCCTGTGCATTTGTGGAAAGCACGGTCTGACAGAGTGAAGTGCCCACGTTAAATTTAGCACCTGAGCAGAATGGCGGAAGGTCTAGATTTAAAAAAGCTAGGTGAAGTTCTAGAAGGAATACAAAGAGAATTAATCTCAGTCAGGGAAGAAAATAGGGAGCTTAGGAAAGAGACTACAGATTTGACCTTAAAAATGAGTAGTTTAGTGTCAGGACCCAGTTTTAAATATTCGGCCTCTCAAGAAGGAAGTTCTAGTGATGCATCTGCTCCCCAGCCTAAGATTACTACACAAGTTATTCACTCATTGTCCCCTGTGATACCTTTAGCCCCACCTGAGCGTTTTAATGGAGACCCACAGAAGGCTCAAGTGTTCCTGACACAGTGTACCTTACACTTTGTGTCGTCCGGCAGTTTTCCCCGATGCGCAGTCTCGAGTGGCATTCATCCTATCATATTTGAGTGGGGACGCTGCGCCTTGGTCTATGCCTTTGGTGACCAGGAATGATCCTATCTTATATGACCTCGATGAATTCAAAAAAGAATTTCTCTGAATTTTTGACAGGCAAAAGGCTTCACAAGCAACAGACAATGAGTTACTGGAAATTAGACAGGGCAACCGTGATCTGATTTCCTACTTGGCCCAGTTTAACAAATTGGTGGTAGAAACGGAGTGACCAGAGAACAAACGAGCAGCAGTGTTCTATCGAGGCTTAAAATATTAATTAAAGGACGCTTTGGCACAAGTGCCCAATAGACCCACGGAGATTTCAGCATTAATTGATCTGGTTCTAGAAATCGACTTCCGACAAGGCGAAAGAAGAGGTGAGAAAAAGAGAGATTTTCGCTCCAGTGTTCCAAGATTTGATCAAGCAAAGATCGAAAGTGCAAAAGAAAATGATACAGCCAGTGGGGGAGAACCCATGCAAATTGGGACAATTCGGGGTCCCCTCTCTAAGGAGGAAAAGGAAAGACGAAGAGTAAATAAGCAATGCCTCTATTGTGGAGGCAGTGGACATTTTGTTCGCAATTGCCCAAAGAAGCCCAAGCAAACACCGTCGGAAAACGCTTCGCACCACCAGTAAATGGAGTTGGACTGGTGGTTGCAAAATCGGAAACAGCTCCAGAAGCGCATACCTTGGCGAATACCTTGCAGTCTGCATCCCCGCATTTGGTAATGATGATGACCTTACGGTTCAGAGAGAAAATATTGAAACAGGTGACCGTTATGGTTGATTCGGGAGCCACGGGCAATTTTTGCGACTTGAAATTCGCTGATAAGATTGGTCTGAGGGCAATAATGAAGGAAAGAAGCGAAGCGGTCCGTGCAGTCGATGGGACTAACCTTTCATCTGGACCCATCGTGAGTCATACAGAGCCAGTAGAGTTGGAGTCTGAGGAAGGACACCTTGAAACTTTACAATTCAATTTAATAGATGCTCCGCAGTTTCAATTAATACTGGGTCTGCCATGGCTCACAGAACATAATCCTACTATTGATTGGGGAGCTCGATCAATAGCCTTGGATTCGGAGTACTGTAAGGAGAATTGTTATAAGAAGTGTAAGAGAGACCAAGTGAAGACACCAGCGTTTCACCTAAGTGAAAGAGAGGCGACGATTTGTGTGATAACAACAACTGAACTACCCGCACAGAGTACACTGAATTCCGAGATGTTTTTAACAAGATAGAAGCTGAAAAACTTCCACCACATAGGGAATTTGATTGTAAAATAGATTTGGAACCAGGTTCCAATCTCCCATGCAGCAGAATTTACGCTTTAACGGAACGAGAAGATGAACATCTGAAGGATTATCTGCAAAAGTACCTTGAAAATGGATTCAATAGGCCGTCACAATCCCCTGTCTCTTCGCCACTTTTTTTCATTCCGAAGAAAAATGGAGATTTAAGGACTTGCATAGATTATAGGGCAATCAATCGAATCACCATCAAGAATCGATACCCTTTGCCCTTAATTTCAGTCCTATTAGATCAAGTAAAAGGAGCGCAAGTCTACACCAAATTGGATTTGAGAGGGGCATATCATCTTGTTAGAATTCGAGAAGGTGATGAATGGAAAACGGCCTTCAGAACCAAGCATGGGCTCTTTGAATACCAAGTGATGCCCTATGGCCTATGTAATGCTCCAGCTGCATTTCAGCATTTCATTAACGATGTATTGAAGGAGTTCATTGACCGGAATGCAATAGTATATATTGACGATATTCTAATTTATTCAGATACGGTGGAAGAACATGAAGAACACGTTAAGAAGGTGCTACAGAGATTGCGGGAAAACAGTCTGTTTGTTAAGTTAGAGAAGTGCGCATTTAATGTCTCTACTGTGGAATTCCTAGGGTTTGTGCTCTCACCAAGAGGAATCACCATGGATGAAAATAAGATCAAGGCAGTGATTGATTGGGAATCTCCTAAGTCAGTGAAAGAAATTCAAGGTTTCATTGGTTTCGCAAATTTCTACAGGAGATTTATTCAAGATTTTTCAAAAAAGTTGATTCCTTTAACCAGATTACTGAAGAAAGGGGTTAGCTTCGATTGGTCGAAGGAAGCGGAGGAAGCTTTCACCCAGTTAAAGAAGAATTTCACCACAGCGCCAATTTTACTTCACCCTGATCCATCTGAGCCTTTCTTTGTGGAAACAGACGCTTCTAATCTGGCGTTGGGAGGGGTGTTGTCTCAAAGAAATAAAACTACAGGGCAATTGCACCCAGTGGCCTTCTGTTCAAGGAAACTGACCTCGGCAGAAGTCAATTATATTATAACTGAGAAGGAGCTATTGGCCATCAAGGATGCGTTTAAAGAATGGAGACACTACTTGATGGGTGCTAGGCATGTGGTCACCGTTTATACAGATCATCGAAATCTAAAAATGTTAAAGTCGGCCAGAACATTAACACCTAGACAATTGCGTTGGTCTCTATATTTCGCCGACTATGATTTCATCATTACTTATCGACCAGGTTCACAAAATGGTAAGGCTGACGCTTTATCCAGATTGGGTACCGAAGGTGTGTCGGAAGAGGTCAAGGATCAGAAGATCATACCAGCAGAAAAGGTGATCGGAGCCGTTTTAAAAGAGTCTTTGGAAGAAGAAGATCAGAATTCAATGACACTGGAAGAAATGAGGAATTGGGTGGAAGAAGATCCTAGACGAGAAATTCGAGGAGGTTTACTGTATCAAGATGGAGCTCTCTATTTGCCCACACCAGAAATGCAACAAAAGGCCTTAAAGGAATGTCATGATAACATATTGGCAGGCCATAAAGGAATCTTAAAGACTGAAGACTTGGTGAAGCGACGTTTTTGGTGGCCAAACATGATCAAGGATATACGTCAATATGTGGCCACATGTGAGATCTGCGCAAGGGGAAAAAGGGAGAGACAAGCTCCCAAGGGTTTGTTACAGCCTTTGCCCACCCCACCTTACCCATGGCATACCGTAACTTTAGATCTAATAGTAGAATTACCATCTAGCCAAGGGTTTGATACAATACTAGTTTGTGTTGATGCTTTTACAAAAATGGCCCATTTTGTACCTTTAAAGGGGGTGCCCACAGCTAGAACATTAGCACACACTTTTAGTCAAAACATAGTTCGAGCTCATGGTATACCTAAGGTCCTAGTATCTGACAGGGGCTCCCAATTTCTATCCCATTTTTGGAAGGCTTTTACTAAGAGGTTGAATATTGAAACTAGGTACACTACTAGTTATCACCCAGAGACAGATGGCCAAACAGAGCGAACGAATCAGGAGCTGGAACAGTACCTTAGATTGTGTTTATTAGATCAAGAGGGTGATTGGCCAGACTACCTGTGGGCAGCTGAGTTTGCACATAATAATGCCAAAAATGTGTCCACCGGTTACTCTCCCTTTTATTTGAACACAGGAAGGCATCCCAACCAATCATTAAGTTTTCAAGAGGTAGACGTTCCAGCAGTAACCGATCTAGTTGAACACATGACACGAGTGCATAGTTTAGCCACTGAAAATGTAACCAAAGCTAAAGCAAGTTACAAACATTATGCAGACAAGAAAAGAAGAAAGGAACCAGATTTACAAGTAGGAGATAAAGTTTGGTTGAACACTAAAAATCTTAAACTCAAAGGAAACAGGAAGTTACAGCCAAGAATTGTAGGCCCCTATTTGATTGAGAAAAAATTAAGTACTTTAACTTATCAGCTGAAACTACCCAAGGGGTTACGAGTTCACCCAGTATTTCATGTCTCCTTATTAAAGAAGGTGTCAAATGATGTACGAATAAGCAAACCTCCAAAACCAATCCAAACAGAGAAGGGAGAGGAATTTGAGGTGAAACAAGTTTTGGATGCAAAGATACGGAAGGGGCAACTGTACTACTTGTTAGATTGGAAGGGTTATGGACCTGAGGAAAGATCTTGGGAGTTGTCCTCTGATTTAAAACAAATCAAAGCTGCACCAAATGTCCAAATATGATCCGTTAGATCATTTCTCAAGAATATCCAATCCGTTTGGTAAGGTATAATCTCGTTTCTTTATTGATTTCTTTAAAAGGCCACAGCCAACGCGTTTTGTTCTGTACGCAGAACTTCTTCAGGGCTGTAATTTAAAAACACATACAAAAACATATATATCAACATACCATATTTACAAACAATAATACAGACAATATATACAACATATAACATAGCACATATAAACAACAAAACGGATTGTGTACAAAACACCATAAACTTTCTCAAGCATATTTTACAGGATAAAATGACATGACATAAATGTATATGGCCATACCTAAAGCATAATCCCAAAAATGGGAAATGCCATCACAGGCAGATACGTAGTTCTACCTCATATAATCCGATAAGATGGTGCTCACATGTTCACAAAGAAATTGTCACAAGGCGTCTCCCCAAGACAATGTGCAAAGCACACTACCATGAATACTTATATCCCAAACAGCCATATTCAAAAATGCTGTATCTAAAGATTTCAAGGGCCATAAACTGCCCAAATCACATGACTGTTAGAAATCCCATCAAATTTCACAAAGAAAAAGGAGGAAAACTTAGAAAAAGACAAAGGTAGAAAAGCACATACCAAAATTGTTGTCCGTGAAAACATTGATTGATGGATACGTCAAGCGGTATTTATTAATTCAAGATGATCTTTTAGAGATGGTACTCGTATCTCTATATCGCAAGAAAGCAATATAAAAGGCCCAGATTTAGATAAATAATTCTAAAATTATATCAGAGAAAACATGATATCTTACTCTAATGAATATTATATGGCCAGAAACTAATAGTACTAAACATACCTCATTTGGATATCAAAGTCGCTATATTGATTAGAGATGGCGTATTGCACTCAAATTTTCACTACCATAAACATATATCAATTGTTTCTTCTTCAAAAGGATGAGTATAATATTATGACATGATAGTCATTCAGCAAAGTTCCTGTGACGATATATATTGGACACAGTGTACATTGAACCTATAAAAATCAAAGCCGTATTAGACCACGTATACTCTGCACCAAGTGTCAAATAGTCTCTCTCTTTTGCTTGCCTAAACTAATACATCTCTATGTGACCCAAAGTCTGACCTCATACGAGGTAGCGTCTTAGAGAATATATACTTATTTGTTTGAACATCATCTCAGGAGGGCTAATTTATAAAAAAGGAAGTCAATAAAAATCACTCGAGTGCAAACATGTAACCCAATATGGTTACTATCGTCCAACGCGGCAAACGGAAATAAACGCAATCTATATTTAAACATGACCCCTAAGGAGCTAGAGATGCGGTAAGGTTTAAAGTACCCTGATTCAAAATGTAACCATCATATCAACAGGACTATGAATGACATAGAGAGCAAACAGCACTAGCTTAAAAATTGTTTTTAAAAGATAACTCCAGCGCTTCCAGGAAATGCTAAAATTAAAATTAAGCCCTTCTCCAACTAGGCAGCACTCGAAAAAGTCACAAAGGGCGGCTAACTACCAATGTGCGCCCTTAGTGCATTACCTTATCCAAAGGCCATTAGGCTTGAATCGTACTCCGACGTTCCTGTTCCCGCCCGTGGTTCGAAACCCGGGACGCGGAACCCGTCGTTCTAAGTACCTAGTTACGCATCATCATTGTGCGTGTGCGACGTTTAGAAGGTAGCGATATGTTTAGAATACATGGCGGCCATATTGCAATATATCAGGTAATCGTGGCAGGCATATATATTATTAATATATAATGTCTGAACTCAGTGTGGGCTATATCGGGCAAGACAATTTAAGGTATTCAAAAATGTAACGAGAAAGGCAGTCACCATATTGTGCTGCACAGAATTGACAAAACATCCATATGTATTTATACTGTGTTACGCACAGAAAAAATAATAAAATTCAATTACGAACAACGAAAACGGCAGCAGGAGGGGGATAAGAAAGTTTACAAAATAACAGGCATGTAAATAAGGCATCGGCAAGCAAGTATAGATCGAAGTGTTTATCCAATGCCACCTGTGGACAAATGGCAACAGCAGCCATGAAAGAACTTTTAAAAAGAGCCGCAAATGTTGCCAGAAAGTTTCTAATTGACATAACTTCTAATTGGACATAAAATCCAATAAGGATAACAGATAGCGTGAAAAATCGCGCAGATTGATAACAATGTGTGCGATAAGGTATGAAAAGTCTATCAAATAGCCACATATGGCTAACTCGAAATGGATCACTCCAAAGGCCAATGGACCATTTCAGCGTCATAAACGACATAGATCTATAGGTTATTTACACAATATCCCATATCGCGGGGCCCACCGGCCTGAGTCCAGCCGGACTGGTTGGTGTATTGATACAAGATCAATTAATTGCAACTTAATGGAAAGAATATTTTAGACACCAAGTATGCCTCACTCAATTCACCAGTAAATATAATAATATGAGACCACTTTTAAGAGCTATAACAAAAAACAATAAGTCAGGCCTCGTTCTTCCACAGTACTATAGTGAATGTTCACCCAAAATTCATAATGTTCAAAAGTGTGATACTAGCTTCCAACCAAGAAAAAGGGGAGGGGAATATGGCCTGATACATGTTTAGGCCCCGGTAAGATGGAACCGGTTAGATGGAAATTGCCATTCACTTTTGTATTTTTGAAATTGGCAAATATAGCAACATCCTCTTTTGCATGCTAAGATTGACAAATATGGCAACATTAGTAATGGCACAAATAGAAATCACTTAAAATACATGTACCCAGATGTCATTCATAAGTGATAATGAAACTCGTCATCCGTATTGTGCCCCATTTCTATACATCTAAGACGGCATATCCACATAGCCTCCCTTTGTCGTAAAGTGAGTTCTCTATTACCTCCCCGAGGGTGTACTGGTAGAAAGTCAATGCCGTGAAACCATATTTTGCCATTGTCCCCATGGTGTTCCCTCATATGGTGCGTCATAGGGTATTTTAAATCATAATTTTTGAAGGCACGTACATGCTCCTGTATACGGGATTTAAGTGGTCGTACTGTACTGCCTATATAAATCTTATTACATTCACAACCGATTACATACACCACATAGTTGGTTTTACAATTTATAAAATGTCTTATTTCATATTCCTTCGATGTATTATAACAGAAACTCCTAATCTTGTTAATCCCATAGGGACACATGTTGCAATTCAAACACGTGAAAAAACCTTTGGGGGCAGCAGGTAGCCATGTTTTCGGAGTCACAAGTCTGGGGTAACTTGGGCATAGTAACTGGTGCAGCGTTTTCCCTCTACGGAATGTTACTCTAGGTGTAGCTGTTACTAGTTCCCTCAAGTTTGGTATTTCATATAGTAAACCCCAGTGTTTCTTAAGAATGTTGAACAGACTAGCACTGTTGTTCGTATACTGTGTGATAAAGGCCAAGTGTGGCTTCTGAGTATACTTATTGCTCACTTGGTTCCGCTTGTGTAAAGTACTGGCTCTAGTGACCCCTTTAATTCTCGAGTCAGCTTTGTTCAAGGTGTCTTCATTGTAACCACGTGATCTAAATCTATTTTTTACCTCTTTAATGTTATCCCTGAATGTTACATCCGTGCTGCAATTACGGCGTACACGGACCATTTCACCAAAAGGTATGTTATTAATCACCGATTTGGGATGTGCACTAGAGGCGTGCAGTGTGCTATGGCACGATGTTGCTTTGCGAAAAATTGTACTCTGTATCTCATTGTTTTCAATATAGAAGAGAATATCCAGAAATTCAATGCTACTGGAACTATATTTCATGGTCAGTTGTACATTGTGGGGATTATCATTCAGGAATGCATGGTACTCAGTAAGTTGGCCAGTAGTTCCTTTCCATAGTAGGATGATATCATCAATATACCTCCCCAGAAGACAATCATGTCAATCCAGGGGAGGCATATTTACCCCATGCATGCTCCCTCTCCCACCAGCCCATGAAAAGGCCGGGCGTACGAGGGAGCAAACCTGCTCCCCATCGCAGTTCCTTGTATCTGGTGGAACCAGTTCCCCTCATGTAGGAAAAAGTTTCGTGTCAGGATAATGTCGATCATGTCCATCAACATTTGGTTGTGGTCTACATGATCGGCAGTGCGTGTTACCAGAAAGGATTGTACAGCTGTCATTCCAAAATGTTTCTGGATACAGGTATACAATCCAGTCACATCCATCGTGACAAATAGTAGATCTTCAGACCATGGTAGACCATCGAATTTCTCTAGGATATCCCTAGAGTCCTGTATATAAGCAGGTAGATTTGTTACAAGAGGTTGTAAAAATCTGTCAACATATTGTGAAAGCTTTTCCGTGGGTGAATCAATCGCAGATATAATGGGACGTCCAGGTGGGAAAATGCCATCCTTATGTATTTTTGGTAAAATATAAATACAAGGAGCAAGTGGATTGTTGACAGAGAGGTACCTACGTTCCTCATCCGAGAGCAAGCCACTCTCACACCAGTCATGTATTTTGGCATTTATATGGGTGACAAGGGAGGGAAGGGGATTGCTGGCAACCTGTTGATAACAACATGGATCACCAAGTTGTCTCTTGATTTCATTGGTATAGTCAATGGTGTTCATAATCACCACATTACCTCCCTTGTCAGCCTCCTTGATGGTGATGGACTCATCATCTTTCAGGTCATTTAAAGCTTTTCTCTCCATTTTAGTCAAATTAAACTGATGTTGTGTGTATTTGCAAGGGGCGTCCATTAATTTTTAAAGATCTTTCGTCACTCTTTCTTTAAACAAATCTATGTTCGTATGTGTATTATTAGGTATAAATTTGGAATGTGGTTTGAGTCCACTGGTCACCCCAATGTTTTCCCTAATGTTCAAATCATCCCTGATTTCTTGAATAGAAAAATGTTCCTCCTCGGGGATAGAGAGTAACAGTTGTCCTCTGATGTTCATGCTCCTAGTGATTAATTAGGGATTTTCACAGAAAGTTCCCAGACAAGCCCAAGACGGGAGATACCACTTTGAGGGAGGGTACTGTCAGGATCGCAAGCCCCCCTAACAGAAAAAGACTTTCAGTGAGCATAATTGATCTTAGGGCCAGAGTTAAAAGAAGAGAGTCCCGAATGCAGTTTAAGTCACGAGCAGGTGCTCCAGGAGTCGACTTCTACAGCAGCACGTTTGCGCTCTAGCGCATGACAGCAATCACAATTGTCCAGGTGCGGTGCCCGCTCTATTGCGCACTTCACCTGACTACAGAGGAGAACAAGACGTCCTTGAAGATAGCGCCGCGAAAGCTTAGAGAGGGAAACTTCGTCGCACATCTATCCTTGAACTTTAGGCGGTAATTGAGTCTTGGAGTCTTACTTAAGGAGGATTACAGTAAGACAGTTCCTTTTTTCTTGTATTTGAAGGCATGCGCAGTCACCTTGAGGGAGTGTCGGTAATTAGGGCATGCGCATTAACCAGAGTCTGTCAGCATAGTTTTTGGGTTTATTCAGCAACAGCACAAGTCCTCAGGCAATGTTATGTAAGGAACTCTGAGGAGAGAGTTTAATGGATGTTTAGTTCGACAATTTTTAGCCTTAGTTTTTGACACGGAGTGATTAAACTTCACAAGTTATTTTGAGTTCTAAAGATGCAGAGTCATACTACGGAGAGATTCAAGTATTAAAAGGCAGTTTAGGAGAAGATTAGAAAACGGAAAAATATACTTACCAATTAACAGAATCCAGTTAACACTACAGCTGAATTAACTTGAGGTGAGGAATCTGCAAAATAAGAGAGAGAGAGAGATTAGAAATAACACTTGAGTAAAAGAATTTAATAACCTTGTGATTATTAGTTTACAGCTTGCGGAAGCCAAGTTAATCACCAAAATAGAAGAGAAGCATAGGTCACACCAAAACTGGGTAGGTGCACATCAGGAGTTGAGTTAATTGGAAATATAGAAAAGTGTAGAATGTCTTAATGTATGTTTTTCCCTTACAGTAAAAACATTCCAGTTAATTGCCAGAAAAAGACGAGTAGGAGACGTCTGAAGCTGAAGGAAGAATCAGACGCATTGTGACTGTCTCTTCTCTGTCCCATCCCCTTTCCCCCCTGGGGTTTCATCGGCATACATGCTACTGGAATTGCGTGTTGCTGAGAAATCACGGTGAGGCATTGGGAACTTGCGACATTCTGCTCCTGTGCATTTGTGGAAAGCACGGTCTGACAATAGGCAGCCAGCACTATAACTCCCATCAGGCACCCTTGTCCCACAGCTGAGCAGGATGGAACACTCCCCCCACCCAAAAGCCATGTGGCAGCCATATCATTGCTCTACTCCACCTTACAGGTAGGTAGCCATCTCAACAGGGAAGGGGGTTTGTGGATAGGCAGCCAGCACTACAACTCCCATCAGGCACCCTTGTCCCACAGCTGAGCAGGATGGAACACTCCCCCCACCAAACAGCCATGTGGCAGCCATTTCATTGCTCTACTCCACCTTACAGGTAGGTAGCCATCTCAACAGGGAGGGGGGTTTGTGGATAGAGAGCCAGCACTACAACTCCCAGCAGGCACGCTTGACCCACAGCTGAGCAGGATGGAAAACTCCCCCACCCAACAGCCACGTGGCAGCCATATCATTGCTCTACTCCACCTTACAGGTATGTACCCATCTCAACAGGGAGGGGGGGTTGTGGATAGGCAGCCCGCACTACAACTCCCATCAGGCACCCTTGTCCCACAGCTGAGCAGGATGGAACACTCCCCCCACCCAACAGCCATGTGGCACCCATATCATTGCTCTACTCCACCTTACAGGTAGGTAGCCATCTCAACAGGGAGGGGGGTTTGTGGATAGACAGCCAGCACTACAACTCCCATCAGGCACGCTTGACCCACAGCTGAGCAGGATGGAACACTCCCCCCACCCAACAGCCATGTGGCAACCATATCATTGCTCTACTCCACCTTACAGGTAGGTAGCCATCTCAACAGGGAGGGGGGTTGGTGGATAGGCAGCCAGCACTACAACTCCCATCAGGCACACTTGACCCATTGCTGAGCCGGATGGAACACTCCCCCCACCCAACAGACATGTGTAACCTATTCCCTTCCTCTGCTCCAATTCACAGAGAGGTAGCCTTCTGAATAGGGAGGGGGGTTTGTGGATAGGCAGCCAGCACTACAACTCCCATCAGGCACCCTTGTCCCACAGCTGAGCAGGATAGAACACTCCCCCCACCCAACAGTTATATGTAACCGACTCCCTTCCTCTGCTCCAATTCACAGAGAGGTAGCCTTCTTAACAGGGAGGGGTGTGTGTGTGAACAGGCAGTCAGCACTTCAACTCCCACCAGGCATCCTTGTCCCACAGCTGAGCAGGATGGAACACACCCCCCACCCAAGAGCCATGTGGCAGCCATTTCATTGCTCTATTCCACCTTACCGGTAGGTAGCCTTCTCAACAGGGAGGGGTTTGTGGATAGGCAGCCAGCACTACAACGCCCATCAGGCACCCTTTTCCCACAGCTGAGCAAAATGGAACACTCCGCCCACCCAACAGCCATGTGGCAACCATATCATTGCTCTATTCCACCTTACAGGTAGGTAGCCTTCTCAACAGGGAGGGGGTTTGTGGATATGCAGCCAGCCCTACAACTCCCATCAGGCACCCTTTTCCCACAGCTGAGCAAGATGGAACACTCGCCCCACCCAACAGCCATGTGGCAGCCATATCATTGCTCTACTCTACCTTACAGGTAGGTAGCCATCTCAACAGGGAGGGGGGTTTGTGGATAGGCAGCCAGCACTACAACTCTCATCAGGTACCCTTGTCCCACAGCTGAGCAGGATGGACTATTCCCCCCACCCAACAGCAATGTGGCAGCCATATCATTGCTCTACTCCACCTTACAGGTAGGTAGCCATCTCAACAGGGAGGGGGGTTTATGGATAGGCAGCCAGCACTACAACTCCCATCAGGCACCCTTGTCCCACAGCTGAGCAGGATGGAACACTCCCCCCACCCAAAAGCCATGTGGCAGCCATATCATTGCTCTACTCCACCTTACAGGTAGGTAGCCATCTCAACAGGGAGGGGAGTTTGTGGATAGACAGCCAGCACTACAACTCCCATCTGGCATGCTTGACCCACAGCTGAACAGGATAGAACACTCCCCCACCCAACAGTCATGTGGCAGCCATATCATTGCTCTACTCCACCTTACAGGTAGGTACCCATCTCAACAGGGAGGGGGGTTTGTGGATAGACAGCCAGCACTACAACTCCCATCAGGCACGCTTGACCCACAGCTGAGCAGGATGGAACACTCCCCCCACCCAACAGCCATGTGGCAACCATATCATTGCTCTACTCCACCTTACAGGTAGGTAGCCATCTCAACAGGGAGGGGGGTTGGTGGATAGGCAGCCAGCACTACACCTCCCATCAGGCACACTTGACCCATTGCTGAGCCGGATGGAACACTCCCCCCACCCAACAGCCAGGTGGCAGCCATATCATTGCTCTTCTCCACCTTACAGGTAGGTTGCCATCTCAACAGGGAGGGGGGTTTGTGGATAGGCAGCCAGTACTACAACTCCCATCAGGTACCCTTGTCCCACAGCTGAGCAGGATGGAACACTCCCCCCGCCCAACAGCCATGTGGCAGCCATATCATTGCTCTACTCCACCTTACAGGTAGGTAGCCATCTCAACAGGGAGGGGGGTTTGTGGATAGGCAGCCAGCACTACAGCTCCCATCAGGCACCCTTGTCCCACACCTGAGCAGGACAGAACACTCCCCCCACCCAACAGCCATGTGGCAGCCATTTCATTGCTTTACTCCACCTTACAGGTAGGTAGCCATCTCAACAGGGAGGGGGTTTGTGGATAGGCAGCCAGCACTACAACTCCCATCAGGCACCCTTGTCCCACAGCTGAGCAGGATGGAATGCTCCCCCCACCCAACAGACATGTGTAACCTATTCCCTTCCTCTGCTCCAATTCACAGAGAGGTAGCCTTCTGAACAGGGAGGGGGGTTTGTGGATAGGCAGCCAGCACTACAACTCCCATCAGGCACCATTGTCCCACAGCTGAGCAGGATAGAACACTCCCCCCACCCAACAGTCATGTGTAACCTACTCCCTTCCTCTGCTCCAATTCAGAGAGAGGTAGCCTTCTTAACAGGGAGGGGTGTGTGTGTACAGGAGGTCAGCACTTCAACTCCCACCAGGCATCCATGTCCCACAGCTGAGCAGGATGGAACACACCCCCCACCCAAGAGCCATGTGGCAGCCATTTCATTGCTCTACTCCACCTTACCGGTAGGTAGCCTTCTCAACAGGGAGGGGGTTTGTGGATAGGCAGCCAGCACTACAACGCCCATCAGGCACCCTTTTCCCACAGATGAGCAAAATGGAACACTCCGCCCACCCAACAGCCATGTGGCAACCATATCATTGCTCTACTCCACCTTACAGGTAGGTAGCCTTCTCAACAGGGAGGGGGGCTTGTGGATAGGCAGCCAGCCCTACAACTCCCATCAGGCCCCCTTTTCCCACAGCTGAGCAAGATGGAACACTCGCCCCACCCAACAGCCATGTGGCAGCCATATCATTGCTCTACTCCACCTTACAGGTAGGTAGCCATCTCAACAGGGAGGGGTTTGTGGATAGGCAGCCAGCACTACAACTCCCATCAGGTACCCTTGTCCCACAGCTGAGCAGGATGGAACACTCCCCCCACCCAACAGCAATGTGTCAGCCATATCATTGCTCTACTCCACCTTACAGGTGGGTAGCCATCTCAACAGGGAGGGGGGTTTGTGGATAGGCAGCCAGCACTACAACTCCCATCAGGCACCCTTGTCCCACAGCTGAGCAGGATGGAACACTCCCCCCACCCAAAAGCCATGTGACAGCCATATCATTGCTCTACTCCACCTTACAGGTAGGTAGCCATCTCAACAGGGAGGGTTGTTTGTGGATAGGCAGCCAGCACTACAACTCCCATCAGGCACCCTTGTCCCACAGCTGAGCAGGATGGAACACTCCCCCCACCAAACAGCCATGTGGCAGCCATTTCATTGCTCTACTCCACCTTACAGGTAGGTAGCCATCTCAACAGGGAGGGGGGTTTGTGGATAGACAGGCAGCACTACAACTCCCATCAGGCATGCTTGACCCACAGCTGAGCAGGATGGAACACTCCCCCCACCCAACAGCCATGTGGCAGCCATATCATTGCTCTACTCCACCTTACATGTAGGTAGCCATCTCAACAGGGAGGGGGGGTTGTGGATAGGCAGCCAGCACTACAACTCCCATCAGGCACCCTTATCCCACAGCTGAGCAGGATGGAACACTCCCCCCACCAAACAGCCATGTGGCAGCCATTTCATTGCTCTACTCCACCTTACAGGTAGGTAGCCATCTCAACAGGGAGGGGGGTTTGTGGATAGGCAGCCAGCACTACAACTCCCTTCATGCACCCTTGTACCACAGCTGAGCAGGATGGAACACTCCCCCCACCCAAGAGCCATGTGGCATCCATTTCATTGCTCTACTCCACCTTACCGGTAGGTAGCCTTCTCAACAGGGAGGGGGTTTGTGGATAGGCAGCCAGCACTACAACTCCCATCAGGCACCCTTTTCCCACAGCTGAGCAAGATGGAACACTCCGCCCACCCAACAGCCATGTGGCAACCATATCATTGCTCTACTCCACCTTACAGATAGGTAGCCTTCTCAACAGGGAGGGGGGTTTGTGGATAGGCAGCCAACCCTACAACTCCCATCAGGCACCCTTTTCCCACAGCTGAGCAAGATGGAACACTCCCCCAACCAACAGCCATGTGGCAGCCATATCATTGCTCTACTCCACCTTACAGGTAGGTAGCCATCTCAACAGGGAGGGGGGTTTGTGGATAGGCAGCCAGCACTACAACTCCCATCAGGCACCCTTGTCCCACAGCTGAGCAGGATGGAACAATCCCCCCACCAAACAGCCATGTGGCAGCCATTTCATTGCTCTACTCCACCTTACAGGTAGGTAGCCATCTCAACAGGGAGGGGGGTTTGTGGATAGAGAGCCAGCACTACAACTCCCAGCAGGCACGCTTGACCCACAGCTGAGCAGGATGGAACACTCGCCCCACCCAACAGCCACGTGGCAGCCATATCATTGCTCTACTCCACCTTACAGGTATGTACCCATCTCAACAGGGAGGGGGTTGTGGATAGGCAGCCCGCACTACAACTCCCATCAGGCACCCTTGTCCCACAGCTGAGCAGGATGGAACACTCCCCCACCCAACAGCCATGTGGCACCCATATCATTGCTCTACTCCACCTTACAGGTAGGTAGCCATCTCAACAGGGAGGGGGGTTTGTGGATAGGCAGCCAGCAATACAACTCCCATCAGGCACTCTTGTCCCACAGCTGAGCAGGATGGAACACTCCCCCCACCAAACAGCCATGTGGCAGCCATTTCATTGCTCTACTCCACCTTAGAGGTAGGTAGCCATCTCAACAGGGAGGGGGGTTTGTGGATAGGCAGCCAGCACTGCAACTCCCATCAGGCACGCTTGACCCACAGCTGAGCAGGATGGAACACTCCCCCACCCAACAGCCATGTGGCAACCATATCATTGCTCTACTCCACCTTAGAGGTAGGTAGCCATCTCAACAGGGAGGGGGGTTTGTGGATAGGCAGCCAGCAATACAACTCCCATCAGGCACTCTTGTCCCACAGCTGAGCAGGATGGAACACTCCCCCCACCCAACAGCCGTACGGCAGCCATATCATTGCTCTACTTCACCTTACCGGTAGGTTGCCATCTCAACAGGGAGGGGTTTGTGGATAGGCAGCCAGCACTTCAACTCCCATCAGGCACCCTTGTCCCACAGCTGAGCAGGATGGAATACTCCCCCCACCCAAAAGCCATGTGGCAGCCATATCATTGCTCTCCTCTACCTTACAGGTAGGTAGCCATCTCAACAGGGAGGGGGGTTTGTGGATAGGCAGCCAGCACTACAACTCCCATCAGGCACCCTTGTCCCACAGCTGAGCAGGATGGTACACTCCCCCCACCAAACAGCCATGTGGCAGCCATTTCATTGCTCTACTCCACCTTACAGGTAGGTAGCCATCTCAACAGGGAGGGGGTTTGTGCATAGACAGCCAGCACTACAACTCCCATCAGGCATGCTCGACCCACAGCTGAGCAGGATGGAACACTCCCCCACCCAACAGCCATGTGGCAGCCATATCATTTCTCTACTCCACCTTACATGTAAGTAGCCATCTCAACAGGGAGGGGGGGTTGTGGATAGGTAGCCAGCACTACAACTCCCATCAGGCACCCTTGTCCCACAGCTGAGCAGGATGGAACACTCCCCCCACCCAACAGCCATGTGGCAGCCATATCATTGCTCTACTCCACCTTACAGGTAGGTAGCCATCTCAACAGGGAAGGGGGTTTGTGGATAGGCAGCCAGCACTACAACTCCCATCAGGCACCCTTGTCCCACAGCTGAGCAGGATGGAACACTCCCCCCACCCAACAGCCATGTGGCAGCCATATCATTGCTCTACTCCACCTTACAAATAGGTAGCCATCTCAACAAGGAGGGGGGTTTGTGGATAGGCAGCCAGCACTACAACTCCCATCAGGCACCCTTGTCCCACAGCTGAGCAGGATGGAACACTCCCCCCACCCAACAGCATGTGGCAGCCATATCATTGTTCTACTTTACCTTACAGGTAGGTAGTCATCTCAACAGGGAGGGGGGTTTGTGGATAGGCAGCAAGCACTACAACTCCCATCAGGTACCCTTGTCCCACAGCTGAGCAGGAAGGAACACTCCCCCTACCCAAAAGCCGTGTGGCAGCCATATCATTGCTCTACTCCACCTTACAGGTAGGTAGCCATCTCAACAGGGAGGGGGGTTTGTGGATAGGCAGCCAGCACTACAACTCCCATCAGGCACCCTTGTCCCACAGCTGAGCAGGATGGAACACTCCCCCACCAAACAGCCATGTGGCAACCATTTCATTGCTCTACTCCACCTTACAGGTAGGTAGTCATCTCAACAGGGAGGGGGTTTGTGGATAGACAGCCAGCACTACAATTCCCATCAGGCACGCTTGACCCACAGCTAAGCAGGATGGAACACTCCCCCCACCCAACAGCCATGTGTAACCTATACACTTCCTCTGCTCAACTTCATAGGTAGGTAGCCTTCTCATGCTCTCTTGCATCACCCCTGAGCAGGATGGAACACTCCCCACACCCAGAACCATGTGGCAGCCATTTCCCTCTACTGTGCTACCTGTGCATGCACCCTGTCATCCTTCTCAAAATGCATGGAGCCATATGACCACCACATCCCTCACATGTCAGCCAACTCTGTATAGATCCAAATGTTACATCCAGTGTGCAGACAGCTAAGCGCATGTAACTGTCACAGAAATTACACTTTGACTCACCAAGTCACATGTGAAATAAATTCAGGGCCCAATCATGCACAGCACAGAATGCAATGTGTAAGTGCCATGGTTTCAGAGCATGAAGGCTCATATGAAGCCAACACATGCACGGTCAATCTGTCAAACAAACAAATCCACATGATATGAAAGAACATTTAAATAATTAAATTGTCAAGTTTTTGCATAGCTGAAACAGATTCTCTGAAAAGTCATCTAAATCCACGCTTAAACCAAAGTTGATGTGCACCAAGTTGGTATATGATGATATGTCCTTGTAAACACACTATCTGTACGTGTCACATGGTTGTAATTTACATGTCACACTAATGACAAGTAATGTATATACCTCAACATCATGTCATGATGCTGATAATCTTTCAGCAATACCAAGTGATTGCAATGTAAAATCTTTGGCGTATCAAATGTAACATCCAAACGTCTGACACCAAGGTTGTTGAGTGCACTTAACTGACAATCTAGCCTCTGTTCAAAAGGAGATCCCCAAGCAACAGCTTCCGAAAACACCACCAACCAGCAGAGCCAGTCTCCCCCCCTGGAACGTGAACTCTCTAATGCTGAATCTCTACGTTTCTCGGATGAGGAGCAACAACCTGGACCCTCAGGACTGCCAGGGCGCACTCCGTCTCAGGGCCTCATTAACCCCACCACCACCAACAACATACCAACGACAACCACAGCGCTGACCCCTGCTACAACGACCTGTGCTGCAGCCACCTCCACCATCACCACTGTTGCCTGCAACACTGTCCCTGGCTCAGTGGTTACCAACACCATCACACAAGCCGAGGATGCCGGAGAGAGTGTGCGGGTGAGTCGACAGCCAATGCCACAGGTCCCTGTCAGCAGGGCAGGTGGGAGTGCAATTGGTTGACACTCACATGAGGACACTGAGACAGAAGCCCTGGCCACCGTGGAAAGAGTCCTTGGTGCATATCAACGTGACCAGGGACTGATGGGCCAGGTTGTAGAAGACTTGCTTGAGCTCCGCCTGCTGCAGAGGTCCATGGACACATGAATGGGACAACTTGTGGATCTCATGGGCCAGCTTGTGGGTGTTCTGAGGGACATACATGCTCCTCAAATGACGGCTCAACCCCCCTCCAGTGGCCAGCCTGCTGAAACACACACCACCTCAGCTGTGGCCACAGAGATGGGTGAGTTGCAAGACAATGACTCCTCAGACACCTCTGAGCCTGCAGCAGAGGCCCCCCCTGCCAAACACAAGAGGGGTCGTCCGAGAAACACCACAGGAGGATCACGTGGCAAAGCACCAACCAAAGCCAAGTCGCTGAGTCAGCCATGATGGCACATGTGTTGCCCTGAACATTGACTTTGTTGACTATCATATCCCACATTGCCATGTTGATGGCAGGAGTTTGTTGAACTGTGTAATTCCATGAATGTGGGGACAACTCTATTTGTCTCCTTTACCATCACTGACAACTCATACTCTCACTATGCACAAATTTCCTTACATCCAGTTAAATTTTACCCCAATCTAATTAAAAATAAACACCATTTACACACCTATGCCTTTGTGTCAGTTCCATGTTTATTACAGTATGTACAATGTCAACTCTGATTCCAATGTACCACAAGCTCTGATTGTGACGAGGCATTGATGGGGCGAAGGAACCTAGAAAGACACAAGAGGATGACATTTAGTTGTCAGGTGATGCCATTACAGCAAAGACACACCACTAGTCAACACCGTACAAGACTCATCACACATAACAATGACCAACCTCGGTCTAAGTCCACTCTCTCCGCAGCTCCGCTGTGCCGTCTCTTGCCTCCAGACCCCGACCTCCTCCTTGGGAGGTTTGAGGCTGCTGCCCGCTCTTGCGCCTGCTGCCCGCTCCAACTGGGACCAGACTGCCTGCAAACACCGTAACCTTTCTCAGCCGTTTTTTTTTCTTAATTTTTCCCTGTTGTGCCACTGTTATTGTGCCCATCTGTGTCTTGCTCTAATTCCACCACTGTTTTTATTTTCTCGTGCCTGCCTGTTCCTTTCGCCTTTCTCCGCTGCTGCCCCTGCTGCCCCTCCCCCCCGGAATTCCTCCCCGGAATTCCCCCACTCCCGCCTCCCAGCCTCTCCTCCCTCCCACCTCCCCTACTTAATGGCGGCCGCTGCGTGGACCTCCCACTACCCAACGCTACGACACCACCACCCTCCTCGCACTCAACCCTGGAAGACTTAGAGAATGCCAACAGGCCTCGCCGAAGACGACCCACGGCCCAGTTCTCCTGCCTCCACTGCTGCCAGACCCTCACCGCCACCCCGGCCTCCAACACCGCCGACGCCAGCACCGGCGACACCCTAAAATGCATCCTTCTCAACGTACGCTCCGTACACAAACACGCCATGGAAATCTGGAACCTACTCGACTCTCTCTCGCCCGACATCGCCTTCTTCACAGAGACCTGGACCAACACATCCTCCGCCCCCGACATCAGCACCGCCATCCCAGACAGATACAAGATCCAGAGGAAAGACCGCCCCAACCACCCAGGAGGGGGCCTCGCCATCGCCCACAAGAGCACCCTCTGCCTCACCACCTCCAGCGAAACCTTCCCCTCCGCCGAACACCTGCACTTCCAGATCCAGACCACCCCCAAAGCCACACTCCGAGGAACCCTCCTCTACAGACCCCCCGGCCCCCGAACACCCTTCGCCACCACCATCACCGACTTCATCGCACCCCACACTATCGCCTCAACAAACTACATACTCATTGGAGACCTGAACTTCCACCTTGACAACCCCAGCGACCCCAACTCCACTATCCTTCGTGACAACCTCGCCAGCATCGGACTTAAACAACTCGTCAACACACCGACCCACAGAGCAGGTGTTGGACTTGGCCCTTTTTGGCAGGTTCACCCCTAAACTTTTTGCCTTAAGTTCTGACATGGTGTTGGTGGTTTTAGGCCTCTGGGCACTTTAGCACTGTGGTCCAGTGTAGGAGTACCACCCTGAACACAGGTGGGGCCCATCTTAAGTGAAGGGACCCTGTGTTTCCCAGAAGGGGTGGTGCAGGCCTAGCCGGGATCTTTAGGGTCTCTGGCTGAGTGTGGTAGTACTACACTGAAGGCAGGTGGGGCCCATCTTAAGTGAAGGGACCCTGCTCTTCAGAAGGGAGGGTGCAGAACTCTGGAAGGGGGTGCAGAGGGAGGGAGTCCTCGCCTCTGACCCCGGAGCAGCCGGTGAATGTGGATCCCAGGTGGTAGACCAGTTGATGGAGAGAGGTCCTGAACTGGTGGGAGAGTGTGTTCTGGTGGGTGCTTCTCCTGGGAGAGTGCGGAACCCCAGAAGGAGAGGTAGGGTGAGGAGACGCTTCGCCCGTGACCTCTGGTCAACCTGAGGGTGCGGACCCTAGGTTGAAGGATCAGTGGTAGTTTGGAACTACACTGAGAGGGAGAGTTGAGAATGGCTATTGTATGCCAGGGGTTACTGCCCCCCACTCTGTGGATTGGCAAGGACCAGTGACGTCTGGGTGGCCTAGGGCCTGGTCCTGGCCGTGGACAACTAGGGAGTACCAGTGGGGTAGCCTAGTTGGGCCTGAGAGTTCTTTTTCAGAGGGAACCACATGGGTTCAGAGCGGCGTAGAACCGGAGGGTGTCCCTGCAGTGAGGGCCCGCATCCGTGTTCTATCGCCCGAAGCAGGGAAGCCCATCAAGGTAGTGATTGGTCTACCCTGCGTTTTGGCTGGAAGGGGGTTGTGTTGGACTTGGCCCTTTTTGGCAGGCTCACCCCTAAACTTTTTGCCTTAAGTTCTGACATGGTGTTGGTGGTTTTAGGCCTCTGGGCACTTTAGCACTGTGGTCCAGTGTAAAGTGCGTGCACTCTCTGTGTATATTTGGTGAAGTTGGCCTGCCCTCCCATTGGAATGCATTGGGGATAAGTGTGTCCGTGGTAATTCCTGGTATGAGAGGAGCAGCAGGGTGGAGTTTAGTATGTATGAACTCGTGAGAATAAATGCTGCGCAATGGTGTGCGCAGATTTATGATGACTGGTGGAGAAATGCCACTTTTAGAAGTTGGCATTTCTGTGTGCTATGTGTCTGCCTGCCTGATGTGAATTGCATGTCTGGCTTGTGAGTGACAGGGGCTGGGAGGTGTGTGTGGCTCCAGGAGGGGCAGGGTGAGTCAGCGCTGCGCTGAATAGGACATCTGGGCTGGGAGTAGTGGGAGGAGTAATCCCCTGACTCTGAATAGGAGTGTGCCTGCCTTGTACAATGCTGGCTCCGCCCCCTGTGGTGTGTCTGATCACCTAGCCCCCACCTGACAAAGGGGAAGAGGAGCTTGGAAAACAAAGTGCTCCAAATCCCCCCTGAACCAGTTGCATCTGGTTCCCCAAGCCCTGCGCTGCAGACAAAGGAGGGAAGTGGTATAAGTATAGGGGCTGTGACCCCATGATGTTGTTCAGTTCTAGTATGCTGTTCCTGCTGGGGCGTGCTGCTGCTGGGGCCCAGGAGGGGCTGCCATGAGGGCTTGCCTCACTGGGCCCTGCATTGCCCCCTGGACCTGGAAGACCTTTTTACTTGGACCCCTTTTTCTTTGCTTGATCTCCAGGACCTTAAAAAGACTTTTGCGGCATTTTTGCGCCCTGTGAGCGCTTTTATTTTAATTTGATGGCCCTGGGAGAGAGAGAGCGTGGGCTTCGCAGCGCGTAGCTGCAGCCCTTTAAGACGGAATCCCAGCATAGGGATTCCCCCGCATTGTGCTTTTAGCGGGAGCACACCCCGCGTTTCTGCCGATTTTTTTACTTTTAAAGGCTTGCGGGTGCCCACCCCGCTGGTGTGCTTGCTAGCGGGTGCCCACCCCGCTTTTTGGCTTTAATTGATGTGCGGGTGCCCAGCCCGCATTGCCGCTGAGGAATCACCGCCGCAGCCGGGAGGAAGTCAGGCAACGTGGTGCCTGACGCCGGGCGGGACTTCCGGTTTTGCGAGGGAAGCCCTGCGCACGCCCCCGCTGCAGAGAGAAGTAGGCCGAGCGATGTCCTGCTGCTGCCCGGGGCTCCCGTGAGCTGTTGGGAGCCCCGGTGACCAAATGGAGAGGGAGTCCCCGAGGAGTGGGGGCTCTCCTGATGATCGCCGCGTAGGAGAGGACGTCGCATCGAGAAGCAGAGCCCAGGTGAGAGGGGCTTGGCGTGGCCTTGGTTGGTGCCGAGTAAGGCATGATGTCCGCTTCATTTCTCCGAGCGGACCCGCCGTTGCGGGCCGCTCTAACGCATGGGGCAGTTGTTAATGATTTCAAGAGCCCGAGAGAGGGGCTCCATGATAGGCATGCCAGTAGTGCCATTTTCCGAGCGGACCCGCCAGAGAGCAGGCCGCTCCAACGAAGGGGGGCATGTTAATTCCAGAGAGCCCAGTGGGGGCTCCCAGATCGGAGCACATTGTCGGTGCTCGTGCTCCCGCCCCAGCTGCCCCGCCTGACAGTGGGCAGCTGCAACATTTTGCCCGCATTCCTTTGCTACAGAGTCGCAGTGGGGCCCTGAGGGCACTGACGTGCCAGGGCCCATTTGATATTCACAGCTGCGCAGCAATTAGTGCCAGCTGCAACGTTTAGGCTGTTAGTTCTGTGGGGCATTTTGTGAGTGAGATAGGAGTGAGAGACACTCCTCTGCCCCAGCGCAATTGCGCACTTGCGAACTCCGCTGCCTTGGCAGCAGCCCTGACTTTGTTGGACATAGGGCATTTGAGCCCATTGAGAAGGCCAGTTGGCCAGGGGGACTGATAGGTTTGTAGGGCGCCAGGCCCTAATGTGTTTTATGTGGTGCTAGGAAATGTGATTCATGTATTATGATTTACGCACCCTGTTTTATGCCTCTAACTGTGGTTTATGTATGCTAGTGAGATTATTTCCTACTGTGAGTTTTACCCCTAATGTGAGTTATGCTTAGGAGGTTATTGTCTAATGCGTTTAGACTTATGAGATGATTGCATAATGTGTTTTTGCTGGTGAGGTTGGCGCAGAATGTATTTCACGCCTAAATGTGATACTGTGCATAATGTGGTTTATGTTACAGGATGATGCTGAGTACAGTGGTTACCAGAGATTACTGGTTGTACGTTTATGATATGTCCTACATTTACTAAGTTCACTTTGTGATGGTTCTGACAGTGGTCCAGTTGGCCCTGTCAGGTGTACATAATCCCTTGTAGATATTACCTAGTGCCAGGTGGCACAATGTATATTATGTGATTACTATTCTAATGTGTTATGAGAATACAAAGGCTATTTTTGATATAACCTTTTGTGGAGTTCCTTTTGTGGTGTGCCTAGTATGTTGTTGCTGTGTGCGTGCGCAAACGCTTTACACATGGCCTCCGGGATAAGCCTGACTGCTCGTGCCAAGCTACCAAGGGGATGAGCAGGGGTTATCTTTGGCGTGTAACTCCCTCGCCCTGACTAGAGTGGTGGTCTCTGCCTGGCTTTGGCGCAAGCCTTAGCCAACCAGAGATCCCATTTCTAACAGCAGGACACACCCTCGACCCCATCTTCGCGGCAGGAAACAGCGTCCAATTCAGCCACACAACGCAGCCGCCATGGACTGACCACCAATGCGTACACTTCGCCATCAACAAACCCAAGGCACCCAAACCAGCCCCACGCCCACCTCAAAGGAACTGGAGCAAGGTTACCGACGAGCAACTTAACTCCACCCTCACCCGAGACAACCACACATGGGCACCCGACGCAAATGACGCAGCCAGAGAACTCCACACCTGGATCTCCAACTGCGCAGACGAGCTCGCCCCGCTACGCAACCCCGACAGACAACGCCCCAGGAAAGCCGTCTGGTTCACCACCGCTCTCCAAGAAGCCAGATGCACCTGCAGACGCCTGGAGAAGAATTGGAGAAACACCAAGACAACCGAAAACCACACTGTGAGAAGTTGGCCTGGCATATGCTGTCCACTAATTATAGTGGGCACCTTGCACCAGTCCAAACAACCCCTTATTGGAGATAGGTTAAAGACAACCTTTATTGAAAGCTATCCTAGTGGTAGCTATGGAGAGCAGCCTTCAGGCTAAGTCTTGAAGGAATGTAAAGCAGCTTGTTTTACCAGTCTATAATCTCTTGAGTGACCAAATGAAAGAGCACCACACCAGGTATATATTCAAAATATATGTATTTATTACTAAACACACCCCTCTAGTCTCTTTATGAGGCTAGAGTTCGAAGTACATAAGTTATAAGTTATTTAAACACAGTAATAGCACAAATACACGTTTGGGCCCTAGGGGCGTACCAAACCATATACCAATAAAGTGGTATAAGAACCACGACTGAGCTAGACACTAGGCGTAGAGCCTCTAGAAGTGCTTGGACCACAAGGAACCACCCAAGGTAGTGACACAGGGGACCCACGGGGGACGCGTGCAGTGTAGTAACACAGCCGCGAATCGCCGTTAACTTCTATGGAGAAAGTCGCGGTTTGGAATTTAAAGAAAAGGGACACTTAAAGAAGGACTTGGAGCCAACCCTTTGAGAACTAGGTCGTTCTAGAGTCTCTACCCATGGGAGCACCGGAGTACTCTTGTTACCTCACCCAGGGAAGTCGGGTGCATAGGTGCCTTTCGGGGTCGGGTTTCGTCGTCGATTTGAATGGCGATCTGCTGCAAAGTGCTGCTGGCGACCAAGTGAAAAGTGTCCGGGTGGATCCAAGGGTGGATCGAAGATCTGAAGAACCTGAAAGCAGAGGGGACAGAGTCTGGGTCACTAGCCAGTGACCAGGAAGGCGATGAGCAGATGCCCACCGATGTCGAGTGCTTCAGGTAGGTTGACGGTCATCTTGACTCTTCAGCTACGAGGTCCAGGAGGCGTTGTCGGCAACCAGGAGAAGGATTCGGGCTGGTACACGATGTCTGTCGAGTGCTGAGGTGTCGGCGACCGGATTGGACCCAACAAGCCTTGGCAACGGCAAGTCTTGATGAAGATGAAGATTGACGATTGTGCAGACCAGCAAGGACTGAGGAACTCACCCAGCAAGGGTAAGTGAGGGCAAACCTGGGGCAACCAGGGAGCCCAAGTAGAAAAAGATTGGCCTTCGTGAAGGGCTACTAGCCAACAGGCTAGCGACCGCGAAGGAGCCTCGAGACGGTGCACGTGGAGCTAGCTCACAGGACACTCGTGGAGTGGAGGCCAGTGATCTTTGGTGCAGTTGGTGCTGGAGGCTGGGGCTACTCGGAGCCCAAAGCACGACTTTGTGGGAGACCCAGAAGAGGATGCACTTGCAAATGCATGCGGTGTCCAGGGGTCACGGTTCCACGTTACGCACGACAGCTACGGGCCTCAGCTTTGCTGGAGACTCAGGGCAGCCTCGGGGAAGTCTGGAAATCCACCTCTGGTGATGCAAAGACTTCGGCGTCCAACGGGAGCTTCGGCGATGCAGACCGGACAATTGCTTCTTTGGTGCCTGCCAAGCAGGGGAGTCACTCCTTGACCCCAAGGGAGATTCTTCTGTCCTCTAATCTTTAAGTAGAGCGTCGAAGGTCCAGGATTCTGTGTCAGAGTTTCGTCCAGGGATAATCTAAAGTCCTAAGGACTGGGGTCCCATACTTATACTAACTTTAGGGGTTGGACTTACTCTGTGGTCCCACCTATGGGTGGGTCTGGGCAGAGGGGTGGCTACACCCCTTTCCCTTTGTCCAGTTCACGCCAAAGCAGGGGCTGGAAGCCCCTGATCCGGTTTGAACTGGGGTATGCACAGGGACACCAAATGTGCCCCCAGTGCAGGACTTCAAAGCACCCGAGAGTGCTCCCGCCCAGCCCCAATACACACTATCCTGTCTGGGGAGGTGGTCACACCTCCCTGGGACAGGAAACCTATTGTCCAGGCCTCCCCTGCCGGAGTTTCGGTCAGCAGCAGGAGGCCAGACTCGTGTCTGTGGCAGCGGCATCCATTTTGTGATGCCAGGGCTTTGGAAAGAAGTTACCGGGCAAGCCAGTGTGTACATGTCTCTCCCTCTAGAAGGGTGGAATGCTACCCCCGCTGCCAGAATTGGCGGGGGTAGTATTCCAAGATGTTTGACACCAAACACGACATGTTTCTGTGCAGCCATCCCAAAGTTAGCATTTAACGCGAGGTTATAATGCGCTTAAGAGTATATGGTCAGGCTGCACTACAAACAGCATCAGAGAAGGATCTCCGACCGCTACAGAGGGGCCCTGCTCATGCAGGGGCACCCTCTCACATAGGAACCATGCACTCTGCCTTCAGGATTGACAAGGCCTGCCATAGGAGTGACTTATAGGTTTATATGTGTGTAGGTATGTAGTGATATAGGTAACCTATATCACAGTAAGGGGTGCATGCACCACCTTACCCAGGCTGCAGTAGCAGACCTGTGGTGTCATTTTGGATGGCCTTCCAGGGGTGGCATAATACATGCTGCAGCCCCTGGTAGGCCTCTGAGGTACCTATGCCCTGGGTACATAGTATACCATATACTAGGGACTTATAAGGGCACTCCAGATTCCAATTAGAGATGTGCCTAAGGCACATGGAAACCATTTTACAGAGAAAGCAGATAGACTGGGGCCCTGAATAGCAGGATCCCAGTCCAACTAAGTCATAAACCAGCAAAACACCAGGAAAAAAGTGGGGGCAACCATATAGTCAGATTCCACCTTCCTACATAACCCCCCCCCAAAAGAAAGGAGATAAGGCTAACCTTGGCCAGTTGAGCCTTTATTGACTAAGTGGCCATATAAGGAAGCACCTGCACTAGCATGGTTGCCCCCTGTCTTATGGTCCACTAAGCAATCCCTCACCCTAAGGGTATGAGAGGGTCTCCACCATGGGGAATCACTACCTGTGGTGTGCTTAGGTAAAGTACAAGGCTGGTGAGGTGTCTGAGTAGGGAAATGAGGCCCTAGGAATGTTGGCCTCAGCTTCCTCAGATCACTGGTCACCATGTATGCCTGTCTTTCCATGACTGAGTTGCACTTTGCTCTAAGGGTCAACCTTTGGCTGCCTACAGCTGGGGGTTGGGTCCCTTTGGATGGACTACTGGAGGGACATGGCAGGTTTGGAACCTTCTGGTCCCAGGTTTGCCCTTGCCTACCAGAGTCCTTCTGGGGGAGGTCCCTACATAAAGGTATGGGGGATCCCTCAGTGTGTAGAGGAATTTTCACCTGGCTAGGGCTACTAGACTGGGTGCCCCTAATCTGCTGATGGGGGTTCCTCTGGACAGGGGGCCCTGGGGGTCCACTGACCTCCCTGACCTCTGCAGCCCTGGGCTGACTGAGGCAGGGTAGAGAGGGGCAGGTTACCTGCTCCAGACTGGGTACCACCTGGGAAGGGTCCTCTGCCATCAGGGGTGTGGCCAGGCCTGACCACCTCTGGGGCAGTTCCTTCACTAGGGGTAGGGTCAGTTCCCTGAGGAGGCTGACCCTTACCTACTGTCTGGAGGGAAGAAGACTTTTCTTCAACCCTTGTGCTCTCTTTTGGGGGAGAGTGGGCCATTCTTTCAGGCTCCACCTCTCCAAATTTTTCTTGGGCTGGGGCTGTGGCCATCACAGCCCCACTAACCTTTACAGGGACGCCCAGCATCCTTAGATGGGTTTGGTGTTCAACTTCAGCCCAGGCCGAAATTTCCAGATCATTGCCCATCAGGCAATCTACAGGTAAGGTTGGGGACACAGCCACTCTTTTTGGGCCTGTGACCCCCTCCCAGCTGAGATTGACTATGGCCATGGGGTGATCTGTTCTGACACCATCAATGTTGGTCACCTGGTATTTAAACTCAGGTAAAAGCTGGTGAAGGGGGACTAGTTTCCCTGCCACCATGGTGACACTAGCCCCTGTGTCCCTAAATGCCACAGCTTTCTGACCATTAATTATTGGCTCCAGTCTGTACCTGCCCAATGCTGTGGGACCCATGGTAAAGGTGGCAAATCCTATACCACCATCAGAGTCAGAGGAGTCTGTTGAGGGGGCCCTGTCTAAACTAGGGCCCACCTCTGTTCCTCTTGCAAAAGCACCTAACTTTTTGGGTGCACTACTCCCAACTGGAGGATTACTACTGGTAGTACCAGGAGGGGTGGTAGTAGTTGTGGGAGGAACATTTTCTTTATTGCCAATCCTGGGGCAACTGGGATCAGACTTCCAGTGCCCAGGCTTTTTACAGACATGGCAATATGGTTTCTTTTCAGGAGAAGGAGTTTGGGACCCACCCCCAGAAGAGGAATTTTGGGGCCCTGTAGTGGACTTGTCCTTAGATTTATCCCCACCTTTCTCTTGGGACTTAGTAGAATCTTTCTTCTGGTCACCACCCTGATTTTTAGTTTTTACTCTGGTTCTGACCCATTTGTCTGCCTTCTTTCCCAATTCTTGGGGAGAGGTCAGATCAGAGTCCACCAGATACTGGTGCAAAAGCTGGTTTTGACCATTATTAAGGATCTGCTCCCTCATAATCAAATTGTACAATCCTAAAAAGTCATGCACTTTGTTGCCAAGTATCCAACCTTCCAGAGCCTTAGTAGCACAATCTACAAAATCAACCCAGTCTTGAGTCTGAGCTTTTTGGGTGTCTCTGAACTTTAACCTATACTGTTGAGTGGTTAGGCCAAACCCATCTATCAGAGCACTCTTCAAGACTGTGTAATTGTCAGCATCGTCTTCTCTTACAGTGAGGAGATTGTCTCTACCTTTGTCTGCAAAGGAGAGCCACAAGATTGCTGCCCACTGCTTCTGGGGGACCCTCTGAACTTTACAGGCCCTCTCCAGTGCAGTTATCCATTTGTGGATGTCATCCCCACTCTGGTAGGGAGGGACAATCTTGCTTAGGTTTCTATGGTCATAAGACCTTTCCCTATCTTTGGGGAAACTGCTGCCACCATGGGACTCTAGTCCCAACTTTTGTCTCTCTCTATAGAGATCTAGGGATTCCCTGTCTATAGCCAATTGCTGTTTCCTGAGTTCAAGCTGAGTTTGCTCATATTGAATCAGTCTCTTTCTTCTCTCATGAGAGGATTCCCTCCTATGAGAGGAGACAGAGGACCCTATTGAGGTGTCAGAGTGGTTGGAGACCTAGACCTTCTGGGCACACTCAGAACTCTTCCTGGGGGGACAAAGGGGAGGTCAGTCTGATCCTCTCCCTCCTCCTCCTCCACAGGAGGAATTGGATTCTCCAGGACAAGGTCATTTTCACCTTCCTGGCCAGTTTCAGAGGGGGGGTCCTGGGTTTCTTCACCCCTGGCCCCTCCCTCATCTTCTGCCCCACCCTCTTTGCCTACCCCTTCAGACCCTAGGGGCCTGCTGAGATCATCAGCTAGTAACACCTCCCTGAGGTGTTGGGTGCTAGCACTTTTGCCTGCCTTCAACTTCCTAGTATTGCATAATGCTCTCAATTCCAAGAATGGGAGTTTATCATACTTGGAGGGAAGAAGCCCACTGGCTTCTGGCAAGGACTCACTGGGTCCTGGCTTTGAAGACATTACTAGTGAGGTGTGGTGTATGCACTACCTACTCTAGTGTGGCCTACTAAACTCTCTTGAGTTGTAGAAAGGGTGTGCTGTCCCTTAACACACAACTCTAAGTTCAGTAGAACTTACTGTATACTAAGCTTAATTTATATGTACCTTAGGTACCTTTAGTGGTTTTCAGTTGATCAATTCAATTGAGATTATCTGGTAAAACAATAGCAAGCTGGAATCCCACACGCTGCACACCAATGTGAGAAGTTGGCCAGGCATATGCTGTCCACTAATTATAGTGGGCACCTTGCACCAGTCCAAACAACCCCTTATTGGAGATAGGTTAAAGACAACCTTTATTGAAAGCTATCCTAGTGGTAGCTATGGAGAGCAGCCTTCAGGCTAAGTCTTGAAGGAATGTAAAGCAGCTTGTTTTACCAGTCTATAATCTCTTGAGTGACCAAATGAAAGAGCACCACACCAGGTATATATTCAAAATATATGTATTTATTACTAAACACACCCCTCTAGTCTCTTTATGAGGCTAGAGTTCGAAGTACATAAGTTATAAGTTATTTAAACACAGTAATAGCACAAATACACGTTTGGGCCCTAGGGGGGTACCAAACCATATACCAATAAAGTGGTATAAGAACCACGACTGAGCTAGACACTAGGCCTAGAGCCTCTAGAAGTGCTTGGACCACAAGGAACCACCCAAGGTAGTGACACAGGGGACCCACGGGGGACGCGTGCAGTGTAGTAACATAGCCGCGAATCGCCGTTAACTTCTATGGAGAAAGTCGCGGTTTGGAATTTAAAGAAAAGGGACACTTAAAGAAGGACTTGGAGCCAACCCTTTGAGAACTAGGTCATTCTAGAGTCTCTACCCACGGGAGCACCGGAGTACTCTTGTTACCTCACCCAGGGAAGCCGGGTGCATAGGTGCCTTTCGGGGTCGGGTTTCGTCGTCGATTTGAATGGCGATCTGCTGCAAAGTGCTGCTGGCGACCAAGTGAAAAGTGTCCGGGTGGATCCAAGGGTGGATCGGAGATCTGAAGAACCTGAAAGTAGAGGGGACAGAGTCTGGGTCACTAGCCAGTGACCAGGAAGGCGATGAGCAGATGCCCACCGATGTCGAGTGCTTCAGGTAGGTTGACGGTCGTCTTGACTCTTCAGCCACGAGGTCCAGGAGGTGTTGTCGGCAACCAGGAGCAGGATTCGGGCTGGTACACGATGTCTGTCGAGTGCTGAGGTATCGGCGACCGGATTGGACCCAACAAGCCTTGGCAACTGCAAGTCTCGATGAAGATGAAGATTGACGATTGTGCAGACCAGCAAGGTTTGAGGAACTCACCCAGTAAGGGTAAGTGAGGGCAAACCTGGAGCAACCAGGGAGCCCAAGTAGAAAAAGATTGGCCTTCGTGAAGGGCTACAAGCCAACGGGCTAGCGACCGCGAAGGAGCCTCGAGACGGTGCATGTGGAGCTGGCTCACAGGACACTCGTGGAGTGGAGGCCAGTGATCTTCGGTGCAGTTGGTGCTGGAGGATGGGGCTACTTGGAGCCTAAAGCATGACTTCGTGGGAGACCCAGAAGAGGATGCACTTGCAAATGCGTGCGGTGTCCAGGGGTCACGGTTCCACGTTACCCACGACAGCTACGGGCCTCAGCTTTGCTGGGGACTCGGGGCAGCCTCGGGGAAGTCTGGAAATCCACCTCTGGTGATGCAAAGACTTCGGCGTCCGACAGGAGCTTCAGCGATGCAGACCAGACAATTGCTTCTTTGGTGCCTGCCAAGCAGGGAGTCACTCCTTGACCCCAAGGGAGATTCTTCTGTCCTCTAATCTTTAAGTAGAGCATCGAAGGTCCAGGATTCTGTGTCAGAGTTTCGTCCAGGGATAATCTAAAGTCCTAAGGACTGGGGTCCCATAATTATACTAAGTTTAGGGTTGGACTTACTCTGTGGTCCCACCTATGGGTGGGTCAGGGCAGAGGGGTGGCTACACCCCTTTCCCTTTGTCCAGTTCGCGCCAAAGCAGGGGCTGGAAGCCCCTGATCCGGTTTGAACTGGGGTATGCACAGGGACACCAAATGTGCCCCAAGTGCAGGACTTCAAAGCACCCGAGAGTGCTCCCGCCCAGCCCCAATACACACTATCCTGTCTGGGGAGGTGGTCACACCTCCCTGGGACAGGAAACCTATTGTCCAGGCCTCCCCTGCCGGAGTTTTGGTCAGCAGCAGGAGGCCAGACTCGTGTCTGTGGCAGCGGCATCCATTTTGTGATGCCAGGGCTTTGGAAAGAAGTTACCGGGCAAGCCAGTGTGTACATGTCTCTCCCTCTAGAAGGGTGGAATGCTACCCCCGCTGCCAGAATTGGCGGGGGGGGTAGTATTCCAAGATGTTTGACACCAAACACGACATGTTTCTGTGCAGCCATCCCAAAGTTAGCATTTAACGCGAGGTTATAATGCGCTTAAGAGTATATGGTCAGGCTGCACTACAAACAGCATCAGAGAAGGGTCTCCGACCGCTGCAGAGGGGCCCTGCTCATGCAGGGGCACCCTCTCACATAGGAACCATGCACTCTGCCTTCAGGATTGACAAGGCCTGCCATAGGAGTGACTTATAGGTTTATATGTGTGTAGGTATGTAGTGATATAGGTAACCTATATCACAGTAAGGGGTGCATGCACCACCTTACCCAGGTTGCAGTAGCAGACCTGTGGTGTCATTTTGGATGGCCTTCCAGGGGTGGCATAATACATGCTGCAGCCCCTGGTAGGCCTCTGAGGTACCTATGCCCTGGGTACATAGTATACCATATACTAGGGACTTATAAGGGCACTCCAGATTCCAATTAGAGATGTGCCTAAGGCACATGGAAACCATTTTACAGAGAAAGCAGATAGACTGGGGCCCTGAATAGCAGGATCCCAGTCCAACTAAGTCATAAACCAGCAAAACACCAGGAAAAAAGTGGGGGCAACCATATAGTCAGATTCCACCTTCCTACACACACCACCTACAAAGACGCCATGACAGACTACCACAACCAGATCAGAGCCACCAAGAGGAACATCATCCACAACAAAATCCTGGCCAACTCCACCAACTCCAAGGAACTTTTCAGTGTCATTCAAGAATTCACCAACCCACGCAGCGAAGCCACAGACATCACCCCATCCCAAGACCTCTGCGACAAGCTTGGAACCTATTTCCACCTCAAGATCAAAAACCTCTACGACAACTTCATCGACCAGCCACCAGGCGCCACAGACAGCCCCCCGTCCCCCAGAAACACCAGCCAGACCACCATCTCCAACTGGACACCGATCACGGCCGAAGACACCGCCTCGACCATGAAAAGCATCCACTCGGGGGCCCCCACCGACCCCTGCCCCCCTCACATCTACCACAGAGCCGCGGCCGCCATCGCACCCGAACTACAATGCACCATCAACACCACCTTCAAAACAGGCACCTTCCCAGACGACTGGAAGCGCGCAGAAGTCAGACCCCTGCTCAAGAAGCCACAGCTGACCCCACCGACCTCAAGAACTATCGGCCCATCTCACTCCTCCCCTTCGCAAAGTTGCAGAGAAAACAGTCAACAGGAAACTGACACGATTCATTGAAGAGAACGCTGTCCTCGACCGGTCCCAATCCGGATTCCGAAGCAACCACAGCACAGAGACCGCCCTACTCGCCGTCTCAGACGACATCCGCACCCTCCTGGACCAAGGCCACTCCGCAGCCCTCATCCTACTCGACCTATCAGCGGCCTTCGACACCGTCTCCCACCGCACACTAGTCGCCAGACTACACAACGCAGGCATACAAGGAACAGCCCTGGACTGGATCCGATCATTCCTCACCGGAAGAAGCCAAAGGATCAGACTCCCACCCTTCCTTTCCGACCCCACGAAAATCACCTGCGGAGTCCTACAGGGTTCATCACTGAGCACCACCCTCTTCAACATCTACATGGCCCCCCTCGCAGCCATCGTCCGACAACACGGCCTCAACATAGTATCCTACGCCGACGACACCCAGCTCCTCCTCTCCCTCACCAAAGACCCCACCACTGCCAAACTCAACTTCCAGAAAGGAATGCAAGACGTCCCAGTCTGGATGACCAACAGCTGCCTGAAGCTCAACGCCGAGAAGACAGAAGTCCTCGTCCTCGGTACCACCCCTTCTGCATAAGACAGCACCTGGTGGCCGACCGCCCTCGGAAGCCCACCTACCCCCTCAGACCACGCCAAGAACCTCGGCATCGTACCCGACTCATCACTCACCATGAACCGAAAGGTCAACGCCGTCACCTCCAGCTGCTTCAACACCCTCTGCATCCTCCGCAAGACCTTCAAGTGGATCCCCCTGAGTCAAGGAAGACAGTCACCCACGCACTCATCACCAGCAGACTGGACTATGCAAACGCACTCTACGCCGGCATCAACAAGTCCCTACTCCGCAAACTCCAGACAATACAGAACACCGCCGCCAGACTTGTCCTCGGCATCCCCCGACACGAACACATCAGCCAACACCTACGAAGTCTCCACTGGCTCCCTGTGGAGAAAAGAGTCACTTTCAAAATCCTCACTCACGCCTACAAATGCCTACACAACATCGGACCCAAATACCTCAACGACAGAATCAACTTCCACATACCCAAAAGAAACCTCCGATCTTCCAACTTCGCACTGGCCAAAACCCCGCGCATCCACAGAGCCAGAGCAGGCGGAAAATCCTTCTCTCACATTGCAGCCAAGACCTGGAACGAGCTACCGGCAGACATCAGACGCGCCCTTTCCCTGAACACCTTCAGGAAGACCCTCAAGACCTGGCTCTTCGGCTAAACAGATCTGCGGACCCCCCCCCCTCAGTGCCTTGAGACCCTCACGGGTGAGTAGCGCGCTTACAATTCCCTGATTGATTGAAAGGAGCGTGGGCCGGATACAGGGACCAAGTTAGTCCTGCTAAAATAGTTACCATCTCACAGTCTGGAGCAAAGAGTTCAAAACTTCAGGATTTCTCCTTTTCCTGAAGAGGAGTACACTCTGATGCCAGCAGAGTCCAGCAGAGCTCAGGCAGGTCCAGGTGTAGGCCCAGGTAGGTCCTGTTGCAGCAGGTCCGCTGGGCAGTTGCAGGGAAGCTTCTGGTGCTTGTTGTGTCCATGTAGCTCAGACAGGAAGTTAGACAACTGGCCACTGGAGTTACTCAGGTAGTCTGGGATGAAGGACGCAGGTACAGAATTCCTTCTCAGAGAGCAAAGCAGGCCTCAAGCATGAGGGTAGTCCTCTGGGAAACAAGGCAGGACTAAAGCAGCAGGGCAGTTCTCTGGTGGAACAAGCTAAGCCTCAAGCAGCAGGACAGTCTTCTGTTAGAAGCAGGGCAGTCCTCTGATGAAAAAGGCAAGCATCAAGCAGTAGGGCAGTCCTCTGGGAAACAAAGCAGACCTCAAGTAGCAGGACAGTCCTTTGGGGAACAAAGTTGTCATTTTTCTGTAATGTCTGCATGTCCAGGAGTGTACTGAAGAGTTGTTTTGAGGGTCCAATATTTATAACTGGTACCAGCTTTTGAAGTGGGGGAATATTCCAGGCTACACCCATATCTGGTTCTGTAAAGTTCCTTCCTTCCCCAGCCAAGTCTCAAAGAGGTCTAGGGCACAAAAGACCAGTGTTAATTTTTTTTATGTGTGCTATAGGCAAGCCCCTTTGAAGTGCAAGTGGGGCAGGGAACAATTCCACCCCACCCATTCTGCCAGGATGGCCCTCTAACCCCTATACCAAGGTCCTATTGCTTACTGTCTAGGTTCAATACGCATTCTTAATGGGGGCCATTACCAGGCCCAGGCAGATGGAAACTCCTAGAAGGCTTCAGAAACCTTTGGGCAGGAAAATGCCAACTTTCATTTGAGTCCAAACATGACATTTCTGCCTGATCCCAATCAAACGTTAGCGCTGATCAAATGCAATAAGGCAACCCATGTTATCCTTTGTGAGCAGTAGGCCTTAGAGTAGCGAAAAATGAACTTAGGAGTTTTTCACTCTCCGGACATGTAAAACTTAAGAACACATGTCCTACTTTTTAGATACAATGCACCCTGCCCTATGGGCTGTCAAGGGTCTACCTTAAGGGGCTTATATATTTTATAAAGGAAGGTTTAGGTCTGGCAAAAGGTTTACTTTGCCAGGTCCAATTGACAGTTTAAAACCGTACTGCAGGACAACTAGTAGCATTTAACTTACAGGCCCTGGGTACATGTAGTAGCATTTACTAGGGACCGTAGAGTAAATTACATGGGCCAATCCTGTGTAGGCCAATTTTACCTTGTGTTCACGCTAGAGCAAAAGCTCTTTAGCACTGTTTAGCAGTTGCCTAATGCCAACAAAAACAAATTCAGAAAACAGGATCTGTGAAGGCAAAAAGTGTGTGGGGGGGGGTGACCCTGCAGAGATAGCCAGGTCCAACAACTTTGATTTTTGTTTATGGTTTTCATAGAAATAAGAAGAAGAAAAGAAACATTTTTTGTTGTTTTAAAGAAACTATTAACTTTTGGAGCTCCACCATCACTTTTTTCTTATTAAACTCAATAGAAAATGGCAAATAGAGATGCAGCAAATGTATAGGACTAATCACTTTGCTGATTACACTAATAATATAAGGTTTTTGTGCCTTCTTTCTCAGGTAGGATATGACTCCCCAGAGTTTTAATTAACTACAGTACATCATGAAGTTATATATAGTAAATTAACACATAGGGAAATTTTAGTTTGTCGATTTTATGATAATATTTATACAAAAGGTTTGAGTGAATATATAGAAATCATGGGAGTCAAAGACTGTGTTTTATGTACTTTACTTCCTTCTTCTGGCGATGAAGGTGCTACTTACTTGCAACTACCAATTTTCTTATGGTCTCTCCTGTAATGTGTTCGAAAGTATTTTTAACAAACATGAATTTCTATTTCCTTACTTGTTGGATTTCAGCGTCTCACTGGAAGGTCTACCTATCTCTTACCATGTCAATAATGGTCTAAAATATAGTACATTTCTAAATTCAGTTGTACAAATTCAGCAGAAAATGAATAACACTAACTGGGAGTAAGTCTGAAGTTATAGTAATGAAGAACATGAGTTTGTCAGAGAATACAATGAGAGGAGAGTTAAAATAGTGAATGACTGGAAAGATCAAAAGAAGATAAGAGAGAAGATTAAGGCTGAGGAAAAATTGAGATTGTCAAATTTGCATCCAAGATTGAGAATGGAACATGAAAGAAAGGATGGAGTATGTATGCTGTCGTGGGTCTACATGAGTTAGGCCAAATGAATATGTGGGTTAAAGAGAATGTGAGAAAAGTTATGTTAACAATGGTGATTTTCTGACTGGCAACCTCTGGGGGTGAGCTAGAAGACTTTCCTGTTCTACTAGGGATGCTATGCGGTACTCTCCGGATTTTGTTGCCCATTTGAGACTTAGAATAATTTCTGATTTTGCATTTCTCTGTATTATCTTTTACATTAAGTGCCTTCATGGCATTAATGCTGTACTGTTTTACTTTTGAAATTTGTAATAAAACCCTTTAACTTCACATTGATCAAGAACTTAGTTATTGAGTGGGCCCAATTACTAAATTGATTGTATTATATTATTTTTATGTTTTGAATGGTGCTTAACACAGGGACACGTTGCTTTACAAATTTGAGGTTTAACACTGTCTTCAATCCAGTAAAAGTAGGCATTCTGATTTAGGTGAGATTTTGGGGTGTCTGAAATTTGGGGGTACTGCATGCCCACAGTATTATCAAGAGTACTGGAGAGCTCATTCCCCTTTAATAGTTAACGAGGGAGGGATGATTTTTTTCTTTGATTTGTTTGATGAGAGGTGCTTGAGAGGAGTGCCTTGAATGAAGATTCTCCTCATAACTACATGGAGTAAGTAATGGGATGAGCAATACGGAACTGGAGTGATGATGATTAGTAGTAAGTGTCAGAACCCCTTACCAAGGGCCACAGGGCACACTGGGGTTACTGGGCCCAACTGTGATGGTAGCTGTTGACGAGCAGTCAAAGCTCACTCAGGGGGGTGGAAGTTCAGATATAGATTTGTGAACATGGCTCATAACTCAAGAAGCACACAGCAGTATCAAAAAATCAATGTCCAGTCAAATACTTATTTTTATAATAAAAAGAAGTATTTTATTTCTAACTCTACACATTAAAAGGCAGGTTACGGAGGGCGTGGCCGAAGGCGTCAAGATGAGGGTCGCACTCTAAGAGTGCTCTGGACCCCTCCGTCATCCGCCTTGTATCCCACGGACATCGGCGCCCATCCGCAATCCTACCTGACCGCATTCTGTTCCCCAACCGGCGGCGCTCCTCCTCTGGTGATCTGGTGCAGCCGCAAGGCGTCTAAGGCCTCCTGAGTGCAGTGGCCTGCTGCGGCCGGTCTCGGCCTACCTGTCCCCGCTGGCGCGGCCCCCTTGTCGGTGGGGACGAGGCGCCCGCTGAGCGGTGACGCTGGTGTGGGCCAGGCGGCCAGCGATGCTTGAGGAGTGGGCCGCTCCCGCAGCCCCGGTTCGGCGCGTGGCCCTCGCTCCAAGGGCCGGCCGATCCTGCTGCATTCTGCGGCCCCCGTCACCTGATCGGCCAGTACGTCGGCGGGCGCGGGAGGGGCAGAGGTGGCGGCGGCGACGGAGATCTGCGGGACACGAGGCCAGGCGGGCCTCCAGCAGCGGGACCTGCGGCAGACCTTGCGGTGAGTGGGGGGTCCGGCTGTCAATTCGGACAGCAGTGCGGGGGCCCCCACCCCCCCCTCCCGCCTCTCGCTTCGCCCCCACTCGCTGAGCTTCAGGGGCCGCCCTGTGCCTTTGACCCGAGGGCAGGCTCCAGATCGGAAGGCCTGGGGCGGCGGAACTGGCAGTCTAGACCCACATAGAGGTGGCGGCATTGGGTCAGGCCTTCCGCCGCCTGGTCGTGTCCTTTGCCGACTCTCCCTCATTCTATCTCGGAGGTGAGGTCCGGCTGCTTTATCGGGCAGCGGCGAGTGGGGCACACAGTTATCTTGCCGCAGAACCGTGCCCCCTCCTGTACTGGCACTGTTGAATCCGCACCAGCGTGGGCCCGCACGGTGAGCTGTGGTGGTGGTGGGGTCCGGCCCGTGCAGGGCATACTCGGCCATCTTACCGGGTGGCGATGGACGCTCCCTTGCAGGCGGGCCTTTGACGGGGTGGCCCCCCTATCTGCTTGAACCTTTGGGCGTGTTCGTGCCCCCGCCCTAGGTGGGGGAATTTTCGGCCACCATATCGGGTGGCGCTGGGGAAATTGGCGTCCTCCGGCTGATTGTTGGGCAGGAACCTCCGACTGGGCACTCCGGGGACCCGGGGGAAGATACTGGAGATACCCGGGCCTGGACGGGGGCCCAGGGTCATGCCCTTGGGGTCTGCTGAGCCTCCGGGCCCCCCCCCCGGGATCTGTGACCGACGCTGTTGGTGCCGCGTCCCTACAGTTGACGGTGTCCCCTGAATACTCCCATCTGGCGAGGCTCTCGAGTTGCTCGCGGACTTTCCACGCATCTGCGGGTCCCTGAACCCCCTCCCCGACACCGGACTTTCATCCCCCTCTGGTCTCTTGCGGCCACAGTGGCATTGGGACCTGCCCCCGGCCATGGGGAGGGACAGGGGCCCCAAATCTACACCGGCCTCCACACAGACCAAAATGGACCGGTTTACCACTTTCGAGTCGGAGCCTCCCGGGGGGGCGGCGGGGGGACCTCCCCCCCCACAAGACAAGGATCTGGCCACCATCCTCCAGGCTATCAGTGCCTCTCAGGCGTCCGTAGAGGGGAAGATTGGGGAAATCAAGATAGACGTGTCCCTACTCAGACAGGACCTTCGCAACACCACCGCGCGATTGACAGAGGCCGAATCCCGCAACTCCACGGCCGAGGACGACATCTCCCAACTTAAGGATCAAGTGGCCCAACTTCGTGCTCGTACCGGAGAGCTTCACAGGCGTGCCGAAGATGCTGAAAACCGCGCACGTCGTAACAACCTCCGCCTGGTGGGGTTTCCCGAAGGAGTGGAAGTGGGGCAAGCGGCCACTTTCGTTAAAGAATGGTTTAAGTCCTGGATGCCGGGAGATGCCCTGTCGACATGGTTTGTTGTAGAGAGAGCCCACAGGTCCTTGGCGCCCAAGCCTCCTCCTGGTGCCCCACCCCGCCCCATCATCCTAAAAGTCCTCAACTTCAAAGACCGTGATGCCATCTTACAGGCGGCCAGGGCGAGAGGTCCCCTCAGGTTCCAAAATCACGTCATTATGGTATTCCCAGACTACACCAGGGAAGTCCAAGACCTCCGGCGCTCCTACACAGAGGTCAAGAAGAAGCTGCGCACCCTGGGCCTGCAATATCAGCTCCAATTTCCGGCACGCCTTCGAGTCATTTTTCAGGGCAAAACACAATTCTTCGAGTCGCCCCAGGTGGCAGGGACATGGCTGACAGAGGAACGTCCCCTCCGCCCTCGACATGAAGTCTCATCGGAACACACGGGGTCACAGCCGGTGGGGCCGGGATCACCGGGTGGCCAATGCCGGCGTCGCACAAGGTCTCGTAAAGAGCGCCATTCACGTGCTTCGACATCCAGATCCCTCAGTGTGGCGGCTCCTGACCGCCGCGATTCCTCCAGTCAATCAGGCTCTCCACCACACGGCAGGCGCCGCTCCGCTGAGAACTTAATGGGCTCGTCCCTACCGCGGGCTCGGGTGGACTCGGACCTTTCTCGCACTCCCACTCTTTAGCAGCCATGTGGTCAGATTTGGACATATGACCGCCACTGGGGTGCGGCGCTTCACCGGGGGGGTCATCAGAATCTGATGGACTTAAATGTTTACTTACATTGCTTCATGCCGATGCACTGGTTATCCGTTCTTCTGGAGGGGTCCTCCACGCTACCGATCCGAGCGTTTTAGTTTGGTTTAGTTCAATGGGGGTCGACAGATGCTTCCGTTCTCGAAGTGTAGGGTGGGGGAGGGGACGGGGGGTGGTTTGGGATTGGTTTTTTCCCTTGTTGTTGTTCTTTTATTTGTTCTGCTGTTTCAGCTTCCACGGACAGGTAAATGCCTCATCTGCAAAGATTGCACTATCCCTTACTGCGCATGACCAACTGCACACATATTGGCCCCGGCACGCGCTCACACAACCTGGTGGGGCGGCGCGGCCCAGCCCCAGACACCACCCGCCATGACTGACGACACCACGACCAGGGCTTCCCTTCAAGTCCTGTCCTGGAACGTTAACGGTCTCCTGGACAGGCTGAAGCGCACCGCTGTCCTGCGCTACGCGCAACGCCTCCACATTGACATCCTTCTCCTCCAGGAGACACATCTCTTGGGTAACTGCTGCCCCTTTCTTGCCCGTTATGGGTACGACAGAGTGTGGCACTCCGGCTTCTCCAGGGGTCCCCGAGGGGTGGCCATCCTCATGAGACGCAACTTACCCTTCGTTCTGTCCCGGGTGATCCACGACCCTCAAGGCACATATGTGACGGTGTGTGGCTCTTTGGCCGGCTCCCCTCCATCTTATGTCCATGTATTCGCCTCCCTCTATGCTTACCTCTACACTGGCACAGACCTCCGCCCTCCTAGCCACTCTCCCCCTGGGCGCCACGGTTGTGGGCGGTGACTTCAACGCGGTCTCCATTCCGGCCTTAGACACAACGGGCCTTCCCTCCGCTGTCCACATTGCGCAAGCAAAACAATTGAGGTCTTGGTCCGAGTCACAGGGCCTCAGCGATGTGTGGCGCACGTGGCACCCGCATGCCACCCATTTTACTCATACCTCCGCAGCCCACCACACGCAGGCACGCATAGACATGATCTTTCTAACAGCCACTGAATGCTCGACAGTTGTAGACACTGGTATTCTACCCAGGGGAATTTCAGACCACTCCCCGGTGCTCCTCAGTACGGGGACTCCCCCTCCCTCAGCCCGCCAAACGTGGAGGATGAATGCATGGTTCCTCCAAGACAAAGAATTTAAGATGACGATAGGGAAGGAGCTCGTGCAATACTTCCTCACCAACGAGGGCTCCGTATCCTCCCCGGGGACCCTATGGGAGGCTGGGAAGGCAACCATTCGGGGCTTCGCGAAAGGGCAGCTCAAGAAGCAGAGGCAGGAACAACACCGGGAAATCACCGCGAAAGAAGCGCAGGCGCTTCGTTTGGAGCAATCCCTTTCCCTGCTTGACGACGCCGCCCAAAGCCGACAACTAGCCCTTATCCGGTCCGAGATAAGACAGCTATCTATAGATGTGGCCAAGCTCCTATGGAGGTCCTCAGTGGCAAGAATCTATGGCTGGGGAGACAAAAATGGCACGATTTTGCACAGGCTGGCCACTTTTCCCAGGGCGAATCGTATAATTCCGGAAGTGGTGGATGAACAGGGTTCGGTATGCAACGCCCCCTCAGCGATGGCACACACGTTTGCCTGCTACTATCGGTGCTTGTATGCTGCACAAACTCCCGAATCATCGCTCCGTGTTCTCCTCGGAAGGAGCCGCGTCGGTCTCCCCCGGTTGGAGACGGCAGCCCAGAAAGACCTAGACCGCCCCATCTCTAGAAAATAAATTGAGGAAGCCATTTCTCTCACGTCCCCGGGCAAGACTCCGGGACCAGATGGTCTTCGCCAAGAATATTACGCGGCTTACTGCGACACACTGGTGCCCCATTTGGCTGGCCTTTTTCAAGAAGCCCTTTATCAGGGCTCCTTCCCGCCGGAGACAGACATCGCCACTATTGTGGTCCTTCCGAAATCCCAGCCTCCTCCCGTCACTGCGCGGACTACCGCCCCATATCCCTCCTCAATACAGAGATCAAACTTTATGCCACCATCCTGGCCCAACGGCTGAAGCCGTACCTGCCCATGCTGGTTCATCCGGACCAATGTGGCTTTATGCCCGCACGCGCGACCCGTCATTGTCTCCGGAGGGTACAACTGGCTCTGGCCCACCGACACTTACTCACTCCTTATTTGGCCCTCCTCCTTATAGATTTCGAAAAAGCTTTCGATTCGGTGGATTGGGCATATCTCCAAGACGTGTTGACTGAGATGGGATTCGGGCCCCAGTTCCGAGCATTGGTCCGAGTACTTTATGCGCAGCCGCGGGCACGGGTGTTGGTGAACGGAGTCCTGTCCGAGGCCTTTCCCATTGCTAGGGGCACGCGGCAGGGTTGTCCCCTTTCGCCCCTGTTGTTTGCCCTGGCAATGGAACCCTTGGGGGCCCTGGTGCGGGCTGACATCCGTGTTAGGGGATGGGAGTGGCCAAACACCGAGACGGACAAGATTGCGCTCTACGTGGACGATGTCCTGCTCTTTCTGGCCGAGCCCGCTTCCTCGGGGCCGCCCTGTCTCCGGTTGCTGCAGGCGTTTGGGCAAGTGTCAGGTCTTCGGCTGAACCTCGGGAAATCAGTACTGGTCCCACTTCACCTGTCAAGGGACTGTTACGATTGGCAGTCTAATATTCCGATCCGGCACAACTCCTTTAAATACCTGGGAATATGGATTACCCTGCTCCCGGAACTGGGCTGGTCTCTGAACGTAACCCCGCTGGTCAAAAAGGCCAAAGAAGACCTTCAGAAATGGAAGACACTGCCCCTGAACCCTCTGGGCCGGGTTGTCTTGTTTACAATGTTGATCCTCCCCAGGTTCCTCTATGTCCTCCAGAACACCCCGTTCCTTTTCCCCAGATCCTGGTTTAAGGAGTTGGACGGCTTACTTACCAAATTTTTATGGGGCGGCGGGAGACCGCGTCTGGCTCTCTCCACGTGTCGGATCCCTTCCTTTGACGGGGGCATGGGCATGACACATCTGTACCTCTACTTTATAGCCACACGTTTGCTGGTGGTCCATGATTGGTTCAACGGGGGATGGAATGACCCGGCCTACCGGCTGGAGTTGTGTGAGCTGGGATTTTCTAAAGTACAGGCCATGTTGTACGGGGGACCTGTCCCGATCCAGCTGCCAGACGTGACACGTTCGGTATTCCTGGCTTGGCGGGCTTCGCTGCGCCATACCGGCTGGACCGGCAAATTGACCCAATGCACCCCCCTCTGGCAAGGGGCTTGGCTCCGGGAGGTGAGTGGCCTACGGGGGTTCAAAACATGGGACCTCATAGGCATAACACAGCTTGGGGACGTCTGGGTTGGGGGCCACATGCTTTCCTTCCAGGATATGCGCACCCGTTATTCCCTGCACCCCTCCCAATTTTATAAATATTTACAGTTGAGGCACGCCCTTCACAGACACATCATAGACGACACTCGGCTCCCGGAATACAGCCCTACGGAGGCCCAGACGTTATTAGGGGACCTGGGCGGGGGGGCATCTCCTGTATATACCGCACTTTAATCAACAACACTCCCACCTCGTTGGACAGACTGAAGGACCAGTGGACAGATTGGGTGGGACCACTGGATGAGGTGGACTGGCGCGATGCGCTCATGGCGCCCAAAACAATTACCGCCTCCGCCAAACTTAGACTAATCCAATTATATTACTTACATGCCGCTTACCTCACTCCGGTACGCCTTCACCGAGCGGGCCTACGCTCTGATGCGTCCTGCGCTAGGTGCGGCCAGGCCCCAGCAGATTTTTTTCACGTGGTCTGGACCTGTCCCCGGCTGGCAAATTTTTGGGGAGCCATTGAAGAGGAGCTTACAGAGAGGTCTTGGGGTGGACAGTTCCTCACGATCCACGACATTCATTATTGGGGATAACGGATGGGCTAGATGGGTCCCGGAACGATAAGACCTTCTTTAACACAGCTATGATAGTTGCCAAGCGTGACATAGCGGCAGCATGGATTTGTCCCGATCCACCGGCTCTGGGAAAGTGGCGCAAGGGAGTGGACTGGTGCGCGACACAAGAGAAAGCTCTATACGCGGTGCGTGGATGCCCCAAGAAATACCGGAGGGTGTGGGGTAAATGGCTGGGCGCTGTAGAAGAAAGTGAATGATACTCTAATTCTTTCTGTGGTTGTACACCCTGTGGGGTGCTGAATTGGGGTCACATGGATTTTGATGATGTAAATGAATATCTGCTATCCGTGATTTTGCTGATTTGTTTGTATGTGTTTAAAATCAATAAAAACTTGAATATCAAAAAAAAAAAAAGGCAGGTTATGATATTTATAGACAACAAAAGATTTCCCTCTTGCGGTTGGGGCTCTAGTGTTTCCCTGGCAAAGCCCTGACCAACCCGCTCCCCGCAATGTGGTCAGGGTTATTCACCATTCACTGGTGGCTGCATTCAGGGAAGGCTCACTAGTAGGCCTTGTAGGAAGGTAGGATCCTTCTGCATGGTTACCCCCACTTTTTGCCTAGTGTTGTTATGGTTTCTGAGTAGTCTGACTGGGATCCTGCTAATCAGGACCCCAGTCTCTATGCTTTCTCCCTTAAATTGGTTATGGTGAGTACTTAGGTCCATCCCAGATTGGCTACTGGTGTACCCTTCTAAGTCCCTAGTATATGGTACTGAGGTTTATGTTTGCCAGGGGAGATGGGGGGTGCAGGGCGGACCCAATCTGAGGTTTTTGTTCTGCCCCAGTACTCTGGCTCCACTTAATTGTAGCTAAGTATCTTATAGGGATTTTGCGTGCATGGTTTTCCCTTACTGGATGGACTACGAATTTGGGGAAGGATCTTAATTGGATATGATTATTCTTTTTAATTCATAATTATTATACTCTGGTATACTGTTGTATCGCTTATTGATTACAGACTTTGTTTTACTCTGAGTTTTATTGTATATTGATGTACATATCTGGAATTGCTGCTATGAACTCTATTCTTTTTTAATGCTTTTATATATTGCTTTTATGGTTGGCTATTGGCCTCCGAATAAAGATATATTTATTGATTGATTGATTGATTGGTACTGAGGTACCCAGGGCATAGGTACACCAGGGGTCTCCCATGGGCTGCAGCATGTATTATGCCACCGTTGAGAGGCCACTCAGATTGTGACTACGGGCCTTCAATTCCAGCCTGTGTAAGCTGGTGCTAGCACCACTTACAACAGATATAGGTTTCCCTATATCTGAGGTCACTGCACTTAAAACCTATAAGTCTCCCCTAAGGCAGGCCTTTCAATCCTGAAAGCAGGGTGCTCGGTTCTAAGTGTGAGGGTGCCTCTGCATGAGCAGAACACCCCTACAACCTTCGGAGTCCATTCTCCTGGGTTGTAAGTGCATCAGCCATTACGATACATAGAGTGGCCATGCGTCATTACGCGATGACCATCTCTAAACTGGCTGTAACGAACCCTGTCATGTTTGGTAATAAACATGTTGGAATCATACATCCCACACAGTAAACAGTGTGGGATGTATGATTCCATGCACTGTAAAGCTCCTCAGGAGGCCCCCAGTGCTCCCAGTACCAGTCTTCCAGAACCGGGCAGCAAGCTAGAGCTGCTGCCGACCAGAGACATGTTTCTGCCCTGCTGATGAGCCAAGCTCGAGCAGGGGAAGTCAGAACAATAGATATCCTGTCACAGGAGGTGTGACCACCTCCCAGACAGGGTTTAGTGTATTGGGGCAGGGTGGAAGTGCTTGCCAGTGCCACTCAGTCTGCTTGAAGGGCACATTTGGTGCCTTCCTTGCATACTCCAGGTCAAACCAGCTCAGGGAGCCGCTGGCCCCTGCTGTGGCGCGAAACTGGACAAAGGAGATAGGAGTATCCTCCTCACTGTCCGACCCCTCCCCTGGGAGGGAACCCTGAATCATCCCAACCCTTTCCTTAGGGTTCTTAAGGGCTTACCTGTGGGTGGGTCACTAGATTCATTGTGGGACAAGATTCATATCAAGGCACCACTTCATCTTCGACCGTCTGGGCACTCTGGACTTCGCTGGACTTTGCTCTGGACACCGAGTCTGCAAATGGGAAGACTCCCGCTGCTCCTGGTCTCATCGTCCTGCTTGTCTGCTGTAACGTCTGTGCCTGTGCTCCATACAGGATCCTTCCAAGGCCTGTGGACATCCAAGACACCTGAAGGAATCTCCCTTGAAGTGAAGGAGTCACTTCCCTGCATCTGCAGGCACCGCAATGAAGCTGACCAGTCGGCTGATCCAGGGCTCCCACGAACTCCAAAAGGCTCCGCAACACAGGTGGTGGTTCTTAACTTCCATTGAGGCCTGCACTGTCCTCTCACTGAGTTTGAGGCCAGTATCCCTCGTTCGAGCCTCAGGAACCGAACCCCTGTGCATCGAGTTGATTTGCCGTTGCAAAGGCTTGTTGACTCTCTTCCTCAGAGATCTTTGGGCTCCAATTAGCCCCCACCTCAAGCATCTCCTGTGACCAAGATCTTCATCCTCACCGCATCTATTGCACTGTGGCGTGCATCTTTGGTGAGCTGCTCAAGGTTCTCTTGCAACTCCAGTGCCTCCGGTCTGTGGGTCCTCTTGAGGGTCTTCTTTGATCCCAGCAGGCTCCCCTGATTGCTCAGGGCCTGCTCTGACTCCCCTGCTTGTGGCATGTCACCTGGACCTTGCTGGTGCCGACACTACCCCTTTTTTGCTTTCCACGTCATTTGCAGTTGCCAAGGCTTGTTGGTGCTCCCGGACACCGACCCCTCAACTCTCGACATCCGATGTGTGACAGCTCATGAACGACTCCTGGTCTTCCTCAGCATCGCCTGGTCCACATAGCTGCAGCTCCAAGGTCGCTGTCAACTCCTCTGCAACACCCAACTTCGGTGGGCATTCGTCGTCCGTGCCTCCTGGTCACCCCTGAGTGGCATAGACTCTGTCCCCTCTGCTTGCGGGTACTTCTCATCTTGAATCCACCTTTGGGTTCCACTGGACACTTTCCTCTTCTTCACCAGCGGCATCTTCCTAAAGTCCTCCATTGAGTTTGACGGCGGTTTCCGACGCCACTTCGCACCTATGCACCTGGCTTCCCTGGTATAGGTATCCTGGTTCCTAGGGTATCCATGGGTGGGGTGGCTCTCCAACCTTCTGTCTTCCACAGGGTTTCTTCAGGGTCTACTGGGAAGGGTCCTTCTTCCTTAAAATTGCAACCGCAACTTACCCATTGACTGGAATCGAGCACGCGGTCATGTTCTCACACTGCACACGGCCTCCGTGGGGTTCCTGGTTACTTACCTTGGGTGGTTCCTTGGGTCCCCAGCATTTCTACGTCCTCTGGGTACAGTCTTGACTTGAGTCGTGGTTCGCATCCTACTATTTTAGTATGTGGTTTAGTCCCCCCAGGTGACCACTGTGTATTTGTGCTGCTTGTAACCACAATTTCCCAGGGGAGCCCAGGGGGAGGGAACTAGAGGCGCGGGGAACTAGGACCAAGCTAGCCTCCAACACAAACTGTTAAACACAAGTGAAGCTGCTCCTAAGACAGTGACCAAAAGTGCTCTAGACCTAAGCTGTGAGTGTTGGCATCTCACAAAAAGTGAAGGACTGTCCTCACACACCACCTGGTGTCATGCTTCCTCATCGGCAGTCCTCGCCCTCTAGAAACTTGGTTTGGTAGAGGGCGGGCCTTCACCTGAAGACAGGGAGGCACTTCTAAAGCTAAGTGGGGGCCCGTGATAAGTGAGTGAAGTTTTAAAAACCATTACAGTTACCTATTAAATTTTAATAAAAGGGGGTAGCTATATGGTATTAAAAGATGTGGACGGTGTACCTGGGGAAGTTATTATCCCCTCACCGTAGTGAAGGTGGTCAACATGTTTCTGCCAAATGGCCCAGGAGGGTCTGTGGCATTCATCAGGACCTAATTAGAGGGCTCCGTTCTTACCAAAACTAGTGGTGAGAAGGTACCACTTGGTGGGATGACCTTTGTCACACTCCACCGGAGGACAGGACTCTCATCAAGCCTGTAAAACAAAAATATACATAAGAGCATCGTCAACACACACAATATGGTAGGTCCCTTCAGGAATGATTGAAACCACATGCACATAGATATACGTGAGTGGTTATTAGGTCCTGATGAATGCCACGGACCCTCCTGAGGCGAGGACTGCCGATGATGGAGCATGACACCAGGTGGTGTGTGAGGACAGTCCTTCGCTTTTTGTGAGATGCCAACAGTCACAGCTTAGGTCTAGAGCACTTTTGGTCACTGTCTTAGGAGCAGCTTCACTTGTGTTTAACTATTTGTGCTGCTTACCTGTTTTCTTTGCATAGTATTGTGTGCATTGGGTATATCTCAGGGTAGCAGATATTTGTATGTGTTAGTGAGTGTCTTATAATAAATGCATATTTTTATAAATACACTGTGTGGTTCTTTTTCACTTAATCTATACCAATAAGATTACGTTCTGTTAAAACAAGCTGCTTTATACTTCTTCTGGACTAAGCCTGAAGGCTGCTCTCCACAGCTACCACTTAGAGAGCTTTCTAAGGTTGTCTAAGACCCCTTAAATTACCATAAGGGTTGTCTGGATTAGTGTAGGGTGCTACACTTACATAAGTGAGCACCATATACTAAGCCAGCCTCTTACAGGCCTTAATTCAAGTTTCCACCCCAACCCTTAGAAAATATTCATAAGTGTATTGACGCCACAGAGCTATTAGCAGCGACTCCCTCAGGGCCCAGTAGGCCCGTTAACAGTCTTACCCACTCCAGCAGAGAGAAAGTGTGCAGTGTCTCAGTGGGTGCCCTGTCCACAGGCACTTGCAAGGCTCCAGTCCTGCTCGGTGAGTTGTCAGCACGCGGGTGTCTGTACCATGGCAGTCGCTGCTGGCACACAGGATGCTGCTATGATTCTGCACAGGTTGCATCCCTCGTTATCAGGTAGTAACTTGCAAGGTGGCTCATCCTGACATACGGGTCACAGAAAGGGTGCTACACCGGCTTTGCTGTCACCGCATGGCACACTTTCTACGGCTATTTTCACGGCAGCCCTCACCTGGCATACGGGGTCACCTACTGGAATCTGCACATAGGCAATGACTTGATCAGTGTAGCATCTGTCTCCTCACACCTGGCATTGGGAGCACACTTCACAAGGCTTCCCAGTGGACCTCCCACCCCCTCCAATGCTCTCCTCTTCTTCATAGGGCACACTGGTCTTTGCAAGCAGGCAGGCGCTAGTGCTCCAGGCTACAGACCATGCAGTCTTGTTTTCCCTATGTGGAGTGAGACCAGCAGGCCTTAACAATTTTTAGGGTCTCAACCTCCCCTTCTTATAGTCCATTTGCAGACACCAAATTTGATTTAGGGACTGGATATTTGAAGTTTTATGTTGGGGTTCTGCTTCTTTGAAGTACACACTCCTCTCCTTCTTTCCCTTCAAAGGCCATCTGTCTCAGCAGGAGAGACTTCGAAGCTGATACAGCCATGGGAGTAAATAGAGTTCACACCTGGATGTCAGCCACAGCGAAATGTGCATCAAAAGGTTAATCCTGGGCTCCCAGGTCTGCTCTTTATGATTCCCTTATCAGCCCTATCTCCTTCCTGAGATGTGTTCAGGTCCCTTTCTTGTGATCTCTCACTGAATCAAAGAGCTCCCTTTGAAGTGTACAGGGGGAATCTTACTCTCCCTTCACCAGTGTGCCCCACCCAGCTCACAGGAATGTGGCAATACACAAATCTGTCTGGGGGGAATCTTCTGCCTCCTCATTTCTTCACCAGTCAGGCCTGGGCTGAACCCAGGGTCTTCCATGTAATGTGCCATTACAAGCACACTTGCACTCAGTGTATGTGCACAGCACACACACTGTCCAGTACTGTTACCTCAATTAATCAATCAATCAGTACTTGTTAAGCACAACTACTCACCCGTGAGGGTCTCCAGGCACAGGAGGGGGGGCTGCAGGTCCGACTGGGCGCTGAGATTCAGTCAAAGAGCCAGGTCTTGAGATACTTCCTTAATTGGGTCAGCAACGCGGATAGCCATGTCCAGGCAGACAGAAAGGGACTTTGGGGGCCCCTGGAGCAGGGCCCCGTCCCCCATTGGCCTCCACTATGGTGCTTAGGGGGCACATGTGGTACCCTCCCAAACACCCATGGAGCCTGTGCCAGGCACCTAATGGTGCCTGGCACACTGTGCATGGATATTTAAAACATGCCGTTTTCTATTGTGGCTTGTGCTGTGGCCCTCATCTGGGCCGCTGCACAAGCCGCAATGGAAAACGGCATGTTTCCACCCGCCTGCAGGGTGGTCAGCTCGTAATTTCTGAGGTGGAACCGACGACTATATGTCAGCCAGTATCCATCCAGCAGTGATGGCGGTCAGATGCTCGTCCGACCGTCATCATAATAAGGCCCTTAGTGTCAAACAAATATGGGCAGAACGTATGCAAGACCCACACTACTGCAAAGCGCTCCTTCTCAATAGCAATCCAGTTCTGGTCTCTAGGTAGTAATCTCCTACTAATAAAGACTACCAGATGCTTTCTACCTTTGTCATCCAGACTGCTCCAACTCCTTTGTCAGAGGCATCAATGAAAGGCTGACTGTAGTCAGGTGCTTTCAGTACCGGTGCAGTGAACAGTGCCTTCTTCAGCTCCTCAAGTACTTTTTGACACTCTTCAGTTCATGTTACTTTTCTGGGCTGCTTCTTAGAGGTCAATGAGGCAACCATACTTCCATAGTTTTCCACAAAATTCCTCTAATACCCAGTGAGTCCTAAAAAGGCCATCACTTCAGTCTGAGTTGGAGGCACCTCCAACTCCATCACAGACTGAATTTTGACATCCAACAGGAGTACCTTCCACTTAATCACCTCATCCCCAAGGTAGACTACAGAGGACTACCCCACCTGACACTTAGTTGCCTTGATGGTTAGTTTTGCATCCTGTAATCTAGCCAACATCTGCTTGAGGTGCCTCAGGTGATCCATCCATGAATTGCTGAACATCGCAATATCATTCAGGTAGGCTTCACAGAACTCTTCCAACCCTGCAATAACATGGTTCACCAGTTCCTGAAAAGTGGCAGGGGCATTCTTCAACCAAAAGGGCATCACCTTAAACTGATACAAGCCCCTCTGGTGTAGAAAATGCTGTCTTCTCCTTGGCATTTGCTGCCAAAGCAATCTGCCAGTATCCACTGGTCAGATCCAATGTGCTCAAGTACTTTATAGCACCTGACTAATCCATAAACTAATCCGCTCTTTGGATTGGATGGGCATCAGTTTTGGTTACCTCATTAAGAGCTTGCTAGTCCACACTGATCTGCAAGTCTATAGACCCTTGCTTTGGTAATAGAACTAAAGGATTAGACCAAGGACTATGAGAGCTCGCTATAATCCACAGGTTCAACATTTTGTCAATTACCTCTTTAATGCATCCCTGAACCCGGCCAGACATTTTGTACATTTTGCTCTTTACTGGCAGACTGTCACCTATATCTATGTCACGCACACAGACAAGTTTCACCCCTGGAGTCAGTGATAAGAGTTTGGAAAACTGTCCCAACACCTCTCTACACTTTCTCTGCTACTCATGCATTAACTGAGGAGATAAATGAACCCCTTCCACTATGCCACCCTTCATGTCACTGTGCAGCAAGTCAGGAAGAGGCTTACTGTCTTCTTAACTTCCTCTGCCATCGCCATGCGATTTACTGTGTAGTCTCTTTGGAGGTAAGGCTTCAACCTGTTGACATGGAACACCCTCTTGAGTTCCCATGTGGTACCTTTGTCCACCAAGTTGCTTACCTCAGAAGCCTTCTGAACTACTTTGTGTGGTCCACGCCCTTTGTCCTCCAAAGCGCTTGGACAAATGGGATTTAGCACTGACACCTCCTGATCTTCCTGACACCCAGTCAGGGTATCTTTCTGGTCGTACCATTCCTTCATCAGCTAGTCTGAAGGTACCATTCTTTCATGGCTAGCTTGAACGTAGTCTAACTCCTGTATTGCGCCATCAACTTCCTGAGGAAAATCACATAGTCCACATCCTTTGGTTGAGACTCTGAGGTAACTTCTCACCCCTCTCTGTCAAAAGCAAGTGGACCCTGCACCAGGTGTCCATACAGAAGTTAAAAGGGACTGAACCCTACTCCTTTCTGTGGAATCTCTCGTTAGGCAAACAAGAGACATGACAGGGGAAGATCCCATTTCCTCATGCGGTTCTTTGGCAGATTTCCTGTCATACTCTTCAGTGTTTCATTAAACCGCTCCACCTTACCATTGATTTGTGGTTGGTATGAAGTGGAGAAGTGGTATGTCACACCAACTTTCTCTCATGTCTCACTCATGTAAGAAGAGATGAATTTGGTTCCCTGGGCAGAAATTAAGGTCCTTGGATATCCGAACCTAGAAAAGATCCCTAGGAGAGCTCTCGCTACCACCTTTGCAATCATGGTCCTCAGAGGTACAGCTTCAGGGTACCTAGTGACATGATCCACAACAACCAAGATCTACTTGTTGCCTGACTAAGTGGGGGGGGGTCATGGACCAACTATGTCCAATTCCACCAGCTCAAACGGAACACCTACAACTGGTAGAGGCACTAACTGTGCCTTCGCCCACTCTCCTGCTTATCACTCACCTGGCAAATGGGACAGGTTTTACAGAACCTCTCTGTGCCTCTGCGCATCCTTGGCCAGTAGAACAGAGGGTCCAACCTATCCTGGGTTATTCTAATCTCCAAGTGTTCTGCTAAGAGTAATTCATGAGCCAGTGACAACTGGATGTTCCTGTGCACTAATGGAACCACTAGCCTCTTGCTAGTTCCTGGCTCGGGATTTACTGGTTCACTATAAAGTAGACCATGCTCCCAGCCTACATAGTGTTTCCCGACCACTCTTTTGCTCACCTGTTCCTGGACTTTTCTCTGAAGTCCCACAACTGTAGGGCACAGGAAGTGCCCTGTGGAAATCTTCCCAAATAGGCCCTTCAACAAACCCTACAGTTCTGGAAGGGAACCAGGCTCCAGCAATTGGCCCTCTTCTTTAGCCTCATCCTCTCCTCTATCTAGAGCAGAAGCGATAACCTCCACGGCCATTGCCTTCCCAGAGTCTGCCCTTTCCTGCAAACTGAAACTGATGTGCAAGCCTGTGCCATGGCTAACGCAGCTGACATTGTCCAAGCCATAAAGGATTCAGGGCCTTACACTAGGCCCAGAGGCAATCAAATCATTGCCCAAGAGACATCTAGCTTCTTGCTTTTCCCTTACCCCTACATCAATCATGGCCACTTTGCCATTGACCTCAATATCAACCCTGGCAAGCAGATACTCCATGCCCTCTCCACTGGCTACCAATCCTGTATCCTTCATTCCAGAGAGTATCTCCTCAGGTTTAAGGTACTTCCTTTCAGCCCTAGTGTGGAAGGATCCAGTATCGCTTAGGGCAGGTACTTCCCTCCCATTGATACAAACTTCATGCATGAACCCCATTGTGTTAGGATGAATTTGCTTCAGAGCATCTGGGTCCATCTCCCAAATGTCCATAGCTACTAGGTTATGCTCAACCAAACCCTTTTGTGTACCTCCACCCACATTTAACATGCTTGCTCTCAGCAGCAAGTCCCCTAGGGCCTGGTAGGCCCGATACCAATCTTACCCACTACAGCACAGAGAAAGCATGCAGAGTCTCATTGGATGCCCTGTCCACGGGCACCTGCTCGTGAGCCAGCTGCATGCGGGAGGTGATGCAGCACTCACCAAGTGTAGACTCTGCTCAAGCCTATGCGGTTTTCTCCGGCAGTGTTCGGAGTTGTTCCTGCGTTCCTCCTACACTGTAAGTTCTGCGCTTCCCAACAGGGGGTGGGGGTGATTCCGATGCTCCTGATCTAGGCCCCAGTGATGTGGCGATGTTTCCACACCGTCCTCACTCAGTCCACGAGGTCAGGTCAAGTGCAGTCCTCGATGCTCCTTATGACTGACTGGTCATCACAACTTCACATTTCTAAGGCTTAGGCCCAATCCTCACAACACAATTTTTCCAGCAGCCCCTCTGCACCACTACCACCCAGGCAACAACCCTCACTGCACATCAGTCTGTACCATGGAGGCCCCTCAAGGCACATGGGGTCACTGTTATGATCCCGCACAAGCTTCAGCCCTCTTTATCAGGCAGTAACTTCCACAGCAGCCCCTCCTGATATATGGGGTTGCCACAATGGTGCTGCACCGGCTTTGCTCTCACTGCACAGCACACTTTCCACAGCTGTCCTCAAGGCGTCCCTCTCCTTGCATATAGGGTTCGCCGACTTGAATCTGCACATGGACAACGGCCCGATCATTGCAGCAGCTGTTTTCTCACACCTCGCACAGTGAGTCCAATTGACATGGCTCCCCACTAAACCTCGCTCCCTCCAACGCTCTCCTCTTAATCACAGGGCAGACTGGTCTTAGCAAGCAGGCAGGCGCTAGTGCTCCAGGCTCCAGAGCAGGTGGTCTTGGTTTCCTGGATGGTGTCCCCTCACCGAGCAAGGAGACTAGTCCTGGTCACAGGCAGAAGTCTTGCAGAGCTTTCACTCCTCACACCTGGCTGTTTGGCAAATGACAATTTTTGTTTGGGGGCGGGGGGGTTCAACTCCTTTTTATAGTTCATTTCCAGACACCAAATGTGATTTAGGGTCTGGGTTTTTGACGCTTTATGTTGGAATTCTGCTTCTTTTGGAGAACACACTCCTCTTCAATTCAATTAAATTTTTATAATTTGGAACTCAAAGAGGTTCCACATAAAATACAGTTACATTTTTCATTAAAAAAACAATACATTCAATATAAAAATATATAAAATTCTGAAGTACTGGAGGACACCAATCAGCATACAATTATACTCTACTATAGTTCAAATACAAAAATTAAAAAATGCACTCCTCTTCTTGAAAACCATCTGTCACAGCAGGAGAGACTCCAAAGCTGATAGTCCCACAACACAGGCCATGGGAGTGACTATAATTCACTAGAATTCACACCTGGATGATAGCTACAGTGATATGTGCATCAAAAGGTTAATCCCGGCTCTCAGCCCTACTCTTTATGATTCCCTTATCAGCCCCATCTCCTTCCTGAGATGTGTCTGTGCCCCTTTCTTGAGATCTCTCACTGAATCAAAGAGCACCCTTTGGAGTGTACAGCAGGAGTCTCTCTCTCCCTTTTCCAGTGTATCCCACCAGCTCACAAGAATGAAGAAATACACAAATGTGTCTGGGGGTATTTCTCTACCTCCTCATGTCTTTAGCAAGCCGGCCTGGCCTTCCCAAAATGGAACCCAGGGACCTCCATGTAACATTACGGCAGACTTGCACTCAGTGCATCTATGCAGCACACACCCTGTCCAGCACTGTTATTTCCATGAATTGTCCCACCACATGTAGACATACGCTCAGCACGCACATTCACTCTGTGTGCACTCCTCAGTACTGTACCTTTCTGTATTGTCACTTGCAGGAACACATACAGCCAGCACTCACATTAACCATATGTGTGCTGCACGACACTACATCATTCATGTACTCCTCGTTGGTACAAATACACCCATTAAATGCACTCACCATGGACGCATTGCCTAGCACTACATCTCTCATGTACTGCACTCCTCACAGGTACACATGCACCCATTACATGCATTAACCATACATGCACATCACATCACTGCCCTAACCATGTACTGTACCCTTCCCAGGCACACATACAACCAGTGCAGAGTCACCACTCCTCCACTGCACAGTACTGCACATGTAGCTGATGTAGGCCAATGCTGAGTTCAACACACAGCAGCTGAACTTTAACAAGCATTGGCAAAGCCAATAGGTTTCGCCTTTGCAAAATCTGTTGGCTTTGTCAATGTTTTTTACATGTTGCACAGCAGTTGAGCTTCTGTGTAACACGGCTTAAAGTTTTAAAAAAGTGGTATGACACGGCCAGCACTAACTGTGCCATAGTGCTTTTTTTTGTTTTTTTACTTTAAACCATGTTACACAGATGCTCAACGGCTGTGCAACATGTAAAAAAAATTGGCAAAGCCAATAGATTTTGCATAGACGACACCTATTGGCTTTGCCAGTGCTTTTTTTTAACTTACTTGCTTGGCATTTCCGAACCAGAGTGTAACATAGTGGAAGCTAACAAACCTCCCCCTTTCGTGCTAAAAAGAAATAGGCAGAAACACTAGGGTTAATTCAATGCCAAACGTTGTCCTAGATGTCCATGTTGTATTAAATAGTTGACTACAGATGATGAGGTGGTTAAGTAGAATATTTAATGACATATGAATTCCAAGGCAGTTTTTGTCATTAAAATTTGAGCCAACGTAAGGCTGGTGATCGCACCGATCGGGTTATGTTTTATCAAAGCTCTGAAGTGACTCCGTGACTGCAAAAGTGCTTTACAAAAAGATCAAATATAATCACAATTGAAATGTGAAAATAACTTTTTATTTCAATCGTACTTTTTCTAAATCATGTCTCTACTTTAAACAGGTAAAAGAGTTTTTAAGTTTAGAAAATACTCAAAGCAGCAGTATTTGAAATAAACTGAGCAGTTTTCAATAATTGAAGTAAAGATGGATGATTTTAAGGGTTAATCGTTTGGTAGCAAGTACTTGGGTTTTAAACAGCATTAGAAGCACAAAATAGCTACATTCCCACTTTGTTACTTAAGTAAAGGTTCACTTGAGGCAGCTCACTCCTCACTTAACAGTTAAAAAGCAACAACTACCTGGGCCAATCTCTAGGATAAGGATGATGTTGTCTGGGTGATAAAACAACTTGCAGGGGCTTAATGCAAGCTCCTGCAGCGCCCCAACCTTTAAGGTGTGGGGGGGCGCCTTAGTCTCCCATATTTCACAGATATTCATTGGCCTTGGGCTAAGTGCTCCCCCCACCCCACCGCCCTTGAAGGGCTGCCAGTGCTTAATTTTAGCAGGTGCTTTCTGGTGCTCAGCGCCGGCACCTAATCCTCAGCACCGGTGCTTATAGAACCAGTTAAGGACACACTCATTTGGAAGGCAGGTGATTTTCCACAGAATCACAAGATGTTGAGCCACGCTGAGACTCGAACCTTGTTCCCCAGCTCCGAAATCAGCAGCTTTAGCCATTAGGCCAAGTCCTCTCCAGAATAATAAGTGCAGGGGCTCTAGTCAGGAGGCAGTTTGCCTCAGCACATTTCTCCTGTTAGCGCTGCCTCCTGAGGAGAGCCCCAGCACTTTTTATTTTACAAATTAACCACTGAGGAGACCGTCATCATATTTTGCAGGGGGAGCACCATTTTCCATTTCACACCTGGTCAGCATAATTGTAGGAAATAGGAACTAAGGGGTCTATTACGATGGCGGGTGGATTTTGTCCACCCACCACCGTAACGGTACACGGGACCAACCGCCAGAGGTGCGTCGGTCCTGCTGTGCCCATTAGGATGCGGCCGCCACCCTGGCGGTCGCATCCCACATATTTAACATTGTGGCGGGCGGTGCTGTAAGCAGCACCCGCCACAATGTTAAATATGCATGTTGTGCATTGGCATGCACAACGTGACAGGCACCACGCGGTGCCTGCCACCTTGTGTATGCCAATGAATGGGGGTACCATAGGTACCCCCCAAGTGCAGCCCCCACCCCCCCGGGGGCCCGTAACGGGCCCCCAAAGCAATTTGCGCATGCCTTTCCATGGCGGCATCGCCGCCATGGAAAGGCCTTTATAATTGCACATGCTAATATGGATGGCGGTGCCTTGCAGGCACCGCCTCCATATTGAGGGCCTTTTCCGCCCAGCCGGGAATCCGACCGGCGGAAAAGCGGCGGACGGTCTTACCGTCCGCCGCGGTGCCCCCCGCCATACTAATATGGTGGGGGTGAAACGGAAGCATCTGGCGGGTGGATCGCCACCGCCGGGCCGGCGGTGGCGATCCGCCCGATATCATAATGGGCCCCTAAGCGGTTTGCATACTTTTGGGTCAAAAGCAAAGTTAGGGTAGGCATCTTAGTTTACAACAAAAGGAAGACTTCAAAGTATGCTAGAATTAGAGGGTAGTGGTGGATTCTGAATGTCCCTTATTCAATGTTAGAACTAGGAGACTTGAGCCCTAATCTTAGCTTCACCTCCTGAACAAACAAGCATTTGCAATGCAATAGGTCTCGCATTTACGAGTGTTTGAGCTATTGGCATTGTAAATGACAATGCCTTTTATTTATGTGTTGTTTTTAAACAGATAGATAAAAGAAAATGTCATTTAAAATGCCAATAGCTTAAACTCTCGCAAATGCGAGACCTAATGCATTGCAGATGCGTTTGGCACCCCTGCTATAAAGATTTTTGAAAAAGTGTTAGGAGAGAGCATGTCCTGCCTGCGTGCTTGGAGGCTGTAATTAAAGCCCACCGAACAACAACACACCTAACATGGGGTGCACTCATGGGAGGTTACAAAATAAGACAAGGCAGTACTAAGGAGGGACTACTAAGCCTATTGACCAATGAAAAGCCACAATTTACAGTGGACAAACACAAGCCAAGGAAAAATATGGGCGGAGAGTGGGCGGAGCTTCAAGTCCATACCTAAATACAGAATGCCTCGCAGGGCAGCGCAAGGGCTGCCCAGGCTCGACCTAAAAAGGTTTCAGAGGCTGGTGCCGATGTCCTGGGGTGTTTTCACACCCCTTAATGGACATCAGCAGTTCAAAACCTTAGCAAACGAGGTGTAATGCCACAATTTTTTTACAGTGGTTTTAAGCTTGTTTTCCCTGCCACTGTGTGATATCTGTGTAAAAGAGATGGTCTGCAGAAAGTGATGCGAAGGAGAGAACTCGAGTTTCGAATGCACTCCACAGGCCACTGCCCCGTCCCGAGCCCGTCGTAATATTTAATTCCACTGTGCCATGTTTACAGAATTGAAAAACTTTTGATTCTGATGATATACAACAAAATCATTGTTCATTTATCAAACATAGTTGGCCAAGACAAAAGGTCTGTCTTGCTATAGGTAACTTTGTGGGTTGCTGTGTAACATACTTGGATGCAGTAACAAAACCACCAGAGGTTCACCGAAATACTGATCAGTGGGGCAGGCTCGGTGAAGCAAACAATTTTAGTTTACATCTCTTAAACTACGCCCTTAATTACTACTCCTTTTGCGGGATTTACGGCTACGAGCCTTTGGCCAAGCACCTTTTAAAAGACACACCCTTCCCAAACCATTTTCATTCAGTTAAAACAGTGTAATGACTTTGATCCGCACCCGCAAACATGCCGGCAAAAATGCAATCTATTGTAACCCTCTACTATGTGAGTACCCCTACCCGACAGCAGCGCAGACCTGCGTGTGCTTGCCCAAGCACAGCATACACAAGTGACACTCGCTGCAGCGATTCAGGGCGAAAGCGAGACCTATGCTGGGTTGGCCGCCGGACTCTGATGTAGGCGGGGAAGATGACAGCAACCAGTCTACACGTCACACGGTGCAAGCCAAGCTGGGTGGTTCAAAGCGGTGAACGGCACCAACTGAGATGCTTCAGGAATGGAGTTGTTCAGTCACACTAAAGCTGCGTTTTGGGATAGGGGTGGGGGGGATTTTACTTACTGGCACCAGCCCGTTCGCATTGGTCGCCAGGGTCAGGCCTCCATTACACCCTGGCGCGGGCACGGTGGATAGGTATAATTATGACGAAGTCCTTCATCGATAAGCCACGAGCCCGCCCACTGAAGGAAGGAGAAAACCTGAAATTAAAAAACATATTTGCAATTCAATAGGTCTCGCATTTAAATGCGAGACCTATGGCATTGCAAACAAGGGGCCGCCCCCGGCTCATAAGAGAAAAAGAACACGTACAGTGTAACAACCAAGGAGAAGGAGAGGCAACATATAGGTGCTATTACGGGAGACGAACCCTGAGACCCTTAGGAACAGGGGTCTTCCCCTCACTTCCTCCTATGGGGCTTAGATTTTCCTGCCCCGTGGCTTAGAGGACCCAGAACATGGATTTATTGTGTGGGCAGTGACATTTGTCACCCCACGAAGTGGCACTTACTCCTTACAACAGGGTAAGAACGGAGCCCTTACATATTAGGTCCTGATGAATGCCACGGACCCGACCGGGCCACAAGGCAGAAACATGTCGACCATCATATATATAACGGTGTAAGGACAATTATATCCCTAACACACCGTCCACTTGTTTTTAATACCATATAGCTGCCACTCACATTAAAATTTAATAGGCAACTGTAATGGTTTTTTAAAATCACTCACTCACTCTATTCACGGGCCCCCACTTAGTTTAGAAGTGCATCCCTGTCGTCAGGTGTATGCCCGCCCTCCATCAAACCAAGTTTTTGGAGGGCGAGGACTGGCCAATGATGAAGCATGACACCAGGTGGTGTGTGAGACCAGTCCGTAACTTTTTTTGAGATGTCTCCACTTTTTTAACACTGTAAAAACCTTGGTCACTATACTGGGAGCGGCCTGTATGTGGTAAACATTTGATGTTGGAGGCTGCGGGCTCCTAGTGCCCTGTGCCTCTAGTTCCCTCCCCTAGGCTTTCCTGGGGATAGTGTGCTTCATAGGATACAAATGACGACATGGCTGTACTAAGGAGGGACTAACAAGCCTATCAAGGAATCAAACACCAGCATTTACGAAGGACAAAGACACAAGCCAATGAAAAATATGGGCGGGGCTTCTCCTCCGTACTCTACCTACAACAGATCGCCAGAGCAGCGCTTGCGTGCTGGCTCAGGCTCGACTTAAAAAGTGGGTGCTCCTGGGCAAATACCTTTACCGGCCTGCCAATATCTACCAAGTCGGGGAAGCTCAAATCACGTCACGTTAAGTTCACTCTTCCTCTCTCTCCACAGATAGTGCCATATGCTATTTTGGTAAAATGTTGACTCACGTTTATCGCACTCCCTCTGAAGTTTCCTTGCATGCTTCCCCCTCGAAAATATGCTTATGTCGTAAACATCTGAGCCTAGAGTAGATTTGGTTCTCGCTGTGCTCTACAAAAGAATAAATGCATAGTTTTTATTTTACAGCTCCTAAGGTCAGTGCTAAGCTTCTGAGGTAGATATCCTGGTAATAAATAACTCACCTCACCAGGATGCGAAGATGTTACTTTGCAGGCGCTAAAGGAAACTATTTCAACACAAATTCAGTAAAAAGCAGCAGATTTAAAAGTAATACAATAATATGTAAAACATATTTTAATAACACAGTACGTCATATAGTGTTCTTCATAAATGAATGCACAAAAGAAAGATATTTATCTGCTGCAAAATATTGAAGCGCCTTACACAAAAACATAAGCAATCGAACATCAATTGAAATCATAATTACCTACAGCGTAACATATCTTTTCACCTTTGTCTGTGTAGGAAGTCTAAAGAAAGAGAAAGTTCATTAGGTAAACTAAAAGGTAAAAATATAAATCATCCCCCACCCCCCAAGCCACCACTAATGTCAAACATTACCTTAAAGTGTGAGTGTCTAAACATGGTGTAGTGGCTGCCTGCAGTGTTCAGGAGTACACAACATTAGGAAGCTAAAGAGACGAGAAGCTTGCCATGGTTGTACAGGGGGCACAGTGTAAATACTAGAAGCTTGCAGGGGATGTGTTCCATACAGCAGCACATCAGCAGTAAGCTCCAACCACCATTTTATTATCAGGAACTGGACAGCTCCTTTGTTAAGCAACACTTTTATGAGAGACTGCACACACAGCCAATGGTAAGCAGGGGTGCTGACCAATAGGAAACAAGGAAGTGGGACCCACGTGGGAGCCAGCCAATGGTTAAGTACAGTGAAGCGGGAGCCATGCAGGAGCCAGCCAATGGTAAGTAGAGGTAAGTAATAGGCAGGCTCTAAGCCCCTTTTAAGATTTTTTTTTTTTAAATACAATATATTTTGCAAGCTGCTGTGCAGGCAAAACCTATAAAGGTGAGTGAGCCTGTATGCCTCCCTCCAGTGACACAGGTTAAAAAGGACCTGTTCACTCCTACTGATCACTACACAGTCCATTCGTGCTCCTTAACTGCTGGTGAAGGAAGCAGCCTTCCACCTCTATGAGGATAGCACTATGAGTGCCCCCGCCAGTCCAACACGACTGCAATTCGTGAGACAGACCTATGTCATGCCACACACACATGATCCCTTGTTTGACTATGACAACAAAAATCAGCATTAGGGATCCAGCACTTTGCATTGTGGGATTTTCAGCCCCAACCTTTAATGTTAATTTTAATTTCAAAAATCTTTATTCGGAGATAAGTGTATCCATAAAAGCACAGATCACATAACAGCAAAAATACACAAATCTATTAATCATAATAACAATAAAATAAAATCATACATAAACAAACATCATATTATGAACAGATAAAAACAGTTTTCAATAAAAACCCTCTTAATTTAAATCGTTCGTGGTCATTGCAGGGAGGTTAAGAACTAATCTACAAACAGTATCCATTTGATTCATATTAAACATGATGACAATATATAAAGATTAATTCGATAAAACAACCTTCATAAAGTGCACATTGTGTTACGGGCGCGTACTGCAACTTTTAAAAAGGCACCTACACGAAAAGTTAATTCATCATCTTCCAATTTAAGAATTTCCCTGTATGCTACTTCTAAGTAAGTAGGCGAGGTTTTTTTTTTAAACGGTATCAAAAACCGTTTTGCGTATTCCATTTAAAAATTACAGAAAAATAAAAAGTGAAGTGTTGTTTGCCCGCTCCGACCATCACATGGGCATGGTAATTGATCTAGGTTAACATTATACCCCAAAGGGAAACAAAGTAAGAATTTAACTGTGCCAGCCCTTAAACGAAAGAGGAGTCCTCTCTCCCAGCGGCCTATCGATTTTAAAAGGTAACTAGATGGCGTGTGTGAGACATCCTCAATGGACATGTAGGTTGCCACAGTCGTTTTCTGGGCCTCCCTTTCGTGTCTTACTTTGCTATAATCTGCATATAAGGCCCCTCGAAGGACTTTTTTGTTCATACTGTTTATTTCAATAAGATTTGAGAAGACCTGTGCATGATTAATACAACTCAAGCTCTTCCTCACTGCGGCAAGCCACAGTATTTCCCTTCCCTTCTCACACTTGAGGCAGTCTCTTATTATCTCTCTAGTGAGGGGCGCTGCTGGGTTTTTCCAAATTGCTAGCCAAAATAAGGCAGGGTGGGCCTTTATGTAATCTTCTATATAATGTAATTTCAATTCGCTGTGGCAAACATATCGTTATGTGGAGATCGGTGCTCCCAAGAGTTTTTGACAAAATCTGTTTTCTTCACCTGGATGCTGTTACTCTTTGTGAAGCCCCAGACCTCCGCGCCATATGTTGCTGTTGGAATACACTGCGTTTTATAGATTTTCATAATTGCTAAAATTACCCCTGTCCTTCTGGGCTGCAGGAGGCCAAGAATTGAATTAATAGCTTTAGAAAACGTATTCCTGCTATATACCACCTGGTCAACCCAAGTAGTGAAGACTAGCCCCAGGTAGGGAAAAGTGCAAGTGCGTTGTAATTTTTGATTGTCCACAGTGATGGAGTTTAAAAGATACTTTTTCGGCCCACAAGACATGATAAACGATTTTTTAAAATAGGTGCAAAGATCTAAACTAGCCATAAAATCCACAAAACCTCGCACTAGGATACGTAAAGCATTGGGTGTGCGGCCCATTAAGACCGCATCGTCAGCATACAATAGGGCGGGGAGTATCTTACCATTGCCTCTAGGGACATCATTAGTGAGTATTGTCAAAGAGATGTGTAAGTCATTGATATATAGAATGAAAAGCAGAGGGGCCAAGACACACCCCTGCCTGACCCCTCTGCCAACTCTGATGTCGTTTGAAACCTCCCCACCCTTATTGATCCTCACCCGGGCTTTCAAGTCCTTATGCAGGCAAGCTAAAAAATGAACTAAAACCTCATCCAAACCATATTCTAAAAGAATAGACCATAAACGAGACCGGTTAACAAAATCAAAGGCAGAGGTAAGATCCATAAAAGCCAGATATATTGGGGATTGCTCAGCTATAGTGTACTTCTCAATAATTAAGTTAAGATTTAAGCACTGTTCTGTTGTGCCTATTTTACTTCTAAATCCTAACTAGCACGGTTGTAAAATACAATCCTCCTCAGCCCATGTTTTTATCTTATTGTATAAGATCCTCCCTAAGATTTTCATTGTGTTATCTATCAGGGAGATCGGTCTGTAGCAGCTTGGCTGAGAACGGTCACTCTGTTTAAAAATTGGTACGATAATGCTTGTTGACCAAGTACTTGGAAGCGGGGCATTAGTTAGAATATTAAAAACATTTGATAAAAGCGGCGCCCAGAACTCAGGTTTATATTTAATCAAATCAATAGGCAACCCGTCAGGTCCAGGGGCTCTATTTCCCAAACTCTGTTGGATGGCATCTTCAACTTCGAGTAGATATTGGAATCCCAGAGGGAACCTGGTGCTCTACGGGGGCCTCATTATGTGTTGGAGCTGAGTAAATCATAGAAAAATGGGCTTCCCATGCCTCACTAGTTATGTTGCAGCTTATCGGGGTCAATAATTGTCCCATGGATCTCATGCCTTTGACCGCAGCCCAAAAACCATTCCCATTCTTTAATGTGGCAGCCTGTGCAAGTGCGTCCCAGCGCTCATTCACAAGTTCTTCCTTCCTACGTGAAATGGCTACCTTGTACTTTTCCCTTAGCAGTTTGATAAGGGAAGGATTTCTGGTGTTTGTTGAAAGTGCCTTGCGAAGCTGTCTATTAATTAATGAACAGTCACCATTAAACAATCTCGGTCCATGTTGTACTCCCGAAATTGGTTTGGATAATATAGATTTGATACCCTCACATAATTTTGAAAAGGCACCAATTACCTCGGGATTAAAGTCTTGTAATGACAAGCACAAGTCAATAAGTCTTGGATAGTCCCTTACCATCTTGGAGAAGAGATCAGTGTTATTGCCTCCTCGCCAAACCAATCTTAGGTTGTCTGTAGAGAGGGTCAAGTTCCTAGCGCTGCACTCATTATTATACGTCTGCTTAGGGGAGATTCTCAAAACTATTTTAATAGGATTGTGGTCGCCATGAGTAGTCGGGACAACCTCAGCTTTCACTAGGCAATCCTCAAGAATAGGAGAAATAAAAACATAATCTATAGTAGAGGCACTACCCCTACCTCTAAATAATGGTTCAGGGGGGTTATTATTATCAGTTATAGCAGCAATTTCCATCACATTGATTAAATTATGATTAAGTAGATGGTCCAGTAATTCAATGTCCCTATTACATGAATGCACCTTAGTACTGGGTCCTATGATTGGGGTCATTTTCCTAGGGATCTTGGCATTAAAGTCACCCCCCAGACAGAGACCAGCTGTATTGCCAAATCCATTACGATGTTGTAGGGTTGTAATAAAATCGACCAAATCAATAAAGTTTACATTAGGTGCGGAATGAAAATCATTATTATAAAAATGAATTAAACATATGGATACACCCCTTCTATATATTAATGCTTGAAATGTCATTGTTTGTATCTAAAACCTTGACTCTACCTCCCGCAGCAATGTTGACCCAAATTGAGAGACCACCAGAAGGACGACCAAACTTGGGAATTGGGGCAAGACTATTAAAACATTCAAACCCTTCGATATATAAATCTTGCGTAGCCCAAGTCTCCTGAAACATAAGAATGTCCTACTCTCGTACTATGTCTAGCCAATCTGGTAGGATTATTTTTGACTCTAAACCAGCGACATTCCAACTTAATATATTTAGATTTAAATCATTAGTTGCTTTATTTAACGTATCATGTTCACCTGGCTCTAAGGAATACAAATAAGCATTCGATATAAAGGTGGTCTCATTAGTTACCAGTGATGGCGTCAGTCAGTCCTGGGTATCCAAATCAGACAGTGCTAAAAACCTATTATGCGTGATTGGGTAAGGGACGTCTTTAATCAAGGGCCCGGGAATCGGTTTATAAAAATAGCCCAACGGTAATGGGTAAATGTGCGTGGAGTTAATAGTAGAGTCCTCCTGTGCCTTCAATAGTGATCTGACCGTGGACGGTCTGTGAAAATTTATCACTATGCAGTCCCCCTCTATGTTCTTTGGTGACACGCCCACCCACCCTACTCTTCGTACCATGATGATGTTATTCATATCTAACACCTTAAACCTCCTGTGTTTGGATAGCCAGTCCACACATTTATTACACAATTGTTCCCAAGTCTCCCCCTGTTCTTTCTTAAGGGTTGGTACCCCTGCCAGCACCAGAACATAAGGGCATGCTGCTAGCGGCAATCCTAAGACCTCCGTGTTGGGCTCCAAGGTTCCCTTTCTCAGGGAATCAGATGCGCTGTTACTCAAACTGCCTGGCTTTGGGTTCACGCTGGGTAGGCTAATCACTGGTTCGGACTGACGGGTGGGGGCAAATTTTGGACAGTCCTGGATATGTTTCGTACACTATTAAAAACGGGAGGATTTTTTGGCACAACATTAGGCTTTAGTAAGAAACACTCCTTAACTTTACTACATATTATGCATGAACTTTTGATTAGGGGACCATTAGACAAAATTGGAATTGGGATCAGTGAATCAGGACTAGGCCCAGCATCAATTAACGGAGTCGAACCCTCCCCTGTGAGAGCACCAGTCCAATTGGTCTCTTGTTGTTGACTCATCTTGTTCATCATAGTGTCTAGCTGATCTAAACGTTCCCAAAGAGAGATAAAATTCTTGTCTATCAGATCTTTGATTCGTTCAAAGACAGTGTCCACAACAGTGTCAATATGCATATCCCCGGAAACACTATGTTCAGGTTTGGAAGATGCAACCTCAGTCTGCGTGCTAATAGAACTAATTGGTGCAACCTCTGGGATACGAGCATTCGAAGGAGACTGTATCCATGAGCTCAAAACAGTACGTGATGAACTAGAATGAATAGGTTGTTTCCTTTTAGAACTGGTGGGCTTCCCAGGCTTCCTTTTACGCTTAGCCACTGGGACTGCAACTGGCGCTGGCGTGTTCGTATTTACCTGCGGCTCGGTCATGTCATCTCCCTTGGGACTCCCACTGGGAAGAGCTGTATTGTTAGAACTGGATCCCAAAAGCATCGGAGTGCGAGCTGCAATTATAAACAGATAGCTGACTGCAGGTCGAAAAACAGAATCAGCTGGGGCCCCTCCTACTATTGAACCGTTCAGTAGTGCCTCACTTCCCAGGGACAAACGTCGCTCAGTTAGTTTGATTTCACTAGAGACAATACTAACGACCCTTTCCAACATACTATCAATGCTAGTGGTAGCAGGCCGCAGAGGCAGTGTCCCTGTGCGTTTCCCCATGGTTGATACTTGAAAGTCCGTTCTATCTGTTTTTTGATGGTTTAGAGGGGCACTCCCCTCAGGTCACCTCAGTCACTTAGTCACTTAGTTGTTAGTAGATGAAAGAGGGGGGGCCCAGCCCTGCCTCTTCCTGGTGCTTACGGGCGCAGATGGGCCCACCTTTGGCCCGGGCTTTGCCCAGGTGCAGCGCAGGCATGCCTGCACGCGTCCTGCGCCGCTGGAGCCCGAGAATGCGTTTATGCGCCTCCGGCACGTAGGGGATGGAGTTGGCGCCTCCTGGCGCTTAGAATAATAGGGGATGTAGTCCCCGGCTGCCCCCGTGCAGTAAAGTGTTGGTGCTGCTGTCTGAAATGGGCTCCCGCGCCTCGGGAGCCCGAGAAGGCCTTTATGCGCCTCCGGCGCGTAGGGGATGGTGCTGGCGCCTCCTGGCACTTAGAATAATAGGGGATGTAGTCCCCGGCTGCCCCCATGCAGCAGTAAAGTGCTGGTGCTGCTGTCTGAAACGGGCTAGAGATAAGTAATGGGCAGGCTCTAAGCCCCTTTTAAGATTTTGTTTTAAATACAATATATTTTGCAAGCTGCTGTGCAGGCAAAACCTATAAAGGTGAGTGAGTCTGTATGCCTCCCTCCAGTGACACAGGTTAAAAAGGACCTGTTCACTCCTACTGATCACTACACAGATCATTTGTGCTCCTTAACTGCTGGTGAAGGCAGTAGCCTTCCACCTCTATAAGGATAGCACTCTGAGCGCCCCCGCCAGTCCAACAAGACTGCAATTCGTGGGACAGACCTATGTCATGCCACACAGACATGATCCCTTGCTTGCCTATGACAACAAAAGTCAGCATTAGGGATCCAGCACTTTGCATTGTGGGATTTTCAGCCCCAACCTTTAGTGTTAAAATCATACTCAATCCCACAATGCAGCATTTTAGTGGCTGAGATGCTAGGTCAGGCTGATTGTGTCACATCAGACAATGCCCCCTTATCATCTATGTAGAAGGTTAAACAAAACAGTTTCAGTTTGTGATATTGAGACTTTATTCTTCGAAGCAATTACAGACTATGAAAGGGCAGTGATTGCTTTTTATTTGCAGATTAAAAAGAATTCCAGTGGCATTGGACATTCATACTCTTCTAAAGCAATGGAGCTTTCTAAAACGTTTACTGCCAACCACAATGGGACTCTTCAAGGGGTGTGGACCTGTGTCATAGTACCTTCTAACAAGCATTGGCATAGCCAATAGTTCTCGCCTTTGGGACCTTATAAGTGTTTAGCCATGCAGCACATTATTGTGGGTGCTGTGCCGCCAGCGATTGAAGAGCTATAAAATTACCACACACTCGGTCATGCAGTCTGATTCAGGAATACATGCTTACCTCAGGAAACATGTATGGACACATTCCAAGGCTTTTTACATGCACAGATAGAAAGACAAGTGCCTTGACAGCAGTATAACATTCTGTGTGCGACTGCACCACTAGAGCATTGAACAGCCCATGAAAAAAAGCAGGGAAGTACTTTCTAATGGCTGAGACGTCACATCCTCCTCCTCCAGGCGCCCTTCTCCAGATTTCCATTTAAAACACTGCTCACACCATCCGTTTACCAGCAAACCCCCGGCCCTACTCTCTGTCCCAGCCCCATGGGAATAGGAGCACTGGACATAGCAACAACAACCAAATGCTCCCATTTGTAAGGTACAGAGGAAATAATGAATAAACATGGACAGCGTTGGCATCACGTAATCTCTGTGCACCTAAAAACAAAAAATGAACATGACCTTGTGTAATGTAACTCGTGCTTTTGTAAAGCGATCCAATACCTTCGGATCAGTCGAGTTTACGCTCTATAAAAATGCTCTCAAAAATTAATCTGACCTTGTGTAATGTAACTAGCGCTCATATAAAGCATTTCAACACCTTCAGGTTGCTCGAGTTCACATTATATGATAAAAATGTCTCACAGTCCCTAGGGAGCTGCCGTGAATGTGCTGTGAAATTAGAGCTCTGAGAGGAGAAGGACGACAGGAAGCGGCAGTAGGACAGCCATGCAGCGACATAGAAGGATTTGGGAGGTACGAATGCTGCTCCCATTTGTCAGGTAGAGGGGAAATAATGACTAAACAGGGACGACGTCAGCATCACTTAATCTCCAAGCACCTAAAAACAAAAAAATAACATAACCTTGTGTAATGTAACTAGCACTTTGTAAAGCGCTTCAATACTTTGATTATGTCTTTATTTCGATTGTCGATAATCATAAAAGACAACATACATCAACAAAGCATACAAACTGGCTCAATACCATACTATCTAGTGTTCCCATTAAAAACGGTTAAAATAACCAGTTAGAGAAAAAAAAAAAAAAGGGAAGGAAGGTACATATGATAACATTATAATAGATTGTCTAAAAAACTGGTCATATATCATATAGATAGCTAAAAAACACAGGGGAGCACGTGACATAAAAACAATGACAAATATAAACATGTTGCATAATAATACTAGAGCTGTGACAAATTATTAACAATTTACTAAAAAATGGCCATATTAACAATCCCTCATCTTGTTTGCTCGAATGACCCACAACCAGCTCAAGAATTTGGCCACTGCTATAATAATAGGATCCTCTGTGTTGGTTTTCAGAATCCTTAAGGCCTCCATAGCTACTCTGAGGCCCATATTCTTACAAATGGGTTTCAGCCATTTGTGCCTGGGTGACCTATAGGCAGGGCATACAAAAAAAATGTGAGCTAGTGACTCATTCTCGGCTGGACAGAAGGGACATTTGTCATCCGAAGGGGGTGCCAACTACTGGTGAGCACTTTGATAGGAAGTGAACCCACCCTAAACTGATGATACAACTTCCTATCAATAGGTCTTGTAATAATGTCCCAGTATGTTTCGAATTTTGGCTCAAATTTATGTTCGTTAAAAACCCGAGTCAAGGAGCTACATTGGTGATATGACAGTCGCTGCAATCTAACCATGCTCCAATATGCGGCTTTCAAATCCTTTTTCGCAGGGAAGATAGCAGCGGCTGGATCCTCCCACAGTTTACTCAGCCCCATACTAAACAGAGTAATTTTTAGATTCCTTATCCATGGGATTTTATTTTACAACCCAGCGACCTAACATCAGAGAAGGCTTGAGCATACGGAGTAAGCTCCGGAGTAGTCCAGAGCCTTCTCCAGAATGCTACCGGTCTAAACCGTGCCTGGTCCGCTATTTCATTACAGCCCAGATCCAAATATAAAGGCCGCAATGGAGTAGACTGCGGAAGACCAGTCAAACCTCTCACAAATTTATTTTGGGCGACAGTCAAAGATGTTAGATCATTGAAACCCCATAGTTCCGCCCCATACAACAATGCTGAACCTATTTTATGGTTATATATCTTTAACACAGGGGCTAGGGGCTTTGTCTTAGAGAGCCTATGCTCTTTAAGCAATGCACCTGCTAGTTGGGAATGTTTAAGTGTCATCAGGTCAATCTGGGATTTCCAGCTGAGTTTCTTACCCAGAGTTAACCCTAAATAGGTAAAGGTGTCGGTCTGCTCCAAGGGGGCTTTATCCATGTACACCCTCCCCCTCACGGCCTTTGACCTATGGAACACCATGAACTTCGTTTTGTCTACATTTACCACTAGCTCATGCTCACGACAGAAAACCCCAAAACGCTCCAGTGCCGCTTGCAACCCCTTCTGGGTTCTGGAAAGTAGCAGGGTGTCGTCCGCAAACATAAGCAGCGGTATCTTCATTCCTGCCAGCATTGGAGCATCAGTGGGATGAGATGTAAAGTATTGGACCACCCTATTAATAAAGAGTGAAAACAGGGTTGGGGCCAATACACACCCTTGCCGGACCCCCTTAGTTACCGCAAACTTTTCGGTAACATTCCCCTGCTTCCCCCAACGAACCTGTGCATAATTGGTTTCGTGCAGTTTAACCAGAATACTTAGTAGTTCGTAGGGCATCCCCAGAGCCTGAAATACACTCCACATTTTGGCACGAGGAACTAGATCGAACGCGGTCTTAAGATCTACAAAGGCCGCGTAAATCGTGCCACCACCAATTGCAACTACCTTCCAATAAACAAGAGCAAACCTAAACACCTGATCAATGGTACTTATGTGGGGACGGAACCCTGCCTGTAAGGGGGTCAAAATGTCCATCTCGTCTATCCAGGCCTGAATTCTGACTAAGACGAGCCTAGCGACTATTTTTTGGATGGAATCTATAAGGCTTATTGGCCTATAATTGCCTGGCTGGGAACAATCTCCCTTCTTAAATATGGGTAAAATTTCAGCACCAAACCAAGTATCTGGAATAGCTGCGCCACTAGCTACTGCATTTGCAAGATATTTAATATAAGGGACCCAATTCTCTTGGTCCGATAAAAACAGGTCAGCCGGAATACAGTCTGGACCTGGGGCGCGACCTCGCGGGATCGATTTTAGCACTTTTTCCACCTCAATGCAGGAGAAGGAGGCACTGGTAGCCAAAACAGGTAGAGAGTTGATAAGATAACTGCTGCTAGTGGCTAAAAACTGCGCCTCAAAATGGGACACCCACACCTCAGGAGCAACATGGTTCATGGGAACTTGGGATATAACTCCACTGCCCCATTTAACAAGTTGCCAGAAATGCGTCAGGTTTCGCTCTTTGCTTGCTACAAGCAAGTCCTGCCATCGCGACTCATCCCAGTCCTTCTTCGCTTGCAATTGGGATGCCTTGTACCTAGCTCTAGCTTTTTTTATATCCCCCGCTACATGCGATCTAATTGCCCTAGCCAGTGACCTATAAGCCTCTCTACAGGCTTTGTTATACCAGGAGGCTGCCTTAATAACTGGAGCCCTCGTTTGTTTGTTTGGTTTAATAAAAAAACATTTTAACTTCCCAAAGAGCTCGTTGTGGACCTCGGGGATAATATAGTTAACCGCCTCTTGGGTGGCGCAATCTTGTAAAATAGAGAGTGAGCGGCCGACCAAAGATTTCATCTCGGCCACATCCCCCTTGTTATCCACCAGCCTAGCCCATCTAACTCTCCTCATATCATTGGTAAGTATGGCCTCGGTTAGCTTGTCCTCAGCGACCCTAGGGTCATTACTAGAGAGGCCAGGAATCTTTAAGGTTAGGATCAGCGGGTTGTGGTCACTTTCATTCCGCTCCTGGACCACCATATCCAACATAGAAGACCAGAATTCCACATTAAGAAATATGTAGTCAATACGACTACTTCTTGATCCATTGTCAAAAGTGTGAGTACCCTTACTGTCAGAATGCGTCCTCCCATTGGCTGCTCTAAGTCTCCTTTCCAAACACAACCCCTTGAGCTGTAATGCAGCCTCAGTCCATTTTTTAATTGGGCTCAAATTTAGTTGCGGGATATTCCATTGGGCATCCTCTTCCAGACTAAGATTACCGTCTTCGTAGTCGAGGGGCTCAAAAGTGCAGTTAAAATCGCCCGCTATTATCAGGTTGCAACCACCCCCCAGACTACCTAAAAACTTGTCAAGGTGGGCGACAACAGATGATGCTTTACCCCCAGGCAACCCTCTGGCATAGACATTAATTACCAGAACTTCTAACGCATCCGCCATCCGTAACCGCAATACCATTATGTCAGGACTGTCAATAGAAACTTCCTGCACCACACATCCATCTAACTGCCTGACCCAGCATGTGAGACCACCAGACGGCCTACCTTTCTGGCCCCTCAGCGCTGGTTTAGAAAAATTAAGATAGCCGGGGAAGCAGATGGGGGCCAAAGACCAAGTTTCTTGAAAAAACCAAATGTCATAATAATCAATGAAGACGGCCCAGTCGTTAGAGACAATTTTAGTAGACAACCCAGCTACATTCCAGGAAGAAAAAGACATCAATGGCTGAGCAAGCCCTTTTACAGTAGTATAAAGATGATCCGTTTCACCCGTGCTACTGTTGCCCACAACCACTAGCTTACTGGGAAGACTATTGCATTGTTGGAAAACGCTATAGGGGGTAGGGGTAGCCGAGGGAGTAATAATAGATTCCCTCGTCCTCTCCTCAAGTGCTTTAACCAACCCAGTTCCACAAACATTCCCAGGGTCAACACGACTAGGATAGACACAACCGGAAACTGAAACATCCCAAGTACAAAATGGCCGTGTATAAACCAGGGCTCCTGACTGAGTCGAGCTGCCAAGAACCTTAAGTCAATCTAATTCCTCCATGGTAGTTAAAGCATCAAATCGGTTGCAAGTGGAGATCTGAAAAGTATGTTGGCCACACAAATTAGGTTCGCCCCTCTTCGCTCTAAGGCCAATACTCCCTTCATTTTTATAGAAAAAGCCCAGCGGGACACAATTAATATCATCCTCCTTGGTATAACAATTGCCCACCCTCTCCAATATGTGCTGGACCAATCTGGGGGATCTGAAGCTAAGAACCACACAATCACCTGGGAGAGACTTGTAAGATTTACCCACCCAAGGAACTCTACGCACCATCTTAAACTCACCAAAAAGAGGTTCGTTGATGCCGGTCCTAACACTCAACAAATGCAGTGCCTTATTTCTAAGCGTGGACCAATGCTCCTGCACTCCAAAAGGGAGCACTGGGACGTTGGACAAAACAACTGTGTGTGGCGTGGCTTCCGGGGGTAGATGAAGAAAGGTCTGGCTACTCGGAGGGCTAATGAAGGGGGGCTGGTGTGTCTTCGTGCTTGAGAGTCTCTCTACCTGCCTCTTAGTAGAAAATAAGGGCTTTATGATCGATTGTCAGGTAGTGTCTCCTTTGAGACAACACCTGGCAAAGATGGAGAGCTACTTACATTACTAACCAGGGCTCTAGATACTCCCTCTGACCTCTCTTTCAATTGTGTTGGAAGCCCACCCACCGTTGACCCATTGGAATTGTTTAAAGGAAGTTTGACAATGCCCATCTCTATTTTGCTAAGTCTTTCTTCAATCAGGGACAGCTTCTTAAATATGGGGTCGATCAGTGCCGATAATTTAAGTTCTATCCTAGTACAAAGATCGCTCTCATTGCTCAGGTGGGAGGAAACACATGCATCCACTGAGCGGGGCTGGCTAGTTAAACCGCTACTAGCCATCATGTTGCTAGTGCTCGCAATAGGCTCCCCTTTACGTTTGCCAGATCTAAGGGGCATATGGTTATTTTTTAAAGATCCTCGGGCTTTCCTTTTTTAGACGGTGGTTCAACAGTATTGACATGACTAGGCTTCTGACCACTGGTAGATACCAAAGAGGTATTGAGAGGACTTTCCACATTTCCTAGGTTAGATGTGAGAGACATCGTTTGACTGCTGTGGGGTAGGGGAGACAAACCGCTCTGCTGATCAGTGGCTTCAATAGCAGCTAACTCACAGCGCGGGAGAAGTGGGGAAGGTCCAGGGATACTGGCGGAAACTACTGGTTCGAGCGATAGCCTACGTTCGGTGAGCTGTATTTGGTGATTTAACACTGATTCTGCCCTGGTAAGAAACGCATCAAGAGTCCCCACAACCCCCGCACCCACTGTAGGTTTACGTTTGTTCATAATGTCCAAGCACCGCAACTGAAGTTACCCCACTTACTGCTCCAACCCACACGGCCACACAAACTAAATGTCAGAGGGGTGGCCCAGCCCGGCCTTGACCGGTCCCTGACGGGCACAGACGGGCCCGCCCTTGGCCCGGGCTTCGACCCGGCTACGTCCCGCGCGTGTCTCGCGCTGCGGTGGGAGAGGCAGCGCTATAAGCGCGATGACAAGTGCCTCCCCCTCACGACAGCACCTGTGGCAGCAGCGAAGATTTCTGGGACCTGGAGTCCCCTTCCGCGATGCTGGACCCCTCGCAGGAAGCCTGGCACTGGGGATGTTGACCCTGGGACTCCTGTCCCACCAGGGCGTACAAAGCGTTCAACGAGGAAGTTTAAGGCAGCCAAAGGTAAGTGAATACACCCGCGCCGTGGGGGGAGAGGCAGCGCTATAAGCGCGATGACAAGCGCCTCCCCCTCACGACAGCACCTGTGGCAGCAGCGAAGATTTCTGGGACCTGGAGTCCCCTTCCACGATGCTGGACCCCTCGCAGGAAGCCTGGCACTGGGGATGTTGACCCTGGGACTCCTGTCCCACCAGGGCGTACAAAGCGTTCAACGAGGAAGATTAAGGCAGCCAAAGGTAGGTGAATACTCCCGCGCCGCGGGGGGAGAGGCAGCGCTATAAGCGCGATGACAAGCGCCTCCCCCTCACGACAGCACCTGTGGCAGCAGCGAAGATTTCTGGGACCTGGAGTCCCCTTCCGCGATGCTGGACCCCTCGCGGGAAGCCTGGCACTGGAGATGTTGACCCTGGGACTCCTGTCCCACCAGGGCATACAAAGCGTTCAACGAGGAAGTTAGGGCAGCCAAAGGTAAGTGAATACACCCGCGCCGCGGGGGGAGAGGCAGCGCTATAAGCGCGATGACAAGCGCCTCCCCCTCACGACAGCACCTGTGGCAGCAGCGAAGATTTCTGGGACCTGGAGTCCCCTTCCGCGATGCTGGACCCCTCGCAGGAAGCCTGGCACTGGGGATGTTGACCCTGGGACTCCTGTCCCACCAGGGCGTACAAAGCGTTCAACGAGGAAGATTAAGGCAGCCAAAGGTAGGTGAATACCTTTGGGTCAGTCAAGCTCGCGCTCTATAAAAATGCCCCCAAAAATTGATCTGACATTGTGTAATGTAACTAGCGCTCATGTAAAGTGCTACAACACCTTTGGGTCGCCCGAGTTCACATTATATAAACAAGCATCAGTGAAAATGCGACGGGAGTTGCCCAAGCCTTGCCCTGAACTGTGCTGCAAGATTGGACTGCTAAAGGACAGGTGACCGAGGCCCGCTAAAGCAACAAGCACAGAAGCAGGAGGGGTTTGAGGGAAATACTCTCACTTTGAAGTCAGAGAAAATTAAAGATGTGCTCTCGAAAACAGCATCTGAAGCGTCTGACATTTTATCCGGGGAGATTATGTGACGGGCTCCGAAACTGAACCACTGAAGACGGACAAACAGTGACACAAGCTGGAATCAAATTAAAAATAGCCCCCCAAATGAACACATAAACACAGAACCGTAATGTTAACAGTAATTGGATGGCGCTCTGTGGAAGGAAACCAAACACAAAAAGAAGGAACAAATAGGAGGGATTAACAACTAGTAAGCAAGCATTTTTGAACGACAATCGAAGGGGCGAATTAAAAGGCAATGGGTGGTCTGTAAGCCTACATAGTGAATACAGCATGTCTCGAAGAGACAGCGCATGTGCTGCCTAAGCTCGACCTAAAAACTCCACGCCACATTGGTCACTCTTCATTAGCAACTGCAACAACAGAAGGATCATAGTTTACAAAATGAAAAGAAAGCCCAACTGCTGGATCCCCTGTTACCAAGCAGAGCCCAGGCTTTTGTGTGTTTTTTGGGCCCCCTCAGATAAAATATTGTGGGTCTCACGCCCCTGGGCCACAGAAGTTAGCACCTGTGTTTCAGATCCCTTTGCCGATCTGCTTCCTGTACCTGGTTTATCTTTTCTTTTGAATCATGTTTTGCAAAAATTCCCCTAGTTTGTCATCAGAATAAAAAATATCTAACTCGAGAGGCATGATTATCTGAAACACATATTTGTTGATTAGTGTCTTGTCTTTTGTGATTGTGTGAGACTATTCCTCGCACTATCCAGTGACTTTGTGTTTGTTACCTTTGTGGCCGCTAAACACAATAAACTTGATCATACACCATGGAAGATGTCAGCCTTGATCTAAAATTTTAAGACAGTGGTTATCCAACCTCAAGCCTTGGGACGATGCAAAGGAAGTAAGACAGGTTATGAGACTGCCCTGTAGATCTCTCACAGGGAAATTACTGACCATTTAATTAGGAGGTGACCATACCCATTTTGTTTCTACCGTGACGTTAAAAAGCATAAGGAAGGGACACATTCACTGGTGGTTGGGAGTGCAGGTAGTGTAATGAAATTGAACCAGAATTGATTTTCTGGTTCAATGTTTCTACAAGATCTATCGATGTTACATGTACTAATGTAAGGATATCAGTAAATATGCACAGAATGTCATTGGATAGTTGAGTATGTATACGCGTTTTTAAATCATTCTCTAAAGGGAAGTGGTGCATCAGTGTTAATAAAGCAAGTGGTCATGGTTAGCCCATGGTTTGCATGAAGCATTTATGTAAGGTACTGTAGGTAAATAGCATTAGGTCAAGTATATTTACAGTGTAAGAGGGGAAAGGTATGGTACTACTGCATGCTGGTCCGTTACTTCTATTATGTATTATGCTGGAATTGCATTTCTGTTGGGCTTGCTATCCCTGACGAGGTGCTGAAGCACTTTGTGGCTGGTAGCATGCTACTCTGGAAAGCCAGGTTAGTGGTTATTCCATTGGTTATTGTTGTTTTTTAGTTGCTGTTGGTTATTATTGGCTATTGTTCAGATCATGCTTGTGCTTTCAAAGAGCCATTCCATGCATTTACTGCAACGTCTTTATGCTACATTAACTTAATTGGAGTTGATGTGAGGATAGTATGGGGTATGCAAGTTCATGCAGTGGTTGGTGGGATGAATGGATGCAAGGATGTAGTTTCAAAGAAGGAGGTTGTTTGTGAGGTAAAGGTAAATTGCAAAAACACAATAATAGAGAGAAGGCAGACAGGCATGCGGCCTAGTGTATGCTACACTCAGAGAGAGCTAGGCATGCAGAGAATGGAGGTTAAGGAGAGGGGCATTCAATAGAAAGGAAGCCTAAATAGGTGCCAGTTTAAAGTTGAGGTAAATTTTTCCTGCCTATTTTATGAATATAGAGCAGGTTTTTTGACAAAGCTTGCAATCTGAGGGTGTAAATCATAGAAAGGAAAAACATTATTCGATGGGATAGCATATAGCACCGTATTATCTTTATAGCTTCCAAGTTCCACCACCCCTTGTGGGGTACCAAATCACCGATTCATATTTGTATCTCGCTGCACAGAGATATATGTAAAATTCTATAGACAAATGGCTATTGCCTACCCGGCTAAGAAAGCTTAAATTGAATCTTGCAAAGAACGTACTGAGCTGGTTCTCCCCTTATCTTAGAAAGGGGCTGTTTGTAGCAGTTTGGGCTGACCTGGTGCTTCCTTGTTCATTCGTGAATGGTGCATGGCATTTGTTTGTAGACAGCAAGAATAGAATTTGTATTAGGATGCCCGCCGATGCTGTCTTCTTCCTTTTTTGAGGCAATCACATGGCTCCTTGGGGACCACCCGCCAGGCCCATTGGTATTGGACGTTGACTGGAACAGGGTGGTGGTGGATGTAATGCTTGACTGTCTTTGTGGAATGTGGGTGGGGGAGTTGCTCAATCGCTGCTATAGCCCTTTCTATCGGCGTCGGGCCTTGCTGGCCCTGGGATGCTTCACCGGAGGGTGCGGGGTTGCATGTTTTATTTTAGGTTGCACAACACATCCTCCCACCTGGACTGTTATGTCCTGCAAGACACGTTCTAGTGTCTCGACAGGCATAGAGTTTACAGCCACTCCCCTATGGGAGTGGGCACACTTGCACCCCCACACGCATCCCTCACAGGCGTCACGAGTGACGTGAGCCTGTCAATAAAAGGGCCCGGGTGCACGTGCTCGTGGCCAGTTGTGAATACCGTAACCATGTGTCTGTGTGCCTTACTGATGTAGCATGTGGGCCCTGGGCCCACAACACCACATTGGCGACGAGCTGGACTTGCCCGCGTGTGTGCAGCCGCCGTTTTGAAGGTGGTTGAGGAGGAGAATGCTGCCCGTGTAGAGGTCACCCCCTGCGAGCCGGAACAGGACGCGCCTGGTGGCCTGCGAGGCGTGAGAGGAGCCTGTGGCGGGACCCCTGCCACCAACTTGTTGAGGCTCCATCTGAAGCGGGAGCCCACCCCGCATTGAAGAGCCTGCTGCTGAGCTGTTCGGCATGGAGTAAGCCCCCGTGAGGACAGACAAGGTAGCTATTTCATAAGTATTTATTGTGGTAAAAAGGCCCGCAGTCATCTCATTACGGAACAGGTCTCGATGACAGCTGATGCGGGAAAAGCTGGGTACGCCCCACGGTGACGTGAGTTAAATAGTGTTAAGGGATTGGAAGTGACGTGGAGAGAAACAGCCAATAGGGAACATTGATGACCAAACCACCAAAGATAAACTAGAAGGTGAACAATATACAACACCCTACGCCGCCAGGACTAAAAGAAAGACTTACCGGGAGATGAAAGCAAGTTCTGCTGCCCGGCCGGAGGTTCCCCCACAGAGTGTGCGCCTTTGGCTGCCTTCACGGATGGTGCCCTGCTCATGGAGGCAGGGGCGTGTGGCAAGCAGGTCTACAGGAGCAGCCCTGGATGGACCACGATGCCCGCCGGTAATGGATTGAACCGGCGAGAGAGGGACCAGTTCTGCCCATGCTGCAAGGTGCCAGCGGCAGCGGGCCGAGTTACACGCAACCTGTGAAGGCCCCCACGAAGTGAGAGAGCGCCCGGAGTGAGAATAAACGCTCTGCACCAAAGGCCACAGAGCTAAACTAAAGTGAAGCCTCAGAGCGCACAGAACAGAAAGCAACACTGCCATCTAGTGGCCGCTTTGCGTCACTGCAGTCAGGAATGAAAGGCTCATAGTGTAAGGACAAGCCTGCAGCAAAGTTAACCCGGTTGCTGCAGCCTACAAGCAGTGCCAAGAACAGAAGAAGCTAAGTCCAGGCTTGTACTAGAAAAAAAAAATAATAAACAAAACAAATATGGACATATGCATTGCAGCCTTCCCAATAAATAGAAGAAAAGAGAACAGTTTCCAACCCCAGCGTTAACACAACGGAAAGACTGCCAGGACAGGCAGAGATTGCAAAAGGAGAGGCAGCTCCATGGGCAGATGTAGAAAGGAACAGACAATGCGCAAGAACGCGCCAGTAGTTCAGGGCACAACAGCAGAGAGCATTCAAGTAGCTCGAAACTGCCCCAGCCAAGAAGGACGCTGCCAAGTAGCCCAGAGCTGCCCCGGCGAAGAGAAGCAACAAGGAGCCAAGCATGGTCCAGTGAAGGTAATAGGACCGAAAAGCAGTCAAGCCCCATGAAGGTGCAAGGGGAACGTTTGCAGAGCGCACAACCCCCAGTGGCTGGGTGACACCACCGCAAGCAACAAAGAAGAGTGAGCACGCCAAATGCCAGAAGAGGGCGCCCAAGGAAAGACGCAGCGTGCGCCGTCCGAGGTGCGTGACACACGCGCCCAGAAGAATGTCAGTAGAGGTGAACGCCCAAGAGAAAAAACAAAACCTCTCTGAAGGACAAGAAGCACTGCTGGGATCAGCAGGGAGGTCCCACACATCTCCACAGCAGCAAGGGAGCACAGAAGGGGCCAAACGCAGCACAGTGTCCTCCCTCACGCTGCCTCAAGAAGGAGTCATCAATGACCCAAGGCTGGCACGAGGAGAGTTGCACACCACAAGTGGCCAGCTGCCATCACAGCTCCCTACTACTCGTGGAAGCCATTCCCTGGAGAGGGAACACACGGAGTAGGAGCTTCAAGAAGCTGCATGAAGAAGGAGCACCCGAAGTGAGTGGCTGCTTGCCACGCAGCAGAGAAGAGCGACAGAAGTCTCACCCGCATGGTCCAGAGACCAGTGAAGTTCAACGGCCCGTTGGCCTTGTTAGAACATGGTGCATGTCAATGCACCTGGAGAAGATGCAGAAGAAGAGTGGAAATCGTGTCACCAAGAAGAGCTGGACGAACGCAGATGTGTCAAAGACAACGAGAGGAGAAGCACGAGGACTCGTAGCACCACAAGCCAAGAACACCTCCAAAGACACCAGACTTCCACCAAGGCGGACCGACGGCCCTGGCAACAGCACCAAGGGAGAACCACACGTAAGCCGCAGCAAGCGCAAACCGCGTTGCTCCCATCGCTTCACAGTGAGACCGTCCAGCCCCGAGTGTCGGCAGTTGGAGTCGAACGGCATCCCTGCCCCTGACCGCAAATGCCAGAGGTGCAAGAGAAGATTCAGAAGAGGCAGTCATGTGGCTACGACGTTCATCCAGAAACCTCCTCTCCTAGCTGATCATCGCCACCTGTTGTTCAGGCCCAATGGCAGCTACGTCATCAGGGCCATGTGCATGACACCGCACTCAGCAAGATATGTGGAAGTGTGACCGGAGGGTCTGCACCAAGAATCGGACAACCAGCTGAGGTCAGAAGGGGAAGTTGTGAGTGGCAGGGCCGGACGATGAAGAAAACCCAAGCTACAACAGGAGTGAGTCCTGACACAGCGACAGCAAGGGAAGAGGGGGATAACCCGAAAAGGAACTGGCAACTGCACAGCGGGAGTCCGAGGGTAAGCCGCACAGCCTGCGCGAACCGAGTCTCATGCCTCACGTTTCTCAGCGTGTTCATCACTCCTCCGTCATCAAAGTCCCCAACAGCCCAAGAAGTCCAAGGACATGAATGCAAGTGCCTCTCCAGAGAACATGGAGTTACCTGGCCACTCCCTGCCTCAGGTGATCGACTCCAGAATATACGCCTGCAGCCATCAAGGCAAGTCATCACCCGCCATTGTCCAAATTCACCACACGGCTGGCAATGCTACCATGCCAGTCCTCATCAAGTGCATCTACCGACACCATCTCGAATACACATGGAGTGGAGTCCTACACTATTGCCAAGCTGGCCAACAAGAAGACTCAGAGGCTACCTGCTAACCTGGTCTGCACATGAACTGCGGCAGCGAGAGCATGTCCTGACCAAGACCCATACACCCTTGAGGTTTGTGCGAGAGACTGGCTCCTTGGCGGTTCGCAGCTGCCCCCAGCCGGCACATACGCAGCCCCAATCTCAGCCTACCAGCAGTCCCGTGGCAAGCCCGACGAAGGGCCTCCCCAGGCGGGAGAGCTGGAAGAGACATTGCCCCACCGACAGGTCACTGGACACAGCAAGACAGCCTAAGAGAGACTTCAGGCAATCCTGAAATAATCCAGTGAACTTTCACCATGGACTCCCACCATGATCTTGACGCACCCAGTAAATGAACTATTGTTACACACCACAAACCATCATCCAGGTCAGCGGACGGAAGTTACGTGGAACTAAAGGACATGCTTACACCGGCACATTCCTAGTGCGCAGATGACATCTTCAAGCAAGAGTTTGTGTCCTGAACTGATCAGGTTAAATGATGAATACCTGCTGAGAGTGTCCTGCCACAGTTTGAATTCACCAGCCCTTATCCGCCGTCTTCCTGATGCCGGACCCGAGAAACTGATGGACCCTGTGGTGTATGTTTTGTTACTGTTCATCCCCACAGGTTGAACTATAGAGCTTTTGTTTATTAAAAGTTTGGAGGAATGTTATGTCCTGCGAGACACGTTCTAGTGTCTCGACAGGCATAGAGTTTACAGCCACTCCCCTATGGGATTGGGCACACTTGCACCCCCACACGCATCCCTCACAGGCGTCACGAGTGATGTGAGCCTGTGAATAAAAGGGCCCGGGTGCACGTGCTCGTGGCCAGTTGCGAATACCGTAACCATGTGTCTGTGTGCCTTACTGATGTAGCATGTGGACCCTGGCCCACAACACCACACTGGACTAATTATTTGTTACTAAGATGCTCTCCCACGACGTTATAGATGTGCAGCTACTTCCTAGATGTCTCACCGATATCGCTCAGACTGTGATCTGGCCGTCGCTTGTCCCCCTTGCGCTGGCGTTTATCGGCATGGCCCCTTGGGACGCAGAATTCATCTTCCATGTTGGAGACTCACTGGGACGTCATCTCGAAGAGAACAGAGGTACGGTGTCTTCCCTGGGCATCCTCTAGGAAACGATGCTGGCAACACTTCGGGGTGAGATCGCTAGTTATTTGACAGTCAAGAAAAGCAAGTAACTGCAGGAGATACGGGAACTCGAGACACAGATCTGTCATCTAGAAGGGCAGAAAGCAGCCAGCCTCCACCGCACGCGGTGGAGGGACATAAACTTGCTGCAAGAGTGGGTGCGTGGCTTTTTGATGGATGATCCTAAATTGGTGTGGCTTGCAGCACAGCCACATCTATAACAGTGGGGTGACAAGGCAAATAAACTCCTGCCCAACTCTGCTCGATGGTCGTGCACCATGCCCCAGTCTCAAATGTTTGCGACGGGCTCTGTAACAAAATTATCGAGGAGGTGCAATAGCACAACAATTTGAGCAATACTACACTGTGCTCTACGAATATGGCGACACCCTGTCAGAGCCGCTGATCTCTCAGTTTGTTGTGGACTTGCCTCCTTGGGCACTCACAATGGCTGAGTAGCGGTCGCTGGAGGGAGAGCTGACGGAGAGGAACTGATGACGGCTCTGGCCCTTCTCTGCTACTGTAAAATGCCGGGAACATTTTCCCAGTGAGTTTTACAAACCCTTTATACACAAACGGATCAAGCATTTTGTGGGGTGACCGGGGAGGCAACTGACTGTGGCAGATTGCCTCCGGGCTTTCGCCGGGCTAAGATAGTGGTGATTCCAAAAGCTAGGAAACCCCAGACCAGTGCTCCTCTTACAGACCCAATTCCCTACTTAACCTGAAGGTGAAAATCTTGGCCAAAGCCCGGGCGGGTCACTTGATTGGAATTCTGGTGCACCCAGACCAGGCGGGGTTCATGCCTGGGCGGACCACTAGACATAATATTCGAAGGGTTCATAGCGCTATAGTCCCGAGGCCATACTCCTAGCGAAATAGAAAAGCCATTTGATTCAGTTAGCTGAACTCACTTCTTTACCCTCTTGCAGCAGCTAAACTTTGGTCCCTGGTTTATCGCCTACATCCGCCTTCTTTATACTGACTTGATGGCGCACGTTCGGGTAGGTACGGTGGTATCCAACCCGTTCCTTAATAGGCAGGGAACACGGCAGGGCTGCCCTCTATCACTCCTGCTGTTTGCAATAGCAATGGAGCCACTTGCTGAATGGCTACAAGTTGATGCACAGGTGTCGGGATTTGACTGGAGCTTGGCACTGTCAGACCGCATGGCCCTTTATACAGATGATGCGGCGATCTTTTCTACGCACTCTGAGACCTCGGGTCCACAGATATTGCATCTACTGTGGATATTTATGCTGGGTGACTAGTCTACCAGTGGCTGCCCGGTGCTTTAAATACCTAGGCATGTTTGTGACACCTGACGCAGCGCTGACTTGGGGAATGAACATCCAACTGCTGTTGGACAGATTACAGTCGGAGATGTGGGCCGCCTTCCCATTGTCCCTTTGGGGTGGTCCACCATCTTTAAGATGGTACCTTCTCCTGTTTTTATATCAACTACAGAATTACCCCTATGCCTTACCTAAATCCTTTTTTTCTTGCCTTCACTCCCTACTCAGAAGCTTTCTATGGAATTATTATATGACCCCCCGCATAGTGCTTACTAAATGCTTCAAGGCCACCTGTGATGGTGGTATTGCAGCTGAAGATGTGTAAAGTTACTATAGGGCCTCTTACCTTGTAATCATCAATGAATGGTGATCGGATACTCAGTGGAATCCAGCCTACGCTACTCAAAAATGGTCTCTCGGAGACCTGACCATACTCCCCCTGCGACTAGGACAGTAATCCTGATGTGGTGGTCGGCCCAAAAAGTTGTGGCTTGGGACAAGAGGCTGACGGGCCAGACCTCCCTATGGGCGGGTACCATGTTACCACAAGTGACACGGCTGCTGGGTTTTCGTGACTGTGACACCATCAGGATCTCCACCATGGGAGATGTACTTGAGGGGATGACACTTTAATACTATCAAACCTTGCAGGAGGAATAGTCCCTTCGCCGCAGCCAGCTTTTCTGCCATCTACAGCTGTGACACGCCCTCCTGCCCTATCTTACTGGTCTGGATGAGCTCCCTGACTTCCACCTGCTAGAAGCTAAACTGCTACAGGGTGATCTGGGTGATCACAAGGTATCACAGGTTTATTGTTCCTTGACACATGCATGATATGTTCGGGGAGTTGTGTACCACCTGGGAGCACGACCTGGGGACCAAGTCTGACGACCACTGGGTAGAGGCCTGCGCCTCCCTGAGGGGTGCGTAGATCTCTGCAAACTACGTCTTATTCAATTAAATTATTTACACAGGACCTACCTTACCCGCTACATGCTCAACGGCATGGGGGTGATTACTTTGCCCCTGTGCTTATGGTGCCACAGTCAGGTTGGGGACTTTCTGCATACTACATGGAGGTGCCCTATTCTTCGCCCATTTTGGGAGGGTGTCTTGAACTGCATGGGGAATGTCCTGGCTCGGTCAATGCCCCAAGACTCAGAGCTGGTCCTTTTACACAACTATCTTGATATGGCATGACACTTCTCTGGATGGGTCTCACACTGGCCAAGAGGGATGTGGTGCACCACTGGAACCCCACCGTCGCGGGCAGCATGGAAGAAAGGGATAGACTGGCGCATTGTTGGAAAATGGCCCTTTCTGCAGGGCCACCTCCAAACCATTTGCCTTCCTCCTCACCTTTTTGCTGAACTTGCTTTAGTTGGCCTTTGGACTCTGTGCACTTTAACACTGCTAACCAATGCTAAAGTGCTTGTGCTCTCTCCCTAAAACATGGTATAATTGGTTTACACCTGTTTGGCATATTTAATTTACTTGTACGTCCCTTGTAGAGTGACATGCCATATACCCAGGTCCTGTAAATTATGTGCTACTTGTGGGCTTGTAGCACTTATTATACCACCCACCTAAGTAGCTTTGTAAAACTTGTCCCAGGCCTGCCATTGCAGCCAGAAGGCAGTGTCACACTGCCATGTCGACTCGGAATTTAAAAAACCCTTGCAACATAAAGAACTAAAAACGCTTGCCAAGCCTTTAACCCCCATTTTATGTGACATAAATAAGTCACCCCTAAGGTAGGCCCTAGGTAGCCCATAGGGCAGGGTGCTGTGTAAGTAAAAGGTAAGACATGTACTTTTCAGTTTTACATGTCCTGGTAGTGAAAAACTCCTAAATTCATTTTTCACTACTGTGAGGCCTACCACTCTCATAGGATAACATTGGGGATTCCTCATTATATTTAATAAGCTGTAATTCCTAATTGAGAGGAGGTAGATCTGTCATGTTTAGTACCTATGGAATTGTAATTATAAATCTTCTTTAATTGCAAAGTTTGATTTACGGTTACAGTTTTCGAAAGTTGCACTTTTCCACTCTTAGCCCTGTGTGCCTGCAGCCTGTCTCTGATTGCATGTCTGGGTTGGGTGACAGCTGGTCTTTGTGTATTACATCTAGAAAGCCACACACAATGGGAGCTTAGGTTTTACTTGCTGAGCCATACTGGGAGGATGGGAAGGAGGAGCTGGGAGCAGCCTCACACTTACACCTAAATAAGCTGTGTCCTGTCCCCACACAAAGGGCTGCATACCCTCCTGTAGTGAGTCCAGAGCCGGGCAGGAAGGGAAGACCTCTGTACACTTCAAATACCATTCTTTGAGGTCTTCCCCACTTAAAGGCATCACTGGTTATAAGAACTGGACCTCAGACCCTACCACTTCAGTACACTTTTGGAACTGTGGATACTTTGCCAGGAAGAAAGATTGCAGTGCTGCTGCAGGACTGCCAATCTGCTGGACTGCTGCTTTGGAAGGACTGCTTTCTTGTCGTGCTCAGTGGCGGCCAGCACAGCTCGTGGATTATGGGGGGGGGGGGGGTAGGGGGTGTAGGGGACGTGCGGGTTACAATTTAAAAAAAAAAAAAACACTTACCTTCTGCCAGGTCCCGTGTATTCTCTGCTCCTGCTCTCGTCGTCCAGGAACAGGAAGCACCCAGCACACATGCTCCCCTGACCAATCACAATACTGCAATGCAGCGTTGTGATTGGTCTGCCGTGACACAGCGCTCAGCCAGGGGTTGGAGGGATGGGCATGTTCTCAACGCAGACTGTAATGCAGTCTGCATGGAGAACACTGAAAGTGCGCATGACTGTTTTGGGCAGCCCTCCTCCCCTGCTCTTCCACCCCGCCCGCCCCCTCATGCACACTGCCACAGCAGGAGGACAAAATAAAATGATAATAACATTATGTTATTATCATTTTATTTTTTCCTTTCTTTTCCTGCTTGAAGGCAGTGGGGCGACGCTCCTCCACCTTAGCGGAGGAGTCGCCAATGGCTGTGATAAGCTGCAGCCCTTCTTCCTTGGGAGAAAAGGACTGGACCTGCATCACTTGCCCCCAGAACCCAGAGTGACTCCAAGAGCTAGTTGGCTGGCCTCCTGATCTGAAGTCTCAGGGACATAAAAGACTTCCAACTATCTTGCTTCTGCACCTGGACTCCACCATCTGTGAGTCTGCCCTGCCAAGTGGTGCCAAGTCAGTCCTTGACCCTTGGAAGTGGGCCTAAGGAGCTTGCTCTAAGGGCACCAACGCATCGTCCTCGATGCGGAGAACAAAACCAGCGCATTACCACTACGTTGGTCAGCACCAACGCATTACTGACACTGCGTGGATCGGACCTGACGCATTGCCCCTGTTGCATGGATCAGAACTGGCACATCGCTGCTATTGCGTGGCTTGGAGACGCCGCCTTGCATTCAGAACCAGTACTGCGCAACGCTCCACTTAAAGCTTGGTCCCCACATAACCGCTGGCAACAACGCTGAAACTCTGCAGTGCAGCAACCCATTCATTGCAGCCGACTCATCGCGAGCTGCTGCGCGACCAGGACCATGGCATCGCAACGTGAATCAACGCTGGCACATAGCCTTGTCAGAGCTCGGCATCATTGTCGACAGGATCCTCGACGTCGATGCAACCCGGACTAAGGAACTTTTGCTCAGTGGGCCAAGCCTGTTCCCTGTAGTCGGCCTGAACTTTTGACTTTGTCCCTGTCCAGCGCGATCAGCTATTCCTTGTTGGCGCTTTCTGGTTTTTGGCACTATTTTCACTTAAATCTTTAAAAATCAATATCTTCGGTTTTACTTGTTGGATTTTTGTGGCTTTGGTGTCAAATAATGTATTAAAATATACATTTTTCAAATTTGGTTTGGGATTTTTCTCGTGTTTTGTTTTCACTTTATTATTGTTTGTGTGCTGCATAAATACTTTACACATTGCTTCTAAGTTAAGCCTTACTGCGTGTATGCCAAGCTACCCAGGGTTAGCACAGGTTCATTTAGTGACTTTTTGTGGTTCACCCTGCAAGGGATGGTGGCTGCTGCTTGACCAGGGCTCACACCCCAGTCAACCAACAACCCAATTTATCACATGCATGATTAGGGATCGGCCAGTTTACACAGCTATAGGTTGCCCTCAGAAGCATGGCAGAGTTTGCGGTGATTGGGCAGCGTATAGAGGCACACAGTTGGGAAGCGACCGCTCTCCTGTTTTAGACAATGAGGGGGTGTTAGAAATGGGGGTGTTTAGTTGGCAGAGGTTGGTACCTTTGTCCAAATAGGGACCCTTGCTTCTAGTCAGGGTAAGGGGGATACACAATTTAGATAACCCCTGCTCACCTCCTTGGTAGCTTGGCACGAGCAGACAGGCTTATCCCAAAGGCAATGTGTAAAGTATTTGTACCAACACTCACAGTAACCCAGTGATAACACCACAAATGGACACCACACCGGTTTAGGAAAAAAAAGTATCTTTATCTAAACTTAACAAGACCAAAACGACAAAAATCCAACACACAAGTATTTAAAAAAATGACTTTCAAAAGGTTTTAGCAACTGAGTACATAGAAAACTATGGATGCATGATTTCTTGAAAAGTACCTGTTGTTGCGATAAAGTTCACCAAGCCAAACAGCCGCAGCGATGAGAAGCGTCGAAAAACAAAGAGATACGTTGTTTCTGAGACCTTCATGGATGCGATGCAACAGTTCCGCTGTACACAGGGGAGCGATGCATCGGGTCCAGTCTGCAGGGGGATGCGATGCGTCGGTTTTGAGACGATTCCGATCCTCGGGTGATGCGTCGGGGAAAATTTGCGGCACAGGGACGATGCGTGGAAATCCGGGATGCGTCGGCGAACGATGCGGCGAGCGGCGCTGTATCAACCTTTTCAGCCGCGATCCCTCGATGCATCGATTCTTGCAGCGGCGACAGGCACTGCGTCGGTTTCAGCAGCTGCGCGGCGGTGCGGGGAGATCCTTCTCGCACCACGGCGTTGCGTCGAAAAACTGTCACCAGAAGAGCGATGCGTCGACTTTCTTGTTTGTTGCGTCGCTTTCCAGCTCCCAGCAGCAGAAACAACCTCCAGAGACACCACACAGTCACAGGCACTCCTGGCAGGTCAGAACTCCCAGCAAGGAAGTTCAGGGGAGCTGGGAGTGAAGTCTTTGTGTTCCTGAGACTTCAAAACAGGAGGCAAGCTCTACTCAAGCGCTTGGAGACTTTCCTCAAGCAGGGGACACAGCACACAGCAAAGTCCTTCTCCTTTCTTTGGCAGAAACGGCAACTGCAGGCCAACCCCAGACACACAGCAAGGGCAGTACTTCTCCTCAGTTTCTCCAGCTCTTCTCCTCAGCAAAGGTTCCTCTTGATTCCAGAAGTAGTCTAAAGTTCAGGGGTTTTAGGTCTAATACTTATACCCCAAAATGTCTTTGTTCTCTTTGTGCAAGGGTCTCTAAGCCCAGTCCAAACCAGTTCTGTCCTCTCTGCTGCAGCTGCCGGGCAGGAGGTGGAGACAGCATTGTGTAAGGCAGACAGGCCCTATTCAGGTGCAAGGGAAATCTCCTCCCACCACTCTAAATGCAGACTGGCCTATTCAGGTGCTAGTGAGAACTCCTCCCCCTACTCTGAATGCAGCCCAGGTCTATTCAGCCCAGCCCTGACTCATTCAGGAAAGGCAGGACACACATCAACCCCCCCGGTGGGTGTCTGAGAGAATGTACCTCCCCAGCCCCTGTCACTCCAAAACCAGACAGTCAATACACAAACAGGCAGAGGCACACAGAATGGTTAAACAAGAAAATGCCTACTTTCTAAAAGTGGCATTTTTAAACACACAATTTAAAAGCCATCTTCAGTAAAAGATGTGTTATTAAATTCTGAGTTCAGAGAGCCTAAACCTTATTTTTCTATCTTGTTCCAATGGGAAGTTATATTTAAAAGATGTTATAAATAAAATCCTGTTCTATCCTATTGGGCAAGATAGCCTTTCAATAGTGAAAAACGAAATTGGCAGTATTTCACTATCAGGACATGTTACACACATCAGTACATGTCCTACCTTTCACATACACTGCACCCTGCCCAGGGGGTACCTTGGGCCTACCATAGGGGTGCCTTACATGTAAGAAAAGGGAAGGTTAGGGCCTCGCAAGTGGGTGCACTTGCCAAGTCGACATGACAGTTAACAACTGTGCACAGACACTGCAGTGGCAGGTCTGAGTTACCTTTTCAGAGCTACTCATGTGGGTGGCACAATCAGTGCTGCAGGCCCACTAGTGGCATTTGATTTACCAGCCCTGGCACACTTAGTGCACTTTACTAGGGACTGACCAGTAAGTCAAATATACCAATCATGGATAACCAATCATGTTCACACCTTACACAGAGAGCATAGGCACTTTAGCACTGATTAGCAGTGGTAAAGTGCCCAGAGTCCTAAAACCAACAACAACAGGTCAGGAAAAAATAGGAGGAAGAAGCAAAAAGTTTGGGGATAACCCTGCAAAAAGGGCCAAGTCCAACAGGGGGAGAGCAGGTCATACACGAGCACTGATCTAAAATGGTAAACAGACATAATATCGAGTTTTTATTTTCGAAGTACAAAAATATCGAGTTGGAAATATCGACGGGACAGAATATCGACATCAAGAATATCGGTGACCAGAATATCGACATGAAGGTAAGAAATATCGTTATTTTTAATATCGAAGTCAGTAATATCGTTTGTCATAATATCGTTGTTAATAATCTCGATATTTATATTAGTGTTCTGTATTTTAGTATGTATGTTAATAGTATGTGATCTAATGTTTTTTGTATAAGTATATCTGTTTTTTTAATGTATTTCTGAAATTTTTAGAAGTAAATAACTTCTAAATTTTATGTAAATTAAATGTTGCGTATTTTAGTTCTGTAGCGGGTTGTGGGTTTATAGGAGAATAGGGTGGGAAGTAATTTAATTTTAATAAAGTAATCAATAATTTTTATTGATTATTATTTATAATTAATTTTTTATTCATTAAATATTAATTGGTTTTTAAATTTTATTAATTGATTAGTTAATTAATTAATTAAATTGTGTTATTTTTTGGGAGTGGGTTGTGGGTTTATAGGGGAATAGGGTGGGAAGTATTTTAATTATAATTAATTAATAAATAATTTTGATTAATTAATATTTATGTATTTAATATTTTATATTGTAAATTGTCGTAATTAATTAATTATTAATTAGTTATTATTTGGTTGTTAATTATTAAAAATTAATTGGTAAATATCTTAGGGGCCCATTACGATGGCGGGCGGAAGCACAACCGCCGTGCTGGCGGATGCAAAAACCACCAGTTACCGCCGGCACGCAGCAGTCCACACGCCCGCCCAATTACGATGCGAAAAGCAGGCCAAACACCGCCGGCAAGCCAGCAACACCGTCCGCCATCAAAGTGCGCCCGTACACGTAGCGGCGCAGCCCAACTGACACACACCGTCCGACGAAACACGTCCCGCCCGGCGTATAAATTACGATGCCGCAAACAAACGGCTCCCACGGCTAAGAGACACCGCACGTGAAAGAGAGGCGGTAACACGGACGCAGAGCACGGACAACGAAGAAGCGGCACCCCGGGCATGAATCCAGCACTGCAGGCCCTTCCCATGCTTCTGCTGATGCACCACCAAGGACGCAACGTACCGCGGAGACGCAGGTAGGCACACACACAACAAGTGCACGCAAACAGCGCACACAGTGCAAGGGCGGAAAAAGCGGACAACCCCCCACCAGCGCGTGTACACTACACATCCACCATTGCATCCACATATGACACACAGGCCAAATCCTAACATCGCGGAACACATGTGTACACACCACCTGGGACTAGGAACCAACCACCCCGTCACGGCCCCAAAGCGCCGATGACGCCGCCACACATGCGCACAACGCAGAGGCCAACCGCAGCGCCATGCATGCGTCGCACACAGACACAGGGACACAACCAAGCAGCACACACATCAGCCCCACCCCGAACGCACATGACACGTGACAGGCCTGCCACAGACATGTCCCCAACGCCCAATTCACGGACAACACCCAACGCCACACAACCGACGCACACATGTCAGTGAAGTCACGCAACAGCAGGACACACCCCAGTGTAACAAACATGGCGTAGCACACAGCGGCGGCAACACCAACTAGGAGAAGCAGGGCCCCTTCGGGAAGAGGAACGCCAGTACCACACTGAAAAACCCATACCACCCTGCACATATGAACAAGACATATGAAACGGAACACCAAAGAGCCCGGGGACCGACAACAGGTGGCCCAAGAATAACATCCACACACAAGGCCCAACGCAGAGCGGAAAGGCAGCCTGCCGCCCACACAAGGGAGAGCAGACAGCACTGAATGACCTTCCATTCCAACTCCGAAACCACAGCCCTACGACAGAAGCCGGTGAATACAGCCATTGTCCAAGAATAGACCAACACAGGCATGCCGAGGAGACCGACCACAGGGCAGATAGCGCATATCACAGAAGCACACAACGGACGGGGAAGAAAGAAGAAAATACTCCCCCATGTCGGCCACATGCAAGTTAATTGGAAGGAGTCACACAGCACTGACCTTGAACTGTCTGAGAAGCATGTGGGAAGAGGGCCCGTGTCCTCCAAACAAGCCAACAGAACACAAGTCCTGTCTCCCTACGACTACACAGAGCTCACAGCAACCCCGGAGCGTGCACATTGCAGACTGCACACACAGCCGGAGCACGCCATCTCAACGAACCGCTGCGAAATGGCAACCGCAACACACCTACCCAACTACGCCGAACAGCTCAAGCTGTACAAAACCAACACGATACATACATTGGGATGCGATCTCCTGTCCCTGCTGAACGTAAGTTACCGACTGACTTACCGCATCACATTGTTCAGCTGCGTCATGCCCGTCTTCTACTGTCGGAGGTGTCCCTACCAGCATCCCGTCGAGATATGCCTCTCCAACCCGGCATGTCTGAAGGCGGACCTGCTACCACTACTCCTCCCTCTGGACGCACACGACAGGGCCTGCTCTGCCTATGGGGGCATGGCGTATGTGGCCAACATCGCACCCGCACTGAAATGGGACCACTGTGCCTCCACACGACGGATCATCGAGAACAGCTACATCGAATGTCACCCAGCATGCCCCATCATGGTCCTCCAAGGGACAACTTACGAACAACACCTTGAGAGCCACCATCCGCTTCATTGGCTGGCAAACATGTACACCACCAATGACATGGAAGCCCTGCTGGACGGCATCGCATACCTGACAACCTGTAAATACGTCGGACCACAACGCAGGTTCCCCGAGTGACCTATGAAGTCCAACCCCGCACCCATGCTCAGCTTCCGCACGGACTGGCCAGTCACCACCACAACAGCCATACCAAACGACCGGCAACTGTAACCACACCATCAACGACATCGCCATGACATCGGATATGACCGGGACATGCACACTGTTCCCCATCACATCCAGGAACACCGCATGCATCGTGGGAGGCAGTGGCATGGGCTCTGTGTATCGCACCCACATGGACGGAACTGCACGAACAACCAGGACACGACATGGATCCAGCGCACATGGACACACACACCGCTCAGTGGACATGAATAGGTCGCCTGGAGTCTGTGGGTGCTGCACCCCTCCCACCCCCGCCCCGGGAATCCCATACCAGGACCTTTGCATGGACGACAAGTGCATACAACAACAACACGACCCCAGTGACTGTGACATGTCCAGTAACCACCACAGTGCAACAACAAGTGGCACGCCGCTGCATGCACGCAAGCACATGCCCTGATGTCATCTCACATGCACGCGTGCATGAGGAACAACCGCAGCAAACCTGTCACATGGAACTGAGATGGACTGTGCCCATGATGCCGAGCGGTCTGGTAGGCTACATGTATACCGTCTGTGTCAAAGTCCGCAGCTCCGCAGCTATACGTAAATGTACATTAGCACAGCCTTGGCCAAGCAGATGTAACTCTGAAGCCCACATCCCACATGCAACAGCCAATCACATGTAACCCCACACCCTATCCAATTTGTAATCATGCTCAGTATATCCTCAACATGTATTCCACTGCCAGTAGTGTCCACTATACTGCATCACAGAGGACAGAAGACTCAATATAATGTTTGAAACCAAAACTGTCTCCGCTGACTCATTTCACAAGTACGAATGAGAGAGGATGAGAGTATGTGAAGTACACGGCAGTCGTGACATGACCATGTAGTCCACTGGTATTGGATGTCAACGCAAATGAGTAGCACTACTGTGGAAGACACACATGTGTCGTGTGAAGTCGTATGGACGCAGTGCTCAGGTGGGTGGGTGCGACGGGTAGATGCGCACATGCCAAGTTGGAGCACGCCGTGTTGGGAGGGGTCATGAACAGTACACCACCGCTTCCCTGGGCATTGTGAGAGGACACCTGTCGGGGGGGAAGTGAACACGTGTGTGCACAGCAGCCGGGCACACGAACAATGCGGTACCAGGCGCACACGTCAGCCCACCCTCCGTGGACAAGCTGGATCCTGTTGTGCGCCCGCCATGCCCCTTGACAAGGCACACACAGCCCCAGTCGACCAGGTGTAACCCCAACATAGTCAATCCGCACAGGCGATACAGGGCACGGGATGGCAGTGGAGCATGGTGTGTGAGAGGTCTCCTCGCGCTCCTCCTGGTCATATCACGCAGGCAATAGAACCTCAACGTCCAGCATGGCAAAAAGTCAAATGGAAGTGTAGGGGGACGCACCACAGCACGAGCAGCACTGACGTCACGGGAGGTGGCTCGCACCATCCCATCCATTGCCCATCATACCAACCACGCCACATGCCATTGCGACTAAGTGCAAGCGCGTGCGCCACCACCCCTGAGCCCTCCCCAGAGAGGCCAAAGAGTGAATGTGTGGGCCATCAGCCACAGACGGACGCGGCCTGGCCGCAAGGGCAGCCACAGCCACTGGGTGTCGCAGGTGGCGGATCCGGAAGGCGAAGACTGTGATGCATAGTCCATGCAGGCCGGGTCTCCATTTGGGGCACCACGCAGGTGGACGGCGTCCCGCCACACATCATACCCTGAGACAGCCCACTCGTGCAACTGGACCCACACATACACTCCTTGCCCTCTCTGGTGCGAGCTTGGGGCTGCCTGTGCAAGCGCTAGCCTCGCAGGTGAGCATGCATATTGGGGGGCGAGGGGAGGACATGAGGGCTGGGGCGAAGATGACTGTATCACTGTCAGTTAGTACAATGGATGACCCAGATGTGGAAAGGAAGAGACGTGTCCCGTGTGTACTGCAACTAGTCGCCAATCCAACTACCCCCCATGTCCGGAATGTAAGCCCGCACCTAGGCCCGCCCATCCGCCACATCGAACATACCACCAGCACGACAACCTTCCCATTCGAAACACTGACTGGGGTGGCGACCAGTGAACAATCATGTGTAGCCTACCCACGCGTACATGTGGGCCCTCCATGATCCATGTCACCTGCGGCAAAGACATGACATGCGCAATGAGGGGAAGTGAGGAGAGCTGTCCGCCCCACGCGCAGAAGGTGCATCAGCTCCACAGACCCAGCAGCGAGTCCAGCAGGGGTCACATGTGCAGGGGCAGCTGTGCCTGGTGTGAAGGCACATGCATATAGACAGCACATCGACCAATGTGTAGTCTGCCCACATCCACAGTCCATCATCATGCGGACATAGGAATTGAACACAGGGCAACACATCTTAGTTGGTGCACCCACCGTGACCAACAATGCGCAATCATCAACGTACCCGCCCTGTGCATGGCCCCCCACCCAACGGAGGCACATCCAGTGCCACCATCCCACACACACAAGCCTTCCACGGAACATGCTGTGTCCAATGGTCAGTACAGAGTCAGCGCCCATCTGGTGGATCCTGAACAGGAGACACATGCACACACATGCCAGCTCCCACTATGTACGTCTGCCACCTGGCACGTGCAATGTAACCTCTCACCTGTGACGTGTGACTGCAAGCACACAGCCGTCTTGGCATGGGGCTGTCAATGTGGACACCTGTCAATGTTTCGGGAGCTGTGATCCGTACAGTGCTGTACATAGGGTGCAGTGCTGACACCTACTACTGTCTCATATCCCCTCGTGCCACAGGTCCCACTTGTTTTGGCCGCTCAGCCTGTGCCCACATCGTCGTCGTCGTCGTGTGCCATACTCATCCAGCCTCGGAAGCAGTTCCATGCTCAGCAGACACTCATGTTGCCGTGGCGTTGCCGCTTGACGAATATGCAGTCAGTCCCCATCAGCACGCCCCGCAAGTCATTGGGGCCTAGATCCCCATGTGCATGCACATGGCAGTGGTATGTCTCACTAGCCATTGCCATTGTTGGGAGACCTGTGTAAGTGTATTGTGGCCGTGCCGTCCCAGCTTGACAGCTGGGCTGTGGCTCATGTGCTTGCTCAGTCATGTCAGTGATGTGTATGCGAAATTGCTATGTGCCGTGTTGCTTTGACATGTGTCCTCTGCCATTTACCCCAGGCGGAGACCGAACATTGACCGCCCATACCAATTGCTGGCGGACATGGACGATACAGAGGTTATCAGGAAGTTTCGGCTGGACAGGCCAACCCTGCATCGACTGTGTGCCATGTTAGAGCCCCATCTCCGTCCCCGCAGGGTGTATCCGACTGCTGTCACCCCCACGGCTAAGGTGATGGTCGCCATGCATTTCTTCGCCACTGGGTCATTCCAGCACACAGTGGGCAGTGGAGGAGGGATGTCCCAGCCCATGTTCAGCAAGGTGCTGAGGGATGTACTGGCAGCCATGATGCTGTACCGAAACAGGTACATCAGATTCCCCAGGGCTCGTGAATTGGCGGCAGTGAAGGGTGCATTCTATGCCCTTGGCAGAATCCCACACGTCGTGGGAGCCATTGACTGCACACATGTTGGCCTTGTTCCACCACAGGCCACTGAGCACCTGTACCGCAACAGGAAGCACACGCACTCCCTGAATGTGCAAGTGGTGTGCCTTGCGGACATGGTGATCACCCACGTGTGTGCCAAGTTTCCAGGCTCGGCACATGACGCACACATAATGCGCAACAGCATCTTGCCACGACTGATGGCCAATCTGCAACAGGATCGTGGCTGTATTGTCGGTGAGTATGTGGAGTGGTGTAGCGTGCTGGTTGTGCGATGCTGTCCCCTGTCCAGTTGGAATAGCAACGGTTCTCTGTGTCCCTCACACCCAGGTGACTCTGCGTATCCGAATGGGGCATGGCTGCTCAGTCCATTGAGGAATCCTCGCACCCCAGCAGACGATCGATACAATGAGGCACATGGGAGGACCAGACGTGTGGTCGAGCGTACCTTTGGCCTCCTCAAGTCCAGGTTCAGGTGCCTGGACCGCACCGGGGGTGCACTGGCGTACTCCCCACAGAAGGTGTGCCAGATAGTGGTGGCGTGCTGCATGCTGCACAATCTGGCCATTCGGAAGCAGATCCCCCTCATTGTGGATGACGGAGATCAACCAGGGCCCCAGCCCGCAGACCAGGACAGCTCGAGTGAGGTGGACAGCGGAGAGGAGGAAGCTGGGAATGTGCGCCAGCAGCTCATCGCCCGCTACTTCACTTGACGGTGAGTGTCCATGTACGACGGATGATGTGTCTGTATCTGTGCAGGTGTGTGTGTGCTGTGTCAGGGTGGCCGTATGTTCACTGCGTGCAGTGTGTCAACGCTCCATGGCCAGGGTAGTATGCCACTGTTGGTGACTGTGGCATTGTGCCCTATTGCTCTGTGCGATGTGTGTACATTGCTTGTAGTTGTTGACATGTACTGTGTGATGGGTGTGTGACACACTCATTGAATGTGCTCCTGTTCTGTCTCCCACCCCTAGGTCCCTACAGGCCCTCCGGATTCCATTGCCATGCCACGCATCAGGTGCCTTTCCGCCCAAGGTGGCCGTTGTATTCCGTACAAATAAAACACAGGGCACAAACAGCAGTTAGTGAAAAAGGTGCATTTATTCCAAACTGTGACATGTGATTGTGTGTAAGGTGATGACAAAAGTGGTGCGTGCAGTGACAATGAGCTGTCGGTCATGGCTGCGTGAAGCTCAGGGTGTACCCACTGGTTCTATGTCCATAGTCCAACACACACATGCCATCCAGCTGGCTGTGTGGAGTGGGATCGTAGAGCAAGTCAATGCAGTGGCTGGTCAAGGAAGGCTGGCGGAAGGCTGGCTGGCTGCCTCACTTGCGACTGGAGCGTGCAAAGTCCTCCCGGGAGATCTGTTTCCTCTTCGGACGGCCCCTTCCACGTTTGGGAGGGGGGGTGTGTGGTGGCGACCTGCTGGTGGTGGGTGAGGTGTGCTCACTGGCTGTGGACGCAGGGGAAGTGGACACTGCTGCCCGACCCTGCGCCCTAGCAGGTGGTGGCGGAGGTGGTGTTGCTGGCCTTGCCTGTGACCCCACCGCCACCACCAGCTGGCCCATGAGGTCCACGAGTTGGTCCATACGGGACACGAATTGGCCCATATGGGCGTCCATGGACCTCAGCACCCCCAGCACCTCCTGCGTGTCTGTAGCAGACCTGACCCATTGTTCTTGGGCCTCCTCATAGGCCCCAAGGACTCTGGCCATTTGAGGCAGGGCATGGCTCCCAGGGGAGGCTGGCGTTTCCCTGACCCTGCTCCTCCTACCAGTCCTGCTGCCACCAGCCTGCCCACTAGCCACATTGCACACCACGGTCCTCGCTGTGGCTCCCAGGGTGGATCCAGTCAGCCGGGCCACCACCTGCGCTGGGGCTGGTGCCAGCGAAGACGTGGTGGTGGTGGCGGTGGTGGTCGGTGCGGCGATGGTGGCGGTTGCGGCAGTGGTAGTGGCCGCAATGACCGTGGGTGTGGCCGCAACGACAGTGGCAGCAGGGGGCTGGGACTGTTCAGCATCCCTGGATGATGGGTTGGTGGGTAGGAGGGGTCCTGGGGAGCGGCTGGGCCCTGCCACACCAGATGGGCCTGCTTGGTGGTCCGTGTCCGAAGAGGAGGACAGATCCTCCAGATCCGTGTGTCCTCGTTGGGGGCTTGTGGGCTGGCTGTGCTGGCTGCTGTCTCCATCCCCAGCATCCGGCAGTTCGTCACCTGTGGAGAGAATGAGATTTGTTATTGTGTTGCACCTGGCGAAGTATGTATTTGTCGTCTGACATTGGCAGTTCGTGCAATCTCGTACATGGGTTTCCCGGAGGCGAGTGTGTGGCTGTGGCATCTGTAGTTGTGTGTGCTAGGCAATGGGACTGTGTGCTGTGCACATGTGGCATGGGACGGATTGGCCATGCCGATGGGTGTGTTGCTGTGCCCCTACTCATTGTGACTCTGGTGTATGCGGGCTCCTGGCCCATCCTGGGTCTGGTTTGTACTTTGCTTTTGGGGTTCATATGGAACGCTTAGGAACGCATATGGCAACATGGGGGCCATGCCCCAGATTCGCATTTGGGAGGGGATATGCTTTTGGGGTTCAAATGGAACGCTTAGGAACGCATATGGCAACATGGGGGCCATGCCCCAGATTCGCATTTGGGAGGGAATATGCTTTTGGGGTTCAAATGGAATGCTTAGGAACGCATATGGCAACATGGGGGCCATGCCCCAGATTCGCATTTGGGAGGGAATATGCTTTTGGGGTTCAAATGGAACGCTTAGGAACGCATATGGCAACATGGGGGCCATGCCCCAGATTCGCATTTGGGAGGGAATATGCTTTTGGGGTACATGCTGTGAGCCATGGGTGCCGAACGTGACATGTGTTGTGGCAGCATGACAGTGCATGGTTTGAGGTGTGTGCATGCTTGACATGGCCTGCATATTTGCTGTCTGTTGTGATTACTGGACATGGCATTGGACGCATCGTTATGAGTGAGTGATAGTTGTGTGCCAGCCAACGTATTGCAGTTGTCCCATCTCCTTGGTGTGCGTGCTGCCCTGTGCCATGTGCATCACTGCAGTGCTCGGGGGGGTGTGGCCCATGTTGTGTGTTGTTGCTCACAGTGTGTCGTGCGCTTAATTGACTTCTGGCACATGGTTGGTCATGGGCATGTGTCTTAGCGTGACTGCTGTATGTGTGGCAGCTGTGCGGATGACATGCCTTTCATGAGACTGGGGCTGACGGATGGGATGGATGGTATGTTGTATGTGCATGGTGTGTCTGTGAGTTTGATGGGTTCAGTGGTGTTCGTGTGCATTTATGTTGTTCCGCTCTGTTGCGTCTAGTGTTGTTTGTCTTACATAGGCGTAGTTGTGGGGTGTGTGGTTGACAGGCAGTAGGGGCTACATGGACAGGACTTCAATGGTGTTTCGGTTGTGTGTGATGAGTTGCACAGTGGCTGCCGTGTGGGACTATATTCAGTGTGGCTTGTGCATGCAGACGTGGCTCCTTGGGTGTTGCTATGTCTGTGATGGGTCATGTGGGGTGTGAGTCTGTTGTTCATGTCCGTGTGCACATTGTTCACTTGTTCGTGACGGTGGGCGGTGCTGCGTGTTCGTCTGCTACGTGACATGTCCCATGTGTTGGTCGTGTTATGGTCCTCATGCCTCCAGTAATCCAGCCCTGTCCAGTTTCCCACCTGCAAGTTGTTCGTGCGTGCACTGTACTGGATGCCACATGGCTCTAAGCGGGGGGTGCTCCATGTTGCAGGTCTGTGGGGGTGGGGGGTGTTGTGGGTCATGGGGGTGGCTGGACACCCACTGACACCGATTGCTGTGGACCGTGATGTCTGCCTTTCGGCTGTCGTTGTGCACTGCGGTGGCTGACACGTGGCTGTGGGGTGTGGGGGATGCTCCTCCTTGCTGTGCTGTGGGACTGGGGCCTGGTGTGTGTTGTACTTGGGCTGTCCACCGTCCCACCCACTGCACTTTGTGTTCCTGCCACTTACCTGTTACTTGTCGGTTAGTGCAGCTGTGGCGGACACATGGGTGTGGTGGGTGCTCGTTGTGGCGCTTCTGGCATATTTGGGGACCTGTTGGTGGTTACGTGGCTGGCTTAGTGTACACATGTCCCCACGCATCTTACAGTTGTTCGGTTTGGGCTGTGTGTGGTAGTGTCTGTTGCATGTGTGTGTGATGTGTTGTGTATTGTGTGCTGGACATGGGGGTGTTTGTCCCTGGGAGCTGTGGCATGGTAGTTGCGCATGTGAGTACATAGCGGTGTGCTGGTATACATTAGTTTGTACTTACCAGCCTCCACTCCCCCTGCTAATCCGGCGAGGATCTCCGGATGTATTACGACTCGCACCTTCTCCTCCCACGCTTTGAAGGTCTTAAAGAGCGCGGGATTCCCTCCGCCAGTGACGGCAGCCAGCTCTCTGTTTTTGCCCTCCTTCTTCTTGACCAGGCTCTTTACGTCATTCCAACGTTTGTTAATTTCGACTCTGTTCCTGGGCAGGGTCCCGACTGCATTGACCTGGTCTACGATCCGGTTCCACATTCTGTTTCTGGTGGCTAGTGGTGTGTGCTGGACCATGTTCCCATAGATTTGTGGGTACACCTTGATGATCTCGTCGACCATGACCGTCAGCTCCATGGGCGTGAACTTGGGCATTCTTTGTGGTGCCATGGTGTTTGTGGTGCTGGTGCGGTGTGTGTTGTGTAATGTGCAGGGGGTTTGTGGTGCCGGTGTTTGGTGGTGGTGGTGGTGGTGGTGGTGGTGGTAGTGATGTGTGCGTTTCTGTGGTGTGCTGCTGTCCTTGCTGTGTCACTGTGTCCTCTCCTCTCCTCTCTGGTTTGCAATGTAGCAAGGGGTTGTGGTCTGTGGGAGTGCTGCTTTTGTACTCACCTATGTGGGTGTGTCCTCATGGTCTGTTGTTTTCAGGTGTGTTGTGTCTGGGGTTCTGGCCTTTGTATTTTTTGTTTGTCCGGGGGTGTTTTCGGGATGTGTACTGTGCTTGTGTATTTGTGCGTGCCTTGCTGTGTGGACTTGTTGGCCATGTTGTGTGCTATTGGTTTTGTGTGCGGATGGTTTCTGTGCAGGTACGTTGGCGCCATGGCTTCTGCCGTGTCGATTCTCATCGGCGTTGTTTGCGCTGGCGGGCGGTATATTTGTGGTTTTTCCGCGCTCATGGCGGTGCGATCGTAATTTCACGTGCGGTGTGTCGGCCGTGTGGGCGGGCGGTTTTGTGTTGTCGTGCGTGTTTCCGTCCGTGGCGGGCGGTTTGACTCCGACTCGGACGATGGCGGGCGGTATTTTGTGTGATTTTTCGCCGATGGCGGTTTTCGGTTTGTGTTATCGTAATGGCGTGGTCGGTGTTCAGACGGTGTATGCGGGCGGAATTTTGCCGCTTCCATGCCTGGCGGATTTATTTACGCCGGGTATCGTAATGGGCCCCTTATAATGTTTTTATTGTAGGAGTGGGTTCTGGGTTTATAGGGGAATAGGGTGGGAAGTAATTTGATTATAATTAATTAATTAAATTATTTTATTAATTAATATCTATGTATTTAATATTTTATATTGTTCATTGTAATTAATTTGATATTAATTAGTTATTAATTTGTTGTTAATTATTAATAATTAATTGGTAACTATTTTAATGCTGTTATTTTTTTAGGAGCAGGTTGTGAGTTGATAGGGGAGTAGGCTGGGAAGTAATTTAATTCTAATATATTTTATAAAATTGTTTATTCTAATAATTTTTCAAAACTTTTTTATAGTGTTAATCGTGTGAATTAATTTATTCTTGATTGTTTTTAATATGTTTGTTAATTTTCATTAATTAATTAATTAATCATAAATTAATAATGTTAATAGTGTTATGTTTTATAATATTGGTGGTGTCATTTATAGGGGAATATGGTGGGAGGTAAATTTTTTATAATTAATTAAAATTTTGTTAATTAATTTTAATTATTTTGCTTGAGTGGGAATAGTTAATTATTCCCCTCTGCTATCCAACACTTTCCCTACTGTTTCACTTGCTGGAATGGGAATAGTAATTGTTACCCCTCCGCTATCCAACACTTTCCCTACTATTGCACTCGCTGGAGTGGGAATAGTAATTTTATCCACTTCGCTATCCAACACTTTCCCTACTGTTGCACTCGCTGGAGTGGGAATAGTAATTTTTACATCTACGCTATCCAACACTTTCTTTAATGTTGCACTCCCTGAAGTGGGAATAGTAAATTATTCCCCTCCGCTATCCAATACTTTCCCTACTGTTGTACTTGCTGGAGTGGGAATAGTAAATTATTCCCCTCCGCTATCCAAAACTTTCCCTACTGTTGCACTCGCTGGAGTGGGAATAGTAATTTTATCCACTCCGCTATCCAACACTTTCCCTACTGTTGCAGTCCCTGGAGTGGGGATAGTAATTTTTACCCCTCCGCTATCCAACACTTTCCCTACTGTTGTACTTGCTGAAGTGGAAATAGTAAATTATTCCCCTCCGCTATCCACCACTTTCCCTACTATTGCACTTGCTGGAGTGGGAATAGTAATTTTATCCACTCCGCTATCCAACACTTTCTCTACTGTTGTACTTGCTGGAGTGAAAATAGTAAATTATTCCCCTCCGCTATCCAACACTTTCTTTAATGTTGCACTCCCTGGAGTGGGAATAGTAAATTATTTCCCTCCGCTATCCAACACTTTCCCTACTGTTGCACTCCCTGGAGTGGGAATAGTAATTTTTACCCCTCCGCTATCCAACACTTTTCATAATGTTGCACTCCCTGAAGTGGGAATAGTAAATTATTCACATGTGCTATACAACACTTTCCCTACTGTTTTATTTGCTGGAGTGGAAATAGTAAATTATTCCCCTCCTCTATACAACACTTTCCTTACTGTTGCTTTTTCTGGAGTGGGAATAGTAAATTATTCCCATCTGCTATCCAACACTTTCCCTACTGTTGCACTCCCTGGAGTGGGAATAGTAATTTTATCCTCTCCGCTATCCAATTTTTTGTCTACTGTTACTGTTAATGTAGTGTGAAATGTAATTGTAAAAGATTAAAAATATTTTAATTGTTTAAATTATTATATAAATATTGTATTTTTATTTTATATTTACTGGTATATGTAAATATATGTATTTATAATTTTTAATATGTTTCTAACATTGTATAATTTATTATAATATTTATTTTTTAATATTATAAAGTAAATTTATATATTATATTTTATATATATGTATGTTTAATTTTTATTAAAATTATATTCATTATTTATAATTTTAAACATTTTCTAATAATTCTAACTATGTTTTATTAATTATATGTATTATTTACTTTATTTTACATTATTTTTTAGACATTTAAAAAAACAATATTTTTAACAACGATATTTTTGTTTCGATATTTTTGTACTTACCATAAAGTAGATAGGACTTCGATATTCTGGACATCGATATTTCGGCTCTGATATTTTTGTCGTCGATATTTCTGTAGTCGATATTCTGCAGTGATTCATCTAAAATACTGCATGATTCTGTTGCTATGTATGGGGCAGTGGGTGGGTATGGGGAGGTCTGAAAAGGGCACAGCAACTTTTTTCAACAATTGCACAGTCACCAGAGATGATGAATCAGACTCACACCTATTGGAAAGAACAAATCACATACATCTGTATACAAAGGGAAGCATTAGCTAAAGCAATTACCACCCCAATCCCCCACACAATGTACACAGATCAACAAGGCCATCGTCCGAGTCAGAAGAAGTCATAATATGAATGTCAGATGCAAGCATTGTTTGTGACATCAATATGTGGAGACTTCCTGTTTGTTGTAATCACTTGATGTAGGTGGTGAAGCGGCGCTAGGTTGCGTCAAATTTGGCCACACTTTCCCAAATAAGAGCAGTCAACTTCTCCATAGCAGAGAGAGCTCAAACCTCCCCCCTCCAAATGTTACAGAAGGAGAAAGTGGCTGCTTCCACATCTGCACCACACAGAGCCGTGCTGCAAGGAGTAGTTGAGATAACAGGTGGCCCTGAAGGGTTGTCGAGGGAAAAATGTGATCAGCCCCTGAATTGGCCAATAAAAATGTCTGGGGTTCAAGTGGGAGATGAACATTGGTGATGGCCCGCATTATACTCTGTCTCTCTACCTAGAAAGACTGAATCACAGGATATGCCCACCAAGTATGTAAAAAGGTTCCCCTCTTACCACAGCCCTTCCAACACAGAGCAGAACCCACAAACATCTTGGCCAAATGAACGGGTGTTAGGTACCAACGAGTCAGTATCTTATAGGCATTCTCTTTCTAACGAATACAGATCGACGATTGGGCCACTCTCTGCCAGATCGTCCCCCAAGTGTCATCAGATAACCCTGTAGCCAAATCCCTCTCCCACTGTAAAACATAAGCATGCTTCTTAGGGGGAGTCAGCTGCAGCAGATATCGATAAAGCCACGAGATGCCTCTGCGGCACATATCATTCAAATAGAGAGACTCGATTGGTGCAGCGTCAGGTTGACATGCTAGTCGTGCATGGGGTTTGCTTGCCCAATGAAGTGCCTGTGTCAATTTGAAGACATGTCCGTGGCTAAGGGCAAACCTGGCAATCAAGTCTTCCCTCGACCGCAAATCCCCATCGTAAAAAAAATCCCACAGTATCAGCCTGTAGTTAAGTTTGTAGTTTTGAAGTATTTGGAGATTTTTGATTGAAAGAATTTCGGTCACTTACCTTTTACTGCTCTATGAATAATGCAGTAAATCTTAAAAAAAGAGCTTCTTGTGATTGACAACCAGTGAAGAGCCTTCAGGACAGGAGAGATGCGAGTTTGTATGTGTACATTTGGAAGTAGTCTTACTGCTGAACTCTGAACAATCTGCAGTCTTCCCATGGTTTAGAGTGGGTTGCATGGTATAGCCCATGAGTATAATCCAGTTTAGAGATGATGAGTGATGATGTTGCTTGCACCTTTTGAGGTAACCCAAGATGCGGGGACATGTCCCTAAGTTATTTAATTGTCCAGAAAGTCGATTTAGATAGCTTGTCCACTTCAGAAAGTATGGGAAAAGCATAGTTGAAGACAATTCCAAGATTTTATATTTCTTTAGCTATGTTCAGGGACGGTCCCAGTTAATCTAGCTAGGAAGATAGTAGGTCATACCTTTTCCATGTCAGTATTTCGTTTTTAGAATTATTTACCTTGAGGTGATTCTACATTGATCTACTGCTTTGAGGTAGCTGTTGATATTTGATTTTCCTGTGTTGTTAGGGATTTCTACTTCGAGAATTATTGTGTGTCAAATGTGTGGAATTCATAACTGTTACCACTTGCAGTGGTTTCATATAGATGCTGAAAAGTAGAGGAGAGGCGATTGATCCTCATGGAACTCCTGTTTTTATGCTGTAAAGATTTGTGAAAAGGGATTTATATGAATCAGGTTGGGCCTAACATGTTGGTAAGAAGAAATTCAAGTAAGACTGATGCTGCCTATAACAACTTCGTTGAGTCTTAAAATGAATGTCTCATGATCAGTGGTGGCTCGCCGAGGGAGTGCTGTGGGGCGGGGTGGGGCAGGGGAGGGGCAGGGTGGGGGGTAGTAACTCGACGGCGGAACGGAGTTAAGTAAGAAAAGAAATAAATAAAACAATTTACATTGCTCGCGCTGCATCGCCGAGTTGGCGTTGCAGCGAGCGCAATGTAAATTGTTTTATTTATTTATTTTCTTACTTAACTCCGTTCCGCCGTATGTCGGAGTTTACTACCCCTCCACCCTGTCCCTCCCCCGCCTCGCCCCACCGCCCCGCAGCACTCCCTCGGCGAGCCGCCACTGCTCATGATGTACTGTGTAAAAAGCTGCAGAGAGATCCAAGAGTAGTAATGCAGCTCCTACATCTTTGTTGACAGTATATTTAATTACATCTTAAATTTGATTAGGGCTGATACAGACCCTGTTACTGGGCGATGTCCTGTTTGCCAATCTCAGACTAGATGGTTTTCTCCTATGAATTCAGAGATATGGAGGAATGCTGCTCTTTCCTTAAGTGTGTCAAGGAAATGTCCATTGGAGATTGGTTTGTAGTTGTTGGAGCCTTGTGGGTCCAAATTGTTTTTCTTAAGCAGTAGGCATATATAAGCTTTCTTAAGTTCCTCTAGGGAAAGTCCTGTGTTTAAGGAGTTATTGATACTATTTCTGACTGGGGTGACCGTAGATTTTGATATAAGAATCTACTTGAAAATTTGTGGTGGGCAGGGGTCTGAAGGACAGCCAGCTAGGCCGCTGGCTTTTACCAAGGTCCTTAAATTTTGAGGTTGTAAATTCTTGAAAAGATGAAATACATGGGACTTGCTTTTTACAGTTTTTTTTTGTATATCAAGTATGTCAAAATACAATACTGGCAACTCCAACATCATGTTTATGTAACAGCAATACATGAAGCAATAAATCATGGTCATTTATCATGTCTTGGACAGTACGGTTATCACAGAACATTTGTCCCTCCCTCGTTTATCTGCTTTGGAAGACTGAGGCTGCTTATACATTATAGTATATGTGAGACGACCAGTACATACCCCTATATGATGGTGTCCTCATCTGCCGACTCCGGAGTTCGTCTAGTGAGATAGACCCCATACGTTCGTATGCCGAGACATCCTAGGCAACAGTGTACCGTACAATTCTAAGTTCGTATTACACAATGCCAGATCATTCAGCCAGATCATTCAGCCCCTTTTCCACTGCAGGGGAAGCTCCCCTGCCCCATGACGGGACCATTCGCCTTTACCTGCTGTGCTTAGATACCCTTTTCACAAAGCCCAGAAGGGTCGAAAGTGCCTCCACCTCCAACGTCAGGTTCATTATTTCATTGTGGAACAGCTGATTCCAAAAGTCTGCAACTGATGTATACTCCCAGGCTAGGTGGATAAAATCTGCAGCTGGATGTCTGCATCTCTCACAATTATAACATAACCGGTGTAACATTTTAAAGTGTACGTTCACCCAGAAGGGTATCTTGGTGCTGAATAACAGATGTTTATTGTTACCCAACTCAATGATACTCTTGTTCTGGACCTCAGAAGGATGAAAGGCTAAGTGGACCCGCCTGAATTTGAACCTGTGACCATGTGGTCGAACACAGGTCCCTACACTGGACGCATTAGTCCACTAAGCCAGTAGTACCAGCTAGTTTTCATTGTCCCTCCCTCCGTATTTATGCATTTTAACAGGTGTATAGTAAACTTGATGAAGAATTTATAGTGTCTTCGTCTAGGCCTGCCATTCACCTTCATAGGCACCTCTTTGGTATGACGACAATGGTACTCCCAATGCGCATCTGTTATAAGAATGGCTATGGCTGTACAGTGTAGTAATTGTTTTATTAACCATCGAGTCAGTCACAGCAAGACTTAGCTGTCTCTAATTCGCAGGCTCTTGGGAATATGAGGGAAAAGCCGCCTTTAACGATTTCTTGAGTCTGAGGCAGAGGAATACAGGTAGAGGGGTGGAGCAGGCACTTTGTAAGTAGACATCTAGAGAAAGGAATTGTCCCCCAGTGTACAGATCACCCATCATGAGAAGCAGTCTCTCCTTTAAATTCTGTATCATTAGTGGTTCACTGGTGATGGGTAATTTAGGGTTTTGTATTAATGTTATATGTGGAGAGTATTTATTGTGTCTGTTTCATAGACTTCAGCTATATATGCCCATCCCCACATTGTGCAGTTTACAACATGTATGTCTATTATTGGCCTTGTCGGGGGCATCAGAATACTACTTGTGATCCTGTGAGGTGCCGCCAAGCCTAGTTTTAAGTCCTGGTGTGATACCTGTCTGCTATTATGAAACAAGTGCGTGGCAAATTGTTCTTGTGCAATGTAATAGCAAACCTCAAAGTGCGGCACAGCAAAGCCTCCTGTCTCATATGGCCTCTGCAGTAGTTTCCAGCTTATTGGTGGCTGTTTGACTGCCCATAGAAGGAGCTTCCTTTGCTGCAGTGATGGTTTTTTGGTAGACTGCTGGATGTGAATCAAGTGTGTCCACTTTGGTTAAGTAATATGTTGCTTGCTTATTGCAGAAGTCTTGTGAAGGTGGGGTGGAGTATTGACTGCCTTCTGGATTGTGAAATTCTGATAGAAATTTGTGGAGTCCCTTGGATGGGATTGCTTGGCATTGTCTGTCCTGCTAAGTTAGTGGATTTTTTCAGCCTTTTAATACATGACGTGTGCTTTTGTTGTGTCTGTGTAGCCACTATTTTGTCTTGAGGGGATCTTGGAATTCTACCAGCTCTGTTGAAGCTTTCTGATTTGTCCTTTTGTCTTTTTGACTCTTCATCCAGTGAGCTTTTTTTTTCTTGTTGGCTTATTTTGCAATTCGTTTTGTGATTAGCATGTCAAAGGCTGCAGTGTTCATTCATAGAGTTTCTATTCTGCGTTATCTCCTCCAATTGGGAATTTGTGGTTAGTTGAGATTCCAAATCCTGCATGTTTCATGTTTTCCTTTGTCAGAAAGTTTCTGTAGTACGGTGGGATTCAATTGATATTTGAAATTTTTGTTGAGATGGTGATGGTTGATCCATGTAATTGGTGAATTTGTTGAATCTCAATTATATCTGGGTTGGGGAAGGTGACATCCAGCGTATGACCTGCTATGCAGGTAGATCTGGAGATGATTTGTGGTAAGATATGTGTCTTTAAACCTGATACAATGGCATTTGTGTATTAAGTATATTTACCTGCCTTTTATTAACACATAGGAGTGGGGATAAATGATCCCAGAATGACTTGCAGCTTATATATGGAGACATTAGGTTAATGTACTGATGCTATAGTAGATCCACCTCCACTAGGCCCTATAACAGGGAATGGGTGGATCAGCACTGAATTAGGCAAGTCACAAATACATTTTCCACACCCTCTTGTGAAACGGTCTAACCATACTTATAAATAAATCCTTAGGATATACGCACTGAATTAGCACAGTCACAAATACATTTTCCACACCCTCTTGTGAAACGGTCTAACCATACTTATAAATAAATCCTTAGGATATACATTACATAAAATAATGTTGGATGGAGGTGGTAGAGTTGTTTACTTTGCTGGGAAACTAAATAGTCGCAGATTGCTCTTAGTGAATGTATATGCTCCTAACAACCTCTCTGGAATTCTTTAAAAATGCGGTCTTGAAGGTCCATCAGTTTCTTGAGTACGCAGTAGTGTGGAGAGGTGTTTTTTATACACCCTTAACCCCTGCCTCAACAGATCAGTATGTCTACATGGCATTATCACACCTGTGATTTCATTCGATACTTCTCAGTATACAGCAACGAGCCATGGGCTTTTTTACCCTACATGCTGTTTTGAGCAGAACACTGTTGACTCATTCTTTGGTCTTATAACTGATTCAGTGGTGGCCGCTATTTACTGTGGGTGGCGGGGCAGGGGGAGGACAAGGGGTTGTAAATGAAAAAATTAAAAATAAATAACACTTACCTTCAGGCCAGCCACCCGGCTGGCAGCCGCCTCTCAGTCCACCTCGGAAGCAGGAACCAGGAAACACCCAGGCTTCTGACTACCCTAGCCAATCACAACAGTGCAGTGCAGCGTTGTGATTGGTCTTCGCTCTGTGGCTCAGCACTCAGACGGGGAATGGGGGCCTGGGCAAGTTCTGCACCCAGGCCGTAATGCAGCGTGGGTGCAGAACATGCAAAGTGAGCATGACTGTTATGGTCAGCCCGAGAGGGCCGGCCAAACAATTATGCACACTTTAGAGTAGAGCAACCACTCCTCCTCCTGGCCCCTGCACTGGAAGTCCAGCCCTGACTCGCACGGCCGCACCAGGAAACTAAAAACTTAAATGATAATAAAGCTGATTATTATCATTTTAGTTTCCTTTCTACTGCTTGCAGAGCAGTGGGGCAACGCTCCTCTGCCTTAGCGGGGGAGCCGCCACTGACTGATTTATTTCTCATTAGTCTAGAACATTACAGCCATGTAGATTTAAAGGTTGTTTGCTGGCACATTAGGCTTTCCGAGCTTCCTTAGGTGAAGACATATGTTTCTTTTTTTAAGTAAATTAAGTGTAGATTGTATAAAAGGTTGTTATGCAGTCATTGGGGATTGGTTGCGAGAGATATGTATCTCTAGAGAAAGCGGTATACTTCAATCAATCCGTAGGAACTTTGACAGAGAAGACAATGAAAGCGCTAAAGAAACAGTATGCTGACACAGCAAACTGAACATGTTGGGTTCGGTTAAAGTGAGAAAGGCTGGGTTGATTACTTCCATTGTCGTTTGTAAAGAAAAGAGAGAGAACACTTTTCTAGAAATCAGAGATTAACCTAAATGAACTAACTTAGGTGGGACAGGAGAAACAATGACAACTTCTAAGAATTATGTCAGAACTACACAATTCCAAGCAAATTCTGTTGATGAAATCCAGTATACTTAAATCGAGTTGCATTGGGGTGGACAGATGCTAGATAAAGGCAGGCTCAATGATCCCAATCACTGCTGAGGAAGTTGAGGCTGCAGTGGAAAGCTTTGCTGCTGGCAAAATATTGGGCTCAAATTGACTTGTACATTCATTTTATAAGCATACTCAAATATTATATACATCTCTTTTGGAAATGTATGAAGATCACTTACTCAATCAGACTACCAGTGTTATGTTTCATATAGGTACCCTAATATAGGTCTGGGTAATATCATACACCTTCACCTACATTACCTCCCCTACACTACACAGTAACGGACCTTTTAGGATTGAACCTTTACCTAGTTCTAGTCCTGGGCGAAGAAGGAGGGTTTCTCCCCGAACAATAGTGTCCTATAACTTCATCAATAGACTCACACAGTATGAATGAATATTCATAAGGATTCTTGGAAACCAGGCTGGGGCTACACCACCTGCATAATATCTACGTACAAGGTTCATCCCAATACGTCATCCTCAAATCCAACAATGGCTAACACAAGAAACAAGGGACAAAGGAACCCTAGATACTTTCTGTATAAATACAGCACATCTTGCTAGTGTTAGTTAGAGGGAACCAAGACTTCCAGGCCGACACACTGACCAGAGACGCTGAGGCTCCTGCATGCAGACGCTCCAGCTGACAGTGGTCTAAAACATCCCTCGCGGGGTGTCCAATTCGAGACCAGGACGAGGTCCCACACTCTCTCTCTCCAGGTAATGGGGTTCAACCAAATCCTAGAGGGATTCTTGGCTCCTCACCTACTCACATGCTAGGTACACTTAGGTACATCTAGATGGGCATCGTAGGAGTACGCGCTCTCTTTTATCATGCATGTTATATCCATGTATGCATTTATGATTATTGCAAAATGGTAGAATTATACTATCCATTTATATTCACTATACTGCTGATTATAGATATCTGCTACTGTATAACAATTATTGCAGCACATCTATTTTACACTAGAAGAACAACTGTGCAATAAATTCTTATTGTAACACGCCCGACTGTTTCTTCTGTGTAATTCTCTGAGACCGAACAAGTGAGCACGAGTGACTGAGCGAAAAGTAGTACATTGTTTCCACGATCCTGAGGGATCAGGGTTGTCATGTACTGAGGTTGCCAGAAACTATTCTCTCCCCGATAAGAGGAGACACTAGTGGCACTGTGAGCTAGCTAATGCAAACAGGCTAACATTTTCGGTGGGGGTGTTCAGAGTCAGTCTGCCACCAAGCCCCCAGTTCATGTTATCCGAACGCGCAGATTCTGTATAGGTTATATATAGGAACTACACGACATGGCGCCCAACGTTTGTTGGGTACTTATTTAACAGTGGAATCTGAGTAGTTCAGTCGTGCTATTCTCAGAGACCCCTACTCACAAAACGCCAGAGACGTCTGGAGTGGGTGGGCACAAACTCCGCCACAGCTAAGTAGGCGAAAAATCCTATTTATTAGCTGTTGGTTAATCAAGCTTGAAGGACACAGTGTTCCTAAATTGTGCAAATAAAACCTTATCTTAGTTCCCTTGAACAAACTTCTCTGTTTTAAAAATGACTGAGGGCGGAAATAACCCAGTAGTAAATCTACACGTCTCAGACGGAGAAGAAGATACAAACGCAATTCAAATTGCACCTAAATTCAGACATACAATCACCCTGAAATTATTAGAAAATGGTTTACAAGCTAGGGGTGGCTTAGTAGCTTTCGTGATTGAGGCACACAAATCCAACAAAACAGAGGTATTCTACTCATGGGTTACATTCCCAGAAGCAGATGCAAGAACGCACACATTTCACTACTATACAGAAGGAGATGCACCAGTGGAATATGGTCCATTCGAGGACATAGAGGTTCCACTCACGTACCAGGAACATTTATATAGGTTTAAAGGCGCCCTACCCCACATAAGAAGTAGAGTAAGATAAGGCCCGCTCGGAGGAGAGGGGGCAACAAGGCCGATATTAGCGGCCTACACACCACATCCTGACATTGAAACAATGCCACAGGCAGACTTACTCATACAACACAAAGATTTAATCAAAATCTACAGAAACTTGACACAATTCGTCATGAGGAATTTCACAGTCCAACCAACAACAGTTGCAACAAATGGTACTCAGTCTCGGGGTACAGCAACTAAAATCACTCCACAAACATTACACTCGGTAATGGGTAAAATGCCCACAAAACGTGAACAAATGCCATTCTGGGTAGCTCAGAAAATAACTCAGCTTGAGGCAGTATTCCTGAATACTACCCCATATGAAAAACACAGAATGCTAACAATCTGCTTGCCCATGGGAATAACACCACAAGTAGAGGATTGTACCACTTGGGGTACAGTCTTTGCTGCCATATATACCAGGACTCATGGTATTCCTTCATTAGCAGTAGTACCAGATGTATTAAGACAAATACAAAACGAGTACGGAGCAGAGCCTGCCCTAAACTTAGGGATGAAGTTACTAGGTAACTATGACCAGGTATCAGCCATAATACTAGCTAATATTAAAGGGGAAGCAGCTTCAGTGGTAATCCGCCAATGCCTAAGGGAGTTCAGTCCGTTAAAACAACAACACGAACTACCTAAAATAATTGAAACTGCATATGCAGAATTAGCCAGAGACAGTTTAGGTGGAAAAGCATTAAAACAACAACTGATGGGCAGTTCTGAAAAGGACACTACCAAGCAGATACCTGCTTCTTCTAAAAAGAAGTGGGATAATAAAAAATAAAAAACATTTTAAAGGAAACAGATCTCAATCCCGAGGCATATCTCCTCCACAGGATCCCTCTGAAAAGAGGTACAACCTCAGGTATAGGGATAATATTAGGAAACCTGACCGGTATCAGGATACTGATACACGTTCCTTTCAGGGCTCGACGAAAAACTCCAAGAGAGAAGGACGGTCGGAACACAAAGAAGAGCGTACAAAGTCCAGAGACAAGCAGCACGCTCAAGACTATACTTCCAAAAAAAGAAGAAAAGTCAAAATCAAAATGTCAGTTTAAGAAGAAGAAAGTTGCAGGCAGAAAGATCAGACATGCCCAGAATTCTGAGGACACAACTTCTGAACGGGGAATGGGCTCAGACGATGCTAGACAGTGCGGCAGAAGTAACAATTGCTCACCAGAACCTGATGGAATTTCTGGTGACAGCGGACTTGAATGATTACATCACGGTGGAAACACCAGATACAAGGGTGAGCGTCCCACATAAGTTACACAAAATAACACTCCAAATGGAGGGGGACAAGCCCAGGAAAGTTAAAGGTCTCTTTTGGAAAAACCTATCATCTGGTTATGACATCCTATTAGCTGACCAAGATTGGCCGCCAGCATTCGTTATGGAGTGCCCTAGGGGAGAAACTGTAATTTTTCCAGCATTTTCCGACCTCATTCCCATTCATCTTAAACATGCATATGCACTGGAGTGGGCAGTTGCCCTAGCTCCTGCATTGTACAAAAATCATGCCGGATGGGATGAAGATTCAACCCACCACGTGATCCCGTTAAAAGTTTCACCAAATGCACAGAGACAATATCCAATAAAGCAAGAAGCTAAAAAACAGGTCAGGGAGATCTTAGATCAACTTGAATACCAAGGGGTGATTGAAACATGCACCTCACCAATGAACAATCCTTTGTTTCCCGTATCAAAACCTGACAACTCATATCGTCTAGTTTTAGATTACAGACATTTAAACACATGCACAAAGACATTCGCTGTCCAAAACGCACACAGTGCCGCATTAATGAATAACATTGTGCAGAAAAAATACAAAACTACACTTGATATCTCAAATGGATTTTTCTGCCAGAATATAGCGCCTGGAAGCAGGTATTTGACCGCATTCTCAGCGTTGGGGTCCCAGCGGCAATTTTGTCGTCTCCCCCAAGGGTATAAGAACAGCCCGGGGGTGTTTTTGGCAAGAGTAACTGCGTTACTCCAAAATTATGATGAGGAAGCATTGTCCTATGTGGATGATATTTATCTGACGGACGATGACTTAAAAAGACACTTGACCAGGGTGAGCACCATAATTATGGGATTCGCCTCTGAGGGCTACAAATTTAATTTAAAAAAATCAAAAATCGCCCACCTCAATGTCCTGTTTTTAGGATATGAGCTTTCAAGTGAAGGGAAAAGTCTGGCAGCTAACTTTTAAGAAAACTGTGCGCTGCTCCAACCTCCAAAATCATTAAACAATTTACAATCAATACTGGGATTCCTAAATTTTGGCAGAACATACATTTTGGATTACGCAGAAAGAGTAAAACCTTTCTACGACTTAATAAAACCAGATTTTTCAGTTAGACAATGGACACAGGAACACACAAACATCCTACGTTCACTACAAGAAGACATGATAGCTTCAAAATACTTACAGACACGCGTAAATGTACGCAACTTAGTGATCCGAGTAATAGCGGGTCAATGTGGGTACACTTACTTAACCTTCAATGAAGGCGAAACGTTACCAATCGCTTACAAATCACACCTGTACACAAATGCAGAAATGAGTTTCACTTCAGCAGAAAAAATCCTGACAGCAGTTCAGACCGCTGTAGCAAGAGAAAGAGCCCTGGCTCAGGGAAAACGCATAATAGTCGTGACCCCAGTACCAGCTTTAGAAGCTGTTACAAAGTATAGCATTCCAAATGAAAAAGCTTTACATCCAAGATGGATACAATGGGCTAATTCCCTTACTGCAATGGATGTTGAATACAGATTTGATCCAAGTCTAAAAATACAGACATTCATGCAATACGAACAAGAATAACCTCTACCAAACGAAATTTTGCCTCTAGATCAGCATGAATATATTATTTACACTGACGGATCTGCTCCACCGGCCATAGGGAGTAAGCATGTGCAATCATTAAAGGTCGCATGCAAGATGGAAAATTCCATCCAAGTTGCACCAAAACGCAATCTCTAGGAGACTGCACGGCTCAGTTGGCAGAGTTAAAAGCACTAATACTAGCAGTGATGAATACGGTTCACGAATTCCCCACACTTATAGTGTGTGATTCCTTTTACTGTGTACAATCATACAATGAATATTTACATAATTGGGAACAAAACGGGTTCAAGGACGCGAAAGGTGGCACAATTAAGCATAAAATGCTATGGGAACAGGTAGTTGAGTTGAAGAACGAACTACCGAGGGCTCATGTGATTCATACACTGGGTCATCAACGTGATGGCGTTCACGTTGAAGGGAATTCAGTGGCTGATGAAGCCGCGAAAGGGGCTGTACGAACGGCTTCCGTAGCTGCAATCACCCGTTCAAAAACGAGGATAGACGGTGAGATTATGGTCGCTGTCATTGCTGCAAGCAAAAACAGCGGAGCAGTACCAAAGAAATTTCCACTCAAGTACTCCTACAAGTTAGATGCAAACAACATTCCATATGCTCAGATTCCTGGAGTGGGGGACAGAGTAATATCAAATATGGATCGTAGGCAAGGTTTAATTCTAGCAGCACACGAGGGTTTGGGCTCTGCGCATACAGGCGTTACAGCGACTATTTCATTGTTGAAACAGCGCTACTGGTGGCCAGGTCTAACAAAGCAAACGAAGGACTATGTCTTGAAATGTGACATCTGCCAACAGATGAAAGGCTCCCCCATAAAACGCCTGGCACAGACACCGTTACTAAAATCAGACAAACCTCTCACTTGTGTGTATCTGGACCACTGCGGCCCCTTACAATCTGATGGGGCTTACAAGTATATCATGGTTGCAGTGGATTCCTGCTCAAGATTCCTATGGGTATGGCCTCAGCGCTCGGCTGACGCTCGAACTGTTATCAAAGATTTGCAAATATTTATAGGGACATACGCAGTTGGCACGTTACATTCTGACCGTGGCCCGGCGTTTAGCTCTCGGGCTTACAAAGAGGCCATGGAAAGTATGGGCATAGCATTGCAGTACTCCTCTCCATACCATCCTGAGGGAAATTCGGTAGTGGAAAGGAAAAACCGGGATCTACAGCAATCTTTAACAGCTAGGGTATTAGGCAAGGGCGGTAGTTGGGTCAACCATCTATATGGGGTACAACGAGCACTCAATAACCAGCCAAGAAATTCTCTAGAGGGAGTCACTCCATATGAGGTCCTATTTGGGACAAGAATGTGGGTACCTGATCTTGATTGTGAAGGCACAGTGGCGGATGAGAAACCCTTTGATATCCATGATCGTTTGGCTGTTTTACAGGATCTAAATGAATCCAGGACACAACAAAGTAACGTCCTCCAGAAACAGACGGCCACTGGGGAAGTCAAGGCAAACACGGCAAGACCTGTCTGGATCCCAAAGGTCGGGGATCTGGTCACAGAGAAAATAGCGGACAAAAAATAATTTGGACCATCATACAGAAAGCCTGTACCTGTCCTAGCAGTTCAAGGAACAAGAACTTTACTTTTGCCACCTCTTGCCGGGAAAAAGGAGAAAAGATTTGTCTCAATCGACTTAATCAAACCACACTATGTGGCCGATACTGAACAGTAGGCCTCGTGGACTTCACAGTAGCAGACGCCCTCCTCTAGCTACAATCCAAGAAGTTCAAACAGAAAGACTCATCACGTTTGAAGAGCCTCCTGTACGGAATAAAGGCCGAAGCAACAATGCTATGGACCTCGTTCCCCTTGAACCGGAAGTACATCTTCAAAATCCAATTCAAAATAACACACAAGTTGCAATAAGACCTAATACAGATGTCTACGTCAACATGCCTCGACAAGAGCAAAATGCGATTTCAACAAATCCCGATGCAATTCTTACAATCCTCCTTCAGAGGGGGTCTTAAAACTTGGCTGTTTGACCAATAATCCTTGTGTCAACTTATCTCAGGTTCAGCAGGCAGTGCATAGCGCCAGGACACCCTCGGGTAACAGAGCGCTTTATAAGTTCGATTAACATAACATAACATAACATAACAATTGATCGAACTGCTTCTGGCTACTTCATGAACTTTGATACGTTTTCTTTGGATCCAAGTGAACCTGAAATGACAACAGCCCAAATATCACGCAAACAGCAAGCTAAAGACTTTCTGAACTTTCTCAAAAAGACTTACCTGGTATCACCTTGGTTAGAACTATGGGTAATTACTGGGATACTGTTTTTTCTTTTCTGGCTAGGCTTAGTTATAACTTTTAGCTGCTTATTAATGGACGATACCTTCAACAAAGCTCCGTGACACAAAAAGTTAATTTGATTCTGAAGCCACATCAATCGTCCCATCGTGAGCAGAGAGACTTGTCTTCAGTGAACATTACAGCAGCTCCTATACCGGATGGTATAGTTTGGGACAAGGTTGATTTCGAAATATTTGGTCCTACTGAACTTTTAAAAATTTCTCATGTATTTAAAATTTCATTAAGTGATATCATTACCGCCAGTACATTTTCTGATGATTGGGACTCTGAAACTGTTAATAACATGTTGTCTGACTTAGAGAAAACTGCTGCATTTCCGAACAATGAAATGTTAGAAGGTACTTCAGACTACGACACATTGTACTGTTATCAACATTATGGTCATCATTTCCAGCACAAATCTATATCACCTAGAAATGTTTTTGAGTACCACCAGAGGGAACATTGCCCTACACCACCTAAAAGTAGTTCGCAAACATTTGCACAGAAATTTTCATATTTTTCAGGGTTTAACACCACTGACCAGAACCGACCTTATTAGTAATATTATATTATTATTAAAAAATATTTATATTATTCTTTATTGAAATTTTACAGGTACATGAAAACAATAAACATGGGTCTAGTTTTTAAATAAATAAATGTAATTTTTCTTATTACAGAAGAACAAGTCACATAGATGGTCCTGAAAAAGACCCCAATCCACATCACTTACAATCAGGAGTACAGCCATTCCAATGTATAAAACAGTGCAAAATGAAATAACAGTCAATATGTATACATCAGAATCATAGCAATTCAGTTCCCACTCCCAAGTTCTCAAGCCATTTACCCCAGACCATGGCACGTTTAGCTGGGCAACCGCACACCTTGTAAACTGTTTTTTCTTGTTGAGCACACAAATCCACTCCAAATCTCCACTTCAACAGCTTCAGTGGTTTGGTTGCCTTCCACTGAGAAGCAATGTCTCTTTTAGCCAGCAACAAGGCGGTGACCAGTAGAGCCCTGTCTGCCCGGGAGCCACCTACCCCATGATCCACCCCTAATAGAACCAAGAGGGGAGAGACCTCCACTGGCAGGTCCAAAACACCGGAGACCTCAGCCAGCACCCTCTCCCAGTATTGCGTTATAATCAGACAAGACCACACCATATGAAAGAAATCTACTGGAGAATGAGAGCAGCGGTCACAGCCTGGATTAGTCCCAAGCCCCGCCCGCAACAGCCTATCGGGGTGAGATAAGAGTAATGTAGGTAGTATATCTGTACCAATCGGAGATTGTAAGGACTCTGGGGGCCATTAAGCCATCTCACCAATCCTCGTCCTCCAAAGGCCCCAGCCACGTCTCCCAGCGGTTCCTCAGAGAGTGGAGTGTCTCAGGGGCATTTATAATCAAGGTGCGATAAATCTGGGAGACATCTCCCTTACCCAGGGCTCCCATCATCAACTTGGCCTCAATGGGGCTAAATAAAGGGACACTTGTGCTAGAGGGGACATGGGTTTCTAAAGCGTGACATAGCTACCGAAATTTGGGGAATAGTGTCTTGGATAATGCATAGGTCTGCTACAGCTCTTGAAAGGAGACCATGTGAGATCCCACCCAAATGTCGCCCAGTAGAGTAATACCTATGGTGTCCCAGTGCACAAAACCCTCCAGGGCGCCAAATCGCCCAACCACCTGCCATGCCACAGGAGGGTTTCTTGAGTGATTGTTTTCCACCATACGGTGTGTCACAGTGCCGCCCTCCACCCTGTGAACACCAGCCGAGTCATCTCTAGAAGCATTTGGAGTACAGCGCAGGCATAACGCGAGTCTAGAATTCGGGGGAACACTAGTGTGGCGAGCTTGTGCCTATACGCTAGATCTGACCATCCCCCACTAAGCCAATCATTGACAATCAGGATGTGGGACGCCAGATAGTATAAGTATAAGTTGACCATACCCAATCCTCCATCATAAGAAGCGCGTTGACACTTAGGGAAAGCTAAACGTAGTCTAGAGTTGTGCCATAAAAAAATAAATGAACTGTGAATCCATTGCCCCAAACCAATGCAGAGATATACTGTGAGAAAATTTGAGAGAGATACAAGAATCTGAGAAGCACCATCATTTCGTAGAGTGCTACTCTCTCCATAACATTCAAAGTTAAGGTTTGCCATTTCTTGAGATCTGCTTTGATCTTACGAGTGAGGGGGGTGATGTTTTGAGACCAGGTCAAAGCTGGATCGAGAGCCACGTGGATGCCCAAATATCAAAAGCTAAGCTGAGGTATTGCAATATCAGCTTGCCAGGCTATACAAACCCAAGAGGGCATAAGAGGGGCAAGAATTGATTTAGCCAGTTTGACTGTCAACCCAGAAGCCTCTGCGAAAGAGCTTTAGAACATGGAGGCATCGAGGGCCGCTATTGAATGGATTCAAAATGTATAACAGCGCATCATCAGCACAAAGTGCGATACCGTCTTTGTGTCCCGTATCCCACTGCCATCCTGTGATCTGTGATTTGCATCGAATAAGTCGAGCCAAGAGCTTGATGGCCAACGCAAAGAGGAGCGGGGAGAGGGGGCACCACTTCCTGGGTCCCCAGCCAACAGGAAATTCATCAGACTACGCCATTTATTTGCACCATGACCGTTGGGTTGGAATATAAGATCAGCACTAACCCACGAAAACGGGGCCCAAATCCCACCCACTCCAGCACTCTGGTCAAATAGGTTCACTCCACTGTACCTAATGCTTTTTTTAAGTCTTTCAACAGTAGAGCTAACAGAGCTGGTGACCTGTGCAGATGGGCTAGTGCAACATGCAGACGTCTCAGACAGTGTCTCGTACTCCTAGCAGGCATGAAGCCACATTGGTCAGGGTGAATAAGTGAGCGAATAACTGATCGCATGCGAATGGCCATCCCAGTCACCTAAATCTTCACCTCCTCTGTAGTAAGAGAGTTAGGCCAGTATTCTGAGCAGTAGATGGATGGCGAGTGCGTCTCTGGTATTACTACTATAGTGGCCTGATCAAGATCTCGGGGGATGAAGCCCCTCTATTTCGCCTCCTGATAAAAGGCCAAAAGATGAGGTGCCAGGATATCTTTATACTTAGAGCAAAACTCTATTGGATATCCATTGAGGCAGGTCTTTTCCCCGACGACATCTTCGAGATTGCGTCTCCAATCTCCTCGAGAGTGAGTTGATGGTCCAGCTCACATTGTTCAGTAGCAGAAAGACTGGGTAAAGGTATCTTATCAAGGAGGGGAGAGATGTGTTCAGCCTCACAAGGGGGGGGGGCAGCCCTGTAAAGAGTAGAGTAATGGTTGACAAAGACCTGGGCTATAGCCAGAGAATAATTATGGACACCACCCTGAGCATGCACAATCTTGGGTATAATCCGTCTGGTCAAGGGTCCAGAGGCCAGCCAGTACAGCAGTTTGTTATTTTAATCTCCCCATCCATATACTCTAGCAGTAAAGGCATGCCAGAGTTGCTTCGTCATTGCAAGGGGACAGGCCCTGATCTCATCCCGGAGCATGGTCAAATTCCTGGCAATGTCACTATGGTTGCCACTAGAGAGTTACAGCTCTAGGCGTAGGGCCGAGTTTCCAGCTGGGTAACTCGATCATGCTGTCCTTTTTCTTTTTGCCAGAATAGAGCCCTAGCATGTCCCTGCACAGTGGCCTTACATGCCACCCAAAGAACACCAGTGGACTGGACAGACCCTGCATTTGTGTGGAAATGCGCCACTATTTCATGTTTGAAAGCTTGAGTGTATGTTGCATCTTAAAGATGCCAAGCATTGAGCCTCCACATTGGACGTCTGGTAGAGTCTGTTGTGCCAAGGCAAAGGAGCAAAGGGGCGTGATCACAGATTCCCCGTGAGAGTATCTGCACCTGTGAAACTGACTGGACATCCATGGTCGGCATGAAATGCATATCAATGCGTGCATGTGTATGGTGTGCTGCAGAGGTGTGTGTATATTGTTTCATACTAGGATTCCAGATACTCCACCCATCACACAGATCTGAGTGGACACCTAATTTTGCAAGGAGTTGACCCCTTGGTGTCTAGCTTCTGAAGGGTGACCTGTGGAATACCACGCAGGATCCAGGACTGCCTTGAAGTCACCTCATATGAAGGTGAGACCCTGAGGCATTTGGGCTATAACAGTGAGGAGTGTGTCTAAGAAGGACTCTTGCACTGTAGGGGGAGCATAGAGAAAGAGAATGTTCATCAGGCTGCCCTCAATCGTACCCTCCAAGGTCAGATGCCGACCCTATGGATTAGTCCAAGTGTGGGCAACTATCAAGGGAAAAAGAGGCGTAGCAGAATTGCCACACCTCTGGAACCTCGCACGTACCCCACGTGGTATACCCTGTAAAATCCTTGTAGCGCTTAGAACGGACAATTGGTGGCCATCAGGTGCATCTCATGGAGCATTAAGATGGAAGGGGAAAGGTGTTGGGCAGATCGCATCACTGCTGCATGCTTAATCTAGTCCTAAAGACCGTTTACGTTCCAAGACAGAACACCGTACGGGGTCATGACAAGGCTTGGGATCTGTAATGCATGCAGGCTGAGAGCTCACCTGGAGTGTGAAGAGAGTCAGGCGCTGAATGCAGATTATGTGTGTTGGGACTCTAAAAAGGAAAAAAAACAACACACATACAAAAACCCAAAACCCCCATATGTCCTTCCCAACTCCCCCAACCCCATACTTTCCCCAAGAAGCATTTGTCACCCCATAACGCACACCACAACTTAAAACCAATTTATCTTCAGGTGTGGAGTGGTGGACCCCTCCAGAATGCAGGATCATTACCCCTCAGTAGACTAAGTCTGAACTGAATGATCATAGGGTCTCCAGTTAGCTGCATTTGATGCCATCTTCTTGCCATGACCTTGGACTAGGTCAAGTCCTATGACATTCAAAAGGGGGAAGGAGTCCCGCTTAGCCTGTCTTCAACTCGGTCCGATGTGACCATTTCCACCCCCCCACCAGCCTCTACCGACAGTTCAGAGCATTGAGGTGGTGGCGGCACCGATTAGCCAGAGCTGGGAGAGGGCGATGGGGCCCATGTATTGCGCCGCCCCTGCTGAGAGCAAGTGCGGACCCTTTGCTGGCGATGGCCTACCTCCAGGCCAGCCCTTGCCAGCTTCCCAGAAGACATGGGAGGTGAATGTTTCGGCCGATGCAGTTGCTTCTCTTCTGTGAGTCAGTACCAAACTGATTCTGGGGTCTCAAAAAAATGTGTTTTGGCGGCATAAATCACTTTAAGATACACTGGAAACATAAGCATGTAGGATAACTTGAGGGCTCTGAGTTTCTGTTTAACCGTTTCGTATGAGCTGCGCTTTGCCTGGACCTCCCGTGTGTAGTCTGGAAATATAAGGATTTTGGAGTTCTGATATCGAAGATCTGAGACTGCCTGGGCCTCTCACAGGATGCAGTCCCTATCCTTGAAATTGACAAAAGTGAGCAGTCATGGGTCGGCCCGATACGCTGGGTGTGGTTTTAGGAGTAAGTGCCCTGTGAACTCGCTCTATTGCAGACCAGTGGGGCAGTTTGTCAGCTAGTAACTAGGATTCTATCCACTGCTCCAGGAATTTGGCGGGTTGTGTGAGCTTGCGTCTTACGGAAAACCTACAAATCGCAAATGATTGCGTCTAGATTGATTCTCTGCTTCCTCTACACGATGGTGCAGCTCGTTTGTTCCGGTGAGGAGGTGGGCAACTTTCGTTTTGAGGTCTGACACTTCATCTTCAACTGTGTAGAGCCGCCCTTCGGCATTCGCAATTTGGCTGCTGGCATTTCATAAATCCTGGCGAAGGAGAACCACATCAACATGCTCTTCTCTGATTTTTGATTCGACCACTGTCTGTAAGGCGTGTATGGCCTGCAGAATCCTGTTCAAATCCTCCTCACGGTGTGTTCCCTTGTCCATTGCCTCACTTCCCACTGCTCTGGTGCTGGTAGTATAATGGTCGATACGAGGATGGGAGGAGTGGGGCTTCAAAGGTTTATCTTTCCCCATGAATATTGTGCTACAGCCCCACCCATTCTCATTGGAGCCTGGCCTGTTTGCCATATCCTTTTAGCAGCACGAGCAGCAAGGTGCAGGAGAGGTCACCCATATTGCCCAAAGATATCAGGGTGTCAGAAGAAAGGGCACGACAGCAGTGCACATACCAATGATCCGAGACCACTGGGAAGGCAGAGCAGGCAGTGGGCTTCTTACAGTACCCAGGAGGCCAAGGCCAATATATGGGCAGTTAGCGGCAGCCCTGAGTCCTCCTTTCATGGCCTGTGCAAGGCACCTCTCTAAATTAAAATGGGGGGAGGGGACCCACTCCCACACCCCCCATCCACCAGGACCCATGAGCAGTTCCTGCCTCAGCTCAGGGGCCCCCGACTACTGGTAAACTGGTTGCGCCAATCTACATGTGGGTCAACGAGGCAATGCATCTCTGCGAAGGGCTCACAGGGGGCCTGTGTCTAAGGTATCGGGCCAGGCGGTTTTAAACACTTGTATTGGCTGTCTCAGGTGGTGCATGCATCAGATGTGCAGCTGCGCTGCGCCTCACAGTTCCCAGTGGCTGGAGCTAGTACACTACTCCCTTGTGCAAGTCGTTGCCCTCACTGTATATTAGGGTTGTTTTAGCTTGCATGTCGTAGGCTGCCTTCCCCGCTCATCAGTCTGCTTGGCGGGGTCCTTCATGGGAATTCCATGACTACCGCTCTGGGACAAAGGAATCGGCCCACCATCGGACAGGGTCTGCCATTTTGAGTCGGGTCAGGGTCTGCGTCAGTATTGGTCTCTTCCAATGAAGGGCGACATTCAGGGCCTCGCTGCAGTAGCCGGGGCGGTCAGCAGCATTAATGAAGGCAGATAACACTGTGAAGACTGTGGGCCAGGAGGGTAGATGGCGGCGGATGACGGAGGGGTACAGAGCACTCTTAGAGTGCGACTGCCATCTTGACGCCCCAAGCCATGCTCCTAAACTTGGGTCTTAATCATTGTCAGTATACTGTGCAGACATTCGTGCCAGGACCAATGCTAGGACAATGGGTCTGGTCCCTGCCCTGTCCAACTTGGGGCGAGGCATCAGGTCCAGCAGACATATCATTGACTAAACCTTGTTTACATCACTGCTGACAACCTTGCCTGGTGCATTGAGGGGATCACTCCTGATAATCTTACATGCGGTGACCATAAACGTTATCTTGCCTGACGTGATCAGAATTACAAGACTGATAATAGTAGCTCAGGATGATTTTGATTGAACATAAATAGCTCTTATTGCAGAAAAGGTTGGAGAATCCTGGGTTAAAGTATTATTGCCAAGGTGCTGTTCTGTAAACTAATATCATATATACGCTGTTTGGGCCCTCAGGATGATTTATTCCTGGTACTCCTACCTATATTGATTTGCCTCGCTTTTAAACTACATAACCAGCAACTTGGCTGTGATTGCCATGTCGGAAATGAAAAAGGTTGTTATTCTGTCAAATGGCTATACTTGTTTGAAGTACTACAACGTATGGGTGTAGGGGATTATTTTTCACTGATTCATTGCTGTTTGCAGAGCCTGTGCTCTTCTTTGGTCTTTGAACCTCTTGGATTTTTAATACAGGAAAAGCTTGAGTATGCATGAAGCCACACAATTATATATATATTTCATGTTGATTTAAAAAATAAAAACCCCAAATGTGGTCAACATTATATCTCCATACTGGCAATTAGAACGAAATACAATAATGAGTAATTTACTTATTTTGAGTAACTTACTCATTTTGGTATTCACAGAAGGCACTTACTCATCAATGAGTAAGTACCTTCTGTGAATACCAAAATGAGTAAGTTACTCAAAATGAGTAAGTTACTCAAAATGAGTAAGTAAGTGCCTTCTGTGAATACCAAAATGAGTAAGTGCCTTCTGTGAATACCAAAATGAGTAAGTGCCTTCTGTGAATACCAAAATGGTAGTAAGTTTAGGATTTTGTCTTAAATTAGTTCTGTGAATCGGGCCCTGAGTTCCCACGTATAAAATCCCTATATCCGATAACTTGCTGTTATCCAAATCTCATTACTTATTTTCTCTGCAGGCGCCACATACATAACCCCCCCCCTTCCTTAGCTAGTAACAGGCAGATCTCTACCCTCATTCCTGTCATTTTATTCATTGATGAAAAATATGTCGTTATTTTCATTATGCATTAGCAGGCATGGCCTTACCAGTTCAAATGCAAGAAACTGACTTTTCATTGGTGTCAAGAGCTCTCTAACATGGGCAATTTGTCAAAATAAAATGGGGTTATAATCCATGCGATGTGAACATTTAAAGGGAGGAGTTTGAGATGACTATTTAGCCAAAAATAATTGCTGAAAAACAGCTCTACATCCATTGATCTTTCAGTTCAATAACCTAACCTACTCCCAGTAACCAAAAGCATCACACGTGTCACTTGAATTAATGAATGTATTAATCATGATGCAGTTTGCATGTCCCGTGCTCATTCTTCATGCTCTTTGTTTCAGATCTGGATCTCTTTCCTTGATCTGTCTTTTCATCTTACTATCTATCTTCTATTTCTCTTCCCTACTCGTCTACTCTTTTTCTTGTGTCTTTTCTGTGAGTGTTTTCTTGTTTTTTATTGGTATCAGGCTTGTCCTGTTCCCATGTTATGTAGATGTTAATATATGGTGTCTTATTGTTTCACAACATGTTTTTACAGATTGTCATCCATGTTCCTGTCTCCATACTTTTAACTCCCAATATGTTTAACGTTGTCTCGTGGAATGTTTGTGGTTTGGGACATCCAGTTAAAAGACAAAAGGTGCTCTCTCATTTGTCAAACATTAATTCACATATTACTTTTTTACAGGAAACTCATTGTAATGATAGTGAATCGCTTAAATTAAAAAGGCAATGGGTTGGTCAGGTTGTTAACTCTCCAGCCATTCACAGTTAAAGTGGTGTCGCTATTCCTTTTCACAAATCGCTAAATTCTCAGATTGTTTCTACTCAATGTGACTCTGATGGACAATGGGTAATGACTACTGTAATAATTAAAAACAAACAGATTTCTTTCTTTAATATCTATTGTCCTCTTGAACCTGACCCTGAGTGTTGGAACAATATTAAAATAAAATTAGCTTCCATTGGTCATCCCAATGTAATTGTTGTAGGAGATAGGAAATCTAAATGTACATTTAATCCTGATAGATCTCATAAGGCATTTCAATCAGTCATTGACACTAGTCCATTATTTGATGTCTGGAATACGTGTAATCCTGATGTTTGTGAGTTTACATTTTTTTCAAATGTACATCAAACCATGTCTAGAATTGATTATATTTTAGTCCTTCTTCTTTCCATCCAGTCCTCAGAAATCGATTCCATTTTTATCTCAGATCATGCCCCAGTTTTATCTTCTTTTGACTTATCCCTCACTAACTCTAAACCTAGTAGTTGGAAATTTAATAATTTCCTTTTATTAGCTAATAATTTTATCACAGAAGCCAACACTTTTAATAATGATTTTTTTCAATTTAACCGTTCTATCGAAACCTCTACTTCTACTAACTGGGATGCTTTCAAAGCTTCATTTCAGGCCTTCACTATAGCATATTCAGTTAAACGGAAAAAGGTAGCAAATTCCCAATATAATATGTTATTACCCCAAATTATGTCACTGGAATATACTTATTTTACTTCTAAATCCTCTTCTGTCCTACAAGAATTAATTAAGGCCAAATCTACCCTTAAACTTGCTACTACTGATGCCTATAACATCTAACTCAATGGTAAATCTAAATATCATGGTGGTCAAAACAAGGCAGGCAAAATGCTGGCTAATTATTTAAAAATTAAATCTGAACATAAGAATATTGGACCTATTCATAATGAACTTGTGAATAATACTGCATCCTCTGATACAGATATTTCCAATACTTTTCAAGAATACTACAATGTATTATACTCAGAAGAGACTAATCCTTTAGATCACTATATCCATACCTTTTTTGATGGTCTTCCTAACCCTTCTCCCATTCCTGATAAATTTGACTTATTAGAAGTCGATATAACTCTTCAGGAGATTATAGACACTATTAAATCCTTAAAAAAAGCTAAAGCCCCGGGTCCGATGGATTTTCCATTGAATTGTTTTCTGCTTTTTCGTCAACCATTGCCCCTAAATTACTTGAACTTTTCAATTCTTTTATTTTAGACTCAAAAGCTTCTGGATCCTTTTTGGAAGCATTGATTGTTATTATCCCTAAACCTGGCAATGATCACGCCCTATGTAAGAACTATAGCTCTATTCCATTAAATAATAACTATTGTAAAATATTTGCCAAAATGTTAGCATCTCGCCTTGACTCTATTGTTCCTCTACTTGTTAAATGTGCTCAGTGTGATTTAATTAAGGATAGAATTGCTGAAGTCAATGCTAGAATGTTCTCCAATATTCTTGTGTTAGGTAAGAAATATCATTCCCCTCTTGCAGCCTTATCTCTTGATGCTGAATAGGCATTTGACCGCATCAACTGGCACTACATGCTTACCACTCTTCAGTGGTTTGGCTTTGAACACTTCCTAGAACATATTCGCTGTAATACACTTATATTTGGCTTTAAACACAGTTCTATAGAAACCACACTATCAGCTCATGCTGACAGTATTTTAATATATACATCCAATCCCCTCTCCAACTCCCTTTTTGCAAGAAATTAATTTATATTCTAAACTCTCTGGTTACAAACTAAATTTTTCTAAAACTAAAATCCTACCCTTAAATTCCTTATGTTATCAATATGTTCCTGATTACAATGTCGGTTGGTAAGTCTCTGCGGGCTTGTCGGCGTCGGTCTGTCCGTCCGATGTCACGTCGGAAGCGGTCGTTCCAACCACAGTATTATAATGCACTAAAATACATGGCTTACCGACCGACGTGGTTCATCCGACTCCAACAGGAAATTCCGACTGCGACAGTTTCGGAAAGGTTGAATGGAGTAGATCCGAGGGCGGTCCGGCACTGGAACAGCCCGTCCTATTACGATGCGTCTTTCCGACGTGCCGTCTGTGGGTCCAACCACCTCATCAGAGCTGGCGCAAGGGGAGGCATATGAGGCTCATTTCCTGTGCAGTTATGGAGCCCATGGCGTGCATCATACTGCTTCTGTACCTACTCGATGACCAGAAAAATCAGAACCGTCGCGGATGTGGCCACTGGTAAGTGACACACCTACCCCTACACCAGTGGGCTTCAAACTTCTTAATGCTGCCCCTCTCCCTGTGAAAAAAAGATCCTCAGGCCCCCTTAATTTTTGCACAATTATTCTGCTAAATTAGCAATGTTTAAATATGTCTAAACATATGTAAACATTACAGTTAAGCTCTGTTACCCCTTTTTACACATACTCCCAGTCAGGAAATAAATGACAAAAGTTGTCAGTAAAGGCCCATTACAATGTGGCTTACTGCTTCTCCTGCTTTTAACAACTAAAACAAAACATGATGCTTCACTGGGCCAGAGGCTGGTGCCCCCCCCTGATATCACTTAAGGCCCCCCAGGGTGCCCCCCCCATTTTGAAGATCTCTGCCCCACACATTGAAGTGACCACAAAGCGAAGGCGCAGTAATGTGAAAGTGTCTTGTCGCATGTTGAGCAGGGAGAAAGAGGGAATGTCAGCATTGGGTCTCCACAGTGTGAACTGAAAATACAAGGACAGACCCAACATAAAGATAGGAAGAGAAATAGGCATAGGCACATAGATATATGTACAGAAATATGTATGGTGAACTGCTCTATGTTCCACATGTCATGGCATCATAACACTAATGCACACCTAAAAGTAGGTCCCACAGAAACCCATACACTGGCACACTACTACCTCCCTAAACACAATACCCTCATCACCACTGCTGGGAGCAAAGACTGAGGGTCCTGCTGATCTCCTAAACTGTGCTGTGAAGGAGGGTGTCGCAGTGCAGTGTCAAGCTCAAAAGGTATATCTTGAGATGTACCACATGAGGGGGATTGAAGGTGCATTGGAGGAGCAAGCACTGACAAATGTATATCAGTCTTTAAATAGTTATTGGACTTGATAGTGCCTATCATTACCATGATGGCAATTGTATGCACATAAAGCTACCATCCAAACTCCATTGAATGCAGCAACACCTTGAAAAAACAGAAAGCAGACTTTGCAGCTGCATAACCTACCAGTGCCTCAGAACTATTAGCTGAGTTATCTGTAAAACTACACACACAATCTCTTACTGTTCAGTGAACCAACTACAAATACCTATGCATTGAAGTCACCTTTGTCGCACCAAAGTGAATTGATAATAACAGCCTTTGCCAGTGTCAAACACTCAGGCATCTTAGGTACAATGTAAGGTGTGCATTTACTTATCTAAATCCTGTAATATGCCTGAAGTATAGACATATCACATGTGTAGCAATATGTGAAAAGCACATTCATGTGGCTCATTTGGCTGAAAAAGATGGCCACAAAGACATAATACACATCCCTATGTATCCCCACCCCAATTTCCTTGTCACACAAAGTTACTCCAACTCGTTTTGTGACAAACAAGATAAAGCAGTCACAATGCAAAGATCATTAGACTGATCCACTCTACCACAAACCAGAAGTTCTATTGCTTGTGGCTGTGCCACTGCTTGCATGTGACACATCATACCTGAACATATACATACACTCAACATCACTAAACACACAAACACTCCTTGACAATCCTGATCCACACTTAACAACAAACATGACCCTCTGATATATACATGCCCTATCATGCAGCTAACCATGGTCAAGTATGGGGCATGATATCTCTGGGTGGAAGATCAAATGTGGGGCCCTGTGTGCACCAAGACAGAATTTAAAGGCACATCATGTCAGCATGATGTGGTCTATGTTCAGTTTACTAATAATGGACATGCACAGACTCACATATTTTAACTGTGCGTTAAGCCCAGAAGCTGATGTACATTTGTTTGCAATGTAGTGCAAAACTCAACAATCACACCATATTATAACTAGCCATCAACTCCTGTGACACCCATTCCTGTACCATAAGCCAGGTCCTCATGCAACTAACACATACATCAGTAGTGAATTAATTAGTACAGAAACACAGTCTAACCTACTAAGCATTGGTATGGACCGACACACACCAACCGCATGAAATAGGCAATTAATTTGAATGGCATTACAATCATCCAAATTACACTACACATGAGGCCACAGTGCATAGACACCTTGCATACAATGGATCTCTAACTTAAAGGGAGTCCTGGAAGACAGCAGGGTCAGGACTCAGTTTGATTTGTACCTACCGCACACTCTCCATGTGAAGAGAACATTGAGAATCAGTCTCAACTGGGACTATTGTGTATTGGCACAAAGTGGTATCCACATGTGGCAAATTTAGCATTGGAAGTACTTAACAAGATCCATTGAAGGAATAGCAATTGGCCCATATCTATTAAGTCAAATGTTGCAGTTTACACATTGCTCTGTGTACATGTGTGGCTAAAGTAACTATCATGTATGTAGAGTCACAACACCTCCAAGTGTATTGACAAGAAGATTCACTTTGTACACATCAAATACATATGCATCTCATTGAGTTTTGTCCATTGATACACTTGCAAAATGGACTTAGAAATCTGCCTAAACTATGAATGCATACAATATCCAATGCAAGGTTTAGCCCTTCACCCCACACTCCTACACAAACCTCATGCGGACATTGACACCCAGCCAATGTAGGTACACAAATCCACACAACGTCCCAATAGACTTACCTACTCTATGAACCATATTTATTAATTGTCGTACTAACAGAACTGTACACACACATCACAAATTACACATGAATGACAGTTAACAGCAAGAGATATGTTTGGACACAGGAATACCAAAACCAAAACAAAAATGCTTTATTCAGCCTCCATAGTGCAATGATGAAATCAAAGGCCAATGGCCAAACCAAATGTCTATGCTGTGGGCCAGCAAAGTGTGGCTCACTCAGACTTGCCTTCAGTAATGCCGCTGAAGAATACCTCCCCCGGGCACCAAAATAAAATAATTAGGCTGGGTTGGTCCTTGGGAGGGTTGGGCTCAGGATTTGGGGGATCGGCTAGGTCAGTGGGAGGGCAGGATGTGGGGGTGAGAAGCTGGGTTTGACCATTTTAGGTATTTTATATCCCTGAAGGGTGGTGAACGGAATGGGGGGGCTTTTTCCCTTTACTTTTCTTCCCCGTGGAGGTACTGGGGTAGGAAGGGGAAGGTGATATTCTGGGTTTAGGAGGGGGTGGGGAAGTGGCAGGATGGGGAGCTTTCCTTCCGGGTTCCTTGCTGTTGCGTTTGGGTCTCAGCAGGGGGCTGGCTGGGTGTTTTGGGGGAGGATGTGGAAGGGTATGGCAGGGGCGGCAGGGTCTTCCTTTTAGGTTTGGGAGGAGGTTGGTCAGTTTGGGAAGAGAAGAGGTCAAGGGCAATGAGGTGGAGTTTTTGGACCGATTGGGTACGGGGAAAGGCAAGGGTAGGGGCTTTGGAGGCAGAGGGCTGTGACGTATGTGGTATGCCTGTGTGTGCTGGTGTGGTGTCTGTCATGGCTGTGTGTGATGTTTGCTGGCTGCATGTTTGTCTGTATGTGAGCCATGTGGTGTAGTGGGTGTTGTGTCTGCCTGCATGTCAGTGAATGTGGAAGCCAGGGTGTCTTGTGTCTTCTGAGTGCATGTGTATCTGTCTTTGGCCTATGTCTGTTTGTTTGTGTGCTGTGTGTGGATGTTGATGTGGATGCGTGGCCACGTTTGCGTGTGCTTTGGTCAGGTATGGGAATAGGGACTGTGGATGGGGAAGAGGCAGGAGGGGGTGGAAAGCTGGATTTGGGATAAGGCTGCAGTGATTGTGGAGGCTAGAGCATGAATGGATCTCTGTAGGGAAGACACGTCAGAGTAAATGCCCCCCCAGCAAAGATACCATCTGGGTCTGCTGATTGATATGCACCTGGAGGACATTCAGCACTGCTGTCAGACCCACTGAGATCTGTCTCAGGAGGTCAATGGCCTCAAAACTCAGGGCAGTAGGGGAGACAGAGGTAGGGTGAGGTGCCTAGCGCAAAGGAGACCCCTCCCCTTTTAGGGGAGCGGCCACGGACAGGTGGCTGGGGAGCCGCTGTGAGGGTTGAGATGGTAGGGGTTCAACTCAGATGGAGTGGAAACAGGTCCATGGGGATCCACCACCACCTGGGAGGGCTCACTGGAACTGGACTCTGCCGAAGATGTTCCAACCGTCACGTCGCTTGGCTCCTCAGTGGTGCTCCCATCACCCTCTGTGCCACTTGTTCCCTCTTGCTCACTGGCAGCACGAGAATCACAGTGGCCAGCTGCTTCCCCAACATTTGTGGCACTGTCTCCCTCGCTGCCCTGGCCTGATGCTGAAAAACAGATTTGAAAAAAAATGATTTGAGTTGTTGATATGTACTTGTATCCAAGTTAGCAGACTAGAATTCTCAACACTGCACCTGTTGTCAAACATGCGAAAATAACATATTTAATAACACATTTTCATTTCCTGCTGACAGCACACTCTAACCTGACCTTGCCCTAAGAGACTATGCAACACCTCTCACTACACTGTGGATGGGAGAACAACACAGGTGGTATGAAATCTCACATCAGCACACCTATGTCTTCCACGGAAGGGAACAGTAGCATTTTGGCCCTGGACACACATCTAACTAGTATGGTTACTTACCAATGATTGCACTCTGTCAATAAAACATTGTTCAACATGATCTACACATTGCCTGAATGAACATTATAACCCATACACCTGGTTGCCTTCCTACATCTGACATGACCATTGTTGAGCACTGTGATTTACTGTGAGGGTTTGTGACATAACTGACGTAACGCTGATATTTCATCATGTGTATGGGGTTGTTGTTGTGACTGTATACATTAACAACTTAACCACATATGCAAATGAGATTTCACATTCACCATTAGAGCTTGATTAGCTATGACTCCACAAGCAAACGTATTTTGAAATATGACAGAAAGCAAGGCATCATTATGTTAAACTGATGTGCACATGTATAACTAATGCAGCATACGAAGTTTGTGGTTGATGATGGGATATTCACATGAGAACAGTGATATAAAGTCCAGAACAGTACTGGCACACATACAGCAGTGAACTTGTCCATCACATTTACAAACACACTTTAAACAATTGGCTACAGATTCAGATGGGTGTCTCATTGCAACAATCTGCCCTATGCGCATGGTTAGCTGACATTTAAAATATGTATTCTGTCAGCATTGTTCTCACCTGCTCCTCTGGTGTGCCATACAGCTGCTTCTACAGGGGAAGGACAGTGTCTACCAGCATCTTCAGCTAATCTGGTGTGAAGGCAGGGACCCTGCTCCCTGTACAGTGAGACATTGTAGCTCCCAGAGTATGTGAACAGCAGCAGAGAGATGGGGAGGTCTGTAGAAGTGCAGTTGTTTCTGAAGGCAAGTGATCTGTATTGCAAAATGCAAGACATATCTAGACCGCATAGACCGCCTTCTGTGTGGGCGGTCAAAGGGATAGGTTTGCGTCGGTCGCATTTTCAGAAGTCGTCCAATGGCTTCAATTGCTGCCTGACACTCCGCATACTGTGCGTTTCAAAATAGCCGGCGGTCCGCGAGTAAGATTGTTACATTAGTAATGGAAGTTTACCGTGTTGGTCTTCACTGCAGGTGGACACAATCAGCGAGCCTCAACTGTCACCATAACAAGTTACAGCCCATGGCTGTTTCCGCCTTGGTTCTGAACCTCCTACCGTGACTTTTGAATGAAGGTTCGGTTGGTAAAAAAAATCTTGCCAATGTTGTTCTTTTGTTCTACACCATGCATGGATGCACTATATTATGTTTAAAGGAGCATCCAAATCAAACGGCCACAATCACATGATGAAGTCACCTTGAGAGGACCCTGAAACACTTGTTGGCAGGCTAAACCAACATGAAAGTACACAGTACAGTTTCTGATTTTCCACTTTCTCTCAGGCAGTATGAGGCCCATGTCCATTGACAGGTGTCAATACACCATAAAACAGTGTTGGAAGCCACTGTCACCCAGTGTGCAATCTGTGTTTTATCCAGGTGGAAAGGGTGTGTGTGTCTGATGATGTACAGAATCCTACCTTCCCAGAGGGCCAATACGCTCAAACGTTCAAGCACCCCACTGAGGCATTGAAAATAAATGGCACTTTGTAAGTGGTCTTTGTGTACTATACTTAAGTGTACATCTGCATATTAAGAGAGATGTACATTGTCAATGGGTTGTGTATGTTATTGTATGTGCGATGCAGACATGACAACATGACAATGTTCACCATGTAACATTTGTCTGCCTGAAGTGCTGAGTGAAACTCAAGATGTATGTGGTGTACATGAGGCAATACATAACACAATACTACTGTGTTTATCACAAAACGTGCTCAGTCATTTAAAATACCTAAGTCATGTGTTCTTGGCTTGTGAGATTTGGACTATGTCCTGCTAGATTTTGCCTCAAAATATCTGTCACTAGTGATATGAGTCTAGTGTATTTTCATTCCTGTGTAACTATACATTTGAGAAATATTCAGAAATGACATTGATGCTGTGGTATGTTCATAAACATTTGGTTCTGTGAAATCTGGTTTGCACTGCCTTGGACTGTCATGTGTGGTTACTTGGTCTATGGTGTTTTTCTAAGTACATGTTGCTGGGGACATTGTGATCTGGCACCTACTGTGTATACACTCCACAGATAGGTATCGCGGCGGAGCCGAAAGACAGCCTCACGTCTACAGGCCCTTTCCTGACCTACAAACCATGGAAGAAAGAGTGTGATCAAAAAATACTGTCTCAATAAGGTGACAATAAATGATTTGTGCCAGCACTTGGCACCTTCATTGCGTCTACATCGCTACTATCCGACATCACTGACACCCAAAGTTAAGGTGATGGCAGTACTGCATTTCTTGGCCACGGGTTTGTTCCAGTACCCAGTGGCAGCATCTGGCAGAATGTCCCAGCCTATGCTTAGCAATGTACTTCGGGATGTATTGCAGGCATTGACCAGACACATGGACAGCTACATCAAGTTTCCCAAACCAGGGGAATTGGTCAATATCAAAGCTGATTTTTATGGGTTTGGGTGAATCCCACATGTCATTAGAGCAATTGATGGGACACATATTGCTTTGATTTCACCACTGGCCAAAGAGCAAGTATGTAGGAACAGGAAGCACTTGCACTCAATCAACATGCAGGCGGTGATTTTGCCAGATATGTATACTTCCCACGTCTGTGCCAGATTTCCCGGATCAGCCCATGACTCATACATTCTACAGAACAGCGTCATACCGCGTTTGATGACTCAACTACTTCCAGAGCGGGCCTGGCTTGTTGGTAAGTTAGGTTTTTAATGATGTTTACATCAAACTCATGGTACTCCTTCAATAGCGGTAATACCAGATGTATTAAAACAAATACAGAATGAGTATGGGGCAGAACCTGCCCTGGACTTAGGGATGAAACTAATAGGCAATTTTGCCCAGGTTTCTGCAATTATGTTAAGCAACATAAAAGGGGAGGCAGCCACGATGGCTATATGCCAACGCCTGAGGGAATTTACTCCTACACTACAGGAAAGGGAGTTGCCTGAGATTATCGCAGAAACATACGCTTCTCTGGTAAAAGATAATCTGGGAGCCAGACCTGGGAAACCGGTGATTAAGGGTAATTCTGAAAAGGATAACTCTAAGCAAGCACCAGATTCTTCCAACAAGAAATGAGACAATAAACAAAAAATAATAAACAAACCAAACAACAATCACGGAATGGGTCTCCTCAACAGGAGAGCACTGAAAAGAGATACAATCTCAGAAACTGTGATAACATTAGAAAGCCTGACAGATATCAGGATACTGATACACGTTCCTCTCGTTCCTTTCAGGATCAATCTGAGAAACACTTGGAGAGAGGAGGACGGTCAGAGCAAAGATCCGAAGAGCGAGTCACGCCGAAAAGGGAGACACATCGCACTTCAGACTACATCATCAAACAAGAAGATAAAAAGAAATTGACAAAAGCTCAATTAAAAAATAAAAAGGTGGCAGGGATTAAGATAAGAAATGCCCAGGCTGCTGAGGACTCTGCTTCTTAACGGGGAATAGGCAGTGACAATGCTGGACAGCGCAGCAGAAGTTACAATAGCTCGCCAGAACATGATGGATTTTCTGGAAGTATTAGTGCTGAGTGAGTATATCACGGTGGAAACACCTGATACAAGAGTAAGTGCCCCACATCGTTTACACAATATAACGCTCCAAATAGAGGGGGACATACAAAGACAGGTGAAGGGTCTCTTTTGGGAGGACCTGACACATGGTTATGACATTCTTTTGGCTGAAAGGGATTGGCCACCTGAGTTTGTAATAGATTGCCCAATGGGAGAAGAAGTAATTTTACCTGCCTTCTCCGACCTCGTAGCAGAATCAGTTACAAATGGATATGCGCAGGAGTGGGATACCGCAATCACGTTGGGTGGGATGATGAGTTCCTCATCACGAGATCCCATTAAGAACGATCCCTCAACTGCAGAGACAATATCCAATTAAACATGAAGCACAGAAACAAGTCAGGGAGATCTTAGATCAACTTGAGTACCAGGGTGTAATAGAAAATTGCACCTCATCTATGAATAATCCTTTGTTTCCCGTAATGATGAAACCCGACAATTCATATTGTTTAGACTTAGATTACAGATATTTAAATTCATCCACACGCACATTTGCAGTACAGAATGCACACACTGCCGCACTGATGAAGAACATTATGCAGAAGAAATACAAAACAACACTAGATATTTCAAATGGATTTTTCTGCCAGAATATAGCACCTGGAAGTAGATGTTTGACCGCATTCTCGGCACTAGGGTCTCAGCGGCAATTTTGTCATTTACCACAAGGGTATAAGAATAGCCCCGGGCTGGTTTCAGCCAGAGTAACGGAGTTGCTTCAAAGTATTAATGAGGCTGTGTCCTTTGTAGATGATATTTATCTGACGGACGATGAATTAATTGAACATTTGGCTAGAGGGAACAACATAATAGTAGGGTTTGCTTACCTTGGCTACAAATTTAATTTCAACAAATCAAAAATAGCCCACCTCAGTGTCCTGTTTCTGGGACACGAGTTATGGATTGAAGGCAAAAGCCTGGTGACACATTTTTTACAAAAATGTGCATTGCTCCAAACTCCAACAACTCTGAAAAGACTACAATCCATTTTATGACTTTTGAATTTTGGCAGACGGATCACTGAGAGAATATCGACAACCAGAATATTGACGACAAAAATATCGGACCCGAAATATCGATGTCCAGAATATCGAAGTCCTATCTACATAATGGTAAGTACAAAATTATCGAGAAAAAAATATCGTTGTTAAAAATATCGTTGTTAAAAATATTGGGTTTTTTATGTTTAAAAAATAATGTAAAATAAAGTAAATAATACATATAATTAAAATAAAATTAGTTAGAATTATTAGAAAATGTTTAAAATTATAAGTAATACATATAATGTAAAAAAAATTAAACATCCATATATATAAATTATAATATATATATTTACTTAATAATATTTTTTTTAATATTTAAATAAATTATAAATTATTACAAACATATTAAAAATTATAAATACATATATACACATACACCAATAACATACAAATAAAAATTAAATATATATATAATAAATTAAAATATTACAATATTTTTAACATTATATAAATACATTTTACACTACATTAACTAAAACAGTAGAGAAAATATTGGATAGCGGAGGGAATAAAATAACTATTCCAACTCCAAAGAGTGCAACAGTAGGGAAAGTATTGGAAAGCGTAGGGGTAAAAATTACTATTCCCACTCCAGTGAGTGCAACAGTAGGGAACGTATTACATAGCGGAGAGGTAAAAATTACTATTCTCACTCCAAAGAGTGCAACAGTAGGGAAAGTATTGTATAGCGGAGGGGTAAAAATTACTATTCCCACTCCAATAAGTGCAACAGTAGGGAAAGTATTGTATAGCGGAGGGGTAAAAATTACTATTCCCACTCCAATCAGTGCAACAGTAGGGAAAGTATTGGATAGCGGAGGGGTAAAAATTACTATTCCCACTCCAGAGAGTGCAACAGTAGGGAAAGTGTTGGATATTGCAGGGGTAAAAATTACTATTCCCACTCCAAAAATTGCAACAGTAAAGAAACTGTTGGATAGCGGAGGGGTAAAAATTACTATTCCCACTCCAGTGAGTGCAACAGTAGTGAAAGTATTGGATAGCGGAGGTGTAAAAATTACTATTCCCACACCAGAAAGTGCAACAGTAGGGAAAGTGTTAGATAGCGTAGGGGTAAAAATTACTATTCCCACTCCAGTGAGTGCAACAGTAGGGAAAATGTTGGATAGCGGAGGGGTAAAAATTACTATTCCCACTGCAGTGAGTGCAACAGTAGGGAAACTGTTGGATAGCGGAGGGGTAAAATTACTATTCCCACTCCAGAGAGTGCAACAGTAGGGAAAGTGTTGGATAGCGTAGGGGTAAAAATGACTATTGCCACTCCAATGAGTGCAACAGTAGGGAAAGTATTGGATAGCGGAGGGGTAAAAATTACTATTCCCACTCCAGAGAGTGCAACAGTAGGGAAAGTGTTGGATAGCGTAGGGGTAAAAATTACTATTCCCACTCCAAAAATTGCAACAGTAGAGAAACTGTTGGATAGCGGAGGGATAAAAATTACTATTCCCACTCCAGCGATTGCAACAGTAGGGAAAGTATTGGATAGCGGAGGTGTAAAAATTACTATTCCCACTCCAGAGAGTGCAACAGTAGGGAAAGTGTTTGATAGCGTAGGGGTAAAAATTACTATTCCCACTCCAGTGAGTGCAACAGTAGGGAAAATGTTGGATAGCGGAGGGGTAAAAATTACTATTCCCACTACAGTGAGTGCAACAGTCGGGAAAGTGTTGGATAGCGCAGGGGTAAAAATTACTATTCCCACTCCAGAGAGTGCAACAGTAGGGAAAGTGTTGGATAGCGTAGGGGTAAAAATTACTATTCCCACTCCACTGAGTGCAACAGTGATGAAAGTGTTAGATAGCATAGGGTTAAAATTAATATTTCCCAAAAATTTTAAGAAAAATAAAAAAACAAAATAGCAACTACAATATAAAAATTATTTATAACACAAAAATAAAAACAATTATAAAAAATTTCAAAATTTCAAAAACATAAAAATTATTTAATAATAAAAAAACTCAAAAAATAACTACAAACATTAATTTCTAAAAGTTTAAAAACAACATTTTACTAACAAATAACTATTTTTAAAATAAATTAATTATAATTAAAAAAATATTTATTAATAATTTTTAAATAAATTAATTCACACCATATTCCCCTATAAACGCACAAAAACTCCTACATATTTGACACAATTAACATATTTAAAAATTAATGAATTATAAGTTACAAAGAATTAATAATTAATTATTAATAAATAAATTAGCTCAAACAACACTACAAAATAGAAATAAAAAATAAATACCAATAAATAAAAAATATTTATTACTTTATTTTAATTAAATTACTTCCCACCCTATTCCCATATAATACTACAACCCACTTCTTTAAAAAATGACACTATTAATATATTTATCAATTAATAAAATGTAATAACCAATTAAAAATTAATTAATTATAATTTAATTATAAATAATGTTAAATACATATTAATAATTACTTTATTATAATTAAATTACTTCCCACGGGGGCGTGGCTAACCATCATGGCCGACCGGATGTGAATCCGATCAGCTCCACGCCAGGCCCAGAAACACCAGTAGTTTAGGGGCACCACATGCCCCAAATCCGGCTCGAGGACTCTTATACCGCACCAGTGACCTGAGGGGCAACAAGCAGTGAGAGCCAAATACCCCCGGAGCAGTGCGAGGAGCGGGAGAGTTCGCTTGCCGTCACCCGGGCTGGAGCAAAATGGCGGCCGGCGCCCTGCTCGGCAGATAGAGCCCGCTCGGATGCAGCGAGATCTGCGGATGTCCCGCGAGCGGGTGGGAGATCGTGAGCGCAGACGGCCTCGTTTGTTTGGCCCCCGGGGGCTATCTCTGCAGGAAGACAGCAAGGGGTGCATCGTCGTTGGTGCCCGTATGAGCAGCAACACCCACCTACCTACATCTCCAGCGGACGAAGCGGGGGCCGGAGGGGCTCAGAGACCCCCCCGGTGGAGATTGCCAATACCGGTGAGGAGCAGGGGCCCCCTCCAAACCGATCAGCCCGCTCACGGATCCAGTGGAATAGGGTGCCTGGCCCTAAGATGGCGGCGGCCAGTTACCAAGTCAATACCTCCTGAGGTGGCCCCGACGGGAGGTCTCGTGCCTGTGGTGACTCACCCCAGCTGGATGGCGTGTAGGGGATCCAGGGGCTGAAAGCACATACAGTCTCCTGCTACTCGGAGCCACCGGCGCCCGTGCGGAGAGAGGTGCCCTCCTGCCGGCTACCTAGCGGATCGGAGCGGGCCCCCCGGGGGGCCGGAGCAGCTTGGGGCCCATTTGGGAGGCTAGCGTTATCGCCGGTGCATCTGCCCGTTAATGGAAGCGGCAGTAGGCAGTGCCTGGCCCTAAGATGGCGGCAGCCAGGCACCAGCCCAGAGCCTCGTGAGTGGACCCGGACGTGGGGCTCTTCCCCACTCGATGATGTGTCTCTGCCCAGAGGGGGGCCCACGCTGCAGAATGGTGACTCTCCCGCAGACGGATCTGCCTACTTGCCCGAGTCTGTAAATTTCCGTAGTAGCAGGGAGGGTAAAGTTTGAAGCACTGTCCCCACTAGCCCCGTAAAGGGTCAGAGGAGCGCTGCACCTGATGATGATCTCAACGGCCCACTAAATACTCCAGACGGAGTGGAGGGTCATTCATTACTCGTCTGCCCTACCTCAGTAACGAGCCCTGACTTCCAGGACAGCTGGCTTCCACACAATTGCACCCCTTTCTCCGGGGCCCGGGGGGCTCACCTGGCCTGCTCGGCTGAGCGAGATTAGCGAATCACTACTGCGCCAAATCCTCCACTGCCTTTTTCACGGAGAGGAGGGCCCGACCGAGGAGTGGAAGACGGTCCCTATGCCACCCAAAAAAGCACAGCCCCCAAAGGTCTCCAGCTTTTTTCCCCCACCACCAAGGGGGCAGCTACAGACAATACTACGAGGGCAGGCAACAGCATGGCGCTCACCAGAGAAGAATTACTGTCCTCGCTCCGGGAATTCAAGCAGGAGCGCCCGGACAACATTAAGACCGACATAGGGGCCTCTTTTGACGCATTCAAGGCAGAAATAGGAGGTCGTTTGGTGGCTCTGCAATCCGACGTAGACTCCATCGGGGCCCGCGCCCTCGACTTGGAGTCCAAACAACAGGAACTGGAGAATCGCATGCGACCTTTAGAGTCCCACTCTGAAGATCTTCGTGCACAGCTGAAGGCAACGATGCTCCGCTGTGAGGATCTTGAGAACCGCTCCCGCCTGGAGAACATACGAGTGAGGGGCCTGGAGGAAGGGTGCGAGGGCCCAGACTTAGTGGCCTTTATGGTGGGGCTCTTCTCTACGGTACTCAGAGACGCGGAACCAGAGGTACGTCTGGAGAGAGTACACAGAGTGGGGGCCCGGGGTCCAGGAGATGCCCGAAAGCCCCGAGACATGCTGGCAAAATTCAGTTCCTTTAAAACTAAGGAGATGGTCCTTCAGAAAGCCCGAGCCCTAGACAAGTTTTCCTTCCAAAACGTGGAATGTTCGCTCTACCAAGATGTGGCCCAAGCCACACTGGCCCGACGTCAACAATTCCGGCCTGTCACGGCAGCCTTAAGAGACTGCAAGGTGCGTTATCGCTGGACATACCCCTTTGGGATTGCATTCACATTGGACAATAAGAACTATCACTGTGCAGAGCTGGAAGAGACGGCGGCTGTTCTGGGCATTGAGGTACCACGACCAACCACGACTCATGCGACGGACGAAAGGAGAGCAGAGGTGACGACGGGCTAGAAGAAACAGGGGGGAGGCCCGTGGCTACACCAGCGACGGTCAGGCAAACAAGCTGTGGGTTGAAGACCCTCTGGCCTTCTAGTGCCTGAAGAGACTTGTTTCTCTCATTTCTACCAAAGTGGTAAGGAGAAAGGTTTGATCCACTGAGGCCAGCCACAACCACAGAAGAGCCTGCTGACTACTGGCTATTATCCATTACAACTTGTAAGAAACTGATAATGGGCCATGGCGGCGGAAATTGGTCGGCCCCATTTTTTTGCTCACAATGAGGTTCTCCTCTGTGATCGAGGACCTCCGAGAGCACGTTTTTGGACTCAGTTGGACATGGTTCATCTTTTTCTTCCTTTTTTCTTTTTGGTTTTTTGGTGTCACGGTCTGCCTTAGGTTCGTTTTGATTGTTAGGTTGCTGCTACAGAGTGAAGGGAGGGGGGGCACTTGCAGGGCCATGTGTAGAGGTGGGACGAGGGGTCCTAGTTGTTCTGCTATTGCTGACCCATGGGGGGGTTAACTGTCTGACATGAAACGTTAGGGGGCTTAACTCCCCTAACAAGAGGCAACGGATCTGGAAATGTTTGCATGACCACCAGATTAAAATTGCCGCCCTACAGGAGACGCACCTTCCTCGCAAAGAGGAACACCGACTGAAGCACAGGGCATACCCTCAGATTTTTCATTCTTCGGCACTCACCAAACACAATGGGGTGGCATTGCTCTTTCATACGTCGACTCCCTTCCTTCACCACAACACTAAAACAGATAAGGAGAGGAGGTTTGTGATAGTGAGGGGAGAAATACGGGGCAGACCATGCACGATTGCAACGCTCTATGCACCCAACACGGGGCAACACGATTTCCTCCACTCTTTCCTATCTACCCTGGGAGGGTTTGCCAGAGGTGACATTCTACTACTTGGGGACTTCAATTTGATCTGGGACCCGGCTTTGGATACCACACACGCCAATAGGGCAGCAGGGGGGTTTTTCAGCAATCCACTTCAGGCCACTCTACGGGGGTTGGGCCTGATAGATGTTTGGAGAAATATTAATCCCTTGACTCACGATTACTCCTTCTTCTCCCACTCGCACAGGACATACTCTAGGATAGATTATGCCTTCATGAGTCAGTCCCTCCTCTATATGGTATCAGGAATCCAGTTCCATCCGATCTGCTTCTCGGATCAGGCGCCACTGGAATTGACCTTAGATTGGCCTGCCCCACGCTCCAAATTCGCTAGGTGGTACTTCCCCAACTACCTATGCAGGGATAGACTTCTCTGAGACGAACTCTGAAAAGCAATTACGGATTTCCTTGACCTTAATGACCCGGACCATACTTCACTGGCCAACAATTGGGACGCCTTCAAGGCGGTCATCAGAGGAAAATGTATTGAACTAGAGGCCACGCTTAAGACGCAAAGCAAGGGCGACCGCCTCCTCCTCGAGAGCGAGCTCCACTCTGCCGAGAATGACCACAGGGCCTCCCCTTCGGTGCAAACCCTCCGCAAGGTTACCCAGGTAAAGGGGAAACTCCAAGCGATTTACACTAATGGGGCAGAAAAAGACTCTTTTACGCCTCCAAGCACGTAACTATTAGGGGGGAACAAGGTGGGCTTGTTGCTGGCACGCCAGTTACGAATCCGACAGGAGAAGAACTACATCAAGAGTATAGTGGATGGGGAGGGGGTCCTCCACCAGAGCAAAACCGGTAAGGCCAAGGCTTTTGGGGAATTCTATCATACCCTGTATTCGGCGGACCACCCAGATCTGCAAGCTCAAGACCAATATTTAGAGGGCCTCACACTGCTCCAGGTACCTGCTCTCACTAACGAGGAGTTGAACAGCCCGTTCACCGCTGAGGAGGTCCAGAGGGCGATTGACACGCTTAAGCTTTCTAAAGAGCCTGGCCCTGATGGCCTCAATGCCCACTTCTATCGTACATTCGCTCCGGAGCTCGTCCCTCACCTAGTAACGCTTTTCAATGACATCGCTACCACGCAACAGGTGACCCCCTCGATGGGCAAAGCCCTGATCTCAGTCATCCCCAAACAAGGGAAGGACCCTTCCCTCTGTGCCTCTTACAGGCCGATCGCGCTCCTCAATTTGGACGCCAAGCTTTACTCAAAACCCCTGGCCATACGCCTGGAAAACATTATGCCATATTTGGTGCAGGCCGATCAAGCGGGCTTTATCAAGGGGAGACAAACCCATGACAATCTGCGAAGGGTGACGCACATCATTGAGAAAGCACAAAGGAAGGCGATACCCTCGGTCCTTCTTGCGCTGGACGCGGAGAAGGCCTTCGTCCGGGTGGACTGGGCCTTTCTGACCAGTACTCTACGTCGGTATGGCTTCACTGAACCTTTTATTGGGATGATCAGAGCGAACTATCATGCACCCCACTCTAAGGTCCTAGTGAACGGGGTAGCCTCGGACTCTTTCAGTCTCTCACGGGGAACCCGTCAGGGCTGCCCCCTTTCCCCCCTCCTATTTGCGCTCAGCATTGAGCCCTTTGCGGAGCGCATCCGTTCCAACCCGGACATAGGGGGAGTCCCATTCGGCACGGATGAACACAAAATATCCCTCTTCGCGGATGATGTGCTCCTATCTGTCATGAGGCCGCAATCCTCCCTCCCGGAGATACTGGCAGAGCTCGCCTCCTATGAACGAGCCTCAGGCTTCAAGGTGAACCTCTCGAAATCCTTCCTCTTAAACCTCACAGTACCCAAGGAAACCATGCGGGCTATTGAGGGCGTGACCCCCTTCCGTAGTGCCCACAAAGACATCACCTACCTGGGCATAAAACTCACCCCCAAACTGGAACACCTCTATAGGGCGAACTTTCCCCCACTATTGCGCCAACTTAAAGCGGACTTTGCCAGATGGCGGACAGCCTACCTCTCGTGGATAGGACGAGTAAATGCCATAAGAATTAATGTTCTCCTGTGTCTCCTATATCTTTTTCAGGGCCATCCGATCCAAGTGGATAGGGCGCTATTCTCTGAATTAAAAACAATGGTCACCAAGTTCATCTGGCAGGGACGGAGGGCAAGACTCTCCAACAAAATGCTGACTCGGCCGAGGGAGGGCTGGCATTACCTGACTTTCTGGGATACTATAGGGCGGCCCAACTGAGGGTGATCACGGAGTGGTCCCTCCGAGAATCGGAAAAGGCCTGGCTCCACATGGATAGACAAATTACAGGGCGAACGATCTGGGACCTCCTGTGGAAGCACAAACAACATCGGCCATGCAACGCTTACATCAGCACACCCACGGCGACCACCCTAGGGGTCTGGGATGTTTTGAACAGAACCACCCCCCTTACCACCTTCCCTTCCCTTCTTTCTTTTTTCTTTTTTCATTCTTTTAAAAAAAAATTAGACTCTGATACATATCTGTTGTTTGGTTTTTCTTTCAATACTTCTTGAAGTTTGTTTCTTTTAAATATTTCTTGAATTTTCTCCTGTGACAGCACAATCATGTAATATAACTATTAACTGTGTATATTGTAAATTTGAGTAGGACTGATGCTATGTAACCCCTCAATAATTCCCCCTTCAAACAATTTTCTATTTTTCCAGGTTTCATATCATACATGGCTACCTGATGAAGGCACAAGGCCGAAACGCGCGTAGGATTAAACCCTTAGCCATGACATATATGATTGTCCTTGTTTGTACCTATGTATTTTCGAAATTAACAAATAAGAATAATCAAGTCTGAAAAAAAGTGAGATTGTCTGTACAGAATAATGAATATATTGTACTCAAATTACTGACTCATTCGACAATTGATTTTATTTGACTGATTATAGATTTCTATCAATTCAGATTGAAGAGCCACTATATGTGTGAGACTAGTATCATTGGACAAACTAGTGTGATTGCAATGTTATGTCAAAAATGCATAGAACAATACCTGTTTTAATAATTATGTAATGTATATACCATTGCTAGCTGTCTTTTTATAAAATACATGGAAAAAATAAGAGAAAAAAAGTTTATATTAAAAACTGATGAATGAACAAAAAATCAATAAAATATTAGTTTTTGACTTCAAACAATTTTTGGGTGGTTACATAATTGTGTATGTTAATTAGGCAGTCCACTATTTATTGTGTTTCCTATATGGCTTTTCACATATGTTATGTAGACCCTGATATAGGAAACGTTATTAGGGGTACCCTTTTTTGTACAAACTGTTTTTTCAATACACCATTGGACTCAGGAACATACTAATATTTTACGTTCCGTACAAGCTGACATGCTAGCTTCAAGGCATTTACACACACGTGTCAACACAACCAACCTGGTGATCCGCGTAGTCGCTGGACCAACGGGGTACACCTATACCACTTTCAATGAAGGCGATACGGTACCTATTGCATACAAATCACATTTGTACACGAACGCTGAAATGCATTTTGCACCCACTGAGAAAAATCTCACAGCTATACAGACTGCTGTAGTGAGAGAGAGAGCACTGGCTCAGCGTAAGCGAATAATTGTCGTTACTCCAGTACCAACCTTAGAGGCTGTTACAAAGGCAAGCATTCCGAATGCGCTAGGGGAAGGTTATGTGCATGAGCATTGGATTACAGATTTGACTCTACACTACATACACAAGCATTCCTGCATACGGACAAGAATATCCTCAGCTGAATGAAATTAGGCCTCTAGATCGATATGAATGTATCATTTATACCGATGGATCTGCACAGCCTGCCGTAGGATCGAAACAGCAATATTCAGCAGAATGTGTAATAGTAAAAGGGCACATGAGAGACGGAAAGTTTCTTCCTGGAATAACACACACACAGTCCCTAGTGGACTGTACAGCACAGCTGGCAGAACTAAAAGCCCTGATACTGGCACTACAAAATACGGATCGCAAATTCCCCACACTTATCGTTTGTGATTCATTTTACTGTGTCCAGTCTTACAATTAATTGCTTCACTATTGGGGCCAAAATGGGTTTCAAGATTCCAAGGGTTGTACAATCAAGCACAAGATGCTTTGGGATAAAGTGGCAAAGCTGAAAGAAGGCCTGCCACGGGCTCATGTTATCCATATATTGAGACATCAGTGTGTTGGCATTCACGTTGAAGGGAATTCAATGGCGGATGCTGCAATCACTCGTTCTAGTACCAGAATAGATGGAACAACTATGATAGTTGTCAATGCCATGTGCAACAGCACCGCCGAAAGGCTTTCCACTCAAGTACTCCTACAAGTTAGATGCACAAAATATTCTGTATGCTCAACTTCCAGGAATGGGGGATAGACTAATACCAAATACTGTTCACAGATTGGGATTAATACTAGCTGTACATGAGGGTCTGGGTTCAGCACATGCAGGGATCTCTGCTATAGGTTCGCTACTAAAGCTGCGCTATTGGTGGCCAGGTCTTACTAAACAGACCGAGGACTTTGTCCTCAAATGCAACATCTGCCAGCAGATGAAAGGCTCCACCATAGCATGTCCACTGCAAACATCTTTATTGATCTCAGAAAAAACTCTTGCATGTGTCTATTTGGATCACTGTGGCCCCTTACACTCTGACGGGGCTTACAAGTACATCTTGGTGGCAGTGGATTCATGCTCTAGATTCCTATGGGTTTGGCCCCAGCGCTCGGCTGACGCCTGCACTACTATAAAGGGTTTGCGAGTCTTTATCAGGACATACGCAATTGGCACACTACATTCTGAACATGGTCCGGCGTTTAGCTCTCTGTCTTACAAACAAGCTATGGAAAGTTTGGGTGTGGCCTTGCGGTACTCCTCTCCCTACCAGCCCGAGGGAAACTCGGTCGTTGAGAGGAAAAAACGGGACTTAAAGCATTCCTTAACAGCCAGGGTACTAGGCTCGGTGTCAGTTGGGTCAATCACCTATACAGGGCCCAGAGGGCACTTAATAACATTCCAAGAAAATCCCTGGGGCATTGTACACCCTATGAGATCCTGTTTGAGGTGAGAATGAGGGTACCAGACCGTGATAGTGTCAGCACAGTGGCGGCTGAAACTCCATTTGACCTCAATGATTGTTTGGATGTTTTACAGGACCTAAAAGAATACAGAGCTTTACAGAGCAATGTCCTAGTGAAACACACCGCCACTGGGGAACTGAAAGCTGTATCGAAAAGACCTGTCTGGGTCCCGAAGATTGGGGATCTGGTCAGAGAAAAAATAGTGGACAAGAAAGAATTTGGGCCATCTTACAGAGCGCCTTACCTGTCCTGGCTCTTGAGGGTACCAGAACTGTATTTCTTCCGCCTCTTGCCAGTTGCCCAGACAAAAGGTTTGTCTCCATCGATCTGATCAAACCACACTATGTGGCCGATTCTCAACAGTAGGCCGCGTGGGCTCCTGTGTAGCCGCCGATCTCCTCTCGCTACTGTACAGGAAGTTCAGATGGAAGCTTTAATATCAAATGAAGACTCCACTTTCCAAAGAGAAGCAGTAAACAACAATGAAATGATACTTCACCCTGTTGAAACAACTACTACTGTACAATCAAGTAGTGCAGAAATTTCAATTCGACAAATCAACGACATCTAGTTGAATACAGCACAGATCGAGTCAACTCCGGTTTCTACAAAATCTGCTGAGCTGCCAAAAATAGACCGGACGGCGTCTGGCTACTTTGTGCATTATGACAGGTTTTCATCGGATCCAAGTGAACCTAAACTGCCAACATCGCCACTCCCTTTCAGGCTACGAGTTTATTCTCTCTACCTTTGGCTGAAAAAGGCATACCTTGTTGCTCCCTGGGTACACCTCTGGGTTACAATTGGATTACTTTTCCTGGTACTCTGAATTGGTTTGGTGACTGTATTTTTTCTACTTCTGAATGGACATTAACTCCCAGAATGCTCTGCAGTCCAGCATGTGAACTTGGTTCTAAAACCACATGCATCATCGCCCCGTGAACTAAGGGACATATGCCTGGTGAACATTACAGTGGTTCCAGTTCCTGATGAAATAGTATGGGACAGGGTATCGTATGATGTGTATGGTCCTACTGAACTTTTTCAAATTCCATATTTGTATAAAATTTCTTTAAATGATATCATCACCTCTAGTACATTCTACTATGATTGGGACATTGAAACTGTGCATAACTTGCTTTCAGATCTAGCGCAATCAGCAGCGTTTTCTAATGATGAATTGTATGATGGTACAAGTAATTTTGGTGATATGTTCTGTTATCAACATTATGGTCACCATATTTTTACACGAAGCTAGTATTCCTCGTGATGTTTACAATTACACCCTAAGTAGCCCTGCGTGACACCACTGAAAGGTAGTTCAAATACATTCACAAGAAACTTTACATATTTTTCTGGTTTTGATACATCAGACCCTGCCTCGTATTACTAAAGGCTTGCACCTACACCTTCAAAGAAAAATATGCTCACAAACACCAAGCTGATTTACTCAGCTTCCTTTATTTCCCAACTGTCTATACAGGGTTTCGACTTTTGGAAGGACACAATAGACACAAAATCTGTCTGGGGAACAAAAGATTGGCAGGTTTAGGGAAAAGAGGCGCTATTCAGAGCATGCCTCATACCACATCAAATGATTTCCCTAAATAAAACAGTGCAACAGACTTCCTGTCTTGGTTTAGCTAAGGCAAAAGTTTTGAACATACCACGCAATCCCACATTTGCACGCTTTGAACATTGGCAACAATGCACAAAGTATAGTGAGGAGACATTAGATGCCATGCTCCGCAATGGATCAAAGAATACATCAGACCCCGATCAGCAGGGTTGGTTGGTTTGGCCCCTAGACACATATGAATGTCAGTCTAGATTCCTGGACAACTCAGTATGTTTTAATATCAACAGGCCTGTCCTACGCTATTTACAAACAGAACACGCAAGGGTGGTGACATCATATAGTGTTGGGAAGTTATGCCTAGATTGGCTAAAGGCCTCAACACTTTCACAGGTGAAACAACACTTGTCCCTTCTTTCTGATGGCCTGGATCTCAGGGATTTTTTACTGGGTCCCAGAAACCCTTGTCAAAAGCGCATTTTGTATGGAATATACAACGAGCTATGGAAGATTTCTCAGCAGGAAGCTGCAGAGAGATTGCGCATGATCGACAGGGTTAATATAAAAAAGGCTTTGGCTGTGGTTGACAACGGTATGACCACATTATCATCCAGAATGTATTCACTGGGCAACATTGTGTCTTCTGTAATCGATATAATTCAGCAGGACATGTTGATTGTACAACATGGACAGTCACAATTACGTTCCATCGTAATACTGAGCTTTACGTTACAAACACTACATTCTAGCCACGTGCCGTGGTGACACTACCATCCTGTTTTCTGACTATGATCTGACAGAAAGGCAGATAACTATGGCATGCAGAGATGCGAAATACACCATGTTGCACATTGAAAAATTAGACCGGTTACCTTTTACTGTGGCAGAGACACCATCCACAGACTGGATTATCCATGGTTATATCACTATACCGGTCGCAACTTTCCAATTCCAGTATTGTATCCAATACCAACAGGTAGGCAGATACGAAGCACTTGGGGAAGGTTATGTGCATGAGTATTGGGAATTACCGTTCAGGTTTAGGTGCAGGAAAGGGGACACAGAAGTTTTTCATAGTGGTTCAGACTGTTAGGATGCCCTAGGCGGGTCCTTAGTTTGCAAGGACATTTCTCTTCACGGGGCATGCAATGCTTCTGTTGCAAACTTGTTCTGTTATCTGAAGGGTTCCCCAGCTGCCGTGATATGTCTGGTTTTCAAACTGCTCTTAAATGGGAGCTACTTGATGCTGAATCATCAAGGTTGCTGTGGAATGGAAGCGGGCATCCATCTGGTGATAGTTAATTCCTTAGTCACTTGTTGTAAACAAGTCCTGTTTCTACCTGCCAGCAAAATTAGGGAGGCAGCGCTGTGGCTTTCGATAAATGTTTCCAACATACGCTTTGATTCCCTTAGCAGACTGAAAGCCATGCTTTCTCAACAGGATATGGCTTAACTTTGGCGAGAGAGACGTTTGATCTCCAAGTTGCAAGATCCTCGCCTGAGATACAGACACTACTCCACACTAACTTCCCGTTGCATTTTGGGGAACTAGTCCATCGTATCTTTACCATTTCTGATACTAAAGGAATAGTACACTTTTTTAAATGTATCGGCTCTGGACTGATTAGCACCTTTCAGACTATCTTCTGAGTTATTCCATCATTTATACACTCCGTGCTGAGAAGCATTTTTGGAGGGCTCCCGCTTGCCCTGCTACTTTCGGCAGGAATTCTGATTTTACTTTTTGTACTCCACAATGGACGTCCCAGTTCGATTCGGAATGGAGACAGCACTGCTTGTGCTATCGATGCCGAGAGCGCATGGTTCATTCGTTTGGCGCACTTCAACTTCGACAACTGGATGAGCACTGGTTCTTGTCCTTCATGCATGTTTGGCTTAACTGCATACAACCTGTATTCTACTGCCTGCTTTGCAGCCACGAATGTGTATTATGCATATGCCTAGGGTCGCAACTGGTTGCGCCATTGGACATTGATGTACTACTGAACCCGTTAAGGGCCCACGGGTATTGTTGTCCCCAGCGTCTTCCATTGCTGATGAATGCATTTCTTGAGCCACCCTGGGATGCTTTGGCTCCTAGTGACTTGGACAATGGAAATCAATCAATCAAAGGATGTTTTATTCGACAATACATGTCATAAAAGCGTTACAGATAATAAGTTAAAACAATACAAAAAGTTAAAAACTTGGATAAAAACACTTTGTGCAAAATGGCAGAATAGACATCAGATATCCCGATGTAATACCAGGACATTGGTTCGTGGTAAGACAGGCATATAAATATAAATTTCAGATGATCTCAATTGATCTCAAAAAGCATATAACAACTTATTGGAACCCACACATCACTTTAGCCCAGATACACATGCATGATTGGAAAGAGGTTCCAGTTTCATTTTTCCGCCGTAATATGCTGCGAACGGATACCCCAAATTAAGAATTTTGCCATCGGAATAGCATACCTGGGTGATGGATCTGTACAGAGATTTCAGAAAGCTGTACTACATGATCTAGTGCCCACATTCCTGCATGTTTGCGCCAACCAAGCTTTATGTGGACCAGAATAGGCAGGGCAAACAAACAGCACGTGTGATAGAGTTTCTACATGATCTGTGCATGTTATACATTTGTTGGCTTTTGTGGTGGACCATTTAGCTGTAAAACACTTTAAGGGTAAAGTTCCTGTTCTAAATTGGAAATACAATTTCCGATCAAAGAGCTTTGTGATAGCGTCCCAATAAGGCTCAAGGTTTGGGCGTGATTTGATCTGTAGGTAGAGCCCTGAGAGTGAGGTGGAATCATGGCGCATACACTCATCATGTGCAATCATCTCCCAATATATGTCCTTGAGTGTGTCTTTCATCGGGAACAGAGAGCTAGAGGGACTATCCCACAGGTGTGCGAGGCCCAGTCTATTAAAAAGGCCCCTTAAGTTTTGCAGCCAGCTGGGGGGGCGTGGCCAAGCCGCCGACCAAGATGGCCGCGCGGCACTGAAGCTCCGCCGACCTTGTCCAGCACAGCAGCACTATCACATGAATACGCCTCATTAAGAACACTTGCACGACACCTACCTATTACCGGAGTGACAGTGAACGCGGAGATGCCCCGGAAAGTGTGAAAATAGTTGCTGATTGCAGGTTGCGGGAGCCGGAGTGCCCTGTGGGGCGGAGCCATCGCAGGCCATCGGCCTTCAAACACGACCGGCGCGGGCCTGCCCGAGTATCTCCTGCACGCTGCTGCCGCACATCAACACCTGACCTGGCTGAAGAACGCGGTGAGTGCACTGGGTGAGGGTTCCTGACACCTCTCTCCCTCCCTCCTCCCCGTCGCCCCAGGCGCGGAGCAGCCGTGACCGCTCTGGGCCGTGAACTGCATCGCACGCTCCTGCCTCTCCCGGAGGCCCCGCGGGCGAGCTTGGGAGGCGGCCACCCAGCAGCTTGCAGGAGCGCATTGGAGGAGGCGAGTACTTTGTTGAATCACTACCCGTGCCCGGCTGCCCCGCGCTAAGCTCACATTCGCCAGCATTGACGGCAACGCATTGGACCCCGCAGGCCCAGGGCCCGGCAGCAGGCTTCAGCTTTGAGCCAGTGGACGGCAGTCATTTTATCGACACCAATGTGCTCCCCTCAATTCCCTCCCGGCACCGATTTCAAGTTTGTGCACCATCGTTGGGGCTCACATGTCACTGATTGATCATCAGTCTTCAACAGGCTTGGAGTGGACCCGTCCGAGGGTTCTCTGAATACTTTAGCCGCATACGCAACATCGGCCTGGGCACTTTGCGCGGTGAGGGCGGTCGGGCACCTGAAGCCTTCCTCCCCCCCTCCATCCCGCTGCTCCTGACACAGCACGGCGACGTCTGCTTTGGGCTGGGAGCCGTTCCAAGCACTCTTGCTTCTCCCCGTGGGATTGGTTTTTTCGGGCGGGCCCGGGAGGCAGCCTCTCGGCTGTTTGCACGAGTGATTGGGGTGAAGCTGGACTCTGTAATGTTGTTGCCGGTGCCAGGTTGCCCCACGCACCATCGGTTTCTATCAAACATTTCTAGCAATACACTGGGCCCCGAGGTCCCATCACCCGGCGACCCTCGCCATCCTGGAGCCGGGGCGCGGCCCCCCCTTGTAACAAGACCCAGCTCATCTCCACTTTTACCCCACGGCATAACTCCAGAGGCTACGAGCTATGGTGAGGTCTAGCGCCTTGTGAAGCGATCGGAGCCGCGGCACCCCAGTCACTGCACTCCTTAGACTATGCCATAACACAGAGCTTTACCACACGAGCGCTCCCTGCCTGACAGCACCTTCCAAGCTTCTGGTCACTTTCCCAGTTGGACGCACTTTCACGACCCTTACAGCCGCCCCCCACATTTCCTATTTCCCTTACAGGCCAGTGGGTGCCGCTCACCTGATCCACTGCCTCACGAACAGTTTCACTTGCACTGATTCTCCAGTCTCACTGCGCAGCGGCATGGGCCGCAAGGACCCTAAGCAAAGGGTACTGCTGTTTGAAAAAGTCATCGACAAAGTCCAAGAAGCGGGCCCAGACATGGCGGACGGGGGGCAGGATGCAGATCCTGGAGGGGATCCAACAGCTACCTCCACCTCCCTGTTGCAGAAATGAGGGCGGGCTTTAGAGCATTAGATGGACGATTTGATGCTCTCGATAAACGACTTGAGGGCTTGGGTGCTAAAACAGAGGTGCATGACAAGCGTTTAGACATGGTCGAAGCTAGAATATCGGATCTTGAAGATGGCATGGCGAAATCCCTCAAGCGATTAGAGCGTGCAGAGCTTATCCTCAAAGATGTCGCAATTAAAAACGAAGACTTGGAGGCGCGCAGTAGGCGCAATAATATACGCATTTTGGGAGCACAGGAAACTACGAACACTGGCCGCCTTGACCTCTTCATAGAAACCTTACTCGCTGATTTGTTTGGGAGGGAGGCCTTCACACCGGGCTTCGTAGTAGAGCTGGCGCATCGCACCTTAGGCCCACGTCCGAACCCAGGCCCATTATTGCACGAATCATGAACTACCGAGACAGGGATACTGCTCTGCGCCTTGCTAGAGAGCGGGGCGACACTACATGGCAGGGTTCCAAAATAGCATTGTACCCGGACTTCACAATAATGGTGCAGGAGGCTAGACAAAAGTACAACGGAGTCAAGGCTACCCTCAGAAACTTAGGATTGAAATATGGCATGCTTTATCCGGCACGGCTGCGGGTGGACATTAATGGCAGGTCCCGCATATTCGACACACTTATGAGGTGCAGGAATTCTGTCACACTTATAAAAACAAGAGTAACCAGACAGAGGTGGGCGGTGTGGGGTCCTCTCCCCCGCGCAGTGGTTCTAACGCTAGCGTCGAACTCTTCTCCACTGAGTGAACTGGCTCTTGCCCACCATTATATAAACAATTAGATGGTGTTATGTGTATCTATTGGGATGGTATAATATACTGACACACATTAGTTTATTCTGCTGGACAACCGTCGGAGCGTTGCCACCCCTCAAGGTGTATATCACTGGAATGTCATGTATGTACCAGGAGTATCATTCCATCCATTTATTGTACCAATTCAGATGCATAATTGATACTGCGCATTGTTGTCTAATGGGGTTTGATCCTTGCGATAGGGGACGCAAGGCTGGGTAGGGGGCGGGGGGGATTCGGTTGTATGCTTCATTGTTCTTGTTTATTTACTACTATGCTCACTGTTCAGCCAGACTACCTTTTCCAGGACACAGACATTGAATTAGAAGCCAAACTACCCAGATGGAGAGGATAGGTAAGGTGACCGGTCGCTCCGACCTGACCCTGATTTCATGGAATGTAAGGGGGCTTAATGACAATAGGAAAAGGAAGCATGTCATCCACTATTTACAGCGACACAACATAGATATTGCCCTTCTGCAGGAAACGCACTTGCCCAAGTCAGACTCCACGCAATTCGCTCTAAGCTGGGGACAACGTCGCTATTTCTCAAATTTCAGTACTTACGCCAGAGGTACGGCGATACTGATCCATAAACGGGTACCCTTTCATTTACATGCAGCCCTTAGTGATAGTGAGGGTCGATGCACAATAGTGACGGGAAAATTAATGGGACACAACACATTGTTGATATGTGTCTATGCACCGAATACGGATTGCCCTGAATTGTTTCATGACTTACATTCCCAACTTGTCAAACTGGATTCAGTTAATTTGATTATGGGTGGAGACTTTAACTTGCTCCTCAACCCTACATTAGACTGTTCAACCACTTCACCAAGTACCAAGCCTCGGGCTCGCCGGGCGCTCCTAGAACTCTGTGAAACCCTGACTTTGTCTGATATATGGCGACACCGCAATCCATCCAATACTGACTACACCCATTACGCTGGCCAATATAACACATGGACCAGAATTGACTATTGGCTGCTCTCGGCTGGCATATGCCTATGGTACAAGTCTATAACAACGCTCCCCAGGACTTATTCAGATCACTCCCCAGTAGTACTCCATCTTCGGGTTTCCCGGCCAGACGGCTATGAGCACCAGTGACGCTTTCCAAGTCGGGCTCTTAATGACGACTTGTTTTTTTCGGAGGTGAGAGAGGCAATTGAAGACTATTTTGATATCAACACAGGGTCAGTGGATACCTGGGCGGTACTCTGGGAGGCTTTTAAAGCCTACATCAGAGGGGTCTGCATAGCCAAGCACGCAGGGATCTTAAAAGATCTGAGGGCTACACTGTCCCGTATAGAACAGCAACTGGTAGCACTAGACAGAGACTCTGTATCCCATCCCAGCCCAGGAAAGATCAAACAACGGATTGCACTCCTCTCTGAGTTTAGGGACACGGCAGACCGGGAGACTCTCTTCTTAAGCAAATATATAACCGCCCGACGTTACGGGGAAGGCGACAGGCCAGGCCGTACGCTATCGCAGCTGCTTAAGCCTCCATACAGCAAAGCTTATATCACTGACCTGAGATCTAACTCAGGACAACTTCTCACTGACACTGCTGAGATCCGTGACGGATTTCTGGAGTACTACACCACTTTGTACACCTCCAGGACAGCGCGTGATTCTACCGCGCAGGAGGATTACCTGTCGGAGATTGCACTGGTGTATTTGGAAAAATATATGCAGGACTTTCTTGCCGAGCCCTTCTCCAGAGAAGAGATCATTAACGCTATTGAGGCCCTCAACGGTTCCACGGCTCCGGGCCTTGACGGCTTCACCGGGGATTTTTACAAATCCTACAAGGATTTATTAGCTCCTAAACTGCTCGAGGTGTATGCCGAAGCACTAGAGAGGGGGGTGTTGCCCCCTACCCTTCGGGAGGCTGTCATCATTCTTTTACCCAAACCAGGCAAAGACCCCTCATTATGTGGCTCATACAGACCACTATCCCTACTAAATTTGGATTATAAAATACTTGCTAAAATGATCGCCCTTCGCCTTGCCCTCCTGATGGAGCAGATTATTGCCCCGGCCCAATCAGGATTTGTCCCCCACAGGTCTACCTCACTAAACCTTAGAACATTGTTTTTCGGTCCTACATAGAATAAACCCTGAGATACCCGCAGCAGCCCTTCTGTTAGACGCCGAGAAGGCTTTTGACTCCTTGGAGTGGCCCTTTTTGTGTCCGTAATGCGCAGGATGGGCATGTCCAGAGGATTCGTGGCGACTACGGAACTAGTCTACAGCGGCCCCACTGCGAGAATACGCCTGAATGGCACACTCTCTCGCCCTTTTTCTTTGTCGCGTGGCACTAGGCAGGGCTGTCCCTTATCGCCACTATTATTTATTCTTGCAATGGACCCACTAGTTCGGCACTTCCAAGAGAAACATCTACGGAGGGGGCATCAATTTAATACTGGGCCACTGCTGGTTTCGCTATATGCGGACGATATTATTCTTTATGTCCGTAACCCCCAAGAAAACTTGGAACCCCTAATACGGGAGATTATCCGTTTCAGACAATTTTCTGGCCTGAGAATAAACTGGCGCAAATCTGTAATATTCCCCTTAACTTCCAGCACCACGCAGTGGGACTGTGAATTCCCACTCGAATGGTGTGCGGATTCAACCAAATACTTAGGCATTCATATTCATTTAGACACCGCCCAAATAATCAGACTTAATTATGGCCAAGCCGTCCATAATTTAACATCGCAGATCGAGAGGTGGTTGCGACTTCCTCTCTCTTTAGCAGGACGAATAGGCCTGATTAAAATGATAGTGCTCCCGAACATTTTGTATCTTTTCAATAATATTCCAATCCCGCTTCCGAACAGTTTCTTTTTAACATTACACTCTCACCTTATCAGACTGACATGGGGGTGGTAAACAGCCTCGGGTACGATGGCAGATCCTGACTCTGCCATATGACAGAGGTGGGTTCAGTGTCCCAGATTTTCAGCTATATTATATGGTAGCCCAGTGCAGTTATGCACATGCCTGGTACCACCCGGATGCCAGGATTCCGTATCGGCGACCAGAAGCGGATCTGGTCCTACCTGACACTCTAAATGTGGTACTACCCAAAGGCATGGCTAGGGACCCCAATGACATTCAGACGGTCTCCACCACCAGTTGGGCCTGGGACAAACTACGGCGCGTCATGGTCGCTCCCATATTGTACTCATCGGCCCTTCCGATTCCTAACAATCGCTGGATACCAATAATGGGCGAGAGACTTGTACAGCGCACACTCACCAATCTAGATATTACCACGTTTGGGGATCTAATCCGGGGGGACACATATTTACAGTAGCGGACGAGGAGCAATTTAGCTCCGCCTCCTTCATGGACCGGTTTGTCATGGGTAGAATGCGCTCTGCTTTACGCGCACTTTTGCCCAGTTTTCCCATCGAACGTGATTTGTTTGCTCCACTTACCACGATTATAGAGAGTTCGGGGGGGAACATCTCATTTCTAAATTATACCGTGCATGCTCCGATACAATTCCTATCAAAGATGATAAGGTTCGCAGAGCCTGGGAGGAGGACCTGGGACGCCTCATTCTTGACGAGCAGTGGGATAAGTGCTGTTCCGTAATGAAAGACGTATCCCTGAACAGCCGCCACAAACTATTTCATTTTAAATTTCTGTGCAGACTGTACGTTACTCCAGCAAAGTCACACAGAATTGACCCGAACAGACCTCATAACTGCCTAAAATGTGGGGCTCCGAAAGCAGACTTTGCACATCTTACTTGGAATTGCATTAAAATACAGTCTTATTGGGAGACAGTTCACAAGAAATTGGGGGACATGGTAGACCTGGATCTTATCCCCACGCCTGAGGTGGCCCTGTTGGGTTATGTGGTCAGTATCCCTAAAGGGGTACGGAAATTTGTCGCCCAAAAAAAGAAAGAAAAAAAAAGGTTTCGCAGCCAGCTGATTTTATGGAATTGGTCCGTGTCAATGATGTCCCTTAAACCCTCAGCATATACAGCCAGTTCCGGCGTGCACCATATCTGACGCCAATATAGGATGGGTCGTAACCTGGCATGGTCCACCATAGCATTCCTGCCCAGATCGCTCCTTAAGGGGTCAGTAGGTGTACTTTGTGGAAGACTGGTTATCGCACGCAGGAACTTGTTCTCAGCGATAGTTAGCTGTGATAGATTCTCTAAGCCCCATAGCTCAGCACCATAAAGGGCCGAGCTCACCACTTTGCTATTATGAATTTGAAGTACCGGGCTGAGTGGTTTTGTCAGGGAAGTTTTGAACTCCTTTCTTAGGACACCCGCTAACTGTCGATGTTTTAATGCCATGGCATCAATGTGCAACTTCCATTGCATATCCTTCTGCAGTTTGATGCCCAGATAGACAAATGCATCAACCTGCTCGAGGGGGAGCCCATCCATTATTATTCTGCCCTTGAAGGATCTATGTTGATTGAAGGCCATGAACTTGGTCTTGTCAGCATTAATTTTTAAGCCTCGTAGGAGGTAGAATTCTTCATATCGTCGCAGTGCGAGTTGTAGACCACTTCAGGTTTTAGAGATGATCAGGGTATCATCTGCGAACATTAAAATCGGGATCTTTCTGCCAGCTAAAACAGGAGTATTAGTATGGGTAGCGGCAAGAAAATGTTGCACTCCATTTATAAAAAGAGAGAACAGTGTAGGAGCTAACACACATCCTTGACGGACACCTTTACGTACCGGAAAGGGGTCTGTATTATTTCCCTGCGCCCCCCATCGGATCTGTGCAAAATTTCCCTCGTGGAGACGGACAATAATGGAGAGTAAATCCAGTGGCATCCCCAATTCTTTCAGTACCTCCCATAATTTGGGTCGTGAGACCAGGTCAAAAGCTGATTTCAAATCAACAAAGGCAGCATACATGCTGCCCTTGCCGAGGATTACTGTCCGCCAATGTATTGTGACAAAGCGGAAGACCTGGTCGATTGAACTTATATGGGTCCAAAAACCTGCCTGGAGATGGCTAATGATGGAATTTTCGTCCATACATACATGAATCTTAGCCAAGACAAGCCGGGCCACCACCTTTTGTATGGAATCTTTGAGGCTTATTGGCCTGTAGTTGCCAGGCATGGACTTGCCTCCTTTTTTATATATTGGGATTATCTCTGCCCCCCGCCAGGTGTCCGGGATAGGAACCCCATGGGCAATGGCGTTTGCTAATAAAAGTATATATTGGTCCATTTGGGTCTGTCCTGCAAGAAAATGTCAGCAGGAACACAGTCTATCCCTGGTGCTCGGCCACCTGTCAGTGCATTAAGGGCAGCACTAACGTCTGCCTCGTCAAGTTACTTATCTGTGGGGTAGGGGTGTATCGATACCAATCCACAGTCCTCTACTTCATCACTGGCATATTGAGAGGAGAAGTGGCTAACCCACACACCTGGGTCAACATGGTTTTCCAGGGGTGGTGCCACGCCTCCCCTGCCCCATTTTACCAAGTACCAGAACCATTGTGAGTGTTTGCTACCACAGGCACATTTTAATTCCAACCACCTATCCTCGTCCCAGACTTTTTTGGCACAAAGGATAGCCTTCTTATAGGTGGTCCTAGCAGATTGCACTCTAGCCACATCGCCTGACTTAATTGCCTCACTAAGGGCACCACGGGCGCTTCTACAATCAGTATTATATCAATGATGCTTGGGTTCTGTGTCTCCCGCCCTGGCTTTGCTTGGTCTTTGAAAATAAGTACGAATATGTGAAAATAATGAGTGATGCAATTGTGTAATGTCATTTAGCGACTGATGGTTAAGGAAGGATATCTCCATCGCTTTTACTGTATTTACCATCTCGCTAGTTATGGAGGATAGGACTTCTGGGCGTTCTAAAATCATGGGCCATTTAACTTGCTGCATGTTATTTGAAAGCTGGAGGTCACTGGTAGTATGTGTAACATCAGTTTGTTCTTGTGACCTTAAATCCCTAAATGCAAACTGTGAGCACAGAGGGTCATGGTCACTCTCCACATGTGCCTGCACAACCATGTCCTCAAGGATATGCCATATGTTCAAGCTAACTAAAAGATAATCAATGCGACTTGATTGACATCCACTATTGAATGTGTGTACTCCTTGTCTATCTGAAATGGTTCTACCATTGGCTGCCCTTAGACCATATTCTAAACAGAGGGCTTTCAATTGAATGGCAGCCTTGGTCCATCTTTTAATTGGCGTAAGTTCCAGTAATGGAACACCCCACTGCTCGTCCTCCTATCTCGCCACATCATTATCCTCATTATCAAGGGGTTCAAATGTCGTATTTAGATCCCCAACTATGACTGCAGAGGCTTCCCCTGAGAAGGTTTCTAAGAGCTCGCCTAAGGCGTGTATGGTATCTGATTTCCGCCCCCCACTAAGGCCTCTCGCGTATACATTGTATATGTCAATAGATCCATACTGACCAGACACCAGCCTGATTGCAAGAATATCGTTGTTGTCTGTGGGTAGGGCCCGGATTTTAAGGCCGATATCCTGTCTAACCCAGATTGTAAGATCCCCGATGGCCAACCTCTAACACCCTGGGTTGCCGAAATTTAGAAATTAAGGTATCCAGGGTGGTGGATTGGCTCTATAGACCAGATTTCCTGGAAAGCACAGATATCAAACTCTTCTATAAGATTGTTCCAGTCGGAAGCGACACCCCTATGCCGTAAACCGGCAATATTCCAGGATAATACTGTGATAGTGCATGACATTAAATTTGTACCTGGTGTCTGGCCGGCCCTGGGGATTGAGGGTTCAGGGATCTGGTCTGGCATGCACCTAGCAATACTAGGAAAGCTGGTCCGTGTTGGAGATGTAAAATCAGGGCGAGAGATAATGATCACACTAGTGTGTATTGTTTGGTAGCCTGTAAGCTGACAGCAGGGGGTGGAGGACAACTTCATTCTATCCCTCTGAGTAGGGACCTGGCTGAATGGGGGTCGCTGGAATGTTTAGAAGTTAAGTCGCTGATCTTATCTGGGAGGTTATATTTGAGGCGGATGGTAGTTTCGAAAAGGTGTTGGGTCCAAAGATCCAAGGCTACCAGATTTTCTACTAGGTCACGGTAAGATGGAGTCAGGGCGATAGCGTCCGTGTCAGATCCCGGAATAGAGTGCCTTTTAGCCCGAAGTATATCATCCCTAATTATGGATCGACACCCCCTCACTCGCCGAATCCGACTTGTTAACCAGAGTGGCCTTAGATTCATTGTGTGTCATTGGTGGTAGATGGGGTACGTTTGTCAAGTATATTATCCGCTTGCACAGAGGAGAATTATCTGTGCCAGAGAAGGTAGAATACCTGCTTGGGGGTCCTGTACATGATTCGAGGTTGGAAGATGATGGAAAGCAGTTCTATTATGAATTTCCCCACCCGGGTGCTCAGGATCTTGATGGGCTCCCTTGGCGCTCCCATGGCTTACTCTACTACCACCTATATTAGCACCCTGGGGTTCCACAGATATGAGACGGGAATTGACCAATCTCCTCTTGTCATTTACCTGACCAGTAGGCTTAGGACATAGAATTTTTTTAAGGGTTTGGACATCATTGAGTACCCTACTAAAGGATTCGGAGAGGCTACCTACGGCTGCCTTAAGCAATCTTATTTCTTCTGCTAGGTTAGTTATTTGCATTGGTAACGATCTTTGCAGAAGCATCTCATTATGAGTAGGATTAGTATGGGTGACTATGCTTTCGCTAACATGAACGGCTTCCTTTCTGACATGCGGAACAGAACCTGGGAGTGGAGATGCCTCCCTGTGGGATTGCTTTATCTTAGCACCCCCTTTATGTGCCTCACTTCTCAAATTGGTAAACTTATCTATTAAGTCGTTATTATCCGTGAGAGGGGCAAAGCTGTTACTGAAAGAGAAAGCTAAGAGATCGTCAACTGGCGCTTGCTCCTCTATCACCTCATTGTCAGTCTCGCTAAAACTATGATTTGAGGCAGCTGGGGGAGGTTTCTTACCCTTTACTTGATTAAATATCGATGGAATACGGCCTTTATGGGCGATATGTGCAGTGCTTCCATGAGGCCGTGTACTGGGTACTGGAATCAGTGTATTTTTCGGGTCAAGAAGGCCTTCACATTCTGACAATAAATTATCAATGCGGTCTAATACGGTGCGGTGAGACTAAGATTACGGGCTCCCCTTGGACAATGGCTCTATGATGGGAATACAGGATGCAGTCTCTCCCTCAGCGGCTGCTGTGGGAATTGGATGGAACCACCTTTGCTCCATAAATCTGCTTCGAGGTGCACCTCTGGGATTGTCATCTGTGGTTATGGACAACAATAATGTTGTGTCTGCCACCCGGAACACGTGAAATAATTGGCCCTTTCCATGTTAGAACAATTCAGCTAGTTTTATCAACAAAATTCGATGCCAAACAGTTTTGAGTTTTTTGGTTTTTTTTTAGGCACCATCGCTTTCGGAGTGCTTAGGATTTCCAACAGTATAATCAATTTCAGGCTTTTATGACTATTTTAAAGGGAAGATTGCTTTTAAACAATGTTGAGAGTAGTTTTCACCTTTTAATGATATTTTATTTATATGCTGATATCTTGGCTTTTTATGGAGCTTTTTATGTATCGACCTTTAGGATGAGGAGTGGGTTTTATATTCCTGAGTTAGGCCCATGTAGCAAAGCAACTACTTTCTTACATTGTTCTAGAAAATAACATTTCAGCGGTGAACTTTTGCACACTTTTGCATGCACGACATTGTTGGATTAGTCTCTCTGAAACTACTTTGTTTATACATTCAGCTTCACACAAAATTATCACGATGCCTTGAACATCATGTACTAGGCCTCTCTACGCACTAGGTACAAAAGTCATCCTATCTTCATCCACGGGGCGACATCGCTATCTACATATCCATAATATCACTAATCTAGCGCGCACTTCGCGAAGACTGCTTTTTATTATAAATGATAGGCATCCCGATAGATTGGAAGGGGAGGCACTTCTGCTGACACTGAAGGTCCCTGCATGCTGCGAAATCACCACGCACCGGTCTGACATTCCATGAGGGGTGTCCAACTCGAGACCAAGACAGGGTCCTTCACTCTCTCCTATAAGGTAATGGGGTTGGATCGTCCCTTAGGGGGATTCTCGGCTCTACACCCATACACACTCTAGGTACACTCAGAGTAGGGTCTGCATCATAGGAGTTTAGGTATAAGGCAGAAATTCCATTCAGTGTATCACCCTACATCTGCAGGATATTGTTAACGATGTAACAGAACACTGAAGAACAAGTTGTCAAAAATATGTGCATTTTGTGAATTGAATTGGTTGGATGCCTTGCCCTTAGCCTTATTCTCCATGAGAATGACCGTAACAGCAAAGAATAGATTATCGCCTTATGAATTAGTGATGGGTAGGCCGGCCAATGTCCATGGGTTAGCATCTCCATCAAAATTACATGATATGCTATATCCTGTATTGCTGGATTATTGTAAAGAATTAACTAACAGACTATCCGAAATTCGCCAATAGGTCAGAGACACCTGGTTCTCACCCCTGGAAATACAAGTGCGTGGCATCAAGCCTGTGGACTGGATGCTGACGAGGAACTTCTTGAACAATTTGAAACCACGGTGGAAAGGGCCGTCCAGGTCTTGCTGACTACCCAGACTGCACTACGGTGCGAGGGACACAAGAATTGGGTATTCCTATCCCATGTTAAAGGGCACCACCATTCTGGCAGGAGCAGCGTTTGGAAGGATATGGTTCAGTCTCAAGAAAGTGCCCATTCCTTGAATAACAGACAACACACCTACTGCACCCTGCTACAATCTGCGCCCAAGAAGACTGAAGGAGTAGATAGGAAAGTGCCTAGGACGGAACAAGCACCAACTGGTAGGTGCTCAAGAGGGCCATCTTTAAGAGACTAACTTGTGCAAAGAAGTTAGTAAAAAAAGGACACTGTAGACAATGGTTCACTTGAAGATGCATCCCTTTGGCCGACCTGTCACTAAGGCAGATTTGGAAAAAGAAAACCTAATAGGAACTGTTGTAAATGAAAATGTGAAGAAAAAAAAGAAATTGATAATTGTATAGTATTTATTATCTGCAATTTGATATTTGCCTTGACCTGGTACCTTGATATTTACCACCCTGTACATGTGATAATGGCTAAAGCCTCTTCTGCACCTACTAGTACCCAGTTAGAGCACCAACATCATTTTGCTGAATATCATAACAATGTAATTGTTCATAAGGCTCACACCTATTACAAACAAATGAATATCTCACAAAAATGTTGGGTATGTATGAAACTTCCAGCACACACTGCAACAGGTATGCCTTTTCTGTCTCCATCATTAGCTTATAATGATTCCTGTTTTATCCTTTTATCAGACAGTAGTGCAGTGGTACATTACAGACGGAATAGATTTCATGCATGATTTTAGGGATAACATTATGGTCCCGCCATCCTGTATTATTAGGGGAAATAATTCACCTTATAAAATCCTTTTAAATAACTCCTTTATGTCCTATTGATATGTTGAATTCCTGACTTGAATGAACACTACTGTTCTACCCACGGATTCAGCGATTTCCTCCACACCGAATCTCCAGGTAACCATATAACCTGGGGAAATAGGTCTACAATCTAATGGTTCCCTGTTTTTTTTGTTTGCAAAGTAAAAAAAAAAAATTGTGTTTTTTTGTTTGCAAGGTAAATTTTTCAATGGCCAGTGTTTCTCATATTCATCGTGCCCTCCCACTGTCACGTGGTTGCTAGAGTCATTGTCGACATCTTTAAGTTAGCATGAGCCCGGTAGCCATGATGCTGCTTTTGCGCATGACACTACATGTTTTTATTTTTACAAAGCTCTGTTTATGCCTTATCACATGAGAACTCTCTGCTGTGCTCGTTCTCTGCCTGTTCCTGGAGTTTAGTCCGAACATTGTGAGCAAGGTTGATAAACACTGACTCTTGTTATTCTGTTCTGGTCAGGCCCTAGCACTTAGACAAAACATACAAAGGCAGCTGTTCTTGCTGGAGGCTCGTACTTTGATATTATGGGAATACACGTTTAGGTGACACATACTTGGAGAGGTACCTTTCCAGGGAGAAGAGCAACACGCACCTGTGATATACGATCTATGGCCTGAAGTATGGAGTCTGCTGACAAAGCCCAGAGATCTTCTATTATATAATAATACTTCTGCTTACCAAGGAGAGGGTAGATAGGCCTTCTAGGGCCAGATGTACGACCCTTTGCGGCCGCAAACAGGAAATCCTCCCGTTTATGGCCACAAAAAGGGTAATAGCATGTACAAATGCTATTTTGCGAGTCACTGACTCGCAAAATAGCATTTGCGATTCTCGCTATTAGGAAGGGGCGTCCCTTCCTAATAGCGAGTCAGCATGCTATGTACTGATGTTTTGCGGTCGCAGAACACTCGCAGTTTACCACCTACTTCAAGTAGGTGGTAAACCACTGCAAAGGGGAAGGGTCCCCAGGGGACCCCTTCCCTTTGTGAGTATGTGGGAAAATATTTTTAAGAGCAGGCAGTGGTCCCAGAGACCACTGCCTGCCCTTAAAAAATGAAACTGAAGGTTTATTTTTATTTTTAAATGCATCCCGTTTTCCTTTAAGGAAAACGGGCTGCATTTTATTTTTTTTTAAACTGCTTTATTAAAAAAGCAGTCACAGACATGGTGGTCTGCCGACCCCAGCAGGCCACCATCCCTGTGATAGCTAGCCATTCCTAAACGGGTCGCAAATTGCGCCTCCCTCATTAATATTAATGAGGCATGCAATTTGCGACCCCATTAGGAATCGCAAACAGTGTCTGAGACACTGTTGTGCATTCCAATTAACGAGTCGCAAATTGCGAGTTGCAAATGTGACGCAATTTTCAACTTGCTAATTGGCGGGTCGTACATCTGGCCCCTAGTCCTTTATCCACTGTCTTTATAAAATGACATCTCCCTTTATGATATATGGCCTTGCTGCAATGCTAACTGTATTGATATTATGCATTTTGCTGCTGGTTGTGGCACGTATACTGCATTTTAGAGCATGTTAGTTAAAATAAATATTTTAAACTATCTTCATGTCTCTGTCAGATCTTATTGTGGACAAGTACGAGAGTGTGAGCGAAAAGGTGTGTCTTGTTACCGCGATTCCTGAGACATACGGGAGTGTTGTGTTCTGGGTTGTCTAATCATTGGTTTCTCTGTTTGTGAGTAGGAGAGAGAGTGAGGCACTATAGCTTGTCGGTCCTGGACTCATGGGCACTAAGGCAGTAGGAAGGCTTAGCCCCTACACACCGAGGTCCCATAATCCTCCGCATAGTTCTGTGTATGTGCAGAATCCCTGCAGCATGGCGCCACCAACGTTTGGTCTGGTACTTATTCGAGAGACCCCTGAGTAGCGCTTGTGCTTGCCCACAAACCCCTCTCACCAATTACTGGAGATGTCCATGGTGCAAGGGAATAATCTCCTATATTAGAGATTATAGGTTTTTCAAGCTTGGATTTAAAAAAAGGTTTTGTTTTTCGTCTTTGATACCCATGTCGCGCTACCGTTTTCCTTCTTTTCCTCCCTGATAGATAATGGCTATTGCGGTCGCTGCTCATAATCGAGCCGCGCTGACTGCTCATTTGACTCAACATGGAGTCCTGGCTACGGGGCAGACATTGTCTTTGTGGTTGAAGAGAACGCTGCTTTTCGCTTCACTGTGTTTTATTCTTGTGTTAAGTTCCCGGCGGTGGATGGGAATGATAATTTCTTTCATGAATATGAATATGCCGAAATACCTGGGATTATAGACCGTATCGGTCACTTGAAGTTCTGCTGTCATCTTGGGAGCACACCATCTGGTTTAATGGCACCCTACCTCACCCTGTTACAATGGTCCGTTTAGGCCCTTTGATGGTCGACTGAGCCACATGGCCTGTTTTGGCAGGTTTTACACTACACCCAAATTACCGTGGTGTTACACACGCAGAGCTGCGTCAATTGCATGAATCATTAGTTCATATGCATAGAAGTGCGATACAATATGTGTCTTGCATGGACCAGGCGGCTCTGGCTGGAGCACCTCCTCAGCAACCAGGACATGGAGGAATGGTAATAAGCCCAATCATGATTAATTCAGTGATGGGAAAGCATCCTCAAAATAGAGATGAATTGCCATTCTGGTTAGCTGAGCAATTTGAGCAACTCGAAGCTGTATTCCCCAATACTTCTCCTTTGGATAAGCATAGAATCCTTACAATGAGTTTACCAAAAGATCTTATTCCCAATTTGGCTGATTGTACCACCTGGGGGAAGGTGTTTGCGGCGCTGTATTCTCTCTGCTTTGGCACCCCCTCCATGACAGTGCTTCCAACAGTTCTTAAAAAGGTTCAAGAGGAGCACGGGGTGGAGGCCGCCCTGGAGTTGGGTATGAGACTGGTTGGGGTATTCCCTATAGTCTCTGATATGATATTAGCCAATATTAAAGGGGAAGCAGTTAGTTTGCAAGTGAGTCAGCGCCTTGAGGCAGTAGCAGATGTTGATAAACAACGCGAATTGCCTAAGATTATCGCTAAGGTGTATAAAGCATTAGGGCGTAATAATTTAGAGAATAAACCTTTTACTCTACCGCAGAATAAACCCCCTCCTGACAAGGAGGGGCATCCATTCTTTCCTAAAAAGAATTGGAACAAGAATAAACAACAGCAACAACAGCCACAGCAGAAGCAGGGTTCACGTGCTAGTTCACCAACGCCTGATGCTTCCGAGCAACGGTATGATTTGCGTGACTGCTCTAAGATTAAAACAACGGAGAGGTTTCAAGTTCCTGATCCTCGTTCCTTGCAGGACTCGTCAGATCAACATTCCGGTGGAGGTGAGCGACAGGATCGTAGACAAGGCGAGACCACGCAACAACAACGTGATCCGCCACGCCAGTTTGACGTAAAGGCCAAACCGGAGAGACAATTGCCAATTCGTGCCCAGTTTCAAAAGAAAAAAGTTGCCGCTTTAACAGCGAAGTATGCCTCAGACTGTGAGAACCCTACTCCTCGATTGGAGATGGGCTGTGACACTCCTCATCAGCACGGTGGAAGTTACCATAGTACGGGAGGTTCTCCGTCCTTGTCTGGAGGCGAGAGCAACTGACACGTTTATTACAGTGGAAACAGGTGATACAAGAGTTGCCCCCCCTGATAGACTTAACGACATAGTCCTCCAAATTGAAGGTGATATACAACGTACAATTAAGGGTATCTTTTGGATAACTTTACCTAATCATACAACATTTTGTTGGCGGAGGCAGATTGGCCTCCCCCATTTGTTTTGGCTTCTTCTCGAGGTGAAGACGTGATACTTCCGAGTTTTTCGCGTTACATCCCGGAAGAGACTAAGCAGGCTTACGCATCAGAATGGGGGTTAGCCCTAGTTCCGGCTGTGTATCGTAATCAAGTGGGCTGGGATAGAGATTCGCCGGCACATGAGATTCCTTTGCGATCAATGCCACAGCCCCAGGCACAATATCCGATCAAATGGGAAGCGAGAACGTCCGTTAGTGACATCTTGGCCCAGTTGGAATATCAAGGTGTAATTGAGCCCTGTGTTTCACCCATGAATAATCCTCTTCTTTCGATATCGTAACCGGACGGTTCATATCGCATTGTTTTGGATTATAGAAATTTGAACAGTCATGTTCATACGTTTGCCGTACAGAACACCCACAGCTCGGTGTTAATAAATAATATTGTCCGAAAGAAGAGAGGAGAGGAGTTGGCCTAACGGCTAGGGCGGTCGAACTCGAATCTGGGGAACTGGGTTCGAGTCTCAGCAATGACGCTGAACATCCTGTGATTCTGGGCAAATCACTTAATCTCCCCGTGCCTAACAAAAATGAATGTGTCCTCATGTAACGCAACTGGTGCTATGTAAAGCGCTCTGATACCTTCGGGTCAAGTTCGCGCTATATAAAACTCTGTAAAAAAAAAAAGTATAAAACCACTTTGGACATTTCCAATGGATTTTACAGTCACAATTTAGCTCCTGAGAGCCGTGACTGTACCGCATTTACTGTGATCGGCAATCAGAAAGAATTTAAAAGATTACCCATGGGCTATAAGAATAGCCCTGGTGCGTTTGCTGCGCGTCTTATGTCACTTTTACACAACATAGATCCTAATGCTTTCTCTTACGTCAATGACATTTACTTGATGGATGAAGAATTGATACCGCATCTGGTGCATGTAGACCGCATTATATTTTCCTTTGCAGACTTCGGGTACAAATTCAATTTTGCTAAATCTCACATCGCCTACTTGGCGGTTCTGTTTTTGGGTTACGAACTCAACAATGAAGGGAGGGGGTTAGCCCCCCACTTTCTAGATAAATGTGCTCAATTGCAGCCTCCTTCTACTCTTAAGAAGTTACAATCTCTGCTGGGTTTTTTAAATTTCGGGAGGACTTACATTCCTGATTATGCTCAGCGTATCAAACCGCTTTACGCATTGATACAACCCTCTTTTTCGTCTTCCAGCTGGCTTCAGGAACACACAACAATTCTTCAGTCTTTCCAGTCTGATCTGCTTGCAACCAACTTCTTGTTAACTCGTGACAACACAACTAATTTAGTCATAAGGATTGTACCTGGTATAGCAGGTTTCACTTACCTGACATTTAATGAGGGCCATACCATCCCCATTGCCTACAAATCGCATTTGTACACATCAGCAGAGATGCGCTTTTCCCCCATTGAAAAAATTCTTACAGCAGTACAGATGGGGATCCTGAAGCTCTTTGGCTCAGGGGAAACGTATTCTTATTGTATCGCCTGTGCCTACTCTAGAGGCGGTCACAAAGACGAGCGTACCGAATCCTAAAGCCTTACACCCACATTGGATTTAATGGGCGAGTTCTTTGACATCGGCTGATGTCACATTTATCTTTGACCCATCCTTGCAGACGCAGGAGTTTTTACAGTACAAACAAGTTCATCCTGCGCCCCAGTTTTTGCTTCCTCTAGACCAATACCAATGTATAGTTTATACCGACGGATCGGCGCAGCCGGCCGTTGGTTCCAAACATGCTTACTGGGTCACTTGTGCTATTGTGGTGGGCTCTATGGTTGACGGGGAGTTTAAGTCTTCCTTAGTCCACACACAGTCTATTGGTGACTCCACGGCTCAGTTGGCTGAGCTGCGGGCTTTAGTATTGCCTCTCGAATTCGCTGATCCCGATGTACCTACTCTTATAGTGTGTGATTCTTTCTATTGTGTACAGTCCTTTAATGACAATCTATTCTTTTGGTCTCAAAACGATTATCAGGACTCTAAAGGTAGCGCAATCAAGCATAAAATGCTTTGGGTTCGAGTGGCAGCTTTTAAGGAAAGCTTGCCGCTCACACATGTTATACATACTCTTGGTCATCAGCGTGTGGGTGCACATGCTGTTGGTAATTCTTTGGCTGATGAGGCAGCCAAATCTGCAGTTGCCACGTGTTCAGTAGCAGCAGTTACAAGGTCCATGACTAAAATTGATAATTAAATTCTGGCAGCTATAGCTGCTACAAGGGATGGGACGGCGTTCCCACAAGGTTTCCCTTCTAAGTATTCTTATAATTTATCACCCGAACAAGTTCCCTTCACATCCATTCTGTCCATTGAGGATCGTCTGATTCCCAACGAGGACCGCAGGCTTCCTTTGATCGTAACCGCGCACGTAGGCATGGCATCTGCACATGCTGGAGTTTCAGCGACGGTGTCTCTTTTGCTACAGCATTATTGGTGGCGTGGTCTGTATAGACAGACACTCAATTATGTACTTTCTTGTGACATTTGTCAACAGATTAAACCGTCCTCGGTTGCACATCCACCTCACACGCAGCTATACATCTCAAATCAACCATTTGGATGTATTTATCTTGAACACTGCGGTCCTTTGACATCCGACACTGCCTATAAACATATTTTGGCTGCAGTGGATTCATGCACTGGATTCCTTTGGGTTTGGCCGCAACGTAGTGCTGACGCTCGAAATGTCATTAGAGATTTGTGTGTCTTTATTGGAACATTTGCGTGTGGTACCTTCCATTCTAACCAAGGTCCTGCGTTCGCCTCTAAGACTTACAAGGATGTGATGAGGTCACTGGGGGTGCTATGGCAATTTTCGTCTCCATACAGGCCTGAGGGCAATTCTATAGTGGAGCAAATGAACCGTGACTTAAAGCAATCTTTGACAGCTAGATTCTTAGGTACTGGCAGGGGTTGGCTGACTCATTTGTATGGGGTTCAACGTGCATTAAGTAATCTCCTGAGAAGATCTCTGGGTGGGCGGACCCCATGCTCTTTGGCATCAAAATATTTGTGCCAGACCTTGATGGTCTAGACGTTGTGGTGGCTGCTGCAACATTTGATGTAGATAACCATTGTGCTATGTTACAGGATCTACAAAAGACTCAAGACACTCTTGCTAAAGCGGAGTTGCACTCATCCGAAGACACAGCGGTGCTGATCCCAGTCACAGGGTGGCTTCCTAAAGTTGGAGATCTGGTCCGGGAGAAGATAGAGAACAAAAAAGAGCACCCGAACTGTGATTTTGCCTCCACTGCCTGGACGCAAGGAAAATCGCTACATTTCCATTGAACATGTCAAGTTGCACCATTTGGCCGATACTGAATAGTATGCCTAAACCCGTCACACGGAGAGATGTTCCACTTCCTGTGAGGTCTTCGTCGATGACTACCGTACACCAGGAGCGTGAAGTGGAAACCTCAATTGATGTGCTACCTGTTTTGTCATCAGCTTCAACGACTACAGAACAAAATCAAGTCTCACCGCCTATGGAGCTTACGGTGGACATTCCTACACGTGCGCTCCAATCATCTTTTAATGCTGATCGAACACCTTTGTATCGACTAGGAACTGTTGGTTATTACATGGATAGAGACAACTTTTCTTTAGCTTCATCGTCCTCGTCATCAAATTCTACTACGGAGGAACCCCCAGTCAATTTTCCATTTTCTTTTCCTGGTTCCGCAGAACTTATCTGGTTCCTCCTTGGACCTACATTTGGATGGTAATTACAATGGTGTTTCTCTTCATGTGGATTGGATATGCGACTGTCGTTTTCCTTTTGATTAATGGTCATTACTTACCTGAACGCTCTGATGTACATTTGGTCGATGGTGTTTTGGCCCCACTCACCTCATCTAATGTAATGAAAAGGGATCAATCCCACGGTAACCTTTCTGCTGTGCCAGTAGTAGACGGCATTGTTTGGGATAAAGTTCAATACGAAATATACGGTCCGACAGAGACTATTCAGATGCCATACGTATTTCGAGTTTCATTAGGTGACGTCATCACACCTGGACGGCATTCCGATGATTAGGATGTTAATGCCGTACATTCGTTATTTTCAGATTTAAAATATTATACTGCTTTTGAAACTGAGGATTTGTATTTGAATTCTGCCAATTAAGCTGATTTATTCTGTTTTCAACATTATGGTCATCATGTTTTACACAAGTCAAACACAGTCCATAATCGGGTTAATTATACGCAATGGGAACATTGTCCTGCCCCATTTCAAGGTAGTTCGCAAACACAGAAAAATAAGTTTGTGTACTATTCTGGCTATAATCTATCAGATCCGAGATCCTATTATTATAAATTGAGTGCACAAACACACATGAAATTCATGCTGACCCATACTAAATTGGTGTATTCTTCGACGTTCATAACTGAGTTATCCTTGAAAGGTTATGATTATTGGAAAGACACAATTGATTTGAAATCAATATGGGGTACCAAAATTTGGCAGGTGCAGGGAACTGAATCATTGCATCGTGCGTGTTTGATACCGTCACAGCTGTTGTTCCTGAATCAGACTGTGCAGCAAACTACATGTTTTGGTTTGGCTACTGCAAAAATTTTAATTCTCCTTCATTCCCATCATTAGCAGCTTATGACGACTGGCAGCAATATACAAATTATTCTCTGGAGGAGGTACACAGTATGGTCCGTAAGGGTACCTTTAATTCGTCCACTTTTGCTCCCTTGGGATGGTTAGTATGGCCGCTCACTACTAATGCTTGCCAGTTGCGTTTTTCAAATCATATGGAGGGGTTTATGCTCAGTAGAACTGACCCTCGTTTTCCACAAACACATACAGTTACTACATATTCTGTGGGTAAATTGTGTAAACAGTGGTTGGGACAGTCATCGTTATCATCTGTGAAACAACATCTCTCACGTTTAAATGAAGACATTGATCTGGCAGATTTCCTCTTAGGTCCCAGGTCTCCTCGTCCGAAACGTTTTGCTTATGCAGCATATAATGAAATGTGAAGCTGTCCCAAATGGAAGCAGCTTTCAGCTTGCGTCAAGTAGATCAAGACAATTTGCGTAAAGTTTTGGATGTGGTAGACAACTGCATTAATACTTTGTCTTCTCGTATTTACACTTTGGACAATATTGTTTCATCTGTTATTGACATTGTGCAGAATGATGTGTCTGTTTTGTATCATGGTCAAAATCAATTGCGTTCTGTAATGCAATTTGGCTGGACTTTACAAACATTGAAAAATGGGAAAGTGCCTTGGGATTATTTGAACACAACTGCCCCATGTTTGCCTTTTAATTTGACCGATAAACAAAAGTTAATGTCTATGAAAGATTCCACACAAACCTTGTTACATATTGAGAAGCTAGAACAACTACCATTTTCAGTAGCAGAGACCGATTCATCAGTGTGGTTAACACATGGAGTTATTTCTTTGCCCATTTGCCTCTTTCAATTTAGTGCATGTATAAAACATTACCCTATAGGAAGATTTGAACCCCTGGGTAGTACCTTTCTGCACGAAATGTGGTCTTTACCGTTTACGTTTCGCTGTCTACGTGAAGATAAGGAGGTTTTCCTAACAGGGGAGGACTGTGATTCAACCGTGGGACACGCGTTAGTTTGTACACAAGTTCAGCTTCACAGCACTTGCAATGTATCAGCTCCCAATTTGGCCTGTTTTCTAAAAGGAACACCAGTCCCGTCAATAATTCCCATACTCACATTGCTTTCTAACGGTAGTTATCTTATCCTCACTATCCACAACTGCTGCGGGTTACGGGCAGAGATTCCATATATATAGTAATGGTTTCCGAAAGAGTAACTGGTTGCAGCAATGTTCTTTTTCCACCCCCGCATGGGATTGTAGATAGCTCGCTGTGGCCTTCCATTCCCACTTTGAAAACAGACTTCAATAAACTAAGCAGACTCAATGCGTGATTGTTTCAACAGAAGTCGCTCTCACGTCAGCTCGAGAGACCTTTGAATTGCAGGTGGCTAGAACATCTAGTGAGATTCAGTCACTGCTGAATACGAATCTCCCACTACATTTTGGGGAACTGATTCACCAAATTTTTAATGCATCTGATACCGAAGGCCTTGCACATTTTTTTAAACTTGTGGCCTCCGGCCTTGTATCATCCTTTCAGACGATTTTTGGAGTAATACCAGCCTTTATACATTCTATTTTTTCCAGCGCCTTCGGTGGTTTTCCACTTATTCTCTTGTTGGCGTGTGGAGTGCTGGTGCTTCTGCTCTTGTTACGCAATGGATGCCCATCCTGTGGCTCTGCACAGACCAGGAGCATGGCGACTATACTGTGAACGAATGCAACAACTTTTTGGATGCTTGCCACTGGCAACGCTGACTGTGAGCTATGGGCTTACCTTTCACTTCGCTTACTTCACTTGCATGCAACCTGTGTTCCACTGCCGACGGTGCCCTTTCAATTGGGCCTTGGATATCTGCCTCTCCACAACATCAGGGGCTGACCCGGATTATGATCTGTTGGGGAGTCCCTTGCTGGCCCATGACCAGGACTGTTCTGGTGATGCCCGTATGATGTGTGCGGCTGCACTTGAAGTGTTGGCACGTTGGAATACCTGTGAGGCTGCCCAGCGCCTCTTGCAGGAGAGTTTCATCAAATAACATGCAAGTTGCCCTGTTCTGCTGCTGGATGCACTCAATTACGAGGAACATGAATGTTCATTCGCTCTGCTGAATTGGATGGCATCTCTCTTTTCTCTTAACGACAATGATGCCCTTTTGGAGCACCTTGCATTCCACAGTGTGCAATCTTTTGGATTTTTCTGATTAGACTACAATAAATATAATTTTTTTTGGGGGGGGATTTTTTTCTTTTCTTTCAATTTGTCCTTTTCGATTAACTCTATTTGGATGGAACGTAAGGCGATTTGGCTCTGCTTATCATTGAGACCTGTTTGTCTATGCACTACAACCTGGCCAAGGGGAGGGTGTCACGTGGTTGCTAGAGTCATTGTCGACATCTTTAAGTTAGCATGAGTCCGGTAGCCATGATGCTGCTTTTGCGCACGATACTACATGTCTTTATTTTTACAAAGCTCTGTTTATGCTTTTCACATGAGAACTCTCTGCTGTGCTCGTTCTCTGCCTGTTCCTGGAGTTTAGTCTGAACATTGTGAGCAAGGTCGATAAACATTGACTCTTGTTATTCTGTTCTGGTCAGGCCCTAGCACTTAGACAAAACATACCAAGGCAGCTGTTCTTGCTGGAAGCTCGTACCTTGATATTATGGGGATACACGTTTAGGTGACACACACTTAGAGAGGGACCTTTCCAGGGAGAAGAGCAACACGCACCTGTGATGTAGAAATACCATCTATGGCCTGAGGTATGGGGTCTGCTGACAAAGCCCAGAGATCTTCTATTATATAATAATACTTCTACTTACCAAGGGGAGGGTAGTTAGGCCGTATAGTCCTTTATCCACTGTCTTTATAAAATGACATCTCCTTTTATGATATATGGCCTTGCTGCAATGCTAACTGTATTGATATTATGCATTTTGCTGCTGGGTGTGGCACGTATACTGCATTTTAGAGCACGTTAGTTAAAATAAATATTTTAAACTATCTTCGTGTCTCTGTCAGATCTTATTGTGGACAAGTACGAGAGTGTGAGCGAAAAGGTGTGTCTTGTTACCGCGATTCCAGAGATATACGGGAGTGTTATGTTCTGGGTTCTCTAATCATTGGTTTCTCCGTTTGTGAGTAAGAGAGCGAGTGAGACACTATAGCTAGTCGGTCCTTGGCTCGTGGGCAATAAGGCGGTAGGAAGGCTTAGCCCCTATACACCTAGGTCCCATAATCCTGCGCATAGTTCTGTGTATGTGTAGAATCCCTGCAACACCACCAGGTGAAGGTATATTTTTTAATGTGGTTCCAAGGCTTACCCATGGTTGCCACCAGGGTGGGGAGGATCCTGCTTTTTGGGATTGGCTCTTCCCTGCACTCGAGCAATTCCTTCTGACCATGGGTTTGCTAAATTACAAAGTTCTCTTGTTGTCACAAAAGGGATAACTCAAACATGTTCTCAATAGATCAAACAGATACTGCTGGAATAGTGTTAGGATGTTGTTTATGCGTACAATGTCTGCCAATGTGCAGTGGTATACTGGCAACAATTGCTGCCCCTCTGATACACTTAAGCGGCAAGAAAATGCAGCAATGTTTCAACAGGAGGAAGTTTTTATGTTAATGCAAACAGATAGAAAATTATTCTCCAGCGAAAAATTGGGAACAACAGAACTAAGTGCACACTGATGTTTTGGGTTGAATGATACTGAAATGTTCAGAACTAATGTTCTAAGGGTTGATTGTGAAAAACATTTTTTGGGGTATTTTGAACATCAGTACTTCCAATTTGTATTCTCCTGAGATGTTGAATCTCGAACTTTGGTGCTCTTCTCACATTTTTCAAGTCAGCACAAACAGACTTGTTTTGCTCGTGTCTTTTCACACCTGGTGTTGGCATACCTGCTCTTTGCCCGTCTGAGGCTAATCTAGCAGTGTTTATACTTGATTGTTCAATTGTCTGACAATGCATGAGAAGGAACAAGCAATTTCCACTTTTAATGTTTATACCCGTTTGTTCGCTTTTCTGCCAATGTATGAAACAACCAGCAATGTCCACTGATAATGTTTGTGCTTGTTTGCTCGATTGTCTGTCAGGATTTGAGAATCTTAACCCCTTCGCTGCTAGGCCTTTTCCCCCCCTGTGCTAAGCCTTTTTTTGGCTATTTGGGGTAGTTCACGCTTAGGCCCCTGTAACTTTTTGACCACATAAGGTATCCACGCCAAATTTGAGTCCTTTTCTTCCAATATCACAGGGATTCTAAAGGTACCCAGGGTTTGTGGATTGGCCTGGAGGGGACCCAGAAATTAGCCAAAATACAGCTACATTTTGTGTTTTTTTGGAAAAATGGGAAAAAAGTGCTGCAAATGAAAGCGTCTGGTTTTTTCCCTGCAAAAGGGTTTGTGGGACTGAAATCAACATTTTCTCAGCTTTCAGGGCCTGACACACTTTAGTCAGAAAACCAACATTTTTTACACAGTTTTGGCATTTTACTAGGACATAGCCTATTTTTGCTATTTTTTGTGCTTTCAACCTTCTTCCAGTTAATGGTACAAATGGGTATGAAAGCAATAATGGATCCTGGAAAGCTATACATTTCAGAAAAGTAGACGAAATTCTGAATTTAGCAAGGGGTGATTTGTGTAGATCCTTCAAGGTTTCTTTATAGAAACTAACAGTTGAAAATAGGAAAAATTGAAAATGTGTTGAAAAAAACAGCCATTTGTGCCAACGTTTTCACCTGTAACTTCTTCTAATTATGACAGATGTTTGAAAGCAATATACTGTTACATCCGCTGGACCTTTCTGGTTGTGGGGATATATAGGACTTGTAGGTTCACCAAGGACCCGACGAACCCAGATCCAATAACTGAGCAGCGTCTTGCAATGGTTTTTTATTATGTACCGGGTATATAGCAATTCATTTGGGAAAATATATACAGTGAAAAATCGGGATGAAAGACACCTATGTATTTCTGAAATTGGAACAAAATATAGAGTTTAGAAACAGTAGCTATTTGCCCATACTAGCATGAGAATTATAGGACATTTTTCAAAGTGACTTCTTTTTTACAAATTGTCTTTCATTTGGAAGGCAGAAATCCATCGAAAGTCAATAGGTAATAACAGTTGCTCTACAATTCTGTGTTTCCCTAAGTCTCCCAATAAAAATGGTACCTCACTTGTGTGGGTAGGCCTAGTGCCTGCGACAGGAAACGGCTCAAAACGCAACGTGGACACACCTCATTTTCACAGTGAAAACGGACCCTTTTTTTGCAAAGTGCCTAGCTGTAGATTTTGAACCCTAGCTCTGCCGGCACCTAGGGAAACCTAGCAAACCTATATATTTTTTAGAACTAGAGACCCAGGGAAATACAGGATGTGGTGACTTGTCTGGCTCTCACCAGGTTCTGTTACCCAGAATCCCTTGCAAACCTCAAACTTTGTAAAAGAAAACACATTTTCCTCACATTTCTGTGGTGGAAAGTTCTGGTATCTGCATGGATCCACAAAATTCCACCCACCCCACATTCGCCAAAGTCTTCAGAGAAAAATGGTACATCACTTGTGTGGATAGGCCTACTGCCCGCAACAGGAAACAGCATAAAACGCAACGTGGACACACCACATTTTCACAGTAACAACTGACCCTCTTCTTGCAAAGTGCCTAGATGTAGATTTTGAACCCTAGCTCTGCTGGCACCTAGAGAAACCTAGCAAACCTATACATTTTTTAAACTAGACACCATGGGGAACACAGGATACAGTGACTTTTCTGGCTCTCACCAGATTCTGTTACCAAGAATCCCTTGCAAACCTCAAACTTTGTAAAACAAAACACACTTTCCTTACATTTCTGTGGTGTAAAGTTCTGGAATCTGCATGGATCCACAAATTTCCTACCACCCAGCGTTCCCTCAGTTCGTCCGATAAAAATGGTACCTCACTCACATGGGTGGGTCAAGTACCCGCAACAGGCAAGGGCCCAAAACGTATTGAGGAGACATCAAAATTACCTATCACAAAACAACCTGGTTTTGCAAGGGGTGTCACCTGGGTTTTTGGCCCCGGGCTCGGCGGCCATCTTGGGAAACTACCAAACCCACACTTTTCTGAAAACTAGACATCGGGGGAGTCCATCGAGTTATGGCTAGCGTGGATCCCCCAACGTTTTCCTACCAAGATTCCCCTGCAAACCTCAAATTTAGCTGAAAAAACCACATTTTCCACATATTTTTGTGTGGAATCACCGTGCCGACATAAATGTCCTACCCCACAGCGTTCACCTCAGTCTCCCGAGTAAAATGATACATCACTTGTGTGGGTGTCCAATGCAGAATAGGCAAAAAAACTTATTTTTTTTTAAATGTAGCGCTTAGAATTCTCGGTGCTATACCCTTAATCCCTATGTTTTTGGCTCTTCCCAGTCACAGGCCCTTGCCCCACCCACACAAGTGAGGTATCATTTTACTCGGGAGACTGAGGGGAACGCTGTGGGATAGGACATTTGTGCCGGCACGGTAATTCCATACAAAAATATGTGGAAAATGTTTTTTTCAGCTAAATTTGAGGTTTGCAGGGGATTCTGGGTAGGAAAATGTTGGGGGGTCCACGCAAGCCATACCTCGCTGGACTCCTCCGGGTGTCTAGTTTTCAGAAATGTGTGGGTTTGGTAGTTTCCCAAGATGGCCGCTGAGCCCGGGGCCAAAAACCCAGGTGACCCCCCTTGCAAAACCAGTTTGTATTCTGATAGGTAATTTTGATGTCTCCTCAATAAGTTTTGTGACCTTGCCTGTTGCGGGTACTTGACCCACCCACGCGAGTGAGGCACCATTTTTATCGGGAGACCTGGGGAAACGCTGGGTGGTAGGAAATTTGTGGATCCATGCAGATTCCAGAACTTTCCCACACAGAAATTTGAGAAAAATGTGATTTTTTTCAGCTAAATTTGAGGTTTGCAGGGGATTCTGGGTAGGAAAACGTTAGGGGGCCCACGCAAGCCATACCTCGTAGGACTCCCTCGGGTGTCTAGTTTTCAGAAATGTGTGGGTTTGGTAGTTTCCCAAGATGGCCGCCAAGCCCAAGGCCAAAAACCCAGGTGACCCCCTTCAAAAGCAGATCGTTTTGTGATATGTAATTTTGATGTCTCCTCAATAAGTTTTGGGACCTTGCCTGTTGCGGGTACTTGACCCACCCATTTCACTGTAGATACCCAATTGCTGCACATATTTGTAATTGTGACTCACAAGGCAGGAACAAAGACTTTCAGTTTTATGGAATCGAGCAAGTGACAAGACACCCCCGCGGGGGCAATAGAGAGTGGCTATTGGTCTGTCGTAGTACTCAAACGTGAGAAGGTCTACACAAAGAATAAAAGACTAAAGAAATCTCCTGTGACCAGTGCATATATTTGTGATAATATTCGAATGTGCTACTATTATTTGTCTGTATGGATTTATACTTTTACGTGTCCTAGGGATCTTTGTTAATTATACTTGACCCACCCACGCGAGTGAGGCACTATTTATATCGGGATACCTGGGGGAACTCTGGGTGGTAGGAAATTTGTGTCAGCCCAGTGATCCTACAACTTTCCCAGGCAGAAATTTGAGAAAAGATTGATTTTTTTCATCAAAATTTCAGGTTTGCAGGAGATTCTGGGTAGGGGATCGTTGAGGGATCCATGCAAGCCATACCTCCCTGGACTCCCTAGGGACTCTAGTTTTCAGAAATGTGTGGGTTTGGTAGGTTTCCCTAGATGGCTGCCGATCCCGGGACTAAAAACGCAGATGCCCCCTATGTATCCGAAAATGACCTGGTTTTGCAAGGGGGTTCACATGAGTTTTTGGTCCCGGGCTTGGCGGCCATCTAGGGAAACCTACCAAACCCACACATTTCTGAAAACTAGAGACCCTGGGGAGTCCAGTGAGGTATGGCTTGCGTGGATCCCCCAACGTTTCCCTACCCAGAATCCCCTGCAAACCTCAAATTTAGCTGCAAAAAAATCACTTTTTCCAAACATTTTTGTGTGGGATCACCGTGCCGGCACAAATGTCCTACCACCCAGCGTTCCCCTTGTTCTCTTGAGTAAAATGATACCTCACTTGTGTGGGTGGGCCAAAGGCCTGTGACTGGGAAGAGCCGAAAGCATAAGGATTAGAAGTATAGCACCACAAATTCTAAGCGCTATATTTATTTAAAAAAAGGTTTTTAGCGCATTCTGCATTGGACAGCCACACAAGTGAGGTATCATTGTACTCGGTAGACCAAGGGGAACGCTACGTGGTAGGACATTTGTGCCAGCACAGTGATAACACACAAAGATGTGTGGAAAAGGTGCTTTTCTCAGCTAAATTTGAGGTTTGCGAGGGATTCTGGGTAGGAAAACGTTGGGGGATCCACGCAAGCCATACCTCACTAGACTCCCCAGGATGTCTACTTTTCAGAAATGTGTAGGTTTTGTAGGTTTCCCAAGATGTCTCTCAAGTAAATGAGAGGGACCCAATACACGAAGAAAGTGGGTACCGTCAGGACAAAAGTCATAGAAAAACGGCTTTCTTCGAAATAATCTACACCAATTACACATACAACAACATCCACAGCCAGAGGATCTCTTAGGTTATCAATATATCGGCAATGCACACAAGAAGTATCTATACCACTAGTTGAAGAAGATTAAAATATTTTTATTCAATACAGTTAATAAAAACTTCATATCATCATGTACACTATTGTTTCATTAAATTCAACATATAAAAAAATGTGCAAAAATACAATAAATGCAATTTAGCAACAATGATTTAGAACAACATATTTAAAAACATATTTAAAAACAGGGGGAAGCGAAAACAAAAGTAGGAAAAAGGAGACAAAAGACATTTCCTACAAAAAAGAGATAATATGGCTGGCACAAACAATGGATCAGGATCATATAATGGAAGAGAATATACAATAGTACATATATATTTTTTATGTTTTCTCAACCGGCAATATGTCCATATAGTTACACAGCACAACTTAAAAGAGCATCGACGCGTTTCGGTAGGTCATAAATTATCGACCAACACCTTCATCAGGAAAAAACATCTATATATATTCCCACCATCAAAATCAATTCCTTTATTCCCAGGATCTAAAAAGGAAAGCAGAGAGAGAGACACAACATACTCATTAATAAATTGCATAACCCCAAGGTTCTTGTTACACTGTCAACATACCAACAACCCAGAGGGATATCCTCATTCATCCACTCTTCTTTACATTCAAATAATTGCATTCAACATCCTTATATATTTACCTTAAAAAACAAGGTTAGACAGGGGTCATAAAGCCTCCAAGAAAACGACAACAGCGTTTCGCAGTGTTCTTATGAATACGCCATGCAGCTATATATCACACGAATAGAGAGAAAGTATTACTACATCTCTTCTTCTAATCTTCCAAAAACGATTGAATTTAATCAGTCGAAAGTTATTTAGTACCTTTCATTAAAGTTTAAATATGTACTCCACGTGGCTATTAGCGAGACCTTCCTGTATCAAAGAAACTCCGCATAGGGGTAACTGATAATCCACACCTATGTATGACAGAAAGTCATCAGTCAATATCTCAAAGTATATGTTCCACATAATAACAACCAATGGTGACTCCTAACTCGACACATAAAAAGAAAGATACCTACAGTTTATGAAGGATAGAACATGTGACTTAGTCAACTGAACCATCATTATTGTCTTCTTTATTTGAATGACATTAGGAAGCGTTTTATTCACTACAAGATGGCCGACAGTGTATAAAGGATAGAACGTGGGACTTAGTCAACTTAACCATAATTATTGTCTTCTTTATTTGAATGATATCAGGAATTGTTTTATTCACAAAAGAACGCTAGTATGGTTGAGATTCAGCCTCGTGCGTTATGGATTTTGTATTAATTTCCTATGAGTGGATACTTCTTTATCCACTACAAAATGGCCGACAGTTTATGAAGGATAGAACATGTGATTTAGTTAACTGAACCAGCTGGGTTGGATTAAGCACCATTATGGAGACAGGGTGGGAGTATAAAAAGAGGTCTCCCAGTGGTGTTGTTGTTTCTGTTTGGACGGAGGCGTATACCCCGATCGGTGTGCTATTTGAAGAGGCGCTAAGGTAAGACCCGGGTGAATCTGGTTTTACGTAGAGTAGGGGAGATTCAGATTCCTCGTGGGGTGGAGTGTTTGATACACATTCTCTCAAGTCTGGGAAGTTGCTATCCTCCAGTTTGGGCAAAATAACTGTCCCGTATAAAAAAATCTTTCCTAAAGAGGTTATTAAAGCTTAGATGGAGGTATATACCTCGATTTAGGGTGTTTTGTTACTTTGAGAGGCGCTGAGGCAGACTCGGGCGCAAATGATATTGAGGTAGAGTAAGGAAGCTCTGTTCTACTCCTGGGGTGGTGTTCTTTTCCAGTAATCTTGGGAAACTGATCATTTTTAGATTATGTGGAATAATTATTCCCATGAGGCTTCAATGATACCTTACTTACGCATGGTTATTTTGCTGTTCTATTTTTTAGGCAGCTTGAAGAGAGTGGATATAGGATCCTTGATATATCAGGACCGGTATATATATATATAAAGTAAAGAGGTCATCAGGAGTTGATCTGGATGGGCCCTTGCGGTTTGAAGACGTGAAATCACTTATCAGTGTAGGTATCTTTGTTTTTATGTGTCGAGTTAGGAGTCACCATTGGTTGTTATTATGTGGAACATATACTTTGAGATATTGACTGATGACTTTCTGTCATACATAGGTGTGGATTATCAGTTACCCCTATGCGGAGTTTCTTTGATACAGGAAGGTCTCGCTAATAGCCACGTGGAGTACATATTTAAACTTTAATGAAAGGTACTAAATAACTTTCGACTGATTAAATTCAATCGTTTTTGGAAGATTAGAAGAAGAGATGTAGTAACACTTTCTCTCTATTCGTGTGATATATAGCTGCATGGCGTATTCATAAGAACACTGCGAAACGCTGTTGTCGTTTTCTTGGAGGCTTTATGACCCCTGTCTAACCTTGTTTTTTAAGGTAAATATATAAGGATGTTGAATGCAATTATTTGAATGTAAAGAAGAGTGGATGAATGAGGATATCCCTCTGGGTTGTTGGTATGTTGACAGTGTAACAAGAACCTTGGGGTTATGCAATTTATTAATGAGTATGTTGTGTTCTCTCTCTCTGCTTTCCTTTTTAGATCCTTGGAATAAATGAATTGATTTTGATGGTGGGAATATATATAGATGTTTTTTCCTGATGAAGGTGTTGGTCGATAATTTATGACCTACCGAAACGCGTCGATGCTCTTTTAAGTTGTGCTGTGTAACTATATGGACATATTGCCGGTTGAGAAAACATAAAAAATATATATGTACTATTGTATATTCTCTTCCATTATATGATCCTGATCCATTGTTTGTGCCAGCCATATTATCTCTTTTTTGTAGGAAATGTCTTTTGTCTCCTTTTTTCCTACTTTGTTTTCGCTTCCCCTGTTTTTAAATATGTTTTTAAATATGTTGTTCTAAATCATTGCTGCTAAATTGCATTTATTGTATTTTTGCACATTTTTTTATATGTTGAATTTAATGAAACAATAGTGTACATGATGATATGAAGTTTTTTATTAACTGTATTGAATAAAAATATTTTAATCTTCTTCAACTAGTGGTATAGATACTTCTTGTGTGCATTGCCGATATATTGATAACCTAAGAGATCCTCTGGCTGTGGATGTTGTTGTATGTGTGAATTGGTGTAGATTATTTCGAAGAAAGACGTTTTTCTATGACTTTTGGTTTCCCAAGATGGCCATGAGCCCCGGGCCAGAACACCAGGCCCACCCTGCAAAACCAAGTAGTTTTTGATAGGTAATTTTGATGTCTCCTCAATACGTTTTGGGACCTTGCCTGTTGCGGGTACTTGACCCACCCACGCGAGTGAGGTACCATTTTTATCGGGAGACCTGGGGGAACGCTGGGTGGTAGGAAATTTGTGGATCCATGCAGATTCCAGAACTTTCCCACACAGAAATTTGAGAAAAATTAGATTTTTGCAGCTAAATGTGAGGTTTGCAGGGGATTCTGGGTAGGAAAACGTTCGGGGCTCCACGCAAGCCATACCTTGCTGGACTCCCTCGGGAGTCTAGTTTTCAGAAATGTGTGGGTTTGGTAGTTTCCCAAGATGGCCGCCGAGCCCGGGGCCAAAAACCTAGGTGACCCCACTTGTAAAAGCAGATCGTTTTGCGATAGGTAATTTTGATGTCTCCACAATGCGTTTTGGGCCCTTGCCTGTCGTGGGTACTTGACCCACCCATACAAGTGAGGTACAATTTGTATCGGGAGACCTGCGGGAACGCTGGGTGGTAGGAAATTTGTGTCAGCCCGGTGATCCTACAACTTTCCCACACAGAAATTTGAGAAAAATGGATTGTTTTTGTCAAAATTTGAGGTTTGCAGGGGATTCTGGGTAGGGAAACGTTGGGGGATCCATGCAAGCCATACCTCCCTGGACTCCCTAGGGACACTAGTTTTCAGAAATGTGTGGGTTTGGTAGGTTTCCCTAGATGGCTGCCAATCCTGGGACCAAAAACGCAGATGCCCCCTATGTATCCGAAAAAGACCTGGTTTTGCAAGGGGGGTCACATGAGTTTTGGTCCCGGGCTTGGCAGCCATCTAGGGAAACCTACTAAACCCACACATTTCTGAAAACTAGAGACCAGGGGGAGTCAAGGGAGGTATGGCTTGCGTGGATCCCCCAACATTTCCCTACCCAGAATCCCCTGCAAACCTCACATTTTGATGAAAAAATCTAACTTTCTCAAATTTTTGTGTAGGAAAGTTGTAGGATCACCGGGCTGACATGAATTTCCTACCAACCAGCATTCCCCCAGGTCTCCGGATAAAAATGGTACCTCACTCTTGTGGATGGGTCAAGTACCCGCGACAGGCAAGGGCCCAAACGTATTGTGGAGACATCAAAATTATCTATCACAAAATGATCTGCTTTTGCAAGGGGGGGTCACATGCGTTTTTGGTCCCGGGCTTGGCGGCCATCTAGGGAAACCTACCAAACCCACAGATTTCTGCAAACTGGATACCTCGGCGAGTCCAGGGAGGTATTGCTTGCATGGATCCCCCAACGTTTCCCTACCCAGAATCCCCTGCAAATCTCAAATTTTAAAGAAAAAATCAAATTTTTCTCAAATTTCTGTGTGGGAAAGTTGTAGGATCACTAGGCTGGCACAAACTTCCTACCACCCAGCGTTCCCCCAGGTCTCTCGATAAAAATGTTACCTCACTCGTGTGGGTGGGTCAAGTACCCGCGACAGGCAAGGGCCCAAAACGTAGTGTGGAGACTTCAAAATTACCTATCATAAAACAACCTGGTTTTGCAGGGGGGCACCTGGGTTTTTGGCACCGGGCTCGCGGCCATCTAGGGAAACCTACCAAGCCCACACATTTCTGAAAACTAGACACCCTGGGAAGTCCAGTGAGGTATGGCTTGCGAGGATCCCCCGACGTTTCCCTACCCAGAAACCCCTGCAAACCTCAAATTTAGCTGAAAAAATCACTTTTTTCATACGTTTTTGTATGGGATCACCGTGCCGGCACAAATGTCCTACCTCCCAGAGTTCCCCTTGTTCTCCAGAGTAAAATAATACCTCACTTGTGTGGGTAGGCCAAAGGCCTATGACTGGGAAGAGCCAAAAGCATAGGGATTAAAAGTACAGTTCCACAAACAGTAAAGAAGAGCTCTACTTGCATTAGAGTCACGAGTTAAAATGAATGCAATATTACAGCCCATGTAATAGACACAAAAGACATATCATAAAGCCCAAAAATTATCACAAAATATTCTTTTTATTATTAAAAAACATATTTTTGTATCGCAAGCATTTCATAAAAATAATCACAAGTACTATATGTCTCAAATTCATATAAAATTATAAAAACACTCAAAAAACCTAATACATTTAATACAATTAAAACACCAACACATCACATAACATAGAGAGAAAAAGATAGACAATATGCTTTGTCATTCAAAAGACATATCCGTTGGAACAATTTTATAACTAGGCCTGGATACAATATATTTTTTCAGTATCTACAGATCCAATTACTTCCACGAATTATGTGAACGATGAGTCGACGCGTTTCGATGGTTTTACTGATATCCCATCTTTTTCAATAAAAATAATACAAATCTCTCTGTATTGCACTGTGAAGTTGACCTCGACCTGAGTCCTAATTAAAACCTGTAGGTGCATATAGTCACTTCATCAACTTAATGCCCTTTTGACCAAGACTTCTGATTATACGTGCATTGTTTCAGGTAATCTGGTAGATTTGATGAATGTAGCCTAAGCGTTCTGCCCCAAAACTTGGTAAATAGTACGTCGCCACACCCTCTCAGTATGGTGTTGTTCTCTTGGTTTGGCTAAATCTCTAAATTCAATTTAGACGCTCTCTTTACAAAGACGTAGCCATCGTCTTTAATCGAAGAAAGGAGCCGTAAGATCATATATACTCTCGTGCCTCACATGTCTTACGCGCTCCAGTGCACAGAGTAACGGAGCCGAAAATGGTTCTCCTCTCAGCTGTTATGTGATGTGTTGTTGTTTTAATCGTAGGACATTTGTGCCAGCACAGTGATAACACACAAAAATGTGTGGAAAAAGTGCTTTTTTCAGCTAAATGTGAGGTTTGCGGGGGATTCTGGGTAAGAAACCGTTGGGGGATCCATGCAAGCCATACCTCACTAGACTCCTCAGGGTGTCTACTTTTCTGAAATGTGTGGGTTTGGTAGGTTTCCCAAGATGGCCGCAAGCTTGGGCCAAAAATCCAGCCCCCCCCCTGCAAAACCAAGTAGTTTTATGATAGGTAATTTTGAGGACTCCACAGTACGATTTGGGCCATTTCCTGTTGCAGCCACTATGCCTACCCACACGAGTGAGGTACCATTTTTATCGGGAGACCTGGGGGAACACTGGGTGGTAGGAAATTTGTGTCATCCCGGTGATCCTACAACTTTCCCACACAGAAATTTGAGAAAGATTTTATTTTTTCAGCTAAATTTGAGGTTTGCAGGGGATTCTGGGTAGGGAAATGTTGGGGGACCCATGCAAGCCATACCTTGCTGGACTCCCCCAGGTGTCTAGTTTTCAGAAATGTGTGGGTTTGGTAGATTTCCCCAGATGGCCACCAAGCCCGGACCAAAAACTCATGTGACCCCCCTTACAAAAGCAGATCGTTTTGTGATAGGTAATTTTGATGTCTCCCAATAAAAATGGTACCTCATTCGTGTGGGTGGGTCAAGGACCCGCGACAGGCAAGGGCCCAAAGCATATTATGGCGACTTCAAAATTACCTATCATAAAATGACCTGGTTTTGCAGGGGAGGCACCTGGGTTTTTGGCCCCGGGCTCGCGGCCATCTAGGGAAACCTACCAAACCCACACATTTCTGACAACTAGACACCCTGGGGAGTCCAGTGAGGTATGGATTGTGTGGATCTCCGAACGTTTCCCTACCCAGAATCCCCTGCAAGGGATTCTCGGTAACAGAACCTGGTGAGAGTCAGACAAGTCACTCCATCCTGGATTCCCCTGGGTGTCTAGTTTTCAAAAATGTATAGGTTTGCTAGGGTTTCCCTAGGTGCCGGCAGAGCTAGGGTTCAAATTCCACAGCTAGGAACTTTGCAAAAAAAGGGGTCAGTTTTCACTGTAAAAATGTGGTGTGTCCACGTTGCGTTTTGGGACGTTTACTGTCGCAGGTATTAGGCCTACCCACACAAGTGAGGTACCATTTTTCTCGGAAGACTTTGGGGAATGCAGGATGCGTGGAATTCTGTGGATCCACGCAGATTCCGTAACTTTGCACCATAGAAATGTGAGGAAAATGTTTTTTTTTTTTACAAAGTTTGAGGTTTGCAAAGGATTCTGGGTAACAGAACCTGGTGAGAGCCAGATAAGTCACCCCATCCTGGATTTCCCTGGGTGTCTAGGTTTCAAAAATGTATAGGATTGCTAGGTTTCCCTAGGTTCCGGGAGAGCTAGGGTTCAAAATCTACAGCTAGGCACTTTGCAAAAAAAGGGTCAGTTTTCAATGTAAAAATGTGGTGTGGGACGTTGCGTTTTGGGCCGTTTCCTGTCACGGGCACAAGGCCTACCCACACAAGTGAGGTACCATTTTTATCGGAAGACTTTGGGGAATACGGGGTGGGTGGAATTTTGTGCATCCACGCATATTCCAGAACTTTCCACCACAGAAATGTGAGGAAAATGTGTTTTTTTTAACAGAACCTGGTGAGAGGCACACAAGTCACCCCATCCTGGATTCCCCTTAGTGTCTAGTTTTCAAAAATGTACAGGTTTGCTAGGTTTCCCTATGTGCCGGCTGCGCTAAGGCCCAAAATCCACAGGTAGGCACATTGGTAAAAACAAGTCCATGCCCTGGGGGGAGAATTGGGGGGGGAATTTTGCCCCGATATGTGGGGGCATTGGTATGCCCATTCTGGGCAGCCCCCACGCATAAAAAAAGCCAGCATAATCGCTGGCGCCTATTGGGCTCTCTGCCCACATGTCTCCTGGGGGGCTGAAAGACTGTGGCTTTATGGGGGTGGTGGGGGCATTGGCATGCCCATTCTGGGCAGCCCACATCCCTGAATTAAAAAAAATATTCCCTGATTCCAAATGGGCTTTCTACCCCCCCCCCCCCCCCGGGAGGCAGATAAGGGGATTTTGCCCCTATATGCCTCCGGGGGGGGCAGAAAGACTGTGGCAATTTTTCTGGGGTGGGGGCATTAGCATGCCCATTCTGGGCAGCCCCCACCACTACGTATATAAAAAAAAAAATCCCTGGTGCCTTGTGGGCTTTCTACCCCCTTGGGGGGGGAGATAAGGGGCTTTTGCCCCATCTGCCTCCCAGGGGGGGCAGAAAGACTGTCCCATTTTTTCGGGATGGGGGCATTGGCATGCCCATTCTGGGCAGCCCCCACCCCATGTATAAAGAAAACCCTGGTGCCTAATGGGCTTTCTGCCCCCCCCGGGGGCAGATCAGGGGCTATTGCCCCCATATACCTCCTGGGGGGGAAGAAAGTCTTTTGACCTCTTTGGGGGGGTAGGGTGAGGGCATTGGGATGCCCATTCTGGGCAGCCCCCTCCGCTGGCCTATAAAAAAATCATCCCTGGTGCCTAGGGTGCTTTCTGCCCCCCCCCCCCCGGGAGGGGCAGATTGGGGGCTACTGCCCCCATCTGCTCCCCAGGAGGGGGGGCAGAAAGACTTTTTGTGGAAAAATCTATGGGGGGAGCAAAGGCCCTTGCCCAAGGGGCCGCTCCCCCCTCCCTGGTGCTAGTGGGTGGATCCCTGCTTGTGGATCGCCCTCCTGGGGTGATCCCCAGGCAGGGATCCACTAGGGAAGGGTACCATTGGAAAGGGGAGATTATCCTCTTTCCAGCGATACCTTTCCCATATGTTTCGGTGCTCAGGGGGGCTGAGATAGCCCCACATGCACCGAAACTGTGAAACTGAAAATAAGTTTCAATTTCGTTTTCATTGTAATGACGACAGCGCGCCATGCGCACAATCGTCATTACATTGAAAACCCCTAACAGGCCTCAGGAGGTTGGGGAAGCTCTTCCCCACCTCCCAATGCAAAAAAAAAAAAAGGGAAATCCTTCTGCTGTCTGCAGCAGAGGGATTTTCCCTGCCTGTACTCGTGACGGAATGGTTCCGTCATGAGCACAGGAGCATTGGTGCTCATTATGGAACCATTCCGTCATGAGCACCCAAAGGGTTAAACAAACTTTAAACTTATTACCTAGTCAGGGATTGTTCCTTCTATAAATATTTTGCACATCCCCAGCTCATGCCACATGTATAAATAACCTTGCAGATCTTTGTACGATGTTCACTCTTATCATAGCCATCCTAGCACTGTGATCGTGTGCACCCGCGCCCCAAATATTAAATAAGAGTTTGTTTGGCAGACCTCCGACTACTTGCCTTTTTTCTGTATGGTGGAAGAAAAAAAGTTCAGTTTTCCACACCTTCAAGGTGACTGCTTATTTAGGAGTAAAATATAGCACTTATTTGTGTTCAGTGCATTTCTAAGACCTTTTGGCCCCTGTGCCACTGCACCTGCTGCAGCATTCAAATCTTGACTCTAGCGCCTGAAAGTTAACTGCACTTGTGACTGCATGTTTAGGAGTAAAATATACTAATAATAGGTGATCAGTGGGTTTCCTAGACCTTTTCTCCCTGTGCCACTGCATTCGCTGCACCATTCAAATCATGACCCTAGTGACTGCAAAGTAGCTGCACTTGTGGCTGCTTGTTTAGAAGAAACATATAGCAATAATCGGTGTTCATTGGGTTTCCTAGAGGTTTTGGTCCCTGTGCCACTGCACCTGCTGAACCAGTCAAATCATGACCTTAGTGGCAGCAAGGTAACTGCGTTTGTGACTGTTTGTTCAGTAGTAAAATATAGTAATAATTGGTGCTCAGTGGGCGTCCAAGACCTTTTGGCCTCTGTGACACTGCACCTGCTACACCAGTTAAATCATGACCCTAGTGTCTGCAAGGTAACTGCACTTGAGACTGCTTGTCTAGGAGTAAAATATAGCAATAATTGGAGTTCAGTGGGTTTCTCCGACCATTTGGCCCCTGTGCTACTGCACCTGCTGCAGCATTCACATTATGCCCCGAGTGCCTTTAAGGTAACTGCACTTGTGACTGCTTGTTTAGGAATAAAATATAGTAATAAAAGGTGTTCAGTGGGTTTCCAAGAGCCTTTGGCCTCTGTGCCACAGCACTTGCTGCACTATTAAAATCATGACCCTAGTGCCTGCAAAGTAACTGCACTTGGACTGCTTGTTTAGTGGTAAAATATAGCAATAATCGGTGTTCAGTGGGTTTCCAAGAGCCTTTGGCCCCTATGCCACTGCACTTGCTACACCAGTCAAATCATATCCCTAGTCCCTGCAAAGTAATTACACTTGTGGTTGCTTGTTTAGTAGTAAAATATAGCAACATTGGGTGTTCAGTGAGTTTCAAATACCTTTTGGCCTCTATGCCACTGCTGCACAATTCAAATCATGACCCTAGTGCCTGCAAAGTAACTGCACTTGTGACAGCTTGTTTAGTGGTAAAATATAGCAATAATCTTGTGTTCAGTGGACTTCTAGGACCTTTTGGCCCCTGTGACACAGCACCTGCTGCACAATTCAAATCATGACCCTAGTGCCTGCAAAGTAACTGCACTTGTGACAGCTTGTTTAGGAGTAAAATATAACAATAATTGGTGTTCAGTGGGTTTCCAAAACCTTTTGACCCTGTGCACCATTGCACCTACTGCAGCGTTCAAATCATGACTCTAGTGTCTGAAAGGTAACTGCACTTGTGACTGCTTGTTTAGGAGTAAAATATAATAATAATAGGTGTTCAGTGGGATACCAAAAGCCTTTGGCTCCTGTGCCACTGCACTTGCTGCACCATTGAAATCATGAACCTAGTAGCTGCAGGTTAAATGCACTTGGGCGTGCTTGTTTAGGAGTTAAATATAGCAAAAATCGGCGCTTCCTAGACCTTTTGGCTCCAGTGACGCTCCATCATTCAAATCATGAACTTAGTGTCTGTAAGGTAACTGCACTTGTGACTGCTTGTTTAGGAGTAAAATGTAGCAATAATCGATGTTCAGTGCGTTTCCTAGACCTTTTCCACCTGTGACACAGCACTTTCTACACCATTCAAATCATGACCCTAGTGCCTGCAAGGTAACTGCACTTGTGGCTGTTTGATTAGGAGTAACATATAGCAATAATCAGTGTTCAGTGGGTATCCTAGACCTTTTGGCCCCAGGGCCACTGCACCTGCTGCAACATTAAAATCATTGCCCTAGTGCCTGCAAGGGAACTGCACTTGCGACTGCTTGTTTGGTAGTAAAATATCACAATAATCAGTGTTAATCTGTGTTTAGTGGGTGTCCTATAGCTTTAGGCCCCTGTGCCACTCAACCTGCTGCACCGTTCAAATCAAGGCCCTAGTGCCTGCAGGGTAACTGCACTTGTGACTGCTTGTTTTGTTATATCCCTGAGTTAGGCCCATGTAGCAAAGCAACTCATTTCTTACATTGTCCTAGAAAATAACATTTCAGCTGTGAACTTTTGCACACATTTGCATGCACAACAATGTTAGATTAGTTTTTCTAAAACGACTTTGTTTATACATCCAGTTTCGCACAACATTATCACGATGCCTTGAATATCATGTACTAGGCCTCTCTACGTACTAGGTACACAAGTCGTCCTATCTTCGTCCACGGGGCGACAGTGTTATCTACATTTCCATAACATCACTAATCTAGCGCGCACATCGCAAAGGCTCCTTTTTAGTATATCTCATAGGCATCCCGATAGATTAGTAGAGGAGGCACTTCTGCTGACACTGAAGGTCCCTGCATGCTGAGAAATCATCATGCACTGGTCTGACATTCCGTGATGGGTGTCCAACTCAAGACCAAGACGGGGTCCTTCACTCTCTACTATAAGGTAATGGGGTTGGATCGTCCCTTGGGGGATTCTTGGCTGTACACCCATACACACTCTAGGTACACTCAGAGTAGGGTCCGCATCCTAGGAGTACATCAGGTTACCATTTTGCATATATGCCTGCATATATTTATTGCTTCAGCACCATGGTAGAAATGTAGTTCCTGTTTACTCTTTTGGTGCTTGTAATCTCCTTTATTTGCTTCTGTCTCCTAACCATTGCAGCACATGTATTTTGAAAAAGAATAACGTTGGTTCAATAAATATATTGAAAACATCCTACTGTGTATTCTGTATACTTCTCTGAGAGAAAGTAAGCACGAGTGACTGAGCGAAAGATTCTGTACTGTTTCCACGATCCCCGAGTGCTCGGGGTTGTCATGTTCAGTGGCTGCCAGAAACTGTTCGCTCCCTGGTAGGTTAGGGGGGCTTACAGTGGCACTGTGAGCAGGCTGGGTTATAGCCAACATATCCTGCGGACGTGTCCGGAACCAGTCTAGACACCAAGGGCCATATGTAGGTAGCTAAATACCGGTCGGTAACTGCCGAAATTCGGTAAATCTCCAGTTACCGACCGGTATTTAGGCAATTGAGATGTAGGAGGCCGGATTTAAGGAATCAGTAATTTACCGATTCGTTATTTTAAGGAATCGGTAAATTACCGATTCCTTAAATCCTATGTAGGAGCACTCAAGTGAGTGCATTTTTGGTTTCAGGATTCGTTATTTACCACCAACTACAAGTTGGTGGTAAATACTGAATACCTTTAAAAAGCAATTTTGTGCTTTTTTAAAGTGCCATGTGGCAGACATACATGCCCTTAGGGCATGTATGTGCGCCACATGTGCACACATGCACGATTCAGGGGTGCAACAGGGTGTCAATTTGACACCCTGCCACCCTTGAATATGCTCCCCCTATTACCGAATCGGTAATAGTGAATGGCTTCCCATTCATTCCTATGGGCCTCCAAGCCCATAGGAATGAATGGGAAGGTATTCCTTATTACCGATTCGGTAAATACCGAATAGGTAATAACGAATATTACCGAATCGGTAAAATTTACCGAATGTTTACCTACATTCTATTTACCGATTTTTAAATACCGAATCGGTAAAATTCGGTATTTAGGAATCGGTAAATAGAAATTACCTACATATGGCCCCAAGTCCTTAGTTTATGTCATCCAAACAATGCACAGATCCTACAGATTGGTAGGAGCTACTCGACATGGCAGCACCAATGTTGGTTATTCACTTATACTGAGTAGTTCAGTCGTTCTTTCTCAGAGACCCCAATTCACATTAAACCGGAGACGTCTGTAGTGGGAAAGGGAATCTGCCTCAGCTGAGTAGGTATGTCCTATGTATTGGCTGAAGGTTTTATCAAGCCTGAAGGAATAAAGACAATTTCCACATTGTACAAACCTAATCTCAATAAATTTGTTTTCATAAAAAACTTTTTCAATATTTACAATGTCCGAACATGGTGAGGAACTTGGAAATACAAGCAGCTACTCTAAATACTTCAGAAAATTGCAGACAGGCAGTGACAATGAAATTATTACAACATGGCTTCCCGGCAACGGGTGGAGATGTTACCTTTGTGGTTGAGGCACCTGAAGCATTCAGGACAGAGGTATTTTATTCTTGGGTTACATTCCCAGCTGCAGACGCACACACAAAATTGTTTCACATCTACATTAATAGTTGATACCTACCTCAGTCTCTCCTCTCCCATAAAAACGAACTACATTTTCTATTCCCAACGCCCCTCCAAATGGAAAAACATTTTCCTTCACCACCTTACAGTCACTAAATCAAGTAATATTCCATATGGATTCAAATTGTCTACTACCCCATCCCCAGCCTTTCCCGGTGAAATTGACATTTCCATATTCAAAACTGGCAATATCCTCATCCAAGCCTCTGATTTCCACCTCAACCTCTTTGAGAACCATTTCAGTACCTTGACCTACCAACTCTCTAATCCAGTTCTAAACCCTTCTTCAACCCAACTGCCTGATGCCCTTATGTTGTCTCCCACCTGTAAGAAAGTGGCTCTGTATATACTGCACCAAAGTAAGGTTCAGTGTGCACAGAGTCCACAGTCCCCAGAGGTTTGGCAGAGGCTAAAGTTAGATATAACCTTACTTTCTAAAGTGGTAGCTTGGTCGAGCAGTAAGGCAGTATCAGAGGACAGTGTAAAGCATTTGTTGTACACATTCAGTCAGCAAATGCTCTCACACACTCAAGAACTGAACTCTAGGCCAATTGTTTTGTATATAAAAATATATAGTTGTTTTATTTTTAGAACCAACAATAGGTATCAAAATACTTTCTCAGAATCGAATGCTGTAGTTGAATACTTTCAATAGGCAATAGACTTTTGAACACAGTAGTTACAGTTGTTGCATTAGGCAACACAATTTCAAACACAATAATACATTGAGCTCAATGGGAATTTCTAGTTAAATGCAATAGATTACTTTTTGGATTACTTTTCTTACCACAGGACTGGATCCTAGATTCAGTCCTGGGACATCTCCTGTAAACAGTTGAGTAAAAACGTTTTGGTTACAGTTGTGATTTTTAAGGAATATTATTGTATTTTAAAAGTTGACAGAAACTTTTTCACATAGAATCACCAATGTTATCCTATGGGAGGAAATTCACTTAGCAGGTAAGTAGTGTTATCGTTACTTTTTCTTACTCAGTGTTGGATTCTGGATCCAGCACTGGTGCATCTCCTGTAAACAATTGAAAGAATGCGTTTATGTCACACAGGCGATTTTTAGCAAATATTTGTAAGTTTCAAAAATCGACACTTAGAAACTTTTTCAGCAAAAACCAGGCAATGTTATCCTACGGAAGGAAATTCACTTAGCAGGTAAGTAGTGTTACTGTTACTTTTTCTTACTCAGTGTTGGATCCTGGATCCAGCACTGGTACATCTCCTGTAAACAATTGAAAGAATGCGTTTATGTCACACAGGCGATTTTTAGCAAATATTTGTAAGTTTCAAAAATCGACACTTAGAAACTTTTTCAGCAAAAACCAGGCAATGTTATCCTATGGAAGGAAATTCAAGTTACCGGTAAGTACAGTTACAATTACTTTTCAGGGTCAGTGCTGGGCACCAAGATCCAGCACTGGGATCTCTCCTGATAACAGGTGAGTATTTTCGTTTTCGTGATTCGGCTGATTTTAGATGAATATTTTAAAGTTTCAAAACTCCACACAGAAGAATTTCCAAGTGAAACCAGTCAATGTTACCCTATGGAAGAAAAGTGAGTTATCGGCTTTTGGGTAAGTACTCGACTGGCAGAGTTAAGGTTCTGGGTACAGACTCAGGGGTCTCCCAGGGTCAGGTAGGTACAGTTGTTACACCCTCAGCGGCACAGGGGCGGCCGGGTGCAGAGTGAGTAGGCCCAATGTTATTCTATGGAAGGCAGGGGGCCTTTGGTTGGTGGCTGCTGGCAAGCAGGCCACGCGGCTGTGGGAGCTGGGCTCCTGGTCACTTGCTCAGGGCAAATGGGGAAGTAGATTAGAGTAGAGGTTGCACTGCCAGGGGCACTCGGGCGGCTGGGTGCAGGGTGCTTTTGAGCCATCGGGCGCTCATTGTTATTCAATGGAGGAGCTCAAGAACGAACAAAGGCTGCAAGCTCGGGGACGAAGATTCTTCAGGTGCGACCACCACTTCGAGAGGTAAGTTGGGAAGCTGTAGGAAGGGTAGGCACCCAGGAGTTGGGCACAGGAGGCCGTGGGGCGCCGGGTGCAGGGGTGTCTTTAGGCGTCGGAAATCTTACCCTCGGCTGGTCGCCGTTGGAGGGGTCCCTGGTTCTGAGGCTGCAGGCGTCGTCAGGAGCGTCGATGTGGGTCCTTGGGTGCTGGATTTGGGGTCACAACGCTGGGGGGACGTCCTCGAGGTCTTTGTTCACTCCAGCACAGGCCAGGCTTGGCGGGTGCAGAGTGTGCAGGGTTCGCGGTTCCTGGCTGATGCCAGGGGCTTGTTACTTGCTTTTGAGCAGTACCACTGCTCGTGGGAGTCCCAGTCTTCTTAGAGTCACAAGGCAGTCAGGTCCTCCGGGGTTTTTGAAGTTGCTGACCACTGGAGACGCCGGGGTTTAGCAGGAGCAGGTTCGAGGGTCGACACGCCGGTAGGGCTGGGGCCAAATCAGTTGGTGTCTTCCTCTTGTTAGCAGCTGCACGGCAGGTCTTCTTGTTTCTTGTTCTTCTTGCTTGTTTCGGTTTCCGGATCTGAGGAAGGAAGGTTCAGAGTGCCCCTAAATACCAGATTTAGGGGCGGTACAGGTAGGTAAAGGGCAGGGACCAATGGGTCCCTTCCCTGGGGTGGGTACACCCCCTATCCTGCCACTCTCCAGTGGGAGGGGGGCAGGAGCCTAGTCCTGATTGGGTAGGGCTCCCCATCTTCAAGATGGCGAGAGCCCAGAGATGTGCTTCACCTCGCCTCCCCCACCTGAGGGGTGGGGTTGGCAGAGGCTGGCACACCCCCTTTCCTCCCTTGGTTTTCCCGCCAGTCCTCCCGCCAGAGTGGGGGCTGGAATCATAGGCGACCAGTTGCTGAGTACAGCAAGTGGTCTGGGGAAGCTCACAAAGGCGGAATGCCTTTGAAGCTTCCCCCTGCCCATCCTGGGGGAGGAGGCCTAGCACCTCGCCCAGGACGTGCATTGTTGCAGGCCCGGGAGAGCGGATGGCTCTCTACCCAGGGGTCCAGCAACATGTCTGCTGGGTGGCAGCCTAGGCAGCCCCTCAGACAAGACGTGGTTTGTAGGTTAGGTTCAGGGGGCAACTCTAAGTTGCCCTCTGTCGTACATTTTACATTAAATCCCACACTGGCATCAGTGTGGGTTTAATGTGCTGAGAAGTTTGATACCAAACTTCTCAGTCTTCAGTGTAGCCATTATGGTGCTGTGGAGTTCGTAATGACAACCTCCCAGCACCATATACTCTTAATGGCATCACTGCACTTACAGTGCCCAGGAATGGCCCTGGGTACTGTAGGGGCACAGGGCTCATGCAATTGTGCCCACACCACTGGCATAGTGCACCCAGCTAGAGGGGTGACTGAGGTATGCCAGGGCAGTGTGTTTCTGGGCATGGCACACAGGGATGTGTGCCATGTCGACTCTCTGTTTAGTTCTGCACCAAGACACTCAGCCTTCAAAGGCAGGGTGTGTGTGTCAGGGTACAGGGCCTCTAAGGGTGGCACAATAAGTGCTGCAGCCCTTAGGGGCCTTCTCTGGTCACAGTGCCCTGGGTACCTAGGGTACCATTTACCAGGGGCTTACCTGTGGCCAGAGATGCCAATTGGGTTTAGGCTTTAGTACAGTTTTTAGGGAAGGAACACAGGCCCTGGGTACCTGATTGGCAGGGACCCAGGACACACCAAGGAAAGTGCATCAGCTATCAGGCAAAAAGTGGGGGGGTTACTGCAACAGAAACCCACTTTCCTACACCAACCCACCGGGTCTGACTCACCCTCCCCTACATGTCACAATTGCTCACGCCTTCATGCCAACTCTCACTTCCTCTAATGACCAACCCCCTCCACCCCCTCTCCCTACCCCTAACCCCACTCCTACTTCCCGGCCTCCACAACTCGAATTTCCTACTTTACCCCCCCTTCGCCAATCTCTCCCTCTCCTAACTGCATTCCTCCCCCTCAACCTGAAGTGGCTTATCCCTATATCCCTCACTCCCACTTATCATCTCCTTCCACCTTGACTGACACTATGACTGACCCGACTTTCTACATGCTTTACACTTCGCCTAACAGCCGGAACACTCTTCTGACTCCCCCTGGCCTCTCCCCTCCACTCATCAGACTCCCCTCCCCGACCAATACGGAACCCACTTCTCCCCCTCCTTTTTAACTGAGCTCCCCTCAATCTTTTAACTCAGACACTAACAAACATAGAACATAATCTCTCAACCTTGGCGACTGAACTTGCACGACTTAGAGAGGATTACAACGCCCTTAGATCCATGTCCTTCCTTAATCACACTGATTCCCTCTGCTCTTCGTCCCAAAACATCTCTCGATACAACCGATGGAGAACTACACCCCTATGCAACCGATCACATAGGCCTCTCCGCGCTGTGAGCTACCTATTCACTTCTGACCTCACTGACCTTTGCAACTCCTACCTACCTAAACCTTTGATTTCAGATCATCCCCTCCCATACGCCAACATCCCAGTGCTTGTGGGAACTAACAGAATCCCTTCCTCACCCATCTCCCCTAGACCCCCAGCTCAACTTACCACCATCCACTCTTGCTATCCCACCAAAGACAACCCTAATTCCCTCTCTTGCATGCTTGTGAACTGCCGATCGGCAGTCCGACATGCAACGGAAATATCAGAAACCATCCTCAGCGAAGCTATTGACATCGCCTTCCTCACGGAAACCTGGCTTAATGACCATTCGACGGCTTTTCTTGACTTACTCACCCCCCCGGCTTCTCTATCATTAGGAAAGACAGACACGACAGAAAAGCGGGTGGTCTAGCTTTAATCTATAAAAACGAACTACAACTCTCCCTTTTAAAGGACACAGACCACTTAACCTTTGAATACCTTGGCACCGAACTCACTGCACAGGGCTCTCCCCCGATCCGACTACATAACATCTACCACCCTCCAGGTGAACCTCTTCTCTTCGCTGACGAATTTTTCGACTTTCTTACACAATCCTCACTTTCTGACTCAAAATATCTCTTCTTAGGAGATTTTAACATTCATTGGAATAATGTTGAGGATCCCACACTCATGCGCCTCATTAACCTCCTAGAGATTAACGACCTTAAACAACTATGCCAAAAACCAACCCATATCAAAGGGGCCACTCTTGACGCCATCATTTCCAACAATGACTCGACCTCCCTCTCCAACATCATCCCCATTGACTGGTCTGACCATCACCTCATTCTGTTTAAGATCGCAACCAATTCCCCTCTCCCCCCTACACAAAATGCCAAACCCTTGAAATGGACCAGAAATCTTAGTCAAATCCCCCCTGATGCACTCGAGTCTAAACTCCAAGCCCAACTTCTTCTCACCCCTCTCTCCCAAAATGCCAATGAGCTCACTGAACATTTCAATAAGACCGTTAAGGATGTCTTGGACCAATTAGCCCCTCCTAAACGAAAAAAACAAAGAAATATTCCATCCAAATCTTGGTTCAATTCAGATCTAAACAACGAAAGACGTTCTCTTAGACTGACCGAAAAGAACATGGAGACAACACCCCTCTCCCTCCCATCTCGCCCTCCTCAGATCCGCTAGATCAACTTACAAGAAACACATTTTCAATGAAAAGGCAACCTTCTTTCGAGCACAACTTGATCGTGCCAAAAATAGGCCCAGAGAACTGTTTAACATTGTAAGAAAACAAACATCTTCTGCTCCCCCTGAGCTGACGGCCTCAACAGAGAGATGCGAGGAAATTGCTAACTTCCTCTCGGATAAAATCGCCAAAATTGATCAATCCTTCCATCTAACTCAGGCCCCGCCCACCCCCCAACTTGCCACTAACGTTGCCATAGATTTACCTCTCTTGTTGACCCCGCCTCTACCTCCCAATCCTTCCACTCACCAACCCGTTTCAACTGCTCCTGAAGCCAGCCTTTCCAACTTACAGCTGAAAAACAATGCCTCCTGGCATAATTTCCACCCGGTGACTGAACACGAAGTCCTTAACATCATTTCTAAACTCAAGCCAACCTCACACACCAAAGACCCTCTCCCTTCTAACCTTGTCTAAGATCTAAAACACATCATTGCCCCTTACTGGACTACTATCATTAACACCTCCTTTGCCACGGGATGTGTCCCCGACTCTCTCCAGCTTGGACAAATCTCTCCCATTCTTAAAAACCTCTCTGCTGACCCTAACGACCCCAACAATCTCTGCCCTATCTCGAACCTCCCACTTCTATCTAAAGCCCTTGAAAAAAGTGCTCTCCGACAATTGGATAATCACATCTGCAATTACAACTTACTTGACTCCTTGCAATCCGGCTTCAGAAAAGGATGTTGCACAGAAACCGCCATGCTAAATATTGTCGATGACATCCACTGGTCCCTCGACAATGGTGAGTCCTGCCTACTTATTCTCCTTGACCTCTCTACTGCCGTTGATACAGTTAACCATTCTTCCTTACTTAACTCACTTAAAGCTCGCTTTGGCTTAATGGTCTGGTCCTCAAATGGTTCACCTCTTATCTCCAACACAGAACGCAACAAATTAAAATCAATGACTGCCTCTCTAACCCTACACCTGTCTCCCTAGGTGTACCTCAGAGCTCTATTCTCTCCCCTCTCTCTTCAACCTCTTTATGGAACCCCTTACCCTTATTCTGAAACAAGCAGGAATCAACTATCACCTCTATGCTGATGACACCCAACTTTACTATAAGATTAGATCCCACTCTGATGTACTTCATCTAAACAATTCCTTGAGTAAGATCCAATCCTGGTTTTTCTCCAACCACCTCAAACTTAACCCTAAAAAAACTGAAATCCTTCTCTTCTCTCCTAAAAACAACCAGCTCCCTATCCAAGGCTGGCTCTCTGACCTTAATGCCCTCAACTGCTCGCTCTCCTTATCTAACTCAGTGAAATCACTTGGTTTCACTACTGACAAAAACCTTACTCTTAACGACCACATAAAAAACTCGGCTAAAGGAGCTCTCTTCACTCTCTGACATCTTAAGAAAATCAAACCCTTCATTCCATCTGACGACTTTAAATGGGTTGTCAAATCTCTAGTCCTCTCCAAAATTGACTATGGTAACGCTATCCTCACCGGAACCCCCAAAGTACACCTTGACCCCCTTAGATCTGTGCTCAACCTAGCGGCCAGGCTAATTACTGACTGTAAACGTTTTGACCACATCTCCCCAGCCCTCAAAGCCCTCAATTGGCTACCCGTTGAAGGAAGTTCCTTCTACAAGACTGCATGCATAACGTACAAAGCCCTTTACCAACAAACCCCGTTGTACCTTACAAACAAACTCAAAAAAGGGGGCTCCTCCCGACCGATCAGAAGCACTAATGCTCTACTCCTCGTCCCCCCCCTGTTAAAAAAGAAAACCACACAATCTCGTTCCTTCTCCAGGAATGCCCCGATCATCTGGAATGCTCTCCCTAGGGACTTGCGCTGTAACCCCTCCTACCTCAGCTTTAAAAAAGACCTCAAATTTCACCTGCTCAACAAATATTGGGGTCCATAACCTCGCCTTTGACCCTACATTCAACTTCCCCCGCTCTGGTTCCACTTTACTTTCTTCCTGACTCTTTCCTCTCTCCCCCCTCCTTTTTGATTTATCACCCTCTAATCCCCTCCCCCATCTACTACCCCTACCCCCAGCTCCTCCTCGAATCTCCCTCCGACGATACTTCCTTTCTCCCTCAATTTGTTCTCACCCATCTATATTAATCAATTTATTCTTTTCCCGCCAACCAGCCTAGAATTTTTATTCCCCCTTCACTCAACAATGAGCTGTACTTGCGTCCTTGTTATCGTGTAAAATAGCTTTTCTTGATAGCCTCTACTCATGTAAATAGCTTTTTGCCCTTTTGCTAATTTAATATTGTTATTGTGTAAAATAGTCTTTCTTGATAACCTCTTCTCATGTTAATAGCTTTTTGCCTATTTGTCAATTTAATATATTTTAATCTTGCCTGTCTGCGTTTTTATCCTATTGAACAACTGTTTTTACTGTAACTATCAATGCTCATGTAAAGCGCTCTTTTACCCCTGGGTCTAGCCAGTGCTATATAAAACCTCTCAAATAAATAAATAAATAAAACATTGAAGATGAGATACCTGATGAATACTTTCCATACGTGGACATAGAAGTCCTGTTAACTTACCAAGAGCATATAAATTGGTTTAAAGGCGCCCTCCCCACACCGTAGAAAACGTGACACTCTGTTCGCTCAGTAAAAAAGGAATGACCTGGCCGGTCTTAGTTTCGTATACACCACATCCAGACATTCATATGTTACCAGCAGCAGAAATGTGCACACTATACGAAGATTTAGTAAAAATATACAGAAATCTTACACAATTCATATTGCAAGCATTTATAGTTCAACCTGTGAGGGCTGTTCAGGCTGCACAACCTCAATTGGCTACTACGGGTATCAGCCCTCAAACGTTGAATGCCGTAATGGGAAAAATTCCCACCTGTTAGGAGCAAGTACTGTTCTGGCTAGCACAAAAACAGCACAGCTTGAAGCAGTTTTTCCCCATATTGGCTCACAGGAAAAACACAGAATTTTAACATTGCTTGCCGATGGGGATGGCTCCCCCCATCAGAAGACTTTGTCACTTGGGGTACAGTCTTTGCTGCCGTTTACATAAAAACTCATGGTACCCCTTCAATAGCAGTAATACCAGATGTATTGAAACAAATACAGAATGAGTACGGGGCAGAACCTGCCCTGAACTTAGGGATGAAACTAATAGGCAATTTTGCCCAAGTTTCTGCAATTATGTCAAGCAACATAAAAGGGGAAGCAGCCAGGATGGCTATACGCCAACACCTAAGGGAATTTACTCCTACACAACAGGAAAGGGAGTTACCTAAGATTATCGCAGAAACATACGCTTCTCTGGGAAGAGATAATCTGGGAGCCAGACCTGGGAAATCAGTGGTTAAGGGTAATCCTGAAAAGGATAACTCTAAGCAAGCACCCAATTCTTCCAAAAAGAAACGGGACAATAAACAAAATAATAATAAACAAAACAAACAACAATCACGGAGTGGGTCTCCTCAACAGGAGTGCACTGCAAAGAGATACAATCTCAGAAACCGTGATAATATTAGAAAGCCTGACAGATATCAGGATACTGATACACGTTCCTCTCATTCCTTTCAGGATCAATCTGAGAAACGCTTGGAGAGAGGAGAACGGTCATAGCAAAGATCCGAAGAGCGAGTCAAGCCGAAAAGGGAGACACATCTCACTTCAGACTACATCATCAAACAAGAAGATAAACAGAAATTGACAAAAGTTCATTTAAAAAATAAAAAGGTAGCAGGGATTAAGATAAGAAATGCCCAGGCTTCTGAGGACTCTGCTTCTGAACGGGGAATGGGCAGTGACGATGCTGGACAGCGCAGTAGAAGTTACAATAGCTCGCCAGAACATGAGGAATTTTCTGGAAGTAGAAGTGCTGAGTGAGTATATCACTGTGGAAACACCTGATACAAGAGTAAGAGCCCCACATCATTTACACAATATAACGTTCCAAATAGAGGGGGACATAGAAAGACAGGTGAAGGGTCTCTTTTGGGAGGACCATACACATGGTTACGCCATTCTTTTGGCTGAAAAGGATTAGCCACCTGAGTTCATAATAGATTGCCCAATGGGAGAAGAAGTAATTTTCTTCGACCTCGTAGCAGAATCAGTAACAAGTGGATACGCGCAGGAGTGGGTGTCAGCTTTAGCACCTGCTCTATACTGCAATCATGTTGGGTAGGATGATGAGTCTCCTCATCAGGAGATCCTATTAAGAATGATCCTTCAACCGCAGAGACAATACCCAATTAAATATGAAGCAAAGAAACAAGTCAGGGAGCTCTTAGATCAACTTGAGTACCAGGGTGTAATAGAAAATTGCACCTCATCTATGAATAATCCTTTGTTTCCCGTAATGAAACCAGACAATTCATATTGTTTAGTCTTAGATTACAGACATTTAAATGCATCCACACGCAGATTTGCAGTACAGAATGCTCACAGTGTCGCACAGATGAATAACATTGTGAGGAAGAAATACAAAACAACACTAGATATCTAAAATGAATTTTTCTGCCAGAATATAATACCTGGAAGTAGATAACTGACCGCATTCTCTGCGCTAGGGTCTCAGCGGCAATTTTGTCATTTACCTCATGGGTATAAGAATAGCACTGGGCTGTATTCAGCCAGAGTAACGGAGGTGCTTCAAAATATTGATGAGGAGGCAGTGTCCTATGTAGATGATATTTTTCTGATGAACGATGAATTAATGGAACATTTGGATAGAGAGAACAACATAATAGTGGGGTTTGCTTACTTGGGCTACAAATTAATTTTAAAAATATCAAAAATAGCCCACCTCAGTGTCCTGTTTCTGGGATACGAGTTATCGAGTGAAGGCAAAGGCCTAGCGACATATTTTTTAGAAAAAAGTGCATTGCTCCAACCTCCAGCAACTCTGAAAAGACTACAATCCATTTTAGGATTTTTTAATTTTGGCAGAACATACATTTGGATTACGCAGTAAGGGTAAACCCTTTCTACGATTTAATTAGGCCTGATTTTTCAGTACACTATCTGACACAGGAACATACTAATATTTTATGTTCCGTACAAGCTGACATGCTAGCTTCAAGGCATTTACATACACCTGTCAACACAACCAACCTGGTGATCCGCGTAGTCACTGGACCAACTGAGTACACCTATATCACTTTCAATGAAGGCGATACGGTACCTATTGCATACAAATCACATTTGTACATGAACGCTGAAATGCGTTTTGCACCCACTGAGAAAATTCTCACAGCGGTACAGACTGCTGTAGTGAGAGAGAGAGCACTGGCTCAGGGTAAGCGGATAATTGTCGTTACCCCAGTACCGACCTTAGAGGCCGTTAAAAAGGCAAGCATTCTGAATGCTAAAGCGTTGCATCCAAGATGGATTCAATGGGCTAACTCCCTCACTGCAACAGATATGGATTACAGATTTGACTTTACACTACAAACACAAGCATTCCTGCAGTACAAACAAGAATATCCTCTGCCAAATGAAATTATGCCTCTAGATCGATATGAATGTATCATTTATACCGATGGATCTGCACAACCTGCCGTAGGATCGAAACAGCAATATTTCTCGGCATGCGCAATAGTAAAAGGGCGCATGAGAGATGGAAAGTTTCTTCCTGGAATAACACAGACACAGTCCCTAGTGGACTGTACAGGGCAGCTGGCAGAACTAAAAGCCCTGATACTGGCACTACAAAATACGGATCGCGAATTTCCCACACTTATCGTTTGTGATTCATTTTACTGTGTCCAGTCTTCCAACGAATACCTTCACTATTGGGGCCAAAATGGGTTTCGAGATTCCAAGGGTTGTACAATCAAGCACAAGATGCTTTGGGAACAAGTGGCAAAGCTGTAAGAAGGCCTGCCACAGGCTCATGTTATCCATACTTTGAGTCATCAGCATGTTGGCATTCACGTTGAAGGGAATTCAATGGCGGATGAAGCCGCCAAGTCAACAGTTCATACTGCTGCCATTGCTGCAATCACTCGTTCTAGTACGCGAATACACGGAACAACTATGATAGCTGTCAATACCACTCGCAACAGCTCAGCATCGCCGAAACGCTTTCCACTCAAGTACTCCTACAAGTTAGATGCACAAAATATTCTGTATGCTCAAATTCCAGGAGTGGGGGATAGACTAATACCTAACACTGATCGCAGATTGGGATTAATACTAACCGCACATGAGGGTCTGGGTTCAGCACATGCAGGGATCTCTGCTACAGTTTTACTACTAAAGCAGCACTATTGGTGGCCAGGTCCTACTAAACAGACCAAGGACTTTGTCCTCAAATGCGACATCCGCCAGCAGATTAAAGGCTCCACCGTGGCATGTCCACAGCGAACACCTTTATTGATCTCAGACAAACCGCTCGTATGTGTCTATTTGGTTCACTGTGGCCCCTACACTCTGACCAGGCTTACAAGTACATCTTGGTGGCAGTGGATTCATGCTCTAGATCCCTATGGGTTTGGCCCCAGTGCTCGGCTGACGCCCGAACTGTTATAAAGAATTTGCGAGTCTTTATCAGGACATACGTAATTGGCACACTACATTCTGACCAGGGTCCGGCGTTTAGCTCTCTGGCTTACAAAGAAGCCATGGGAAGTTTGGGTGTGGCCTTGCGGTACACCTCCCCCTACCATCCCGAGGGAAACTCAGTCGTTGAGATCAAATACCGGGACTTAAAGCAATCCTTAACAGCTAGGGTACTAGGCTTGGGTGGCAGTTGGGTCAATCACCTATAGAGGGTCCAGAAGACACTTAATAACATGCCAAGAAAATTCCTGGGGGGCGTGTGGGGTCATACACCCCATGAGATCCTGTTTGGGGTGAGAATGTGGGTACCAGACCTCGATAGTGACAGCACAGTGGCAGCTGAAACTCCATTTGGCCTCAATGATCGTTTGGATGTTTTAGAGGACCTAAAAGAATACAGAGCTTTACAGAGCAGCGTCCAAGTGAAACACACTGCCACAGGGGAAGTGAAAGCAGTATCAGCAAGACCTGTCTGGGTCCCGAAGATTGGGGACCTGGTCAGAGAAAAAATAGTGGAGAAGAAAGAATTTGGGCCATCTTACAGAGCGCCTGTACCTGAACTTCTTCCGCCTTTTGCCGGTCGCCCACACAAAAGGTTTCTCTCCATCGATCTGATCAAACCACACTATGTGGCCGATTCTCAACAGTAGGCCATGTGGGCTCCTGGGTAGCTGCCCATCTCCTCTCGCTACTGTACAGGAAGTTCAGATTGAAGCTTTAATATCAAATGAAGACTCCACTTTCCAAAGAGAAGCAGTACACAAGAATGAAATGATACTTCACCCTGTTGAAACAACTACTACTGTACAATCGACTAATACAGAAATTTCAATTCGACAAGTCAACGACATCTATGTGAATACAGCACAGATCGAGCCAACTCCTGGTTCTATAAAACCTGCTGAGCTGCCAAAAATAGACCGGGCGGCGTCTGGCTACTTTGTGCATTATGGCGACTTTTTATCGGATCTAAGTGTACCTGAACTGCCAACATCGCCATTCCCTTTCAAGCTACGAGTTTATTCTCTCTATCTTTGGCTGAAAAAGGCATACCTTGTTGCTCCCTGGATACATCTATGGGTTACAATTGGATTACTTTTCCTGGTACTCTGGTTTGGTTTGGTGACTATCTTTTTTCTACTTCTGAATGGACATTATCTCCCAGAACGCTCTGCAGTCCAGCTTGTGAACTTGGTTCTAAAACCACATGCACCATCCCACAGTGAACTAAGGGACATCAACAACAACAACAAAAACTTTATTCGGCTTTTGTAAGAGAAAAACCATAAAAGTCAAGATTACATCACAACAGGGAGCCCAAGAATACACCTTATAAAATTACAAATGATACAGGCTTAAAAAAAATACAAAATAACTTCGCATCCAGGCCTACCCCACCCACATTGCTTATTTACAGCTCGATCTAAGCTTTACTGCGGCCTTTAAGTAGCTAAGAGCATGCCATACCGTGGTCCCTGAAAGCATTAATAAATATGTAAAAGCAGGATACACTTGTTTAAAATTAGCTTTTTTTTAAATTGGAATTAAATAAGTCTTTCTCAGCACCTCGTAATTGCTACAAAACATAAAAAAATTAAGCATGTCCTGTTGATACTTGCCATCGCAGCCACAGGGCAGCAGGATCTCGCCTTTATTACTCCCATATGGATGAGCAAGGAGAAGATGGAATAGATCAAAATGAAATCTAGTCAGTAAAAAACGGTCATACGAGTTAGGAAGCCCTAGAAGGTATGGTTCTGTAGATTGTACAGTTTTCAAGATGATAAATTTACGTACACTGGGCTTCCTTAGCTCACATTCTTCCCTGTCCTCTGCCCGCTGTCTAGAAAAGACTCCTTGACCCAAAGCAGGCCTTTCCTTCTGATTGTGTCCGGGTTGCTAAAGAGATCCACTCTGCCTAGACTCCTAAATCCTTCCCGTATGCATTTAAACCAGGGAATATGATGAGCACAGTCAAGGGCAAGGCAATTCCATAGGATCTCTTTGTTTAAGGCAGTCCCGTTACTTAACCATACTTTGAGCCAATAGGATAAGGGGCGAAAAGACAACAGGTCTGATAAATAGGACATACCCTATTCTTCAAGTACTATAAAAGTAGAGGTTCCCTGGGGTACACATAAAAGCCGTCTCAGGAACCTATTTTCAACTCTTTGGAGCTCATCGTGAGAGATATAGCCCCAGATTTCACTAAGATATGTCACCTGTGTTATACACTTGGCTCTATAAACCTGCAAGAGCGCAACTATCAGTTTTTTGCCCAAACGAGAGGCAAAGTTAAAAATGGCTGCATTTACGCATAGGAATCCCTCCTGCTTTCTATTTTAACTTGGCATCCAGCATGACCCCCAGGTAAGAGAAAGCACTGGTCTTAGGGACAGAAGTAGACCCAACTTTAAAGTTAAAGGGCTTTTTTGAACTATGTCCCATCTGCATCACATATGACTTAGAGTTATTCACTAACAGGTCCCGGTCTTCCATAAACATTACGAAGGAGTTAAGTAGAGTTTGCAACCCCCTCGCAGTCCAGGCCATAAGGACCACATCATCCGCATACAATAATACCCACAGACCACGCCATCCTACCTGGGGAAAATCCACCTGTGTAGCTATCAATTCCTCTCCAAGTTATTAATGTATAAATTAAATAAAAATAGGGCCAATATGCAACCCTGTCGAACCCCTCTCTGAATTGGAAACTGACGGGTCACCTTACCATCGCTAGTATAACGAACCTCCACTTTGGTGTCACTATGGAGCTCCTGTAAAAAAAGGAAAATGTTTTTTATCAACCCCCATACGCAATAGGGACTCCCATAGCTTACTTCTGTTCACCCGATCAAAAGCGGAGGAAAGTCTATAAAGGCCAAATAGATTGTACCGGGACGGGCGACTGTGTATTTGTTTACATTCAGGTACAAATTCAAGCACTGATCCACTGTTGACCTCCCCGGACGAAAACCATATTGGATATCTGCTAAGATATTATTATCGTTGGCCCATGTAGTTAGCCTATCCAATAAAATATGTCCCACCACCTTAACCATTGAGCCCAACAGCGATATTTGCTTATAACAGAGAGTACTGTCCCTGTTGCCTTTTTTGAAAACTGGGACAATAGTGGATATAGCCCAGGTACTAGGCGGATCGCCTCTTATAGATGCGTTGATAACTGAAGTGAGAACTGGCACCCACAGCTGGGAGTTAGATATGTAAAGATCCGGGGGTATACAGTCGGGTCCAGGAGCCTTATTTCTAGACAACCTCTCGATACCCTTTCTAACCTCATCAGCTGAGATAACAAGGTCCAATTTCCCTTCTGCCCTACAGTCGACTATGCTAGCTTGTATCGAGCTTCTAAACATTTCCTCGAAACAACCAACCCATTCCTCTTCTGTGAAATGTGCATCAAGAGCCTGTGCAGCATCTCGTTCCAAAAGAGGGCTATTAACAATGCTCCAGAACTTTTCACTATTTTTGAAGGTGCTAGCCTCGGTGGGCCTACTCCATGCCTCGTCCCTCAACTCGGCCTTGCGCCTTGCTAATTCCACTCCGAATAGCCCTCTACAGGCATTTACCAAGGCTAGATCCCTTGGTTTAGTACCTAACGCTCCCCTCAGTTTCCTGGCTGCTCTGGAGCAGTCGAGGTCAAACCATCTCGGAACTCGATCCATCAGGTACCTAGATGGTGCCTTTAATAATTCCCCAATGGTGCGTGTGATGACTGAGAAAGCCTCAACAATAATCCCCGGCCCAACCTGCCCTTTTGCACAGATATCTAGTTCCCTGTTACACTTTGCTTGGAGGGACTCATAAAAAAAGTCCAGGGTTATCTGTACTCACCTTAACCTTCTACCCCGATCTATTGCCTTTAGTGTCCCCCTGACTCCTGTCATCCTAGATTTCCCTAATGGGGGCCAACTGGTCGTAGCGCATAGCGGGTTGTTGTCGCTGTAAATACTATCCACGATGGAGAAGTTCAGCAAAAAAGGGTAAAAAGGGTTTGAGACAAAAATAAAATCAATGATAGATGCGCTCCCCCTCCCTGTAAAGGTGGGAATGATGGATTTCCTGCCTCGGTCCAACCGGCACATCCCCATGGTCAGATGAAACTCATCAGCTAGAGAATTGAGGATATCTCCCTGCTTGTTATGCTCTACATGCATGCCCATGAAACACGGGCATCCTATGTCAGAGGGGTTTGACACAGTTGGGTCACCGCATAGATGAAGATTGAAGTCTCCTGCAATCATAAAATAGCCATTGTGAAGGTTCTTAGGGGTAATTTTCCTTAAAAAGGATCCCATCCTAGAAATGTTACAAACATCTGGGGTAAAGCGATGGTATTATAAAAATTCAATAACAACAATTTATCAGACCCCTGAGAAAGTAACAACACCTGCAGACAAGGATTATCGGTGGGCAGAACTGCCAAGCGACAGGGACATATCCCTGGTGAACATTACAGCGGTTACAGTTCCTGATGGAATAGTATGGGGCAGGGTATTGTATGATGTGTATGGCCCTACTGAACTTTTGCAAATTACATATTTGTTTAAAATTTCTTTAAATGATATCATCACCTCTAGTACATTCTCTGATGATTGTGACATTGAAACTGTGCATAATTTGCTTTCAGATCTAGAGCAATCAGCAGCATTTTCTAATGATGAATTGTATGATGGTACAAGTAATTTTGGTGATATGTTTTGTTATCAACATTATGGTCTCCATTTTTTACTCAAAGCTAGTATCCCACATGCTGTTTATAATTACTCCCAATGGGAGCACTGCGAGACACCACTGAAAGGTAGTTCAAATACATTCACAAGAAAGCTTACATATTTTTCTGATTTTGATACAGACCCTGCCTTGTATTACTATAGGCTTGCACCTACACCTGCAAAGAAGAATATGCTCACAAACACCAAGCTGATTTACCCTGCTTCCTTTATTTACCAACTGTCTATACAGGGTTTCGACTATTGGAAGGACACAATAGACACAAAAGATTGGCAGGTTCAGGGAAAAGAAGCGTTATTTAGAGCATACCTCATACCAAATCAAATGATTTTCCTGAATAAAACAGTGCAACAGACTTCCTGTATTGGTTTAGCTAAGGCAAAAGATTTTAACATACCACGCAATCCCACATTTGCACGCTTTGAACATTGGCAACAATACACAAAGTATAGTGAGGATACATTAGATGCCATGCTCCACAATGGATCATACAAGGGTTGGTTGGTTTAGCCCCTAGACACAAATTAATGTCAGTCTAGATTCCTGGGTAACTCCGTAGGTTTTAAGATCTACAGGCCTGTCCTAAGCTACGTACAAACAGAACACGCAGGGGTGGTGACATCATATAGTGTTGGGAAGTTATGCCTAGATTGGCTAAAGGCCTCAACACTTTCATAGGTGAAACAACACTTGTCCCGTTCTTTCTGATGACCTGGATCTCAGGGATGTTTTACTGGGTCACAGAAACCCATCTCAAAAGTGCTTCTTGTATTGAATATACAACGAGCTGTGGAAGATTTCTCAGCAGGAATCTGTGGAGAGATTGAGCGAGATCGACAGGGTTAATATGGAAAAGGTTTTGACTGTGGTTGACAACGGTATGCCCACATTATCATCCAGAATTTATTCACTGGGCAACATTGTGTCTTCAGCAATCGACATAATTCAGCAGGACATGCCTATTTCACAACATGGACAATCACAATTACATTCCATCATAATACTGAGCTGGACGTTACAAACACTACTTTCTGGCCACGTGCCGTGGCGTTACAGCAACACTAGCATCCTGTTTTCTGAATATGATCCGACGGAAAGGCAGATAACTATGGCATGCAGAGATGCGAAATACACCATGTTGCACATTGAAAAATTAGACCAATTACTTTTTACTGTGGCAAAGACACCATCCACAGATTGGATTACCCATGGTTATATCACCCTACCGGTCACGACTTTCCAATACCAGTATTGTCTCCAATACCAACAGGTAGGCAGATACGAAGCGCTATGGGAAGGTTATGTGCATGAGTATTAGGAATTACCGTTCAGGTTTAGATGCAGGAAAGGGGACACAGAAGTTTTTCTTAGTGGTTTAGACTGTGAGGATGCCCTAAGCAGGTCCTTAGTTTGCAAGGAAATGTTTTCTTCACGGGGCATGCAATGCTTCTGTAGCAAACTTGTCCTCTTATCTGAAGGGTTCCCCAGCTGCCATGATACGTCTGGTTTTCAAGCTGCTCTCAAATGGGAGCTACTTGATGCTGAATGATCAAGGTTGCTGTGGAATGGAACCGGGCATCCATCTGGTGACGGTTAATTCCTTAGTCACTTGTTGTACACAAGTCCTGTTTCTACCTGCCTGCAAAATTAGGGAGGCAGCGCTGTGGCTTTCGATAAATGTTTCCAACATACGCTTTGATTCCCTTAGCAGACTGAAAGCCATGCTTTTTCAACAGGATATGGCTTAATTTTGGCCAGAGAGACGTTTGATCTCCAAGTTGCAAGGTCCTCGCCTGAGATACAGATACTACTCCACACTAACTTCCTGCTGCATTTTGGGGAACTAGTCCATCGTATCTTTAACATTTCTGATACTAAAGAAATAGTGCACTTTTTTTAATGATATCGGCTCTGGACTGGTTAGCACCTTCCAGACTATCTTCGGAGTTATTCCATCATTTATATACTCTGTGCTGGGAAGCGTTTTTGGAGGGCTCCCGGTTGTCCTGCTACTTTTGACGGGAATCCTGATTTTACTTTTTCTACTCCGCAATTGACGTCCCAGTTCGATTCGGAATGGAGACAGCACTGCTTGTGCTACGATGCCGTGAGGCATGGTTCACACGTTTGGCGCACTTCGACTTCGAGAACTGGACGAGCACTGGTTCTTGCCCTTCAGGTCTGTTTGGTTAACTGCATACAACCTGTATTCTACTGCCTGCTTTGCGGCCACAAATGCATATTAGACATATGCCTAGGATCACAACTGGTTGTGCCATTGGACTTTGATGTACTACTGGACCCGTTAACGGCCCACGGGTATTGTTGTCCCCAGCGTCTTCCGTTGCTGATGAATGCATTTCTTGAGCCACCCTGGGATGCTTTCGCTCCTTGTCACCTGGACAATGGCTCTACGATATGGATACAGGATGCAGTCTCTCCCTCAGCGGCTGCTGTGAGAATTGGATGGAACCACCTTTGCTCCATAAATCTGCTTCGAGGTGCGCCTCTGGGATTGTCATCTGCGGTTATGGACAACAATAATGTTGTGTCTGCCACCCAGAACACGTGACATAATTGGCCCTTTCCATGTTAGAACAATTCAGCTAGTTTTATCAACAAAATTCGACGCAAAACAGTTTTGTTTTATTTTTATTAGGCACCATCGCTTTCGGAGTGCTTAGGATTTCTAACAGTATAATCGATTTCAGGCTTTTATAAATATTTTAAAGGGAAGCTTGTTTTTAGACGATGTTGAGAGCAGTTTTTACCTTTTAATTACATTTTATGATATGCTGATATATTGGCTTTTTAGATAGCTTTTTATGTATCGACCCTTAGGATGAGGAGTGGGTGTTATTTTCCTGAGTTAGGCCCATGTCGCAAAGCAACTAATTTCTTACATTGTCCTAGAAAATAACATTTCAGCGGTGAACTTTTGCATATTTTTGCAACAATGTTGGATTAGTTTCTCTGAAACCTCTTTGTTTATACATCCAGCTTCACACAAAATTAGCACGATGCCTTGAACAGCATGTACTAGGCCTCTCTACGCACTAGGTAGAAAAGTCATCCTATCTTCATCCACCGGGTGACAGCGCTATCTACATATCGATAACATCACTAATCTAGCGTGCATATCGTAAAGACTGCTTTTTATTATAAATAATAGCCATCCCGATAGATTGGAAGAGGAGGCACTTCTGCTGACACTGAAGGTCCCTGCATGCTGAGATATCACCACGCACCGGTCTGACATTCCATGAGGTGTGTCCAACTCGAGACCAAGACAGGGTCCTTCACTTTCTCCTATCAGGTAATGGGGTTGGATCGTCCCTTGGGGGGATTCTTGGCTCTACACCCATACACACTTTAGGTACACTCAGAGTATGGTCCGTATCATAGGAGTACGTCAAATTACCAGTTTGCATATATGCCTGCATATATTCATTGCTTCAGCACCATGGTAGAAATGTATCTACTGTTTACTCTTTTGGTGCTTGTAATCTCCTTCATTTGCTTCTGTCTGCTAACCATTGCAGCACATGTATTTTATACAAGGATACCGTTGGTTCAATAAATATATTGAAAACGTCCCACTGTGTATTCTGTATACTTCTCTGAGAGAAAGTAAGCACGAGTGTCTGAGCAAAAGATTCTGTACTGTTTCTACGATCCCTGAGTGCACAGGGATGTCATGTTCAGTGGTTGACAGAAATTGTTTGCTCCCTGGTAGGTTAGGGGGGCTTACAGTGGCACTGTGAGCTAGCTGGTCTGTAGGCAAACATATCCTGTGGGGTGTCCGGAACCAATCTAGACAGCAAGCCCAGGGTTTATTTTGTCCAAACAATGCGCAGATCCTACGGATTGGTAGGCCCTACACAAAAGTTTAGTAGTAACATATAGCAATAATCGGTGTTCCCTGGGTTCCCTATAGCTTTTAGCCCCTGTGCCACTGCTCCTGCTGCACTATTCAAATCATGGCCCTAGTGCCTGCAAAGTATCTGCAGTCGAGACTGCTTGCTTAGTAGTAACATATAGCAATAATCACTGTTCCGTGGGTTTCCTAGAGCTTTTAGCCCCTGTGCCACTGCTCCTGCTGCACCATTAAAATCATTGCCCTAGTGCCTTTAAAGTCATTGCACTTGTTACTGCTTGTTTAGTAGTAAAATCTAGCAATACTCGGTCTTCAGTGGGCTTCCTACAGCTGTTGGCCCCTCTGCCACTGCATCTGCTGCACCATTCAAATCAAGGCCCTGGTGCCTGCAGGGTAACTGTACTTGTGACTGCTTGTTTAGTAGTAACATATAGCAATAATCTGTGTTCAGTGGATTTCCTAGAGTTATTAGCCCCTGTGTTACTACATCTGCTGCACCATTCAATTCCTGGCCCTAGTATCTGCAAGGTAATTGTACTTGTGACTGCTTGTTTAGGAGAAAAATATAGCAATAATCGGTGTTCAGTGGGTTTCAAGAACTGTTGGCTCCTGTGCCACTGAAATTGATGCACCATTCAAATCATGACCCTAGTGCCTGCTAGGTAACTGCACTTGAGACTGCTTGATTAGGAGTCAAATATAGCAATAATCAGAGTTCAATGGGTTTCCTAGAGCTTTTGGCCCCTGTGCCACTCCGCCTGCTGCACCAGTCAACTCATATCCCTAGTGCCTGAAAAGTAACTACAATTGTGACTGCTAGTTTAGTAGTAAAATTTAGCAATATTGGGTGTTCAGTGGGTTTCCAAGACCTTTTGGCATCTGTGCCACTGCTGCACCATTCAAATCACGACCCTAATGCCTGCAAGGTAACTGCACTTGTGACTGCTTGTTTCGTAGTAAAATATAGCAATAATCGGAGTTCAGTGGGTTTCTAAGACCTTTTGGTCCCTGTGCCACTGCACCTGCTGCACCAGACAATTCATGTCCCTAGTGCCTGCAAGGTAACTGCACTTTAGACTGCTTGTTTAGAAGTAAAATATAGCAATGATTGGCGTTCACTGGGATTCCAAGACATTTTGGCCCCTGTGCCACTGCACCTGCTGCAGCATTCAAATCATGACCCTAGTGCCTGCAAGGTAACTGCACTTGAGACTACTTTTCTAGGAGTAAAGTAAAATATAAAAATAATTGGAGTTCAGTGAGTTTCTAAGACCTTTTGGCCCCTGTGCCACTGCACCTACTGCAGTATTCAAATTATGCCCCTAGTGCCTTCAAGTTAACTGCACTTGTGATTGCTTGTTTAGGAGTAAAATATAGTAATAATAGGTGTTCAGTGGGTTTCCAAGAGCTTTTGGCCCCTGTGTCACTGCACTAGCTGCACCATTCAAATCATGACCCTAGTGCCTGCAAGGTAACTGCACTTGTGACTACTTGTTTAGGAGTAAAATATAGTACATAATAGGTGTTCAGTGGGTTTCCAAGAGCTTTTGGCCCCTGTGTCACTGCACTAGCTGCACCATTCAAATCATGACCCTAATGCCTGCAAGGTAACTGCACTTGTGACTACTTGTTTAGGAGTAACATATAGTAATAATAGGTGCTCAGTGTTTTTTTTAGACGTTTTGGCCCCTGTGCCAGTGCACCTGCTGCACCATTAAAATCATCGCCCTAGTGCCTGCAAGGTAACTGCACTTGTGACTGCTTGTTTGGTAGTAAAATATAGCAATAATCGGTGTAAAGTGTGTGTCCTAGAGCTTTGGCTCCTTTACTACTGTACCTGCTGCACCATTCAAATCATAGCCCTAGTGCCTTTAAGGTAATTGCACTTGTGACTGCCAGTTTAGTAGTAAAGTATAGCAATAATGAGTGTTCAGTGCATTTCCTACAGCTTTTGGCCCCTGTGCCACTGCGCCTGCTGCACCAGTCAAATCATGTCCCTAGTGCCTTCAGGGTAACTGCACTTGTGACTGCTTTTTTAGTATTAAAATATAGCAATTATCTGTGTTTAGTGGGTTTCCTACACCTTTTGGCCCCTGTGCCACTGCACCTGCTGCACCATTCAAATCATGGTCTGATGCCTGCAAGGTAAGTGCACTTGTGACTGCTTAATTAGTAGTAACATATACTACTAATCAGTGTTCAGTGGATTTCCTAGAACCTTTGGCCCCTGTGCCACTGCACCTGCTGCACAATTCAAATAATGTACCTAGTGCCTGCAAGGTAACTGCACTTGTGACTGCTTGTTTAGTAGTAAATTATTCCAATAACCAGTGTTCAGTGGGTTTCCAAGAGCTTTTGGCCCCTGTGCCACTGCACCTGCTAAACCATTCAAATCATGACCAGTGTCTGGAATGTAAATGTATTTGTGACTGCTTGTTTAGTAGTAAAATATAGCAATTATTGGTGTTCAGTGGTTTTCCAAGAGATTTTGGTCACTGTGCCACTGCATCATAAAAATCCAATTGGCAAACACTGTTTACAGGTTATATATAGTGGTTTTCATAATACTATGTTCATCAATTTATGAGCTCTTTAAGATTGTGCACTTCACACATAAGTTTGTTACTCCAATTCTTGGACTCCATAAGTCATTTATTATGGTTGTTCACAAAGCATGTTCATCCCAGTAGCCAACACGTGTTTCTTCTAATACATCGACTTCATCAGGGCTGCAATTGTAAAAAGAAAGAACAGTATAGGAATTCCTAGTTTGGCATTATATAGTACATTACAAGGCAACAACCATTGCCACCATCAATCGTCGTGGGTTTTCCTTAATGCATGCGATCATAGTACACAATAGTATTCATATATTTATATATATGAGCAGGCGTGCAAACGGTTAGACCACCTAATGTTTGTGTCAATCCCGATGTAGACCCATGTTAGGGTAGTTATATTAATTCCATAAATCAAGAGGGAAAGATTGTAGTAAATAGTTGTTGGCAACATGCAGCCAGAAGGTTTATAACGTTTATAAAGTTTGCAGAGCGCATTTGTGAAACTCAAATAAGTGCAAATCACGAGGTCAGGATATTTTAAAGTTGTATAAAAATTTTAGTAGAGGTAAAGTAATACCTTAAACCCACATGCAGGTAAACAGCAAGTGGCGCAGATAGCCCATTTACCTTAATGTCTCACTGTATAGTCAAATAAATAGCACCGCCGTGCTACTGAAGGAGACTGATGGTCCACCTAAATGTTCATAAATCATATTTGCCAGTAGTTTTAAGATCGAGAACATTGTGCCTGATCTCACATATATCAGGAGTACACACTCACCCTATTCTGTTCATCAAAACATATGTCAGGATTCCATAATAACGATATCCAAATTAACATAAATCCAAAGGTGGAGACCTAAAAATGAACCCAAGTTATCAATTCAATTCAATATCTTTATTCGGATACAGATACATATCCATAAAAGTACAGGCACACAACAAACAATAAAAAGACATTTAAGATTCATATTTAAGAAAAAGCGTATCCTCCAATTATATAAAAAAGTAAATGCAACATCATAAAAGAGATCTCATCAAAATGCATGTGGCCAGAAATTTGAGTTTACAATTAAAAGAAGATAAAATATCATGATTCAGCTGGGGCACATAGAGTTCCGGGTGCACACCGCCGCTTTCAGAAAGGAACCGACCCGAAGGATTAGCTCATCATCTTCCAAGGCAAGGATTTTCCCATGTGCTACCTTATAGTCAATCACAGATGTGGCCTTAAAATATGGTATCAAAAACCTTTTGGTGTGTATTAAGTAATAACCACAAAAAAATAAAAAGTGCAGCATAGATTGTTTGTGTAGGCTATTACAAGGGCATAACAGATTATCAAGATTCGAGTTATACCCAGCAGGGAAACATAACATGAACTTCACAGTATCAATCCTCAGCCGAAAGAGTAAACCCCTTTCCCAGCGGCCAATAGGTTTAAGGAGATAACTTGATGGGGCATATGAAATGTTCTCAATGAGCATATACCTAGCAACGGATGTTTTCTTAATCTCATTTTCGAGTCTAACGTTCCTATAGGAAGCATAGAGAGCCATTTGCAAGGATTTCTTATTGATAATACCAGTGTCTAAGGGATTAGAAAATAAATGACCGTGATTCACGCTGGTTAGGCTTTTATAAACAGCTGCCAACCAAGGTATTTCCATCCCCCTATCGCATTTTAGACAATCCGATATAATCTCCCTAGTGAGTTGGGCAGCAGGGGTTTTTCCAAATTCTAAGCCAGAATAATGCGGGGCGGGCCTTGATATAGTCTTCAATGTATGGCAAGTTAAGTTCACAGTGAAAAGCATACTTTGAGGAAGAGATTGGTGCGCCCAGGATCTTGCGGCAAAATCTGTTCTCTTCATCCTGAATTCTAGCACAGTTAGTAAAGCCCCATACTTCTGCACCATAAGTAGCAGTTGGTATACATTGAAGTCTAAAGATTTTAACAGTAGCTGATACAACCTCTGTATTCCTGGGCTTAGGCAAGCCAAGTATTGTATTAGTGGAGTTAGAGAACTTTCTCATGCAGTGGTCAGTCCACAGTCCATTTGAGGCAAATACCAAACCTAAATAGGGGAAAGTGCGAGTGCTTTGTAAACTATCTGAACCTAAAACAATCGATGTGTTAAAATGCTTCTTCAACCCGCACGCCATTCAAAAAGATTTTTTTAAATTAGTGCGTAGGTCCCGACCATCCATAAAATCAACAAAGCCCTGTGTTAAGATGCGGAGAGCGTTTGGGGTGCGTGCCATTAGTACCGCATCATCGGCGTATAGCAGGGCGGGGAGTTTATTGCCATTAATACAGGGAATGTCAGGGGTAAGTGTTACCAAAGACTTATTCAAATCATTAATATAAAGGATGAATAAAAGGGGGGCCAGGACGCAGCCCTGCCTGACCCCTCTCCCAACTTCAATTTCTTTCGATACCGCGCCATCCCTGCTAATACGCACCCGGGCATGTAGGTCTTTGTGCAAATAGGCTAAAAAATGTACAAGGGACTCGTCCAGACCATAGTTTAAAAGGATGGTCCAAAGTCGTGACCTATTGACAAAGTCAAAGGCCGAGCTGAGGTCCATAAATGCAAGATATATTGGTACTTTTTTTGCTGCATTATATTTACCAATGATCAGATTAAGGTTGAGGCACTGCTCAACAGTGCCAATGTTGCTTCTGAACCCCAGCTGACAGGGATGGAGAATCTGGCCATCCTCAGCCCATGACCTGATCTTATTATAGAGGACCCTTCCTAAAATTTTCAACGTGTTGTCGATCAAAGAGATCGGCCTGTAACAACTAGGGCTGGAACGGTCCCCCTTTTTAAAAATTGGCACAATAATACTGGAGGACCATGTGTTGGGTATAGTGGAATTTGTTAAATTATTAAAAACATTCAACAATAGAGGCGCCCAAAAGTCAGACTGGCTTTTGATAAGATCGATGGGCAACCCGTCAGGGCCAGGGGCTTTACAGCCCATGCTTTGGTCAATAGCCTCCTCTACTTCTGCTAAGTCGATCGCAACCCTGATAGCTGTTGTATACTCGTTAGTAGCTAACGGCGATGGTGCAGGGGCTGAATAAATCTTCATAAAATGTGCTTCCCAAGCCTCACTGGAGATGTTGCAACTAATTGTGCTCAGGGGGTGTCCCAAAGACCTCATATCTTTGACAGCTGACCAAAAGTCCTTGCCATTTTTTGGCGTGGCTGCCCGGGCAATATTGTCCCAGTGCTCTCTTATTATTTCCTCCTTCCTTGAAGCAATAGCTAATTTATAGCGTAGTCTGAGTGATTTAATAAGGGAGCTATCTCTGGGTTTAGTGACAAGCGCCCTTCTAAGTGCCCTGTTAGCTGCAGAACAATCAGCATTGAACCAGCCAGGGTCCGAATGTGATTCCTTGGGGGGCCTAAACAGCAAAACTTTGACGCCCGCACATAGCTGTGTGAAGGCGTCAACTGCCTCGGGATTATGTTCCTTGAGGGACAGACAAGTATCAATTAGATCAGGGTGCGTTCTTACCATCCTACCAAATAAGACTTTATTGTCTATACCACGCCAGACCAATCTTAGGTTATCAGTAGAGGGGGATAAGTCCCTGGCACCACTCTCTTTATCGTAAGTCCACCTACGGGGGAAACTCAAAATTAGGTTGATGGAGTTATGGTCCCCATGGACTGTGGGCACTACCTCGGCTTTTAACACACTATTCTCTAAAGGGGGTGTGATAAAAATAAAATCGATAGTGGAAGCCGAGCCCCTACCTCTATAAGTGGGTTCAATGTGTCTGGCTCTACTTGGAATTCCGACAAGTTCCATCACATCTAAAAAATTATTAGTGCACAAAAGGTTTAATAATTGGGCGCCCCTATTACACAGTGATACATTATTGGTCGGGTGGATGGGGGAATAAATACTGCCGGGTAACTTAACATTAAAATCGCCCCCCAGACAAATTCCTGCAAAGTTAGCGACACATTTGGACCTCTGTAAATTGGAAATGAATTTAAACAAATTAATAAAATTCATATTTGGGACATTCTTAAAATCATTATTATAAAAATTGATTAAACAAAAAGAAACCCCCCGTTTAAAAATTATGGCCTGAAATGTATCATTATTGGTGACAAGTGCCCTTGCGCTACCACCTGCCATGATATTAATCCAAATTGAGAGGCCACCCGCGGGCCGGCCAGATTTAGGGATCGGAGCTGGGACATTAAAACATTCAAACCCATCCAAAAGTAGCTCACGTGTGGCCCAAGTCTCCTGAAACATTACAATATCTTGTTTATGAACTAGCTCCAACCAGTCCGGGAGATTCATTTTAGACGTTAAACCAGCAACATTCCAACTCAATATTTTTAGCGTGGGATCTAAGTGTAATATGGTTGGGGTGTCAGGGTCGCAAGATCGAGGCATGACTGGGAACGAATATTGCTCTGATGAGGGCGATGTTATCAGTGACGACGGTAGTCAGTCCTGGCTGTCCAATCCCGATAGAGGCAGGAATCTATTATGTAAAGAAAGTTGGGAGACACTCCGAGGGGCATCAGAAATTGATACCCCCGAAGTGGATTTATGAGGATTATAAAAATAGCCCAGGGGTAAGGCCCAAATACTAGTGGTTGTGTTAGGGGGGGCCTCATGTGTTGTTAGGATTGCTTTGGCCACTGACGGGTTACGGAAATTAATGACAATGCAATCCCCCTTAATACTCTTTAAAGACTGCCCCACCCAACCAACTCTGCGTACCATAATAATGTTATTAGTAAATGGCACCCTAAACCCTTTGTGTCTGGATAACCAGTCTACACTTTTGTGGCATAGTTGATCCCATGATTCAGCCTGATATGTCCTTAAGGGGGGCACACCTGCCAGGACCACTACATAGGGGCAGGCGGCCGGCGGCAAGTTTAACATGTCCCCACTACCAGGACCACACAGGGACCCAATGTCAGTGGCATCCTCACATACTGCGTCAGAGGTGTTGGTTTGTGACACAGTAAGGATGCTGGCGATGGGAGTGGGGCGAGGCACCTTATGAGCATATGAGAGATCAGCTCTATCGTTGTTAAAGATGCTAATTTCAGCGCCAATCCCCTCCGGAGCAAAACACTGCTTAATTTTATAACATACATCACATGAGTTAACTAAAGAGCTCGGATTAGGCACAGAAGGCAAAAAACGACTTTCAGAGTTTGGCCCGTTATTGTGTAATACAGGTGTGTCTATCCTTCCAGGTGCAGTAATTGCAGTTGGACTGTCCTGAATGACTAAGTTTGTGCCTGGAGTCGTCAACTGGGGCAGGTGCAAATGTTCCCTCACGCTGACGAAATAACTGTCGAGTAAATTTTTTACATGCTCAGAGACAGTGACCACAATTCGATTAATGATGGATTCGCTATAGCTGTGACTCTCGGAGGAGGGTAGCTCAGGTTCGGTCTGGGTACCAATGGAGCAGCAGGGATCAATGGCTGGGGTGTGCACCTGGGTAGCTGCGGTCTTAGGATTAGACGGGGGCATATCCATGAGCTCAAAGCAGAGCAGGACGAACTGGACCGGGCGGGTTGCTTCCTCATAATACTGATGACTTTGGCGGCCTTCCTTTTATGTTTAGACCCGCTTGATACCTCGGGGGTCGTCGAAATATCTGTCGTGTCCAAGGGGCTTGCAGCTTGCAGAGGAGCGTGGGATGTAGTTTCAGCATAAGAGACCGCACAATTTATAAGTAATCAGTATGGGAGTTCTCCATCATATTATATCAGCCCTCTAATTTGCCCACGAACTGAGCCATCATAACATAGTGACTCACCAGTTGAAGACTGGCCTGTCTCTTGTAAGGAGGCAAGCTGTAAGTTCTGTAAGAAGTCGGACCAGGTATATGCGTCCTAAAAGGTGTATAATAAAAAACACCATTCATTAGTCTGTACTGTGTTTGAGTCCACACATAATATATGTGCATGGCATACAAGAAGTATTCTAAAGGAAACGAGTGCAAAGCTTACCTTTTAATCGTCCATCGGAGTGACACAGAAAGTACTCTGTGTAAACGGCGTACTACACGGGCGCCATGCTGCCATTCAGTAATATAGGCAAGCGAATGGGACGACGGACTCGTGTAGCGAGCGTGTCCCTGATAAACAGTGTTGCTAGCAAGCAGGGCCGGACTGGAAACCGAAACCAGCCCTGGCAAACTGCTCGGCCGCCCCCCGGGGGGAGGCGGTGGGGCGGTGAGGTTGAGCTGTTTCCTTGGGCCGGTTTCAGCAGATTTTGTTACACAGGCCGATATTGCTGGCCCCCGGTAACATAAACGGCCCCCCAGGGGACCAAAACCGGCCCCAACCCTGGCGGCCCACCGGGGAAACACCCCGTGCCCGCTACGGCCTGCTAGCAAGCGCCATATTGGAATAATAGAGATTCCATTGCAATAATAGTACCAAAGTATAAACTCCTGCTGGCGAGTGCGTACTAGTACGTTTAAAATTAATTAAGAAAAAAGTGAAAAGCTAACCTAATAAGTAAGTAAATTAGGGGGACCTATGAGAGTACTCAATGTAAACAACGTTATGCGCGGGCGCCATATTGCATTTTGCCATCGTCACAACGGTGTTAGAAAATCGCTCCCAAATGGGTAAGACAGTTAACATTCTAGCCATAGTGTCTATGTATAAGCTGAAGTGGTGAATACGTAATACTCGTAAGGTAATGTGTCATTTGTAACAAGTTAAATATTGCTCGAAGTAATGTATAATGATCGCTACTAGTCAGTGCTATCTCGTGGTTTTGCATCTGGGTTCTTATGGTGTGTACACTAAAGTGTAAAGTCACAACGAAGTTCCACCTTCAAAAAACAATGACATTGTGATGAAAAAGCGTGAGTATTGTATTTTGTTGTGAGTACAGTATACTTAGTTATCGAGATAATACTTTACATCTTTGGCAATAATTTAAATCATGACCCTAGTCACTGCAAGGCAACTGCACTTAGGACTGCTTGTTTAGGAATACAATATAGCAATAATCGGTGTTCAGTGGGTGTCCTAGAGCTTATGGCCCCTGTGCCACTGCACTTGCTGCAGCATTCAAATGACGGCCCTAGTGCCTGCAAGATAACTGCACTTGGGACTGCTTGTTTAATAGTAAAATATGTCAATAATCGGTGTTCAGTGGATTTACTAGAGATTTTAGCCCCTGTGCCACTGCGCCTGCTGCACCATTCAAATCATGACCCTAGTGCCTGCAAGGACCTGCACTTGTGACTGCTTTTTTTTGTTTTTTTGATAACACTCTTTATTGAATTTTGGCTAGCTGAAGCCGGCCAAAAATATAAACACACAGCACGCACAGAGGTCAGTACAAAATATGGTGTATATTCGCCACGCAAGGCGGAGGCATCTCACAAAGATATCATAGTACACAGGAGAACGACCACAGAGACCACTTCATGAGCGATTAAACCAGCTGGCCAAGCCATTTACCCCACACCCGCCCATGCTTCTGGGGACAGCCACGGGCTTCGAACACCACTCGCTCCTGCTGCACACACCACTCAACTTCCTTCAGTTCAACAGGCTGGGGGGCCCAGAAGACAACCAATTTGCCGTGATATCCCTTTTTGCTACCAGAAGGGCCGTACCTAAGAATGCCCTCTCTGTCCTTGTGCCCCCAGAGCCCTTGAACACCCCCAGGAGAATCAATATAGGGGACCTCCCATCCCAGTACCCCAGATAGTTCTTGAGTCATCTTGGTCCAGTATTCGAGTATTGCCGTACATGACCATACCATGTGATAGAAGTCCGTAGCATCAACTCCGCATCGAGGGCATTCTGGAGTGGGGCATAGGCCCGCTCGATACAGACAGGCTGGGGAGAGATACGCAAAGTAGAGATAGTAAGTTTGAACAAGTCAAAGTCTTGAGGAGGTGGTAAGCTCTCGGGGGCCATCAGTGCGTCCTGCCAGTCCTCGTCCTCCACTGGTCCCACCCAACTCCTCCAGCGGGTTTCTGAGGTGGTCAAGTGAGCCAGGGGAATTAATGACAAGCGCACAATATATCTGGGATATTCCGCTGCGGCCTAGACTGCCCATAGGTAACTTGGTTTCCCGAAGATTGAACTCCGGGAGTGTGTCAGTGGGTGGGTGATGCGCGTGGAGTGCGTGTCTGAGTTGAAGATATTTATAGAACTGGCTACTTGTAAGGTTGTGGCTACGCTGGAGGTCTTGGAAGGAGTGCATGTGTGCCCCTGATCAAAATTCCCCAAATTGAGTGATACCGATGAGATCCCAGGAGTGGAACCCGCGGAGCGAAGCCACCTCTTTGAACCAGGTGCTGTGCGAGAGTCGTGTCTATTGCGTGAGTCTCACATCCCATCGTACATGTCAGAGCGCTGTACGCCATGCAAGGAACACCACCCGGGTTACTGGGGGCAGGAGAAGAGGAAGCGGGGAGCCATAAAGCATAGCCTGCAATTGGGACAAACCCAGCAGTGAAAGTTCCAGGCGGTAGGCAGGGTCAGACCATCCCCGTTAAACCACTCGTGAAGAACGAGGAGATGGGAAGCAAGATAGTAGAGGTGAAGATTGGACATACCCAGGCCACCGTCATACGGCCCCCGCTGACAATGCACGTATGCCATACGCACTCATGAGCCCCACCACAGGAATGTCTTGATGGTGCAGTCCAGCGCAGAGAACCACGTGCGAGGTAAGTAGATCAACAAGTTTTGAAAGAAATAGAGAAAGCACGGGAGGATCATCATCTTAAAAAGGGTGATGCAGCCCAGGACACTGAGGGGGACGGCCCGCCACCTGGTGAAGTCCAACTTCACTTTTTGGACCAAAGGCTGAAGGTTGAGGGCCCAGGTGAGTTCCCGGTGCAGAGCGACCCATATGCCTAGGTATTTAAAACTAAGACGGTGGAGGGGATGGTTGTCTGCCAGTCGAAGCAGTCTCTGGATGGCGCCAGGGGGACCAACACTGACTTAGAAGGGTTCAACCGTAGGCCGGACGCTTCCCCGAAGCGTTCCAACAGTTGGAGACATCTGGGTCCACTCACTGCCGGCAGCGCGAGGTAAAGCAGGACGCCGTTTGCATAGAGCGCGATACAGTCCTCATGCCCCTTGCTCCAGGCCCAGCCCTCGTATTGGCGGTCTTCACGTATATGTTGGGCCAGAAGTTCTATGTTATGTTATGTTATGTTATGTTAAAAATTTGTAGAGCGCATGGCTGCCCCAGCAACGGGGCGTCCCAGCGCTAAAGTAGCACCAAGAGAGGATCCCAGACAAAGGAGACAGTTAGATTTGGGTGAATAGCCAGGTCTTCACCAACCTTCTGAAGGTAAGGTGATCAGAGGTGTAACGGATGTGAAAAGGGAGGGTATTCCAAAGGCCTGGGGCAAGATGCCCAAATGAGCGCCCGCCTGCTCTGGCTCTCCGTATCCTAGGAGTTTTGGCCAGGCATAGGTCTGCCGAATGCAGCGGGCGAGTGGGAACATAGAAAGAACATAGATCACTCAGAATTTTGGGGCCAGAACCCCCAGAATCTATGGGTGATGCAGAGCGTTTTGAAACGCACTCTCTGTTCGAGGGGGAGCCAGTGAAGCTGACAGAGGAGGCTGGAAGTGTGACAATATTTGGGAAGTGCAAAAATTGCACGCGCAGCTGCATTCTGAGCACGTTGCAATTTTTTAACCGTGCCTTTGTTGGCACCCAGAAGTAGCGCATTACAATAGTCTAATCTGGCAAGGACAGAGGCTTGAACAATTAGTTGCCGGGTCTTGGCATCAAACAGACCCAGTATAGGTTTGAGGCCACGCAGTAGGCCAAAGCATTTCCCTGCCACTGATTTGGCATGGTTCTCGAAAGTCAGGTCACTGTCCAACAGTATACTGAGGTTTTTTACCACCGGTTTAGGGGTGGGAGGAGCTCCGAGCACCTGCGGCCACCATTCATTGCTCCAAAGATGGCGATCTTTACCAACTAGAGGGATCTCGGATTTGGACGAGTTCAGCTGCAAATAATTGGCGGCCATCCACTCCGAGATTGCTGACAAATCTTGTTTGAATTTCGCCAAATTCGGGCTGGGGTTCTTAGAAAAAGCCAACACCAGCTGGGTGTCATCTGCATATGACACCAGGGAAATGCCCTGAGTTTTGGCCAGCAGGGCAAGAGGCCTCACATAGATATTGAATAAAGTTGGGCTTAGTGCCGAGCCCTGGGGTACCCCACAGCACAGTGGATGAGTGCGAGAGTGGAAGGGAGGGGCTGACACTTGGAAGGTCCGGTCACTTAGGAAAGATGAAAACCAAGAGAGGGCCAAACCCTTGACACCGATCTCCTTCAGGCGTAGAAGCAGGATCTCATGGGAGACCGTGTCAAAGGCTGCACTCAGATCTAGTAGGATCTGTGCAGAGGTTTGACCATTATCCAGGGAGGACCGTAGTAGTTCCGTAACTGCCAGCAGGGCCGACTCGGTACTATGTTTGGGCCTAAATCCATTTTGAGTGATATCGAGTATGGAGTTCGTTTCAAAGTAAGATGTTAGGAGAGAGTTAACATAGGATTCCGAGATCTTGGACAGGAAAGGAAGCAGCGAGATGGGGCGATAGTTTTCTGGCAGGGAACTATCTAGGGATGGTTTTTTTAGTAGGGGGACTACCTTGGCGTGCTTCCAAGGCATAGGTACCACCGCCGACGAGAGGGACAAATTTATCAGCTTCAGGCACTCGGGCAGGAGATATTGCTGATATTTCCGGAAGGCATCGGGTTTTAAAGGGTCGGCAGGCGATCCTGATTTGACTTTACTAAACAGGGCTTCAATAGCTTGATATGTAATCGGGGGGAGCACTGTAAGTGAGGGGAGCATATCGAGTGAGGGCACCTCGGAGCTGACCATACTGCACAGATCCGTGCCCCCAGTGGAGACCCCCGGGTTGAAGCTACTGTAAATTCATTCTACCTTCTCCAAAAAGAACTTGGCCAGTGCCTCGCATTGCAGACTCAACGATATGGTGCTGTCGTTGGTAGCTGAAGGCTTGACCAGCTCTTTTAAAAGGGAGAAGATAGTTTTAGTCGGGTTGTTGCTTGCGGTTATCTGGTTGGCATAGTGTGCCGCTCTGGTCGTCCGAACCAGTTTATGGTGGGCCTTGATCTCCTTACTATATTCTGATTTGGCCAGAGGGTCATAAGAGCGCCTCCAGGTGCGTTCCAAGACCTTGCATTTTTTCCTGGCTAAAATCAGAGGTTCATTGAACCAGCCACTGGCCCGAGTATTTTTAGGGTACGAAAGCTTGAGCGGGATATGTAAATTCAAGGCTGAGGTAATCCACCTCTGGAAGTGCAGTAGGGCCTCGTCCATATCGGCCGGCCAGTCTGAGTGCTGGGCGCTTAAAGAGGCCAAGAAGGACGCCTGATCCAGTTTATGCCAGGGGCGCTTCAATGAAGGAGCACGGTGGGGCTGTAGTTTTGGGCCTGCCAGCAACAGTCGCATCCTGAAAAGGAAGTGGTCAGTCCAGAGCATAGGAAGGGGTGGTAGTACTTCTAAGGACTGAAGATTAGAAAAGATCGGATCTAAGATATGGCCAGCCATATGAGTAGGGGCCTGGACCAGTTGGACTAACTGGCAGGCTGCCAGGTCACTCAGGAAAGCGCGGATGTCCTGAGACTCCTGCCGTTCTAAGTGGAGATTCAGGTCCCCTATTATATTAAAATTGGCTGCCTGAAGAGCGAGTGAGGTGATGGCATTAGCAAGGGATTCTCTAAAAATGGCCGAAGGGCCGGGTGGGCGGTAGATCAGGAGTCCGGAGAACATAAAATTAGCTGATAGGGAGATTTTAAAAAGAACACTTTCACTGTTAGCAATGTCTACGTGAACAAGGCTGCAGGTATAGATGGTCTTGTATAAAATAGCGATGCCTCTCCCTCTCCCTGATGTTCTGTTGTGCCATCTCATAGCGTACCAGCAGGGAGAGCCAGGGCAGGAATAGCCACTGAATCATCCGAGAGCAAGGTTTCTATTAAGAATACAACCTCAGGGGATTGTTCTTGGAGAAGGTGGAGCACCTCAGCATGGTGTCTAACCAGGGAACGACAGTTGATGCTGGGAATGGTGATGCTCTGAGTGTTGGAATCAGGGCTTGGTCGGCTGAGACGTGGGCTAATCTAAAAAAAACAGTGATTGCAATATGAGGGGCAAACCTCTGGAGGAAGGCTGTGATCCGCACCTTGAAGGGAGACCAAAGCCTCCTGTGAATAGACTAGCCGGTAAGCCCGTGGAGGGGCAGGGGTCCTGGCTCCAGGTGACGTCCTTGTGCGGACGGGTGCAGACGGGCTTGCCTTTGGCACGCCAGCGGCACGTCCGCTGCGCGTCCGCGCTCCAGCCAGCATTTAAATGCCTGGGGGGCACAGCTGGCTCCTCCCAGGACGCGCGGTGATTGGAGGGAACTGGCCAATCGGCGCGCAGCCAAGCTCAAGCAGGAAGAGGATGATCGTGGGGAAGCCCACGTGAAAAAAATCAGCGTGCAAAACAGCGCGGTATGTGCAAAGTGCAGCAATTACAAGTTAAAACAAAGTTAAAACAGGTTAAAAATTCTGATAGCAGCGAATTCAATGGCAATCTCTCTCTTAGTGTCCACAGCGCGTCCGCGCTCCAGCCGGCATTTCAATGCCTGGGGGGCACAACTGGCTCCTCCCAGGCAGCGCGGTGATTGGAGGGAACTGGCCAATCGGCGCGCAGCCAAGCTCAAGCAGGAAGAGGACGATCGTGGGGAAGCCCACGTGAAAAAAATCAGCGTGCAAAACAGCGCGATATGTGCAAAGTGCAGCAATTACAAGTTAAAAAACAAAGTTAAAACAGGTTAAAAATTCTGATAGCAGCGAATTCAATGGCAATCTCTCTCTTAGTGTTCACAGCGCGTCCGCGCTCCAGCCGGCATGTAAATGCCTGGGGGGCACAGCTGGCTCCTCCCAGGCAGCGCGATGATTGGAGGGAACTGACCAATCGGCGCGCAGCCAAGCTCAAGCAGGAAGAGGACGATCGTAGGGAAGCCCACGTGAAAAAAATCAGCATGCAAAACAGTGCGGTATGTGCAAAGTGCAGCAATTACAAGTTAAAACAAAGTTAAAACAGGTTAAAAATTCTGATAGCAGCGCATTCAATGGCAATCTCTCTCTTAGTGTATCACCAAGGCAAAGAGGAGGGGAGACATAGGGCATCCCTGTTCGGTCCCTCGCTCTATGGCGAAGGCATCAGAGAGGACCCCATTGACTGGACTCGGGTGGTGAGATTGGAGTACAGGACGCAGACCATGGCCCGGAACTTCGGCCCGAAACCCGCACATGCTAGCACCAAGTGGAGGTAGTCCCAGTCCACCACATCAAAAGCCAATGAGAAGCAAGACTAGGTCGGGTGGAAGTCGGTGATGGTGGGTCAGGGCCACTTGAAGCCAGCGGATACAGTGTCTTGTGCTGCGGGAAGGTATGAAGCAGCATTGGTCTGGTTGCACCAGCCCGTGTATGACCCGTTTGAGCCTGTTGGCTAATACGGAAGCGAAGATCTTGACTTCGCAGTTAAGGAGTGAGATCGGTCTATAGGCCGCGCGTGTCGTGGTCGGGGGCTGCTTCTTAGGTATTACAACGATAGTGGTGGAGGCCAGTTCCAGTTGGAAGGATCCGAAGTGGCAAGCCTCCTTGCAGAGTGATAAAAGATGGGGAAGGAGGGTCTCACGGAATGCTGCATAGTATTTCATAGGATAGCCATCGGGGCCCGGGGTTTTACCCAGTGCCATGTCGGACAGTACCTTTCCGATTTCCTCCGCCGTAAGATGTTCGTCTAACAGATGGACGTCCACTGCTGGCAGTCTGGGAAGGGAGACCGAATCAAGGAAAGATCCAGACAAGGCTGCGTTCCTATCTACCGGACGTGCGTACAATGTATGTTAGTAATGGGCGAAGACCTGGGCTTTCTTGACGAGATTCTGTTGAGGGCGGCCATTGCCGTCTAGGAATTTGGGGACAATACTGTTGGCGTGTTGTCGGGAGACCAACCAGGAGAGCAGTTTCCCGTTTTTGTCGCCCCATCCATAGATCCGGGTTGTTGTGGCCCGCCAGAGGTGTTTAGCTGCCTCAAGAGATTGTAATCGGATGTCTTTACGGACTAGACTTAACTGCCGAGTGATCCATGCCTGAGCGACGGACTCCAGTTGCTGCTCAAGGAGCAATGCTTGGGCATCTAGCCAGATGATAAGAGCGGAGCGATTGCGATCCCGGGCTTTGACATAACTCCTGGCGTCACCTTGTAGGGTCACTTTACTTGTGGCCCACAGGGTGCCTGCGTGTGTAACTAAGCCTTCATTGTTGTGGAAATAGTCCCGAAGTTCGGACCAGAGGAAGTGGCCAAATTCCATGTCCTGAGGAGCCAAGCATTTAAAAGCCACATGGGACGCTGCCCCAGAGGCAGGTGCCCGAGTTGGAGAAGCAAAGGGGAATGATATGAAATTCTGCTGGGTAAAATCTGGACCTGGGTCAATAACCGACAGTCAAGGGTGGGGAGAAAAGCGAGGTCTATCCGGGGATGGGTGTGGTGGGCTGCTGATATATGAATGTAGTGTTGTTGCCGGGGCTATCATGTTCTCCAAGTGTCACAGAAACCCAAAGTCCTGGTCCATTCGGTGAGACGGCGGGCGTTGGACCGCCGACATGCTGACGGAACCCCGGCACTATCCAAATCGGGGTCCGGCACAGCGCTGAAGTCGCCCCCTATGATGGTAAGCTCCTGTGGAAGGTCCGACAGAAGGCACAAGAGGTCCTTAAGGCCCGCGTGCAGGGAGGCTGGGGGTACATATGTGAATACCAGGGAGACCACCCGCCCCTCCAATGTACCCTCCAGGGCGACAAAGTGTCTGTGTGGATCACGCGTAACCCACACAATTACCAGGGGAAAAGAGCGGCACAATAGATGGCGACCCCCCCAACCCCCAGGGAGTATTCCAAGAGAAAGACTGTCATAGCCTTTACGTGCTAGGACGGGGCAGTGGTCCCCGAGGAGATGGGTCTCCTGCAGCAACAGAACCTTGGGACAGTGTCACTGTGCAAAGGTGAAGATCGCTGCTTGCTCCACGCAGTCCAGCAGGCGGTTAACATTCCAGGATAAAATCCGAAAGGTCATGTGTGCGGGAAGTGGAGATTAATGTGGGGTGCGGACAAGGACCCTGCCAAGGACGCTCGCTGGGTCCAGTGATTCAAAGATAGTGGCGTTAGTGGTGGTGTGTGGGAGAATGCCCCTCCGGGACTGCGTGTAGGTGTAGAACAAACGTGGTTGCAGGTACCTGTGCGGGAAAAAAAGTTAACAAGTGGAACAGACAACACTGTGCAAAGAACCCCACCCCTCCCTACACTTCTACTTCAGAAGCATCTGTCGCCCTATAAGAAGAACTTTTGGCAAGAACTGAAGCACAAAACCTCAAAATCATCTAGTATGAGGCAAAAAGACAAGAGAGAAACAAGGAGGCAAACTCCATCATTACCGGAGAAATAGTTGATCTTGATAAAACATAACTGATCCGCCGTCATCATAGTTAGTGTGATGTCTCTGGGTGGGACTGGCTCAGGAGGTGGAGTGGTGTCAGGATTCGTCCCCTCCCGCTCCCATAGGGCGACCTCGGGACTCACCTTTGGCGGATCCCTTTTCTTGTTTTCAGCTTCCGGGCGCTGAGGTTGCCATCGACGACCCTGGGACTCCGGATATCCCGGGTTTCTGGCCCTTTAACTCCGGAGCCAGCCTGCAGCCAGGCCCCGCCCCCGATGACATCGCGGATCGGGATTCGCCGACACATAAAGGCTGGACCATCCGTCAGGAAGTGAGTGAGCAGAACGGTGGAGAAGACGGGGCAAAACTCTCAGGACCAGGGAAACCCAGAGGACGCAGCGCGGCTACTGAGGAAGACCGACGAGGAGCCAGGAGGCATTCCCCGCCAAGCGCCCAGCCACGGACCTGGAGGTTCGTGGCTCCAACAGGTTTGTGACCGACTCCGGGGGTCTTGGAGACGGGCGGGCGGTTACCTCCTTCCCGGGCGGCAGTTGAGCGTGGGTGGTATCCATAGCCTTGTGTACTGGGTAGTCCCCCATGTCTCGGTGATTGGTTTCCCCCTACCCCTTCACGTCCCCGGCATACTGGTGCTCTCTCACTAACCCCTTCCTCATTACCGTAAAACCACCTGATATTAAGGCTTGCTCTCTTTTGTTTTTCTTGCATACCACTACATGGGAAGTCCGTGACGACAACATGATCTCCGAAGAGCTAGTTCCCCCGTTGACGAGAGCGTGGACGGTGTTGACTTGGACATTGTTATTTACCCCGAAACCTCTGTTGACCAAATAAACTTCCTTGCACTATACCATCCTGCTTCGTACGTTCCTTTACCCCGCGACATATGGTGGAGAATGCGGGCAGTGATTAGACTCCATTGAGGAACGCAAATGGAGGCGTTGATTCAGCACTTGGTGGAAGGGCAGAAGAAGCTGGAGTGGGCCGTAGAGCGCCAGCTCAATAGTGCCCAAGCGGACAGGGATACCTTTAGGGACCAAATGAAGGCCCAGTTGGATGCGCTCCTGCGTGTCGCGGAGGAGGCTCCCACGACTGAGACTACTCATAAACATACGAAAACCTCAGTGGCTGCACCCGCGGTGTCCCTACAAAAGTATCTCCCTGGCGATGACCCGGATGCATTCCTGTTGAACTTCGAGCGAGCAGCACGAGCCTCCAGCTGGCCTGTGTCGAAATGGCCTTTCTTCCTGGCTCCCCTCTTGACAGGAGAGGCCCAAGCCGCCTACCAGGTGGCCAACGCGGGTGGGGTGACCCCCTATGATGAAGTAGAGGCTGTGATACTCGATCATCTAGGTATGGATGCGGAGGCCTATCGCCTTAGGTTCCGTCGCGAAAAGGGAGCCCCCGGTGATAGCCCAAAAACCCTATACTTTAAACTTAAGTTGGCCGCTGAAAAATGGTTGAAACCCACTGATCAGACAAAAGAGGACATCATGAACTCGATCATCCTAGAACAATTCCTGGAAGCCCTCCCGTATGCCACACAAAGATGGCTGAGACAGCATGCAGGCCTGACCGTGGAGAAAGCAGTCGAGATGGCCACCTCCTTTGTCAGGGCTCAGCCCCGCGCCATGTCCTGGGAACCGGAAAAAGGAATAAAAACCAACACCCTACCAAGGAAACCGCTCAGACCCATCAAGGAACCAGAGAGGGTCAGAGCATTGAAACCAGAGCCCCTTATTCCTCGACAGCCCGTGTTTTGAATGTGGTGAATGGGGCCACATCGCCAGGGTCTGTCCCAGAAGAAAAGTGGATGAACCCATGGACATTAGTTACGTGCCACGCAACCTTATGTACACGGCTGAAATGGGGCGCTGCTTTTACGTAAGTGTCACTGTCAACTCTCACCCTGTCATTGCTCTCTTAGACTCAGGTTGTCTGCAGTCAATGATTAGACAGCACTTAATTAGGCCAGAACAGAGGATCCCTGGGGGACAGGTAGCGATACGGTGCGTCCATGGAGACGTGCGTGTCTATCCCACAGCTAGGGTACCCATTCACTGCCAAGGGAAAAGGGGTCCATCGACTGTCATCGTAGGGCTCATGTCTAGTCTCCCTGAGGACATAATATTGGGTACCGACAACCCTGACTTTTTTTCCCTCTTCCTGGACACTATACGTAGGACAGCCAATGAAGACAGTGTCCCGGCCCTGTTGACTCAGGAACCCTGGAAGATCGACAAAAACTTTCGCTGGGCTCAATCAAACGATACCAACCTTTCCCATGCCTGGCAAGAGGCCAGAAACATCCTTCCAGGCCAAAACCCGTCGTATCCCACTTTCCTGATACAGAATGGCCTCCTCTACAGGGCCGCTGGTCCTACCGTGCCTCCCCAACTCCTAGTACCCAAGGACTTTAGGGAACAGATCCTATTCTTTGCCCATTCACACCTGTTAGCCGGTCACGTAGGCGCCCAGAAAACAACAGAGAACATCCTGCGGTTCTTCTACTGGCCCGGTATATATGCGCAGATAAAGAAGTACTGCCAGGAGTGCTCCGTCTGTCAGTTGAAAAACCCCTACCGTCCCCCACCTGTTCCTCTACAGCCAATGCCCATTGTAGGCCACCCCTTCGAACGCATAGGCATGGATCTCATAGGTCCCCTACCCCGATCCTCAAAGGGGTACCAACACGTCTTGGTATTGGTTGATTATTGTACCCGCTTCCCCGAGGCTTTTCCCCTCAGGGCCCCTACTACCGCAATTATTGCGGACAAACTACTGGAGTACTTCTCCCGGGTGGGTTTTCCCCAACAAATACTAACCGACCAAGGGACGCCGTTCGTCTCCAAACTAATGTCCCAAGTGTGTAAGATATTGGATGTTAAACACATTAAGACTTCTGTTTATCATCCACAAACAGACGGCTTAGTCGAGAGATACAACGGCTCCTTAAAACTAACCCTAAAGAAAATGTTGGCGAGTGAAGGGAAGAACTGGGACCGTCTCCTTCCCCTGGCTCTCTTTGTCATCCGAGGGCAGACCCAGAGCAGCTTGGGATGTTCTTCATTTGAGCTCCTCTATGGTCGCCAACCACGAACTCTGCTAGAGATGACGAGAGAGACCTGGGAAAAGGAAGAAAACAACACCCAGGGCCTCCTAGATTACTCCCTACATTTGAAGTCTAGGATCGGTAAATTACGAGACCTTGCCCATAAGAACTTAGAAAAGAGTCAGGAGAAGCAGAGACACCATTATGATAAGGGAAAAAGATGGCGTTTCTTACAGGTAGACGATTGGGCCTTGGTTCTGTTACCTTCCTCTCTGTCCAAGGTAAAGAGCGAATGGAAGGGCCCCTACAAAGTGGTAGGGACCGTAGGAAGAACCACCTATCGTCTTCAGATGAGTCCCCATAAGACCCAGTCATATCACGTTAATCTGCTAAAAAAATGGATAGGGGCCCCTCCACAGAACATTCAGATATCCCTCCCCGAGGAAGCCTATCCCTGTACCCTTGAACATCTAGTGGTTAATGAAGATCTTCCTAGTGACAGGCTCGCAGACCTGTTAGACCTTTTTGTCCCCCACAAAAACCTCTTCTCGGACAGTCCCGGAAAAACCAGCCTGGTGGAACACCACATAGAGACAAAACCAGGCAAAGTAGTAAAACAAAAGCCCTATAGACTACCGGCGGCCCGTCGGGCAGCCGTATCGGACGAAGTACGTCAAATGCTACAAATGGGTGTAATTAGGCCATCACAGAGTGAGTGGTCTTCCCCCATAGTCCTCGTACCCAAGCCGGACGGTTCTTTCCGTTTCTGTATCGACTTTAGGAAAGTCAATGTCATCTCTAAGCTGGACGCATATCCCTTGCCCAGAGTAGACGAGTTAACAGAAAAACTAGGGAACGCCCGGTACATCACCACTCTGGACTTGACTAAAGGATATTGGCAGGTACCCCTGCGAAGCAGTGATCAGGAAAAGACCGCCTTTTCTACCCCGGATGGTCTGTTCGAGTTCACTGTTTTGCCTTTTGGTTTACACGGTGCCCCAGCGACCTTCCAGCGCTTGATGAATAAGGTTTTGCGTTCCCATCAGGCATACTCCTCTGCCTACCTAGACGACATAGTGATCTTCAGTCCCACTTGGGAAAAACACCTCGAACACTATCGTCTAGTAGTGCAGGAGTTGCAGGCCGCAGGCCTACACATCAACGCCCGGAAGTCTCGTGTGGGATTTCACCGAGTGAAATACCTTGGGTACCTGCTGGGGAACGGTTGTATTGAACCACAGAAAGAAAAAATCAAGGCCATTACCGAAACACCGATTCCCACTTCCAAGAAGGACGTCCGGGCTTTTCTAGGCCTCCTTGGGTACTATAGACGTTTTGTCCCACAGTACTCCGAGATAGCGGCACCCTTGACGGATCTCCTAAAGAAAACCGCCCCCAGGGACGCGGTCCTACATCCCTCCCCTCAGGTGTTAGAAGCCATACAGAAACTGAAGACGGCGATTACTAGTGGGCCTGTGTTGGTATCCCCAGACTTCAGTCAGCCATTCATCCTACAAACAGACGCCTCTGAACTCGGCATTGGAGCTGTTCTATCCCAAGTAACTCCTGATGGTAGCGAGAGACCCGTCCTTTTCATTAGCCGGAAATTATTCCCCCGAGAGCAAAGATACCCGGTTATCGAGAAGGAATGCCTGGCAGTGAAGTGGGCCGTAGAAAAGCTGCAGTATTATCTGGAGGGCAACCGTTTCCTGCTATATACGGACCACGCCCCGTTAGTCTGGATGAGCCGGAATAAGTCTAACAACCCACGCATTATGCGCTGGTTCCTTTCCCTCCAACCCTTTGCTTTTGAAGTCCGCCATAGGAAGGGTACGGCCAACTCTAATGCGGACTTTCTCTCCCGAATGCCATGTGTCCCCGACCGGGACTACTCTTGGGGAGGGGTGTGTCAGGATTCGTCCCCTCCCGCTCCCATGGGGCGACCTCGGGACTCACCTTTGGCGGATCCCTTTTCTTGTTTTCAGCTTCCGGGCGCTGAGGTTGCCATCGACGACCCGGGGACTCCGGATATCCCGGGTTTCTGGCCCTTTAACTCCGGAGCCAGCCTGCAGCCAGGCCCCGCCCCCGATGACATCGCGGATCGGGATTCGCCGACACATAAAGGCTGGACCATCCGTCAGGAAGTGAGTGAGCAGAACGGTGGAGATGACGGGGCAAAACTCTCAGGACCAGCAGAACCCAGAGGACGCAGCGCGGCTACTGAGGAACCTCGCCTCGACGCCGGACAGACCGACGAGGAGCCAGGAGGCATTCCCCGCCAAGCGCCCAGCCACGGACCTGGAGGTTCGTGGCTCCAACAGGTTCGTGACCGACTCCGGGGGTCTGGGAGACGGGCGGCTACCTCCTTCCCGGGCGGCAGTTGAGCGTGGGTGGTATCTATAGCCTTGTGTACTGGATAGTCCCCCGTGTCTCGGTGATTGGTTTCCCCCTACCCCTTCACGTCCCCGGCATACTGGTGCTCCCTCACTAACCCCTCCCTCATTACCGTAAAACCGCCTGATATTAAGGCTTGCTCTCTTTTGTTTTTCTTGCATACCACTACATGGGAAGTCCGTGACGACAACGTGATCTCCGAAGAGCTAGTTCCCCCGTTGACGAGAGCGTGGAGGGTGTTGACTTGGACATTGTTATTTACCCCGAAACCTCTGTTGACCAAATAAACTCCCTTGCACTATACCATCCTGCCTCGTACGTTCCTTTACCCCGCGACAAGTGGTCAGCAAGTAAGACATCTTAAGGAGACAGTAAACTATCCTGCATTATGAATCCGGAATCATGGAGGTCTTCAAGCAGAGCCATGGTCAGTGATGGAGCTGCAAAGTAATGGGAAAAGTATACAAGTCATAGGTGCTGGCCTCAGTCAGATTGCTGGACTGTGGGACAGGTCCGTGTCCACGTGAAGAGTAGATGGACTAGGTGGAGTTGCCAGTTGGCCAGCAGTCCCATTCCCACCACCGTACACCTCGGGAGCAGGATGCGATGCTTGATTGAAGGGGGACTACGACCGCTCTGGGAGGGACCCCGTGGGCGAGTGCGACCGGTCCGGTCCACAGCCCCTTCACGACCGGGTGTGACGCCGGTGAGGCTTTGGCTGTGTCTGCGACCCCTGGGCCCTAGGTACCCTCTGGTGCTGGGAGGAGGCAGAGGTGGGTCCATGGAGCTGCCCCTCCTCCGTCAGCCACTGCCAGGTGCAGTCCGGAGTCTCAAGGAAATTAGACTTGTTGGGGTGGATGACGCAAAGTCATGCGGGGAATAGCAGATGGTATTGGGGTCCCATTGCCTGCAACTTTTGTTTAACTTCCGCATATGAACGCCTGCGTTGTTGGACCTCGTGGGTGTAGTCCGGGAAAAGAAGGACTTTGGCTTCTCCGCACCAAAGATCTGGGTGCTGCAGGGCCTCGTTGAGGACGGCATCCCTGTCTCGGTAGTTGAGAATGCGGGCTATAATGGGCCGAGTTGAGGCCCCGGGCGGAAGCCTGGGGACAGGGTCCAGTGCACTCTTTCGATAAGAAACCACGAGGATAGACGTTCGGCTCACATCCACGACTTGATCCAGTTCTCCACCATCCGCTGCGAGTCTGCCCCCTCTGCTCACTCCTGGACACCAATCAGGCAAATGTTGTTGCGCCGGGAGCGGTTCTCAATTCAATTCAATTCCATTTTTATTATGATTTGGAGCTCCAAAGAGTTCCACATAGAAAAAATATACAAAAAATGCTCTGGTTTAACAAATCATCTAGAGCTATAATAACAGTAACAGATAAAAATACATATAAAACCATGAATTCATCAATTTTGTTGAGCAATGTAATATACTAGCAGCTTGCTACAACTAAATGTGCAAGTACGCAGATGTAATACTGGTAAGACAGTTTGGGTCAAGCTGTATCCTTAAATACTCTAAAAACGTTAACTTCATTATACAGCATCTTAAAATTCTATATATAATATAAGTACAAGGTATAAACAGAGACCTAACGGTTACACTTTTCATTATACATACTAAATACATAAGTGCGCACAAGATAATTGAAAGTGCAAATGTGAAAACATCCTGCAACAATTTCTTTTAAAATTAATAGTAAATCGAGCTCAGGCGAACCATAGGGGAAAAATACAAGCAGTAGCCTAAAAGATGCACAATGCATTCTTTATGCAATGCAGTTTACGTAACAGCATACATGATGTCAAAAGTGCAAGTGCGTAAGTGCTAAGCCAATTCCATTAATGCTTTGATCGTTTATAGAGCCAACTAACTGGTAAGATGTAATTCAAATTGTACCACGACGTCATCAAATATATAATACGAGGACCCTGCAATTCTAATTATAATATGCAGTGAATTTTGTCCACCAATGACCCTCTTCAGCATACCGCAGCCTACTTCTTCACATTAGTTCTTATCTAAAATATATTTAAAAATTGTTTTAAAAGATATAAATTTTAAAACACACTTGTTCGAGGGGGCAAAGAAGTTTCTGGCCTCCTTGGCTGTGGCGACATTATATTTTAAATACAATGGCCTCAGCAAATGACATTGTAATGGTTGTAATAGGGGACAGACAAATAAGACATGATTTAAATCCTGTACCCATCTTCCACATAGATGGCAAAGTCTGTTCTGCCTGGCTAATCCCTCCCATGCCCCTGTTATAATTCGTAGGGGCAGCTGACTCAACCTTAACAACAAGATAGTTCTGCGCACTCCATGAGGGAGATTCCATACAACATACGGTTGAGGTTGTTTATAAATACTACTCCCAGCTATTATATCATTACCGGAATGACCCAAGCACAGGGCAGTATCTCTTTTACAACTGACTTCATAAATGGTCTTTTTAATTAGCCTTTTCAAAGCTTGTTTTGGTAAAGAGCCTACGCTATTATGCCCAATGTAAAATAAAAGTGCAGCTTTCACATGATTCCTAAAAACAATGCTTTTCCACTTCAGGCTTGCAAATATTTCCTGCCTTAGCGCTGCCCATAAAGGGTTTTCAGCGTTGTTCAGTAAGGCATTACTCCATCTCAAACATGCAGCCATTGCGAATACAAAGGTCAAGAGGAGCCCGAATTCAAGCCTGATCGCCGCTATGGGGGCAGCTCTATTCAAATTACAGATCTGGCGACAAATGCGTCCCTTAGCCTTCTCAAAATAAACTCACTGCTGTTCCTCCACTAGTTCACAAGCGTAACTCAATACTGGCGGAATTTTAACTTTATATACCGATAAAACGTGTGCAAAGTGTCTTTGTCCGCAACATTTGTAGAACCTACCAATTGCGCATGCCTAAGATATTGCCTTACTTCGGCATTGGTCAATATGATCACTGCTCAAACATCTGCTTGTAAAGATTCTTCCCAGGTATGGGTACAATTTCACAACATCAATTTTGCCTTTCCCCAGGAACCAGTGCATATTTTTGCTTGCTCTACACCCCCGATATCTAAAAATCATAATTTTACTTTTTGCTAAATTTATTTTTTTTAAATGATCATCAGCATAGCGTGCCAACTCATTAAGGCGCCCTTTGAAGTCCTATCAGGGTTAGATCCATCAAGATGGCGTCATCCGCATAAAGCAGACAACTCAATTTCATTGTTCCTAATTTTCGGGGGTCCCCTTTGCACAGCCCCACCCTACTCGGCAAGTCATTGATATAAAGAGAGAAGAGGAGAGGGGCTAACAGGCACCCTTGCTTCAGCCCATTATAAGTCTCTACTTTATTCGACAGGCCCTGATTACCCCCCCATCAAAACCTGAGTCCAAGTTGAGGATTGCAATGCTATAATCAGTCTCAGCAAATGCATAGGGATCCCCATTGCATCCAATTTCCTCCACAGCGTCCCCCGGTCTACCCAGTCGAAAGCCGTGGAGAAATCTATAAAGGCAGTATCCAGGCCCATTCCCTTACTGTTAGAAATGGGATCTCTAGTTGGCAAGGGTTTGCACCTTTGTCCAAGTAGGGACCCTTCTTCCTAGTCAGGGTAAGGGTGTTACACTCGTGAAGTAACCCCTGCTCACCCTCGTGGTAGCTTGGCACGAGCAGTCAGGCTTAATTCAGAGACAGTGTGTAAAGCATTTGCATATAACCAACAGTAATACAGTGTAAGCACTACAAACGGACACCACACCAGTTTAGAAAAATAACCAATATTTTATATACTCAAGACAAGACCAATTACGACAAAAATCCACAATACTGTACTTTACGAATGAATACTTGATACGGTAACTTCTTCTTTGCAGGAATAGCACAAAAGCAAAGTTCGATGCAGTCGGTAGCTCCGTCCGAGCCTACCGTGATGCTGAAAACCACAGAGTCTAACAGTTCCAGCCGACCGCGTCGATACGGGCCAGCAGAGTCATGAACAGACTCGGTTACAGTACCTTTCTCGTTGTGGCTGGTACGGAGTGTACGAGCCGGTCGGCGTTCATCGCGGTTGCGGTGCAAGACGGAGCGATGCAAGGTGCGGTGTCCCTCGATGCGGTGCAGGCAGCGGCTCGATGAGCGTCGTGCAGACGGAGTCGATGAGTCCAAGGCGTGCGATGCAGGGTGAGACGATGCTCGATGCGGTGCTGACAGGTTGCGATGCAGGCGACCAAGCCGGAGTGCGGGAGCTGGCGTCGGACAGCGGTGCGAGTTGGAGCGGTGCGTCGCAAACGTGCGAGCGGTGCCCCAAATGCGGTGCGGTCACGACTCTTGAGCCAGTTGCAGCGACCGCGTCGGTCGGGTCAGGTTGGTTCAGTGAAGCGATGCGATGCGAACTGCGGTGCCCACAGGTCACGGTGCAAGCAGCGGCTCGATGTTGGCGGCGTCGGACGTCGCCACGGTGAGACCAGGGTTGCGATGCGAAGCGGGGCGATGCGGTCTGCGGTGCAAACAGGTCACCGGCCAGGGATGGATTCGGTTGACGGAGTCGGTTGCGGTTCCCTTCCTCTGTGGCAACTGAAACAGCGTTCCAGAAGCGGTACCCAGAGGCTTGTGAAGTCTTTGCAGTCCCTGAGACTTCTTAACAGGAGGCCAGCTCGGTTCCTGGCCCTTGGAGATACTCAGCACAAGTTTGTAGAAAGTTCAGTCCAGTCCTTTCACTGCCCAAGACAGAAGCAGCAACTGCAGGCCAACCCAACAAAGCAACACACAGCAAAGGGGCAGTACTCCTCCTGGCAGCTCTTCCAGCTCTTCGTCTTGGCAGGTTCCTTGATTCCAGCGAGATCTAAATTCATGGGGTCAGGGCCCCAATATTTATATCCCAAATTCCTTTGTTCTCTGAAGGCAGAGAGGCCTTTGCCTAGTCCAAACCAGTTCTGGAGCACTTTGTTGACAAGTCTCCGTCCCTTCTTTCAGTGAGTAGGCCAGGGACATCAGACGCACCACAGGAGGTGGAGCCAGCATTGTGGAGGGAAGGCACTGTCCTATTCAGGGCCCAGGTGCGACCCCTCCCACCCATCTACATGTAGATCTTGCTATTCAGCCCTGCGCTGACTCACCCTGTCTCCTGGCATCCCCCAGCCCCTGTCACTCACACTCCAGACAAGGAATACACAACCTCGCAGAGGCAGGCTTGGATGGTTAGACAAGAAAATACCCACTTTCTAAAAGTGGTATTTTCAAAAAAAACGCCCGTTCTGGCCTAGGGGGAACAGGTAGCCTTGCAATAGTGAAAAACGAACTAGGCTGTAATTCACTATCAGGACATGCCGCACACACCCGGGCATGTCCTACCTTTCGCATACAACGCACCCTGCCCACAGGGGTACCTTGGGCCTGCCTTAGGGGTGACTAACATGCAGCAAAGGGAAGGTTTAGGGACTTGCAAGTGTGTGCACTTGCCAAGTCGACATGGCAGCCCCAGGCTGCGCACAGGCTCTGCAATGGCAGGCCCGAGTTACATTTTACGGGCTGTTTGCGTGGGTGGCACAATCCAGTGCTGCAGCCCACCAACAGCATTTGGTCTATAGGCCCTGGCACTCGCAGTGCACTTTACAAGGGACTGACAGATAAACCAAATAGGCCAATCATGGAAACACCAATCCATAACGCATTTTATACAGGAGCACTTGCACTTTCCCACTGGACCGCAGTGAGGAAAGTGCACAGAATCATTACACCAGCAAAAACAGAGTCAAAACCGGGAGGTCAGAAAGCAAAAAGTCAGGGGAAACACGCCAAAAGATGCCAAGTCTAACACTTACCCATTGGGTATTTTTCAATCAGGGTTTGCAAGGCGGTAATATTATCTAATGTGCTGCTAGGCTTACAAAACCCTGCTTGCTCTGCTTGGACAAAATTATTTCCAAAAGCCCAATCCTGAAGATGGATAAGGATGCTTTTAGCGAACAATTGTCTGGTCGCATATAACAGTGCGATTTGCCTAAAACTGGCAGGGGATGTTCTAGGACCCTTTTTATATAATTGAACCACAGTACTTCCTGTCCAAGAAGATGGAATAGTCCCATATGTATAGCAATAAGAAAATACCAGACAAAGGAATTGAGCCCATGTGGAGCTATCTTGTTTGATTATAGCTATTGGAAAATCACCAGGGCCCATCGCACCTGAATACCTTGCCCCTTTAATGAAGCTCTCTATTTCTTTACAAAAAGGGGATACGTAGTCACTCCCCACCTAGATCTCCTTAAAAACCTCTAAGTTGGAACTGACCATTATATTTGGAGCAAATAACCGTGAGACGTTTTGGATCCATTTTGCATTAGATATTAAAATGGCTTTTGCCTTAACTCTACTGTCAAAATAATTGGCTATTTGGGCCCAGTATTTGCGCAAGTCACCAGACCGAGCGACCTCTCTTAGTTTAATCCAGTTTGAATCCTCGGGAGCGGTTCTCTGCATCCTCCAGGTGCATGTGGAGGTCCGCCGTTCAATTGAGCAGGGTGGAGCCCTGTTTTTTTAAGGTTCGAAATGTCATCTTCAGCTGAGAAGATACGGGACTCTGCCTCTGTAATTCGTGCCGTGGCGTTGCGGAGATCTTGAAGCAACAGAGCAACATCTATTCTCACCTCGCCGATCTTGCTCTCTACAGCTGCTTGCGAAGCCTGGATGGCCTGCAGAATCACCATAAGGGTGGTGGTGGAGGAAGTGGCCCCATCCGGAGGGCCCACGCTATCGCCAGATATGCCAGTCGTATACTGATCCATTTTCGTCTGGGTGTGTGCGGTGCAAGCTGCTCTGACCTTCCCCATTCTGGCAAAACCGCAGGGGCAAAGCAGAGAGCACAGTAGAGGGGTGACCGGCCGCGTGCAGGCAGCAGCTGAGGTGGGCCGCAAGGAACTAGTGGAGTGTCTAGTTAGAACGGAGGAGACGTCGACTGGGGGGACACCCCTTGGTTAGACGTGCTGAGCAATTGCTAATCTGCGCAGGTAGAGGTGCCACTTCTGTAAGGGGCAGCAGCGACGGGACAACGACAGCTCCCAGAATCCCAGAGCTCCGCTTCCATGGGACATGGTGAAGGGGGGCCAGTGAGGGTCCCCGGCAAGCCCCACCGGCCCAGCACAGCACGCAACATGGGCTGGGCCACAAGGCCACGTCGCACTGGATGCAGGTGTCTTCAGGACGTGAAGACGCAGCCTCGGTTCCTCACCGGAAAGAGATCTGGTGGTCTGCTGTGCTGCACCCCGACTCCGGATGTCCAGACAAGGCGGAGACCCCCCTCCTTAGATCCAGCAGTGGCAGCAATGATCCCAGTAGGGGGCCGGGGGGCTAAATAAGGAGGCAAACCTGGAGGTGTAGGACAGCACTGCGTTGCGCAGCAGTGTCTGGTGTAATGGTCTCATGCTGGGCCCTAGGCCCACATGCAGATCATAATGATGGACACAGACACCAAGGGTTACTGGGTAGCAATGGCCACGAGCACGTGCGCTCGGCCCCTTTTATTGTCAGGGTCACCTGACTGGTGACGCCTGTGAGGGGTGGGTGTATAGTGTGGTTGAGGCACAATGCAAAACACTAGACCGGTGATCAGGCGATCACTACATCCCTCCTAAACTTTCTTTAAAGTCAAAACAGAGTCCAAACCTGTGGGAAGGAAATAGGATTGAAACACAATACAATACAATAACAAAACTTCCCCGAAGCCTCTTTAACTGCTTGCCATCCGCCGACAATGGAATCCTTGCAGGCGGGATCACTAGTTCTCTTTTGGCACGATGTCAGGGTGCCCTGTGGACCTAGTCTTTCTTGGACTCAATAATGTGGACGGGTACTCCTCAGTCTCTCTCTTTCTGTTCCACGTGCAGCGAAGGTACATGTGAAGTGATGGTGGACGAGGTATGTTCTGTGTTCCACCACACAGTCCTGGTTCAGGTATTCGCTCCATATGAGTAGTCGTGATTCTCTCTGCAGATAGGTATGAAGTTGCAGGACGTCCCTCTCACGGATGCCCCTCTCTCGTGGGTCTCCCCTCTCACAGGATGACCCTGAGGCCCTCTTCTGCCAGGCTTCCACTGGACTGGGTGGACTTCCGCCGTGTCACTCCAACCACGTTGGAGGAATCGCTACGGGCCACCTCTCGTGTCCCACGCTCCGCCTGAAAGGGTTGTTGTTGGCTCCTGCCCTTTTTCACGAGACCTTTGTCCCCCTGGACCCTGCAAACGAGCGGTTGTGGATCCATCTCTCTTATCGGGACCCGCTGCCACCGGTGTCCCTGAGGCCCTTGCCCCTTGGATATCCACGGTCTCCCGTTCTATCCCAAAGGTAGGTGTTACCAATGGACCCTCCTGCTCGCCTCTGCCGTTACCAGGAGATCTGGGGACTCGTAGGTAGATGTCGTAGATAGGCGTTGACTCTCAGTATCCCTGATATTCTCCAGGCCCGGTGTTGCGATGGTCATGCACTTTTCACCTTCCCTTCAGGTGTTTTCCTTCTGGTGTGTGATTTGACCTGTCACACCTCTTTCCTCTACTCCTCTTATTTTCTTCTCCTTCATGGCGTCTTGCCACTTAACTTCGGTCTTCTCTTTCCTTCCTTCGCGACGCGGTCTGGTCCCCTCTTATACTTGTCTGCCCTAACCAGGCTTCTCCGTGTAGCGTGCACTCCACACGTATCTTCCCGGTCTTGTCCTAACACTCTAGGACACTGTCTTTACTTCGCTCTGTGACTGGACCTGTCGTCGCGACCTTCTTCCATTCCGTTACTTCCGATCAATATTGTCAGACTTCTCTTCTGATCTCTACTTGGTCCTCGTCCCGGACCTCTCCTTGGTCCTCTTCGTGACCCTCTCTTCGGTCATTCTCTTCCCGGACCACTCCTTCATTTTCCTTGTCGGACTTCTTGTCCGGTCTCATCTCACCGACTACTTCACTTGGTCACGGCTCTTTGACCTCTTCTGCGGTCACTGCTCTCTGACCTCTTCTGCGGTCACTGCTCTCGGACCTCTGCGTCGGTCACTGCACCCTGACCTCTTTGTCGGGCACTGTTCTGACCTCTTTGTCGGCCACTGCTCTCTGACCTCTGCGTAGGTCACTGCTCCCGGACCTCTTCGTCGGGCACTGTTCGCTGACCTCTTCTGCGGTCACTGCTCCTCGCGCCGGCCTCCGCCCCGGTCGCTTCTCGAGCTTCTTCCGGTACCGTCCGCGTCCGGGGTACCTCTTCTGCGCAAGGTCGCTTCTTGCGCTCTTCTTCTGTTCGCGGTGGCGTCCTTTCGCCACTTGGTGTGCACACTGCGCACTTACTCCAGTCACTCAGAAACTGGCTGCCTGGATCGGCGTCTTCAAACTTTGCCATCCAAGTGCGTTGCTCACTGCTGTTGCTCACTGCTGTCATCACTCCTGCGGCGACTACCCCTGGCCAGTAGGCGTCACCGCACTTCACGCAACCTTGGCAGCCGGTCCTTTTGAGAATGTCCTTACAGGCGCACTTGTAGATGTCTGCCACCTCAGCGTGGGCAATGGCACAGTTTGTCCACTTTGCTTTAATGTGTCCTAGCTTTCCCAGAGCTGCTGTGCATTGCATCTGTCCCCTTTGCCTTCTTTCTTTTCCTTCACTTACGCAGCCTGGATCTGCCTCTCTCTCTGTGCCTCCTCTTTATGCCTCAGTGTCCTTCCCTGTGTCCCGGCGCTGTTGCACTCCCTGTTTCCTCCTCCTGATTGTCCTTTGGTGCAATATTGCCACCGGGCCACTAGATGGCAGTGTTGCTCTCTTTTCCCTCAGCCTCGGAAGCTTTCCACATGCTGCGGGCTTCGTGCTTTGTGTCAAGGACCTTGCTCCCAGTGCTTCTTGCAGGACGCTGGGATTCCTGCCATGCCTCCCCAGGTACACCCTTTTTACTTGAGTGTCCTTCCTTTAATCTGGACAGCGCTGCCACTGATCATCGCTCCGGGCATTGCGGTTCCAGTCTTTTCTCATGCTCACACACGCCCTGGGCACTCACGCTGTCCTCACTAACCTGCCCAGCAGCGCTCCGATCGGCCCCCCAGCAGCTTCACACACGCTGCGGGCCTCACTTTATTGCCTCCTTGCTCTCGCGGCCGCAACTGCCGCTCTCTTTCACTCTCTCTTCTCCCCTGGCTGCACCGAAACTTCTCAGCAGGCGGGCGCGGCCGGGTCTCTCTGGGCGGGGCACTGACACCTCCGGCTGCTCTCCTTCACGCATGCAGCCGGAGGCTCTCTCATCGGGCGATCGCCCCCCAACCACCAGGCAGCCTCGCCAGGCATACGCAGGCGGCTGGACACCACCGGAGGACTCTGGCTTCCCCCCGGTGAGTCACTTTCACTTCTCCCGCCGGCCCCCAACCAGACGCTGTCTCTTTTCCCAGCTTCACCCCCACCGCAGCAGCCTGTCACAGTTCACGCGCTGTGCGCGGGGGGGGGCAGGAGTCGCTGCCGGAGACTGCGGACTTAGCTCCAACACAGTTCCCCTCCGGGATGGTCCTTTTCTCTCCTCCACCCCACCGCCGCAGCCTCACTCCTCACACGCTGCGTGGGGTGGGAGGTTCGCGCTACTCCCAGGGCTGCGCACTTTTGTTTATAGGCATTGGGCACGGTTCATTCTTCTTTGCCCCCATGTCCCGCAGCCAGGGCTCACCTTCGCCCGATGTCCGATCAGGCCTCACACCCCTCGTGGCAGTTTTGCGGCGGCGGCCGGCATCTGCTCAGTCCGGCCTCGCTCGCCTTGCGCTTCCAACTTCACGGGGCTTTCTTCGTGCCGGAGGGCACCATGGCAGCTTCTTCAACGCGGGGTGGGCTCCCGCTCAACTCTTACACCCCTGGGGCTCTTCTCACGCCCGCGGACTGTCGGGCACATCCATCGCTTCGGCGCAGGGGACACAGTACAGTCTATGCAGGCACTGCAGGATCGGGGTGGGCTCCCGACCTCCTCACCTTCACCCCGGGGCACTTCACACTCCCCCGCGGGTCTTCACTTCTGTGCGGGCTCCCGAACACCGTCTTCACGCCTGGGGCTCTTCACATGCCCCGCAGGCGATCAGGCGCTTCTCACGCCTGCTCCAGGGGGTGCCCTCGACACGGGCCACACTCTCCCCCTCAACACCTTCAAAAAGGTGGCTGCACATGCGGGATTAGCCCGCTCGTCGCCAATGTAATGGTCTCATGCTGGGCAATAGGTCCACATGCAGATCATAATGATGGACACAGACACCAAGGGTTACTGGGTAGCAATGGCCACGAGCACGTGCGCTCGGCCCCTTTTATTGTCAGGGTCACCTGACTGGTGACGCCTGTGAGGGGTGGGTGTATAGTGTGGTTGAGGCACAATGCAAAACACTAGACCGGTGATCAGGCGATCACTACATCTGGGATGATGCATTAGGCCACCGGTGTGAAGCATCTAGCAGGGAAGGCCCTCCTGCTTGCAGAGTGCACATGCAGATGGCAGCACAGTAGGCACCTTACCGCTCCGGGCATGCTCTCTCCTGGATTAGGGTCGGCGTGGAATCTCAGCAGGTGACTGGGCCCCTCTAATCACGGGAGTCCTCCAAGGCTCCTTCAGGCGCAGCTCCCCCCTGAATCTTCTGTGTGTGGGCCAGAGAGGTGCAGGTCGACAAGAATCTGCGGGCTGCTGCGATCTTTCCCTGCGGCGGTGTCAATGTTGTGTGTTCCGCCAGCACCAAAGTCCATTCAGGCCCCGCTCCACCGCAGCCAGGCCGGTGGGCCAGCGGGCTAGTAATGGGGCACGCGGCCGTGGGCGGGTGACTTCTCTATGCCCACAAGGTCAGCGAGTAGACGCCCGCGAGGTGAAGCCCTCACTGTGGGAGGCTCACGGCCGCGGTGCACAATGTCTCTGCAGAGTTCCTCTTGTCCCCGGGTCCGGCAAGTGTCTGCCCCAGGTGCCCCTTCTGGTACGCCGATCACTACAGCTGGGGCCCCCGCGGGGGGCACAGGGTGATGTGTGGCACGATGAACTTGTGGGGCGCCATAGTGCCCTCCACGCAGCAGCGGGGCCCATCCAAGGCCGCACGGTGCCACTGGTCCCCGAGACCCAACGAGGGCTCAGAGAAAGCAGGAGGGGCGATGGCGCAGGAATACCGGCCCCACCGAGGAGGTGTCAAATGACGGCCGCAACTCAGGTATTTGACGGATTAAGGGGTTAGCAGCGGAGCGGCACTAAAGTGCGACCGGCATGTTGGACTGCTTGGCCACGCAGCCGTGACTGCTTTAATTGTAGTAATATATATAGAAATATTCAATGTTCAGTGGGCTTCCAAGACCTTTTGCGCCCTGTGCCACTCCACCTGCTGCAGCATTCAAATCATGACCCTAGTGTCTGATAAGTAAATACGCTTGTGACTACTTCTTTAGAAGTAAAATATAGTAATAATAGGTGTTCAGTGGTTTTCATAGACCTTTTTGCCCCTGTGCCACAGCACCTGCTGCACCATTCAAATCATTGCCCTAGTGCCTGCAAGGTAACTGCACTTGCGACTGCTTGTGTGGTAGTAAAATATAGCAATAATCAGTGTTCAGTGTGTGTCCTAGAGCTTTTGGCCCCTGTGCCACTGCATCTGCTGCACCATTCAAATCATAGCCGTAGTGCTTTTAAGGTAATTGCAAGTGCGACTGCTTGTTTAGTAGTAAAAATATAACAATAAGCTGTGTTCAGTGGGTTTCCTACACCTTTTGGTCCCTGTGCCATTGCACCTGCTGTACCATTCAAATCATGGCCCTGACGCCGGCAAGGTAAGTGCACTTGTGATTGCTTATTTAGTAGTAAAATATACTAATAATTGGTGTTCAGTGGGTTTCCTAGAACTTTTGGCCCCTGTGCCACTGCACCTGCTGCGCCATTCAAATAATGCACCTAGTGCCTGCACGGTAACTGGACTTGTGAGTGCTTGTTTAGTAGTAAAATATAGCAATAATCAGTGTTCAATAGGTTTCCAAGAGCTTTTGGCCCCTGTGCCTCTGCACCTGCTGCACCATTCAAATCATAGCCCTAGTGCCTTTAAGGTAATTGCACTTGTGACTGCTTGTTTAGTAGTAAAATATAGCAATAATCGGTGTTCAGTGCGTTTCCTACAGCTTTTGGTCCCTGCCCCACTGCGCCTGCTGCACGGGGCAAATCATGTCCCTAGTGCCTGCAAGTTAGCTGCCCTTGTAACTGCTTGTTTAGTAGTAAAGTATAGCAACAATCGGTGTTCATTGGGTTTACTAGAGCTTTAGGCCCCTGTGCCACTGCGCCTGCTGCACTAGTCAAATCATATCCCTAGGGCATGCAAGGTAACTGTACTTATGACTGCTTGCTTAGTAGTAAAATATAGCAATAATCAGTGTTCAGTGCGTTTCCAACACCTTTTGGCCCCTGTGCCACTGCACCTGCAGCACTAGTCAAATCATGACCACAGTGCCTGCAAGGTAACTGCACTTGAGACTGTTTGTTTGGGAGTAAAACATACCCAAGTTAGACAACCCTTAGCATGCCCCCATCATCAGGGCAAGTCAAAAAATGGCACCTGCAAAACACTCTCCTTGCAGGAGAGTGGAACAGGTTCAACATGCGCCCTATCTCCAAACATTTCAAAGAAAATGACACAAAGGGGAGTCACTCCACACCCACTATGGGAGGAGCTGAAGGTCACCATCAGGGGAGCACTTATTTTACAGCTGCGTCTACCAATAAGGACAGGGCAACCAAACATGCAACACTGGAGGAACAAGTTAGGACCCTGGAAAGGGAGCATAAAACAAGGGGGGCCTTCAAAGACCTTGCATGGCTCCAAGCATCTCATGCCCAACTACAGATCCTGGACACAGACCACATGGAATACGCTCTCCTTAGACTTAGGCAACAATATTATAGGCGGAGAAATAAAGCAAGGAGACTCTTGGCATGTAAACTATGGACGTGTACCTCTGCGACTCATACATTCAATACATTCAGGAGCTGGGGCATTGAATACAATGAATAGAGAGATAGAACAGGCATTTTGTGATTTCTATACAACCTTACATGCAGAGGAGGTGTTCAGGGGTCCTGCCATAGAGACACTGTTGGACTCTATCCCTATCCCAAAGCTCCCGGGAACACCAAGCTGGGTCCTGGGAATGCCAATAGTGGTGGATGAGGTTGTTGCAGCTATTCCGAGGCTGAAACTTCAAAAATGTCATGAACCTCACGGCTACACAGCCCTGTTCTACAACAACTTTTGTAGAGAACGGACATGATCTCGGTGACACTATTTAACGTAGTGGGTAGAACAGGGGAGGTTACCGACACAATGCATGATGCAGTCATTGCTATTCTGCCGAAATCCGGTAAGGATCCATAGCTTTGCTCCTCTTACTGCCCAATATCTTTACTGAATATTGATGCTAAACTACTAACCAGCATCCTAGTCTATCGGCTGGGTGGATACATGCAATCCCTGGTCGAGCCAGATCAGTCTGGTTTCATACCAAGCCGTACAAGCACAGACAAAACCAAACAGATTTATTTATTTATATTTTATTTTACAAAGTTTTATATAGCGCTGAGATGTTTTATTATCGATTGATGTGGGAAGAGCATTTGACCAGGTCCACTGGCCCTTTTTAAGAGCAGTGATGGTCAGTATGGGGTTGGACCCAAGATTTATCACCTGGGCCTTCAGTGGCTACACGGCACGATTTAGAGTCAATGGATCACTGGCCTCTCCAATATGGATCAATTGGGGGTTCAGGCAAGACTGTTCACCCTTCTCTTTGTGCTATGCATGGAACTCCTGTCAATCACACTTAGAAGAAATATGGAGGTCAAGGCGGTGACCGTGGGTCAAACAGAGCATAAGCTATACCTCTATGCTAATAAGGTCTTGCTAACCTTGTCTGATCCGGAGGTATCCCTTTTGGTCGTGTTGTTCAAAATGCAGCGTTTTGGTGAAGTCTCTGGCTTTAAAATAAATACCCATAATTCCTAGTTACTGGGCCGGTTCCTGTCCTTAGCAGCCCAACAGAGGCTGCAAGCTCGGCTCCCATTTCTCTGGGCGAAAGACAGCATATGCTATCTAGGTATACATATTACCCCCCACCGCTCACAAAACATCCAAAGATAATTACAGATGTCTAATCTACCAGCTGAATGCGGGCTTTCCGACGTGGCACGGAATGAGACTGTCCTGGTTGGGTCGCGTTGCAGCCTCCAAAATGACTGCTCTATCGAGATTTTTATTCCTAGCTCAATTGATACCATTACTTTCCCCTTAAGGCACACTACTGGGTATTCGGCAACTTTTCAATAATTTCTTATGGCAGGGAAGCGCTCTATATTGGCGGCCTAACAAATGCATCGACCAATAGCAGAGGGTGGACTGGAAGTCCCCCGTATCACCAATTACTATTACGCAACCCTGGTCTGCTATGTGTTCGAATGGCATAGGGCAGAAAGCAAAAACACTGATTCTTCATGGACCAATCAATAGCGGGGATGCACATCTGGAAACCTCTGTTGGTGCCTTAATAATACCGGCGGCGGGGGTGGACTCCTCTCCAATCACCAGAGGGCTAACAGCAGCCAGGGATAGGGGAGAAATACTTAGAGGATTGGCAACTATCCCCTCACCCTAGCACTAATATTTGGTAACCCTGACTTTACTCCAGGCCTCAAGGAGGATACCTTTGCAAAATGGCAACAGGCAGTATGTAAAAGGAGAGGGGATCTTTTTGATCTCGATGGGCTTAAACCCCTTGAGTGACTTAAGACAGACTTTGGCATCCACGAAAGGGGGCAGTTTCAATATTATAAAATTTGCCACTGGCTCTCTAATCCTGTTATTAAAAAGGGCGCTGGCCACCTAACACATGCCGGAGAGGTTGTGGGAACACTGTTGCACCTGCTTTGGCATTGTCCTAGGCTCACTAAATACTGGAAAGGAGTTTTGAACGACCTAGACATCATATTTCATAACATGATCCTAATACTTCCAGCATATGTCATTCTGGAGGTCGAAGATCACCTTTCCTTCCTCCTTCAATCCATGAGAGGCAAACTAATGTCAATTCTCTTATGTGCTGCCAAACAAGTGATTTTGGGGGCCTGGGGCACCACTACCCCACCAGATCACCGACAGTGGCTGTATAATTTATGGGACCTGATGGGCATGAGAAAAATCTCCACATAACTCGAACACAAGAGAAACGACTTTCCAAGGCACTGGAAGTCTTGTTTAAAGTTTCTCTCTTTGGAGTTCAGGGAACTGACTTGACCCCGCTACCAACAGGTATGAAGACGGACCACTAAAGTGGGCGGGAAACATAGACATCGCCAACTCACCCATTAACACCAGCTGTGGGATATCACTAGGGCATATTTGCGTCAGAGACCAGAGTGTGGCAGCCAGTTGGGGGGGGGGGAATCAGTGGGCGTTGGAGGCGGTTTAGCACTTATTTTGGTTATATGTTTCATTAGTTCACTTTCAACTTACCTTCCGGCCAGGTGGTTGTAGGCGGTGTATTTTTATTGTTGTTCCAATGAAACTAAATCAAACAAAAGTGACACAAAAAAAGCATATTTATGAATAATGCCTGAATGCCACCCAAGAAGCCTGAGGATCGAATTGACGTGTGGTGCTATAGCACCATGCTCGTGCCAACCATTTTGCCTAAGCAGTCTGTTGTGTTCAGGCCTGACCAGATAACATACTTGGCCACACCCTGGCCATACTGGCACAAAATCCGTCGAGGACTGCACGCAAGATCCCCACCACAGTCCAATAATGCATGGGAGTACCTTTCCAGTAAACAGCTGGAACTGACTGACCTGGGGGCGAGGCTAGCAGAACAAAGCATCCTCTTCCCAAATGCCTCAATTCTTTTTGACTCTCCGTACAGGAGGGTAGTGGGAAAAGAACTGAAGGTTTAACACAGCTATTGGAGGCCAGTCGAGCAGACTCTCAGGAATAGGGTATTCTGTTAGGAAGGCAGGGTCACCCCAAGGAGTGCCACTTGTGTTTAAAGGTGGACAAGAACAGGGCTTGATCTAAGTGCCCATGAGGGTATCTATCAGGACCTCGTAGAATGGCAGTAAGGGTTCAGATAAGGCATGTCCGGGTTGCAACACCCCTGTGAGGACATTAGTTTTCACCTCAACTAAAAGAAATTGTAAATCCAAAACTATGGCTGCCTGTCTGATGACCATGGTGAAAGTAGACTCTTCCCCTGTGTCAGGGGAAGTGTCCAGCCCGCTGGCCTCTTGCAGGTCCATATAAAAATTGTCATTGTCATATTGTAAGGAGAATTTGTCGCCACATTCATCATTGCCAAATGTTGGTTGGCTCTGCTCAGAGTCCAATCCAAATAGCTGTAGGAGTACTGGAATGCAACTCCTAGACAAAGGCAGTGTCTTATCAGACAGAATGTATGTGGGCCAGGTAGGTAGGAACTGAGGGCTGCTTTGGCCGAAGTTGAGAGGGATTCGGTTCAGTGCAGGACAGGACTACTGGCTCAATTCCCTACTTTGTCGTTGGCGGTCTAGGTACTGGCGTTGACACAGCAGGAACCGCCATGGATCGTGTTGCCAGGTGTTTAGTCGGTTTCGGATTTGGAGCTGAACCTGTGGGAGATTTGAAGGGCCCAGGCGGCGCTGAGGGCAGACCTGGAATCAGGTCCTGAATTGGCTCCTCAGTCAGGGGGCCAGGATTGAGACCACAGATCACCTTGATGTCCTGATGTCCTCGCAGCTTCTCAGACAGAGAGTGGTGAGGTTGAGATGAGGCCTTCTTGAACTTCTTGTGTCTTTTTTGACTTCGACTTACCGGAAGACTTGGAATGCACCAAAGACATGTCACGAGACCAGCCCCAACAAAGGAAGCAGGTCCATGACTTTGAGCAGGAATGGCCTTTACGCGACTTCTTTCAGTGATTGGCAATGTACATCTTGGCTACACAGTCCCGGATCACATTCAAGAGCATTAGGGGACACACCTCACATTTAAAAAAAAAATTTACGGAGTTTTATATAGCGCGAACTTGACCCGAAGATATCAGGTATCAGAGCGCTTTACATAGCACCAGTTTCGTTACATGAGGACGTATTCATTTTTTTGGGTTTTTGTTAGGCACAGGGAGATTAAGTGATTTGCCCAGAATCACAGCATGTTCAGCGTCATTGCCGAGACTCGAACCCAGTTCCCCAGATTCGAGGTCGACTGCCCTAGCAGTTAGTCCAACTCCTCTCCCCGTGACTTGAATTTGTGGACTGACCCCCAAACACCAGAGACACCAGTAACACACGTCGTGGGGATCTGTCACAGACATCTGTTAACTATAAGGCGTAAACCCTGCCGTTTTAGAAAGGAATTTAGAAGGAAAAACCAACTGATGAGAAAAATGTAGGCACCAGCTTCAGATCCATGTATAAAAGAGCAGAAAGAAAGAAACTGAAGTCAGCGCGCTAGGGCGATGCCTATATGTGGCTCCAATCGTTATTTCCGTTCCATGTACTTGCGTGCATGAGCTATGCTGAAAATCTCCTGAATCCAGTCTGGTGCCTGGGGATATTCTACAGATGAGGAATCTGCAATTAGAAGTATCCATCAGAAATTGCAATTAAGTTACAGACACCTGCAAAGCCATGTAAGTAATCACAGTTGTTTCGTTTCAAAATCTTTATTCGGCTATCAAAAAAAAAAAAACAGCCATAAAAGTATAAATAAATAGCACATCTAAAACAGTTAAAAACATTTGATACAGCACACAATTAGAATTACAGTTATAAAATTCATTGCATTTGTTGCACTATAGCATGATACTTTTCCTCGCATTAATTGATTTCAAAATAAATAGGACAGCATTATAGCATATAAAAGGATCATGTAAAGTTGCTAAAAATTCCATTGCTACTTTGTATGACCTAATGTTCTGTGCAACAAACAGTGGTTTAAGATAAAAACACCTAAAATTCTTGTAAAATGTACAAAACAATAGAAAGTGCAGTGTGCTTTGTTTACTTCTACTGTCACAGGGGCAAGGAGCCGCATCAGGTGGGCGGGACTTCATAGTTGGAAAGGCAACTAGATAGTGCACAATACCACATCTCATTCTTATCAGCACGAAACGATGCTGCACATTGGTCACATATGATAAATAATAATTTCCTCCAGATTCAAAGATTTATACATGGCGACCGTTGATTTATTCCGCTCGTCCATCGATTGACAATCCAGTCTGTGCCGGAGAAAAGCTTCTTTGATAGTTTTCTTGGTTAGAGACAATACTTTTGTGGGGTCCGACCAAATAGATATATTAAACAACTTTACGAAGGAGGAATTAACATACAGTAGCAAGGGAATACTTGATCTATCTTTCAGGGTTAAACAATCTATAATAATTCATATAGTAAAAGCAGTTTCTTCCTTGTCCCATAGTGAGGCCCACATTAACAATGGTCTAACCAATAAAAGATCCTCTAAAAACTTTAGTCCTAACTCATGATTGTTAGACCTGGCATCCTTGGTGTGGGTCTCCCTTCCATTTTTCACTATGCCTGTTGTTGACCTGTTTTTGCTGGTATAGATGCTTTGGGCACTTTGCCACTGCTAATCAGTGCCAAAGTGCAAGTGCTCCCTATGATAAAATGATGTATGGATTAGTGACTCCATGTTTGGCCTATTTGATTCACTGTCAGACCCTAGTACAGTGCACTGTTTGTGCCCAGGGCTTGTGAGTCAAATGCTGCTGGTGGGCTTGCAGCACTGGTTGTGCCACCCACAGGAGCAGCTTGTAAAGTGTGTCTCAGGCCTGCCATTGCAGAGCCTGTGTGCAGTCTGGTACTGCCATGTCGACTTGGTAAGTGCACCCACTTAGCAGTCCCCAAACTTTCCCTTTCCTGCATACTAGTCACCCCTAAGGTAGGCCCTAGGGCAGGGTGCATTGTATGTGTAAGGTAGGACATGCCCTGGTGTGTGTGGCATGTCCTGATAGTGAATTACAGCCAATTTCGTTTTTCACTATGGCAAGGTTACCTGTCCCCAAAGGCCAGAATGGGCAATTTGATTATAACATCTTATAATCCTAACTGATCCAGGGAACATGGTAGACAAACGAATTTAGTATGCCTGAACTCAGAATGATAAAATACATCTTTTAGTGAAGTTGGTTTTAACATTCTGTGTTTGAAAATACCACTTTTAGAAAGTAGGTATTTTCTTGCCTAACCATCCAGCCTGCCTCTGCTAGCTTGTGTATTGTGTGTCTGGGTTTGTCAGTGACAGGGGCTGGGGGACTCCAGGAGACAGGGTGAGTCAGCACAGGGCTGAATAGACCTCTCTGCATGTAGAGTGGTGGGAGGAGTGGCAGCTGGGTCTGAATAGGGCTGTGTCTGCCTTCCACAATGCTGGCTCCACCTCCTGTGGTGCGTCTGATGTACCTGGCCCACACTGACAAAGGAAGAAGGTGTGCACTGGCAGAATGCACCCAGAACTGGTTTGGACTAGGTACAGGACCCTCTGCCTTCAGAGGACAAAGGATTTATGGGTATAAATACTGGGGCCCAGACCCCAAGACTTTAGATCACTTCTGGAACAAACAAGACAAACCTTTGCTAAGGAGAGGAACCAGAGAAGCTGAAGGAGGAGACTATCCCTATGCTGTGTGCTGTTTGAGGGATTGGCCTGCAGAGGTTGCCTGATTGCCAAAGAAAGGAGAAAGGAACTTTGTGCTACTTTCATCATCTTGCAGAACATCTCCAAGGGCTTGAAGATTGAGCTTGCCTCCTGCTGAAGTCTCAGGAACACAAGACTTCACCAACCAGCTCCCCTGAATTCCCTTGCTGGGAATGTGAAGTGCCTACTGTTGTGTTGGGCCTTCTGAGAGACTGCGTGTCGCTGGGAGCTGGAAGTGCGACTCACGAGGGAGAAGCGTGTCGCCGCCGCAGCCGCTGTCGTCGCATCACCGAGAAAGCGTGCCGCCGCTGCCGCTATCGCATCACCGAAGCGCCTCGCATCACCGGAGAAGAGTGTCGCCGTCGCATCACCGGAGAAGCGTGTCGCAGGGCCTGTCACGGCTCAGAAGATTCACCGAGTCGCCGCACAGCCGTCGGGCGTGCACGCATCACCCCCTGAGTGTCGCATCAAGAGGAAGACGCCATTTTGTTTCATTGCACCGGATCGTCATCACATCACGGCGCTGCGGGTCGCATCGCCACAGAAGCGCAGTAAGAAACCGACGCAGCACCTCCCCACGCGGTGAAGAACCGATGCATCACCTCCTCTCCGGTAAGGAACCAACGCATCACCGTCCCCTACGCACCAGTAGGGAACCGACGCATCACCTCCCCCGGAGCAAGGAACCGACGTATCACCGTTCTTGCGTGTAAGGAACCAACGCATCACCTTTCCTGCAACTCTTTTGTTTGTATCGCGTTACGCATCCAAAGGTACATTGAACGTTGAGTGTCGCATTTACCATCTTTATTGAACTGATCCATTTTTCTACCATTGACAGTCATATTTTTAATAGTGTATTGTGGATTTTTGTCGTTTTGGGTCTTGTGTTAAGTCTATATAAAAATTCTTATTTTTATAATACAACCTGTGTGGTGTCCATCTGTAGTGTTGTCACTGGGTTACTGTATGTGTTCACAAATGCTTTACACACTGCCTCTGAGATAAGCCTGCCTGCTCGTGCCAAGCTACCAAGGGGGTGAGCAGGGGTTATTTTAGTAGTGTATCCCCCTTACCCTGACTAGAAGCAAGGGTCCCTATTTGGACAAAGGTACCTACCTCTGCCAACTAGAGACCCCAGTTCTAACATTGGTGGTCAGCGGTGAGGATTCTGGACTTGCATTTGTGACTCATATACAGTAATTGGTGTACACTACTAGTGAGTGCAGACCAAACGCAACCACTTACATTTTGGTAGATTGTTTTTTCCTGGGATTTCTATTTTTGCCAAGTACTGCCAAGTTTCACCATGAGCAAAACAGCGTCCATCCCATCTGTTGATTTTGATTTTGAGGAAGAGAAATTGGAAAGTTACACTGTGAAACAGCTGAAGCACTTCTGCAGGAAATTTAAAGTTGCTATGACCGGTCTCTCCAAGAAGGATGAGTTCCAAAAGGCACTGAAGGCCTGGGTGGAAGCAAGAAGCACCCCTGAGCATGTGGAAGAGCAGGAGGAGGGGGCTGAGAATGCAGAAGGGCAGCTAGATGGGCTATTGGGTCCAGGGGGGAGGAAAGCACCTTCCCCAGCAGGTAGCAGTGTTTCTTCCAAGGGCCTGTCCCCAGGAGAGCTGGAGGACAGGGAGAGAAGTAGGATGCATGAAATGGAGCTGACCAAGCTTAAGATGGGTGGGCAGTTAGAATTGGAAATTAAGAAATTGGCCCTAGAGGAAAAGAGGATGCAAATGGAGCATGAGAGAGGTTTGAGGGAGTTGGAGTTGAAAGCTAGGAGCTTAGAGATTACTCCCTCTGGTGGCAGCACACCGTCCATGCCTGTTGAAGCAAGGGTGTATATACCTAAAGATGTGGTCAAAGAGTTTTATAAGAATGATGACATTGCGCAATGGTTTAAAGCCTATGAGGTAGCTATGAACTCACACCGGGTCCCTGAGAAGGATTGGGGAGCGGGGTTGTGGGGGCGGTTCCTTAGTGAGGGGCGGGATACCTTATTAGACTTGCCCTCTGAAGTCCACAATTCTTATGGTCATATGAAAGAAGCATTGATGTCCAGGTATGGGTTGACTCCTGAACTGTATAGGCAGAGGTTCAGGAATTGCAAAAGTTGGAGGGCAGTACCTGGGTAGAATATGTGACTTTTTTTGCAGAGCATTGGATGGTTGGGTGAAGGGTAGCAAAGTGAATGATTTTGAAGCGCTCTTTGATTTGATTGCATAGGAGCACTTGTCAGGAAATTGTTTTCCAGAGCTACGCCAGCACCTTATTGATAGTAGGCTGACTAACCCTAGGAAGCTTGCTGAGGAGGCGGACCGCTGGGTGAGCACCCGGGTCCACAAGGGTCACGTGGGAGACTCCGCCAGGGTGGGCAGGGTCCCCAGCAGAGGAGTGGGGGGGACAAGGGTAAACAGAGGGAGTTCCAGAAAGGGCCCCAAAGTAATCCCCAAGGGAACCAAGGGAAGGGTTTCCAGCCTCCCCCTGAAAAGAAGCCAGGGGCCCCGACAGATAAGCCTGTTCACAGGGGGCCCAGGACTTGCATTAAGTGTGGTCAAGTGGGCCACTGCTCCTGGGAGACTAGATGTCCCTTGCATGGAAAATCAGCACCCACTGGTGCACCACCCCGGCAGGTAGCTAGTGTAGCCCTGGGGGAGGAGATGGGTGCCCAAGGTGGGTGGGGTCCCGTAGCAATGTCCTTGGTCTCTTTAGGAGACAGTGAGATGGTCCCCAGGACCCAACTGGCTGATAACACTAAAAAATACAGGCAGTGGGTGACCATCAATGGCCAAAGGGTGGAGGCTCTGAGAGACACGGGAGCCAGTGTGACAGCTGTCAGTTGTCGGCTGGTGTCTGAAGAGCAGGTGATCCCCAATGCATTCTGCCCAGTAGTTGCCGCGGACAACTCAGAGAGCCACTGCAGAGTGGCTCAGGTTCCCTTTGAGTGGGGGGGGGGTTCTCAGGTACCTTTCAAGTAGCTTTGAGGACAGCCATGCCTGTAGATTGTCTGTTGGGCAACGATTTGGAGAGTTCACCCTGGGCAGGGGTGGAGAGAAGGTCTCATTTAGAGATGTTGGGTCTGCCTGAGTGGGCGTGCGTGACCACTCGGTCTATGGCAGCCAGTAGAGGTGTTCAAGAGGACCTGGAGCCTGAGAGGGTGGCCCAGGTACCTGCCTTGAAGAGAGGAGGCAGGGGGCGCGGGAAACCGGCCCCGTAGTTCCCACGGTCCAGGAGGAAGCCGAACCTGAGGGGGATGCTCTGGAACCTACAGGGGAGCAAGTGGCCGAACTGGGGGACCTACCTGAGCTGACCCATTGGCAGCAGGAGGGAGGCCTCTCCAGGGAGGAGTTCTGTGAGGAGCAGAACAAGTGCCCTTCTCTTGTGGGTTTGCGGCAACAGGCCACAAACCAGGCAGCAGGTGATCAGTCTGGATCACATTGGATCTACTGGGAGAATGGTCTCCTGTATAGCGAGCCTAAGGTTGCTGAGCCTGGGTCAGCCTGTGTGCTGGTGGTACCCCAGCGCTTCAGAGCCTTCCTACTGGGTTTGGCTCATGATGTGCCTTTGGCAGGACATCTGGGGCAGGGCAAGACCTTTGACAGGCTTGTCACCCACTTTTATTGGCCCCAGATGCGCAAGAGTTCAGACACTCATTGCAGGACATGTCAGACTTGCCAGGCAAGTGGAAAAAGTGAGAGGAAGCACAAGGCTCCCCTCCAGCCATTCCCTGTGGTCAGCACCCCCTTTGAACGGGTGGGTATTGACATTGTGGGGCCACTGGACCCCAAGACAGCCATGGGCAACAGGTTCATCCTGGTCTTGGTGGACTATGCCAACCGGTACCCGGAAGCCATCCCTCTTCGGACAGTGAACCCCCGTGGTGGGACGTGCACTGATGGGGATTTTCTCCCATGTGGGGTTCCCCAAGGAGGTGGTGAGTGACCGTGGTACAAACTTCATATCCAAGTATATGAAGTCTCTGTGGCAGGAGTGCGGTGTTACCTATAAGTTCACCACTCCTTACCACCCCCAATGAAATGGGCTGGTTGAGAGATTCAACCGGACCCTGAAGGGCATGATTATGGGTCTGGAAGAACCCATGAGGCGTAAGTGGGACGTCCTCTTGCCATGCCTTTTGTTTGCTTACTGTGAGGTGCCACAGAAGTCCTTAGGGTTCAGTCCCTTTGAACTGCTCTATGGTCACCCGGTAAGAGGACCTCTGAGTCTGGTGAAAGAAGGCTGGGAGAAAGCTCCCAGTAAACCTCCCCAGGATGTATTTAGCTACATGCTGGCCTTTAGAAACCAGACTAGGCGATTCAGACAGCTCGCTGAGGCGAATCTGGAAGCCAGCCAGGAGGAAATGAAACGGTGGTATAATCAGAATGCCACTCTGATCGAGTTTCAGCCTGGGCAGAAAGTGTGGGTCATGGCCCCCGTGGAGCCTTGCGCGCTCCAGGATAAGTGGACCGGACCATTTGAGGTGGTGGAGCGCAAGAGTGAAGTAACCTACCTGGTGGACTTGCGATCTCCCAGGAACCCTTTGCGGGTCCTACATGTCAACCGCCTAAAGTCCCATTTTGAGAGGTCCGAAGTGGGCATTCTCCTAGCAACAGATGATGGGATGGAAGAGGAGACAGAACCTCTTCCTGACCTCCTGTCTGCAACAGAGCAAGATGGGTCAGTGGAGGGTGTGAACCTCTCTAACTCCGTGACACCTGAGCAGCAGGAACACTGTCGCCAACTGTTGGGACAGTTTCCTGACCTGTTTTCCCTGATTCCTAGTGTCACTGATTGGTGCGTCCATGATGTGGACACTGGGGACAGTCCTCCTGTCAAGCACAAGGCTTACAGAGTGACTGACAGGGTGAGAGCTTGCATCAAGGAGGAGGTCTCCAAGATGTTTGCATTGGGGGTGATTGAGTCCTCTCACAGCCCTTGGGCCAGCCCAGTGGTCTTGGTCCCAAAGGCTGCTGCGCCTGGTGCCACGCCCGAACTCCGGTTCTCTGTGGACTACAGAGGACTCAATTCAGTCACCAGGACTGACGCGCACCCCATCCCGAGAGCTGATGAGCTCATTGATCGGTTAGGGGCTGCCCGCTACCTCAGCACGTTTGACTTAACGTCTGGGTACTGGGAGATCGCCTTGACTGATGGGGCCAAAGAGAGGTCAGCATTCTCCACACCAGATGGGCACTACCAATTCTGGGTTATGCCCTTTGGGATGAAGAATGCCCCTGCCACCTTTCAGAGGTTGGTCAACCAGGTGTTTGGTTGGACTGGAAGATTTCAGTGCCGCCTACCTGGATGACATCGCAGTGTTCAGCGCCAGTTGGGAAGAACATCTGCGCCACCTTTGGGAAGTGTTGATGGTGCTGCGGAGGGCAGGCCTCACGATCAAGGCGAGTAAGTGCCAGATCGGGCAGGGTTCCGTGGTGTACTTGGGACACCAGGTGGGGAGCGGCCAGGTGGTGCCCCTACAGCCCAAGATTGATACCATTCTGGCTTGGGAACCCCCCAAGACCCAGACAGAGGTGAGAGCCTTTCTAGGACTCACCGGGTATTACAGGAGATTTGTCAAGGGGTATGGCAGCATCGTTGCACCCTTGACAGAGCTGACTTCCAGGAAGCAGCCCAAGAGAGTGATTTGGACTGACACCTGTCAGAGAGCTTTTGACGCCTTGAAGACTGCCATGTGCACGGCCCCTGTGCTTCAGGCGCCCAACTTCTCAAAATAATTTGTTGTTCAAACAGACGCTTCAGAGCATGGTGTAGGGGCTGTTCTGGCACAGTTAAATGAGGAGGGCCTAGACCAACCTGTAGCCTTCATCAGTAGGAGGTTACTTCCACGGGAACAGAGGTGGAGTGCTATTGAGCGTGAGGCATTTGCTGTGGTCTGGGCGCTGAAGAAGTTGAGACCATACCTGTTTGGGACTCACTTCCAGGTTCAGACAGACCACAGGCCCCTCAGATGGTTGATGCAGATGAGGGGTGAGAATCCAAAGCTGTTGAGGTGGTCCATTTCCCTACAGGGGATGGACTTTACGGTGGAACACCGCCCTGGTACAGAACACGCCAATGCTGATGGTCTGTCCAGATTTTTCCGCCTTAGTGATGAGAACTCCCCAGAGGTAGGATAGTTCTCCCCACATTTCAGCTGGAGGGGACACGTGTTAGACCTGGCATCCTTGGCGTGGGTCTCCCTTCTATTTTTTCACTATGCCTGTTGTTGACCTGTTTTTGCTGGTATAGATGCTTTGGGCACTTTGCCACTGCTAATCAGTGCCAAAGTGCAAGTGCTCCCTATGATAAAATGATGTATGGATTAGTGACTCCATGTTTGGCCTATTTGATTCACTGTCAGACCCTAGTACAGTGCACTGTTTGTGCCCAGGGCTTGTGAGTCAAATGCTGCTGGTGGGCTTGCAGCACTGGTTGTGCCACCCACAGGAGCAGCTTGTAAAGTGTGTCTCAGGCCTGCCATTGCAGAGCCTGTGTGCAGTCTGGTACTGCCATGTCGACTAGGTAAGTGCACCCACTTACCAGTCCCCAAACCTTCCCTTTCCCGCATATTAGTCACCCCTAAGGTAGGCCCTAGGGCAAGGTGCATTGTAAGTGTAAGGTAGGACATGCCCTGGTGTGTGTGGCATGTCCTGATAGTGAATTACAGCCAATTTCGTTTTTCACTATTGCAAGGCTACCTGTCCCCATAGGCCAGAATGGGCAGTTTGATTATAACATCTTATAATCCTAACTGACCCAGGGAACATGGTAGAAAAACGAATTTAGTATGCCTGAACTCAGAATGATAAAATACATCTTTTAGTGAAGTTGGTTTTAACATTCTGTGTTTGAAAATACTACTTTTAGAAAGTAGGTATTTTCTTGCCTAACCATCCAGCCTGCCTCTGCTAGCTTGTGTATTGTGTGTCTGGGTTTGTGAGTGACAGGGGCTGGGGGACTCCAGGAGACAGGGTGAGTCAGCACAGGGCTCAATAGACCTATCTGCATGTAGAGTGGTGGGAGGAGTGGCACCTGGGTCTGAATAGGGCTGTGCCTGCCTTCCACAATGCTGGCTCCACCTCCTGTGGTGCGTCTGATGTCCCTGGCCCACACTGACAAAGGAAGAAGGTGTGCACTGGCAGAATGCACTCAGAACTGGTTTGGACTAGGTACAGGACCCTCTGCCTTCAGAGGACAAAGGATTTATGGGTATAAATACTGGGGCCCAGACCCCAAGACTTTAGATCACTTCTGGAACAAACAAGACGAACCTTTGCTGAGGAGAGGAACCAGAGAAGCTGAAGGAGGAGACTATCCCTATGTTGTGTGCTGTTTGAGGGATTGGCCTGCAGTGGTTGCCTGATTGCCAAAGAAAGGAGAAAGGAACTTTGTGCTACTTTCATCATCTTGCAGAACATCTCCAAGGGCTTGAAGATTGAGCTTGCCTCCTGCTGAAGTCTCAGGAACACAAGACTTCACCAACCAGCTCCCCTGAATTCCCTTGCTGGGAATTTGAAGTGCCTACTGTTGTGTTGGGCCTTCTGAGAGACTGCGTGTCGCTGGGAGCTGGAAGCACGACTCGAGGGAGAAGCGTGTCGCCGCCGCAGCTGCTGTCGTCGCATCGCCGAGAAAGCGTGCCGCCGCTGCCGCCATCGCATCACCGAAGCGCCTCGCATCACCGGAGAAGAGTGTTGCCGTCGCATCACCGGAGAAGCGTGTCGCAGGGCCTGTCACGGCGCAGAAGATTCACCGAGTCGCCGCACGGTCGTCGGGCGTGCACGCATCGCCCCCTGAGTGTCGCATCAAGAGGAAGACGCCATTTTGTTTCCTTGCACCGGATCGTCATCGCGGCGCTGCGGGTCGCATCACCACAGAAGCGCAGTAAGAAACCGACGCATCACCTCCCCACGCGGTGAAGAACCGACGCATCACCTCCTCTCCGGTAAGGAACCGACGCATCACCGTCCCCTACGCACCAGTAGGGAACCGACGCATCACCTCCCCCGGAGCAAGGAACCGACGCATCACCTTCCCTGCAACTCTTTTGTTTGTATCGCGTTACGCATCCAAAGGTACATTGAACGTTGAGTGTCGCATTTACCATCTTTATTGAACTGAACTATTTTCCTACCATTGAAAGTCATATTTTTAATAGTGTATTGTGGATTTTTGTCGTTTTGGGTCTTGTGTTAAGTCTATATAAAAATACTTATTTTTATAATACAACCTGTGTGGTGTCCATCTGTAGTGTTGTCACTGGGTTACTGTATGTGTTCACAAATGCTTTACACACTGCCTCTGAGATAAGCCTGCCTGCTCGTGCCAAGCTACCAAGGGGGTGAGCAGGGGTGATTTTAGTAGTGTATCCCCCTTACCCTGACTAGAAGCAAGGGTCCCTATTTGGACAAAGGTACCTACCTCTGCCAACTAGAGACCCCCAGCTCTAACAATGATGTACAATAGTGTTTGATGCAGAGGAGGGTAGGTATAATAAGCGTTTTAAAAAACTGTTTTCTTCTATTTGCAGTGCCATGCTGTTTGCATAACTCCAGAGGCCTGACCCATAAGGGGCTGTGCTCACTCCTTTTGCTCTATAAATGGCTTTCATTTCATTGATGGGTCGATTCCCTAGTTTTGAGGAAAATTTAAAAATCCCTTGGGATGCCCTACTCATTTTCGCCCTAGTGTTTAAAACTTGTTGAGACCATGAGCCATTGCCCTTAAATAAGATACCCAAATAACAAAAAGAGTACACTGGAGTGATTGGGTTGTTATCAATAATGAATGTTTTGCAGAGTTTATGTCTGGTCCCACAGACCATGGTAAATGTTTTAGAATTGTTAATTACCATTTTCTTTTGCATCATAAAGTCTGCAAAGACATTCATCAGTCTCTTGAGGCCCACTTATGTCCGCGCTAATAATACCGCGTCATCAGCATATAACAATACAGGGATTGGGCGGCCAGCTGCCCGAGGAGCATCAGCCAGGATCATCTGTAAGTGGTTATCTACCCCATTGATAAAAAGGGAGAATAGTATTGGAGCTAGCACGCACCTCTGCCGTATACCTCGCACTACTTTGAATTTAGTTGAGCATTCTCCCCGGGGGCCAAAACGGACTTGGCTAGTTAGATTCTCATACAAACGGTAGAGAAACCCAACAATCGGCCTAGGTGCTCCCATTGTAATCAGAGTTGGCCAGAGTAAGTTATGGTCAACCAGATCAAATGCACTGCTTAAGTCAGCAAAGCATAAATAGAGTGTGCCTGACTTAGCCCTGGTGTATTTGCCAATAAGTAGCTCTAGACTGATACATTGATCAATAGTCCCGAGCCGTTTTCTGAACCCATACTGTACCAGGGATAAAATAAAGTGCTCTTGCACCCATTCCTCCAGCCTTAGTAACTGGACCCTACTCATTACTTTCAAGGAGGTGTCTAAAAAAGAAATAGGGCGGTCATTTTTTGGATCCGATTTATCCCCTTTTTTAAATATGGGTACAATGATGGATTCCCCCCATGAGGGTGGGATCATATCTATTGCGGCTGAATTAAATGCTCTGGTCAAAATAGGACCCCATAGTTCATGGGCAGATTTAAAAACGTCGACTGGCACCCCATTGGGGCCTGGGGCCCGGCCCCCGGTGCTGGCCTGTATAGCCAGATGGACCTCTTCGTTAGTGATGTTCAGGGGGAGTCGCCCCCCCTCACACAGCGGCTCCCAGTCAAGCCCTGCCACCGACTCACTACTTTTGTTAAAGATTTCGGAAAAATGAGTCACTCATCTATCACATGGAACAAAGGAGCAGAAGTCGGGGAGATCACCGTTCTTTAAAAAGGGGGCATTAACTGTATCCCAAAAAAGTTTGGTATTCTTGGTTTTCACAGAAATAGCCAGGCTTTCCAATGCTTCGGCCTGGAGTGTCTTTTTCCTAGCAACTATAGCAAATTTATACTTGTTCTGAAGGGATTTAATGGTCGATGTATCCTGTGGGGAATTAGACAGAGCATATTTAAGTGACTGTAGTGCTTTTGTGCAAGTGATATCAAACCATCCCCTTCTATTGTTCCCTGATGTATTTGGGAACTTAGTTAAAAGTGACTTAATAGAGATGGTAATGTGGGTAAAATTTTCAATCATTATATTTGGAGCAATTTAGACACTACTACTTTCTGCAAAATCGTATAAGGATCAACGCCCAACCACTTGATTCTTACACCATTTACCCTGGTAGGATTAATACTATTTACTAGATGGAATGAGGCCTGCCTTTGGCCCCAGAAAAAGAACAGTAGTGTAAGTAAATTGTGGTCACTAAAAATTGAAGGTATGATACTAAGATTACCACACATATCAATGGCAGAGACAGACACCAGTACGTGATCTATAATAGAAAACGATTTTCTAGAAATAAAGGCTGGAAATTTCTCTACTAGGACCACAACAACCTCTAAGTAATTGGAGATCATATTTGGAAATAATCAGGTTTAGTACTTCCCCATACTCGCTATGACAGAAAGATGGTTTCCCTCCCCCTCCTGGTAAATATGACCACATGCCTGGGGGGTAGGTACTGCACATGCCTGAGTATTGAAGTCTCCTGCCCACACTAGTACAACATCTGTACTAATGGGAGCTAAAAAGGTTTCAAGGCCATGATCAAGAGCTGTGGCCACGCTATTACGTGTTGAATCAAAGATATTAATATAAAAATGTACAATTATCAAATCTCTTCCTCCTTTTTAGGTCGAGCATTCAAGACCTATTGTAATTTCTTATGTTGAGTTAAAGCCACCCCCCAGCTTTTGATTTGTTTGTTTCAGTGTCCTTCAAAAATCCTTGCTTGCCAGTGGTCAGTCCTGCCTCTTTATCCCTCCTTTCTCACTTCTGTTCCTCCCATGCAGCAGCGACTAAGTACTGTCTCATCACACTACAGTTATTTGTCTGTTCTCTGGGGGACTACTTTTTTTCTTGGTTTCCTGCTCTGTTTCTGTTTGCCTGTGTGTAGTTTCGGCACCATAGCTGATTACATTTAAATATGGTTTTCCTCCCTCCCACCTCCTCCTAATTTCACAGTTGTATTGGGGGTACGTCTTTCCCCATGCCTCCTTCTTCGTTGATTATATTTTTTAGGCTTTTAGCAATTTTCGATGTCGACCATCATTTGGGCTTTTTTTTAGTAGGATGTGTTTGGTTTTGGGCTTTGTTTTAAGGACGATTGGGCTTGTATTTTTTTTTATCTCGGACAGAAGGTTTTGGAACTGTTTTACTGCAATTTGAAAGTGTTTACATTGAAATGAAATTCATACTTGTAAAGCGCACTTATACCCCCAAAGAGGCGTCCTGGCGCTGTACGCATACCGCTGTGGAACCCTTCCTGGCTTTTCCCTGTGAAATGTCCACTTCTGGGCACCCCCAGGGTGAAGCCAGGCATCCCAGCGCTGTTGGGGCCGTTGTGGAGATTAAGCAAGCTATTGCCCAGAGTTGCAGAGTGGGACCCATGATTAGAATAGGCACCGAGGCGAGAATTATCAGGTCCGAGGAAATTGAGCCCAAGACCCGCCGAGGCGGGAATTGAACCCTGGTCCCGGGCCAGATCTCTGCATCAGGGTCTGCCGCTCTAACCATTGAGCCACACTGCTCCCATTGAATAATTTGAATGGATTTCGCGCAAAAACAGTTGAAGCATGCCTTGAAGACTTCAAAAATGGTTAAAGTGAACTGCATGACTTTAAGTAACAAGCATTACTATAGTTTACCTAGTACAAGTAGTCAGTACTTGTCCCAAGATGGCGGCTGCAGTTGCTGTTCTAGTTATTCATTGAAGACAAATGACCGGCTTCTGCTGCCTCCTCCCAGGCTGCACGAGGAAATCGGCAGGCTCCTCCGATTGATCATTGCGCTCCCTAATACAAGTAAGCTCACCAGCTCTTCGCTGAGAGCTACGTCTGTAGGCCTCATGCTGGCATGCGCCCAATACGCCCGTGGCCCCTGACACTTAAAGACCAATGCAGTCTGGTTAGCCTGCATGAGCGCGCAATATCTATTCATTTTTTAAATTACGACACTGGTATTGGCGTTGCCAGTGCTTAGTGACCGCAAGTTTAAGTATTGCACTGTGCATTTGCTGCAGTCCTTTGTCTGTTTCTTTTATGCAAATGTGTGGCCTTTGCATCGGAGCGGAAGAGGAAGTACAGTTGCAGTGTGGTCGTGCGAGGAGAAAGAGAAAGAGAAGGTGCTGCTGCGTCGGGCCATGCGTGGATATGGTGCTGCATTCACTAGAGAGAAGAAGAAATCATTGTTCTGCATCGTTCGATATTTTTGGTGGGGTTGTGGATGGGGAGAGACGGAAAGTAAAGGGTGTGATTTTTCGCCTCTCCTCGCCCTTTGGGGTTCTTTGCTAGTGCTGTGCTTTGTTTGAAAGGCGGGAGCGTGGAGAACGTTAGCAAACGTTGTGTAGGGCTGCAGAGCCCGTAGGCGCACGATCAAAGGCATAGCGCTGCAAAGCAATACATACTCGAGAAAATACAGCATTGCTAATGTAGAAGGCAGAAAGAAAGCAGCCAAGGGTTGCCTGCATGCCCAAACCCACACATTGTCCGCCCCAAAGTTGGTTGCAGTTCTCAAAACTTTCACATGGACATGGCAGTAGAAATTTGCGTCATTTTTACGAGGTGAAGTTTCACAGGATGTTGAGCGGACTCCTAGATTCAAACCTAGTTGTCCACTTTCAGGCCTCACCCTAATCTAACACAGAAAATGTTTTTCCAGCCCCACCCAGCAAATACAAGTTTCTGTTGGGCACTCAACTGAAATATACGGAGTCTAAATTTGTTTCTCAACTCCTTCGGTACAAAGCCCTCTAGCACCTCATTTTATGCTCTTGCTACATAAACATCCATACAATACATATGTACCAGCGCCAAGAAACCCCAGGATGTTAACGCGCTCTATACATTTGTTTGTAATATAACATTCATACTACCATAATACTTTTCTATTTAAAGCTCTCACCGAAGTGCTGTGTCGGCAGATTGCTCTTACTCAACTCATTTGCACTAATGTTTGTGGTTTATGAGGAAGATAGGTTGCTTCTGCCCATTTGATTATTTTGAAGCTGAAACATTAACATGAAGATCCGCCTTGGTGGAATTTTCACCTGTGACCTGGTAATTAGGGCAGATCTATGCAGCAGGTGCAGTAACACAATGAGCAGCATCGACAGATTCCTAGTGCCTAATTATTAAAAACAATTCTTTAATCTGCAAATGCAGACAAACTTTCACCTGGGTGGTGATTTACTACTTTTGATTATTCACTAAACTATGTATTCCTAGTAAACAGAACTAGTCACAAGTTTCCAGTTCTACTTCCAGAAATTCCTCCTGAATTCCCTCTCACCTGCTATGCATTGGGAAGACTGATGGAAAATATTTTAAACCCTTACAATACACTCTCATGAACTCTGGAAACGTGTTCTTCTACTTTATACCTTGGGTATGCATTTAGTCCTGCCTTTGTAAGGAGTAAATGAAAGGATTTGGATATCTCACCATTTCTGTGCTGGAAAGTGGTAGGAGGGGAGTTTGAGAAAACCCACAAATGTACGAAATTTATCAGGGAAGTCCCGTCACAGAAGGCCCGCTGCCCACCCCTTCAGTAGGATTTGCTCTATCAATCAATCAATGATTTATATAGCGCTGCAAATCACCTGTGAGGGTCTCAAGGCACTGGAATTTCTAACTGCTTTGTGGTGATCTGTTCATTTGAACGGCCGCAAACTTTGTCTTTAATGGCTAATGTAATGTAATGGGTAATATACTGCATGGCTAAACACTTGTAAGGTCCCAAAGGCGAGACCTCTAGGCTATGCCAATGCTTGTTTATTTAGCCACAAAAATTGTGCATAAGAGCTCACTGATGCAACCTTTTTGACATTAATAGAGATTTTATTGGAAATTAGTATCTGTAGTCCCCCTTTAGCCCATCCAGCTTGCGACTCTATTGCTTCTACAAAGTGTGAGGAATACCCTTCTAGATGTGCTGGACATATGCACCAAGTTTCTTGTATACATATGATGTCCTAACCATATATACTACTAATCCAGTCAGCATTCCCTATCTTATTACATAGCCCATTGACATCCATGTTGCGAGCTTGAACCCTCCCTCAACCGGCTGACATACAGAGACCATATTTGATGTACAGATAGGTATATTACGAGTGCTAGGATTATCATTGCCAGTTGCCTTATCGGCCTTAGCTACAGCCAGTCTACAAACTGGTGGTGTCTCAGGAATACATTTATGGTATTTTAAATGTAGTTGACTTTCCTGAACAGTTATAGAGTTCCCTCTCCAATAATTCCTTGGGTCCCCGACATGGCTTTGGTCATGACTGTGTCATTTGTTATCATCTAGGGTACTCAGTGCCTAGTATCTATTGGTCATTGCAAAATCAGGGTAATATGGCAAATGCGGTCTCAATCTCACCCTTAGTGCCTGCAAGTTCAATGTACCATTAAAACATTGGCCTAGACTCCGTAGATGTTGATAGAAAAACCCCAGTGGGAATATTCCCATATCTTGAATAGCCAAGGTGAGTAACCCCGCCTTTGTGTGGATGCCTCCAGCAACTCTTGGGTTCCTAAAGTTGATTAATACACAGTCACTATCAAAAAAAAATTCTAGTGGTCCAATCCACCCCACTCTCCTTGTGAACAGGATTTCGTGTGCTCTAGCAGGTAAAAATAGGTGCTTAGAGCTAAGCCAGTGAACAACCTTGTTCTTCAAACATTCCGTAGTCTCCGTAACCCCTGGCTTTAGCAGGGGGACATTAACCAGTACTCCCACGTATGGGCAGCAGGCAGGTGGCAAATTAATGGTAACTGACTCCTGTGAGGACATATTAATATTGGGGGGGGTGTATATTTGTTATACTCCGTAAGGGGTGGTCCATAGAATGTATCATGGTGACAGGCTCCCTAACATATTCCCTATTAATCTCTTGTACGTTGTCGCCCAAGTTACACACTAAGTCTACATCTTGACTGGGACAAGTCATCGCCTCAACAGAGGGGAGCATGTCACTTGTAACACTTTTCGGTCTCACATCTGGCAGTCGTAGCCTCTCATTAGGTGGCATTTCACGCACAGAAGTGACATTTTCCAATTTGTCCTCCACCCTACCCAGTCTTTCTTTGAGAGGCCTTGATAGATCATTAATGACTGTTGTTAGCTTCCCCCAGAATGGAGCCCATGCTGACTTGTCCATAGGATTACTGTTATTATCAGCCGCCCCTTGCAGAGAAGGTATGTCCGGGGAACTCAAATTGACAAATATATAATTCTGTGTCTTTCTTTTGCATTTGGCTGCTGGTGGACGAGCAGTAGTTAGAGCTTTTGCTGTACCTGTAATGACCTGGCATGGGGAAGTAGAAATGAATGCCAGTTCTGACACAGAAGGTATTTGACAGGCTGTAGGGTTCACAGATCCGTTAGTGCACTCTGTACTCTAGCTATCTTGGTCGTTAATCGGGCCAGACCTCTCCTTGGTAGGTGTTACACATTCAGTAGCCCCATTTTGACCGGTCGCACTAAGGGACATGCGCCGTTCAGCTAAATCGATTTCTTTAGATAGAGCTCCCACGGCACGTGCAAGGAAGGTATCTATGGTGGATCGCTTGGGGATAATAGTTGGCTCAATAGATGGTTTTGTACCCCCATCCTTCCGTTTTCCCATACTGCTGGCTAACTAGTGGCAGCCACAAAGGAAAAAAGAAGACTTACTTCACAATAGTCCCTCGGGGTCCTATAGGTGGCAAGTTCAGAAGGCGATAATGTCCCAATAATGCTGATAAGGTCCCCCAAAAAATGGAAACCCAAGAGGGTGGACCCAGCCCAGCCTCTGTCGGCCGCTGACGGGCACAGAAGGGCCCGCACTAGGCCCGGGCACGCCCCGCGCTGCAGGAGACTGGCGCGAGTTTTGTAGGAGGGCGGCCCCTTCCTCTCCCAGGAGCAATGTAGGTTGGGGGACCGAGTCCCACCCCAGCTGACCGGCAGAAGCAGAGAGCGTTGTGGGTCAAACAAAACCCGTTTGATGTGTCATAGTCATCTCCAAACAAACACTTCACTATGGAAATTGTAGGCTGGGCCATTATTTCTCACACCAAAATGTAAAAGTGTCATGAATATATAAAGAAAGCTTGCGCTTGTATGTATTTTTTATGGATTGTTTCTTCTGGTTTAGGCAACTGTATAAATACACCATTTGTCCTTTATAATTAAACCTGGGCAAAGCACTACGCTCGCGTAGTTTGCGCTACTTCGCACTACGCGAATTGCACGTAGCACATTGCAAACACGCGTAGCGTAGTGCAGCGGTCATTTTTTGCTTGCTCGCGGTCCTCAACGTCAAGTTGGCGACCGCGAGCAAGCAAAATGACATCCTGGCGAGACTTTTTCTCGTTCGCGATCAGCAACATCAAGTTGCCGATCGCGAGCGTGGAAAATAAACCTCCCGGCGAGATTCTCAATGCGGGAGGTCAGGTTTCTCATTGCGAGTGGTCGCGACCGCTCGCGATGAGAAACTACCAGTCCGCGTTGAGAGCTGCCGCCGAGTAAAAATCTACTCGAGCGGCAGTAAAAGACAGCTCGCACTGTGCAAGATGCCGTTTTCAATGATTGCACAGTGCGGACAAGCAATCATCGCGAACAGCGCACTACGCAGTTCACGTAGTGCAACGCGTAGCTCGCGTAGTGCGAAGTGCACTTCGCGTAGCGCTACTTCGCGAACTACGCCCAGGGTTATTTATAATGACAGATAATCCTGACCCTGGTAGGTGACAGGCGGTGATCCTGACACTGTGTGCGTTTTAAATCAGCAATCAGGAATAAGGCTGCAAATATCTGTCATGCAAATTATCCAAGATAATTTAAGTGATCTATAGGAACTGTACTAGGATTCACCAGTTAACAACATATTTTGATACATTGACTTATCTAAGCAATATTATCCAACCGGGATGGCAGCATGGAGCCAGAGGGCGCTTTCAGTAACAACCTGTAATCCCCCCCACCTTCATTTTCTACTACCCTAAACAATACTGCTGTTGTAAATCAGAAATTTACGTGTTTTTATAAGATGTGTTTTTGGCGAAAAGGCTACACCATTTTTCCTCCTACAGCACGCAACATGGACTTTCTATTGATATGCACTAGAGTATACAAATTAAATTGCGACTAAATACTACTATCCTCTTTTGAAATGCTACATTGTAAACATCCTATATTTATTGGTGGTCCTACTCTCATTTTAGGAATTTTGGTGAGGTTTAAGTCTTTCAACAAGTCAAAAATGCGGACTCCCTTTTAAGGTTTTGATGCATGATCTTAGAGAGAAAACATGTATGTCATGATTATTTAGTGCATATTATAAAACAGTGGTCCGGGAAGATAAACTGAGGCTGCATTTTTTCTAAATCAATAAATATCTTCCCCGACCATCTCATATACAAATCGGACATGATGAGTGATGAATATACTTTCCACAGCAGCAGTCAGTTGATTCCAGTGTTCCACTGTATCTTTATCATAGAGTTCTAATGAACATATCAAATGCTAACATTCTGTGCTCTTTTTTATGAATCTGTGCCAGAATGTTTGACCATACCTGGTGAAGTGCAAAAAAGTCATGTTATGATCTCAGGAAGACACTGCTAAAATGATGAAAACAACTTTCACAGAGATCCAAGGTGCAAAAACACACAGTACATCAATTCAAAGTTGTCCAAGACTAAACTGGTCAAAAATATTTCACGCCTGTCTGAGTGCAATATCTTGGGGAAGTTATTCGCTAATAGGTTGGCATTATTAAACAGGGAATTAGAACATCCAGATAGAACAGATTTATCCCTAATAGAAACACCCACATGAATCTTAAGCACCATTTTTATGTGTTGGATAAAGCACCTAGGGATAGCTTTACAAACATTTTGCGAAGGGTTAACGTCACAAAATTGACGCTAGCCAACACAAAATGTTTTTTCCTAATTTACTTTCCAGTGCAAAACTTGTTTTGCGCTGGAAAGTATCCTGAAAGTAATGCAAAGCAGCACAAAGCACTGCTTTGCACTACTTAGCACCAAGGGGGCGTTACATGGGTGTTCACATGCTACCACTCTGCCTTTTGACACAAAACCCTATCTACGAACATTAATAGACAGGGTTTAGAACCAAAAGTCTACATCATTTGAAATGAGGCGTTAAGAGGAGAAATGTTTTTATTTCTCCTTGCACATACAAAGTAGGAAAAGTTCTAAAGTGTGTCTAAGCATAGTATTTTGTACAGGAAGGGTACCCTTTCTGTACAAAACCTATGTTAGACACAGGCACGCACCCTAGAGATATGGCGCGAAGGTGTGAGCTTGGCGCACAGCAGCTGAAATCAGTACCGGCGCTATGGAGAGGGAAATGAGAGCCATTTATCAGTAGATATGGCGCTCTTCTGCTCCCTCCCTGTCACGCAACGCAGCATTTTTGCCTTGTTTGAAAATCTGGGCCCTAGTTTGCTCACTAACACTGTAGTTGTTGCCTTAGATATAGAAAAGGCCTTCAACACCTTGTGTTGGCTGTTCCTATTCAAAGTCTTACGAAAGGTTGGGATACGGGATACATATTTGTTTTGGGTGCGACTGGATTGTTGTATATAAATCCAGCTCCTAGGGTTAGGATAGGTGTTGTGATTTACCTATATTTTCTTCTTCCCCCCTCCCCACATTCCTTTGCCACTTAGTACAGTCCGATGAAACTGAATTAGAATGTTGACTGCTTGTAATTGTAACTGTATTCATATAGCGCTTACTACCCCTGATGAGGCGTCAAATCGCTTTTCGGCGAGTAGCACACTACTACGGAACTCAAAAAAAGATTAGTGGTGGATTAATATAGGATAATATGAGTTAATTTGAGCGGTGGACATGCAAGCCTGTTAGTTGGATTGAATAGGATAATGGAGGGACAGAAGAGGGAAGAGTCAAGAAAATGGTTTTTGGGAGATCATAGTAGTAATATGTGGTTTGGGATGAGTAAAAGTAGAGATGGAGGAGGAAAGAGTCTCGAGAAAGGGATTAGGGAGATCATAGTAGTAAAATGAGGTTTGGGATATACATGAGGGAATTTAGAAAGGGTTTTTTGGGAGATCATAGTAGTAGAATGAGGTTTGGGATGAGTCAGAGAGTGGAGGTAGAGGATATAGAGAGAGAGGTATCGGGTGAGACAGAGTAGTGCATTGGAGAGAGTTTAAGGGTTTTGTTTTCTTCTACAGTAGGAGTAAAGTAATAAATATATTTATACATAACTACATAGAAAGGGTATACAATTATAAGGAAGATAATATATCGAGATTTAAAGTTGTATTGTATAAACTCAGACTTTCAATTGTTGCTGTACTTGATGCTAATTTATTTGTGTATTTCTGTAACTATTTTTTACTTTATTTTAATTTGATCTTTTCCACAATATTTCAATACTGAAGCACTTGTAGATAATATAGTTATGATAATATTTACATATTGTGTTAGATATTGCTTGTCATGTATCCCCTGCCTTCTCATATGACCTATCCCAACTGCAAGGCATTTTGTGAAAACCCTCATTGCTGATTCTATCCCAAATGGCTGTACCCACAACTGGTACTATGAACCTTTGACCACAAGCCTGAGGTACTTCTATGCCTGTTGTACATCGAGATATGAAAGTAGGTGTCCTTGAAGTCTATGTTGGCTATGTAGTCCCCCTTCCTTTCTTACCTGGGATAATTTCCTGTAATATGGTTGTAAGGAAATTCCTATTTTTGTATGGTCACCCCAAAGTTTGTTGACTGATGCTGCTGGTTTTTTGACTCAGAGTGCACTGAGGCCTGCTATCCAGATCTCAGTGCCCTGACCCTAAAAGTGTATGTCGAATTGGCTGTACCTAACTGGAAATGGCTAACTTACTTATAAGTCCCTAGCAAATAGTATAGTGGTACCCGGGACATTTAAGTTAGAGGGGTACCCCAGAGCTTACAGAGCTGGTTGTGCCACCCTGGATGTTCCCCAAGTAAAACAAGTCCCCTATTCTGCTACTGCAAACTGGTTGAGCAGTCCTGCACTGCTAGCTCCACTTTGCCATTGAAAGCAATGGCAAAGCCACTACTTCCCCTGTATATCTGTGTAAGTCACCCCTTTGGCAGGCCTACCGAGTCCTGAGGCAGAGTGCAACATATAACACAAGCAGGACATGTAGTTTACATGTCCTGACAGTAAACCCGCGAAAACACCGTTTTTACTGTGGAAAGACTTGGTCACCTAATTGGCAAGTACACAATTACACGCTGACCCCTCAGCTGTGCTAACTCCTGAACGGTGCGGCCAAAATGGGCACTCTAAGGTATCAAACAACTTGTTACGTTAAGCTTGACTTGCATCGCAAGTCAAAATTAATATAACTTGTTGCAGTGTGCAGCTTGAGCAAAGCTTCCACTCTGTTGCCTTTAAAACTCATGTGCCTTTCAGGACACAAAGGGAGTCTGTTCTGTGAGACAGCTTTGAGCCGTCATGGAGAGACATGTCAATGACACTCAGGAAGGAGAACAATAAGGGATTGCAGGCCAGGGAGGCATCCACCTCCGTACTGCAAGAAGCCACTTGAGTACTAGCCCCAAAAGGCAGACTTCAAAGTGGAAGTCGCTTTGAAGGGAAGATGTATCAAACTAAGGAGGAGGGCTGCCTCTTTGTTTAGGCAGACAGGCTGGCACACGGAACAGAGAGGAGAAACCAGTTGCTAAATTAGTTTCCCTAGGGGTTAGTGGCCCTTAGGTAGCCACACCCCAGGGGCCTGGACACCGTGACAAGGGTCTTGCCATCTTGGGAGTGGGAAGAATATTGCCTCCTGGGATAGCCAGCTGCCACTCTCCACAGGAAGTGGTCACCAGGTGGGAGGGAACCAGGTAGCCCATTGGCTACCAACCACATCCTTCCCTGAGGGCACTTTCCGAGCATAAAGAAGGCAACCAGACCTCAGATCTCGACCAACTTGGAAGAAGGACTGGCCTGTGACCATGACACCGGGTGACTGGTAGTCCAGTGACAACTGGACTTCGGCCAGATTGGTGAGGACCTCGTGGGACGTCAACCCTGCAACAAGGACCACCTCACCATCTTCGTGGACTCGGGAAACCCTCCAGGAAGACCCGTGGTGACCGCATCACATCCACAGAATTATTAGAGCATCTTTAGCATCCTTTATCCCTTGCATTCGGACCACTCCATGGAAATTCATTGCAACACAGATAAAGTGCCTGGAACTGCAGGAGGACTGCTTCTTCTGTGAAGACAACTGTTCCTGAGGACCTTGCAGGTCCCCCTGACTAGCTCCCTGCTGGAGTTGGTCAACCCAGGTATATTTACCGCATTGACACTTACTGAAGACTCCTTTGAAAACGTTTCTAAGTGTCAAATTCGTTGTCTTTGCCAAGGCTTGTTCATGGTTGAGTGAAATTGCTTTGATTTATTATTTGTGTCGATTTTTTTCTTCAATTGTGTTGGTGCTGTTTAAATGCTTATACTTGGTCGTCTGTGTAATCCTTGCTGCTCAGTGTCATAGCCACCCAGGGTTAACATACAAAATCTAAGACTCCTAAAGGGGATTGGTGAATCTATTACAGTGAGGTTGCTCAATCAACCATATAATACACCCCATTTCCTCAAAACAATAAAAACACATTTTTTAGAAAATGTCAAAGACAGATACAGTTTACCAATGACAGAAGATGTAGCTGGGCTCTTGGGCAAAGGTGGACTGGGATTTCATTGTGATAGTGTTCTTCAAAGAGGTGAGTCTTCAGCTCTTTGTTAAATTGGAGCAGGGTTGGGGCAGATCTGATGGACACAGTGATGTTGTTCTGGATTCCTGGTACATAGCTAGAGAAGGCCTATTGCCTTGTTTTTTTCACACTTCTTAGCCTCCAGTCAGATGATGTTCTGGATGTCCATGTGTACCATGAGCCACTGGTGAGCTTGGCAGTCCGATATGCAGGGGTGCCGGTTGTGATGGTTTTATAAGTTAAGAAGTTTGTTTTGACGATGGTGCAGGCTAGAAAAGGGGCGCCAGAAGAAGTTCATCAGAATGGGGATAAGATGCATGTGTTGAGATAAAATGTGTGCAAATTCTCATTCATCTAACCTTAAAAAAGCAAGCTCTCACAAAGCACGTATCTGCAAGAATCATAACTACTGAGATCTAATTTTGTAAAAGAAAGTATAATTGTAACACTATGAATAAAAACCATAGAGAATAATACACTTCATAAATTGTGAACTGACCTCCTTTTCCCTTTGGACACATCGCTACATTGGCACTGCATATAGGGGTATTGCGAGATACTTTCTTTAGGAAGCACTGGTCATGTCGTCTGGATCCTTGAAAATATTCTTGACAAGAGATTGCATTATGCAACTTGCTTCAAACAATGTTACAGTCAACAGTTCATTATATGGTAGTAAAAGCTTACATCAAAAGCAATATGCAAACTACAAAGACACTTCACACGCAGGTTCTAAAATCTTTGCAAAGGCCAGATAGCGGGAATATAAGGCAATATTTGAATGCTTCATCAAATACTTTCAAATGTACTGTTGCTTAATTAAAGCTAGAATGTTTAAAAACGTACCATAAATGAATCTAAATATGATCATAATTGTTTCTAAAAAAAATTCAAGTTCTTCATCAGTAGCTTCTTTGTTGCCTGCACACAGCTTTGAATCCACATGCTTGGCTTATCCTTGAAATCAATGTATGTGCATTTATAGGCGGTCCCTTTATTCTATGAGCATTAACGCATGGGCACTTTGAGCATACTTGACTCTTGTAAGGAGGCAGAGTATGGTTGGCATTTATGGACACTCAGGGGCTTATTTACATACCCTGTGCACCGCCGGAACAACCCTTTTGTTGATGGTTTTGCAGCGCACAGGGCTTAGCCGTATCTACGAGGCCGCGAAAAGCCACCCTGCATGCCTTTTCATGGCCTCATAGATACGGTGTGAGGCAATGCAGCGCAAATTGCTGCTTTGCCCCACAGTGCAATAGAAAGGCTTGTCATGGGGGTTACGGTGGGTGTTCCCACATAACATCCAAGGCATCTGACACATTCCCAGATTTACAATATGTTGTAAACCTGGGAATGGAAGGGTGTCTGCGTTGGTGCAAGGCAGCCATTTGATCACCAGCGCAGTAAAAGAGGACAGGAATGCACTTATATCATAGATACGGCACATTCCTGTCCTTTTCTTTTGACACAAGGCAGCATAGCAGGAAGGCTTGCGGCATTGCCCTATGCCAAAGATAAGTAAATGAGGCCCTCAAAATCAAATCTAAATTTTATCATCACTAGCATTTATGGATACTCTGGATGCTGTCAATGAGAGGCAAAGAGAGTCCTCTGAAAATTCGAAACTGTAGTAATGAAGCGAATGAGAATGGTGCACACTGGCACAGGGAGAATTGGCTACTGTGGTCAGTGGAGTTCCACGTATGTTTAGGTACTGGAGATCCTGACACTAGGGTTACTGATGCAGGTGACAATGCTCCTGAGAAGATCCTAAATGAGGAATTTGATAACAAATATCGATATGCACTGGGCTAAATGGAACAGATTGGTACACAGGATCCTGACACTAATACAAAGTGGTACCAAACCACACTGGGAACATTATACTGGCAGGTATTGAAGATTCTTATTGCTATATGCACTGATTGCCACCAAAGAACAGTGAGAACCCTGCTGTCACTATACTTTGTGAATGTAGAAAGCAATGGTACTTGGAATCTGGAACTGATGGGCACTCTGGATCATGGCATAGGGGGGTCAGCTGGCTCCATGGTGCTGATGGGTACCAATCAACACTAGAGAGTCTCACATTCACAGTCAATGGCACTGTTGCTTGTTTTAGGCACTGGGTTTCCCAGCATGAGAGCCAGGGGTACCCATAATGGTTGGAGTGTAAGGTGTACATACACTACTGGCCCATGTAGGAACCGGCACAAATGATCTCTGGGCATCCTGGAAATTCAGGCCTCAAGCTCAGATTACAAAATAATGCACTACAACATTACATAGAAAACCAAAGATGGAAAAAGGATATTGACATTGACTCTGTTTCTTTCACCTGCTGCCATCTACTAGTGGGCTATCTGCTCCTGGGACACATATGGATCATTAATGAATAAATAAAATCCAGCATTGTCTAATAAAGAATAGTTCCTTTTGGTTTGAAGACATGTCCAGAATAACGAGTCAATATTCTTTTATTACCTCTCTATGGCAGCCAACTGATTATCAATTTCTTGAACTCTGGATGTATATTCCTCAGTGACAGTGTGGAAATCTCTCAGAACTGAAGCCTTCAATTCGGAATATGGACAATCTAAATTACAGTGGCGGCTCCGCTGCTAAGGCGGAGGAGCGCCGCCCCACTGCTTTAAAAGCAGTTCAGTAGAAAAATACAATGATAATAACCTTGTTATTATCATTTTATTTTTCACTACAGGCTGGGTTAGGGCGGGGCTGGGGTTACAGAGGGAGGAGTGGTTTGCACACTTCAAGTGCGCATGACTGTTTGGCTGGCCCTCTTGTGCCGGCCAAACAATCATGTGCATTTTGCATGTCCCCCATCAGGCTGTAATGCACAGCCTGGTGAGGAACATGCCCAGCCTCCCATTCCCCGTCTGAGTGCCGTACCACAGCGCTCCGACCAATCACAACGCTGCATTGCAGCATTATGACTGACTTAGGGGAGGGAGCCTGTGTGTTTCTTGCTTCCTTCTGCTCCTGAAGCAGAGGAGAAGGCGGTGTGTGAAGGGACGGAAGGGGAGAGACGGCGGCTGGCAAAAGGTAAGTGGTTTTTATTTTTTTGTCACCCCACCACCCCCGTTTACTGCCAGCCGCCACTACTAAATTATGTAAAATATTTGGAACTTCTTGATATCCGTCAGTAATCTCTTCAGAAGAAAGCATCAATGTCTTAGAATTGCAATGGGTAAAGGATGTTGTAAAATGGACTTGTGTTGAGATAGCTAAGTTAATGGCTTTGCGGAGATGAAATGTTAAAACAATGCCTACTGTTTACTGGAACATTAGACTTTTTGTTGGCTTTAGAGGCTAAGTCTGATGAAAAACCACCTTGAACTCACAGGTTGTATACATATAATAAATATTTACACTATATTCCATGGAACTGTGTTATGAGTGATCTCCTTGACTGGCTATGTGCGACGCTGGCATGAGTTATGTGATAGGCTATAAGGGTTTCCGTGGGGGTGTCATACTTGCGTTTTTCAAGCATCATACCCTCTTCTGGCTTATTCTATCTTTGATGAAGCTGTTATAAGGAGGATTGCTAATTTGTTAATGGAGCTTGCTATGATGCTTACCCACTATGACAGCCACTGGACACGATGATTTATTTTGCATAGAAAAATTAAAACCTTAATAACGACTGCTTTTAAAAATAATAAACTGCCCTGCATCAAAGTAAATACAAAAAAATCCCAACTTAAATAAAAACAAACATTTGTCGTAAATATTCACCATAACATGCACTTTATTTACTAGTATAAAGGGAACATACTCAACTGTGCCGTGGATGAATATGAACTGAAAAATAATATTACAACTGGCATAAAAGGACAACATGGGAAAAATATAAATATCTCAATTTTCAATAAATGGATAGAAAACGAAAAAGAGAACCTTTGTGAGGCAGTCCTTCACAGAACGAAGTTAGCAAAGAGCTGAAAGAATGGCAAATTTAAGTTTTAGCTGTGGAACAAAAGCCTCAAAGTATTAGATGTACTTTTGTTTCATTTTCATTGAATTTGGCACTGTTGTCTTTTTTGCAGAAAAAGCAGAGCACAACAAGGGAGCAACTGCAAATTACAAAAACCATATACATTACATTAAGCACGTTTAAATAAGGCCCCCATAAAGCGGGAACCAGAGTCTCAACCAGCTCTCAGTCTGGACAGATGGAAAGCCAGCTTAAGCTGCTACAAGACTGGGAACAGCGTCCATTTTCTTCCTATCTTTATCGTGAGGTAATCCATTTCGGCATGTGGGAGTATGCATCACATGGAAAAGGCTCAGAATAGGGGGGGGAGGGGGACAGAAATACTGCAAATAATTAGAAATGGAACATTAGGACACCCATACCACATATCTCAACCAATCAGAATGGGAAGTGACAGAGCTACAGAGAGGGGACTGCCAAGGCATCCAAATAGATGGCGATCATGGAAAACCAATTGTATTGGGCAGTAATAGGTAATGCTATGGAACAGCAAGGACACCAGGGTTGGATAAAACCAAGCAACAGACATACTAACTATTAGAACATTGGAATGTGGAGCACTCCATTGAAGACAATGGAGTGCTCCGTACTTCTACGGGCCGGTAAAGGCCCGCAAAGCAACATTCCAATGTTGTTTGAACAAAGGCCTCTCAGAGCCCGAGGGATTTAAACCCCTCGAACTCCGAGAGGCCTTTGTTTTATTTGTTAGAACATTCTGCCCTCTAGTGGCAGAATGTTTCTAATAGCCTTATAGCCCTTCGTAGCTGGGCTATACCGGCTATTAAAGTCCCGTTCCCTTGTTAAAGTCCCTCGCCTTCGGCTCGGGCCTATAATGCTGGAGCGGGCCTTTAATAGCCGGTATAGCCCTCTACGGCGAGCTATAAGGCTATAGTATTCCACCAAAAGCGTCTGAGCATTGGGCTAAACAACACTGTGCATTGGATGGTATTTACATGAGAAAAAACTTTTTTGCAGCTCTTCAGCTTTAAGAGTCTGATTTAGGCATTCAGGGGCTCATTATGAGCCCCGTGCACTGCCGGAATGTCACTTTAAATGACATTCCGGCCCGCACACTGCAGAGCCATATTTATGAGACCACGTAAAGCTGCCCTGCGTGGCTTTTCATGGCCTCATAGATATGGTGTGAGGCAGCACAACTCGCTGCGTTACCTCACACTGCGATGAGGAGGCGTGCTATGGGTGTTACAGGTGGGTGTTCCCATGTAACACCCATGGCATTTGACACATTTCCAGATTTACAACATGCTGTAGACCTGGGAATGTGCCATTAGCCTTCGCCTCCTCAGGGGTGGCATAAGGATTGTTTTTGCGAATGAAGGTGTTCCTTCCCGCACATAGCAACCTGTTTTCAACACAGACACCCTTACACCATGGTGTAAGGGTGCGTATGTTGACACTAGGCAGCCATTTGTGCGCCAACGCAGTAGAAGAGGACAGGACTGCACTGTATCTCATAGACTTGGCGCATTCCTGCCCTTTTCTTTTGACGTAGGGCAGTGCAGCAGGAAGGCTTGCGGGGCTGCCCTACGCCAAAAAATAGTAAATGAGGCCCTCAATTACTACAGGCTCTCCAAAAGTATATTTAGCATGTGTGGGATGTTGTTAAAGCAGAAATGATGCAAAGCTAAGCAACTGTGCGCCATTTCTGCTTTAAAAACTTTCCTGCTGCTGGGGAACTTTCAAATTTTCTTCTGGGCCTCTTTCACGCTCAATGTTGGATGACAGTTTGGTGCAATTGAAGAGTTCACACCCCTGGGACGTGGGAGGTACAGCCTCCAGAACTGCAGATCCCAACCTCAAGCCATTTCAAGCGTTTTCCCCTAATCCCAAAGGTGCACGCAAATAACTTTGTTTCTTTCAATTTGCTATTTAGCTAATTATTTTCTTGTCCTGTTTGCAATGTATAAGGTTGTATATCAGGTTAGTGTCTTCACCTTGGATACTTCTTCTGAACATACCTCAACCACAGAAAAACTCACACTTTTCACATGGCCTGTTAAAGCATCGACCTATAACATCATTCTCGTACATGAAAATTAACGATATTACTAATTCTTGCACACATTTTTATTCTTCACTTTGATAGTCTCCATGTGCAACCACAAGTAGGTCTTTATTTTATTTTTCTCCCTAGGCCAGGCAAAGTAATATCTATGCAGTGACACTTATAAGATTCCAGCAATAGCCGCAATTTTCCTTTTACTATTTGATACTGAGCCCTATATATGTGATCGTGCTCAAATCACTTTCTGTGGTTTATTTAGGCTTGTTCTCACAGTGCCTCTTTGGGAGTGATATGGTGATGTTCTATTTGCTATGGGATCCCTCACGTCTAATGACAGCTATACTTTACGACTAAAACCTCCTCCACACTCACGACATTGATATGGCTCTGGTGTGATGTAGTTATTTTTTTGTACTCCCCCATCATTTATTACCTCAGGAGAAACACGCTCTCCAAGCAGAACAAAGCATTTTGTATACACAGGAAAAGGAAATGCCTTCTTGCATAGCCGTCTTTTTTGATGCATCAGAAGGCCAAGCTTATGAGTAAATTTTATCCCACATTCAGTACATATATAAGGCCTCTCCCCTATATGTGTTCTTTGGTGTCTCAGAAATATTACCTTCTGATTAAAGCTTTTATCACAAAGAGAACATTTAAAAGGTTTTGTGTCTATGTGCGTTCTTAAGTGAATATTAAGGGTTTCCTTTAAACAATAACTTTTATCACAATGTGTGCACTGATGAGGATAAGTTGTTGTATTCCCCTCAATATTACTCCCTTGAAGTTCCATTGCACTCTTCATACGTATCATATTATGTATTCTTTGGTGTGCAGCAAGATCTTCCTTGAGAACATAGCTTTTACTACATTCAGTGCATATATAGGATGCCTGCTGGGGGTGTGTCTGTTCGTGTCTAAAAAGATCTTCACTCAAACTAAAGTATGCCTCACATTCAGTGCATTTAAATGGTCTCCACTTACTAGGTGTGTCTGGCACCCACGAAAGAATGCCAACATTTCTGAGGTTGCTTTCAGCACACTCGCGAAATGGCTCTGAAGTCTCTAGTTTTGGCTTTGCCTGATGTAAAATAGATTTTGTTCCATTAGTGAAACCGTTTTTACAATATGTAGGCAACTTTCTTCCCGAATCATGATTGTTTCTTGAACATAAGGAATTAGTAGAGTTGGTCTTGTGAGTGCCTGGGAACGTTGCAGTCTTAACTTTTCCAGAGGAAGCTATATTTTGATCACATTTGAAAAAATCTTCATGTCTTCTTTTAGTTGCATCACCTATTGGTAAAACAAAAGACAAATTAACACTCTTACTAAATATTTATTGGGATTCTGTTAACTTATATTTTCAAGCACACAACAAAAACCCACCACGAACAGTGTGAATACAATACTAAAAAACATCAGAATAGCATTACCAAGGCAGTGTCTCCTGCACTTGAAGTGTACAAATACAGGGCACAATCTGCAACCCTTTATGGAGCAGAACTTTGGGGGGCTACTTGCAGGAACACGTTTGCGGGGGAAGAAAACAAGTTTATTAGGATGCTGCTACGTCTTCCTGTACACACACCCATGATTCCTATTATCATTGATTTGAACATAAAGCGCATAGACCACCAGGCTATACTGAGGCTGCTGTTATTCTGGGTGCGTTTGTGGACCACTGTAGAGCTCACAAGTTATAAAGAAGGGCTAGAAGAGAACTTAAGGCTTGATCAGTTTGTTAGCCTTCAGTGGGTCAAGCATGTGTGCAAATGGTTCTGCAAACTTGGGTTGAACCATTACTGGGAAGCGCACGCTTTATTGACTCCATCTTCAAAAAATATCTTGAAAACTACATTTTGGGCATATATGCAAAATAATGCCTCCCATAGTTCAGACATTGTTAGGTTGACACTCCAGTTTCTCTTAATAAAACCCCTCCCGTTTTTTGAGCAATATCTGGACGAAGTCCAACCTCAATTGGCACAATCCCTGTACATGTAGTTTCGCTACGGCGTTTTGCAAGTACAAGCTAATACAGCGAAATGGGGTCGCAAAAATGGTGATGATAATGATGACTACTGTCCCTTATGTCAACCCAACATAGCAGAAAATGATTCCCATATACTGTTTTTTTGTCCAGTATACGCCATGCCTAGGTGAAAATGAATTAAGCCCATTTGTCGGAACTTGGGAATTAGGTCTTGCTCTGTTGCGACAAGAGTTCTGAAAACTGATACTTCACAGAAAATTGTTTTTAGTGTTCGCAGATACTTATTTGCTGTCAATTTAATAAGGAAAGAAAAAGGCTGGAAATTTTAATGTCCCAATTTTTATGAGCTGTTTTAAGTACTTATATGCACTTTTCTTGCATTTGCACTTATTCTTTGCCCAGAATCCATGTTGAAAGTCTCAGATACCTATATGTATCTTTTGCACACCCTACGTGTTGCTTCAAGTACCTATCTGCACTTTTATAGCATTTGCACCTTTTTCCTGGTCAAGAACCTGTGCAGAAAGCTCTAAACATATATATGTACTATTCTAGCATTTGGACCCTTTTTAATTCTCTGCCCGGAAGGAGTAGTTTCTTACCTGTAACTCCAGTTCTCTTGTAGGGGTATTTCCGTGATAGTCATAATCATGTGAATAGTCCCGCCCATGTGCGTGGACCCCGGAGCACTTCATTAGATATATCTTCTTAAGTTGTCATCTTCTGCCTTTCTTCAGGAAGGCCTGCATAGACACTTAAGAAATAAAAAGACAATAATGCAGCCTAACCAACTAGACTACACTGGCCATTACTTCATCTTGAAGTGAAAAAAGATAGCCAGTTTAACTTTTAAATTTAGCAGTTTTACTGAGTTTCACACATAGAAAACTCCCCTTCACAAAACTCCTTTTTTCATGATAGAGGTGAAAAGGGTTGGACAGAGAAGCCCCCATAGGCTGCCATTATGTGTCTGCAAATGGATACCATGCCTTTAAGAGTCTCCAGAGACCCCCGGTATCCCATGATGCACAGCCAGAGGCAGTTACTTTCAGTTGTTTTTGAAGGCGTAAAGAAGCAGTGCCTGCTGAGTCTTGGGTACGTCTGTGTCTGCCACCGGGGAGGCGGGCGGGTTGCTTATGACTGTCACGGAAATACCCCTACAAGAGAACTGGAGTTACAGGTAAGAAACTACTCCTTCTCTTGTAGGGGATTTCCGTGTATAGTCATGAATAGACTAGCAAGCCCATCCCAAAACAACTCCCCAGCGGTGGAAGAAACAGAGAACAACCGCACTATTGTGCAAATAGATTTCGAAGTGAAGCCTGCCCAACCTGAGCATCTGCCCTAGCATCAGTGTCTAGGCAGTAGTGCTTAGTAAACGTATGGACTGACTTCCAAGTGGCAGCCTTACAGATTTCTGAAATAGGTATGTTACGAAGTAAAGCCGCAGTAGCCGCTTTACCTCTGGTAGAGTGAGCCCTAGGCTTACTAACAAGAGTCTTGTTGGCTTTCAGATAACACAGCTGAATACAGGAAACAATCCACCTAGAAATGGATTGTTTGGAGGTAGCTAGACCAGTTCGGACCGAGCCATAGTTTACAAATAACTGGTCCGATCTACGGATATCCTTAGTCTTGTCCAAATAGAACTTCAAGACCCTCCTGACATCAAGGGAATGAAGCGACCTCTCAGCAGGAGAAGAGGGATTCTGAAAGAATGTAGGCAATGTAATAGTTTGGTTCACATGAAACTCCGAAACTACTTTAGGGAGGAACTTAGGCTGAGTCCTCATAACTACCTTAGAGGAATGAAAAACTGTATATGGCTCTTTACAACATAATGCCTGAAGTTCGCTAACCCTACGGGCAGAAGTTATGGCCACAAGGAAAGCCGTCTTCCAAGACAGATGCTGAAGAGAAGCCTTATGAATGGGTTCAAACGGTTCCCTCATCAGTCGAGAAAGAACCACATTGAGTTCCCAAGGAGGCGAAGGACGCCTAATGGGAGGAAACACTTTCTGCAATCCTTCAAGGAAATCTCTGATGACTGGGATCTTAAAAAAGGAAGTTTGTGAAGGACATTTCCTATAAGCAGTTAAAGCTGCCAGGTTGAGCCAAGTGTAGCAAGTAAGGAAGGATGACATCATCCTTGCAGGAGGTAGGATCCACATTCTTAGATGCACACCAGATGCAAAATCTCTTCCATTTATATGCATAGGACGTGCGTGTAGATGGTCGTGTGGCCTCCTTCAATATCTCCATACAGTCCCGAGGGAGATTCAAATGTACGTACTGTACTAACTCAGGAGCCATGCCGCCAAATTCAACGACGAGAGATTGGGGTGCCCCATCTGTCCGCCGAACTTCGTTAGAAGGTCCGGCCGGCATGGAAGACGGAGATGTGGCAGAAGAGACCGGTGGAGTAGGTCCGTGAACCACCACTGACGGGGCCACTCCGGAGCAATGAGGATCATTTTGGCCGTGATTTAGAGAGCTTGATCAGTACTGTCGGAATCAGGGGAATTGGCAGAAAAGCGTAGAGAAAGCTGCCTGACCAGTTGATCCACAGTGCATTCCCCAGAGTCCCCGGTTGGTAAAACCTGGAGGCGAAGTCGCGGCATTTGCTGTTTTCCGCGGTAGCGAACAGATTGACCTCTGGAGTACCCCATCTTCCGAAGATGTCTCGCACCATTTCGTCGTTTAAGACCCATTCGTGATTTTCTTGAATGAGTCTGCTGTGCGCGTCTGCCTGAGCATTTTGAACACCTGGGAGGTGAGTTGCTGTGATGGTCAGGTTCCTGGCCAACAGCCAGTTCCAGATGGCCTGGGCTTCCCGAGATAACGCTTGGGATCTCGAGCCCCCCTGCTTGTTGAGGTAGAACATTGTGGTCATATTGTCCGTCTGGACAAGCCGGGAACTGGTGTGAAACGACGGCTGGAAGGCTTTCAGCGCCAAATGGACTGCTCGAAGTTCCAGGAAGTTGATGTGGTACTTGGTCTCTTTCCGGACCACGTGCCCTGTACCTGAAGGTGGTCGGAAAATGCACCCCAGCCGTGGAGAGAAGCATCCGTCACTATGGTTTGCATCGGTATCTCCTTGTGGAAGGGAATCCCCCGGAGGAGATTGCGTGGAGAACACCACCATCGGATGGACTGGAGAGCCTGCTGCGACAGCTGAATCCTGTCTTCCCAATCCCCCAGTTTCTGGTCCCACTGATCCTCCAGACATTCTTGCAGGGGTCTCATATGGAGGCGTGCGTTTGGAGTGAGGAAGATACAGGAGGCCATGGAGCCCAGGAGAGAAGACACCTTCCTCACCGTCGGAGAGGGTATGTTCATGAGAGCCTGAGCCTTCCGAAGGATCGATAAGCGTCTCTCCTCCGAAGGACACACGTTTGCCGTGCGTGTATCGATGGTGGCTCCCAGGTACTGTAGACACTGGACAGGAGTCGAGACAGACTTCGTGAGGTTGATGTGGAGGCCCAAACGAAGTAGGAGATTGGAAGTCCGATTGAAATGCAGTTGCGCTTCCTGAGACGTAGCTGCCTTGATCAGCCAGTCGTCTAGATAAGGGTAGACGAACACCTTGTTCTTCCTTAAATGTGCAGCAACTACGGCCATGCATTTGGAAAATGTCCGGGGCGCTGACTTCAGGCCGAAAGGAAGCACGGAGTATTGATAGTGGTTGTTGCCCATGGTGAATCGCAGGAACTTGCGATGTTTCCTCGCTATGGGCACGTGAAAATATGCGTCTTGCAGATCTATTGCACATAGCCAGTCTCCCTGATGAAGTTGAGGGTAGATTTGATGCAAGGACAACATCCGAAACTTTTCTCTGCGAACCCACTTGTTTGCCTGTCGCAAGTCGAGGATGGGTCTGAACTCGTTCTGGTCTTTCTTGCGGACTAGAAAGAATCGAGAATACAGTCCTGTTCCTCTCTGTGCCAGAGGAACCGGTTCTATCGCCCGTTTCTGTAAGAGGATGTTGGCCTCCCTCTGTAACTCGCGTAACATGTAGCGTGAGCGATTTGGAGGAATCGACGGAGGAGGGCTTGTAAAACGTAGCGAGTATCCACTGCGAACAATATTCAGCACCCAATTGTCCGGAGTTATTTTCTGCCACTCTGCCAGATAATTTTGAATGCTTCCCCCCACCGGAGTGGGTAACGGAAGAGGGGGAAGGAACCCTTCAGGGCTTGGAACCAGCAGGGGCCTTGTTCCCTTGAGCAGACTGCTGGTTGGACCGTCCTCGCGACTGGCGTTTCTGAAACGGCTGAAAAGACTGCTGAAACTGCTGTTGTTGGTTGGACTGACGGCCCTGAGATCGTTGGAACCTCTGGGAGGAATAACGCTGTTGGAAGGGGCGGACGGTTTTTCGCTGTTCATTAGGTTTCTCCAGACCTACAGCCTTCAAAGTCTCCATTTCAGTCTTCATGCGGGCCATCTCGTCATCAGCATGGGAGCCAAAGAGAGTCGTGCCCGAGAACGGTAGATTAGAAATGCGCTGTTGCGCCTCTGGCTTCAGTGAAGTAAGACGAAGCCAGGAATGTCTCCGGAGAGCAACTCCGTGGCAGTACCCGTGGGCTGACAGGAGTGAAGTATCCGCTGCAGCGCTGATGACTTGGTTCGAAACCATCAGACCCTCGTTCACTATCTCCTGAAAATCCTCCCGCTTGTTCCTGGGCAGGAGGTCCAAAAATTGTTGCAGCGACTCCCACAGGGATCTGTCATACCGGCCCAGCAAGGCAGTAGAGCTGCCTTCATGGACGTAGCTGCGGTGTTGCAAACTTTTCTCCCCACCGAATCCAGTTTACGGCTTTCCTTATCCGGTGGTACCGTTGAAGTCGGAGCCGTAGCATGCTGTTTCCTTGCCGCCACCACAATGACAGAGTCCGGGGTGGGGTCCAGTCGGAGGAAGCCAGGATCCGGATCAGGTGGGCGATATTTCTTCTGTAACCTGGAAGGTGCAGATTTTATAGAAGATGGTGTCAAGAACAGCTCCATAGCTGGTTCCACTAAACCAGGCACCAACGGAAGCAATGGACGAAATGTTTGTCTCTGCTGGAGAGTTTCAAATATCACTGATGTCGACGGCACAGGAGTAGACAAGGGAATGTTAAGCTTTGAAGCCCCTCTGACCAGAACCTCCTGAAAGGTGGAGATATCATCAACGGGAGACACTCTGAGGAGGGGAATCCGTTAGAGTGGGCGAGTACCTCCCCGTACTTGTGGAAGACGTATCCCTGGTATGCGGGGAACGAGATCTCTCGTAGCGATGGCGATGAGATCGTGTGGAAGACCGGTTGTGTCTATGTGAACGATGTCTTGGCCGAGACCGTGACCTTGGTCTTCGAGGCTCTGCAGGACGCGTGGGCTGAGGAGCCGTGGGTCCAGGCTGAGGCAGAGGAGGAGGCGGAAGAGGAGGAGGAGGCGGAGGAGGAGGACTTGGCGGTGGTGGCGGTGTCACTGGCAGGGCCACCGGTTTACGAGGAGCAGGAGGCGTCCTTGATGGTGAATAGGTACGCGAGTACTCTGAATCAGAAGAAGAGACCAACCTCCTCCGTTTTCGAGCTGGCTGCGAAGAAGGTGCCCTGGACTCAACATCAGACCTTCCCCTCGACGTCGATCTACTGCTCGATGGCGAACGGCGATGTCGTCTGGATCGTGAACTCCCTGTAGACGTCAACAGGCTCACTACGGAGCGAGTCCCAGAACGGTACCTCGACGTCGAACGTCGGTGATGACCCCTCGACGTCGACCTTCTCTTCGACTTCGACCATCTCCTCGACGTCGACCTTCTCGTAGACGTCGACGGCGATGACGCATCGACGGCGACCGCCGTTGCCTGTGTGACTCGGATCGACGACGATGATGCCTCGACGGCGATCTTCGTTGAGTCGACGTTGAACGCGGGGACACCCGCGACGGCGATCTCGTCCGAGACCTCGCCGTTCTGCTCCTCGACGTGGAGCATCGACGTCGCTTCGACCCAGAGCCCTGAGTCGACGGAGAGCATATAGTAGTCATACCTGCTCTCGACATAGTCGTCTTCGACGTCGATCGGGACCGGCGTCGTTTTTCCGCCGTTTTATCAACTGGGGAGCCCCCCAGAGGTCGAAGCATGGGTTTTGGTAGAGGACTTACCCTCTCCTTGCCCAGAGGCTGTAGATGCTGCCTTCTGTCTTCTCTGCTCCAACCCTTGGAGCCGAATCTTCTCCCTGTCACGCAGGGTGCGCCTAGAAAAGGTCTTGCAAATAGAGCAGGTGTCAGGGACATGAGAGATAGGCAAACACAGAATACAGACTCTGTGTGCATCAGACTTGGCCTTCTTCCTACCACAGTCAGGACACTTGTCAAACAGAGAAGGCATTTTGACAAGAAAACTGTAGAAATTCTGCCAAAAAAGCACAGCAGAAGGTAGATAAAGGCCAAAGACGTCGAGTGAAGCTGCAAAAATCCAAATACTGAATTAAATTTTGAATAGAATACCAAAAAAGGTAGCGCTCAATGCTCCAGGGTCCTGCTAGCAGGAGCCTGAAAAAAGAACTGAAAGTAACTGCCTCTGGCTGTGCATCATGGGATACTGGGGTCTCTGGAGACTCTTAAAAGGCACGGTATCCATTTGCAGACACATAATGGCAGCCTATGGGGGCTTCTCTGTCCAACCCTTTTCATCTCTATCATGAAAAAAGGAGTTTTGTGAAGGGGAGTTTTCTATGTGTGAAACTCAGTAAAATTGCTAAATTTAAAAGTTAAACTGGCTATCTTTTTCACTTCAAGATGAAGTAATGGCCAGTGTAGCCTAGTTGGTTAGGCTGCATTATTGTCTTTTTATCTCTTAAGTGTCTATGCAGGACTTCCTGAAAAAAGGCAGAAGATGACAACTTAAGAAGATATATCTAATGAAGTGCTCCGGGGTCCACGCACATGGGCGGGACTATTCACATGATTATGACTATACACGGAAATCCCCTACAAGAGAACTTATATTTCCCTCTATGTTTTAAATGTACTGAATAGTAAGCTTATCATTTTTATTGCATTTTATCTGATCTATCGAGTAACTGGTTTTATACTGCAAAGAGAAAATTTATTAACTACAATTTGCCCAAGGGCGCACTGAGGAAATGATTATTGTAACTGTGTTTACCTACTATGTATGAACTGTTTTATCTTGTATCTTTTATGGTTTTTTAAACCGAATAAAGATTAACTAACGAATACATATACTTAATTGACCATCGATTAAAGTCCAAGTGTATGATGGTATGCCATGATTCTCTTAATTATTTCGGATCTGCCGTCTGTATGTTTGAAGTATTTGACATTTTCTCAGGGATACTTGTACAATATTGTTTGGTTTTGCGGAAATATATGTATTATATTTTGTATGCAAATATATCTATTTTTTGATCTGAAGTGACTTTTGTCAAAGGATTTCCGAAAGGCCGGCTTTGACATTTGAGGTCGATGAAAGATGATACAAACCAGTTCAGCTGATCACATGCCTAGAGGTGGACATATCTCCTATTGAGCCTTCACCTGATACCAATACAGAAGAGAAAAAAAATATACAATTCCATCCTCCTAAATGCATAAAACGTTTTCCTTTACAAACGAGTCATAAGCTTGAACTATTCATTGTCTAACTGGGAATCCTCAGAGACCAATGGTAAATAGCAGTTTCAGTCAATACTTATTTTAGACCTGACAACCTGAGGGTGGTCTTCCCCCCAACGTTTTGCCTTCCTCCACCACTTTTCTGACCTTGTTTATGCTGGTATTAGTACTTACCACACTCTACCAATGCTAACCTGTGCTAGAGTTCTCTCTCCCCTAAACATGGTAATATTGGTTCATCCCCAATTGGCAAATTTAATTTACTTATAGGTCCCTAGTAAAGTAGGAATATATGTACCCAGGGCTTGTAAATTAAATGCTACTAGTAGGCCTGCAGCACTGATTGTGCCACCCACTTAAGTAGCCCTTTAACCATGTTTCAGGCCTGCCATTGCAGAGCTTGTGTGTGCAGTTTACACTGTCATGTAAACCTGGCAAAATAAACCTTTTACCAGGCCCAAACCTTCCATTTTTACACATACAAGTCATTCCTAAAGTAGGCACTGGACAACCCAGGGGGCAATGTATTTAAAAGGCAGGACATGTACTGTTAAGATTTACATGTCCTGGTAGTGAAATACCCTCAAAGTCGTTTTTCACTACTGCAAAGCCAATCCATCACATAGGACAACATTGGGATTACCTTATTACATTTTATGGTTTAAATCTCTTTATTGCTTTTCAGTAAGACAGAAAAAAACATATCAGAGCATGCCTGAAGAGAGTGAATTTCGAAGCTTAGAAGAGTTGTACTCTTGAAAGTAGACCACTCCCCAACAACCCCCTGCCACCCTGCCCTCCCCCTGGGGTACCCACTGAGTTCAACATAATCCCACTGGCCTACTCCTCACTAGAGAATTCACTTCATCAGCTGGAACTAACTTGTGGAGGAGCGTCTGTATCCATGAGTCACATTATGCGAAAGTATCTCGGGCATGTCAACTCCCGGAGTTCAGTGGACGGCAAAGCCATAAAGGAGCACCAAAGCTCCCTGTAGGAGTCATCACTGGCCGTTAGTGTAAGTGAGAGTCTCTCCATACCTAAGATATACCCAGACGGTTTAGTCATTCCACCTGTGTCGGAAGCTTATCCGTGACCCAGTGCGACAAAATATTCTGAAGGGCTGCTCCCAGAGCAAGACCTATCTGCCTCCTCCTATGGGATTTCAAGGGAAATGAGAGGACATTGGGGAGGCCCAAGAGGATATATGCAGGGAAACGCGGGAGCGGAGTGTGTATCTATGTCCGAGAGAATTGTTTCCAATATGTAGCGAGTTTCGGACACTCTCAAAAGAGATGAAGGAGTGTTCCAGGGGATCCGCACACACTCCAGCAATCAGCACTTCTAGCGGGGTTGCCTTTATGAAGGCGGACAGGAGTGAGGTACCAATAAGTCACTATTTTAGTGTTGGTCTCAATGCTTGCCATGTTCCAGGCAGTGTGTCGGGCCCTATGATAAATATCCTCCCATTCCCTCAGGGTCAGCTGTTGCCCTAATTCCATTTCTCATCTTCTCTGCCCTGCGGTTTTTGTGTGGGAAGCAGCGGATTGCAGCATGCTATACAGTTCAGTGACCAGATGCTTATCTGTGGTTTTCATGACCAACCATTTCTATAGCGGGGTAAGGAGGCAGTGCGCTCAAGGACGTACATTGGATTGCATGACCCAATGCCAAAGCTGCAGATAATGCAAGCGCTCAGACTCTGGAAGGGGGTAGTCCACCCGCAGTTGATCAAAGGGTAACATACCCTCTTCATCATACAAGTGCCCCACTGAGCGACACCCAGCTTTTTGCCATAATTGAAACTCCCTTAAGTAGAACCCTGGCCTGAATCAGTGTTACCAGAAATCGTGGTTAATGGGAAGGGAAATGTCGTGATCCCTCTACGCTCCGCCACTCAGCACCACGCTTTAAGTGTAACTTTAGTAATCAGCGAGGAGTACAGACCCTGTGGACGCTGCGCCTTACGGAGAATCAGAACTTTCCAGAGATGCACCCCAGAGACTGCCCTCTCCATAACAACCAATGCTTTTCAGATTCTTCCCTGGCCCACTCGACCATGTAGCGGAGTTGGGCTGCCTGAAAATAATGGAGAAGGTTTTGAACCCCTAGGCCCCCCTCCCTGTGATGTCTATAGCTCTGTTCACGTCGCATCCTAGGCCACCCATCTGCCCACATAAAGCGTTTAAACTCCCTCTGCAGAGTTGAGATCATCCCCGCCAGTGGGTCTATCGGGAGGGCTGAAACAAAAACAGAATCTTTGGAAGGGCAGACATCTTTAGAGCTGGTACCCTTCCAAACCATGAGAGGTGGTAGTGTTTCCACTGAGCTAGGTCTTGTCGAACCTGCCTAACTAAGAGGTGATAATTTATAGTCGCAGTTTCCTCTATGGTATTGGCCATTGGACTCCCAAATAGGGAACTGATGTAGTCACCCAGTGGATGGGGAAGCGTTGAGAAAGCTGGACTTATGTCTCGGGAGCTAGAGATAAGTTAAGAGCTTGGAATTTTTGGATGTTAATAAGAAACCCTGCTGCCGCTCCAAAGACTTCCAGTTCTGCGTGAAAGGCAGGCAGAGAGAAAGTCGGATCATCCAGAGCAACCAATATATTGTTTGCGTATAGGCTGACAGTATGGCTAAAGCCGCCGAAGACGGTGCCCGTGATATCTGGATTGTCCCTAATCCGTTGGGTAATGGGCTCCATGTACAATGCAAAAAGTAGGGGTGAGAGTGGGCACCCCTGTTGCGTGCCCCGCTCGATAGGAAACGGAGTCGAGGTGATGCCATTCACCCTGACCGTCACTCTGGGTCTGCCGTAATTACTAAGTACCCAAGAGCAGAACCTTGGACCCAAGCCAAAGTGAGTCAGTGTCGCCTCTAAGTAGGGCCAATGCATGCGATCAAAGCTTTTTCAGCGTCAATGGCTAAAAGCATGATCTCCCGCTCCTAGCGCGTGGCTTTTTCCACCAAGTGTAGGATGCGTTTGATAGTATCACTACATTGCCTGTGCGGGAAAAAGCCCGCCTGATCTGGGTCTATCAGACCCGACATGAAGAGTCCCAAACGGGCAGCTAAAACCCCAGTGAACAGCTTAAGCCATGTTGAGAAGGGATATCGGACGGTATGAGCCACACTATGTTCTATCCTTCCCCGGTTTAAGTATGACTACAATAACGGCGTCTAGCATGGAGTTGGGCAGTGTTGTGGGGCCTGTAATAGAGTTAAACCGTCTGCTCAAAATTGGAGCAAGTACGGTGCAAAATTTCTTATAGAATAGAGCAGGGAAGTCATCAGGGCCTGGCGATTTAAGCGGCTTCTGATGCATTGTTGCAAAGACTATCTCTTCTATATGAATTGGGCTATCAAGGTTGGCAGCCTGCTCCGGCTTCAATCGCGATGTGTGTGCCCCTGCAAGGTAAGGTTCCAGACTTTCTGGACTTGTTTTGTAGAAGACCCGGAATGTAGAGGCTATACTGTCTTCTTTCACCACTGCAGTGCCATCTCCTGTCCTTAATGAGTCCACCACCACTGCCTACCTTTGAGCCCTAAGTGCTGTTGGCGAGGAGCCTTTCACACTTGTCCCCTCCCACATAAAAAGTGTTGGAGTTTCAGTAGCGCGTATTCAGCTCTGTCATTATCTATGTCATTATCTATTCCTGCTAACTGGGTACGTACTGCCTCCAGGTGTCTCCAAACTCGGGATCCTCAGTGCGTCTGTGAATATTTTCTAGTTCCTGCACTTGCTTGCTGAGGTGATCTCACCTGTCTTGCCTAGCTTTGTTCTCTGCTGCTTATATGGCAATCAGTTCCCCCCTCAGGACTGCTTCAAAAGCCTCCCAGAGCGTGGTCACCGAGATGTCCGGTGTGTCATTAATCGCCAAGTAATCAGTTATCTCTAGGGTGAGCTGTTTCACCACTCCCTGCTTGTGTAACAAGGTCTCCCTCAGTCCCCAAGTCCAAGCAGGGTGTAGGTGGGAGTGCCAAAACTAATGACAATGCTGCATGGTCTGAAAGGGACCGTGGTTCCATCTCTATATGTGAGATCATAGGTTGGAGCTCTTTCGTGCCCAGAAAATGGTCAAGACGCGCATACATTTTGTGAGCATGTGAATAGAGTGTTTAGCCGCGAGTCTGGGGGTGGTGTGTGCGCCACAGGCCCCTCAAGCCTGTCTTGTGTAGCCACCCCACTCCCTCACTCTAGATTGCCCTTGTCGAGCCAAACCGGTGGGCAGAGTGGTCCAGGTTATTGTCAAAAACCAGGTTTAGATCCCGCCCCTCACACGCACCAGCCTATCCCGGGAAGACATCACCTCCACAATACAGCACTTCAAAAATTGCTCTTGTCCCTCATTGGGTGTGTTAGAAATGGGGTCTCTAGTTGGCAGAGGTAGGTACCTTTGTCCAAATAGGGACCCCTGCTTCTAGTCAGGCTAAGGGGGATACACACTTTAGATAACCCCTGCTCACCCCCTTGGTAGCTTGGCACGAGCAGACAGGCTTATCCCAAAGGCAATATGTAAAGTATTTGTACCAACACTCACAGTAACACAGTGAAAACACCACAAATGGACACCACACCAGTTCAGAAAAATACAATATATTTATCTAAACTTAACAAGACCAAAACAAAAAAAATCCAACATACACAATTAAAAAATATGACTTTCAAAAGGTTTCAAGAACTTGTACCATAGAAAACTATGGATACGTGACTTTTACACAAAGTACCTGTAGTTGCGTAACAATTCACAAGGCCAAACAGCCGCACAGTCGGAAACAAAGAGATGCGTCACTCCTGAGACCTTGGGGAGGCGATGCTGCAGTCCCGCTGCACGCAGAAGAAGAGGTTGCATCGAATCCAGTCTGTATGGGGAGTGATGCATCGATTCTTTGTGACGGTTCCGGTCCGCAGGTGATGCGTCGGGAAAACTTGCCGCACAGAGATGATGCGTGAAAATCTGGGATGCGTCGGTGATCGATGCGGCGGCGTTGAGCGGCGCTGCGTCAGTTTTCTTCAGCTACGATCCCTTGATGCGTCAATTTTTGCAGCGCCGACAGGCACTGCGTCGGTTTTTGCAGCGGCACGGCGATATGTGGAAATTCTTCTTGCGCCGTGGAGATGCGTCAGAAAAAAAGACGCTAGAAGAGCGATGTGTCGATTTTTGCAGTTCTTCAAGTTTCTTCTTTCTTCCAGCTCCCAAACAGCAACACCAACCTCCAGAGGCCAAAAAACTGACACAGGCACCTTCTGGCAGGTCAGAACTCACAGGAGCAGAGTTCAGTGGAGCTGGGAGTGAAGTCTTTGTGTCCCTGAGTCTTCAGAACAGGAGGCCAGCACACACCGGCCCTTGGAGAACTCCTTCAAGCAGGGGACACAGCACACAGCAAAGTCCTTCTCCTTTCCTTGGCAGAAACAGCAACTGCAGGCCAACCCCACACAGCAAAGGGGCAGTACTTCTCCTCAGTATCTTCAGCTCTTCTCCTTGGTAAAGGGTCCTCTTGAATCCCAGGGATGATCTAAAGTTCTGGGGTCTGGACCCCAATATTTATACAGCAAAATCCTTTGTTCTCTGGTGGCAGAGAAGCCCTGTGCCCAGTCAAAACCAGTTCTGTCCTCTCTGGAGCGGCTTCCTGGCAGGTGGAGACAGCATTGTGGAAGGCAGACCAGGCCCATTCAGGCGTAAGGAAATCTCCTCCCCCTACTCTAAATGCAGCCCAGGTCTATTCAGCCCAGTCCTGACTCATCCAGACTCTCTGGAGCCACTGCACATCCCCAGCCCCTGTCACTCCCAAGCCAGACTGTCAATACACATCCTAGCAGAGGCACACTGGATGGCTAAGCAAGAAAATACCTACTTTCTAAAAGTGGTATTTTCAAACACAGAATATAAAAATCACCCTTACTAAAAGATGCATTTTAACATTCTAAGTTCAGGCATACTAAACTTTATTTCCCATCTTGTTCCCAGGAGTAGTTATGCTTATAAGATGTTATAAGCAAACTCCCCATTTTATCCTATGGGAACAGATAGCTTTGCAATAGTGAAAAACTAAATTGGCAGCATTTCACTATCAGGACATGCCACACACACCAGGGCATGTCCTACCTTTCACATACACTGCACCCTGCCCACAGGGGTACCTTGGGCCTACCTTATGGGTGACTAACATGTAAGAAAAGGGATGGTTAGGGCCTGGCAAGTGGATGCACTTGCCAGGTCGACGTGGCAGTTAACAAACTGCGCACAGGCACTGCAGGGGCAGGCCTGAGACATCTTTTCAGGGCTACTCATGTGGGTGGCACAATCAGTGCTGAAGGCCCACTAGTAGCATTTGATTTACCAGCCCTGGCACACTTAGCACTTTACTAGGGTCCTACTAGTAAATCAAATATGCCAATCAGGGAGAACCAATCATAATAACAATTTACACAGGCAGCACTTGCACCAGGGCCGGACTGGGAACCAAAACCGGCCCTGGCAAAGTATTCGGCCGGCCCCCCGGGGGGTTGGGGGTGCGGTCGAGCTGTTTGCCACGGCCGGTTTCGGATGATTTCGTTACAGTGGTCGATATTGCAGCTATGCTGCAAAAACGGCCCTGTCACAAAATCGGCCCCCAGGGGCCCAAAACCGGCCCCTAACCCTGGCGGCCCACCGGGGAAATGCCCTGTGCCCGCTTCGGCCAGTCCGGCCCTGACTTGCACGTTGACACTGATCAGCAGTGGCAAAGTGCCCAAAGCATCTAAGCTAGCAAAAACGAAATTCAGACCAGCATCAAAAAATACAGGAGGTAGAGGCAAAAAGTCAAGAGAAACCACGCCAAGGATGCCAGGTCTAACACGGTGCGTAGATAGAGCCCACAGTGAAGGTGTGCTTTCCCACACTCACTGAGTATGCTAAAAGTTGTCCCTTTATCTCCACTAGCTTATGACCCATTTTGCCCCAAAAGGAGAGGCAAACCAGAATAGTCACCCCGACCGCCTTAGAGGGTACAGAGGAGAAGAATTGCTGAGGGTAGGCCCGGGACCGCAGAAGGTGCCAGTCAGCGGACAGCAGGTGGGTCTCTTGCAAAAGACATATATCAGGGAATCATGGGAGTGGGATTGGAGGGAATGCTCGAATGAGGCTCTCTAGAGGGAACAAGTCTCCTGCTCCCGTCCCTCTCATAATGCTGCTGTAATATGTGCGTGTTCTTCGTGAGGTAAAGAGTGTTGAGTGTCCAGTTGAAGTGAGTACCCCCCAAAAAACAAAAATAGAAAACAACAACAAAGTCTTCTGTATATAGAAAGGCCTGACAAAACCAGAGAGACCCACCCTGTATAGACCATGTAGCACCTAGCTAAATAGCTCTAGGTCATGACTAACTACGACACCAGTTGAGAGGTAGGTCCTCTCCTTACATCTAAGCTTACCCAGCACTTACTATTTGCAGTGTATGGGGTAAAGACACGGCCCTGATGAATGCCTTAGACCCACGGCTGAATAGAGGCAGAAACATGTTGGCATAAATACTGTACAGTGAAGCATACAGGCCATTATACCGTAGTATGCCTCCTGTATTTACCCCTTGGCAATCTTTTTAACTAACCAGGGATACCACCAAATTAAAGGATACTTTAGTGGTTTATCCAAAGGTTTTTAAATTTATGAACTGGACCTAAATCATTGTCCTGAAAGAATAGAAATATCTAAGAATTCCCTCAGAAAAGCCCCATTCTAAAGTTGAGTCCGCCCTGGTAGTAATATATCATACCAGGGTGGGACGAGGTGGCAAATGATGAAGCATGTCACATTACGAGAGTGAGCCATCCTCGTCCAATTCTTGGAATTGCCTTGAATTTAAGTAAAGAACAACTAGCAGCACACAGAGAACCAGTTGGGGGTCTCTGCCATTGATCTGCTGACCTGTTGACTAAGCAGATAGCAGATTTCTGAGGGTATCACGCCAATCTTTGTGTTTGTTCGAGCTAGTAAGGGCAGGCATGAGCACGATAATGCCTTTCCTTCTCTCCCTTGTGTGATGTTATAACCAGAATAGTCCCATCAGAAGATCGGGTGGAAGAGTCGAAGTGGTGACACAAGCAGGTCTTCAGGGCAGCCCGTCCTCCCCAGCCCCCCCCCACCCACCAAGCCCATAGCAGCACACTCGGGTGTTCATGATGAATCGAGGCGTTTGGTGTCGGCAGACTGCGATTCCAGTATTGCCTTTTGCTCAGTCACAATAGTCTTTGGGTCCGCCCAAAGATTCTTTGGAAGTGCCTTGACTTTCTGCCAATGGGGCCTGCCCACAGCTGTCCCTCTACGGGGGCTCTCAGGTTGCCCTTTTCCGAGTGGATCTCCAATGTTTAGCACGGGCCGGCTTCTGTCAAGGAACGAATCTGGTGGAGCTTATCCTCCCATTTAAAGATGATTCGAAATGGGTGCCACCAAGAATATGAAACACCCTGGTCTCGGAGGAATGTAGCGAAAGTCTCTCCTCTTCTGTAGAGTAATTGCTGTTAGGACTTGATATATTAGCAACCTGTGGCCTCGAAACTGTAGAGGGTGTTGTGCCCTGGCCCTGTGGGCAATGGTTTCTTTGAGCTGAGAGTCATGGAAACAAGCTAGTATGTCCACCGGTTGAGTGTTCTCAGTGCGTGGAAGGCCTACTCTATGTACCCTATCTAGTTGTATTCCCCTTCCGGCACTGATCCCAGGATCTGAGTGAAGAGGTCTTTGACGTAGGCTGCGATATCCGTGGCCTCTGAGTTTGTGGGGGCCCCTCTGATGCGGAGGTTGTTGCACCTCGACCTCTTCTCCTGGTCTTCTGCGTAAGCCTGCAGATCCACATGCTGCTCCTGGAGACGTAGAAACTCCTGTTGTAAATGCTTGATTTCTTTATCACGGCTGGATGTGGTGTCCTCCAATGTCGAAACCCTTTCTCCAACCTCCTCAAGCTCCCGGTGAACCTCTCTCAAGTCTTGCTAGAGCTTCTTAATAAGGGTTTGGAGGTCATCTCTAAGAGAGGTGAACAGAGTCTCCAGGAAAGTACGCTATCACCGGGGCCTCTGCTTCCTCTGATGATAGCTCTTGCAAAGGGGGTGGAGGCAGATCGCCCTGTGCAGCCCCCACCAGAGTAGTGAAGATGTCCTTAAGGGTGTGTTCCCTCTTGGTGAGTGCCGTTGCCATCTCCACCCTCACAGAGCTTTAGAGATCTTCAAGTGACGGGGGGCACCCCAAGTCAGGCCCAGGATCCCCTTGGGCGCAGTGTTCCAGCCCAGCCGCTCCCAGACAGCATGGTCTCCCCCTGGAGACGTAAGGGTGAAGAGAGAATGCTGTTGCTAACACATGGTTTCTCTCCGGAAGCAGAGGCTCTCCAACACTTGATTGGCGGTGAAGCTCAGCGTGCAGGCCATAACAGCAAGGGCAGCATCTACCCTTTCCATTTTAGTTCTGGGACCCTCTGCCGCCGCCCCACCGCTTCAGGAGGGAGGCAGCCAGCCACTCCGTAGGCCCACCCAAGGGCATCGCGCTCCCCGTACTCAGGCCCGCAGCAAGGGCCCAGTCCTCCGCCTGTGACAATCTATGTCCCTCCTCGAAAGAACATGGCAGCTGGCTGAATAGCCCGGTCGGGAGCTCTCGCGCTCTCCGGGCGTACCACAGCATGGAATGACCTACAAGCAGTAGTCCCGTAATACTCTCCCCCCCTTTCCCTTACTTTCACGGACATGCAGAATGGAGCTGGTCGAGGTGTTTTTGCGCGCAGCACGGATAGTTGCACGAAGGATGCCAGGAAGAATTCCAGGCTCAGGCACGCCCACTACCAGGAAATCCTATCCGGGCAGGCGATGTAGTGGCTGCGGTGGTGGTATCGAGCCTCCGAGCAGATTGGAGCTCCTACGAGGTGGCTGGGCAGCGCGGTAATCAGCAAGCAGCACAGTAGGGAGAGGTACTGGCGCAGCCCCAAGCAGGAAGCACACTTTGGGAGGACGCAGCGCTGGTTCTCCGCATTAGAAGGAAGGCTGCTGCTCGGGTCTCCCTTCAGGCAGGCTGGGAAGCCCCAGGGATTGCAGAACAGCGCCTCACAGACCGCATCTCCCAAGGGAAGAGGAAGCAGCTGACTGCCGCATGAGCCTGGTAGGTGAGCAAGGCGGAGGGGGGGGGGGGGGAGAAAGGCAAAAAAGAAACTATCACTATTTCTGGCCAGAATACAGGTAAAGAAGAGTGGGAGGAAGCTCTTTTCCACTAAATCCCAACTCCAAGAGCAAACAGAAACAAGGGATAAGTTACTGTTTACGGAATAGGGGGCTGAATATAGAAACCACGACTGAGGGTGGAAGGAAAAACCCAACGATAACATCTACAAGTAGTAGGAGAAAGACAAAATCAAACACCATAGAGCAACCAGAAAATACCACCACCATTTGGGAAAAGGGCAGACCCAAAGGTACTAAAATCAAGATCACCCCATCCCTACGCTCCTTCTTCAAAGTTCAATCCAAACAGTCCACCCCCCCCGTGGGCAGAACTTCCCATAGGCACCCAGATGAAGAGAAAGGAGAACTTGATCACAACAGGCGAAATACCCTTAGGGGAAAAAATCCTAACTAATAACAGATACCACGCCCTAGCAACAGAGGAGACGACCAGGCAAGAAGTACCCCAACCCCTAGCTCAGCACCACAGTGAGCAGGGCGAGATTAGTGGGCAAGATGAGGAACGGCGATCCCAAGAACCAAGCGGACACATAGGCATGGAGAGGATGATGGAGACTTTAATAACAGAAATGAGGGTCAACTTTACCACGTCCAAGAACAATCAAGAAAGAATACAAGGGGCATGTGAAGCCCTCGAGGCTAAGATCAACATACTAATGGAATGAGTATCAACGGTGGAAGCATCATTGGAGGAACAGGGCAAAGAGGTCCAGGCGAACCAGGAAGAGATACAAGTATTGAAAACCAATGAGAAAGACCTCAGGGAAAAAATAGAAATCATGGAAAACCAAGCGAGAAGAAATAACCTGAGGATCTTGAACATGCCAGAAGGGGCCGAAGGGGAAGACATAAGGTGCATCGTCATAAATCCCCTGAAGAAATGTGTCCCCGGCACTGAGCTCGCTCTCCTGGCTGAAGATATCCAGAGAGTTCACCGAGACCCGTCCAGGAAAGGAACTCTAAAGAAGAATGCATGGAAGATTCTAATCAACTTCAAATCTTATGTACTGAAAGAGAAGATACTGAATGAGGCCCTCAAAGTCGGCTCCTGCACCAAAGGTGACTGGTCCTTCAGAATTCGATCTGACATATCTAAGGCCACACAAGATTGACAGTGGGAATTAGGCCAACGCATTCAGGAACGAAGGTCCTTGGGGGCATCAGCACAAATGCGCTTTCCAGACACATTAAGAGTGATGTGGAAAAAACAAATGCCTAATATAAGGGACCCCAAGGAGGCGGGGGCACTCATTGACCAGATCAAGCTTCAGGCAAAGGGATGAAAGGGAGGAGAGGAGGGTAGAAAAGGGACACACGAATCACCCGGAGAGAAGATCTTATAAGGGCCGAGAGTGGCTTTCGCCCAAAAGAAGATTTGGAGGGTTCTTCAGAGAAAGAGGGGGACTGAGAGGTCACACATGGTAAAACATGAATACAAATTTACACTGGGTGTGGGAGCAAGAGGGGGAAAAATAAAAAAATGAAATGTCCTTCATGAAGAAAGTCAAGGAACAGGGATTAAAGGGGCTCACGGAGAATATCTCCAATAGCATAGATGGCAATTAACACAATAAATTGGAATGTAAATGGCCTTAGAGTAAGGAGCAGAAGGCAGAAAATTATGGAGTATTTAAAAGCAATAAATTCTGGAATTATTGTTCTACAAGAAACTCACTTACGGGAAGTAGAATGGGCAGATATAGCGAAAAAACAAAAATGGATAGACACATATGCGTGCACTAACCAAGAATGCAATGTTAAGGGGGTAGCTATACTGTTTAAAAAGTCAGCCAAAGCAGTGGTGGAAGAAATAAGGGCTGACACAAAGGGGAGGTGGCTCATGGTCAACGTTAGACTGTCCGGCAAAGCTTTCGTCCTGGCAGGCTACTACTGGTCAAATACGGATGACCCCACTCCATTACAATTCCTATATAGCCAACTTTTAGACTTCTCAGACCTGATAATCATAGGTGGGGATTTTAATCTAGTAATCAATCCAAGGGAGGATAGACTTCCAAAAGGGAAAGTATCTAACTTGCAGAGAATGAGAGAATGGCTGAAGCGCTACATGGTCGACCTGGGCATGGAGGATGTCTGGAAAACCAAAGGCGTTAAGGAACACAAATTCACCTTTCAGAATAAAAAATATGGTCACGCCTCTAAAATAGACTTTTTTCTGACCGACAAATCCTTAAGTAAGAGCGTACGAAAAATCGAACATCTACCGTCGCACCTGTCTGACCACTCTGTAGTCCACATGGAACTAGTAGTAAACAAGAATATACCCCCCCCCCAAGATGGACTTTGGACAGAACACTAATCTTAGACCAACAGATTAAGGCGAAACTGAGACTAGAAACAAAAGAATACTTTCTAGCAAATAAATCTGGAACCCCCCTACAGGTCACTTGGGATGCATACAAGGCTGTCCTTAGGGGGAACCTGATCAGCATGGCAGCCCAGAAACATAAAAATCAAAAGAAGCCGCTCAATCAGATAGAAGCCGAGCTACAACGCTTAAGTGGGGCACTAGATCAAGCTCAACAGCCTCAAGATATAGACAAAACAGAGAAAGAGTTAGAAACGAAAAAACAGGAGCTATATAACATTCTGGAACTCTCAGTCAGAAGCAAGTGGGAGGCAAGCAAACTTTCTCATTATGAATATGGGGAAGGGTGCAGTAAACTGTTAGCCTGGAAACTGAAAACAGAGAAATCCCGTAATAAGATCACAGCAATACAACAGGAAGCTCAGTCAGCCCCCAGCACGGAAGACTCGGAAATTGAGAGAGCCTTTGCAAACTTTTTTCAGGACCTATATACGGAGGATACCATAGCCACAGAGGAGCAAATTAATGATTATCGAGTTAAAATACCAACCCCAACATTGTCGGAAGACCAGAGAGATGTACTCAACTCAGAAATAACAATCGAAGAGGTGGTCAGCGCGATAGCAAAGTTTTAAAAAGGGAAGGCACCAGGGCAAGATGCACTGCCAAATAAAATGTACTGCATTGTAACAGAAGAGTTAGCCCCTTCTTAACTGAGCTTTTTAATGCCATTTTTGTAAATGGGCAAGAAATTTCAAAATCATGGAAGGAGGCAATTATATGCCTAATACTTGAACCAGGGAAAGACCCTAAAAAATGTGAGTCTTACAGGCCCATATCTCTACTGGCCTGTGACTACAAAATATATACACAAATTATGGCTAGAACTCTAGAGGAAGTCGCTGCACATCTGATACACCTGGACCAAAAAGGCTTTGTCAAGGGAAGACAAATCCAAGAACTGACGCATGAGCTATTAGGGGCAATAGATGTAGCGTCTCAAGAGAAGATCCCCCACTCGGTGCTCACATTTGATGCTGCAAAAGCTTTTGACAGGGTCAGCTGGCCCTTCCTGTTAAAAGTAATCGACTGGAATAATCTAGGAGGGGTTTTCATAGGGGCGATAAAGGCTTTGTATAAAAACCCAACCGCCAAAATTCTAGTCAATGGGAACCTCACAGAACAGATAGGCATAAGAAGGAGCACCAGACAGGGCTGCACACTCTCTCCCCTACTTTTTAATCTGTACATAGAACCCCTAGCCTACGCTCTTAGACAGAACACCAGAATCACGCCCTTCTACTTTCAGGGATGGGAAAAGAAAGTTGCCTTCTACGCAGACGACCAAATGGTCTTCACAAATAATCTCCCAGTTACATTCCCAATAATACTACAAGATCTTGAAGACTTTAGGAGAGTCTCTGGATACCAAGTAAACCGGCAAAAAAACAGAAATCATGGAATGGAACTCTCAAAGTAACAACCCGCTGGTAAAAGATAGAATAAAATATCTAGGCATTCAAATAACACAAGACATAGCCAAAATAGCCCGGGTGAACTTTAACAAACTTGTTCTCGAAACCAAAAGTTATTAAAAAGCTGGAAGGCCCTCCCCTTAAGCCTTATCGGCAGATCTAACATTTTAAAAATGTCGATTCTCCCAAAATGTACTTTCATTTTTAACACTATACCATTGGATTTCGAAATGGACTGGTTTAAAAAACTACAAGGAGAGTTGAGCAGCTTTATATGGGCTGATAAAGGAGTTAGAAAGTTGAAGACACTATGGTCAGCTTGCAAACTATGGCACCAGATCAGGAGAACTACGAAGATACCATACTACAGTGAATATGCAATAATCTGGGACTCCCCAGGGACCCCGACCTGTCTGAAAGATTTACTCGCACGACCATTAAGGCAAGAAGGTATATTGAAATGGGGTCAACTGCTAGAGGAAAACGAACTAATAGGCTGGGAACAGCTCTCATCAAGGACAAACGGCAATACATCAATATTCAAATACTACCAGCTCAAGAGCTGGGCAGACTCACTTAGAAACGAAGATTCAGGAAACAGAGATCTAGAAGAAATAATGCAAGATAGTCTGACGAAAAAAAAAAGAAGAAGCTAGATGGTATTGGAGCTTAATAACAGCGGAGGATAGGGAATGTACCTTGCCAGTGGAGGTCTGGTGGAGAGAGCTGCCGATGCTGGAGCATTCTGACCTATGGCAAGTCTCAATGCCTACATGTTGGTATGTTGTTGTTAGACCTGGCATCCTTGGCGTGGGTCTCCCTTCCATTTTTTTCATAATGCCTCCACTGTTGTCGATATGTTTTTGCTGGACTAGATGCTCATGGGCACTTTGCCACTGCTAATCAGTGCCAAAGTGCAAGTGCTCCCTATGATAAATTGTGTTGTGTATTAGTGACTCCATGATTGGATGATTGGTTTACTTGTCAGTCCCTAGTACAGTGCACTGAGTGTGCCCAGGGCTTGTAAATCCAATGCTGCTGGTGGGCTTGCAGCACTGGTTGTGCCACCCACAGGAGCAGCTTGTAAAGTGTGTCTCAGGCCTGCCATTGAGGAGCCTGTGTGCAGCCTAGGGCTGCCATGTCGACTTGGTAAGTACACCCACTTACCAGGCCCTAAACCTTCCCTTTACTGCATGTTGGTCACCCCTAAAGTAGGCCCTAGGGCAGGGTGCATTGTAAGTATAAGGTAGGACATGCCCTGGTGTGTGTGGCATGTCCTAATAGTGAATTACAGCCATTTTCGTTTTTCACTATTGCAAGGCTACCTGTTCTCCATAGGCCAGAATGGGCAGTTAGATTATTACATTTTATAATCCTAACTGACTCAGGGAACATGGTGGAAATTAGAGTTTAGTATGCCTGAACTCAGAATGATAAAATACATCTTTTAGTGATGTTGGTTTTAACATTCTGTGTTTGAAAATACCACTTTTAGAAAGTAGGTATTTTCTTGTCTAACTATCCAAAGCCTGCCTCTGCTAGGTTGTGTATTCCTTGTCTGGTGTTTTTTGAGTGACAGGGCTGGGGATTCCAGGAGACAGAATGAGTGAGCCCAGTGGTGAATAGAGAGATCTGCATCTAGATGGGTGGGAGGAGTTGCACCTGGGACCTAAATAGGACAGTGCCTGCCCCCACAGTGCTGGCTCCACCCCTGTGGTGCGTCTGATGTCTCTGCCCTGCACAGTGAAAGAAGAGAAGGAATCATGTCAACAAAGTGCTCCAGGGCTGGGCTTTCCCTCCACAATGCTGGCTCCACCTCCTGTGGGGCGTCTGATGTTTCTGCCCTGCACTGTGAAAGGAAAGGAGTCATGTAAACAGAGTGCTCCAGAACTGGTTTGGACTGGGCAAAGGCCCCTCTGCCCTCAGAGGACAAATGATTTTGGGGTATAAATATTGGGACCCTGATCCCAAGAAATTAGATCACTTTTGGGAACAAGAAGAAACCTTTGCTGAGGAGCGGAACCAAGAAGAAACTGAGGAGAGACTATCCCTAAGCCTGAAGTGCTGCTTGGGGATTGGCCTGCAGTGGTTTGCCTGACTGCCAAAGAAAGGAGAAAGGAACTTTTGCTTTGCTGTGACTTTCATCAACTTGTGAAGGATCTCCAAGGGCTTGGAAGAGAGCTTGCCCCCTGATCGAAGTCCCAGGACCATTGGACTTCACCCCCTTTGTGAATTGCTGCTGGAAACTCTGTTTCATTGGCTACAGAGGTAGGGAGCTGTGACCGACTCTCCCGACCAGCCCGGTGTCCTGTTGGCACCGCATTGAGCAACGCCTGCATCTTGCAACGCACGGCCTTGGTCTCACCGACTCCGTCAACGAGCCGCTGCCTGCACCGTAACCTGTGAGCACCGCACCTTGCAACGCCTCGCTACACCGAATCCATCTGGTCCGACCGACACGGTCACTGTTGCTGAGTTCGAGTCCTGTGACCACACCGGAGTTGGGCACCGCCTCGCAAGCTTCGCGACGCACCGCCCGACTCGCACCGCTGTCCGGACTGATCGACGCCAGCTCCTGAATCCGGCTCCGTCGCCGCACCGCAACCTGCCAGCACCGCATCGAAGCACCGTCTCGCCCTGCAACGCACGGCCCTGGCCTCACCGACTCCGTCTCGACGACGTCAATGAGCCGCTGCCTGCACCGCATCGAGGGACAACGCGTCCTGCAACGCTTCCATTTTGCATCGCGACCGCGACGTACAGCCATCCGGCTCGGACGCCCGTGCCTGCCGCTTCAAGTAAAAGGTACTGTGACAGAGTCTGTCTACGCTGTGTTGGCCCGTCTCGACGCGGTCAGCTGGATTTGTTAGACTCTGTTTGTTCTTGGCATCGCCGTAGCCGGAGGAGGCTACCGACTCGCACAGAACCTTGAATTAAGCCTTTTTGATCAGAACTAAGCATTCTTGACAGTACTGTGGATAATTTTTGTCGTTTATGGTCTTGTGATAAATCTATATAAAAGATACTTATTTTTATAAATATACAACCTGTGTGGTGTCCATTTGTAGTGTTGTCACTTGATTACTGGATGTGTTCACAAATGCTTTACACACTGCCTCTGAACTAAGCCTGTCTGCTCCTGCCAAGCTACCAAGAGGGTGAGCAGGGGTTATTTCAGGAGTGTACCTACTTTCCCTGACTAGACGCAAGGGTCCCTATTTGGACAAAGGTACCTACCTCTGCCAACCAGAGACCCCCAAATCTAACAGTTGTTAAATCTGCACCCCTCAGGAAGAATCATTTCTTCACAGTGCACAGAGCATACTGGATGCCCAAAAAGCTAACAAAAATGAGCAAGCAAGAGGTGAAGTGCTGCTCTAAATGTGGAGAAGAAAAGGCCGATGACATATGTTATGTTATGTTAATCAAATTTATAGAGCGCCCTGTTACCCAAGGGTGTCCTGGCGCTATGCACTGCCTGCTAAGAGAGGTGGCCAGAAAGCAATATTGGTTAAAAAGCCAGGTTTTGAGCCCCTTCCTAAAGGAGAGGAGGTCTGTAGCATTCCTCAGTTGAAAAGGAAGCTCATTCCAGGATTTGGACGCACTGTTAACAAAGCTTCTGCCTCCCCAGCCTGCCTTTTTAACAACGCTGATTGTGACTTTCTTCGCCCCTATTGATCGTAGTGCTCTCCTTGGAATGTACCACTGAATTTTTCTTTGCAAGTAATCCGGGCCTTTGCCATTAAGAGCTTTAAAAACAGTGCACAGCGCTTTGAAGCGTATTCTGTGTCTAACAGGGAGCCAGTGCAACTGTTTGATCTCTTCCTTTACAGAGGCAAAATTTGAGGTCCCTGACAGCAGTCTGGCTGCCGCATTCTGAACCATCTGAAGCTTGTTGATAAATTGTTTTTGAGCGTTCATGTAGAGTCCGTTGCAGTAATCCAGCCGAGACATAATGAGTGCCGAGATTACTGTTTTGAGGCCATTATCGTTAAGATAGAACTTAATCTTGTTTATGATCTTTAGTACATAAAAACAGGCCGAGGTAACTGAACTTATTTGGTCACCTAGTACCAGTTTGTTGTCCATTAACACTCCCAGATTTCTGGCTTTCTCAGTGGGTATGGGGCATGAGCCTAGGTCAGCCGGCCACCAGTCTGGAGTCCACACTAGCGGATTCTTCCCAAATTTTATGACCTCCGTTTTATTAGAATTGAGTTTTAAGCAGTTTGCCGACATCCATCTGGAGATAGCAGCCATGCAGTCATGGAGTCGAGCCCCAGTTTCCTTTTCAGAGCCCTCCCTTAGTGACAACACTATCTGGGTGTCATCAGCATAAGAGGTCAGCTGGAAGCCAAAAGACCTAATCACACCAGCTAGGGGAGCCACGTACACATTAAAAAGTGTCGGGCTGAGGGAAGAACCCTGTGGGACCCCACAAGGAAGGGTGAAAGGTTTAGACTGGCAGTTGTCCATATCCACAGTTTGTATTCTGTCAGAGAGAAATGACTGCAGAAGCTTCCAGGCAGACCCCTTTAGCCCGGCCCCAGACAAACGGTCCATCAAGACTTTGTGATGGACCGTGTCAAAGGCCGCGGACAGGTCTAACAAGATCCACACAGCACTTCCTCCCCTGTCCAGAGCCTCCCGAATTTCCTCCGTAGATTTAATTAAGGCAAGCTCAGTGCTGTGATCTGCTCTAAAGCCATATTGGGTTGGATCAAGAGTCTGATTGGATTGAAGAAAGGCATTAAGTTGTATGTTCATAGCCTTTTCTAAGGCCTTGGCAGGAAGCGGGAGTCGAGATATAGGCCTATAATTATTGGGGTCACCTGCATCAAGGTTCTGTTTTTTTAGGAGGGGGAGGATGGAGGCAACCTTCCACTTCTTGGGAAAAGTGCCCGAGCTGAATATCTCGTTCAGCAAGGGCGTAAGAGCCGAGCCAATAACTCCTGAAATTTGTTTCAGTAAATGAGCTGGACAGGGATCGGATGGAGCCCCCGAACGAATGGAATTCAAAATTTTGATAGTCTCCGGAACCGTGAGAGATTGAAAGTGATCTAATACGGCAGAGGTTGTTGAACTATCTTGTCCGATTGTATTTGGCTGCTCAAGCTCCTTATTATCTGCTATGGAGAAGGAGGAAAAATAGATTCCACCTTTGATTTGAAGAAGTCGGCTAATTGATTGCAGAATTGGGGGCTGCTGGAGCTCTTAGGGGCATTTGGTATGGCTAGTTTTTTGAGTGTCTTAAAGAGTTCCTTGGAGTTTGATTTGGCTTGATCTATTTGTTCCTGAAACATACACATGTTCCATCAGTGCCCCCAGCTCCAAGGCTTTGGGCAGGATGTGGGTAAGACGCTTACAGATGTGATGAGTTACAACATAGAGGTAAGCACAGAACTAATAATATTTGGGGTACTCAGTTGTAATGAAAACAAGGCGAAATTAAGCAATAAGCATAAAAATCTACTCTTCATATTGATTCTATTGGCTAGGAGGGAGATTTGCATTAAGTGGGTATCTAACATCTCGCCCACGCATGAGGAATGGGCAACCTCAGTCCAGAGAATAAACAAAATGGATAAAGGGGGGGCACCAAGCAAGAGGGGAGGCTTTTGGGATATTTGGGAAAGGAAATATGGTACAGATCTAACGGGACAAGGGACAATATAACGTCCAATGATTAAGCAATACAGCAATAATCCACAAAGAAGGCACTCGCACTGGCGTCCCCAGAAAGCAGACGTCCTTTTGTTGGAACCAATGTGACAGGATGGAAGGGGTCTATCAGAGTAAAGGCCCCCAAGAAAACAGAACCAGACTCAAGACGGCACAGAGAGAAACAAGACCCCGGATATCTCCTTTAAAATCTATGTCCCTCCTCAGATATGGCCTGGCCCCCAGATAGGCTGAAGCAGGGTCTAGTTTTTACCATATAGTGCCCCAGGCCCATTCTGACCACATCTGAAGCATAAGAGTCTCAATTGACCCTGCCAGCCCACAGACAGGGTTGTGTTAAAATTGTCCACACTGCATTGAGTACATCTTTTTGAACATCAAGATGTAGCAATAACAGGATGTGTCTGTCATTTAGAAGAACAAAATTGGCCTAGAGTAGGAGTGGTGGCCGACTGGGCCAACTGGGACTTTCCACACTTTAGAAATTACAAGTGACCTCTAACATTTTGTATTCTTCTGCATTCTTAAAAAGTTTCCGAGAAGTGACGCAAATCATTTTCGATAAATGTTCAATTTCGTTATGATTTACGGTCAAACATCAAGGAAGCTTTTGGTAAACTTTTGTAATGTAGTGTCACTTCTGTGTTCCTAATATTTCCGAGAAGTGACCAAAGTGCGTCATGTTCTGCGGTCAAAGCACCTGCTAATGTCGTGATTCTGTGGTCAATAGTTCCTCATTAAAAGAGTATAAATGATCTGCTCTTCAGTCCATTCGACGGACTACCTCGCACAAATGAACCCTTGGGTCATGATGTGTGTGTGTGCCCCCTCAGCCATCTTGTCTAGCATCTTTGGCTGAGGCTATAATGCTTATTATATTTTGAAATTGTCTCTTTCTCTCTCCTCTGCATTGCCGTGATTTTTAAACTTGCAAAATTGCATGATTTACTTTTTCATCTAGGAAGGTGTCTCTGAAACTTGTTATCTTCTAGATTACACGATGCTATTTTTGATTAACAATGTGCCTTTGACATTCATTGTTCAAACTTGTTCTTCGAATAAAGTAAAGTGCCACTCTGACTCAGTTCCTGCATCTCACACGTGTGTTTCCTTTTTTTAGATAGAGCACCCCTGCTCAAATTAAGGTGGTGCAGTCCACCCAAAAAAACCACCCTGCAACAGCTGGCGACCACGAGGAACCGTGCACAGACTCCCCAGCGAGCAAGAGAACGGAACCTGTTCCCTGTGGCAGCGGCCGGACGTTGCCCTTCGGTGCCTCTTCCTGACTGAGCAGACACAACGCACACGGGTAAGTGTCAAAGAGTCTATTTCTCTCTTATTCTCTTTGCCTTGTCCCGAGGTGCTGTTTTGACTGTCCTGTTGGTTGAGCATTTGGAGGTGCGCTTCTGTCCAAAGTTACAGTCCCTTGCTTAAACTGGTGTCTTGCCACGAAAAAAACCCTTCTTAGCTTAAACATGTGTGAACGGGCACTGAGCCAGGAGTCAGTGTTAGATTTTGACATTTGAAATTGTGGGTTTTCGCTTTTTCATGTTCCATGCATGATTTTTTGCGTATATATAATACGTAAGGGAGAATAGCGCCTTGCGTTTTCCAGCTCTCGCGGATTCTGAAAGGATCAGAACTCCCCAAAAAAATAAAAATAATAATAATAGTCAGTTCACGTCTTGTGGGTGGCACAGGAAGTTTTAGCCATAGCAGATGTTAGATATCTCCAGCTTTTGCAAGTGACCGTCAGTATAGATATTTTATTACTGACAAGACAATTCAGATGTTAGACATCTCCAGCTTTTGCAAGTGATCGTCAGTATATAAATTTCATTACTGGCAAGACATTTAAAATAGTTAACAAATAAATGACAAGTGATCGTCAGTAGTGACTGGCAAGGGAATTTATAGTGCTTAGAAAAGTATTACAAATGTCCAGCTTCTGCAAGTCATCGTCAGCAGTGTCTGGCAAGGGAGTTTATTTACTGCTAAAAGAGCATTAAAAATATCCAGCTTCTGCAGAAAAATAGTTAACGGCTGATGAAGTACAATAAATAAGCTTTGATATATTATCGCTTTAAATAAGAAATTGGTTTTAAAAATGCGTAGCTAAGGAAAGGGGAAGTATGTCTCTTTCAAAGTAAGTTTCCGTTTGTGGCTTCCTGTTCTTGTGTGAAGCCAACGTCAATGCTCTTACAAATTCGTTCGTCCTTTCTATTTTCTGGAAAGATTGAAATGCACTGTTTTGTTCTCTAAGTAATTCTAAAAGACTGGTCCACTTTCTTACACCATGTTTGCATGATTGCTCACTCGTGGTTTTTCTCTCTTCTCATCTTTCATTGACTCTGTTGCGGTTCTGTCTACAAAATAGGTGCCTGGTGCACCCATTACAATTGCGTTTCATTTGTTTAGCGAGAAAAATAACTAGGTGTATAAAAGCATATGTATATGTTGTGTGCATGTTGATTCTATATGTGGACGCTGTTAAACTTCCTGTTACATTGAGCACACCCTGCCACCTCCCGTCCCCATGTCTGGAGGGATTTTGCAGGCATTTATTGACCACAACACACAGCCAACTTTTTACGTTTCTGGTCACCATTACGCCCTAGACTTGGCCCCAACTTCAAATGATAGGCCAGCTATTGGCTACCTTCCAATACCAGATGACCTTCTCCTTCCGTCCCCTCCCACAATGAACAATGACATAATAAATTCAGGTCAAACACTGCAATGTCTTACTGGCCCGGCTCAATGATAGAAGCTGTAGTTCCAGGGCTGCCAGGTCAAATAGACGCACAATTCACACTGAAGCTTACACCAGCACAAAATGCTGCAGCACCAAGAGATTAAGCAAGAAATAATTTACTCCTACCTGCGTCCAATTCAACAACAGCCCAAGCAGTAAAGAGTGCCACCCCTCCAGGCAGTAGCAGTAGCCTGAATGCAAGCACCGATCCAGGAAGTACAGCTACAGAGCGCACACAGTTAGCTAATAGAAATTAGAATTTTGAAATTGTGGCTCATGTACAAGGAAGTTAGTGACACTGGGCTAAGAGCAACGTAAATATCGGAGCAGATGGTGATCATTAGACAGAAGAAAGGAATTAGCGAAATAAGACTGTTCTTCTCTCCCGATTTCATGTGCACAGAACTAGGGCGCAAGAGGGGAGACAAGTTGATGGAATGGAATGCACACTAACTACACCAAATTTTCGTCTTGGATAACATATAACATTTCCTGGCTGGAGTTTCAATGACACCTATCCCCTATCCACAACAATACGCTTCAAAATATAGGTCCAATACATTATTCTAGGCCCTTAGGAGCAAAAGACTAGAAAATACGGCGTATTACACAAAATGCATGACACATAATGAACGTGAGTTGGGTTTGTGGGAGCCTGTGTTTGACTTCATGGTCACAGGTTCAAATGCTACCAGGTCTACTCAGCCTTTCATCCTTCGGAGGTGGATAGATGCGGGGTCTGTTTAGCCCTTCATCATTCTGAGGTGGATAAAATGAGTACAATTGAGTTGGGGAACAATAAAGATCTGCTATTTAGCGGCACAATACCCTTCTGAGTGAACGTGTGCTTTACAAAAAAACACGTTATGTTAAAGTTGGCTCTAGTTAGCATAACGTACAATTAAACACAACACATGCTTTTTTGATGTTACGAGGTATTGAAGGGTTAAAAGGTTTTCTCTTGGCCTGTCTTTATATTAACGCTACTGGCTGGCCACAGATTCTGGGCGTTGAGCCAGGCAAGAAAGAAATAATGCAAAGGATTTCCTGTGGTTACAAACAGAACAGGAAACTTGGAAATAAATATATATATATATATATATATATATATATATATATATATGTGTATACAGTTGGCAGAACACAAAGAGCTGTGTGAATGAATTAACGGTATTGAGAAAAATATTGTTTTAGTGTATAAGTTTCCTGTCCCGTACAACAGATTGAGAAAAAGAAAAATTATAGTTTCAAGGAATAGTTTTAAAGAATGAATTGGGAGAGACTGATTCTCTTCCCCACCGTGGCAGACATGCCAAGGAGAACAAGAGAAATAAAATGCCTAGGATCACACAATTTGGTAAAGGGGGAAGCCGAGATTAAATACAGGGTTTCAGGTTTCACGTTATGCAGTTTAGTGACTGGGTATGCATATATCTATCTATATCTATCTATCTATCTATCTATATATATATATATATATATATATATATACTTCGCTCCCCTATGACCACTGTACTAAAGCAACACTACTGACCAACCACCTCTTTGCCTGGCATCAATTAAAAGAATTGTGCTGGGTTCGGTGTGGGCTTGGTTCGTGAATAGAAAGAATTGAGCCTAATGGCGCAGCACATCAGGGCTTTGTTCACAGACTTCCCTCATTTTAAGTATATGAATTAGACCTCTCTAGAATTCGGTTTTAGGGTCCACTTTGGTACAGAGACCAGAGATCCATAGGCATAGATTACCACAGATAGACGCCACACTGACTTCCCCCACACACGCCCCAGTGCTAGGAAATGCGAGGAATAAATAAGAAGTGCTAATATAAAGTGTATTTCAATGAAGAAGGATAATATGCATGGAGTAGCGATGCTCAGTATTGCAATATTGTCAGAATAAAATGTGTGTAGATTTAAAAATGTCTTTTAAACTCATGTCTGGTTAGGAGTTCCACCAGTGCATTTGTGTTTTTATTTCTGAATATTGTGCCTACACAATTGCACAGCTACTGTTTCACACCTGGCCACAGGTCATAGACAGAGAATGTTTGGTGAGGAGTAGACAACATATTGGGTGTGACAGGTGGGTTAGGTGTGAACATATAAAAAAATAAAAAAAAAAATAAGAGGGGAGTACAACTAGATCCCCTAGATTTTATCTATAGGCAGGCTGTTACAGGAAAAAATGTCATACCACAGGCCCTACTACAAGTTTCCCACACGTTTGGATCAAAGTTGGACCATGTGTCCACTGTGATATTCAAGCAGCAACAAATTTCAGCAATGCCTGAACTGACTGCTTAAAAATAAAATAAGCAAGATAAGTGCCACAATTGAGGGAAAGGGAAAAGAAGAAAAAAATTAAGAAAAATAAAAGTTTATTGCCCATGGATCACCCTGTTTTCACTCAGAAGTATTCCAAGTTCTGATCACCACTTAACACCCCATCAGCTTGTCACTGAACAATTAATACATGTATCAGTACAAGCAACTAGACCTAAAAGTGAAAGATCTTCTGAAATTATGAAAAATGAAATATAAGAGTACTTGTATGAGTTAACACGCGCTGCGAAGTTTCTTTCTACTCAGGTATCCAAGAGGAAGGAGAAGGGCCCCATCAATCCTGAGCTTCCGCCAATTCGTCCTGGAACACTGATCTTTGTTCGAAAAACTGTCCGACGGTGGAAAGATCCAAAATTTGAAGGACATTTTAAAGTCATAGACTCTTCACCAACAGCTATCGGCATTGCCAAGAGGAAAGGATTAACGGAACAGACTTCAGGATCAACCCTGCACCCCCTCAACACTGAACGACGAACCAGAGGAGGGTAACTTGTTCCCATTGACTGTCCCAGAAGAAGAAGACGATGATCGTTTGGTGGTCTATGGACTCAGCCGCCGCCACACAGAAGTGTCCTATGCGAAGCTATGTATTTGTATTCTACTATTTTATATTATTGTTGGAGTGGCATCCGCTATGTTTAACTGGTAAGCTGTTATTGTCCAATGTGTTCGTACAAAGGCTTGTATTTCACAAACTATTGAAGTTGCCAGCACCACTATGTTTTTTGCAACACCACCTCCACTACCAGCCACCACATATCGTGAAAAAGGCCCCCGTAGCAATACAATAGGTCCAAAGCCCCCTGACAGTAACATTAGCAACACACATACCAGTATGCGCCCTAGGTCCCAGACTCCTTCCCCGGTTGAAAATAATACAGAATGGGACAATACCATTGATCTGACACTACGCCCCCCACTGTTGTCTCCCCGACGCAGACAGGCCCTGCCAGCCTGGTTTCGTGACATCAATAGGGCCGTCGTCTACTCCATCCTGCAACAACTACAACACCACACGCGCCCAACCAAACTCCAGAATTTTGACGAGTCAGCAGGGGACCATGGGGTCCATAACTCCCTACTAGACAACATGTGGTATAAGGATATGATAAAAGATGGAAGGCAGATAACAAGCGAATACTGCTATGTGTGCTCATACATCCCCCATGCAGTAGGCGCAGATAGACTGATTTTCCTAAGGGAAATACCACCACACACTGTAGAATATCTCCTACACCTGTTCCTCTACAGAATACAGGGGCAAGTTCAGATTATTGAGGCCAACTTCTCTGAATTGTTGGTAAATAGAACAGTATGGGACCACACCCCAATGATGCATGAGAATATCACTGACAATTCCAGAACAGAAGGGAAGGTAACAAAGATATTTTAGATAGGAGTTCCTGATGCACAAGTTACTAACTTGTGTAACGATATATCTGTAAGAGACAGTAGTTAGTGACAGATTCCTTACCTTAGAATATCCCCAGGCGTCAGACTGGATCCGGAAAGTTTTGCGTAGCAGTACCCTTGCGCGTCGGTAGGCGGCGTCGTGCGGCTCCGCGTCCGTCGTCGGGATCGCCGGGATGACGTCGCGCCCAGTGCTTAGACGCCGCCCCTGCGCGCTGACGTCAGTTCTGTACACGACTTTCCGCGCCAGGAACGCAGAGCCATGCAAGAAGCTGACATTGGTGTCTGAAAAAATACTAGGGCCCTGAAAGGGATGTCCTTAACCCTAGAAATCAGTTCGCAGAACGGGGAGGATGGGTGGGCGGTAGGAATCTGTCACTAACTACTGTCTCTTACAGATATATCGTTACACAAGTTAGTAACTTGTGCATCTGAAAGAGACACGTTAGTGACAGATTCCTTACCTTAGAATAGATACCCCAGCAATACCAACCCCGGTGGTGGGTCTGCGAACAGATTCAGACAAGGAAGTCCCGGAGGACAGAGCGGCCAAAGAAGCCGTACCTCCGGACTTGGCTGTCAAGGCAGTAATGCTTGGTAAACGTGTGCAGCGAGGCCCACGTAGCTGCCTGACATATATCCTGTAGCGGAACACCGCGGCCTAAAGCCGTGGTAGCAGCTGTCGCCCTGGTAGAATGGGCATGTAGCCCAACAGGGGGCTCCTTCTTAGCCAAAGAATAGCAGGCTTTGATACACAAGATTACCCAGCGGGAGATGGTCCTCTTGTGTACCGCCCGACCTTTTTTGGCGCCCACGTAGCCAACAAAGAGCTGGTCATCCACCCGGAACGGTTGTGTGCGGTTGAGGTAAAAGGAAAGCGCACGTTTTGGGTCCAGACGGTGGAGCCTCTCTTCCTCTCTGGAAGGATGCGGAAAGAAGGTGGGCAAAGTGATGGTCTGCCCAATGTGGAAGGCAGTAACCACCTTTGGCAAGAAGGACGGACGCGTCCTAAGAACAACCTTGTCTGGATGGACAGACAGAAAGGGAGGTTTGCACGAAAGAGCCTGGAGCTCACTCACCCGCCGAGCGGAGGTGATGGCCACCAGAAAGGCTGTCTTCAGAGTGAGAAGACGAAGAGGACAGTTATGTAGAGGCTCAAAGGGAGCGCACATTAAAAGGTAAGAACCAAGTTCAAATCCCACTGAGGCATCATAAACGGAACAGGAGGGAAGAGGTGTGTACATGCCTTTAAGAAACCTGTTAACAACAGGGGACTTGAAAAGGAGGGCTGATCGGGAAGCCTGAGGAAGGCCGAGATTGCACAAAGACAGCCCTTGATGGTACCCAGGGCAGAACCCTGTTGGGCCAGAGAAAGAAGGAACAGAAGAACCTCAGAAAGAGGGGCAGAAAGGGGATTCACAGCCTTTGCTGTGCACCATGCCACAAACTTGTTCCACCTGCAGGCGTATACCACCTTAGTGGAGGGACGCCTGGCTGCCAGAATCACATCACAAACTTCGGGAGGCAAGTCGAAAGGAATCAACTGCCGCCGCTCAACCTCCACGCAAGGAGGTGGAGACTGGACAGGTTCGGGTGGAGGACCGTCCCCTGTTGCTGCGACAGAAGATCCTCCCGAAGAGGCAGACGGATCGGGGGATCAACGCTCATACTGAGTAGCTCGGGATACCAAACTCTTCGAGCCCAGTCCGGAGCCACAAGAATGACTTGGGCCCGGTCGCGCCGAATCTTCTTCAACACTCTGGGTAGAAGTGGTATAGGTGGAAAGGCGCACAACAGACCGCAACTCCACTCGCGACGAAAAGCGTCGCCGAGCGAGTGCCGCCTTGGAAATTCCAACGCGCATAACTGATGACATTGCGCGTTCTCTTCGGTGGCGAATAGATCTAACCAAGGCTCTCCCCATTGTAGAAAGAGTCCTTGCGCCACCTCCGAGTGAAGACGCCATTCGTGATCCATCATGCACCTGCGGCTGAGTTTGTCCGCCCTGGCGTTCAGGGAACCTGCCAGGGGTTGAACCATCAGGAATATGCCCTGATGTTCCAGCCATGTCCAGAGACGCAGAGCCTCCTGACATAGGGTCCACGACCCCACCCCGCCTTGTTTGTTGCAGTACCACATGGCGGTGGTGTTGTCTGTGAACACCTGCACTACCGTCCCTTTGACAGAGGGAAGGAATGCCTTGAGTGCAAGTCGGATCGCCCGGAGCTCCAGAAGGTTGATATGGAGCCGGGACTCCGCCCGGAGACCAGAGGCCTCTGATCTCCGCCTCTCCCATGTGACCGCCCCATCCCAGAAGGGACGCGTCCGTCACAACTGTGTGCTCTGGCTGGGAAGGGAGAGGGATCTGCCCATGACCCATTGCCGGTTCGAGAGCCACCACTGCAACTGCCGTGCAGTCCCCTCCGAGATCTGGACGTAATCGGACAGGTTCCCCTGATGCTGCGCCCACTGGAACTTCAGGTCCCACTGCAGAGCCCGCATATGCCATCTGGCATGATCGACCAGCAGGATGCAGGAGGCCATGAGGCCCAGAAGCCTCAGGGTCATCCGTACCGAAACCCAGGATAAAGGCTGAAAGATCGGAATCATAGCCTGAATATCCCGGACTCGCCGTTCGGGAGGATAGGCCCGAAACTGCGTTGTGTCCAGAACTGCTCCGATGAAAAGGAGCTGTGGAGAAGGAATAAGGTGCGACTTCGGCACGTTGATGGAGAACCCCAGCGAGTGCAGGAGTTCGGCCGTAGTCTGGAGGTGGGAGACGACTGCCTGGGACGAGCCCGCCTTCAGCAACCAGTCGTCGAGGTAGGGGAAGACTGGAACCCCTGCACGGCGCAGATGAGCTGCGACCACCGCCATCACTTTCGTGAACACCCGAGGGGCGCTGGTAAGGCCAAAGGGGAGCACGGTGAACTGAAAATGCTCAAGGCCTACTGTGAACCGCAGGTAACGCCGGTGGGCGGGCAGGACGGGGATGTGAAAATACGCGTCCTGCAAGTCCAATGCTACCATCCAGTCTCCAGCGTCGAGGGAGGTCAAGACCTGAGTTAGGGTGAGCATCTTGAACTTCTCCTTCCGGAGGAAGCGATTGACGTTCCGGAGGTCCAAGATAGGACGCATGTCCTCCTTGTCCTTTTTGGGCACCAGAAAGTAGTGGGAGTAACAACCACGTCCTACTTCTGGGGTCGGAACACGCTCGATGGCCCCCTTGGCCAAGAGGGCCGCAACTTCCTTTTGAAGAAGCACCAAATGATCCCCCGACATGCGGTGGCATTGAGGTGGCATGGCTGGGGGGGTAGTCTCGAAGGGGAGGGAGTAGCCCCTTCGGACAATGTCCAAGACCCATCTGTCCGATGTAATGGCACGCCAGTGGTGAAGGTGATGGCGGACCCTGCCCCCTACTGGCGTGCTGTGGACCTGAAAGGATGGACTAGGAAGGCTTGGAGGCCGCGGACGGGGCGGAGGTGGTGGCCTGACCCGCACGCTGGTTACCCGACCCGCCTCGGCGGGAGCCACGTCCACGCGAAGGCGCTTGCTGCGCGGGCCGGTGGCTGGGCAGCGGACGTGACTGGGCACCCCTTCCGTGGCCACGAAAGGGGCGAAAAGCAGACTGTTGCGGAGGGCGCACAGCAGAAAGGCCCAGGGACTTGGCAGTAGCCCGCGAGTCCTTAAAGCGCTCCAGCGCATGGTCTGCCTTGTTGCCGAAAAGGCCGACACCATCAAAGGGCATGTCCATAAGTGTGTTTTGGACATCGCCCGAGAAACCAGTGGTCCTCAGCCAGGCGTGACGGCGCAGCGCCACTGTCGTCACAAGCGATCTGCCTAGCGAGTCGGCGGTATCTAGGCCACACCGGATAGTGTACTTCGCCGCATCTCTTCTGTTGTATACTTCCTAGGGTGTCCATAAACAGGCTTTCTAGAATCATGTCCTTATATAGGCACAATTCGCCTTGCCCTTATATAGGCATAAAATCCCAGCCCCTATTTAGGCATAAACCATGCACTCCAAATACAGGCATGGTCTCCGACATCCGTCCACCCTAACGTCACAACGAGTTCATGAAAAAACAGACCCTTAGGCAGCGGGACTTTCCCTAGCCCAGGACTATTGATTTCTTCAAGGACTCATATATTATGCATGAACCATTATTCCTTAGGGGTTCATTCATGACGTCTTCCGCTGTCCGACTCACGTCAATGCTAACATTTTCAGGTATAAATATACCTTCCCAAACCCCTGTAAATCACAGGAGACCTCGACTTCAGAGGAGCCCGATTCCCGGCCGGACGCACTGAGAAGACGCTGTCATTCCTGCACGCAGAGAGTCCAGCTTCCAGTGATCTAACTTCCCTTGCGGGGTGTTGGAGTTCGAGTCTGGAAAGAGATTCCTACCTCTCTCATTCTTCAGGTATGGAGCAGACTAGAACCTAGAGGGACTCTTGGCATACTAGACTCTAGACATACTAGGCTTAACATACTCTTAGTATACTATAGTAAGGAATACTTCACCTACTTCTACTTCTCCCTACACCTAGGATAGGTTAGGTACACTGGGGTAGAACTAGGCTAGAAACGCATCGTATGAGTACTCGCATTTTTAGGCTGTGTCATTTTATGTGAATGCATATATGCTGAAAAGATAATGCTAACGCAGTATTATTTATTTCTACTGCTCACTCTGTACATTATTTATCTCGCATACTGTCTTGTGATCGTAACAGCACATTTAACTTACACCAGAAACAAGACTGTTCAATAAATCTTTTATTGAAACGCCCGTCTGTTATTTCTGTGTAACTTTGAGAGTAACTAGACATGCACGACTGAGCTGAGTGAAATAGTTATCTATTGTTTCCACGACTCTAGGACATGTTCTGATTCTAAAGGGAAACACAGTGGTCATGTTTTGCGGCTGCCAGAAACTACTCCCTTCTTGTTGTCAAGAAGTTTCTAGTGGCCTCTGAGCTAGCTGGCACAAGTAATTAAGTTTAATATACTCGATAGGGACATACCGACCTTAGTCCTATGCCAAACCTATAGGATATATTATTCCAATGCGCAGAGCCTATTAGGGAAATAGGAGCTACACTACATGGCGCCCAACGGTTTGGTAAGGCAGTAATTCAACGTTAGATACTGAGTAACTCAGCCGTGCTTCTTCTTTTTCTCTCAGAGACCCCTACCCATATACTCCAAAAGACGTCTGGAGTGGGCAGGGTTAAGTATCCACCACGGCTACATAGGGCAGTACCCTATATATTAACTGTTTGGTTTGCTCAACGTTGAAGGATACAGTGTCCCAAAATATTGTGCACCTTATCTTTGTTTCCTTGAAATTTGTTCTACATTTTTCATAAAACAAGATGTCCTTAAACGGGGACAATCCCGCCGGAAACGGTGGAGCTGCGGCTGATCCAGCCCAACCAGCACTTTTTAACTTTACCGGTTTAAATGAAACCGAGGAGGGTGTCATTGACATCGCTCCAAACATAAGAAGAGCCATTACTCTAAAACGTATAAAACATGGCCTACCACCGAGAGGAGGTAGAGCAGTTTTCGTGATAGAGGCACACAAATCCTTTCAGACAGAGGTATTCTATTCATGGGTAATATTTCCTGAATCCAATTCAGTAACACACATGTTTCACTTCTACAAAGAAGATGAACCACCAGAGGAATACATTCCTTTCGAGGATATAGAAATTCCTTTAACATACCAAGAACACCAGCTCTGGTTTAAAGGCGCCCTAAAACATCACAGAAATATAACCAGGCTCGGTCCACTAGGTAGACCAGGAGCAACATGGCCGATTCTAGCCGACTACACACCTCATCCTGAACTTGTCATAATGTCAGATGAGGAACTACTTATTCAACTCGCAGAGTTAATAAAAATCTACAGACAATTGGTTCAATATGTCATGCGGACTTTCACAGTCCAACCACCATTGACACTTCCAAATCAAACCCCTCACCGGGGGAACACTCTAAAAATTACACCACAGACTCTATACGCAGTCATGGGTAAAATGCCCACAAAGCGTGAGCAAATTCCATTTTGGATAGCTCAAAAAATTACTCAAATCGAAGCAGTATTTCCAAATACTAGCCCGCATGAGAAACACAGAATCCTAACCATTAGTTTACCAATGGGGATCACACCACAACTGGAAGACTGCACCACTTGGGGCTCAGTCTTTGCTGCCATCTACACTAAAACACACGGCATTCCGTCAATTGCGGTAATACCTGATGTCCTAAAACAAATTCAAAACGAATACGGGGCAGAGCCTGCTTTAAATTTAGGTATGAAATTACTGAAAAATTTCGACCAGGTCTCAACAATAATATTATCTAATATTAAAGGGGAGGCAGCAGCAGTGGCGATCCGACGAAAATTAAGGGAATTTGATGTTACAGAACATCAAACAGAGCTACCCAGAATTATAGAACAATCTTATGCAGAATTAGGCAGAGATAGTTTGGGTGGGAGACCAGTTAAACCGAAACTATCTGAAAGTCCTGAGAAGGACTCAATTAAACAAACTCCTACAACTTCTAAAAAGAAGTGGGAATCTAATAAACAAAATTCAAACGAGAAAGGTTCTCAATCCCGAGGTAGGTCTCCTCAAAAGGAGCCCTCTGAAAGGAGGTATAACCTCAGGAATAGGGATAATTTGAGAAAACCTGATAGGTATCAAGATACTGATACACGTTCCTCTCGTCCCTTTCAGGTCTCATCACAGACTTCGGAAAGAAGAGGACGAACAGAACATAGAGAAGAACGCGTGAAATCGAAAGACGACAAACACGCTCCAAAAACTAAAGCAAAACCTCAATTCTCCAAAAAGAAAGTAGCAGGTCTGAAGATAAGACATGCTGAGAATACTGAGAACACAACTCAAGAACGGAGAATGGGCTCAGACAATGCAGCAGAAGTCACAATAGCTCGCCAGAACCTGATGGAACTTCTGGAGATAGTGGACTTGAATGAGTACATCACAGTTGAGACTGTAGATACCAGGGTTAGTACTCCACAAAAGTTATATGACATAACACTCCGGATGGAGGGAGACAAACCTAGACAGGTTAAAGCACTCTTTTGGGAAAGACTATCAAAGGGTTATGACATACTTCTAGCAGAAAAAGACTGGCCACCACAATTTGTCAGAGAGTGCCCACACGGCGAGGACATTATTATGCCTGCCTTCTCCAACCATATACCAATGCATCTAAGATATACATATGCCTGGAAATGGGCAGTGGCCCAGGCCCCAGCATTATATAAAAATCATGTAGGATGGGATGAGGACTCTCCTCACCATAAAATAAATCTGAAACATGAACCAACTGCACAAAGGCAGTATCCTATTAAGCAAGAAGCTAAAAAACAAGTCAGGGAGATCTTAGATCAACTTGAATACCAAGGGGTGATTGAAACATGCACCTCCTCAATGAACAATCCTTTGTTTCCTGTCTCCAAACCAGACAATACATATCGTCTAGTTTTGGACTACAGACACTTAAACACTTGTTCTAAAACTTTTGCAGTACAAAATGCACATAGCACAGCATTAATGAATAACATTGTGCGTAAAAAATACAAAACAACATTAGACATCTCAAATGGTTTCTTTTGTCAAAATATAGCACCTGAAAGCAGGTACTTAACAGCATTCTCCATAATGGGGACCCAGCGTCACTTTTGTCGACTCCCACAAGGGTTCAAGAACAGCCCAGGTTTATTCTCAGCGAGAGTAACGGAGCTACTACAAATTTATGACAATGAGGAATTGTCCTATGTCGATGACATCTATCTGACAGGCGACAACCTGGAAAAACACTTGAACAGGGTGAGCACCATTATACTGGGATTCGCCTCTGAGGGCTACAAGTTCAACTTTAAAAAGTCACGAATTGCCCATCTCAATGTCCTATTTTTGGGATATGAGCTTTCAAGTGAAGGCAAGAGCTTGGCAGCTAACTTTCTAGAGAAATGTGCGCTGCTCCAACCTCCAAAGACGCTAAAAAACTTACAATCCATTCTGGGTTTCCTCAATTTTGGAAGAACATACATTCTAAACTACGCAGAAAGGGTTAAACCTCTCTACGCATTAATCAAACCTGATTTTTCAACCAAAAACTGGACACAGGAACACACAGAAATTTTGCGTTCACTCCAGGCTAACATGTTAGCAACAAACCACTTACAAACACACGTAAGTCAAAGAAATTTGGTGATTCGAATAATTTCGGGTCAATGTGGATTCACCTACTTAACCTTCAATGAGGGTGAATAAATACCAATCGCATACAAATCCCATTTGTACACACAAGCGGAAATGCGCTTCAGTTCTACTGAAAAAATTCTAACAGCAGTTCAAACAGCTGTAGCAAAAGAAAGAGCCTTAGCCCAAGGGAAACGCATTATTGTCGTAACCCCAGTACCAGCTTTAGAAGCGATCACAAAAGCAAGCATTCCAAATGCTAAAGCATTACATCCGAGATGGATACAATGGGTTAATTCTCTTGCTGCAACTGATGTTGAATATGTTTTTGATCCAGATTTAAAAACACAAGCATTTCTCCAATATGAACAAGAATGTCCTCTGCCCACTGAGATTCTGCCTCTCGATCAGTACGAATTTATCATTTACACTGACGGATCCGCACAGCCCGCAATAGGGAGTAAGCAAGCTTACAGTGCGGCGTGTGCTATCGTTAAAGGTCGCATGCGAAATGGCATCTTCAGACCTATGGTCACAAAAACTCAGTCACTAGGTGATTGTACAGCTCAGCGAGCTGAACTACAAGCATTCAAACTGGCACTTGAGAGTACGGATCGAGAATTCCCCACACTGATAGTGTGCGATTCCTTTTACTGTGTTCAGTCGTATAATGACTATATACGAACCTGGCTTGAAAACGGTTTCAAAGATGCGAAGGGTGGCACAATAAAGCATAAATTGCTTTGGGAACAAGTAGTTCAGTTGAAAAACGAACTACCAAAGGCTCACGTGATTCACACACTGAGTCATCAACGTGATGGCGTTCACGTTGCAGGGAATTCATTGGCTGACGAAGCCGCAAAGGGGGCTGTTCAGACGGCTTCCGTAGCTGCGATCACTCGTTCAAAAACAAAAATAGACGGTGAGATAATGTTGGCTGTCAATGCTTCAAGCAAAGGCAGCAGTGCAGCGTTACCAAAAAAGTTTCCACTCAAGTACTCTTATGTAATTGATGCGAACAACGTTCCTTTTGCTCGAATCCCTGGAGTGGGGGATAGGGCAATTCCAAACAAGGAACGCAGATTAGGATTAATCCTAGCAGCACACGAAGGGATAGCTTCTGCCCATGCAGGTGATTTCTGCGACAGTATCTTTACTCAAGCAAAGATATTGGTGGCCTGGCATTCGGAAACAAACTAAGCAACTATGTTTTAGAATGTGATATTTGCCAACAGATGAAAGTCTCAACAGTGAAACGTCCTGCGCAGACACCCCTGTTAATTTCAGATAAACCGTTAGCTTGTGTTTACCTGGACCACTGCGGTCCCTTGCAAAGGGACGGTAATTATAAATACATCATGGTTGCAGTGGATTCATGCTCTAGGTTCCTATGGTTATGGCCTCAGCGCTCGGCTGACGCTCGAACTGTTATAAAAGATTTGCGAGTCTTTATCGGCACATACGCAATAGGCACGCTACATTCTGACCAGGGTCCTGCGTTTAGCTCTAGGGCTTACAAAGAAGCCATGGCCAGTCTGGGCGTTGCATTGCGGTACTCCTCTCCATTCCATCCTGAGGGAAATTCTGTTGTGGAAAGGAAAAACCGGGACATAAAGCAGTCTATAACAGCTAGGGTATTAGGTTCGGGTGATGGGTGGGTCAAACACCTCAATAGCGTACAGAGCGCACTAAATAATCTGCCAAGAAGTTCTCTAGGGGGGTCACTCCATATGAGGTCCTATTTGGGACAAGAATGTGGGTACCAGACCTTGAACACGTAGGCACAGTGGTGGAAAATAAACCATTTGATATCAAAGATCGTTTGGCTGTTTTACAGGAACTAAACAAGTTAAGAACGAAACAAAGCAACGTATTCCTGCAGCCAACCACCACTGGGGAAACATCGGCGGTCCCAGCAAGGCCTGTCTGGATTCCAAAAGTTGGGGATCTAGTCAGAGAAAAAATCGCGGACAAGAAGGAATTTGGACCTTCTTACAGACAACCAGTACCTGTTCTAGCTGTTCAAGGAACAAGGACAGTACTTCTGCCGCCCCTTGCTGGAAGAAAGGAGAAAAGATTTGTGTCCATCGACCTGATCAAACCACAGTATGTGGCCAATACTGAACAGTAGGCCTCGTGGACTCCGACCTAGTAGCAGACGCACTCCTCTCGCTACTATCCAAGAGGTTCAGACTGAAAGACTGATAACAATCGAGAATTCAGCTGTAACTGATGGAGGACTATGCAACCAAGCAATGGAACTCATCCCTCTTGACAACCAAGTAACAGTTCGTCCAAATACACCTGTCTACACCAACGTGGCACGTGATGAACTGTCTCCTGTGATTTCAACAAATCCTGATGCAATTCCAACAATTGACAGAACTGCTTCTGGCTATTTCATTGACTTTGATACGTTCTCAGAAGATCCAAGTGAACCTGAAACGACGCCAGCATCATTCAAACTCAAGCAGCAAGTACAAGACTTTATTCACTTTCTGAAAAAGACTTATCTGGTTTCTCCATGGATTGAACTCTGGATTACATCTGGACTATTTGTTTTCCTGCTCTGGCTAGCTTTGGTAACAACTGTAAGCGTGCTTGTAAGTGGCAGATACATCCATGTGAACACTGAAGGAAAAGACGTGAATGTACTTTTGAAACCACATAAATCTTCCCATCGTGAAGCAAGAGACTTGTCATCAGTGAACATCACAGCTGTTCCTATACAGGATGGTATAGTGTGGGACAAAACAGATTATGAAATTTTCGGACCAACGGAACAATTGAACATTCCACATTTGTTTAAAATTTCACTAAGTGATTTAATTACGTCCAGTACCTATTCAGATGATTGGGACTTTGAGACTGTGAATGACATAATGTTTGATCTAGAAAAATCTGCTGCATTTTCTAAAAATGAATATTTAGAGGGTTCATCAGACTATGAACAACTGTATTGTTATAACCACTATGGTCATCATTATTTGCATAAAACTGCATATCCAAGAAATGTGTTTATGTTTAACCAATGGGAACATTGTCCTACACCACCACAAGGTAGTTCAAAAGCATTTGCTAGTAAATTTCCATATTTTTCAGGTTATAATACATCTGATCCAGAAACGTTTTACTACAAAAATGTAAACAAAACAGGACTGAAAATTATGTTAACAAATACCAAACAGATTTACTCTGCAGCATTTATTGCCCAACTGTCTACACAGGGTTTCGACTTATGGAAAGACACAATAGAGACAAAAACTGTCTGGGGTAGTAAAGATTGGCAAGTACAGGGTATAGAAGCTTTATTTAGAGCCTGCATCATCCCTGAACAAATACTGTTTTTGAATGAAACCGTCCAACAGACATCTTGTCTTGGAATAGCCAAGATCAAAGAGATGAAAACACCTTCTGTGCCAACACCTGCCAGTGATAATGATACAAAGGCAGTGGTGACAGTTGACAATATACTACAACTCAACAGATCTAATCCTGATTGGAAGAAATGGTTGATCTGGCCCACAGACACAAACAACTGTCAGGAAAGATTCCTGAATAAAACTCAGGGCTTTACTATTCATAGGCCAGACCCAAGATATGTCCAAAGTCAACATCCGGGGGTAGTAACAACATACAGTGTAGGAAAATTATGCCTCGATTGGCTGCATAGTTCTACACTACAGGATGTGAAACAACACTTATCCTTACTTGCAGATGACGCAGATCTTAGGGAATTCTTGCTTGGACCAAGAAAACCGCGTCAAAAACATTTCATATATGCCAGCATTTATGCTGCTTATAATGAAGCATGGAAAGTGTCACAGATAGAGGCCGCAGAACGAATACGTGAACTTGATCGTATTAATTTAGAGAAAACACTCTCTGTGGTCGACAATGGGTTAACAACTTTGTCCTCCAGAATATATTCATTGGATGGCATTGTATCCTCTGCTATCGACATTCTAGAACAAGATTTGGCGATGTTACAACAAGGTCAATCTCAATTACGTTCTATAGTGTCATTGAGCTGGACGCTGCAATCTTTGCGAGCGGGCTATGTGCCTTGGCGTTTCATCAACACGTCGTCTCTGTTTGCAGAATACAATCTAACTGATAAACAGATCGAATTGGCACAAAGAGGAGCAAGGTATACAGTGCTGAGCATTGAAAAACTGGAGAAATTACCATTCACAGTGGCAGAAAAACCAGCTACAGAATGGGTTATTCATGGCAAAATAACATTACCTGTGACTACTTTTCAGTTTCAGTATTGCCTCAGACAAATGCAAGCAGGCAAATATGAAAGGTTGGGTAAGGAATACATTAAGACATCTTGGGATTTACCGTATACACATAGATGTTGGAGTGGAGATCGTGAAGTGTTTTTGAGCGGTACTAACTGTAAACATGCACTGACCGGTTCACTTATGTGTCAGGACATTTCTTTACACGGGACTTGTAATGGTTCTGTGGCAAATTTGTCTTGCCATCAGCGGGGTACACCAGCTGCTGTGATTAATCCAACGTTTGGACAACTTTCTAATGGGAGTTACCTCATGTTGAATGATCAGAGTTGCTGCGGAATGTTGCCAGGCATCCCATATCTAGTAACGGTCAACTCCAGGGTCACTTGCTGTATGCAAGTATTGTTTCCCCCAATAGACACAGTCAGGGAGTCGCCTCTATGGCCTTCGCTGAACGTCTCTTTTATAAGATTTGATACTTTGAGCAGAATGAAAGCCATGCTTTTACAGCAAACAGTGCCTTTGACCTCGGCCAAAGAAACCTATGATCTACAAGTAGCAAGGACTTCGGCTGAGATACAGACTTTAATACGTACAAACTGCCCTATACATTTCGTAGAAATGATATCACGTATCTTTAACATGTCAGATACAACAGGAATTGTACATGTATTTAAGAGCATTTGCTCCGGTCTGTTAGCACCTTTCCAGGCAATACTTGGAATCATCCCGAACTTTGCACATTCGGTGTTTGGTGGCATACCATTAATTCTAGCACTTGTTGCCGGAATTCTATTTCTCTTCCTGCTATTGCGCTATGGCCAGCCTATTCGCAGACATCACTCCGAGCGAAATGGAGAAAGCTCTCCTTGAAAGAAAGTGCCGTGAGCGAATAGTACAGCTATTGGGCATGACTCGTCTACGGGACCTTAATACAACTTGGTTCCTGTCATTCAGACCAATCTGGCAAGATTGCATCTTACCTGTTCTACGATGCCTGCTATGCGGTGAAGAATGCGTGTTGGACGCTTGTCTAACATATCCATCAGCTACGCCAAAGGACGTCGATACTTTGCTGGTCCCGATAACGGCCCATGCTCTGTGTTGTCCCCAGAGGCTACCAATCCTGATGTCAGCATTCATTGAGATCTCACAGACGCTTCCGGCTGCTGCTGAGGTACGAGAAAGAACTCCAGGCACACAGGTAACAACGGACGCGAACATTGCTGCGGCGACCTATGCTGAGAGCGATGATTCACATCTTTGTGCGGTCAATCTACTTCACGAGGTGTTCCAACTTACACCAACGACAGTGGATGATGTTTTGTCTATTGAAATAGATGATCTCATGTTTACACCAGACCCGTGAACTGACTCTGATTCAGCATACAGTGTTCCAGAGAAGCAGTAACAATTTGGCCTTCATTTTTTCAAAAACTTTGGAACTCTACCAAATTTGAACTTTTGTCCCATTTTTCGAACGAAAATGGCACTTCAATCTGCTTAAAGTAGACCTAGCCTTATAATACAGACTTGGCGGTACTTCCACGGACACTTAGTCATCTTGTGTGTCTAAATCAGTTCATTTATTTTTCATGACAGGAAATGGCTTTGATTTCGAACAACTTATCGATCATTTTCGTCATATGTAAATATTGCTTTGTATATTTTTTTCCAACTGCATTTATTTCGAACTTTATGCTGGAAATGATAAGCATTGCTTAATAATGTACAGTACCTCTTGCATTTTTAATATGTTTTTTAAAGCTTTTAGGAAATATTTTAATATGCAGTACTCCATTTTTAATGTTTAGCATTTTATATGTTTAGCATTTTAGTATTATCGAACACACGAAAGAGGAGTGGGTGTTGTATACTTCCTACGGTGTCCATAAACAGGCTTTCTAGAATCATGTCCTTATATAGGCACAATTCGCCTTGCCCTTATATAGGCATAAAATCCCAGCCCTTATTTAGGCATAAACCGTGCACTCCAAATACAGGCATGGTCTCCGACATCCGTCCACCCTAACGTCACAACGAGTTCATGAAAAAACAGACCCTTAGGCAGCGGGACTTTCCCTAGCCCAGGACTATTGATTTCTTCAAGGACTCATATATTATGCATGAACCATTATTCCTTAGGGGTTCATTCATGACGTCTTCCGCTGTCCGACTCACGTCAATGCTAACATTTTCAGGTATAAATATACCTTCCCAAACCCCTGTAAATCAGAGGAGACCTCGACTTCAGAGGAGCCCGATTCCCGGCCGGACGCACTGAGAAGACAATGTCATTCCTGCACGCAGAGAGTCCAGCTTCCAGTGATCTAACTTCCCTTGCGGGGTGTTGGAGTTCGAGTCTGGAAAGAGATTCCTACCTCTCTCATTCTTCAGGTATGGAGCAGACTAGAACCTAGAGGGACTCTTGGCATACTAGACTCTAGACATACTAGGCTTAACATACTCTTAGTATACTATAGTAAGGAATACTTCACCTACTTCTACTTCTCCCTACACCTAGGATAGGTTAGGTACACTGGGGTAGAACTAGGCTAGAAACGCATCGTATGAGTACTCGCATTTTTAGGCTGTGTCATTTTATGTGAATGCATATATGCTGAAAAGATAATGCTAACGCAGTATTATTTATTTCTACTGCTCACTCTGTACATTATTTATCTCGCATACTGTCTTGTGATCGTAACAGCACATTTAACTTACACCAGAAAGAAAACTGTTCAATAAATCTTTTATTGAAACGCTTGTCTGTTATTTCTGTGTAACTTTGAGAGTAACTAGACGTGCACGACTGAGCTGAGTGAAATAGTTATCTATTGTTTCCACGACTCTGGGACACGTTCTGATTCTAAAGGGAAACACAGTGGTCATGTTTTGCGGCTGCCAGAAACTACTCCCTTCTTGTTGTCAAGAAGTTTCTAGTGGCCTCTGAGCTAGCTGGCACAAGTAATTAAGTTTAATATACTCGATAGGGACATACCGACCTTAGTCCTATGTCAAACCTATAGGATATATTATTCCAATGCGCAGAGCCTATTAGGGAAATAGGAGCTACACTACACTTCCTTCCGCAATGGCGCGGGAAAACAGTGCCTGGGCCTCCTCAGGACACTGGGGCAGGACTTGCGCCACCGAATCCCACAAGGAGTGGGTATATCGGCCCAAAAGGCAAGCGGTGTTGACGGACCGCAAGCCAGCACTGGTGGAAGAAAAACCTTCTTCCCAAATTGGTCCAGTTTTTGGATTCCTATCCGGGGAGCGGTAGGGAAGGGCGCTTTGGGAGGCGGAGGCTTGGACAAACCAAGCTCTCAGGGTGGGGTGTTGGGAAAGGAACAGGGGGTCGCCCGGAGCAGGGCGATGGCGCCGGGCTACGTTCCTATCCACAGGAGCCCCTGTGGTGGGCTTGGACCAGGTGCCCAAAAGAACGTCCGAGTGCCTCGTTGAGACGGCAGCAGTGGCTCCGCAGAGAGTAGCCGCCGGCTGAAGCACTTCCGTCGGGAGGTTAGTCCTGACAGCCACTGTAGGTAACTGAAGGTGCAGGACCTCAGCTGCCCTACGCAGCACCGTACCAAAGTTTGCTCCCTCCTCCGTTGCCACGGAAGGAGGAGACAGCATGCCAATGTCTGGAGAGGTGTCCAGACCACTGGCCTCCCCAAGTTCATCAGCCCAGTCCTGATCGTACTCACATTGGGCAGTGAGAGGGTCCTCAGACCCCTCCCAGTTCTCTTCGTCCTCCAAATCAGGATCAATATAAGGAGGAGGGACAAGTGGGACCCAAGGTCTCATCGGCGCCGGCGTCGATCGACGTCGGTCCGGCGCCGAGTCCGGGTCCGGAGAGAACCTGGGGACGACGTCGCCCGGAGCCCCGGGCGTCGTCGTGAACGGCACCGGTGAGATCGACGCCGGTGGAGGTGTCGTTAGGTCAACCGGCGTCGATCGGGGTTGTGGTAGCACCGGAGCCGGGGCCGAGGCCGGGGCCGGGGCTGGTGTCGCTGGCGGCGCCGGGACCGGAGTAGCCGACGGCGCCCTAGGAACCCCACTAGGGCCCAAAGACGCACCGGGGGGACCTTTAGGCCCAAAGAGGCGGGCCATGGCCGACAGGAACTCCTGTATTTCGGCCGGAGTCGCCCCCGAACCCGGATAGGGCGGGTAATGCGGCGGCGGCTCCACAGGCACTCCCGGCGCCGCGGGGACGGTGCCGACGGGACCCTCAGCCGAGTCGCGCGACCGGCGAGGGGAAGTCGTCGAGCGATGACGCTTCTTTGACTTCTTATGCTTCGACTTACCGGAGGAGTGCGAAGACTTTGACCCCGAAGAGCGATGGGGACTCCGCGACCGACCCCTCGACCTCTCTCTCGACCGGGGCTTGGCTTGGCGCGGAGCCGACTGCCGGACCTCGAGGAGCTTTCGAGACCGCTCTCGCAAAGCCTTCGGATGCAAGGCCCGACAGTCAGGGCACGACTTGGAGTCGTGGTCGCGCCCGAGGCAGTAGAGACAATCCTGATGCGGGTCCGTGATCGACATCATTCGACCACAGGCGTCGCATGGCTTGAAGCCGGGCATCCCTACCGACACCGTAGGAGTCGTAAGACTCGAGAAAACAGTGACAAAAAGTCACAAAAAATCAGTCAAAAATTGACTGGGGCACTGCTCTCTCCGGATCTGCGCTTACTGGCGTGGAAAAAGAAAGAACTGACGTCAGCGCGCAGGGGCGGCGTCTAAGTACTGGCCGCGACGTCATCCCGGCGATCCCAACGACGGACGCGGAGCCGCACGACGCCGCCTACCGACGCGCAAGGGTACTGCTACGCAAAACTTTCCGGATCCAGTCTGACGCCTGGGGATATTCTAAGGTAAGGAATCTGTCACTAACGTGTCTCTTTCAGATGTCGACTTTAGTGTAGCTTTTGGTAGGAACAATGGGTTTATGATAATAGGATCACTATCAGACTGTCATGGCTCTTTGCCCCACTCCCCAAATTGCCCATGCCAAAATAGTACGCTTATTTGCACAAATTTACGTCCATGACAAATGGAGTGCCCCAGGTTACTTGAGATGTAGAGCAGTGTCCTTAGGGCTACATAGGGTAGACTCAAATTATGAAGATGGGATAGACTGGAAGTCTACTTGGGGTGGGGAGAAAATGTCAAAATGATAACAAGATTACAAATTAAAGTCACCTCTTCTCTGTTTTCTAGGAAATGGCACGGTACCTGTTGGGCGCAACTCTGGATGCAACAGCACCATCTATAATTTGGACATGCAATATGGCACCTCTAGCCTAATGGACTTCTACTGGGCCTGCGGAGAACGTCTCTATCTCCAACAGCCTCCTCGATGGAGCAGCCTGTGCTCACTAGAACAATGCACAAAGTCTCCCTGATCGTTCCAGCAGCCAATATCTCCCACATCCATGCCCATCTCTGGTCTGTTACCATGCTCCATCGACATTGGCAGTATGCTGAGTACTATGGGTGGACAGCATTCAAATACATACTACATGATTTCCGCCTATTGAACAGGGTCCAGCTATCTGCAGAAAGACCAAGAGGAGGGTATGCATTCGGATAGGGAGTCTGTGCTGCACATTGCCAACGATGAAGAAAATGGCTCTATCACCAAGGCCATTAAGGACTTGAACAACATAGAAAAGAAAATGATTGCTGGAGGAGGTGCCATAGCAGACAGCCACTGATTGGTTGAACTTTGACTGGATGCCTTCATGGCTGTCTGCCATTTTAAAAATGTTTGTTACCGGTTTTTTGGTGTGCTGTTGCTCCTCTGTTGTACCGTGCAGTTATTCTGTCATTTTGCTAAAAATACTGATAGTAAATTAGTAGGTATGAATTATGTAGGAATAGGGAACATTCAGAAAGTATATATATAGGAAAAAGGATAGAACAGGGAATGGGGATAACTTAGCATTTATAGAAGTAGTAGAAGTCACAACAATAGGACTACCCTAAATGCAGCCTGCTACTATTACCCAGTACTAGGTCAATAGCCCCCAACTCACCACTAGTAGATACCAACTGAGATAGGATTTGAATATAGATCCACCATCACCTACACCGACACCATATACATCCCTCATTGACATACCTGAAGGAGAGTATATAGAGTTAAGGAAGACGCAGGAGAGCCAATGTTCCAAATGTGCCAATGTTCCAATGTGAATGACACCCCTGGGATACACCAACTAGAAGGAGGGCCTGCAAGGTATGCTGTACGAATTTTGTTCAAGAATGAACAAGAGGAGGGAATGAAGCAGGGTCTAGTTTTTACCATATAGTGCCCCAGGCCCATTCTGACCACATCTGAAGCATAAGAGTCTCAATCATCCCTGCCAGACCACAGACAGGGTTGTGTTAAAATTGTCCACACTGCATTGAGTACATCTTTCTGAACATCAAAATGTAGCAATAACAGGATGTGTCTGTCGTTTAGAAGAACAAAATTGGCCAAGAGTAGGAGTGGGGGCCGACTGGGCCAACTGAGACTTTCCACAGCTTTAGAAATTACAAGTGATCTCTAACATTTTGTATTCTTCTGCTTTCTTAAAAAGTTTCCGAGAAGTGACGCAAATCATTTTCGATAAATGTTCAATTTCGTTATGATTTACGGTCAAACATCAAGGAAGCTTTTGGTAAACTTTTGTAATGTAGTGTCACTTCTGTGTTCCTAATATTTCCGAGAAGTGACCAAAGTGCGTCATGTTCTGCGGTCAAAGCACATGCTAATGTCGTGATTCTGTGGTCAATAGTTCCGCATTAAAAGAGTATAAATGATCTGCTATTCAGTCCATTCGACGGACTACCTCGCTGTTAGAAATGGGATTCTTGGTAGGCTAGGGCGCGGGCCAAAGCCAGGAAAAAACCACCACTCTAGTCAGGACAAGGGAGTTACACTTCTAAAATAACCCCTGCTCACCCCCTTGGTAGCTTGGCACGAGCAGCCAGGCCTATCTTAGAGGCAGTGTGTAAAGCATTTGCACATAACCAACAGTAATACAGTGTACGCACTACAAAAAGACACACCAGTTTAAAAAAATATCCAATATTTTTATATAATTAAAACAAGACCAAAAACGATAAAGAACCACAATACTATACTTAAAAGTTCACAATTCAAAAATACGCTGATTAAAAAGAGTTCCTTGTGTGGATAGCGCCGTCCGGGCTACCACGGCGTTGTGAACACACAAATCCAAAGCAGTTCTGGCTGACCGCGGGGTCGCAGGCCAGCTACGGTGTCGGGAAGACCCGCAAACAGTACCTTTCAGAGATGCAGGGCGATGGGGCCCTCGAAGTCACACGCGTTGCAGGTCGATCTCCTCTCTGATGGAGTCAGGAGCGCCGGCGTCGGCAGGCGTCGGGTGCTGCAGTGTGAAGTGCAGCTGTGCGGCGTGCGGTGCCCTCAGGTCGCGGTGCGAGTAGCGGCGTCAGATGGCGTCGGTGAGACCAGGGTCGCAGTGCGAGATGAAGGCGGTGCTCGTCACGGTGCTGGCAGATCACGGTGCAAGCAGCGGCGTCGTCATTGCTGAAGCGCTGTCGTCGGCTGACGAACTGGAGTCGATGGCGCCGGCAGGCCAAGGCTGCGGTGTGGGATGAGGGCGGTGCGTCGTGTAACTTACGAGCAGTGCCCCCGAACCATGGTGCAAGCAGCGGCGTCGATCTCGGCGGGAAGTGGCGGCGTCAGGCAGGCCAAGGCGTCCTCGTGAAGCCAGGCGGTGCGGTGCCCACAGGTCGCGGTGCGAGCAGCGGCTCGGTGGCGGCGTCAACAGGTGTTGTCGGTGAGACCAGGGTCGCGGTGTGGCGTTGCGGCGGTGCCCTCTGCGGTGCCAAAGCTTCAGCGTGAAGCGAGGCGGTGCAGAGTGCGGTGCCCACAGGTCGCAGTGCAAGCAGCGGCTCGGTGGTAGCATCAACAGGCGGCGTCGGTGAGACCAGGGTTGCGGTGCGGCGTTGCGGCGGTGCCCTCTGCGTTGCCTTCAGGACACGGAGTCAGCAGTGGCGTCGTAGACGTCGTCCAGTTGGTGTTCTTCGGGTTGCAGCACAAAACACACAGTCCCCAGTGCTGCGGGTCGAAGAACTTGAAGTCTTTGCTGTTCCTGAGACTTCGTGAACAGGGGGCAAGCTCTACCTCAAGCCCTTGGAGAGACTCACAAATTTAGGTTGCAGAAAGTCCAGTCCAGGCCTTTCACTACCCAAGACAAAAGCAGCCACTGCAGGTCAGCCCAGCAAAGCACCCAGCAAAGCAGTCGTTCCTTTTGCAGCTTCTCCGTCTCTTCTTCTTGGCAGTCTTCTTGTCCAGATGAGTTCTAAAGTTCAGGGGTCTGGGACCCAGCATTTATGTCCAAAAATCCTTTGATCTCTTAGGCAGAGAGGGCCTGTGCCCGGTCAGGACCAGTTCTGCCTTCTCTGGTGTGAATTCCTGGCAGGAGGTGGAGACGGCATTTGTCAGAGGCAGAGCAGGCCCTTTGAGGTGCAAGGAAATCTCCTCCCCCATCCCCCATCGTAACCCAGGTCTCTTCAGCCCTTTCCTGACCTACCTAGACCATCTGGCGCCCCTCCTGCTCCCCCAGCCTTCTGTCATCCAAAACCCAGACAGGCAATCCACATTCCAGCAGAGGCACACGGGATGACTGAGCAAGAAAATACCCACTTTCCAAAAGTGGTATTTTCAAACAAAGAATGTAAAAATCACCTTCACTAAAAGAGGCATCTTTAGATTCTGAGTTCAGGCATACGAAACTTCATTTTCTTACCGAATTCCCTGGGCCAGTTATGTTCATAAGATGTTATGAACAAACCTCCCATTCTGTCCTATGGGGAACTGGTAGCCTTGCAATAGTGAAAAACGAAATTGGCTGTAATTCACTATTAGGACATGCCACACACACACCGGGGCATGTCCTACCTTTCACATACATTGCACCCTGCCCACAGGGGTACCTTGGGCCTACCTGAGGGGTGCCTGACATGTAAGAAAAGGGAAGGTTAGGGACCGGCCAGTGTGTGCACTGGCCAAGTCGATATGGCAGTTACAAACTGCGCGCAGACTCTGCAATGGCAGGTCTGAGTTACCGTTTTCAGGGCTGCTCACCTGGGTGGCACAACCAGTGCTGCAGGCCCCGGAGTAGCATTTGATTCACCGGCCCTGGCACACGCAGTGCACTTTACTAGGGGCTAACAGGTAAATCAAATATCCAATCATGGAAACACCAATCCATAACACAATTTACCATAGGAGCACCTGCGCTTTACCACTGATCAGCAGTGCGAAAAGTGCGCAGAACCGTTACACCAGCAAAACAGAGTCAAAACCGGGAGGTCAGAAAGTAAAAACTCAGGGGAAACACGCCAAAAGATGCCAAGTCTAACACTCGCACAAATGAACCCTTGGGTCATGATGTCTGTGTGTGCCCCCTCAGCCATCTTCTCTAGCATCTTTGGCTGAGGCTATAATGCTTATTATATTTTGAAATTGTCTCTCTCTCTCTCCTCTGCATTGCCGTGATTTTTAAACTTACAAAATTGCATGATTTACTTTTTCATCTAGGAAGATGTCTCTGAAACTTGTTATCTTCTAGATTACACAATGCTATTTTTGATTAACAATGTGCCTTTGACATTCATTGTTCAAACTTGTTCTTCGAATAAAGTAAAGTGCCACTCTGACTCAGTTCCTGCATCTCACACGTGTGTTTCCTTATTCTAGATAGAGCAGCCCTGCTCAAATTAAGGTGGTGTAGTCCACCCAAAAAAACCACCCTGCAACAGGATGGGACAAGGGACAATATAACGTCCAATGATTAAGCAATACAGCAATAATCCACAAAGAAGGCACTCGCACTGGTGGCCCCAGAAAGCAGACGTCCTTTTGTTGGAACCAATGGGACAGGATGGAAGGGGTCTATCAGAGTAAAGGCCCCCAAGAAAACAGAACCAGACTCAAGAAGGCACAGAGAGAAACAAGACCCCGGATATCTCCTTTAAAATCTATGTCCCTCCTCAGATGTGGCCTGGCCCCCAGATAGGCCTAGTAGTTTGGGGCCGAAGCGGGAGCAGGACCACCTCAGAGATGCTAGACCCCAGACGTAGAGTGACGCTTCACTATGCCTCACTTCTTCCCTGACCTCTCCCAGCAGCAGCGTACCTTCAGCCTACTCGGCGAGAGGCCTCCACTGGCTCAGACCGGGGGCCCTCAGAAAGCCGGGATGAAGGCGCAGGGAAATGCGCTACAGGGCTGCCGATTCTCGGGCCATCCACGTCCGCCGAGTAGGCGTCTCTACTGCATGGCCGTGCCACAGCTGTACGTTTGCTGTCAACTTCTCTAGTGCTTTCCGGGGGCAGGCGAGAGTGCATCAGCAGTTATGGGGATCACTGACATAATGTTGATTACCAAAATATCTTCATACACAAATATCGACACATAAATATCGATGTCAAAAATATCGACATCCTATCTTTATAATGTAAAGTATAAAAATATTGAAAAAATAATATCGATGTACAAAATATCGTTTTTTGTTATATATACAAAATAATGTTAAATAAATTAAATAATAAAATTTACTTTAAAAAAATTATTTAGATGTAATGTACATTTTAACAAATATAATAAATACATTTAATTAAAAACATTTAAACATACATATATAAAATGTAATATATATGTATATTTACTTTAAAACAATAAAGTAATAATTTTAGTTTATTTTAAAATGTTATAAATAAATATAAATTTACAAATAAATATATATACATACACCTATAACATAAAATCTAATAATAAAAACATTATATTATAAATGTAAACATTAAAATATTTAATAATTTTTAAATGTTGGATATCGGAGGGGTAAAAATTACTATTCCCACTCCAGTGAGTGCAACAGTAGGGAAAGTGTTGGATAGCGGAGGGGTAAAAATTACTATTTCCACTCCAATTACTGCAACAGTAGGGAAAGTGTTGGATTGCGGAGGGGTAAAAATTACTATTCCCACTGCAGTGAGTGCAACAGTAGGGAAAGTGTTGGATAGCGGGGGGGTAAAAATTACTATTCCCACTCCAATTACTGCAACAGTAGGGAATGTGATGGATAGCGGAGGGGTAAAAATGACTATTCCAACTCCAATTACTGCAAGAGTAGGGAAAGTGTTGGATAACAGAGGGGTGGGGTACAAATTACTATTCCCACTACAATTACTGCACCAGTAGGGAAAGTGTTGGATAGCGGAGGGGTAAAAATTACGATTCCCAATACAATTACTGCAACAGTAGGGAAAGTATTGGATAGCCTAGGGATAAAAATTACTATTCCCACTCCAGTGAGTGCAACAGTAGGGAAAGTGTTGGATAGCGGAGAGGTAGAAAATTACTATTCCCACTCCAGTGAGTGCAACAGTAGGGAAAGTGTTGGATAGAGGAGGGTAAAAAATTACTATTCCCACTCCAGTGAGTGCAACAGTAGGGAAGTGTTGGATGGCGGAGGGGTAAAAATGAATATTCCCACTGAAGTCAATGCAAAATTAAAAACAAACAAAATATCAACAACAATACAAAAAATGTTAAAAACAAAAAAAGCAAACATATTTAAAAATATCAAAAGATAGAACCAAATTATAATGTTATAAAAATCTAAAAATTGCCTACAAACATTTTATAAAAATTTTAAAAAATAATTTACAAACAAATAACTATATTTAATAGAAATTAATTATCATCAAAAACATTAATTATTACATAAAATTAATATTTTTTATTTCCTGCCCTGTAACACCACACAATTTACAACACACATCTAAATTTCTAAATCGTGTACCTCCATAATTAACATAATTAAATATCAAATAAACAAATATTATTAATTAAAAACAAATTAAAACAGATAAAAATTAATTTACTCACCAAACATTACCTCTATAAAACCAAAATCCACACACAAAATAAAAGTAAACAATTACCATAAATATTTATCAATGAATGAATGAATAATGAGCAACTAATTAATTAATGAAACCTAAAATACTTTCCACCCTCTACCCCTATAAACACCACAACACAAACCTAAAAATCATTACACAATTTGCATAACTAATTTTACATTATTAAATTAATATCAATTAACAACTTATTAATTGATTTAAAAGAATTAACTTCCCACCCTTTACCACTATAAACCCCAGAACTCATAGCTCAAATTAATTACACAATTGCCATATTTAATTTTTAATTAATTAATTACCATTAATTAACAATTAATTATTAATTATTTATAAATACATTACTTCCCACCCTATTCCCCTATAAACCCCACCATTCATTCCTAAAAAATGACACAATTAACATAATTAATTCCAATTAATTAATTAATAAACAAACAATTGATAAATAATTATTAATACATTAATTCCCATAATTAACAATATACATTATAAATTAAATAAATATTCATATATAAAAATTATTATTACATTGATTAAAATTAAATTACTTCCCACCCTATTCCCCTATAAACCCACAACCCGCTCCTACAAAAATGACACAATTAACATGATTACTAATTAATTTATAATAATTAACAACCAATTAATAATTAATTAATAATAAATTAATTCCCACAATAAAATCTAAATTAAATAAATACTAATAAATAAAAAATATTAATTAATTTATTATAATTAAATTACTTCCCACCTTATTCCCCTATAAACCCACAACCCGATCCTAAAAAAATAACAAAATTAACAATAAATTAATTAATAAAAATTAATAGCCAATTAATAATTAAATAATAATAAATTAATTCCCACAATTAGCCCTATACAATCTAAATTATATAAACACTAATAAATAAAAATTATTAATTAATTTATTATAAATAAATTACTTCCCACCCTATTCCCCTATAAGCACAAGTTACTAACTTGTGTAACGATATATCTGTAAGAGACAGTAGTTAGTGACAGATTCCTTACCTTAGAATATCCCCAGGCGTCAGGCTGGATCCGGAAAGTTTTTGCGTAGCAGTACCCTTGCGCGTCAGTAGGCGGTGTCGTGCGGCTCCGCGTCCGTCGTCGACGTCGTGATCGCCGGGATGACGTCGCGGGCAGTACTTAGACGCCACCCCTGCGCGCTGACGTCAGTTCTGTACACGACTTTCCGCGCCAGGAACGCAGAGCCATGCAAGAAGCTGACATAGGTGTCTGAAAAATACTAGGGCCCTGAAAGGGATGTCCTTAACCCTAGAAATCAGTTCGCAGAACGGGGAGGATGGGTGGGGCGGTAAGGAATCTGTCACTAACTACTGACTCTTACAGATATATCGTTACACAAGTTAGTAACTTGTGCATCTGAAAGAGACACGTTAGTGACAGATTCCTTACCTTAGAATAGATACCCCAGCAATCAACCCCGGTGGTGGGTCTGCGAACAAAGATCAGACAAGGAAGTCCCGGAGGACAGAACGGCCAAAGAAGCCGTCCCTCCGGACCTGGCTGTCAAGGCAGTAATGCTTGGTAAACGTGTGCAGCGAGGCCCACGTAGCTGCCTGACATATATCCTGCAGCGGAACACTGCGGCCCAAGGCCGTGGTAGCAGCCGTTGCCCTGGTGGAATGGACACGCAGCCCAACAGGAGGCTCCTTCTTAGCCAAAGAATAGCAGGCTTTGATACACAAGGTTACCCAGCGGGAGATGGTTCTCTTGTGCACCGCCCAACCTTTTTTGGCGCCCACGTAGCCAACAAAGAGCTGGTCATCCACCCGGAAGTGTTGTGTGCGGTTGATATAAAGGAAAGCGCACGTTTTGGGTCCAGACGGTGGAGCCTCTCTTCCTCTCTGGAAGGATGCAGAGGCGGAAAGAAGGTGGGCAAAGTGATGGTCTGCCCAATGTGGAAGGCAGTAACCACCTTTGGCAAGAAGGACGGACGCGTCCTAAGAACAACCTTGTCTGGATGGACAGACAGAAAGGGAGGTTTGCATGATAGAGCCTGGAGCTCACTCGCCCGCCGAGCGGAGGTGATGGCCACCAGAAAGGCTGTCTTGAAGAGGACAGTTATGTAGAGGCTCAAAGGGAGCGCACATGAGAAAGGAAAGAACCAAGTTCAAGTCCCACTGAGGCATCACAAACGGAACAGGAGGGAAGAGGTGTGTAATGCCTTTTAGGAACCTGTTAACAACAGGGGACTTGAAAAGGGAGGGCTGATCAGGAGGCCTGAGGAAGGCCGAGATGGCACAAAGATAGCCCTTGATGGTACCCAGGGCAGAACCCTGTTGGGCCAGGGAAAGATGGAACAGAAGAACCTCAGAAAGAGGGGCAGAGAGAGGTTCACAGCCTTTGCTGTGCACCATGCCACAAACTTGTTCCACCTGCAGGCGTATACCATCTTAGTGGAGGGACGCCTGGCTGCCAGAATCACATCACAAACTTCGGGAGGCAAGTCGAAAGGAATCAACTGCCGCCGCTCAATCTCCACGCAAGCAGGTGGAGGCTGGACAGGTTCGGGTGGAGGACCGTCCCCTGCTGCTGCGACAGAAGATCCTCCCGAAGAGGCAGACGGATCGGGGGATCGACGCTCATACTGAGTAGCTCGGGATACCAAACTCTTCGAGCCCAGTCCGGAGCCACAAGGATGACTTGGGCACGGTCGCGCCGAATCTTCTTCAACACTCTGGGTAGAAGTGGTATAGGCGGAAAGGCGTACAACAGACCGCAACTCCACTCGCGACGAAAGCGTCGCCGAGCGAGTGCCGCCTTGGAAATTCCAACGCGCAGAACTGATGACATTGCGCGTTCTCTTCGGTGGCGAATAGATCTAACCAAGGCTCTCCCCACTGCAGAAAGAGTCCTTGCGCCACTTCCGAGTGAAGACGCCATTCGTGATCCATCATGCACCTGCGGCTGAGTTCGTCGGCCCTGGCGTTCAGGGAACCTGCCAGGTGTTGAACCATCAGGAATATGCCCTGATGTTCCAGCCATGTCCAGAGGCGCAGAGCCTCCAGACAGAGGGTCCACGACCCCACCCCGCCCTGTTTGTTGCAGTACCACATGGCGGTGGTGTTTCTGTGAACACCTGCACTACCTTCCCTTTGACAGAGGGAAGGAATGCCTTGAGTGCAAGTCGGATTGCCCGGAGCTCCAGAAGGTTGATATGGAGCCGGGACTCCGCCAGAGACCAGAGGCCTCTGATCTCCGCCTCTCCCATGTGACCGCCCCATCCCAGAAGGGACGCATCGGTCACAACTGTGTGCTCTGGCTGGGGAAGGGAGAGGGATCTGCCCATGACCCATTGCCGGTTCGAGAGCCACCACTGCAACTGTTTTGCACCCCCCTCCGAGATCTGGACGTGATCGGACAGGTTGCCCTGGTGCTGCGCCCACTGGAACTTCAGGTCCCACTGCAGAGCCCGCATATGCCATCTGGCATGATCGACCAGCAGGATGCAGGAGGCCATGAGGCCCAGCGGCCTCAGGGTCATCCGTACCGAAACCCAGGATAAAGGCTGAAAGATCGGAATCATAGCCTGAATATCCCGGATTCGCCGTTCGGGAGGATAGGCCCGAAACTGCGTCGTGTCCAGAACTGCTCCGATGAAAAGGAGCTGTGGAGAAGGAATCAGATGCGACTTCGGCACATTGATGGAGAACCCCAGCGAGTGCAGGAGTTCGGCCGTAGTCTGGTGGTGGGAGACGACTGCCTGGGAGGAGCCCGCCTTCAGCAGCCAGTCGTCGAGGTAGGGGAAGACTGGAACCCCTGCCCGGCGCAGATGAGCTGGGACCACCGCCATCACTTTCGTGAACACCCGAGGGGCACTTGTAAGGCCAAGGGGAGCACGGTGAACTGAAAATGCTCGAGGCCTACCGTGAACCGAAGGTAACGCCGGTGGGCCGGCAGGACGAGGATGTGAAAATAAGCGTCCTGCAAGTCCAACGCTACCAAGCAGTCTCCAGGGTCGAGGGCAGTCAAGACCTGAGCTAGGGTGAGCATCTTGAACTTCTCCTTCCGGAGGAAGCGATTGACGTTCCGGAGGTCCAAGATAGGACGCATGTCCTCCTTGTCCTTTTGGTCACCAGAAAGTAGTGGGAGTAGCAACCACGTCCTACTTCTGGGGTCGGAACATGCTCGATGGCCCTCTTGGCCAAGAGGGCCGTGACTTCCTTCTGCAGAAGCACCAAGTGATCCCCTGACATGCGGTGGAATTGAGGTGGAATGGCTGGGGGGGTGGTCTCGAAGGGGAGGGCGTAGCCCCTTCGGACAATGTCCAAGACCCACCTGTCCGAGGTGATGGCACGCCAGTGGTGAAGGTGATGGCGGACCCTGCCCCCTACTGGCGTGCTGTGCACCTGAAAGGAGGGACTAGGAGGGCTTGGAGGCCGCGGACGGGGCGGAGTTGGTGGCCTGACCCGCACGCTGGTTGCCCGAACCGCCACGGCGATAGCCACGTCCTCGGCCACGCGAAGACGCTTGCTGCGTGGGCCGGTGGCTGGGCAGCAGACGTGACTGGGCGCCCCTTCCGTGGCCACGAAAGGGGCGAAAAGCAGAGGTTAGCGGAGGGCGCACAACAGAAAGGCCCAGGGACTTGGCAGTAGCCCGTGAGTCCTTAAAACGCTCCAGCGCATGGTCTGCTTTGGAACCAAAAGACCGACTCCATCAAAGGGCATGTCCATGAGTGTATTCTGGACATCACCCGAGAAACCAGTTGTTCTCAGCCAGGCGTGGTGACGCAGCGCCACCGTCGTTGCAAGCGATCTGCCCAGCGAGTCGGCGGTATCAAGGCCACAACGTATGGTGTACTTTGCCGCATCCCTACCTTCCGCAATGGTGCGGGTAAGCAGTGTCTGGACCTCCTCAGAACACTGGGGCAAAACAGCCACCACCGAATCCCACAGGGAGTGGGTATATCGGCCCAAAAGGCAAGCGGTGTTGACGGACCGCAAGCCAGCACTGGAGGAAGAAAAAGCCTTCGTCCCAAATTGGTCCAGGCGTTTGGATTCCCTATCCGGAGGGCGGTAGGGAAGGCGGTTTGGGAGGCAGAGGCTTGGACAACCAAGCTCTCGGGGGTGGGATGTTGAGAGAGAAACAAGGGGTCGCCCGGAGCAGGGCGATGGCGTCGGGCCACGTTCCTATCCACAGGAGCCCCTGTGGTGGGATGGACCAGGTGCCCAAAAGAACGTCAGACAGTGCATCATTAAAGGGCAGCACAGTCTCCGAGGAGGAAGCTGCCGGCTGAAGCACTTCCGTCAGGAGATTAGTCCTGACAGCCACAGTAGGCAATTGGAGGTGCAAGGCTCCAGCTGCTCTACGCAACACCGTTGCGAAATTTGCTCCCTCCTCCGTAGCCACGGGAGGAGACAGCATGCCAGTGTCAGGGGAAGTGTCTAGACCACTGGCATCCCCAAGTTCCTCTGCCCAGTCCTGATCATACTCACACTGCTGTGTGAGAGGGTCTTCCGACCCCTCCCAGCTCTCCTGGTCCTCCTCTGGTTCAAAATATGGAGGAGGAGGGACATCTGGGACCCAAGGTCTCATCGGCGCAGGAGCCGGCGTCGAGCGACGTCGGTCCGGCTCCATGTCCGGAACCGGAGAGAACCGGGGAACGACCTCCCGGGCGGCGTCAGGAACTGCACCGGGGACATCGGCGCCGGCGGAGGCGTGGTTAGGTCAGCCGGCGTCGATCGGGGTTGCGGTACCACCGGAGCCGGGATCGAGGCCGGGGCCGGAGCCGAGGCCGGGATCAAGGCTGGCGGGACAGGCGACGCCGGGACCGGAGTCGTCGGCGATGCCGGAGCAACCCCATCAGGGCCCGCGGGGCCCGAAGGCGCACCGGAGGGACCTTGAGGCCCGAAGAGGCGGGCCATGGCCGACAGGAATTCCTGTATCTCGGCCGGAGTCGCCCCCGAACCCGGGAAGGACGGGTAATGCGGGGGCGGCGCCACAGGCACATCCCGAGCCGCGGGGACGGTGCCGACAGGGGCCTCAGCCGAGTCGCGAGACCGGCGAGGCGAAGTCTTAGAGCGATGGTGCTTCTTAGACTTCTTGTGCTTCGACTTACCCGAGGAGTGCGAAGACTTGGACTCCGACGACCGGCGGGGGCTCCGCGACCGGCCCCTAGACCTCTCACGGGACCGGGGCTTGGTGCGGCGCGGAGCCGACTGCCGGACCTCGAGGAGCTTTCGAGACCGCTCTCGCAAAGCCTTCGGGTGTAAGGCCCGGCAGTCAGGGCACGACTTTGTGTCGTGGTCTCGGCCGAGACAGTAGAGACACTCTAAGTGCGGGTCTGTGATCGACATCATTCGACCACAGACGTCGCATGGCTTGAAGCCGGGCATCCCTACCGACACCTAGAAGTCGAGAAGACTCGAAAAGAAACAGTGAAAAAATCACCCAAAATTTAGTCAAAAATTGACTAGGGCACTGCTCTTCCCGGATCTGCGCTTACTGGCGCGGAAAAAGAAGAACTGACGTCAGCGCGCAGGGGCGGCGTCTAAGTACTGCCCGCGACGTCATCCCGGCGATCACGACGCCGACGACGGACGCGGTGCCGCACGACGCCGCCTACCGACGCGCAAGGGTACTGCTACGCAAAAACTTTCCGGATCCAGCCTGACGCCTGGGGATATTCTAAGGTAAGGAATCTGTCACTAACGTGTCTCTTTCAGATACCCACAACACGCTACAAAACTAAAAAATGCAAAATTTAATTAACATAAAATTAATCACTACAAAAAATTTAACATATATATTAAAAAACAAAAGCAATACTTATACAAAAAAATAGATCACATACTTTTAAAATACATAACACTAATTTAAAAATCGATATTTTAAACAACTATATTTTTGCAAACGATATTACTAACTTTGATATTTTCAAAAACTATATTTCTTACCTTAAAGTCGATATTCTTGAACACGATATTCTTGCTGTCGATATTTCTGTATCACGATATTTCCAACTCGATATTTGTGTATGTCGATATTTAAAACTCAATATTCTGTCTGTGCACCAGATATGGGAGCATGCAGGCTCCCAGTCAAGTTGCACTGTGCAGCCATCCCCCCGAGGACCTCACTGCAGGAGCTGCCACTCTGGAAAGCCTGAAGGCACTCGGGTCATCCCGTGCCGTCTCCGCTGGCGCTCGGAGCTCCACGCCGGGAATGGGTCGTCTCGGGGGTGGGGGGCCGTGGTCTTCGGCGGTAGTTGAGCCTCCCGCTTAGGTCATTATTGAGGGCAGGCAGGAAGACCGGGCAACGGCGAGAATGGTGGAACAGAGAAAAAAATCCTATCTGTCCACCATCTTGGCCATGCCCCCCTTATTACATTTTATAAGTATAATTTCCAATTGGGAAGAAATAAACCCTTCAACTCTGGTGTCTCTCTAATCACAATAAAAAATCCAAACTTATGGTGAAGTCGGATTTTATACTGTAATTCTCAAATGTCACTTTTAGAAAGTTGCGAGAATAAACTAGGACGTGAGTCTTAGACAGATCGCGCACTACCTCAAAACCCAAACGCGGGTGTATTGACTCAATTTAAATTTCAATTAATAAACATCATTTATAATTATAAACGTAATGAATCTAATGTGCAACAAACAAGTATGCAAATTGATCAAATGAAAATGAAATGATGATGAAGGAATCCAACGAAATATCTTCAATCCAATTTAATGAAGAAATACTGTCTTCAACAGAAGCATGAATCCATAAATTAAATCTTGCATATAAACATGGATATTCAATCCCAATGCATTTCGGGTGTGCATACACCCTTCGTCAGGGAAATCTACAAAAAATATATAATGAATCTAATTACATATAAACAAAACATTACAGTTGGCAATATCATGCAAAACATCCGGGAAGGTCAATATGTCGGAATGTTATTGGTAAATAAACTGAAGCGTTCAACCTAACAGCTGAGAAAACTTAACCAGAAACCTGAAGCTTAATCACACATGTGAATTACAACAAAACAAGATACGAGCAGGGTCTATACATACGTCAAATTCATCACAATCCTACTACCAACGCGACTAAATGTCCGTGAATCTAAAGTTATTCAAAGAAAGTGAAACACCCGTGAACCATGTGAACAAGAGAAAATGACACTGAAGTCCACCAGCATCTGAGTGATGATAATCAAACCAGTGACAGGTGACTAAACCATTAATACCGTAACCTTGTAAAAAGCGGGCTTACCCACAATCTTTTGACATTGAATAATGTCTCGAAATCGGAAAAAGGCTGTGGAATTGAAAAGATGAATTTACATGAACCGCTTTACCGCGGTCATGTGGTTGATAAGACAGAACGAAAAATTATTTTTTCTCTATGTCAAATTTTACATATAATATTGTATTCATTATTTCAAATATTTCAAATATGTGCATTGTTCTAAATATGTCTTATTAATTAATTTTTTTGATGTGTAGTTTTGTTTGCATCTAACCACACATTAGCTTTACAGATGATGCTATTGAAACAATTGTTTCACTTTGATTTCATGTTCTGTAAGCATGTATATTTACCTTGTTGCATTTAAGTTCAGTCATTGTGATTATGATCTGTATATTGTTATTCATATTCACAGATTAACAAGGTTAAAATCGCGTCAGTTTATCTAGCACCATGTTAAAATGTCTGCTATTACTCTGTCACCCTTCAAGCTAGTGGGATTATTAAATAGTTTCATTTAATTCGTTCCACATGTACGTATATTTATATTGTTGTACGTAAGGTCAGACACTGGGATCATGGGATCATGCTTCATATAATTAGTCATTTATTTTCACAGTTCAAACAGTTTAAACTTATGTTAGTGCATTCAGTACTATGTTAAGATGTCTGCCGTTTTTATATTCATTTTCAGCGTCTTTTAGTATTAGTCCTATGTTTGTGTTCACGACTGCACACTCAGCCGGCATCTTGCGGCCGTTAGTTAAGTTCATTCACACTGAGCCTCGTATGTTCAGTTAATCCAGCACTCGGACGTTTGACAGTTCTCATGCACCGTGGTTACGCTTTCTGGTGAGTTGCACACCGCTTGGGGACGTGGGGAGCATTCAAAGTTATAGCTCGGTCACATTACATTAAACACACTTATTTTTTACAGGAATTGACGCGCTTCGGTCGTTAATACGACCATCGTCATGATTCACTTGGGCTAAATTTTTGAAATTTACCATTGGGCATTTGGTAAGCTGGTTTATACCTCTTCTCTTGTTTAATTTTTCGTTCTGTCTTATCAACCACATGACCGCGGTAAAGCGGTTCATGTAAATTCATCTTTTCAATTCCACAGCCTTTTTCCGATTTCGAGACATTATTCAATGTCAAAAGATTGTGGGTAAGCCCGCTTTTACAAGGTTACGGTATTAATGGTTTAGTCACCTGTCACTGGTTTGATTATCATCACTCAGATGCTGGTGGACTTCAGTGTCATTTTCTCTTGTTCACATGGTTCACGGGTGTTTCACTTTCTTTGAATAACTTTAGATTCACGGACATTTAGTCGCGTTGGTAGTAGGATTGTGATGAATTTGACGTATGTATAGACCCTGCTCGTATCTTGTTTTGTTGTAATTCACATGTGTGATTAAGCTTCAGGTTTCTGGTTAAGTTTTCTCAGCTGTTAGGTTGAGACGCTTCAGTTTATTTACCAATAACATTCCGACATATTGACCTTCCCGGATGTTTTGCATGATATTGCCAACTGTAATGTTTTGTTTATATGTAATTAGATTCATTATATATTTTTTGTAGATTTCCCCTGACGAAGGGTGTATGCACACCGAAATGCATTGGGATTGAATATCCATGTTTATATGCAAGATTTAATTTATGGATTCATGCTTCTGTTGAAGACAGTATTTCTTCATTAAATTGGATTGAAGATATTTCGTTGGATTCCTTCATCATCATTTCATTTTCATTTGATCAATTTGCATACTTGTTTGTTGCACATTAGATTCATTACGTTTATAATTATAAATGATGTTTATTAATTGAAATTTAAATTGAGTCAATACACCCGCGTTTGGGTTTTGAGGTAGTGCGCGATCTGTCTAAGACTCACGTCCTAGTTTATTCTCGCATTTAAGCATTGGTGGTAGGGTGGAACCACCTCAGAAAACGCACACCAATCTTTGGTTAAATATGATTCTGGTTTTAAGAGATTATTAGTGAAAACATTGAGTGCATTATTGCTGTGTATATACAATTTATTACTTCTATTTCACCCGAACCGGCACCTTTTTGCACCATAGAACATGTCTTTCGAGGACATTTTACATCTTACAGATAATAAAGCGGAAACGAAAGTGTACAGTGACAATGAAGCACAAAACATTTATGGCCTCATTCGGGAGGTCAGGTCATTTGATATGACCCAAGGTCCAGTTTTACAACAATTGCGGCAATTAGAATATCTCATGCGGCGAGAAATTAATCAAAGATTACACGCCACAACATTAATTCAATACCATAAAGCAAGCAGGATACCGAGAGGTCTAAGATCATCATTGAAACCCATGATGTTTAAAACCAACAAAAAATTCATGGATAAATGGTATGCCATCTTGAATAAGTGCTCCCTTGATCTTATACTCTTGATAGTGGAGGAGTTATCTATGGTACTTATAGGTCTAGAGCAGGAAATTAAAGAGTTACAGGATACCATTAAATCAAGAATGGAAGCTGATAATTGGACGTCTACGCTAGTGGAAATCAATGGTAAACTCGACACTTACGCAAAAGAAATTCATGAGCGTAAAGTACGTAAGTTCAGGCGTGACACCATCGATTACAAGCTAGACGAGGTGTATTCATGGGCGGAAGTGTACGCATCGAAACGTACCTTCCATAAGAGTGGAACTAACTCCTCAGATGAGAGTATAGCCTCAGTAAGTGACACACGTATGACTAGAGCACCGGTACCTTCCACTAATGAATTAGCTGATGGGGCAGCATCTACTTCATCAGTTACAAAGGTTGCTTTTTAGGTGTCAGCCCAGCAGCCAACAATCCTCCCATAGATCAGACATCAGGACAACCCGAGCAACAAAAACACGGAGAGGTCGCGGAGGCGGTAAAAACAGCGACCTCAGGTCGCAGAACGAAGAAACATTAGTGGTTAACATTTCATCTGTACAGTTATCTAAAGCTCAAGTTGATCTTCTTAACAAAGGAACTACTTTTGTACCTACTTTTCACACTAATTCGTTGAATATTGAGATTGACTTATACAAATTTATGAGAAAACTCAGATTACGCTATTTTTTCAGCAATAGAGAACCATCTTTTACCGACTCAGAAACACCAGAATTGAGGGAGTTTAAACCCAAAAGTACGTTTTTAGCTCCAATCACACACAAGGTCTTAGACACGTTTGAGACCCTTGTTCAAAAAGACTTATCTCGGTTACAATCACCACCCAGGCAGAAACATAACCTGACTTTTTCTGATAAGAAAGCACTCAAAGATTTACGGAACCATAGTTCCATTGTTTTTTCACAAGCAGATAAAGGTGGAGCGTTGGTAGTCATGAATCGTGATTTTTATGAAGGTAAAATCAATAGCATGCTTTCTGATGACACTACATATTTACCGTTGGATAAAGATCCAACTTTAGAGTTTCAGACAGCTTTGACACTTATTTTAACGCATGCTAAAGACATGGGTTGGATATCTGATAAAACATCTGAATTCCTCTATGTTAGGTTTCCACGTAGACCTGAAATCTATATGTTACCGAAAATACACAAGAATCTCAAAGATCCCCCGTTTCGCCCCATAGTCTCAGGCTGTGGATCGATTCATGAGCCTCTTGGACAATATTTGGATTTTTTTCTCCAAACAATTGTACAATCTGGGAGCACATATATACAAGATACCACACATTTTTTGACATTGTTGGGTGACCTTGTATTGCCTACGGGAGCAGAAATATGGTTATGCACTGTAGATGTGGTAGCCTTGTACACTTCCATACCTCACGGAGCAGGCATTGAGGCAGTTGAATGGGCACTACTCCGTAGTGATGATTTACAAGCTGAGAAAGTTTTTCTATTGGAGATTTTACAGTTTTGTTTATTCCACAGTTACTTCAGATGGCAAGACAGGTATTTTTTACAAACCACAGGTACATCCATGGGTTTTTCTGGGGCACCTAGTTACGCTAATATCTTTATGATGATGTTTGAACATGAGCATATATTGAATGACCCAGATTGGACATCACATTTGTTAGTTTATCGTCGATACATCGATGATATATTCCTTATCTGGCAGGGCACACAGGTTGAATTATCAAGTAAGCTTAGGCAATTAAATGATAAGCATTCGAGAATACAGTTCACTCACATCATGGATCAACGATCTATTTCTTATCTGGATGTGCAGATAGAATTGAATCATTCATTGATTAGCACTAAGGTTTTCACCAAACCAACTGATCGCAACAACTCTTTACTGTACACTAGTTTTCACCCTGAGTCGCTTAAGAAACATCTTCCACTTTCACAATTTTTACGCATTAAGCGCATAACTTCAGACCATTCACAATATCAAAACAGTCTGCACAAATTTCAGAAAGGTTTTTTAGACAGAGGTTATCCTCATGAGGTTATTGATTCTGCAGTTCAGAAAGTTGCCTCTATTCCCAGAAAGGATTTACTCGTTAAGAAAAAAGACACCAAAAGTAGACGTGATGTGTTTGTATCAGTTTTTTCATCACAAGCCTCTGCCATCAAGAAAGTTATTCTCCAACGTTGGGAGTTACTACAATCAGAACCGGATTTTGGTTATCTGTTTAAAGATCCCCCAATTTTTGCGTACAAACGTTCTCAAAACATTAGAGAGATATTGAAGAACAAACAACAACAAAGAAAAGTGAATGATTTAAGAGGGATGCAAAAGTGTTACAATTGTTCACATTGTAACAATGTTCTACAAGGCAAATCTATAGCACATCCCTGGTCTGGAAAATCGATCAAACTTCTATTCACTGCTGACTGCAATACGCATCACGTAATTTATGCCATACGTTGTCCGTGTGGTCTTCTTTATGTGGGCAAAACGGAGAGATCACTACGTACTCGTATCACTGAACATAAAAGCAGAATCAGAACTAACGTGATGTCCTCTCCTTTGGCTAGACATTGGAGTGAATCTCGCCATACGATTGCCCAACTCAAATTCACAGTTTTGGAGATTGTGCAAAATCATTGTGATAGAGACATGGCCAAATTCATCACACAACGTGAAACTTTTTGGATCAGATACCTGGACACCATGTGCCCAAAAGGTCTCAATGACAGACTGGAACTCTCGTGTTTCCTGTAATTTATTCACACAACCACACAACTATGGTATTGACACTACATACCACAGAGATAGGGGTCATTGGTCGATTCATCAACATGTTATTCATTACTCCAATTATTATTTTTCTTTTTCTTTATTTTTTCTCTATGTCAAATTTTACATATAATATTGTATTCATTATTTCAAATATTTCAAATATGTGCATTGTTCTAAATATGTCTTATTAATTAATTTTTTTGATGTGTAGTTTTGTTTGCATCTAACCACACATTAGCTTTACAGATGATGCTATTGAAACAATTGTTTCACTTTGATTTCATGTTCTGTAAGCATGTATATTTACCTTGTTGCATTTAAGTTCAGTCATTGTGATTATGATCTGTATATTGTTATTCATATTCACAGATTAACAAGGTTAAAATCGCGTCAGTTTATCTAGCACCATGTTAAAATGTCTGCTATTACTCTGTCACCCTTCAAGCTAGTGTGATTATTAAATAGTTTCATTTAATTCGTTCCACATGTACGTATATTTATATTGTTGTACGTAAGGTCAGACACTGGGATCATGGGATCATGCTTCATATAATTAGTCATTTATTTTCACAGTTCAAACAGTTTAAACTTATGTTAGTGCATTCAGTACTATGTTAAGATGTCTGCCGTTTTTATATTCATTTTCAGCGTCTTTTAGTATTAGTCCTATGTTTGTGTTCACGACTGCACACTCAGCCGGCATCTTGCGGCCGTTAGTTAAGTTCATTCACACTGAGCCTCGTATGTTCAGTTAATCCAGCACTCGGACGTTTGACAGTTCTCATGCACCGTGGTTACGCTTTCTGGTGAGTTGCACACCGCTTGGGGACGTGGGGAGCATTCAAAGTTATAGCTCGGTCACATTACATTAAACACACTTATTTTTTTACAGGAATTGACGCGCTTCGGTCGTTAATACGACCATCGTCATGATTCACTTGGGCTAAATTTTTGAAATTTACCATTGGGCATTTGGTAAGCTGGTTTATACCTCTTCTCTTGTTTAATTTTTCGTTCTGTCTTATCAACCACATGACCGCGGTAAAGCGGTTCATGTAAATTCATCTTTTCAATTCCACAGCCTTTTTCCGATTTCGAGACATTATTCAATGTCAAAAGATTGTGGGTAAGCCCGCTTTTACAAGGTTACGGTATTAATGGTTTAGTCACCTGTCACTGGTTTGATTATCATCACTCAGATGCTGGTGGACTTCAGTGTCATTTTCTCTTGTTCACATGGTTCACGGGTGTTTCACTTTCTTTGAATAACTTTAGATTCACGGACATTTAGTCGCGTTGGTAGTAGGATTGTGATGAATTTGACGTATGTATAGACCCTGCTCGTATCTTGTTTTGTTGTAATTCACATGTGTGATTAAGCTTCAGGTTTCTGGTTAAGTTTTCTCAGCTGTTAGGTTGAACGCTTCAGTTTATTTACCAATAACATTCCGACATATTGACCTTCCCGGATGTTTTGCATGATATTGCCAACTGTAATGTTTTGTTTATATGTAATTAGATTCATTATATATTTTTTGTAGATTTCCCCTGACGAAGGGTGTATGCACACCCGAAATGCATTGGGATTGAATATCCATGTTTATATGCAAGATTTAATTTATGGATTCATGCTTCTGTTGAAGACAGTATTTCTTCATTAAATTGGATTGAAGATATTTCGTTGGATTCCTTCATCATCATTTCATTTTCATTTGATCAATTTGCATACTTGTTTGTTGCACATTAGATTCATTACGTTTATAATTATAAATGATGTTTATTAATTGAAATTTAAATTGAGTCAATACACCCGCGTTTGGGTTTTGAGGTAGTGCGCGATCTGTCTAAGACTCACGTCCTAGTTTATTCTCGCATTTAAGCATTGGTGGTAGGGTGGAACCACCTCAGAAAACGCACACCAATCTTTGGTTAAATATGATTCTGGTTTTAAGAGATTATTAGTGAAAACATTGAGTGCATTATTGCTGTGTATATACAATTTATTACTTTTAGAAAGTTGCCATTTTCTTGCTTTAGACATTTGGTGCCTATAGCCTGTCTCTGATCACATGGCTGGGTGTAGCTGACAGTTGGGCTTTGTGTATTCCTCCTAGACAGCCACACACAATGGGAGCGTAGGTGTTTCTCAATGGAAACAAAAGGAGATGGACAGAGCGCTGAAAGTTTTCAGACACTCACCCCCAGTCACAGATCTGGGTTGAATCCATCATCGTTCTTTAGCTCACTTCGCCACCTCAGTTCAGACCCAGCTATATGAAAATCAGTCTTGGCCCTGTGCCTCATGGTAACAGTCCAGCCCGAACTGCCAAGCTAGGTCTTCCCTGAACTGGAAACAAGCATCCTGGGACCGGTTTCGGGGTAACACCCCATATCAGCCAGGCTAGCTTGAATCCAGTGGCAAAGTGAGCAAGGGACCCACGTCTGGGCATTCCCTGCCAACTTAGGGCGAACAAAGCAAACACGAGTAGATGAGGGACAGAGCGCTGAAACTTTTCAGACACTCACCCCCAGTCACAGATCTGGGTTGAATTCATCATCGTTCTTTAGCTCACTTTGCCACCTCAGTTCAGACCCAGCTATATGCAAATCAGTCTTGGCCCTGTGCCTCATGATAACAGTCCAGCCCAAACTGCCAAGCTAGGTCTTCCCTGAACTGGAAACAAGCATCCTGGGACCGGTTTCGGGGTAACACCCCTCATCAGCCAGGCTAGCTTGAATCCAGTGGCAAAGTGAGCAAGGGACCTATGTCTGGGCATACCCTGCCAACTTAGGGCAAACAAAGCAAACAAAAGGAGATGATGGACAGAGCGCTGAAACTTTTCAGACACTCACCCCCAGTCACAGATCTGGGTTGAATCCATCATCGTTCTTTAGCTCACTTCGCCACCTCAGTTCAGACCCAGCTATATGCAAATCAGTCTTGGCCCTGTGCCTCATGGTAACAGTTCAGCCCGAACTGCCAAGCTAGGTTTTACATGAACCGGAAACAAGCATCCTGGGACCGGTTTCGGGGTAACACCCCTCATCAGCCAGGCTAGCTTGAATCCACTGGCAAAGTGAGCAAGAGACCCACTTCTGGGCATACCCTGGACTGTTCCCATTGGGTGCAGGGTCAAGACTGATTTGCATATGGCTAGGTTCAAACTGGGATGGCATGGTGAGCAAAAAACAATAGATTTAGGCCCAGATCGCTATACTGGGGAGAATGTATGACATTGTTCTGCATTCTGTCCATCAATTGTTGTTTTTACATTTGTCACCCCAAGTGGGACGGGTATGCCCAGACATGGGTCCCGTGCTCTCCATGCCACTGGCCACAAGCTATCCTGGCTGATGAGGGTGAAACCCCAAAACTGGTCCTAGGATGCCTGTTTCCAGTCCAGGGAAGACCTGGCTTGGCAGTTCGGGCTGGACTGTTCCCATTGGGTGCAGGGTCAAGACTGATTTGCATATGGCTAGGTTCAAACTGGAATGGCATGGTGAGCAAAAAAACGATGGATTTAGGCCCAGATCTCTGTACTGGGGTGAATGTATGACATTGTGCTGCATTCTGTCCATCAATTGTTCTTTTTGCATTTGTCACCCCGAGTGGGACGGGTATGCCCAGACGTAGATCCCGTGCTCAACATGCCACTGGACTCAAGCTATCCTGGCTGATGAGGGGTGAAAACCCGAAACCGGTCCCAGGATGCTTTTTTCCAGTCCAGGGAGGACCTGGCCTGGCAGTCCAGGCTGGACTGTTCCCATTGGGCGCAGGGTCAAGACTGATTTGCATATGACTAGGTTGAAACTGGAATGGCATGGCAAGCAAAAAAACGATGGATTTAGGCCCAGATCTCTGTACTGGGGAGAATGTATGACATTGTTCTGCATTCTGTCCATCAATTGTTGTTTTTGCATTTGTCACCCCAAGTGGGACGGGTATGCCCAGACGTGGGTCCCGTGCTCTCCATGCCACTGGACTCAAGCTATCCTGGCTGATGAGGGTGAAACCCCAAAACTGGTCCTAGGATGCCTGTTTCCAGTCCAGGGAAGACCTGGCTTGGCAGTTCGGGCTGGACTGTTCCCATTGGGCGCAGGGTCAAGACTGATTTGCATATGGCTAGGTTCAAACTGGAATGGCATGGTGAGCAAAAAAACGATGGATTTAGGCCCAGATCTCTGAACTGGGTTGAATGTATTACATTGTTCTGCATTCTGTCCATTAATTGTTCTTTTTGCATCTGTCACCCTGAGTGGGACGGGTATGCCCAGACTTGGGTCCCGTGCTCTCCATGCCACTGGACTCAAGCTATCCTGGCTGATGAGGGGTGAAACCCCAAAACCGGTCCTAGGATGCTTGTTTCCAGTCCAGGGAGGACCTGGCCTGGCAGTTCGGGCTGGACTGTTCCCATTGGGCGCAGGGTCAAGACTGATTTGCATATGGCTAGGTTCAAACTGGAATGGCATGGTGAGCACAAAAACGATGGATTTAGGCCCAGATCTCTGTACTGGGGTGAATGTATGACATTGTTCTGCATTCTGTCTATCAATTGTTCTTTTTGCGTTCCTCAATGGGCCATCTCTGGCAGAATGGGAAGGAGGAGCTGGGCACAGCCTCTCTTACAGCTGAATAGGCTGTGTCCTGTTCACACACAAAGGGCTGCATACCCCTCTGTAGGGATTCTGGAGCCAGGGCAGGAAGGGAGGACATCTGTGAACTTCAGAGTCATGCCTTTGAAGTCTCCTCCACTTCAAAGGCACCACTGGGTATAAGTACTGGACCTCAGACACCACCACTTCAGTACACTTCTGGACCTGTGGATAGTCTGCCAGGAAAGATTGCCACTCTGCTGTACTGCACTGGACCGCTTTGCTGATCTGCTGCCCTCGTGCTTGGGTGAGAAGGACTGGACCTGCATCACTTGAACACAGAATCCAGAGTGACTCCATGGGCTAGTTGGCTGGCCTCCTGATTTAAAGCCTCAGGGACATAACAGGCTTCCAACCTACTTGCATCTGCACCTGGACTCTGCCATCTGCAAGTCTGCACTGCCAAGTGGTACTACCCCAGTCATGGACCCTTGGAAGTGGGCCTAATTGCTTACTAGCGGAACCAACATATTTTGCCTGCTGAGCTAAGCATTCCAGAGCAGAACCGATGAATCTCCTCAGCTGAGCGATGAATCCCCGAACAGAATCACTGCAATGCCGCTGCTGCATGGATTAGACCCGTCGCAAAACACAAGCATCACAATGGCCTTCCGCATCTTTGGACCGATGCATCGATTCGGAACTGCCGCTGCGCAACACTTTTCCTGGCGCAAGCTCCACACATCCCTCGTCGACCGCATCCTCAATGCCATAGCTGAAACTCTACATTGCAGCTTCACTACCCACGGGAACCAACGCATCGCTTCAGCTGCACCACACATCCTTGACACCGGACTTCGCATCACAAGCCAAGGCGACAATATCATCGACGTCGATCCATCAGGACCTCTCACTGCAGCTCGCCACATCTCGGAACCAACGCATTGCCGCTGCTGCATGACGTATCTTCGACGTGGATCCACGCAACGCTCTGCAACCAGGATTTAAGGTACTTTGTTCAGCAGGCCTAACTGGGCCCCTGTATCCGACCCACGCTCCATTCGGGTCGGTTTGAACTTGTGACTTTGTCCCGGTCCGGCGCGACCTGACATCCCCAATAGCGATTTGGCACTATATTGCACTATAAACTTTCAAATTTAATATCTCCAGTTCTACTAATTAGATTTTTGTCATTTTGGTCTTGTTTCATTTATTAGAATCGGAGCTTTTTTTCTAAACTAGCGTAGAATCATTTTGTGTGGTGTTTTACTGTTAGAAATATTGCACAAATACATTACATACTGCCTCTAAGTTAAGCCTGACTGCTCTGTGCCAAGCTACCAGAGGGCGAGCACAGGTTAATTTGGGGTTTGCTTGTATCTTATCCTAACTAGGACTGTGGTTGCTTGACCAGGGCTTATACCCCAGTCAACCAGTAGCCCAATTTCTAACATTGGTGGCAGTGGTGGGATTTGAGCTGGGTAACATGGAGCTATACACTGTAGCCCAGCTCAAGGACTTCTGCAAGGAGTTTGGACTTCTTGCAAAGAGCACCACCAGGAAGTTGGAGTTGCAAAAGGCGCGGAGGATCTGGGCAGAAGCTCACTCCATACCGGGTGAGACCACGGGAGAGGAGGTGGAGGAACCACCCGCAGCAGAAGGGGAGAATTAACCCCTAGAATGGAACTCCCTGCCAGGGCTGGGAGCAGTGTCTCCTCCCATGGCCTTTTCCCAGAGAAACTGGTGAAGAAGAGGGAGGAGCGGGACTTCAAGCTGCAAAGGGCAGAGTTAAAGATGGAGGCAAAGGAGAAGGCTGAAAGGGCCTTTGAAGAAAGAAAATTGTTACTGACTCATGAACTGAGTCTAAAAGAGCTGGACATCAAAGCCAGGCAGGCAGATTCCAGCAGTGATGGTGGCAGCATACCTGCAGTGTCTGTGGGAGACAAAAGAGTTCACATTCCCAAGGATGTGTTGTCCAGTTATGTGGTGGGATATGACATAGACAAATGGTTTTCTGCCTGTGAAGTGGTCCTTAGGGTTCACAGGGTCCCAGAAGATTTTTTTGGGGGGGGGGGTGTCTGTGGAAACATGCCGACTGTGAGGCGGGACACACTTCTAACACTAGAGGTTTGGGACAAAACCAGGTACTCTTCAATGAAAACCATTTTCATTGTAAAGTTTGGGCCGACCCCCTGAAAAGTACCACCAAAAGTTCAGGGACAGCAAGAAGCTCCCCTGCTAATCCTGGGTAGATTTTGTGACTTACTCAGCAAGGCACTTAATGGTTGAGTGCAGGGCAACAACGTTTCTGATTACATTGGGTTGTAAAATGTAATCATGAGAGAGCACATGCTCAGAGTTTGTTTTGCAGAGTTGTACCAGCACCTAGTTGGCAGTAAGCTGACTGACCCCAGGAAGCTTGCAGAGGAGGCAGACATCTGGGCCAGTTCCAGAGTGTCCAAGAAGGTATCTGGGGGGGGACTCCCACAAAGGTGGGCAGGGTTCCAACCAGAAGAAAGAGGAGGGAGAAAAACTTAAAATTAAGTAGTTCTCTAAAGGCCCTTGAAATCATTCCCTAAGGAATTGTGACAACCAGTCTGTCTGATCAATAGAAGGGGTTCTTTGATAATAAGACAGCAAGGTTTGTACCCCCAATGTACTGAGTGCTACAAGTACAGGCACTCCAAGGGCGACTCCAAATGTCCCAAGAGGGCACAGCCCCCCACTGGAGGGCAGACACCTGGGTCGGCGATTGTAGCACTTGGGACGGTGATAGTTTCAGTTAGCTTTATGGAACAGAGAGAGGTAACCCTAGTATCCCTGGAGGATAAAGAAATGGTTCCAAAAGCCCATATGCCTGACAATACTTCCAAGTACAGGCAATGGGTCAAAATCAATGGGTGGAGGCTCTGAGAGACACAGGAGCTAGTATGACTACTGTGAAGAGTCAGCTGGAGTCTTCAGAGCAGGTCCTCCCTAACACATTCTACCAAGTCATCGTCGCCGACATACGTGAGAGTCATCTACCAGTGGCTCTGGTACCCTTTAAGTGAGGGGGGTCTCAGGTTCTCTGAAAGTAGCTGTGAGCCCTGCCCTGCCTGTAGATTGTGTTAGGTAATGACTTGGAGCACACTACCTGGAGGCCACACTAGGAGATGCTCGGATTGCCTGAGTGGGTCTGTATGCCATTCACTTACCAATTTGGCCCATCGAGCCTGCAACATTTGAAAACATTTCTCTGTTTGATCAGGTACTTCTTAGGAGAATTAATCTCAAATCCTCAATATATGGGAGGTTTAGAGTTCTTTCCTATTAATGATTCATACCCCTTCTATCCTCAGATAAACCAGTCCACGCCCTGAAGAGAATCCCGCAAACCAGCCCGGGAATCGAAACGCGTTGGTATTACACAACGCGGGGACTCTTGCATCTAATTAAGTTCTTCCTAGTAGAAATGCTGTTTACATTTTTAACTGCTAGGCCTAATGGCTTTTCCCCATGGGTAACAGCACTGAAAATGTGTTAGACAATTTGTATGTTAAAGATTGTCCAGTTGCTGCTCCTGTTGTGAATCAAGACTGGTGTTGTATCGCACATAATTGTTTTTGTGTATTATTTTTTATTCATTGTATGTTTTGTCACATTACCACATCACAAAGCTGTTTACAGTGCCTTTTTATGTTTTTGTCACATTTTTTGTTATAACACGCACTAATTGAAACGTATCCGTACATATCTGACCCATGAAATAATGTGGATCAAAGGTTCTTCAATTAAAAGAATGATTTAGCAAATAAATGCTTTAAGTACATATCAATTGAATTTATGGTCTTTAGTCTGCTACATTGCTTCAACAGCATATGAATGTGACGGTTAGGACAAATTCTTTTCTTGTTTAGGTAATGACCTGGAGCACACTACCTGGAGGCCACACTAGGAGATGCTGGGATTGCCCGAGTGGGTCTGTATGACCACACGATCCATGGCTGCTTGAGAAGGGAGTCAAGGGGGTCTGGACTAAATTTTTCACATCTGAGATAAAAGCTAAGAAATATTTACAGGATATCAAACCTTAGGAAAGGGGTCAGCACTAGTTTCTGTTAGTGTTAGCGGAAGGTAGCTGTATATATATGATCCTAGCTTGTTAGCTCTAAGCTATGCTGTGCTTTAATATAAGTTTATTTTCATATATTGCACTGATTGGGTGAATTGGGAGGAGGGGGGGTGATAGGTGTTTCTACGAGGCTCTCCATCATTTTAGACCTAAGGGTCTTTTAGCCTCTATGCTGGGGAGGGCAGGCGGGGTCTCCGCTGGCAGAGGAGGTGTTGGGGTGGGTGTGGGGGGCGTCTGGGAAGGGAGAGGCTGCCACAGGGGGAGGGGCACAGAGGGGAAAAATTATAAATAAGCCAATAAACGTTCTAAAGCAAACAAGAGGAAGAATGTGATGTTTTGGGAGAGAGGGAGCTGTCGATGCAGTTTTGAACTGGGCTAAGGATGACTGTATTGTCTATTTGCACGTTTAATGTACGGGGGCTTAATGATAGGGCCAAGCGGCAAAGAGTAGCACAGGAGATTAGAAGCATGTCCCCCGATGTGGTATGTCTTCAAGAGACACATATTCCTTGGAATAAGCATAAGGTACTAAGGGAGCTGGGGTATAAGCTCTTGGTCTGTACGTCGCAAGGAACTACTACAAGAGGTGTGGCCATTCTTGCCAAGAATAATATATTAACAGTAATTAAAAGCTTGGCAGATAAATATGGCCGCTGGGTGATAATTGAATGTGTAGTTGCTAACAAGAAACTTACAATATGCTCTGTGTATGGATCTAATTACGATGAAGCGCAGACTATAGAATATTTGAACACAGAATTGGCTTCTCCTCTGATACTGTGCGGGGACTTTAATATTCAACTGGAAGAAGTTACCCAGGGTGTGGGTGGAGACAAGTACTTTGGTCGGAAACCCAAGGTCTACAAGGCTCTGCAGCAGCTTATTTACGAGCATGGCCTAGCCGATGCTTGGCCAAGGTTAAAACATCCGGATCCAGGGTATACACATTACTTCTGCCCGTACCAAAAGTTAGCTAGGTTAGATTATTTTTTTGTCACCAAAACATATCTAGCAGAGGCACATACACAATCTTCCCCAGAATGACCTCGGATCATAATCCAGTGTTAAAAACTTATAATGCATGGTTTGGTATGCCCTCGGGGGTCTTTCTCTTTTGATAGGAAGTTATTGCTTAATGAGCAATTCATCTGTCATATACGACAGTGGTTAAACCAATTCTTGGCTATTAATCGCAACTCCACTAAATGCGGCATAGTTTGGGATGCATTAAAAGCAGGGCTTAGGGGGGAGATCCTGAGTTTTGGATTATATGTTCAAAAACAACAGAAGCAGTTCCTACAGGGACTATATGATAACCTGCAACAAGCTGAGTATGCCTTGATACATGCTCTGCAGGGGAAATTAGATACCTCGCAGGCTCAGACGGAGCATATGAATGTGACAGGACAATTTCTTTTCTTGTTTAGGTAATGACCTGGAGCACACTACCTGGAGGTCACTCTAGGAGATGCTGGGATTGCCCGAGTGGGTCTGTATGACCACAAGATCCATGGCTGCTTGAGAAGGGAGTCAAGGGCGTCTGGAGCCTGGAACAATAGCCCAGACAGGTGCCAAGAAACAGATGGGCAAGGGGTGTGGGAAACCAGCCCCTGAAGTTCCCACAGTTGAGGTTGACGGGGCACCTGAGGAGGAGGCCTCCGAGCCAACCGGGGAGGACACTGCCCCCCTGGGTGACCTACCTGAGCCTGCTGGTTGGCACGTTGAGGGTGGGCCCACCAGGGAGGAATTCTGCAAGATGTAGAAAGTGTGTCCCACTCTAGAGGGCTTGCGGTGGCAAGCTGATGCCCAGCCAGCAGGTGACACCTCTGGTGATCACCTGATTTGTTGGGAGAATTACCTCCTATATAGTGAGCCTAAGGCTCCTGGTTCTGGGGCAGCCCATGTGCTGGTGGTCCCCCAGTGTTACAGGGTTTGGCTCATGAGATACCCCAGGCAGGACATCTAGGACAAGACAAGACCATTGCCAAGCGTGTTGCCCACTTTTATTGGCCCCAGATGAAGATGGCCTCAGATGCATTCTGTAGGTCCTGTCCCACCAGCCTGGCCAGTGGGAAGTCATAGAAAAAGTACAAAGCATCCTGACCTCATTACCTGTCGTTGGCACTCCTTTTGAAAGGGTAGGCATTGACATCATTGGACCCTTGGACCCCAAGACAATCTTAGGTAACAGGTTTGTCCTGGTCTCGGTGGACCATGCCACCTGCTACCCCAAGGCCATCCCTCTGAGTTCAGGGACTGTATCCGTGGTGGCCAGAGCTCTGATGGGGATGTTTCCCTGTGTGGGGTTCCCCAAGGAGGTAGTGTCCGACCAAGGCACTAACTTCATGTCAGCGCACATTAAGTCCTTGAGGGATGAGTGTGGGGGTAACCTAGAACTTCACCACACCCTATCACCCCCAAACCAATGGTTTTGTGGAGAGATTCAACAAGACCTTGAAAGACATGATAATGGGCCTACCTGAGCCCATGAGGCGTAAGTGGGACGTCCTCTTTCCATGCCTTCTCTTTGCCTACATGGAGGTACCACAGAAAAGAATAGGGTTTAGCCCCTTCGAACTCTTCTTTGGCCACCGGGTTAGGGGGCCTCTGAGCCTTGTAAGGGAGGGATGGGAGCAAGCTCACAGGAATCCTCCCCAGAATGTGTCAGCCACATGCTGGCCCTCCACAACAAGATGCACCGCCTGTGGAAAAAGGCAAAAAGCAACCTTGAGGCCAGACAAGTGGTTATGAAGCTCTGGTATGAACAGAATGCCACTTTGGTGGAGTTTCAACCTGGCCAGAAAGTATGGGTTGTGGAGCCTGTAGAGCCCAGAGCTCTCCAGGATTGCTAGATGGGTCCATACGAGGTGGAAGAGTGAAAGGGGAGTCCACTCTACCTGGTGGATCTCCAGACACCTAGGTACCCCTTAAGGGTGAAACCCATGAATCACCTCAAACCTTTCTTCGAGAGGTCCGAAGTGAGCATGCTCCTGGTGACAGATGAAGGAGTTGAGGAGGAGAGCGAGCCTCTCCCTGACCTCCAATCTTCCCAGGAACAAGATGGGTCAGTGGAAGGTGTCAACCTCTCTTCTACCCTGACCCCAAAACAGCAGAGAGACCGTCACCACTTACTGGGACAGTTTGCCTCTCTGTTCTCTCTCACCCCTGGACTCACACACCTGTGCCTCTATGACGTGGACACTGGAGACAGCCTACCTATGAAGAATAAAATGTACAGGTTGTCCATTCTGGACCCCGATCCTTTAGCCGCCAATAGAAAGTTCTCCTTATGGATTGAGAACTCGCTAGACATAGTACTTCCTAGGAAAACTATACTAAAAAAAAATGGGTCCTAATAAATCCCCTGGTTTACCCCTGAACTTCGTAAATTGAAGCAACAATGTAAAAGACTAGAAAGAGCATGGAGGAAAGACTTCTCAAGTGAAAAAAAATCACAATATAGGCTATCCATCGCTCATTACAAAACAGCATTAAAAACAGCCCAGGCCACCTACTATGATGAAAAAATTCGCTCCTCTTCGAGCTCCTCCAGAGAAATATTTTGGATCGCAAAAAAACTTATGAAAATCCCCGACTTTCCCGCAACCCCTGACCTGTCTGGCCGTCGATGCGAGGAACTAGCTGTTTTTTTTTCTACCAAAATCCAAAACATCCTTAACCTTCTCCCACCCACCGTCAAGGAACTTTCAGCCGTACCCCACGACTTAGAACCTCCGAATAACTCTCATCTACTAGAGTCATTCACTTCGCTCTCGGAGGATTTATTCTTCTCCATCTTAGGTTCGGTCAAGAGCGGGTCCCCGTTGGACCCTGCTCCCCCTAACATCTTGAAGCTGGTAGCACCCATAGTTGCCCCTCATATCATTAATTTAATTAATGCCTCATTAGCTTCGGGCATTGTCCCCCAAGACTGGAAAAATGCAATAGTGAAGGCGCTATTAAAAAACCTCATCTAGACCCCACCGAGCTGGGCAACTATCGCCCTATTTCACTACTCCCGGGTAGCAGTAAGATTGCAGAAAAACACATTAATCGCATACTCTCTGCACACCTAGAAAAGTTTAAACTACTTCACTCATCTCAGACTGGCTTCCGCCCTGGTCAGGGCACAGAGACTGCACTGATAGCAGTAGTGGAGGAGGCAAGAAAGATCCTCGACTCCGGAGGGTCTTCGGCTATTATCCTCCTAGACCTAAGTGCAGCCTTTGACACGGTGAACCACGGCATACTGGTCCATCGTTTAAAAAAAGCGGGAGTGACAGGTACGGCTTTAACATGGCTGAAATCGTTCCTGGAAGAAAGGTACTACCAGGTATTAGAAGGGAATTCTCGCTCCCAGCCAGTTCCGCTGCAGTGTGGTGTTCCCCAGGGCTCGTCTCTGAGTCCTACTCTTTTTAATATATATATGGCCCCCTTGGCGGAGATTGTAGCCCCTTTCGGAATCCACATAGTCACATATGCTGATGACACCCAACTAATCGTGGCACTGAATCAGTCGGAACAGTCCCCCACGGACCTGCATTCCTGCCTCAAGGCAGTCGCTAGCTGGATGAGCTCATCTCATATGAAGCTCAACGGCGAGAAAACGGAGCTTATGCTGCTGGGCAACCAAGCAAATTTTAATCCAAACATCATGTGGCCGATCTGCATGGGCCCAGCTCCCTCTCCAAAAAAGGAGATAAAAAGCTTGGGTATCTGGCTCGACCATGATCTTACTTTTAGAGTCCAAGCAAGGAAAACGGCCGCCACGTGCTATGGCCTGCTCAGAACCACCCGGAAAATACTCCCTCTCCTACCTAGCCACTCAAGAAAGCTGCTGGTCCAGGCACTCATTCTCTCTAGGCTGGACTACGGCAATGCTCTGTATTTGGGTGCTCCTAAATCGGTTATCGCCAAACTGCAGGTGGTTCAAAACTCGGCAGCAAGACTCCTCACAGGCACAAACAACCGCTGCTCAGCAAAGCCCGCTCTTCGCGCTCTCCATTGGCTGCCGGTTCAGGAGAGAATACATTTCAAAGCCCTATGCATTGCACACAAGGGTCTGCAGGGCAGAGGCCCCCCTATAACCAAAAATCTGGTCAAACCTTACAAGTCTACACGTTGTCTGCGCTCGGACGAGCTCTACCTGGCCGAGGTCCCTAGAATTAAGAAGGCTAGAACAGGCGGTCGCCGTTTCGCCTATAGCACTTCTAGGCTTTGGAATACTCTTCCTCTTCCTATCCGCAAGGAGGTTAACCACCTGACTTTCCGGAAACGCTTGAAAACTTGGCTATTCCCTTAATCTCTCTTCTTCTCTAGTCACCTCCGCAGCGCTGGGATGCCTCCGGGTAGCCATGCGCTATACAAAAGCAAAAAAAAAAAAAAAAAAAATGATAAGGTGAGGGCCAGTATCAAGGAGGTCTCCAAGATGCTGGCGTTAGGGGTAACTGAGCCCTCCAACAGTCCCTGGTCTAGCCCTGTGGTGTCGTAGGCTGCCCCACCGGGCACCACTCCAGAACGTAGGTTCTGCATGGACTACCAAGGTCTCACTTCCATCACCAGGACTGGCGCACACCCCATCCCCAAGGCTGATGAGCTCATCGACAGGCTGGGCGCTGCCAAATTCCTCAGTACTTTTGATTTGACATCAGGGTACTGGCATTCTCAACCCCATAGGGCTACTTCCAATTTCAGGTGATGTCCTTGGGCTTGAAGAATGCCCCTGCCACATTACAGATGTTGGTTAACAGGGTCCTAGGAGGTAAGGATTCTTCTGCGCCTCCTGTCTGGACGACATCGCTGTTTACAGCTCCTGGTGGGAGGAACACCAGTACTACCTTCAGGTGCTGCTTCAGGCCCTGCAGCAGGCAGGCCTGACTAACAAGGCCAGCAATTGCCAGATAGGGCAGGGTTGTGTGATGTTTCTAGGTCACCTGGTGGACGGGGGCAAAGTGCAGCCCTTCCAGGCCAAGATTGAAACCATCATGGCCTTGCAACCACCTAAAACTCAGACTGAGGTGAGGATCTTCCTGGGTCTCACAGTATAGTACAGGAAGTTTGTTAAGGGATATGGCACCATTGCTGCTCCCTTTACAGAGCTGACTTCGAAGAAGCAGCCCTGATTGGTGAACAGAGACATGTCAGAAAGCCTTGTATACCCTCAAGGGGAATTCACAGTGCAGACGGACGCTTCGGAGCATGGCATAGCATGTCTTAGCACAGCTGAATGAAGAGGGCCCAGACCAACCTGTAGCCTTCATTAGCAGGAGGTTACTTCCGCAGGGACAGAGGTGGAGTGCAATTGAAAGAGAAGCTTTTGCTGTGGTCTGGGCACTGAAGATGTTGAGACAATACCTGTTTGGAACTCATTTCCTGGTTCAGACAGACCACAGCCTCTTCAGATATCTCATGCAGATGAGGGGTGAAAATCCCAAACTGTTGAGGTAGTCCTTCTCCCTACGGGGAATGGACATTATGGTGGAGCACCGCTTGGGGTCAGAACACGCTAATGCTGATGGCCTCTCCAGGTTCTTCTGCCTTAGTGAAGAGAATTCCCAATGGGTTGGGTAGCTCTCTCCACATTCAGCTGTGTGGGACAAGTGTTAGACCCGATAGCCTTAGGGTGATCCCCCCCAACCTTTTTCCTTCCTCCTCCACATTTCTGACCTCGTTTTTGCTAGCATTAAGACTCTGCACACTCTAACACTGCTAACCAGTGCTAAAGTTCTTGTGCTCTATCCCCTACAGATGGTAATTTTTTTTTTTTCTTTTTTAAAGTTTTATATAGCGCTAGCTAGACCCGTAGGTATCAGAGCGCTTTACATACACACTGTAAAAAACCAAAGGAAATTGCATTACATAGTAGGAAGGCAGTAAGGATGCAAAACAGAGATAAAAAAATACAACATGAAAAATAGGTAAACAGTGCAGCGGAGGGAGAGAAAACAAACGAAGGTGGTTAACACAGTCCGGTCACCACTATCCTTGAATGTCAAGAGAGAGAGGAGTCAACTCGGATATTGAAGTCTAGGTTAGTTGACGTTGGTCAGGAAAGTATTTGTTAAGGAGAAGGAGTTTCAGGTCCCTTTTGAAACAGGAGAAGGAGGGGTTGCATCTGAGGACTCTATGGAGAGCGTTCCACATCCTGGGAGCGTTGCCAGAAAACGATCGGTATTGGGTGGTTTTCTTTTTCAGTTTCGGAGGGATAAGAAGGAGTGAGTTGGAACTTCTCAGCGTTCTGGCTTGACCTGCTCTTACCAGTTTGTTGTTCAGGTAGTTGTGGGCCGGAGAGTGAAGGGTTTTGTGTGTGATGCAGGCCAGCTTGTAAATACACCTCCCTTCCATGGGAAGCCAGTTGAGGGAGTTGAGAGCTGGAGTGATGTGTTCAAATCTTTTCACTCCAGATATGAGTCGAGCGGCCATGTTCAGCACTGCCCTTAGTGGGGCTAGGTGAGCTTTTGGAGTCCCTGTTAGGATGGCGTTCCCGTAGTCGATTTTAGAGACAACTAGGGATTGAACTACTGTCTTGAGGTCATCCTGGGGAAGAAAAGGTTTCAATTTCTTGAGGTGTTTTAGTGAGAAAAGAGCACCTTTTGCAGAGTTTTTGATGTGGGCCTCCATTGATAAGCTCTTGTCAAGGGTGATGCCTAGAGACTTAACTGAGTCGGATAGGACGAGGGGGCAGTTTAGGGCAACCAGATTCTTGAGCCACTCTTGGATTGGTCGATGGTTGCTTTTTGGAGAGAATAGGATTAGTTCCGTTTTATCTGGGTTGAGCTTTAAGTGGTTAGCGTTGAACCAAGTTTGGATCTCGGTTAGAGTGACATTGAGGTGTCGGATGTCGCTGGGAGACTTGATTTTGAAATAGATTTGGGTGTCATCAGCGTAAAGGTGGTAATTCACTCCCGCTTTTTCAAGATGATTGTGAGGGGCTCCATGAAGAGATTGAAGAGGGACGGGGAGAGGATCGAGCCTTGCGGGACCCCAAGTGTGACTTTTGTTGGCTTCGAGAGACAGGAGTTGATTTTAATTTGTTGCGAGCGGTGTTGAAGGAAGGAGGTGAACCATTTTAGTACTGTGCCATTAATGCCGGAGCGCTTCGACAAGGTCTCCAGAAGAGCTGGATGATTTACTGTGTCGAATGCCGCAGATAGGTCAATAAGGATGAGAAGGCAGGCATCACCTTCATCTAAAGCCTTGTGAATATCGTCAGAGATGTTGAGCATAGCTGTTTCAGTGCTACAGCCCTTCCTGAATCCTGATTGAAAGGTGTCGAGGAGGTTGAACTCATCAATGTGTTTGTTGAGTTGGTGTAGAACGCATTTCTCCAATGTTTTTGCAAGGAACGGGAGGTTGGAGATAGGTCTGAGGTTGTTAAGATCATTAGGGTCGGCCCCTGGTTTCTTGAGAATGGGTGTGATTTGTCCTAGTTGAAGGGAGTCTGGGACACAGCCTGAGATGAGAGAGGCGTTGATGATTTTTGACAGAAAGGGGAAATGGTGTGGTTGAGTTCTTTTATAATTGTGGATGGGTGGAGGTCCATAGTGTGGGAGGAAGGTTTTAGGTTAGAAATTATACTGAAGACCTCTTTTTCCGACATTAGCTCAAAGTCGGACCAATGCGCATTGTTTTTTAGCTGGAGGCAGACCTGATTGTCCTTGGTAAGAACTCTTTCTGATTGGTCAAGGGTGGTTAAAGGGGGGCAGGTTAAGAGGGAAGGAGGGTTTGCTGTTTGGAGGAAGGATTGATCAATTTTTGCGACTTTATTAGTGAAGAAGGTGGCAATTTCTTCACATCACTCTTTGGTGGCTTTGATTTCGTGAGAGGGAGTGCAGTTTGTTTGGCTTTTGACAATGTTGAAGAGTTCTCTCGGTCTATTTTTCACCAGATCTAGTTGGCTGCGGAAGAAAGACGCCTTTTCACTGAAAATGTGTTTTTTGTATGCCTGCCGAGCAGATCTAAGTTGCGCTAGGTGCAAGGTCGAGGGATTTAGTCTCCAAGACCTTTCCGTTTGTCTGAGTTGACGCCTTTCGTTATTCAGATCCACGTTGAACCAGGGTTTAGATTTGGTTCGCCTCATTTGTTTGAGTTTGAGTGGAGCTACTTGGTCTAAAACCTCTGTCATTTTTGAGTTAAAGTGTGTAGTGAGGTCATCGGCCGTCCATGATGAGGGTTGGAGTTGTAGATGGGCATGAATCCTGGATTCAAGTTCGGGTAAAGGGACTTCTTTGATGTTTCTGGTCCAGTGCTTAGGTTTGTCATCACGAATAGGTTGGTGGCTGACAAGTGCATCAATCTTCAACAGAATGAGGTAGTGGTCTGACCAGTCAATGGGAGAAATCGCTCTCAGAGAGACCAGTTCATTGTTGATAATGATCGCATCCAGTGTTGCACCTTTGATGTGAGTTGGTTCATTGCAGAGTTGTTTGAGGTTGGATATTTCAAGTAGGTTGGATAGGTTCTGGGCAGTGGAGTCTTCTGGGTCATTCCAGTGGATGTTGAGGTCACCCAGGAACACGTCTTTTGTGTCTGTCATGGAGAAACGTGTTATTAGGTCTGTTAGTTCTTTGGGGAAAAGGAGGATGGTAGATGGTGTGGAAATTGATGGGAGAGGTGCCTTTGGCAGTGAGTTCGACACCCAGGTATTCAAACGATAGGTATTCTGCAGGTTTAAGTTTGGTGATCTGTATTCCAGCTTTGTGAATGATGGCTAGTCCCCCCCCAGTTTTGATCGGCCTGTCTTGTCTGATGATGTTGTACCCTGGAGGGGTGAGAATGTCAAGAATGGGGGTAGAGTGGACAGTGAGCCAGGATTCTGTGAGGAAAGCGATGTCAATTTCTTCAGCAATGTCTGTGGCGTGTTGTACTGCTGATCTGCAGTTTAGGAGCATGCAAGAGAGAGGGCGGGGAGCCTCGATGGTGGGGGGAGCTAGGTGGATAGAGGAGTATTGAGCAGGAGGTCTAGGCGAGTGGACAGTTTTAGGGATTCTGTTAGTGCCAACAATAACAGGGTTGGGGAAAGGGGCTGACTTCTGGCTCAGAGCGAGGTAAGAGTCGTTGATCACATCAGGTTTCAGTACCGAAAGGGGGTGGCGATCCCGGTTGGGTCGAAGTTCCTGACTCGTTGACGGACTGGAGGGTCGAGGGGTGCTCTGTGGGGCCATGGGAGAGGTATTGAGGGGGGTATGAGCAAATCTACCCGGGCAGAGGGAGTATGGTGGCTTGGTCCTGTTGAGAAGGTCTTGTTGTAAGTATAGGAAATCGGCAGCAAGGGAATTAATTTTCTGCTCCATTCTGTTCAGTTGCTGTGTTATTGAGCTGAAAAAGTTTGTTTTTGGCAGGGGCCGAGAATGACTTGGGTCTATGGAGGGAGAGTGAACAGGGGTCAGGGATTGGACGGAATCAGTGGGATTAGGAGAGGGGAGAGGTTGGACGCGGGGGCCGGATTAGTAATGCTCCCATTCAAGGAGTTCAGAGGAGGAGTAGAGGGTCTACTGTCCAAGTGAGGAGGGAGAGAAATTCTAGGTAGGAAGTCAGAGTTCCGGGGAATGTCAATGAGATTGGCGGTGGGGGCAGGTTGTGTATGTGGGTGTGCGACGGCGGAAGGGGAGTGGGCAGTGATAATAGGGGGGAAAGTGTCTGCTGGATTGGTGAAGACGTTGGACATGGGGAAGTCACGGGGGTTGTCAGTGAGGTAAGCGGGGGAGACAGGTTGTGCCTGTGGATGTGGGACATCGGAAGGGGAGTGTGCAGTGGAAGTAGGGGGGAGAGTGACCGCTGGATTGGAGATGACGTTGGACAAGGGGGAAGTAAGGGTCGGGGGAAAAGGGTCTGTGTTGGAGGAAGGGGTAGTTTGTGAGGGAGGGTTCAGATTATCAGGGGTCGAGAGGGGAGTGCCTGTGGGGATTTCAGTCGTGGGAGGGCTGAGGATAAAGTCCGAGCTGATAAGATCGAGATCGGCCTTGTGGTGTTTGTTAATTGTGAGTTTGTTGTTCCTGGTGTGATCAATTGATGTAATAATGGTGGGTGTTTGGCGGCGGAGAGTAATATTGGTTCATCCCCATTTGGCATATTTCATTTACTTATAAGTCCCTAGTAAAGTGGTAATACATGTACCCAGGGCTTGCAAATTAAATGCTACTAGTAGGCCTGCAGCACTAACTGTGCCACCCACTTAAGCAGCCCTTGAACCATGTGTCAGGCCTGCCTTTGCAGAGCCTGTGTTTGCAGTTTACACTGCCATGTTGACCTGGCAAAACTAACCTTTTGCCAGGCCCAAACCTTCCCTTTTTATATTTATAAGTCACCCCTAATGTAGGCCCTGGACAACCCAGGGTGCAGAGTTCAATATATTTAAAAAGCAGGACATATACTTTTAAGTTTTACATGTCCTGATAGTAAAAAACCATCAAGGTCGTTTTTCAGTACTGCAAGGACTATATCTCCCATAGGATAACATTGGGGTTACTTTATTGTATTGTAATTGCATTTATATAGCTCTTACTACCCCTGACGAGGCGTAGAAGCGTTTTTTCAGTGAGTAGTACACTATTCCGGAACCCATAAAGGATTAGTGGTGAACTAGTTTACTGAAATATGTAATTAATTTGTGTGGTGGATATGTTAGTCTGTTATTGGGATTGAGAAGGGTAGTGGAGGGATAGTAGAGGGAAAAGGTTTGCATTTATATAGCGCTCGCGCCCCTCGGCTAGCAGCACGCTACTCCTACATGACCACCATACTCCAAAAACAAATATATAGCATATGCATGTGTAAACATGTATAATTTGATTCTATGTATGTATTTAGATATGTAAATTTCTTTGTACAAATATTTATACTACTTATAGTTTAAAAATATATATAGATATTCTTACAGGTCTGCCTAACAAATGAATATTACTTATGATTAAAATACATATAAATAAAATGTATTCTTAACATGTATATACGTCACTGCAGAGTTTACATCCAAATTACTTGATTATATATAGGGCTCCCGGTTTTATGGTATTTATTTTTTTAACATTTCCGTCTGTATTTATCCATATTTATTTTTTTGTCATTTTATCTGTATATATCCGCATTTATTTTTGGCGCAAGCAAGATTAGACTCTGGAGCTAGTATTTTTCCATGTTTATTTAAATAGACAGTGCACACGGTTGTTATGGGTTTAGCTATATTTATATAAACGCCAAATTAAGCAAACACAATACATTAGTGAGCTGCTGCTGTGTTACAATATTGAAAACACTGTCACTAGCCATGATTATTAGATGTAAACTCATTTAGAATTTAGGTGAGTGCACCTGTGCACTGTCAGTGACCTAGCTAAAGAGGGCATGAAAGAGCTGACAGCTTTCATGATAATTTAGATATATTGGGTGCCTCGTTTCCCTTATTGCCAGTTCCATGCTCCTCTCTGCAGCATACTCTATGGTGCACATTGCTGTCCACAGCTGAGTGAGCAAACGACCTCCTCTGAGGCAGCGAGCTCTTATTTCTGACCACCAAGGATCTTTAAAGAGTCATGCCAACACCTTTGTCCCAACTCCGCCTTTTGCCACGATCTCCCATGTGGATAGGCCAGCCTTGAGAATAAATCATCTGCCTGGTGTGGGAATAAAGTTACACTCCTCAGAAATTAAAGGCCCTGCATTAGTCCTGCCAGGCTCTATTTCCATCACACTTCTGAAGCCTGAAATAATGAACAACACTAACATGAGCTATGCTAATGCAAACTACATTTTCCAGAAGGGAGACACAGTCCCTGCAATGAAGACACTGGGTTTTAGACGTGTATCATTTGCTTTATTTTACTTTCTACTGCCTAATAGCATTGAACCTTTTACTGAATTTAGATGACAAAGTTCTGCTTGTTGAAGACGTTTTCTGTGCATTAGTGCGTAATACCACACAGTTTAACTGCAGCCACGGTGGAAAAAACACAATTTAACTTTAAAATGAGTTTCCAGATATGCCCTGGCTGTCTCTGGCAAGATGCACCTCTCAGGAATGTTTACATTCTGCTATTTTTGTCTTGCTGTGTTTCTTCATGCCACGCAAAGTCAGGGTGAAAAGTTTAGTTTTATGGCCTGCAAGGATCTTAATGTTAATCCGACCTAATAGTAATTTCCCTACTGTGTTTATGCTGTCGGTCTTTAAGCCCTTTTTGGGTCACATTCAAAAGAATTTTTTTTTGTTTCACAAGTGACTCAGTGGCCATCCAGTTAATTACTTATTATTGCCACACGCTTTGAATAAGCAGTTAAAAAAAAAAGAAAATAGCTGAAGCCACAGTTGAGAGAAAGGGTTGAAAGAGTTTTTGAATGCTGTGTCACCCTGCCGATCCTCACAATCTATCCTGCAATTAAATCATTTCTACCGGTCTTGCATTAGCTACTTACAGCATCCTGCCTCCTTAAAGAGCAAACAGTGAAACAACAGGGCTATGAAGGGCAGGTCAGAGGTCAATACAAGACCCTCATAGGAAGGAATTTCCCGTGCCTATTGAAAGATTAATGGCCCTGCAGGTGTTAATGTGGGCAGGCACACACGGAAATCAGGAAGAGGGCCTGGCGAGGTAACCACTTGGCTGGAGCACGGATGGCCAAACAATTCTCTGATTCCGGTTTGGTCGTATTTTTCCATTTCTATTTATAAATACAGACGGAAGAAAAATATTTTTCCGTCTGTATTTATGTGTAAAAATCCGTTTAAACGGAAAACCGGGAGCCTTAATTATATACTTATGGGTCTCTGCTTTATTTATTCCATCTATCACAATATGTAAATATAATCCTAACAATTGTATCTATAAATGCTTCACTATTGAAATATCGAGAAAAATATAAAATCAAAATAAAGAAAAAAATGCACACCCCCCACCCCAAAAAATATATAATACAAATACACTTTATGTACAGCAATACTTGAAAGTCTGAGTTTCTAACTATTTATCCATACATCCACATATGGAACTTCATATAATACAACTTTATATCTCTTCATTATTTTCCATACATATGTATACCTTTCTATGTAATTATGTATTTATATTTATTTTACTTTACTCCTACTGTAGAGAAAAGGCCTTCAACTCTCCAATGCACTACTCTATATTTCATTGTACACCTTTCTCAATATATCCTCTGCCGCCACTGACTCATCCCAAACATCATTGCACTACTATGATCTCCAAAATTAACACTTTCTTGACTATTCCCTCCTTCCTTGCTGCTACGCAGCCTTCAGTTGTCATTTTTTCCCTTTCATTATATTTGGTTTAAGAGCGTGTGTCTATTCTAGCGCGCTGCGCGAATTAACTTTGTGTGTTTGCAGCACACATCGCTGAGATTGACCCAGACGCAGGAGCATTTTGTCCGCTCCTCAGCGACTGATATCTATGTTGCTGCGCCGCAGTACAGTCCTCTGCCTGCCAGGTGGCGCTTCAACTCTGGCGTCTCTTTCTCCACGACGCCCGATTCCTGTCAGTTTCAACATTGACAGGAGCACACTCGCATTGGGAGAAAAGACAGCCAAGAGCCTTGGCCTGGAGACAGACGCCGTGCTTGCGGGGTTTGTACTGCCCACGATACCAACTTACCTCAACAGTACATAAAGGCTGAAGCCTTTTCTTCAGGGTCAGTATTGTATGCTGTGATTGATGACCCCAGGGTCTGTATCATGACGGTGACCACCAAAGTCACTTGAGGGAACACGCTCCCAGGCCCCTTAACCCCTTCCATACTATTAGCACCAGGGGAAGTGTTCTCAGGGCTTATACCCATTTATGTGAGGCTCTGCCCGCATGTAAAGTATTGACTGTATCAGTCCTCAATTTGCAGCCATCAGTCTGCCCACATTCCTCTTCTGTGAGGTGTGCTGTGTTAGTAGCACCTATATATATATATATATATCCATATATATATCCAAAGAAAACCCTGCTCCACGAGGAAGAGAGCACGCACACGAAGAATGCTGAGTTCAAAGGCATTTTATTGCATAGGATCTCCTCCGAAACGGCAACATATATATATATATATATATATATATATATATATATATATATATATATATATATATTATCTACTGGCGGTCGCCAGTAGATAGTTATAGTTAGGACCTAGTTTCCATAGGAAAAGCGTTTTTTCTTTTCCCAATAACTTTGGCGCCGGATGACGAATCTTCACGAAATTTTCAAAACTAGTGGGGCGCTCCGGTCAGCTCCTATCCTGAAAGTTTCGGGCTGATTCATCAAGCGGGGGCCGAGAAAAAAGGGGGGTCCCAAAACGTGTTTTCTCCATGTTAATTCCCATAGGAAACTTTAGCCACGGCTACAGCCCGAACTGCTGAACGGAATTACACCAAATTTGGCAAAAAGGTAGTGCTGGGTTCAGAAAGCGCCCTTTTTTAAATGGTGTAAATCCGTTCAGTAGTTGCAGAGAAAATCAAAAAATAGAGGTCAAAAAATCAATTTCCCATAGGAAACTTTAGACACGATTACAGCCAAAACTGCTGAACGGAATTACACCAAATTTGGCAAAAAGGTAGTGCTTGGTTCAGAAAGCGGCCTTTTTTTTAAATGGTGTAAATCCGTTCAGTAGTCCCTGAGAAATTCAAAAAATAAAAGTTTCGATATCTATGGCCGCGGTGGATCCGCGCACCCTCCCGATCACGAGCTTCATGCTAATTGGCTGTCAACACTCCAAACCAGGAAGTGTTGGCAGCCATCTTGTGTCTCGGTAGAACCGAGGCACAAGAAAAAAAGAAAAACTAAGGCGCAAAACAAGAAAAGGGGGCAGGGTAGAAACACCCTGACCCCCCCCAGGCCTGCTCAGGGGGTCCCACAAGGACCCCCAGGGCCCAAAAAAGCATTTATTTTTAAATCGGCCGAATTCGCGCTGGGTGCGCGAATCCGGCCGCGAAAATAAAAAAAAAAAACGAAGTGCGGGCTTTCGCACTTTGTTATTATTTAGCCCCCGGGTGGGCCAAGTCCTTTCCATAAATATTTGCGGGGGGCTCATGGTCCCCCCGCAGCCCCGGCGACCGCCACCCCCCGGGGCTTTGTTTTGTTATGTGTGGGGGGGCCTCCAAGCCCCCCCCCAACCCCGGGGACCGCCACCCCCCGGGGCTTTGATTAATAATTTTGCGGGGGCACACGGCCCCCCCACTGCCCCGGAGACCGCCACCCCCGGGGCTTTGATTAACAATTTTGCGGGGGCACACGGCCCCCCACACGCCCCGGGGACCGCCACCTCCCGGGGCACTAATTATTCAAATTTGGGGGTCCGTGACGGACCCCGAGCACGGGGACCACCACCTCCCCGGGGCTGTGCATGTGATGGGAGGGGGCCGCGCGGCCCCCTCCTGGAGCCTGTGATGGCCCTGGGGACCACCACCCCCAGGGCCGGCTCCTGCAGTGTCCCGGTGCCCACCCCGGGACACTGCTGTTGCAATGACAGGGCGGGAGCCGCGCGGCTCCCGCCCTGTCATTGCAAGCTGCTTTGCTTCATTGAAGCGAGAGCAGGAAACCTGCTCTCGCTTCAATGAAGCAAGCAGATTGCTTTCCACAAGGGGAGCTGCATGTTAGCAGCTCCCCGTGTGAAAAGCAATGCCGGCTCCCGCAGGAGGCGGGGAGCCGGCAGGGACCATGGGGGCATTGGGGCTCCCCCCACGGTCCCCAAAGGAGAGGGCCAGCCCCGGGGGATGGGGTCCCCGGGGCTGGGGTCCCCGGGGCTAGAAGTGGCCCGGGAGGAGGGCCACGTGGCCCCCCTCCCCTGTGTATTTTTTTTTAAAAGGAGAGGCGAGGCCCGGGGGATGGGGTCCCCGGGGCCATATTTGGCCTGAGAAGGGGGGCCACGCGGCCCTCCTCACAAAAAAAAAAAAAAAAGGATGGCCAGGCCCCGGGGGATGGGGTCCCCGGGGCCAGAAGTGGGCCGGGAAGGGGGGCACATGGCCCCCCACTGCCCCGGGGACCGCCACCCCCCGGGGCTTTGATTAATAATTTTGCGGGGGCACCCGGCCCCCCCACACGCCCCGGGGACCGCCACCTCCCCGGGGCACTAATTATTCAAATTTGGGGGTCCGTGACGGACCCCCGAGCCCCGGGGACCACCACCTTCCCGGGGCTGTGCATGTGATGGGAGGGGGCCGCGCGGCCCCTCCAGGAGTCTGTGATGGCCCTGGGGACCGCCACCCCCAGGGCCGGCTCCTGCAGTGTCCCGGGGTGCCCACCCCGGGACACTGCTGTTTGCAATGACAGGGCGGGAGCCGCGCGGCTCCCGCCCTGTCAGTACAAACTGCTTTGCTTCATTGAAGCGAAAGCAGGAAACCTGCTCTCGCTTCAGTGAAGCAAAGCAGATTGCTTTTCCACAAGGGGAGCTGCATGTTAGCAGCTCCCCATGTGGAAAAGCAATGCCGGCTCCCGCAGGAGGCGGGGAGCCGGCAGGGACCGTGGGGGCATTGGGGCTCCCCCCACGGTCCCCAAAGGAGAGGGCCAGCCCCGGGGGATGGGGTCCCCGGGGCCAGAAGTGGCCCGGGAGGGGGGCCACGCGGCCCCCCTCCCCCAACAAAAATAATAAATAAAGGCGAGGCCCCGGGGGATGGGGTCCCCGGGGCCATATTTGGCCTGAGAAGGGGGGCCACGCGGCCCTCCTCACAAAAAAAAAAAAAAAAGGATGGCCAGGCCCCGGGGGATGGGGTCCCCGGGGCCAGAAGTGGGCCGGGAAGGGGGGCACATGGCCCCCCACTGCCCCGGGGACCGCCACCCCCCGGGGCTTTGATTAATAATTTTGCGGGGGCACCCGGCCCCCCCACACGCCCCGGGGACCGCCACCTCCCCGGGGCACTAATTATTCAAATTTGGGGGTCCGTGACGGACCCCCGAGCCCCGGGGACCACCACCTCCCCGGGGCTGTGCATGTGATGGGAGGGGGGCCGCGCGGCCCCCCTCCTGGAGCCTGTGATGGCCCTGGGGACCACCACCCCCCAGGGCCGGCTCCTGCAGTGTCCCGGGGTGCCCACCCCGGGACACTGCTGTTTGCAATGACAGGGCGGGAGCCGCGCGGCTCCCGCCCTGTCATTGCAAACTGCTTGCTTCATTGAAGCGAGAGCAGGGAAACCTGCTCTCGCTTCAATGAAGCAAAGCAGATTGCTTTCCACAAGGGGAGCTGCATGTTAGCAGCTCCCCGTGTGGAAAGCAATGCCGGCTCCCGCAGGAGGCGGGGAGCCGGCAGGGACCATGGGGGCATTGGGGCTCCCCCACGGTCCCCAAAGGAGAGGAGCCAGCCCGGGGGATGGGGTCCCCGGGGCTGGGGTCCCCGGGGCTAGAAGTGGCCCGGGAGGAGGGCCACGTGGCCCCCCTCCCCTGTGTATTTTTTTTAAAAGGAGGGCGAGGCCCCGGGGGATGGGGTCCCCGGGGCCATATTCTGGCCTGAGAAGGGGGCCACGCGGCCCTCCTCACAACAAAAAAAAAAAAAGGATGGCCAGGCCCCGGGGGATGGGGTCCCCGGGGCCAGAAGTGGGCCGGGAAGGGGGGCACATGGCCCCCACTGCCCGGGGACCGCCACCCCCGGGGCTTTGATTAATAATTTTGCGGGGGCACCCGGCCCCCACACGCCCGGGGACCGCCACCTCCCCGGGGCACTAATTATTCAAATTTGGGGGTCCGTGACGGACCCCGAGCCCCGAGGACCACCACCTTCCTGGGGCTGTGCATGTGATGGGAGGGGCCGCGCGGCCCCCTCCAGGAAGTCTGTGATGGCCCTGGGGACCGCCACCCCCCAGGGCCGGCTCCTGCAGTGTCCTGGGGTGCCCACCCCCGGGACACTGCTGTTTGCAATGACAGGGCGGGAGCCGCGCGGCTCCCGCCCTGTCATCTGCAAACTGCTGCTTCATTGAAGCGAAAGCAGGAAACCTGCTCTCGCTTCAATGAAGCAAAGCAGATTGCTTTCCACAAGGGGAGCTGCATGTTAGCAGCTCCCCATGTGGAAAAGCAATGCCGGCTCCCGCAGGAGGCGGGGAGCCGGCAGGGACCGTGGGGGCATTGGGGCTCCCCCCACGGTCCCCAAAGGAGAGGGCCAGCCCGGGGGATGGGGTCCCCGGGGCCAGAAGTGGCCCGGGAGGGGGGCCACGCGGCCCCCCTCCCCCAACAAAAATAATAAATAAAGGCGGGCCCCGGGGGATGGGGTCCCCGGGGCCAATAGAGGCCTTAGGAGGGGGGGACATGCAGCCCCCCCTTCCTATAAAAAAACAAGATGTTTGGCCATGCCCCGGGGGATGGAGTCCCCGGGGCCGGAATTGGCCACAGGAGGGGGGCACACGCGGCCCCCCTCCCATTTACATTTTTTTTTTTTAATAAGGGGGCCAGGCCCTGGGGGATGGGGTCCCCAGGGCCCACAAAATAGGAAAGGAAGGGGGGGCCACACAGCCCCATTTCTTTAAAAAAAACAAAAAAAACACCGGCATCGCCAAGGCCCCGCCCCCTCCCAGCAACACTCTGCAAACGCGCCCTGTGGCACGTTTTAAATTGGGAAATTAATTCCCCTTGGATACTGGGGGTCCCTGGGGGCCAACTAGCCCACCAGGTACCTCCAGTAAGCGCCACAGGGCTGCGTTGCAGAGAGGTGGTCCAGGCCACGCCCCTTTTTACACCTCTCTGCAACGCAGCTCTGTGGCGCTTACTGGAGGGACCTGGTGCGCTAGTTGGCCCCCAGGGACCCTCAGGATTCAAGGGGACTTAATCCCACAACTTAAAACGCGCCACAGGGCGTGTTTGCACAGTTGTGAAGGGAGGGGGCGGGGCCTGATGTGACGTGTGCAAACAGGCCCTGTGGCGCGTTTTAAGGTGGGGAATTAATTCCCCTTCAATCCTGAGGGTCCCTGGGGGCCAACTAGCCCACCAGGTACTGCCAGTAAGCACCACAGGGCTGCGTTGCAGAGAGGTGTAAAAAGGGGCGTGGCCTCAGACCACCTCTCTGCACCGCAGCCCTGTGGCGCTAACTGGAGGTACCTGGTGGGCTAGTTGGACCCCAGGGACCCTCAGGATGAAGGGGACATAATCCCCAGCCCAAAACGTGCCACGGGAGCTCGTTTGCACAGTGGTGAAGGGAGGGGCGGGGCCAGAGGTGACATGTGTGCAAACACGCCCTGTGGTGCGTTTTAAGTTGGGGAATTAATTCCTCTTCACTCCTGAGGGTCCCTGGGGGCCAACTAGCCCACCAGGTACCTCCAGTAAGCGCCACAGGGCTGCGTTGCAGAGAGGTGGTCCAGGCCACGCCCCTTTTACACCTCTCTGCAATGCAGCTCTGTGGCACTTACTGGAGGTACCTGGTGGGCTAGTGCACCCCAGGGGCCCTCAGGATTCAAGGGGACTTAATCCCTCAACTTAAAAACGCGCCACGGGCGCGTTTGCACAGTGGTGAAGGAAGGGGCGGGGCCTGAAGTGACATGTGTGCAAACACGCCCTGTGGCGCATTTAAATTTGGGGAATTCATTCCCTTTCAATCCTGAGGGCCCCTGGAGGTCAACTAGCCCACCAGGTGCTTCCAGTAAGCGCCACTGTGCTGCGTTGCAGAGAGGTGGTCCAGGCCATGCCCCTTTTTACACCTCTCTGCAACGCAGCTCTGTGGCGCTTACTGGAGGTACCTGGACCCCAGGGACCGTCAGGATTCAAGGGGACTTAATCTCCCAACTTAAAACGGCCACAGGGCGTGTTTGCAGACGTCACCTCAGGCCCCCCCCCCCTCCCTTCACCACTGTGCAAACGCGCCCCGTCGGGCGTTTTAAGAAGGTAGTTTTAATCCCCTGCCCTATTATATACTAGGGCCTTACAGAGGAGGTCATGCTAATCACAGGGGTACCCCAACGCATAGTGTTCCCTAGTGTATGTAGGTGTTTTCACTGTATTCTAAGTGACTTTTAGCATAGCTCTGGCTCTAGGCCTGGTTAGTCAGAGTCAGTTACCACCAGTACCCGTCTGAAAAAGATGTGGGCACAGGATGATTTTGCAACAAGGCCTCTTTCTGCTCCTCTGTTGGTTCTTTCTGCACATGTCTTGCTTCTTCCTGCACTTTTCTTCGTCTTTGTGGACTTCTGTTGCTTCTTTCTGCATTTCTTTTGCTTCTTTCTGTGCGTTTTTCTTCTTCCTTCACATGTCCTACCTCTGTGAGGCATAGTTAGAAATTAGCATTTGAAAAACCTTTGAAATTCACTGAAAAAACCATAGATTTCATGCACGTTATAGTTGGAAATTAGCATTTAAAAAACCTTTGAAATCCACTGAAAAAACCATACGTTTCAGGCACGTTATAGTTAGAAATTAGCATTTAAAAAACCTTAGAAATTCACTGAAAAAACCATAGGTTTTAGGGAAAGTTATAGTTAGTTGCACATTTCACTCGTACAAAACCATAGAAATTCCCCCGTTATAGTTAGTTCAGCTAACTATAACTCGCGCCCCCGCAATGCACTGCTGATGACGTCACATATTACATCACTCATGACATGGTCAGTACACACACAAAGGGCTGCATCCCCCCCTGTAGTGAGTCTGGAGTCAGGGCAAGAAAGAAGGACCTATGTGCACTTCAAAGGAATGTCTTTGAAGTCTTCCCAATTCAATGGCGCTACTGGGTATAATTACTGGACCACAGACACCACCACTCCAGTACACTTCTGGACATGTGGATACGCTGCCAGTAAAAGTGACTGCTGTGCTGCTGAAGGAATGCCACTCTGCTGGGCTCCTGCTTTGTTGATCTGCCGCCTGCTGCCCTCTTGCCTGGGTGAGGACGGACTGGAGCTGCATCACTTGAACCCAGAGTGACTCCAAGGGCTAGCTGGCTGGCCTCCTGATCTGAAGCCTCAGGGACATAACAGGCTTCCCACCTACTTGCATCTGCACCTGGACTCTGCCATCAGTGAGTCTGCCCTGCCAAGTGGTGGCACCACAGTCCTGGATCCTTGGAAGTTGGCCTAAGGTGCTTACTAGTGAAACCAATGTATCCCCGAACAGAACAGACGCATCGCTGGTACTGTGCGGATTGGACCAGTCGCAAAAGACTTGCATCACTGCCCCCTCCCACATCTTGGCACAGACGCATTGCCTTCAGAACCACTAGTCCGCAACACTTTTCCCGGCGCAAGCTCCTCGCGTCTCCCGTCGACGGCAGCCTCAATGATGAACCTCCGCTTTGCAGCTTCACTGCTCATCAGAACAGATGCATTGCCTTGCATCCTCGACACTGGACTTTGCATCGCAAGCCCCGTCGACAGAATTGTCAATGCATCAGGACCTTCCACTGCAGCCTCCCCACATCTCATAACCAATACACTGCCTCTGCTGCGCGACACATCTTTGACGTGGATCCACTCAACGTTCTGCAACCAGGAATTACGGTAGGATTTATGGTACTTTGTTAAGAGGGCCTAACTGAATCCCTGTATCGGGTCGCGCTCCATTAGGGTCAGCCTTTACTTGTGATTTTGTTCCGGTCCGATGCGACCAGATATCCCCAATAGCGCTTTGTGCTTTTTGGCGCTATTTTTCACTATAAACTTTAAGATTAAATACCTCTGTTTCTACTAATTGGATTTTTGCCGTTTTGGTCTTGTTTTAATTCATTAAAATCAGAGCTATTTTTCTAAACTGGTGTGGAATCATTTTGTGTGGTATTTCCATTGTTTTACTGTTAGAAGTGTTGCACAAATACTTTACACACTGCCTCAAAGTTAAGTCTGACTGCTCTTTGCCAAGCTACAAGAGGGTGAGCACAGGTTAATTTGGGGTTTGCCTGTACCTGGCCCTGACTAGGATTGTGGTTATTGCTTGACCAGGGCTTATACCGCAGTCAACCAGTAACCCAATTTCTAACAAGTTATATAAGAGTAGAACAGGCGTCTTCAACCTTTTCTTTAGTGACATATTAAGAAATGTTCTTGCAAGCTAATAACACCTTTTTGTATCTGTGAAATGGTGACCACATGTGCTAACAATACACTATGACTATTCTAGCAGTAATATCAGTAATGACCACCTAAACATTTTGGGCAAGGTTATGAGCAGAATTGCCAGGAAAAAAACTAATCAATAGTAAACGCCTCCACCTGACTAATACAATAAAAGCATCACATACCCGCTGGCACAAAGGGAATACTCACAACAATAATTCTTCCCAACTTTGCTTGAAATATTATTCAACTATCAACTTTCAATGTCTTTTGGAATTGCAACATCTTGTCTTAATCAACATCTGAAAATACAAATATTTGTCTATCAAATATCACTTTACATTTTGGGCAAACAAACTCAATTTTGCAGAAGAAAAAACCTTTTCTGAAAAACAATTTCTGCCTTCAAAATATCATTTTTTTAAGAAAATACACAGCCCTTCAGTTTACCATTTTCATAGAGTACTCACATGTACACATGCCTTACATGGACAGACTCTCCTTCAAATGCCCTGGTAGTACAATCACAGGCTGTGAATGGTTACCATAGTACTAAGGATGCCTCTAATTTGGACATAATGCCCACCATTATACCAGGGCCATCTTTGTGCCAAGGCTGAACACCATAATTGGCAGGATACTCACCATATACCGGTCATGGCCATCATTATGTGAGGGGCGGTAACCATTATGTCAGGAATGGCTAAATGTAGGCAGTAATGATCTTACTATGTCAATAACGGCTTCCAGTATGCTACAACTAGACCTAGAATGTCCACAAGTGTGATGATGGTCATCTGCAGTTGTGGGTTGAGAAACCATCTGCACAGAAATAAATTATTTTTGTACCACCATTGCATTTGTGCCCAGCACTGCCCTTCAGCAACACTAGATCCCCCGGTTCCGAGCCGACTTGACCACTACATTGCCAGACACTTCTGCAAAGCATACATGAGTAACCTTTCATTCAGGTCTACAGCAATTCATGACACCATTATTCGCAAAAGTTTCATTATTGTTCATTCAGAGTAAGCACATTTTTAAACCGTTTTCATTGAGCTTTCGTTTAGCATGGTAGCAGTAGATGTAAAAACATTACAACCACGTACATATACATGAGCCTCACACATATCGCAAATTTATGGGTAGGAGAAGATTGTACAAGCATAAGTGTTGAAGCAAGTAGCTGTATGAAAGCACTATTAACTTAAACCGCATATAACTAACGACCCCAGTCATGGCCATAGATAAGGGGTCTCGGTTTTCATATGTGTAGCTATGTATAGTTAGCAGTGACAACGACAGGAGCACCGCATTTTTTTGTTAAATGTTGAATATGTGAGTCTTATGGGGGAGAAAGTTAGTTCCCTCTGTCAAGTAACCTTTGGAAGCCATGACAGCGGTGTGAATCCTACATTATTAGGCCGGTCTCTAGTGGCCTTCGGCCTCCGGTTCAGTGAAACTTGCTACCACCTTTATCCATTTTTTCAGCTAAGGGTATATTCCGAATACCCCTGTATTCTTTTAAGTGCAGGGCAGCTCCCTCTGCCAGAGGTCAGTTCTCCACCTCTGCTTTACACCAACTATGTGGCAAGAAGTCTGCAGATTTCTCTGCGGGCTGTGCCCAGGGCCAGATCTAGGACTCTATTTCCATCTTTTCAAGCTGCTCTTCTGCTATATAGGCCCAGTAGGAAAATCTCAGCAGTGTGGAGTGTCTGCCTAACTAATGTTCTCTCGAAATCTGCCGTGACATTTGCCCAACACCGTGCAATCACTGGACAGCTCTAGACCATGTGCACAAAGTCTGCATCAACATTAGCACACCTGGGGCAGCCCAGGTGAGCGGTGCGCAGAATAATGTTCAACTTGTGAGGATATATGTAGTGTGCAGCAGTGCTTTAAATGGGCCGGTACTGAGTACCGGCACTTCCGAATTTTCTGGCCGTCAGTACCGGCACTTTTCTTAGGCCAGGGAGAGTACCGGTACCCTCATTGAGGGCACAGCAGGCTCAGGTGAGGTATCTCCTCCAGCTCAGGGCAGATGCCGCTCTGCTTCCGAGGAGCTCGCAAGTCACCGAGCCCCTCAGTGGCCTTTTGCAGAGTCGCTGCTGGAGATTCCAGCAGCGCCCACTGAATGTCCCCAGACTGCAGGGGTCTGAGAGGCTTGCCTTGCGTCATGCTGTGATCAACAGGACAGGGTCTAGACAGACCCTGCACTGTCGATCAGGTGTGCAACGGCTATTAGGCTTAAAGTGCTAGGCCACCCCCACCCCCTTCCTCCATCAGGCGTGTGAAATGGGCTGGGGCTGCCAGTCAGTGATCCTGTCCCATTTAAGGAAATGCACTGGCCGTACTAAAGTGAGCGGCAGAGACACACAATCCTCTACCTTCCTCAAAGCCGTTTTTTTTCCTCATCTTTTTGTTTGTGTGCCCTTCCAACACTAATCGCTGTCTTTACATGATAACAGTGACTGACCTGGGTACTGCCTCCATGGGTGTAAAGTTAGCTCTTCCCATAGAGGAATGAACAGCAGGGAACGCTGCAGCACTCCAGGAATGAGCTCCAGGACAATTGGCAAATGGATTTGGTGGAGGGTAAGTTAAGATGAACATAGAAGGAAGGGGGAGGGATGAATGTATAGAAGTGAGGTGACAGGTGAAGTTAGGATTGCCACTTTTTCACATAAAAATACCAGATATTTGTTGAGTTCTGAAATCATGAATGGGCTTTGAAATGGTATTTTAATACAAATGTGTGTACAGTCAAAAATCCTGTGCATTTCTTGTTAACTTTAATTATCGTTTATACATATATATATGTCTGTGTGCTCGCCGACCTGTGTGTGCCTATTTTTGTGTGAGAGAAAGAGGGAGAGAATCAGGACACTCAGGAGATATTTTAAAGGGAATGGGTGGAATGCTTTTGTGTTCATCTCAGCTTGTTTCGCTCTCTGTGTGTGTGCACGCTTGAGAATATATAGTATTGTGCCAAACAACAACAAATAACATATGGCATTAAGGACCAGCAGCAAATATTACAAAACAAGGAAATGTTAACACATCATCCTGTTTGGCTTTCATTTTGTGTAATGAATTAGCCTGTTTTGTTTACATAAACGCATTTCTCATGCGTTTTGATATGTGCTGCAACTGGTACAGAAGTCATGTATCATCATATCTTGCCCTTAGCCCCGCCCCTAGCCCCGCCCATTTGCCACACCGCTAACTCATTTTAATGAGCACCTGCACTTCTTTTTTCCCATTTAAAGCACTGGTGTGCAGGTGGTTAAACTGTGTAAATTTAAAACAGGTTTTTCTAGATAGAGTATTGATACATTCTAGGGTCTTTTCCAATTCCTTCCCTAGGAACTACCAACCTATAATGGTCTCCCAATGGGCACGTAATCGCAGCAAACAATCTAGGGGCAAAGGCGATCATTGTCATATATAACCGCTTTTTCCAGGTTGTGAAGAATACTCCCCTACAGGTGGGTAACCGCATCAGGGGCAGTGCAGGCGCATACAGCATATGGGGCCCTATCCTTTTAAGCTAAGGGGTCTCTGAAAATGGGTTCCTAAAGGTAGGATATTGGGAGCCTCCAAGTGGGAATGGGCGATACATGTCTACCCCATCGAATGTCCATTAGGAATGGGTTATGATCTGAGAGCGTTCGTCCCAGATACTCCATGTGGGTAATTTACACATTGGGCTCGGGAACACACAATTATGTCTAGGTGAACGTGAAAGTAAAAAACTGGCAAATATACCGAGTACTCCCTCTGCCCCATATGTCTCTGCCGGCAAGGATCGCACAAGCTCCAACTACTCATCCATACCTGAAAGTCCTGCGCCAGTCTGGCTGTTTGGGATTCGGCAAGAGGGAGTACCGATCTGTCTAGGTTAATGTCTGCCACGTCCATCATCCCCTTTGGTTTTGCATTGTTCGCCCTAAGTTGGCAGGGTATGCCCAGACGTGGGTCCCTTGCTCACTTTGCCACTGGATTCAAGATAGCCTGGCTGATGAGGGCTGTGAGCCTGAAACCGGTCCCAGGATGCTTGTTTCCGGTCCAGGGAAGACATGGCTTGGCAGTTCGGGCTGGACTGTTCCCATGAGGCACAGGGTCAGACTGATTTGCATATGGCCATGTCTGAACTGGGGTGGCGGAGTGAGCTAAAGAATGATGATGGATTAAACCCAGATCAGTTGACTGGGGGTGAGTGCTTGCAATGTTCAACACTCCGTCCATCATCCCCTTTGGTTTTGCATTGTTCGCCCTAAGTTGGCAGGGTATGCCCAGGCGTGGGTCCCTTGCTCACTTTGCCACTGGATTCAAGATAGCCTGGCTGATGAGGGCTGTGAGCCCGAAACCGGTCCCAGGATGCTTGTTTCCGGTCCAGGGAAGACATGGCTTGGCAGTTCGGGCTGGACTGTTCCCATGAGGCACAGGGTCAGACTGATTTGCATATGGCCATGTCTGAACTGTTGTGGCGGAGTGAGCTAAAGAATGATGATGGATTAAACCCAGATCAGTTGACTGTGGGTGAGTGCTTGCAATGTTCAACACTCCGTCCATCATCCCCTTTGGTTTTGCATTGCCACGCAGTTGTAGTCATCCCCCCAGTACCAAAGGGTCCAGTCATCCAGTGCAAGAATTGGTGCTAGGGTTGTCAAGAAGAGTGCCTGTGCCACATTTGGTGCATAAATACTACCCAGCATAATTTTCAGTCCATCCAGCTTCCCAAACAGAAAAATGTAACTGCCCTCTTTGTCTAAACAAGTTCTCGTGACTGCTAAAGGAATACCTGGCTTCACCCTGATCAAGGCCCCTTTGGGGAACGCTGAGAATCCTGTGGTAAAAAATCTTGAGAAACCATTTCTCATTTAATTTGCCCACTTGTTCACCCTTCAGATGAGTCTCCTGGAGGGAGCCACATCCACACTACTACACTTCAGGAAAGCCAGTATTTTGTAACGTTTACTAATGGAGCCCATATTGCTGACATTCCATGTAAGAAATAAATATTTCATTATCCTAGCTGACATTGTGCGTGATGTGTGAACGTTGCCTTTCTGCTCCACCCTTCTACAGAATACCACCCTTTGCCCCACCTCCAAGAAAGCGTATACCAAGCCCATGTCACCTATGTCACTCCCTATATGATGTGGTACCTTCCCAATGATTCAAGATTGGGTTAGTATAAAACCACAATTCCTAACTCCCCAACCTCCGGTCGGACTAACAACGGCCACCTGCCCAAAACTGTGTAAAGTAAAAATAAGAAAGACCAAAACCCCACTGCCATACCGATGGAGAGAGTTTTTGAGGGGCGGCTTCCTCAGCAACATCATATATATCACCACCATCTCTGATCCCCTCTGCTGGCAGTTTTGTGGGTGTATCCCACTATGATTTTCTTTCAGTCGGTATCTGGTCGACATACGGAGTATGCATGGACCAAGGCAGTCCGTCACTTATCACCGGGGTAGAGTGGAGGTACACAGTTCATAATCCCATGGCTGACCAAATGTCATGGGTCTTTGAAGGTTATCTGCAAGTCTAGGTGTCATCTGAGGACCCAGGAACAGGTCTCACTGGGTCCTTTCCGAATTTGATGTCTCAGAGGCACAGTCAGTTTAAGGCTTGGTTGAGTGCTGTTGCAGCAGTGCATGAAAAGTGGTTGCAGTATCAATAGCAACCACTTTCTCCTGATCAGTCTGTACTTTGGTGGGAAGCGCGGTACGCTCATCGTCTCGTCTCCTTTGCCGGCAGTGTTTCAGGAGTGGCGGCCCACTCAAATTCTCACCATCCAGCCCACTTTGTAGTTCTCAAGCCAGTCCCAATCGCTGGCAGGCTTGTCAAAAAACGGAGCAAGTTCTACAACTAGGACCTTGAGGTGGGCAGGGAAGAAAGGATCAGTGCGAACACATGCCTCACCTAGTTCTTTCTTGACTGTGTGGAAAGAGGAGCTTCGTTGTTGCACTGCCATGGTGTAGTCAGGGAAAATGGCAGCAGTAGCTTTCTCAACTTGGAAGTGGTCCCTCTCTATAGGATCAAGTCTATGTTCCAATAGTGTAGTAAATGCGCTATCATAGCTGGGGCAGAACACCTGGAGGGGGAGGTCTCGCTGGCACCCTGTTGATCTCTCCAGAGCAAAAACGTTTGACAGTCCCTGTGGAGTCAGCTTCCTCCGCCAGTGAATCCTCCAGGTAGGCAACCATGTCTTTTCCTTTTGTCTCCTCGGGCAGCCCATCAACTCGTATGCTGTTGCGCCCACTGCGTCCTTCCGCAACTTCGGCCCTACTGTCTAGTATCTCCACTCATTCACTAGTGGTCACACTGCACCATTGGCATCTGCATTACATTTGACCTTGTCTATCAATTTCCGTTGGTCGTTGTGGAGAATGCCCAAATCGACTGATACCTTGTCAATCTTGCCGTCCAATACTTCTCGGTCATATTGACCTCATCAAGGATAAGGTCTAATTTCTTGCTACGATTGTTGCCGCCTAACTCAGGTGTTCGTGCTGGGGTGGTGAGGCACCTCTGATCCCCAAGCGCCCACCCACTGGGGTGTCTTCCACTGAGCGGCCCGTTGTGGCTCAGAGACCTTCATCCAACCTCCCTGGGCCAGGTTCTCCCCACACAGGCAGCCGCGGGATCCATCTTGGGACTGTGCGACCCAGTACTACAAACCCGACAGCACCCTTCCATGTGTGGACCAGTCCCTCAGTGCGCATCCCGCCTAGGGTCCACCAACCTAGTCCTGAGAGCCTGCTGTCTGCCCTCGTCACCACTCCATGCTAAGCCAGTCCTCTCGGGTTGCACAGCTTTGGCCCGCCCACATGCCCCCAGCAGCCGTGACCAAGAACAGGGCCTCACTCTGCACGGGCTTCCTCACCTAAGCGGAGGCATCCTCCCAGGCCGCAACAAGTGGGGCTCCCCTGCACTGGGTCCCTGCGTTGTAGCAGCTCCTTTTGGCTCTGTCATCGAGCCTACCCCCAGGGGCGCACTGCTCGTCCGTGAGCTGGGCTGAGGTCTCTGCCTTGAAGCTGTGCAATCTGCAGCTGTTGTTCTGCTCCTCCCGCAGCAGCTGCCAGGGCACTATCACCACTCATATCACGTTTCCTCAATGGCCCCGGCTCATGGAGGTGGTGAGGATCCGCAGGATGGATGGGGATCGGATTCTGTGCCAAGAAACTCACGCGTGTGCAGCCATCTTGGACAACTATTAGCCACGCCCCCTTCAGAGGATGCAATGTCTGGTAAACGGGAAGCAGCCACTGAAATGCCACCACTCTTTCAGGATGAGGTAAACGTTCCCTGTGATTGCATTCAGTGTGGGCCCAGGAAAACGCTGGGCTTGCTGTGGGCACAGGATTCATTGTTTAAGAGATTTTAGGTCCGATTTTAAAAAAATATGAAATTAAAAATAGGTTGCAAGCTGTAAACCTCTTAGTGGGAATGATGAATTTAGATATACCCTGTGCTATTGGGAAATATATAAATAAAGTGAAAGAGTTCCTTAAATGTAAAGAGTATTGATGAAATTTAGATCTTTTAAGCTACAGGGAGAATGAGTTATTAATGGATAGAAGCATTGTGTGAGACATACTAGAAGGTCTGTGTGCCTCAAAAATGGAATAGTTGGTTTTATTAAATTTTAAGATGATTTTTATCTCGCATTTTTATGATATGTGAATTATAGGTTTAAGAAAATGTATTATATATTCTATGATTCTGACTTGCTTATTTTATTGAATGATATGCTTCTCAGTGTATACTTTTATGGTTGTAAAAAGCCGAATAAAGTTTTATTATTATTGACATTGTTTAACCTTTATTGTTAATCCAAATTTGAGGAGAAGAATAACCTGTTGTGTGTGATTGAGGCATTGTGGGTGATGTGTCCTTTTTACCAGTAAGCTCTCCTGGCATGGAAACATGAATTAGAGTGTGCCGTAAGTTTGTCGCCACCACAGATACAAAAAAAAGTGATGAATGGAATGCTTGAATTGATCTCAGCCACTGCTAATACGGCTCATCAGTCTGATAAAGCTTGGTTCCAGTGGAAAAGTGTGCACAGAACCCACGTCTGGGCATACTGGTCCCACCTAAGGTATTGCACTGAAGCATACAAAAAAATGATGGATGGAATGCTTTAATTAATCTCAGTCACTGGTATTTACTTGAGGCTGCATCTCAGTCCATTGTTATTTTGCACACCATGCCACCTCAGTTTGGACCCAGTCATATAAAAATAAGTCCTGACTGCCCCAAACGGTGTCCTAGGGAATAATCATAGAATACTGTTTTTTCTGGTGTGAAATACAGGACAGGCATTTTTCTGCCCTTGAAGAGTGAGATGCATATCAACCTCATTCCAGTACATTTCTGCTACTATTATGTACCCACTCAGTCATCCCTGAGTGGGTGAGATGTGCACAGGAAGTATATATGGTAACAGCTATGTGAATGTGTGACTGTAAGGTCAGTTGGATCCATTTTGGATCGCCCCTGGTAAAGCATGACACAAGGAGGCTGAAGGGCAGCTTTCCCAGGTAGGAAAAGTGAATTGCTGGCATTCCTGAGCTTTGGGTTTAGTATCAAACAGTAAGGTGTGGTAGGGTGGAGTTAGGCCTGCTTTTGTGATACAGCAGTGACCTTTTTGGAAGAAGCCTGCTGATTATCGCCTTCTGAGCTCCACCATTTGGCTTGATGGAGGGCATGGGGAAGAGCAGACACCTACTTTCTTTGTTGTGCAGAGGGAATCATCCCAGCCAGGACTGCCCCTTTGTCTCTCCCAGAGATACTATACCCAAAGTCTTTTGGATGACTGATGCAAGGTCTTCATGTCTGATTGTGCTGAAGTTTTATGTGCTCCCAATATGAGACACCTCTCATCAAAACCTGCTGTGAAAACTATTGCCTTAAACAAAGACTGTGTCCATCCTGCAGAGGAGAGATATACTCGAAAAGGAACTGCTTTGTTAGAGTCCAGAACCCCGACAGTGGAAGAAACACGGTACCTAACATAGTGATGTGAGTAACGCATGGTTTAATGTAATTGTGCATGCCTTGTAAAGCATGTACATTCTATAATCTTATGTTTTAAGAAATGGGGTGTACGAAAGATAGACTTTATTTGACATGCCCATTAAAATTCGCCCCACTGCAATAGCTAGTGAAGGTTTTATAACGTGTGTGACATCAACAGTGTCCCATGAGTGTAATTATACTAAACCCATCCTTTGAAAATCACTGCAAACTGAATACCTTAGTACATTTTTTTAAACACGTCGTATTTTCTTTATTTTCTCTTTTGTAACTCAAAAAGGCTACAGTAAAGCAGGACGACTATAGGCCCAGATGAATGTGTTCTGCATCCCATAGTGCCCGAGTTTACCAAAAAGCAGTTTGCACTGGAAGTGCGATGCAAAAGAAACAGAAGCACTTTGTTTTACTTTGCTGCTTACTTGAAGTATCTCTTCTCTTAGGGTTGTAAGAAAAGTAAACTGAAAATACACATGTATATTTATATAAATATATATGACATTGTTTACATATATTTAGATCCATTTATATATGGAAGTACACACACTCATGTCGAGTGAAATCTAGTTCAGCGCTGTATTTTTCTTTTTTTTGTCGCTGTACAAAAATTAGACCAAGCCTATCCTTCAATTGTTTGACAGTAGTTGCTGTTATCTTGTAAATTCAGCATCTACAAGGTTATTAAAGAAGAAAGCAGGCTTTTAAAGGGGGGAAAACATATGGCCCATTAAACGGCTCCAGTTCCTTGTCTTTCCTAGCTTGAAATCACTTCCCGTAATAAAAGTGTTTCTCTGGCTTCTGTTTTTAAACAGTGCAGGGGCATGTTTGCATTCCTTTTAGATAGGCCTGGCTCGTGCACCAATGTTTGATTTATAGGCTATACAACCCTTTGTTAAAGAACCTCTAGCAGTCTTGTGTAGAAAGAAGAAAATGGGGCAGTGCTCACTGATGCCAGCCAACATAATTAAGGTACTAGAAAAGCGAAGTTACTTAAATTTGATTATTGTTTGACGAATGAAAAAAACATTTAACGCCAATTTTTAACACTTACACTGACTATAAAGTCAGTTAGCTCCAACATGCCATTAAACAGCGTTTTATAGAAACTTCCACCGTGAACATCACTGGCCCAATAAACACCAAAAGATGTACAACTGCACATAAGTTAAAATCATACCTTCGTTTCGATGATTGTTATTGTGTTAAAGCAACCCCAAATGCTGCTCTACCACAGATTTTTTTTTTTTTTTTACAGAGTTTTATATAGCGCAAACTTGACCTGAATCGGGTATCAGAGAGCTTTACATAGCACCAGTTGCATTACATGAGGACACATTCATTAGGTCTCGCCTACGCAGCGCGCATGCGCTGCATAGGAGAGACCTTTAGAAATCGGCACAGCTTTCCCTGCAAAAACGTGCACGCGTTGCATTGCTTCCAATGGCAACGCGTGCACGTCTGGCATTCACTTGCGGGAGCGAGCAGCTGGCGCCATATGTTAATTATCGCGCCTTGCCGCTCGCTCCCGCAAGGGAATCGCGCTGGCCCCCTCCTTTCGCCCCTCCCTCTGCTGACGCGCGAGGCGCGCGCTTGTGCTTGTTTCAATTTGGTTTTAAAAAGTAATTTATTACCATAAATTGCATGACTTGCTCTATCCCTGCAACATATAAATCTCTTTCAAAACATTTTAATAAATCGCTGAAACCGCTCTTCGCCTGCCGAGAAAATGAAATTACAATTTTCAAATTAAAATAGTTACCAGATTTTTAATCACGAGTTTGTTTCTTTTCGTTTCTTTTTCTATGCCACTGGAGGGCAGCAGAGGTACATGTGTGAATGAATAGCTCCAAATCCAGCCAGTTTAATGTTGAACAAACTATTTGTTGACCTCGTTGTTTTGAGCAGTACACCATGATTAGCATTTACATAATGAAGAGACAAAGGTGGGATTCTATTGAATTGAGAGAGTTAATTGTTACGCGCGGAATTGAAGACATATAAAATCCCAATTTACCTTCTGTTCAAAACACTGCATTTGTGGTAATTGTTTGCTCGGTTTCATACCCTACAATAGAAGGCATTTTTTTTTAATACTCAGGCTTGCTTAACAATGAGTGTCTGTAAAATCTCCTCTATCATCAGGGCATGGCTGGTAGCGGAAAACAGCCTGAAAATATTAAATTCCAGCCCCTGTTACTGATGCGTTATGCAGGGGTGCTCAGCCCTTTCTCCACGGGATTTTGGAGAGGTTCTCAATCAAAAGAAACAACTTGCATCGTACATTGCCGTGAACCCACAGAACTAAAAAGCTGACAAAAGTATCTGAAAAATGGATTCCACAGAAATAAGGGTTGCTTTACTTTATGCAGCATTTTTATTTCAGCCGCGTTTGTCGCTGCTCTGCCTTAATTGCTGCCAAGCTGCTAACTGGCTGATTCTAGATGTAAAATAGTCCTTCATGCATTCCTAAGAAGGTGGAAAAACACGACCAAACAGTCAATAGACAAGCATTGGCATAGCCAATAGGTCTCGCCTTTGGGACCTTATAAGTATGTAATTCTGCAGCACAATATCCTTGGTGCAACATCAACTGTTGCATGGCTAAACACTTATAATGTCCCAAAAGCGAGACCTATTGGCTATGCCAATGCTTGTTTTTGTTAGGCACGGGGAGATTAAGTGATTTGCCCAGAATCACAGGATGTTCAGCGTCATTGCCGAGGCTCGAACCCAGTTCCCCAGATTAGAGGTCGACCGCCCTAGCGGTTAGGCCAACTCCTTTCCCACAGATGTCTTCTATGCAAACATGCTCCAAATACTGTATTTGCAAAGGGCAGAAACAGATATTAATTGTTGCTTAAGGGCTGCAGAGATCCTTGTCGGAGACATTTTCGTCTTGTAAAACACTGCACAACCAAGCATTTGCAATGCAAATTGGTCTCGTATTTGTGAGAGTTAGAGGTATTGGTGTTGTAAATGAGAATGTCTTTTACCCATGTGTTTTGAATTGGAGTGGATGTATGTGGTGTGGAGAGAAATTATGTGGCTTGGAATTGTTAGTTGTGGAGTGGTGTGTGGTAGAATTGTGTGGAGTGGATTTGTGTTGTGGAATTATGTGGCATGGTGGGTAATGGAAATATGTGGGTAGTAATTATGTGGTATTCAGTGTACTGGAATTTTGTGAAGTGGGATTGTGTGTTACAGTGTAATTATATGGAATGGCATTTTGTGTCGTGGAGTTTAATTATGTGGTGTGCAGTTGAATTATGTGGCATGATGTGGAATTCTGTGGTGTGGATTGGATATATGTGGTGTGTTGTGTAATTGTGTTGTTGAGTTGAAATATGTGGTTTGTTGTCGAATTATGTGGTGCGGTATGGAAATGTTTAGAGCAGAATTGTGTGGCATGGAATAGTGTGGTGCTGAATGAAATTATGCTGATTGGAATTATGTGGCATGGTGTGGAGTGGGTTTGTGTAGATTGTGTTACCAAGTTTAAAAATGACGACACATAATTACAAAGTAAGACAGCTTTTGACTGCGCACAAATGAACAAAACCTTATAATATTCAAAGGCTTGTCCAAATATCAAAACAAAAGCATGCAGAGTTAATCCCCAGCGGCATTTGTGTTCATGAATTCATGCACAAAGCACATTTATAGGGGACATTCTTACAGTAGAAGGAAGCATGTTGGCCTTAGTCCCAAACCAACAAGAGAAGAATTCGAACTTGTCAGTCAGCAGCCAAGCACAGTACCAGATGGTGCTAATTTACAGCTTCTGGAGAAGAGGGAGAAGAGATAAATGAATGTGGGGAGGAAGGGGCTAGTTAGAAACAGCCTTACAGCTCAAGTTGTAATGCTATCCTACTGGAGTAAGAAGGGGAAGAGGAGAAAGATGGGCAATTTTTGTCCTACTTTGGGAGGCCTCAGAGCTTGTGCTTTTTGCCATAGAAGTGTTTTCAAATGCTGGTTAGTAGTACAAATGTGACCTTTCCCTAGTTTCTCGGCAGCTGTGGGTGCAACGAAGAGCACATAACAGTTTGAAAGTAGGCTTCCTTGCATACTAAAAGTTAAACGAGAGCTAGAGCGGTTGGCACAGTAAATGAAGATTTCTTTTATTCATGTGTTATGAAGTAGAGTGGATGTATGTGGTATGGAGTGGAATTATGTGGGTTGGATTGTTAGCTGTAGAATTGTATGGTGTGGAATTGTGTGGTGTCTTTTTTTAGTGGAATTAAATTGCATGGTGTGTAGTGTAATTATGTGGATAGTAATTATGTGGTATTGAGTGTATTGGAATTATGCTAAGTGGGATTGTGTGTTATGGGGTATAATTATGTGTAATGGTATTTTATGTCGTGGATTGGTATGTAATGTAGTTTATTTATAGGTGTGCTGTTGAATTTAGTGGCATGATGTGGAATTCTGTGGTGTGGATTGGAAGTATGTGGTGTGTAATGTTATTGTGTGGGTGAGTTGAATGATATGCTTTGTTGTCAAATTATGTGGTGTGGAATGGCAATGTGTGGTGTTGAATTGTGTGGCGTGGAACTGTGGCATTGAGTGCAATTATGCTGATTGGAATTATGTGGCATGGTGTGGAGTGAATTTATGTGGATTGTTGCTACATGGTATAGAGTGGTTTTATGTGGGTTGTATTTATGTTGAGTTGAATCATGTTGCGTTGAGTGTAATTTGTGGAGTGTAATTATGTTGGGTGGTGTTGAACTGTGTGATGGTGAATTGTCTGGCATTGAATTGTGTTGCGTGTCACACTAAACATCCAGGTATGCCACAAAATACTCAGGCAAGTGGAGGGATTCCCTTTATCCTGCATCTTCTTCAAACTATTCAGAGAGGATTCACATTAAAGAAGATTATCAGATTTGCCCAAGATCACAAAATGTAGGCAGGTGATAGAGTCGAGATTAAAACCCAAGTCTACTGGTTCCACAGTTAAAAATTTAAGCTCCAGATCTTTTCTAAAAAATCAAACTGATATTGGTTAGTAACTCATTTCTTATGAAGTCCATTTAGTTTTAAGATTTGGATTTTTTCATAACATTTTATGAGACAAGTAAGCAAAAATACAAAACAAAAAAACTAAATATGGCAGACAAACTTGATACATTTTTCTTTTACCATTAGAATAGATTCTTGTAGCACTGATAACAATAGCATTTTCCCACATTTTGATATGTCTCCCACACCAACAAGGCCGTATCCATGGTAGTCAACAGCTGCTGTAGGGGGAGAACAGAATTACCAGCGGGACTAAATTTGAACTTGTCCAACCATGTGCATCCCAGAGCACCCCAGCATGGGAGCTCACTCTACTCACAACAGAACAGAAATAACATTTGACAGTAATCAGTTAGGGTGTAAAACTGATTAAAATGATGAAACCTTCACATTTTCTGGAGTGCTACAGTAGGCAAAAACAACGGGTTTTAATGCTATCTACAGTGCTTGCCAGTGAGAATATTTGCAGGCATTTCTATCACCATCATTTGTGTCTGATGCAATGCCATAAGTGCAAGAGTGTTCCCAGACTCAGGTACCTTGCTGACTGTGCCGCAGGATCCAAGCTGCACCCCACAGATGAGGTTAACTGCTCTTGGGTTGCTCATGTTCCTTTTTGAAGGTGGCCTCATTTGGCAGCTCAGACCGTGCTTCCCATGAGGAGAGAGATTAGCAGCGATTTCCAAAAGGCGGGCCTTTGTGTACAAAGACATACCTGGCAAAAACATTGGGTTGTAAATGCTACTCAGTAATTGCCAGTGGTTTGGACTACTTGCAATCCTCCCACTACATTGTGTCCGAAGCAAGAAACAGGTATCAAAACCGTCCTAGAGGATAAAGGTCCACGTACACTCTGCTTCACTCACAACAGCAGTGCAACATCGCATAGAAAACGTGGGTAGCAGAAACCTTACCATGTTCAACCAAATGTCTACGATATTGGTACTACAGAACAATTGTGTGCAAGCAATAGATATGACAATTCAGCACTTTAAACTGTATGACATGCTGGTTATAGAATCTCTTGAGACCAAACTCAGGTCTGTACCCCAGAGGGTTGGGAGAGATACACTTGAGAAGCCTCGAAGGGCAGGCTATCACACAGGTCATGCCAGGGAAACGGAACGTTCTGCTACAAAATGTGCTGAAAACGTCAGTGCATCCTATATCATGCCGAGGGCCCCATCTGAACATAGGCAATTAAGTCCAAAAGCGCACCAAACACAACCTTACTATTAATGATTTTGATGTACTCTAGCCACAAGTACCATGCCTCACAGTTCGTCAAACAGCAGCAACAGACCAACAAATGCCCAAAAAGCAATACTATACATGCTATATTAATAAAACCCACAAATCACTATGCAGTGCAAATACTGTCCCTATAATATTCCCCAGAGTCTCCACTGCTGCCCTCTTCCTTGGGAAAGAACCGCTTTAATAACTCAGAAGATGGCGAAGCGGCAATGCCTCCAACACCGAGAAGGAAACACGTCGTACTCAACCATTTACTTGCACAGAACAAACAACGACGCTCACTGGTTGGCGGAAGGATACAAAGAATAAACTATCACTAACATAATAAAAGGACTACATTTGCGCATCACATCACCTCCCGTCCCACTCTGGTTCATGAATCAGTGCCCATGAGCAGCAAGTTGAATGGTGGCCATCTTGGAACGGAATAAAAAGGTGCTCTCCGCTCCAAGTTGTTGGCACGCTCGTTACGATTTCTGCTTCTCTTTCAGAATGGATGCAGCTATTTTTCAATAGAATTAAAAGAAAAAGTTCATTTTACAATAAGAGCAACTTAGCAATTGGAGCTCTCCCGAGTACCTGTAAAATATTTAAAGAGATCTGTACAAACAAATGGAAGTCACTGTAAGTAAACGAGAAGTGGCATCACTTACATAATGGCAGCACCGATTTTATCACGCTAACCCAGTGAAATTCCCTTAGAGGACCACAACGAGTCTGGAGATGTAAATGACTGCCTCGGTTACGGAGGCCTAACAAAATCAACTAGATTGCTGACAGAAGAACTCAATGGTGATGAGGCCGCGCTTGATTTATTCGTTATTATAAAGCGCAACGTCCACCTATCAGGGTGCTCAATTACACAATGAAAAAACAACAAAGTAAAACCAGAAATTAAACCCAATCACTAATAAGCTAATAAATATCAGCAAAACAACAAAGTTATTTGCGATTAGTTCTTCTGCCTGGTTACTGATTCACCGCTTATATATAGTAGAGTGCCGTGATTACTGCTTAGTAATGGCGCTGCTGGGTGAAGCGTGCGAGTGTACCTGCACAAGGAACAGTTTAAGGATAGTTGTGGCTGGGGGCATGTGAAGAGAATATGCTCGTTTAGTGCTGCTGTCTGATTAACGTAAACGTGCCAGCTTGTATAATGGCTTACGGAGAACAGCAGGGGTAGGCATGAGAATCCTTGCTGGCAGTTCCTTGTCATAACAGTGATGCACGATGGGAACACACACCCCTTTTCTAACCGATTTATACGTAGCCATAGAAAAATGCTATATATTGAAGCAGCTAAGGGCGCTGAAGCCGAACACTCAACTACCGAAACACAAGCAGGAAACAAATGGAAAAAATAGTCCCCCAAACCACAAATAAACAAGCAAAGTGTAATGATATAGTTGTTAGTCCCTGCTGTGTGGGAGGAAACAAAGAGAAAAGGGCAGGACAAAGAGGCAGGACTGACCACTAGCATGTAAGGATTTTTAAAGGACACTGAAATAAACAAATCAAAAGCAGGGGGATGGCTTTCAGCCAACAAGAGAGGTTACAACAGGTCTCGAATGTTTGACCTAATAAAGCATTTATCGCAGGCTGAAAGTGTCTCGACATGCCGAAAACAGACCATCAGGATGGTCCCCTCCAGTCACATTTATTCCTACCACCCATGTTATTGTTGTTAGTTTCTGGGGTCCTCTTGCCTTTACAGCGGTGTCCCCCCCACCCCCTCCCCCATTAGGGCAGAGGAGCGTACCCCCCCTCCCCGCCAGAGCAGCAAAAGTGAAAAATAAAACGGTAATAAAATTACCGTTTTATCTTACACTGCTCCTAGCCCGAGCAGTGCTTGGGAGCAGGGCATTGCTACTGACTGGCAGCAGTGGAGTGGTGCTCACTCCAGGTTACACTGCACATGTCACTTTGGCTGGCTGTCTAGCGACGGCCAGCCTGACATGTGCAGTGTAAACCTCTCCACCTAGCTGTTTCAGACAGACGGGTGGAGAGCAGGCACAAGCCTCCTGTGCCTGCAGGAGCGTTGAGGCAGCCCGCTACAGCCAATCCTGGCGCTGCTCTCATACTGCTCATCTGCAGCATGTCAGACGCGTCGAGATTTGCAGAAGGGGGTTGCCTGAGACTCCATGAGGTGCAATTGGACTGACGACATCCAAGAAGAAAACACAGAGCAGAGCGGAACATGGACGAGAGCATAGCTAACTACATTTAAAAAATAATAATTCGCTTTTTGGCCTTCACTGGGTTTGGCTCTTGGTCCCCTCGACACCCCTCCAGTGTTGAGAGTCACCGCCCGCCACTGTCTTTGTCTCCTTCTGTTCATAGCAGGCACCTCCGAGCTCCATGGCAGAACAAGCTTTGGCATAGCAATGCAGACCTACTAGTTTTGCATTTGTTTTTTGCTGATATTGTTCACCATCAGCAGAAAAAAGTAAAAGTGCGATGATGTGCAAGCGTGCGCATGTAGTTATGAGTTGGGGAGGTGGAAGAAATAGCAATATGGAACTAGCAAATGCATTACTAATTCATTATTTAACCCAATAGATAAGAAAATGCTTGCATTTTTCAAATCCCATGCAAGGGTTGTGTCTTTAAGCCAGAATGTAAGTGGGAAGCAGTACGCTATGAATGCGGTTCTCATATTTTGGCGGATGGTTGGGTGAAGGATGTTATCATCACAACAGGATTGTCAGAAACACACAGACAAGGTAAAACCGCAACTTGCTAAAGGGCATAATACCCACTTCCTCAAATGACTTGTGTAGAGCAGTGGCCTTGCAAATCTCCATGCCTTTATCGATCCAGCAGTATTGACAAAATGATGCTGTGATCTGACTGGGTGCTAATTTTGAAAGAGCATTGAGCATAGTGCCAGAAAACAAAATTTGGAGGTGGGAAGAGATCTTGAGCAGTGTTATTTTTATGATCGGGTCCACTGTCTTTTTCTCTGACTTGACGGATTCATGCACATTCACAACTTTTGAGGTAGTGTATAAAAAATGCTACAAAAGATCAGTTTGCAACTTTGAAACGTTGTTTCAGTAGTTCTTAAGGACCCAGAAAAGAGGCCATGTCTTTATGCAAACTTGGGTCAGAGGACAGGAGAAATAACCAGATTTAAATGCGAAAATGCCAAATACATGCACACATCAGCGTTTCCTCCCTCTGCTGCTAAGGAAAAAAAGTACATTAAATAATGCCCCCAAATAACTGCTTGTCAGAGTACATGTATGGAAAACATCTTAATTCTGAAAAATGCAAAGCTTAACTGCAAAACTACTCCTCATTGTACTTCCTCTAAAAACCCAACCAATTTTAACGATAAAAGTATATTAACTAAAGAGAATTTAGCTAAAAGTTGATGGCCTGATAAAAAAAAGAAACTGTGTCAGCACAAAGATTCTAAGTAATGTTAAGCGCCTGGCCCGGATGGGGTTCCCACTGATCTTTATAAAGCTGACCCTTCGACTTTGGCTAAGATTTGCATGTGTCTTTAACGTGGCCTGTATGTGTGGTTTCCCCTCTTCCTGGTCTAAAGCTATTTTCTTACCAATTTAAAAAAAAGGAGAAGTGACCAGCAGGTGGCGTCTAGGGCGGTGCGCACCAGTAGTGGAGCTCATAGGGCTAGAGTTGAGAGCGCGCCCAGAGGGCGGGACTGGAGCGCGCGTCCTGTGAAGAAGGTTGGAGCAGGAGCGCGCGTAGGCTGCTGCAGAGGAGCGGAGCTAACGGAGAAGGAGCTGCGGGAGAAGCCAAGACAGGTGTAGTGACGCGGTATAAAAGAATTGTAATAGGAGTCAGAGAGACCAGAGAAGTTGAGGCTTCAGTGTCAAGTTCCACAGTGAGGAACCAGCAGTGTTGACAGATGCCCCCACACTTGAAGGCCGCAGTGTTCCTGTGAGACTCCTTGAACTCTCAAGACTGCATCCGGGGAACGGGAAGAGCTCTTGTCGTTTGGAAGGCATTGTTGGCTGAGCCTCTGCGTCTAAATTCCTGAAGAGAGTAAACACACAGAAAGCGAGCAATGTTCAGTGGGAAACGTACAAAGGCACCCTTGAAAGCAAGGTTACTCGTTGCCTCTATGTAACAAAGGACGAATGCTGGTTTTCAACTGTAACAGCTCAGGTGAAGACAGGACTCCGTATCCCAGAAGTCAGTCTGCAGTATTCACTGCTGCCGTGAGGGAACGGCCATCTTCGCCTACCTGCTTGCCGTGAGGGGAACGGCCATCCACCGCCACTCCTCCAATCCATCGCCGTGAGGGAACGGCCGACCGGGGGACCACAACCCCCAGAATCCCCTGAGCCTCGCGCACCCAGTGACGCCGCAACCGCGCCAGGAGGCGCGTTAAGAGCCTCGCTGCACTCTGCCCGGGCAAAGCCCGGGCCAAGGGGGGGCCTATCCTGCGCCCGTCAACGTCCGGAAGAGGCTGGGCTGGGCCACCCCCCTTGATTTTCTTATTGGGCTTCACTGTACATGTCGTAGGATTGATATCGGTCCCCACAACTAACTGAACCTTTAGGCGGTGAGACTTTATTCGTTTTTTTTTTTGTTTGTTTTTCCTTTCCTTTTTTGTTTCCCCTCGCAGCTATCAGGACCTGTGACTACTACCCTCTCATTGACTAGATTGTCCAATAAGAGGAGGTTTTGCCGTTCTACAGCAATTATCAACTATTGATTTTATTTTCCTTGTTTTTGTTTAATGAAGGTCAAACGGCCAAGTTGATACAGCACATTTATTCTTGTCATTTGCATATTTTAGCATTACGGTCTCTTTTTAAGGAACTTTAGGGGAATCACTACCCAGTGATGACTAGTGTTTTTTTCTTTTATGTTTTTATTGATATGTAACAAAAAACATAAAAAATCCTTCTAGACAAAGATTTTTAGATTTCATTTAACAATCGACTGTAGTATTCCTTGCCTTCAGCGTCATTACGTCTTTTGATTTCAGGTACTTTTCCAGCTATTTCAGTGAACCTTATATAGTGCTACATTATACATTGTGTTTTTAGGTATCAGGTTTTTATGCTCTACGTATTTTATGCCATCATATTGCATTTGCTATTGTTCCAGTATATAATATCTTTAAGCACACGATATCCTATATCTTTGCATTTGTGCCTTTTGCACTTTGCACCTTGCGTCCTGCGTATCTGCGATTGCGCCTCCTGCACTTTGCACTCTATGCATTTGCGATTGCGCTTCTTGCACTTTGCACTTTACATTTTGCGCTTTTGTACTTGTGTTCTTTGCACTCTGCATCTTGCGTTTCGCATATTTGCATTTGCGCTTCTCGCATTCTGCACTCTGCACTTTCTGTATTGCATATTTGCACTGTACCCACCCCTCCTGCATCTTGTTCCTTGTGATTCCCAGCAGTGATTTATTAATATTCACTTTTTCTTCTTGGAAGAAAATGGGTAAATGTACTTGTGTTGAAAAGAAACAACTGGTACCCCCGATGACAAAACCCAAAGCTGAACCTACTTCTATAGATAGGATGCTAGAGAAGGCTATAGGAGCAGTGGCCACAGAAATTGAGCGGACAGAGAGACGACTATCTTTAACCCCAAACCTGGAATTTCCCTTGGTAGATCCTGATATCTCGCAGATTATAGGAACCACGCTAAATGACACCTCTAGGACCCAAATATCTCCAGTTGAAGCTAGTAACGCTGAACAATGCGGGGGGGATACACCTACTCGACCAGCACAAAAAGGGAGACTTAAAACGCAAGCAAAAACAGGGGCAAGAAGGAAGAAGGGGACGGGTGAGAAGATATCCGATAGAGAAACTGGGATGGGAGAATCAACAAACAAGACTGAAATAACCAATGAACAGCCTGCATGGGTTCTGAAGCTAGTGGTGGATCTGCATATCCAAGTTAGGGCCATTGTTAAGGATGAGCTCAAATTGCTTGTAGAAAGGGTTGATAAGATGGCTACGTTGCTTGAGGCTCGGACAGGCAACAGGGCGGCAGTAAATGGGAATGATGGGACCGAGACTGGCATTAATGTCCAGGCCCCTATTAACGTCAGCAGGGACTTCTCTCCCCCCATACAAAATCACCCCCCTGTCAGTGCCGCCCCAAATCTAGAGAGACAGCATACTTCAACCTTAAGTAGAACCAACACCACATTGCCTCATCAACAGTCCAATAGCTATTGGCAATTGACTAGACAGCAGGTGGGGGTAGGACTCAACAAAAGTACAGAAGCCACAAAAAAACATTCTCCCCTCCCAGTTATAAATCTACCACCTGCTTCAACTCCCTATGTTGTCATTCTGACAGGCATCCCTGAGTTTGTAGGGGGTATAGTGAATCACACCAGGATCTAAAAAATAAATGCATGTTCTGGTTAGCCAATCATAGACAATTCCGGTATGATGACGCAGGAGAGATATTAACAACTCGTAGAGTTGGCTGGTTGGGATGGAGACCCAAAGACAAGCAGGGTGATTGTATAGTGATAAATGTAAGAAACCCACGAGTTGCCCAAGAAATCCTAAGTAGAGATGATGGGAGTCAAACAGGTACTATTAGAGCCCTACCGCTGGGTTATTTTTATCCCCCAGAGAGAGCCCCACAAGTCAGAAGGCAAAATGGGTGGGGCTGGGGACCCGAAAATCTAAACCATCAAACAGCTACTCTAGACCACTACCGGACCCAACAGCCGTCCTTTAACATTCCTACAGCAAATAGATATAACGGCCTGGAAGGAGTAGATTGACTGGGGATTAAGGGTCCAGGCTATGAAGAATATCTGGGTGAGCTGCAGGTGGGAATGACCAAAACCGGGGTGGTTGCAGGGCAAAGCACGATCCCAAGAAATAGGGACTCCTGTGGGAGCATGAGCGGCCCCCCAGGGGTCACCAAAGAGGGATGCATTATGGTTGCAACAAACATCCAGCCTCCTTTTGTAAGTAGTGGGCTTGAAAAGGAGATTGCCCTAAGCACCCACAGGATATCGCCCCCACCCACTTTTTCAGATGCTGCTGTAAACAGTTCCCGAGATCCAATGAGGCTGCAAGTTTTATCCTGGAACGTAGCAGGTTTAAACACCAAAATAGATAACCCCGATTGGGGTTATTTTATAGACCAATTTGGCATTTGTATGCTCCAGGAGACGTGGGCATGCGGCAATGTTCAAAAGCTAGGTTACGCCACATATAGCATACCGGCAACATCTGGTGGTAAAGGGAGGCCTTCAGGTGGATTATGTACATGGGTGGGAGTTCACTTAGGCTGTAAAGCCAAACAGATAGAAACCTCCTCAAATGACATTCTTTGTGTCCTCCTCCAGTTCCCCTCACAGATCCCGATCGCCCTAATAAATGTTTATTCGAGACCGGTCAGCCGTGGCCAAGAGTCGAAAACATTGGATGAACTAACATCCTTCCTAGCTACCATATCAGATAATTACATGGTGATTATAGGAGGGGACTTTAATTGCCAGTATGAGCCATTAGAAGGTATGACTAAGGACAGTCCATTCGAAGAAGACCCCTTTGGTGATCCAGATGAATTCCCTAGTTTTAAAACATTCACTAAGGGCATGTAATGGAAGAACAAAGTCGGATATTCCTAGTAAACATACCTTTAACAGAAACGGGCGAGTCTCTCTCCTAGATTACATCTTAATTGATCTAAAATCATGGTACAGGATATTCGACTTTAAGGTCAAGATGCGACACGATAGTGACCATAACCCCCTCACTCTGGAGTTATTTCCCTTAAAACCCGGGAGTGTCACAGGGATCGATGCCCCAATTGATCCCAGGCTGTCCTTCTCTAATGGCAGGAAGAGAGTACGATGGGCGGATTTAAATCAGTCGCACGAAAAGCTAGGTACGTTGTATGAAGCAGTCATCCCGATTTTTACTAATATCATCCAATCAACCGCAACTACTGGCCTCACACTCGATTTCCAGACGGTTGCCTTGAACCACACTAGGCTAACGTCAATCTTGGGCGATTTTTTCTTTCCAATTAAAAAAATAAAGGCCAACAAAAAACTTCCCCACCCATGGTACAATAGTCAATGCCGAATGGCTAAAACAGCACTGATTACAGCTATTAAGGCTAACGATCGTCCCGCAATCAAAATTAATAGAGCGGCTTATAAAAATAGTGTTAGTGAGGCAAAAGAGGGGTGGGAAAGTGAAAAGTGGGAAACCCTGAGAAGCTCTCTGGGCTCTCGTGATATGAGGTCTTTTTGGAAGGTGGTTAACACAGGTAGCTGCGAGGCCAAATCACAGATAGGATCAACCCTAGAGGCAGATGTGTGGAAGGACCATTTTGAGTCCCTCTACTCGAGGGTAGAGAAACAGGATGATATAGCGAACAGACTACTCCCCATTGGATCTTAATTCAACAGCACCTCTGTCGATTCTTAGCGTTACTGAAGAAGTCCCAACAATAACACTAAAAGAGATAACGGGTGCTCTATGTAAAGTAGCACCGGGCAAAGCGCCAGGACTAGACAAGATCCCTGGGGACTTATTCCGCAGCGAACCTACAATTTGGGTCCCATATCTCTGGGTTTTATTTAACGCTGTGTTACAAGGCATGAAGATCCCAGTCAGCTGGGCCGGTGCGGAAATAATCCCAATTTATAAAAAGGGTTCCCCGTTGCTACCCACAAATTACAGGCCCATAAGCCTTATAGATATAAGCCAAAAAATGTATGCGCCTGTGCTGTTATTCCGTCTGCAGGGTTGGATGGAGGAGCACAAAACACTTAGCCCCCTCCAGGCAGGGTTTAGGGAAAAATGTCCACACTGGACCAGATTCTCAGGCTACAAATATTACATTGGAAGATCGTGTGTATGGAGGGTGGCAGCCTCTACCTAATATTTGTAGACCTGAAATCTGCATTCGACCTGGTCCCGAGAGATAAGTTGTGGGCTGTTCTCCGTGATCTGGGGGTTCCGGTTTACTTGTGCCAAGCCATGAAGCGGTTACATGAGGGAAATTTCGCTCAAATAAGATTTGGCCAGGGAGGGAAACTCACGGACCCCATCCCTGTAGATAGAGGTGTTCGCCAGGGATGTGTCCTCGCCCGACTCTTTTTAGTTTATTCATAAATGGCCTAGTAGATTTTTTACTTTTAGAGAAAGACCTAGACGTCCCCAAGCTGGCATTGCGTAAAATTCCAGCAATGATGTTTGCCGATGATACTCTACTATTATCAAAATCTCCCATGGGGATACAGAGGGTACTTAACAGATTTGACGCGTTTTGCAAGGAAAGAGGGCTTGAGATCAACCTACAAAAAACAAAATTTATGGTGTTTAACTCAGCCAAAAGTACCCAATTAAATCCATCTTTAAATGGTAAACCCCTAGAGAGAGTTTCAGCTTTCGATTATCTCGGCATCACCATCACAGAAACAATGGATTGGGGGGCACAAATCAAAAAATCTAGCCTGAAATTAGCACAACTAGCAGGGGGCATAACAAAGGTTTTTCGAAAATCCAGTTATAAACCTGTGGGCCCAGCAATAGAAATTTTTAAGGTCCAAGCAAGGGGAGCAGCATTGTATGGTGCAGAATTATGGGGACACAGTTGCTCCGACAGCCTTAGACAGATCGAAAATTCCTTTCTTAGGCAACTATTCGGTCTCCCACGGAGCACCCCGCTTATACCGCTCCGCTTAGATCTGGGGGTAAAGGCCATCGTGGATGAAGTCAACCTCAGACCTCTTCTATTCTGGCGGCGTCTGTGGGTCACCCCAGAGTTGGCAGTTTATAGGGATGAATTAAAAGAGGTGATGTGCTCACCAGGTGTGGGTAAATTGCCCTGGCTTTCTCATATTCTACAAACTTTAGTGAGTCTGGGACGGGGCAATCTTTGGAATATCCCAGAAGAGGCATGTACTTCAGTGTCCAGGAAAGAGCTAAAGGACTCATATTGGGAGCATAATTTGGCTAAACTCCAGAGTAATCCTTCAGTAGGCAAGCTCACTGTAGCCTTTTTAGAAGTCAAGGACCAGTACAGTCTAGAGCCGGCACTAAACGACATCAAGCCGGCAAGTGCCAGGAAGCTTTACTTACAGTTTAGACATGGTGTATTGCCACTTCGGTCTTTTACAAACAAATGGGCGGGTGTGCAAACTCAGGGGTGTCCGGCTTGCGACTGTTCTGCAGAAACAGATTACCATGTGTTCTTTTGTTGCCCTGGATACTGCAAAGCCAGAAGACGATGGCTGGTCCAGATATGTAGAAACTTAGGGACCAGGCGTTGTTCTGAGGCCTTTAGGTTATTGAAATATGATACCAGCCTCCCCATTGTTTACTCTGTGGCTGGATTCTTATTCTCCATGTGGTGTACTCGTAGAGCATTTTTAAAACAAATTTTAAAAACAGATGATTAAACTTTTGTATATTGGTTGCCAAATTAGGCATTTTAAAGGAATGAACTGTTTGTTTTAGAATCATTTTCTAGATATAATTATTTATAAAATGAGTTTATTGTTATATTGTTCTGATGTCTTGATAATTGAATGATTTACTGTGAAATTAAATTTTGACCTTTTTAAACACTATTTGGAAAAGGTCTGTATACCTTGCACTTTAAAATGGTTATCACCACCTGATATATTTGACGATCATAGGTTTTTTTTTAGACAGCTACTATCAAAGATTGTATTGTTCTCCATTTTTCTTAGGCTATATCTGTATATGTTCCAAGCCATATGTATACCGTTCCTTGTTTAATTTTAAAGCAAATGATTTGTAAGACTTTTTATGTGCTTTTATGGTCAAATTGGCCGAAATAAAGTTATGATTGATTGATTGATTGATTGAAAAAAGGGGTGAAGGATGACCCAGCCTGTTACCATCCCATTTCCCTCCTCGATTCAGCTGCAAAAATCATGGGGAAGGTTGTCTTGGAGCGTTTAACTTCCTGGCTTGACAATTTCAATGTTATTTCAGAGCTTCAGTATGGTTTTAGTCAGGGAAGAAGGACAGTGGATCAGTGTATTAAATTACATTTGAGTCTGGGAAAATACACTATAATCAAGAGGGGTTGCCTACATATGGCTTTTATGGATTTAACCTTGGCTTTTGACCGTGTTAAGAGAGGGGTAAGACAGGGGTGTATTTTGGCTGCCCTGTTGTTTACCCTATATATCAACAAGCTAGGGGATGCATTGACAGCAGCCTGTATAGATGTCCCCAGGGTGGGCACCAAATTAATACCTGCATTGCTGTATGCTGATGATGCGTTGTTGCTCACACGAACAGCTATGGGTCTCCAAAACCTTTTAAATGTTTTTATTGATTTTATGGATTCCCTAGATCTGTCTACCAATTTTATTAAATCTCATACTATGACTATTGGCGGACGGAAGGCCGATGGGTGCAAGTTCTTCTGTAAGGGGGCAGAACTTACTAAAGTCTCAACCTTCCCCTATTTGGGGGTGTTGTTTGATGATAAAGGATCATGGGTCGCTCAAAGAGTCCTTAAAAAGAATACATTGCAAAGGCCGTTGGTGCTCCTATGGATTTCGCCAAGAGACTAGGGGCTAAACCTGTGCCCGCCCTTCTAAAGATTTTTAAAGAAAAATGTATTCCAATGGCAAGCTATGGGTGTGATGTGTGGGGGTATAAAGAAGTCAGAGATCTGCAGGTGGTAGAGAATACATTTTTGCACAGACTTCTCACTGTTCCAACTAGTACCCCGTCTTTTACGATTCATGAAGAGCTTGGAGTGGGTTACATACCTGACCACATTGCTGTGGCACCCATAATACGTTGGTTGAGAATTTGGTCAAGTCCTGCTCCCACCCAGAATCAACACGTACTAAAGGATTGTGGTGCTCATGAGGGGGCTCTGAGCATCCCGTGGATAGGATATGCTAAGAGCAGCTGACGAGGTTAGGTTGTTTGGATCTGTTTACTAACCCCAGACCACTACGCCCTAGTGACTTGCAGGTCATCAAGAACATGTTTCTGGCGAGGCGGCTCGGTGAAAGGGAAGATAGGGAACTAGCTAAAACCACAGTCCGACAACATATATTATTGAAAACAAGTTTGTGGGCGGAACCCTAACTATTGTTTGTTAACAACGCCCATCATCGTTTTTTACTGACTAGATTTAGATTCAATTCCATACACTGGTGTTTAGCTGTTCCCAAGGGATTTTCAAAGTCAGGAGCTCTGAAACCCTGCCCCTGGGACAATTTTTCGGAGCAGGATACTTTGCACTTTATAGTTTTTTGTGATTTTTAATTGTACCTTGAGGCATAAATGTATTATCCCGCTGGTAAGAAGCAATCAATTTGAACAAGTAAGACCTGCGTTGTTGTTTTTACAAATGTTACCTTCCCCCATGATCTGTTTTGGGGTTACAAGTTTCCTTTCAGGAGACCTCAGACACAGGAAAAAGTTATTTAAGGAATAGAGGCACCTTTATCAACACCATCATATAGGTTAATACCTGTATATACTCAAATGTGGTATTTTATTGTAAAGGTCTGAGCCTTTTGCGTATGTTCTAGTTATTGCACCGAGGCACTAGCACTTTATATGCATATTTTATTAGTTCTTAATCTGCTTTTCGAATAAATATTTTTAGACTGTTTCCATACTTGTTAAAAAGAATATGTATTAACTCCCTTTCTTGATGTAATTATGTATATAGCCTGATTTCAGGTAACATATGTGTTTTATGTGCTTTTATGGTCTACACTGACTGAATTAAGAATTACTGACTGACGGTACTGATAGGACGCTACAAGGCACAGAGCCGGCACCGCGACGGCGGGATCCGCTCTGCAACAAACTGCTCCTGGTGCTTTTTCGTTGTCCCTGGCCCCTAACCTGCACTAGCGCACTTTGGCCACGCTCCCTGGAGGACGCTACAAGGCACAGAGCCGGCAACGCAACGCGGGACGCGCGCGGGCTCGGCACGGGCGAAGACCGGGCCAAGACGGGCCCGTCTTAGCCCGTCAGAGTCCGGAGGAGGCTGGGCTGGGCCAGGTCTTTTGGCTTGAATTGCTTTGTATGTGCGCTCATTAAGACTGTATTATTTAGTGAATGCTTAACTGTTAGATTTTGTAAGACCTTCCCCCCCGATTGTTCAGTTTTAAATAATAAGTAAACACGGTGTGCTGTGTAGTGGGAAGTACATATCATTAGCTTAACCTCAAGAGATAGTAAAATGGGGAAGAGGAAAATTCAAAGTGTGAGCCTAGTACAACCTGGCAGTAAATCAGCAGATGTGAATAAAACTATTTTGAAATATCTTAAGGGGGCGGTTGGAGCTCTAGATAAACAAATATCCACGGTTGAGGAGTCCATAAAAGGGAACTCTCAGGAAGTGGATATTACGAGTAAAACCATTAACCTACAACAGACGGAGTTTGAAGAGGCGGGGGAGAAGGGGCCTTTGGGAATTCATAATAGGGAGTTTACTAACGGTTGCATCCAGACTAGTGGTGAAGAGAATATCATCAGTGATCTGGATGCTGAGCGGTCGCCACCATCTAAAAAATGCCGCATCCCGAAATTAAAAAAAGGGCTGAGTAGCCCAAAGGTTTTGATACAGAATGTTCCAACTGGGCAGAACCCGCAGATGCTGGTAGCAGAGAACAATCAGGGGAATAGTAACTTGATACAGTCCAAAAATAAAGGTTTGGATAGGAAAATTAAAAAAAGGAGGGGGAAAGGGAATTTTAACGTGGCTGTAACCAATACAGGGAATGAATTAGTTGATCTAGGTAATTTTATTAAACAATCGTTTGAGGCTGTAGAATTAAGATTAGCCAAAATAGAGCTGGACTTGGCATTATTGGTTAAAAATCGAGATAGGCCTCCTATAGTGGACCTCAAGGATAATATAAAAGATCCAGAGAGAAGGAGTGACATCCCTAACTTACGCCATCTGAATACAAAAGATAATAACAATGAACAGCCAGTTAGGATTACTGATAGGATGGATATACGTCAGGATAACAGTCAACAGAGGGAATCAGGTTTAAATACAGGGAAGAGAAGATAACATTACCAGAGCAATTGGAGAATAGGCAAATCTTAAATTTGCCTCCTGCGGCGCAACCTTACTCAGTGGTTCTGATAAACGTTCCCCCGTTACTTGAAGGAGAAAAGGAAACCTGGGACATATTGAGAAATAGGACCATACACTTCTTGGGAATAAGAACGGGTCTAGTCCAGGATATGTTTTCGGCTTTTAAGATGGTTAGAAGGGTCGCTTGGGTAGGAACAACTGGAAAAAATACGCAAGGGGATTGCATAGTCCTTTCATTAGGAAGTCCTACTCTGGTCCGGGAAATTTTCCATAGGCTGGGTAACAATAGTGATAATTTGGAAGTAGGTATTAGGGTATATCCCTTGAGCTTTTTCTACCAACCTGGCCCTACAAATCAAATTCGGGACAGGCATCTCCATGCACAGTCCTGGAGAAAGCAGGCACATAGTATAGAGGTTTCCAATAGATTTTTGCCACTCCAATCTCTGGATGAGAATGATTGACTTCAGGTTATTGGGGACGAGTACAATTATGCTGAACAAACTGCATCCCTAGAAATAAATGAGACGATACGAGAGCGTGATAAGGGGAGTGCAATCCTGTCCCTAGTAGGATAAAGGACTATAGTGATGAGGCAAATAAGGTAGTAGAGGTGGAAGCTAGTGTGGGAGGCTCTATAAATGCTATTAATGATGGTGAGATAAATGAACACACCAAGGGAAGTACAACCCATGATAGTCCAACTGTTTGTGTTTCTGATGGAATACGGGTACTCTTCTGGAATATTGCCGGTCTACAATCAAAAATTAATAATTCTATTTGGTTAGATTTTATACATAGTTTTGACATCTTATGTTTTCAGGAGACCTGGTTATTGAAACAGATTAATTTAGATGGGTATAAGACGTTCCATATACCGGCTGTTAGATCTATGCATGGAAGACACAAAGGAGGTCTGAGTGTTTATATCTCAAACCTGATAACGGTTAGGAAAATAGAAAAGCTTAGTTCAACGAGCTACTACCAATTGTTGGGCATCTATCTGAACTCACCAGTAGTATTATGTTTAGTGAATTTTTATAATAACATCGAACAGGACGAACTGGGTAGAGTTATAAACTCGCTTAGCGAGGAAATGTACAAATTAAGGGTACCAGATGAAGTTGATGTGATTTTTATATGTGGAGGGGATTTTAATACTGGTATATGTGGTAACTCGGAAAAAGGGCAGTGTGGGCTACATGATGAAGTTGATATGTATATCCCACATTTTTTACATAATGTAAGGGGAGATACATTTAATGATTTTATGGCAGGACATGATTTGGGCTTTGCAAACTATCTGAGCACTCCACGCGTCGATTTTACTCCAACTTTTATTGGCAGAGGTTTTGCCTCGCTAATAGATTTTATAATCATTCCCAATAGATACGCAACCTGGTTCGATAAATTTAATACTCACTCCATTATCCTTAGCGATCATCTGCCTCTGAGCATCCGTGTAATTATTCCACATAAAGTTGAACAACCAAATTGTAGTTATCTGGCACTGTCACAAAATATTACCCTAGCGCGCCAAAATGGCTATTCTTTACGATGGGGAAAAAAATCAAAGTTGAAGAAGTGATGAAACAAACTATAATTAATGCTAATGAACATTTAGCGGTATGTTTACAAGAGAGTGCAGACTATAGTGATATTTTGAGGGCTTATTCCTTTATTACTCTGGAGATCCAAAACTCACTAGGAGCAAAAAAGATGACACCCCAAATAAGGACTAATGGGTGGTTTGACACAAAGTGTACGAAAGCATATAACATGCTGAAGGGCGCCCTCCACAAAGATGTGAGAAATAAGGAGGAAATTAGTGCATGTAGAAAGAATTATAATCTGGCTAGGAAAAATAGGAAAAAGAAATAAAAGAAGAGGCATGGGACTCGCTTTATGAGGCTTCAAAGAAAAGGGACAGTACTATGTTCTGGCGGGCAGTAAACGCTCCATTTTTTGTAAATAATGAGGGACCCAGGATTGAAGTTGCAATAGACGAGGAGTCTTGGATCAAATTTTTTTCGAGGGTGTATAGTTCCAGGGGGGCAGATAAATGCACAACTGATTATGATCTACAGTTACAAGATGGGCTGGATAGATTTGTGACCATTGGGATAAATATAACATTAGATGAAGTCGCGGCAGCTATTAATGAAAGTAAAGGTGGAAAGGCACCTGGGCCAGACGGAGTGCCAATGGATTTATTTAAACACTCTCCAGCACTATGGTCCCCTTTGCTGACACAGGTTTTGAATGCATGCTGCGAGAAGGGCTTCATCAAGACGTGGTCTGAATCTGTGATCATTCCAATTTTTAAAAAGGGAGAACGTGATAACCCTGCTTGTTACCGCCCGATATCCCTTTTGGACTCCCTGGTTAAGGTAGTAGGCAGAATAGTCCTGAACAGACTACAAACTTGGGCGGAGGACAATAACGTCTTAAGTAAAGTGCAGTATGGTTTTAGACAGGGGCTGGGGACCATTGAGCAGGTATTGAATTTTATAATGATATCAGGGAAATACACCCAAGCAAAAGAAGGGAAAATGTACGTAGCATTTGTGGACCTTACGTCCGCTTTTGATTGCGTAAACCACGATAGACTCTGGGACATTTTGCAGGAATTAAAGGTAGACCCTATTTTAGTTCAGTTTTTGAGGCAATTATATAAGGGGGCCTCAGCAAAAGTGAGACATGGAATTGGGGGTGAATGCACTGCGTCATTTCCGGTAGAAAAGGGCGTGAGGCAGGGGTGCGTCCTGGCTCCGTTCCTCTTCTCACTATATACCAACGCGTTGGAAGATGAGTTAACGGCCAGGACAAAAGATCCACCTTACTATAACAGCAAGCCCATAGTATCACTTCTTTACGCGGATGACGCAGTGCTTATGGCCAGAACTCAGTTGGGTCTTCAGAGTGCTCTTAATGCATACATTGGATTTATGGATAGCCGGGGCCTAAAACTTAACATTAAGAAGACCTTTGTGATGACATGTGGGAAAGGGAGAAAAAGTTGCAAAAGTCTCCCTGTGGGAAAAGCTAGGATAGATGCAACCAACACATTTTCCTATCTGGGTGTATTACTGGATCATGCTGGATCATGGAGTCCAGCGGTCAAAAGTAGAACTCTTCTTTTTAAAAGGTCAATTGGGGCACTGATGAATTTTTCTATTAAAATGGGTAAAAGACCCCGGGGATCCTCCTTAAAATTTACAAAGCAAAATGTATGAGTGTAGCGATGTACGGGGCTGGTGTCTGGGGTTATCAGGACGTGGCTACATTACAAAAAGAGGAAAATAAGTTTTTACGATTTATATTAGCAATCCCACAGAGTACATCAGTTTATAATTGCCATAGCGAATTGGGGATTCCATACATTTCAGACCTGATAAAGATGCAGCCATTGTTGTTATGGCACAGAGTATGGACGTCACATCACACACAGTTAAATAGAGAGATTATAAGTGATGCTATGAGTTTAACCCACGCAAACAAGATTTTATGGCTAAGGTACATTAGAAGCTTTTTAATAGACATGGGAAAACCTGATTTTTATAGAAACCCTGTTACACTGACCACAATTTCTAGGAAGGAGTTCAAAGTTCTTTGTCAGGATCATCTGGAATCTCTAAGGGCAGCTTCAGAAATGTATAAAAATACAGTTATTAAACATCAGATAATTCTTGTATGTCCCACCATTCAACCTTATTTGGAATGGTGCTTAGGAAGTTATGATAGGTTTGTCCTCACTAGATTAAGATTCGACAACTTCCACCGTTTAGTTAGCTTCCCTATACAAAATGATTGGAACAGCAAGCTTTGTAGGTGCCCCTGTGACGAAATGTCTCCCCAAACATACATGTGATTTTATTTTGTAAATTTTATAAAGTAGAAAGATCTAGATGGATTTTGCCAATGTTGAAGGGCGGGGGATGGAGACAATGTCGACCTGCCTTCCTTTATTTACAAAGATTGGATAATGTTTACTGTGTGGGAGCTATGTCTGGTCTCTTGAAGGCCATTTTGAAAAAAAGGAAAAGTATTACATGGGAAACATAGCATGAGACAGATTGATTTCTAGAACACATGGGGCATCGAGTAATTGAGGATGTGATTTTAAGATTTTAGCGATATTTTAAGATGTATATATGCAAGGTATTAGTCTTTTTAAACAGTAGATTGTATATTCCTTATTGTGTAACTTTTATGATTTTTTTCTACTAAAAATCGAATAAAGTTTATTTGATTTGATTTATTAGTTCTTAATCTGCTTTTCGAATAAATATTTTTAGACTGTTTCCATACTTGTTAAAAAGAATATGTATTAACTCCCTTTCTTGATGTAATTATGTATATAGCCTGATTTCAGGTAACATATGTGTTTTATGTGCTTTTATGGTCTACACTGACTGAATTAAGAATTACTGACTGACGGTACTGATAAGGTAAAAAAAAAAATGTCCGGATGGTTACAGAAATTAAGTATAGGTGTACAAAAATATCTATCTCCAATTAATGGAAAAACTGCACGCTTGGTTATATAAAAAGTACATAACTTATGAAATCACTTTTACCTTGCTATGACTTTTACCTCTCTAATCTTCACTTACTCCAGTAAACACATCTACACCGCCACTCTGATGTGATGTTGTGTTTTATCTTTGACTGTAGAAGAAAATGCTTCTAAACCAAGACGCAGGTCTTAGGAAGACAGATCTGTATTCTAAGTGCAAGCAATGCATTCATACTCGGCCCCCACAAAAAGCAAAGATAATGCTTTTTTTAGGTTTTCTCTGCAGATATTGTATTTTATTTTATGTACATGTTTGGTCCCCTGACACCCTCCAGGGCCTTGTTTGCGCAGATATAAAACATTAAAAAATGAATAACATATCTACAAAATGATTGAGTTTATACAAGTGTGATCCGCAGGGGAAGAGAGTGGATGGCTTATACAAGTGTGGTCCATAGGGGACTAAACCAGCATGGTCCATGGAGTGGCTGGGTGAAGCGGTGGGGGTAGCTATTGCGCCACAGCAGTGGTTTCAATTGGGGGAAGTGAGTGATGTGCTGTACAAGTGTGGTCCATGAGGGAAGAGAGTGGTTGAGCTATACCACTATGGCCAGTGGGGGGGGGGGAGGGGGATTAGTGGTTAAGCTACCCAAGTGTCCTCTGAGCTGTGAGGAAGTAGAGTTTCGCCCCCAGGGCCTGCACTAGTAAAGGTTGGTGTGGCAGCAGGTACAGATGGAGCACCCACGTCTTGCACCAACTGTCACCCAGTCCACAGCCAGGTAAACAAGAAGTCTACTGACAGAAATAACTAACAGAAAGTGATGTTATTGTACAGGAGCCTTCTTCTCTGGTTACACTACGGTTGACGCCCTCCCCCGCCGGCACTTTCCTGGGCAACCAGCTTGTTACAACAACGAAGGCGAAACCGCCACGGATCCCATGTAATCTATGCCAGTGCAGACTTTAAGGCCACAACCCGATGTTTGCTGTGAATTCTAACACCATACTTATCACAGGAAACCGAAACAACAAGTTCCAGAATGCAAAGTACTGTTGGCCGAAAGTCAAGGTTGAGCGAGTGAGCGAGGCTGCCGCACATGACATGGGGCCACCTACAGCGATGCGACAAGAGTCTGCTCATCTCACTGCTATATCTGTCACCTACAAACAAATCCAGCAATGTCACTGTTATACTGCAGTAAGACACACTGCTACAGCAACGTGATGCTACTTAGCGAGCGAAAGCCACATTACGTGCAGCTGAAGGATGGGGCATTTAGGTGTGGCTAAAGAGCCGTATCCCTCTGCTCTGATTTCAGTACCTGTTAGTTTTACCACAGGGCTGCGCACGGGGTGAGCCGAGTGGGTCATGCTCCTCTATCACAATGTGGATAGTGGGGGTTCACCGGGGAGGGATTTGGGATGTGGACTTGTTTGATAAAATAAAATAAAAATCTTTTTATATAAAAACCTTGGAGATCAGAGCTTCAATAAGCGCAACAATATCCTTGGCGAAGGGCAGGTTTTCTTCTGCCAGGATAATCAGCATGTTTTGTGCGGCTTGCTGTCGAAGGTCAGGTCCTCCAGCGAAGACTGGTAGTCCCGGCACGCATCCTTGGCCTCCATCTTCTACCATCGGAGGCCGCACCGGTCCTTTAGAGAGGCCGCTAAGTGACCCTCCGCCCCGTTAGTGACAGTCCAGTGGATAGCACAACCAGACATTCCTAAACCCTAATGCATTGCAGTGCACAGTCGGATACGCACCTTCCCCTGCTCCGCCATGGCCCTGATCATTTACCACACACACACACTCACCTCAGACTAGGCTGAGGATGGGAACTAGAGGCACGGGGCCGAAGGGCAAGCCAGCCTCCAATCTCATATGTAAACACAAAAAGGGCTGCCCCTCACGTGGGTTCCTACAATTTCCTACAGAGTTATGCTGAGATGCAACATTAGTGGGGGCATCTCATAAAAAGTTTCGGACTGGCCTCACACACCGCCCGGTGTCATGCTTCATCATAGGCTGTCCTCGCCCTCTAAAAACTTCGTTTGATAGAGGGCGGGCATACACCTGGAGACAGGGATGCACTTCTACAACTAAGTGATTGCCGTGTGAAAGTGAAAGGTGATTAAAAACCATTACACCTGTCACTCAATTGTGTTTTATTCAGGGACCAGATGTATGGTATTAAAATAAGTGAACGGTGATCTGGGTCATTATTTTCCCTTCACCGTATAAAGTGCGGTCAACATGTTTCTGCGTTAGTGTCCCCGTGGGGTACGTCGCATTCTTCAGGACCAAAGGGTTTTGCCTTTTGCATCTAATGCGAAAAGGTACTGTTAATCTGGGGACAGGGGTAAAAAGTTAAAATGCCTGTCTGGTGTAGTACCACTGTGAAAGATTCCTAAAATACTATCCTCTATACTCCATGGGAGGTCGAGGATGGGAGAGCCTACTTGTGACTTTTGTCTGACTTCAGCGCTCCCATCGGTTCTCTCTACAGGCGTCCTCTCGGTCTCCCCATCGATGGTCATCATTTACCACCAGACAAGATGGCGGTCAGAGATTGAACAACAATGAGGGGTGAAGGCCTGATGATGGGGAAAGCTTGGTGTATGCGGAAGCATGGACAGCGCAGAGGGGTGGGGGAAACAAGAAACACAACACGAGTAACAAGTTAGACAAGCAAAGATAAACACAAGCAGAATATAAATAAAAAAAATAGTCCCCCAAAACAACACAAACACAGAAGCGTAAAGATACAAGTAATTGGACGGTGCTCCATGGGAGGAAACAAAAGACAACAAGCATTTGCAATGCAATAGGTCTCGCATTTATGAGAGTTTGAGCTATTGACATTGTAAATGACAATGCCTTTTATTTATATGTTGTTTTTAAAACAGATAAATAAAAGGCATTGTCATTTACAATGCCAATAGCTTGAACTCTCGCAAATTCGAGACCTATTGCATTGCAAATGCGTGCTATAAAAAAAAAAATTAAGTGCTTGAAGAGAGCGTGTCCTGCCTGCTACAGCAGGCAGCACAAAGCTATTTGAGAAAATAGTGCTTGGAGGCAGTAATTAAAGCCTACCGAGCAACAACCCAAGTAACAGGGGGTGTCGCCTTGGAAGGTTACAAAATGAGACAAGGCGGTACTAAGGAGGGACTAATAAGCCTATTGACCAATGAACAGCCACAGTTTACAGTGGACAATAACACAAGCCAATTCAAAATGTGAGCGCAGAGTGGGCGGCATGCCTCGCAGCATGCCTCGCAGAGCAGCGCATGCGCTGCCCAGGCTCGACCTAAAAAGGGAGAGCTCCAACAGGGCAAATGTAATGTACCTGTGATGGAGCAAGGACTCGAGAAAAGAGACTTGCTCGATAGAATCCTCCATTAACACTTATTAAGTACTAATTAATAGATAAGGCGAAACTCTTATGCACCCAATACAGATACATGGGGAGAAAAGCTTACGCATGTGTAGGAGAGTAGGATCTGCTTCTTATGGTTACCCCCACTTTTTGCTTATGTTTCACTGTTTTTCGACTTTAGTCTGGCTGGGGCCCTGCTATCCAGGACCCAAGCCTAGCTGCTTCCTCTCTAAATTGATTCCCAGTACCTTAGGTACACCACAGATTGGATTCTGGGGTGCCCTTATAAGACCCTAGTATATGGTATACTATGTACCCAGGGCATAGGTACCCCAGAGGCCTACCAGGGGCTGAAGCATGTATTATGCCCCCTGGGCAGCCTTCCAAAATGACACCACAGGACTGCTACAGCAGCCTGAGTGAGGTGGTGCATGCACCCCTTACTGAGATATAGGTTCACTATATCTCACCCTATCACTGCACATATAAACCTATCAGTCACCCCTATGGCAGGCCTTATCAATCCTGAAGGCAGGGTGCTTGGTTTTATGTGAGAGGGTGCCCCTGCATGAGCAGAGCCCCTCTGCAGCCTTCGGAATCTATTCTCCGGGGTTGTCTGTGATGCAGCCTGACCATATACTCTTACGTGCATTATAACTAAACAGTAAATGCTAACTTTGGGATGGCTGCACAGAAACATGTTGTGTTTGGTGTCAGACACCTTGGAATCATACCCCCACACCAGTAACTGGTGATCCCACCCTTCTAGAGGGAGAGACATGACAGCACCGGTATACCCGGTACCAGCTAACAGAGCCCTGGCATCACAAAATGGATGCTGCAGCCACAGACACGAGTCTGGCCTCCTGCTGCCGACCGAAACTCCGGCAGGGGAGGCCTGGACAATAGGTTTCCTGTCACAGGGAGGTGTTACCACCTCCCAGACAGGCTTTAGTGTATTGGGGCTGGGTCGGTGCACTCTCAGAGTGCTTTGAAGTCCTGCACTGGGGGCACATTTGGTGTCCCTGTGCATAGCCCAGTTCAAACCGGCTGCAGCCCCTGCTCTGGCGCGAAACTGGACAAAGGAAATGGGTGTAGCCACCCCTCTTTCCAAACCCTCCCATAGGTGGGTCACCTGAGTTAGTCCAACCCCTTCCTTGGGTATAAGATAGGAACCCCTGGCAACAGGACTTTAGATATCCCTGGACGAAACTCTGAAACTGAATCCTGGACCTTCGACGATCTGTTCAACGCCAGATGACTGAAGAATCTCCCTTGGAGTAAAGGAGTTACTCCCCTGCTTGGCAGGCACCAAAGACGCATCTGTCCGGTCTGCATCTCCGAAGCTCCCGCCGGACGCCGACGACTCTGGGTCAGACTTCCCAGAGGCTGACCCGAGTCCCCAGCAAAGCTGAGACCCGTAGCCCTCGTGGGTACCGTGGAACCGGAACCCCTGGACACCGTGCACATTTGCAAGTGCATAAGCTTCTGGTCGATCCTAGAGGCTGTGCTTTGGGTTACTTGTAGCCCCGACCCCGAGCAGTGAACCCACCGAAGATTGCTGGCCGGGGCACTCCCAGTGACCCGTGGGCCGCCATTTTGTGATTCCGCTCGAGGTCCCTTCGCGATCCCTTGTCCGTCGACTTGTGGGTCCCTCAGAAGGACAACTCTACTTTCAACGGGCCTCCCTGGTTGCTCCAGGCCTGCCCTGACTCTCCCTCGCTTGGGAGTCCTCGGACCTCGCTGGTCCGCACCGAAGCCTTTGTTCTCTTCCTGCGTGGGTTGCTGTTGCCAAGGCTTGCTGTGTCCAATCCGGACACCGACACCATTTGACACCTATGCACCCGGCTTCCCTGGGTGAGGTAACATGAGTACTCCGGTGCTCCCGTGGGTGTTGGCACTAGAACCCTCTAAGTCCAAAAGGGTTTGTTCCTAGTCCACTTCGAAGTGTCCCTAAACTTTAAAACTCTAACCGCGACTTTCCCCATAGACGCTAACGGAGCTCGCGGCTGTGTTCAAACACTGCACACGTCCCCCGTGGGTCCCCTGTGTCACTACCTTGGGTGGTTCCTTGGGGTCCCAGCGATTTTACAGGCTCTATCTAGGCCTTGTGTCTAGTCAAGTCGTGGTTCTTATACCACTTTCTTAATATATGGTTTGGTACGCCCCTAGGGCTAATCGTATATTGTGCTAATTTACTGTGATATTTGAAGTGTAACATATGTGCTTTGACCTTTAGCCTCATAAAGAGACTAGTAGGGTGTGTTTAGAAATAAATACATATATTTTATATATATACCTGGTGTGGTCTCCTTTCATTTAGCCATTCACGAGATTATAGACTGGTAAAACAAACAGCTTTACACTCCTTCAAGACTTAGCCTGAAGGCTGCTCTCCATAGCTACCACTAGGATTGCTTTCAATAAAGGTTGTCTTTAAACTTATCATCAATAAAGGTTGTTTGGACTGGTGCAAGGTGCCCACTATAACTAGTGGACAGCATATACCAGGCCAACTTCTCACATTGGTGTGCAGCGGTTGGATTCAAGCTTGCCTTTGTTTTACCAGATAATCTCAAGTGAGCGACTAACTGAAAACCACTAAAGGTACCTGAGGTACATATAATTCAAGCTTAAAATTACAGTAAGTTCTACTGAACTTAGAGTTGTGTGTCAAGGGCTTAGCACACCCTTTCTACAACTCAAGAGAGTTTAGTAGGCCACACTAGAGTAGGTAGTGCATACACCACACCTCACTAGTGATGTCTTCAAGGCCAGGAGCCAGTGGGTCCCTGCCAGAAGCCAATGGGCTTCCACCATCCAAGTATGACAACCTCCAATTCTTGGAATTGAGAGCACTGTGTAGTACTAGGAAATTGAAGACAGGAAAAACTGCAAACACCAAACGCCTCATAGAGGTACTGCTGTTAGATGATCTCAGAAAGACCTCAGGGTCTGATGGGGTAGGCAGAGAAGGTGGGGCAGCAGATGAGGAAAGGCCAAGGGGTGAAGATACCCAGGACCTGACCTCTGAAGCTGACCAGGAAGATGACATTGATCTTAACCTGGGAGATCCAGCTCCCCCTGCAGATGAGGAGGATGGCCACATTGCCCCCCTTTTTATCCCACCAGGGAGAGTTGAGAGTGTGCCTAGAAGGTCAAGATCTCCTTCTCAGGAGTCTAACCATTCTGACACCTCAGTAGGGACCTCTGTTTCCTCTCATAGGAGGGAATCCTCTCATGAAAGGAAAGAGAGACTGCTCAAGTATGAAGAAGCTCAGCTTAGAATCAGAAGAGAGCAGTTGGCTTTAGATAGGGAGTCCCTAGAGCTTCAGAAAACAAGAAGAAAGTTGGGACTAGAGTCCCATGGTGGCAGCAACGTCCCTAGTGGTAGGGAAAGATCTCATGACCATAGAAACCTAAGCAAGATTGTCCCTCCCTACCAGAGTGGGGATGACATCCACAAATGGGTTACTGCACTGGAAAGGGCCTGTAAAGTTCAGAGGGTCCCCCAGGAGCAGTGGGCAGCAATCTTGTGGCTCTCCTTTGCAGACAAAGGTAGAGACAAGCTCCTCACTGTAAGAGAAGAGGATGCTGATGATTACCAAATCTTGAAAAGTGCACTGATTGAGGGTTTGGCCTAACCACTGAACAGTATAGGATAAAGTTCAGAGATACCCAAAAGGCACAAAATCAAGACTGGGTGGACTTTGTAGATTGTGCTACTAAGGCTCTGGAGGGCTGGTTACTTGGCAGTAAGGTGTGTGATTTCAAAGGATTGTACAACTTAATTATGAGGGAGCAGATCCTTAATAATTGTCAAAATCAGCTGTTGCATCAGTACCTGGTGGACTCTGATCTGACCTCTCCCCAAGAATTGGGAAAGAAGGCAGACAAATGGGTCAGAACCAGGGTGAGGCAGAAGGTTCAGAACCAAGGTGGTGACCCAAAGAAGCAAGATTCTAAGAACTCTGACAAGGGTGGGGAAAAGGGTAAAGACCAGAAGTCTTCTCAAAGTCCCCACAAATCTTCTTCTGGGGGAGAATCCCAATCTAACAAAAGTAAAGGCCAAAAGAAACCATGGTGTAGGATCTGTAAACAGAAAACACCCTGGACCAGTGATTGCACCAAGTCCAAAGACTCAAGTCCAGCCACCATTGCCCCATAGGCAACTGTTCCCCCTAGTGCAGCTACAATTGGTGGTACTCAGAATAAGGGTGTAGTAGGGTTAACCCTGGGTTCTGAGATGGGCTCTGGCCTAGTCAGAGTTCCAACTCAGGCTGTCCTGGTCTGTGATGGAGGCATGGACATGTCGTCCTTTGTGAGTCCCAGTAACTTGGGCAAATACAGACAGCAGCCTTTGATAAATGGAAAAGAGGCTTTGGCATTCAGGGACATAGGAGCAAGTGTCACAATGGTGACAAAAGATCTTGTGGCTCCTGGGCAGATTATACTTGGTGAGATGTACCAAGTGACCAATGCTAGCAATGTCAGGACAGACCATTCCTTGGCAGTTGTTAATTTCTCCTAGGGAGGGGTAACTGGCCTCAAGAAAGTTGTGGTAAGTGCAGACCTCCCTGTAGAATGCTTGCTTGGCAATGATCTAGAAACTTCAGCTTGGGCAGAAGTGGAGCTCAGGACACATGTAGAAATGCTAGGGATCCCTGCAAACGTATTTGCTGTGACCAGGTCACAGGCCAAAAAGTCTAACACTGAACAGGCCCTGGATTCTGGAAGAATGGACCAGGTGCCTCCCAAGAGGAGGAGCAGTAGGGTTAAGGTAGAGCCTTCCCCCCTGACTCAGAATACAGATCAGCCTCTGAGGGAGATGATCTTAGTCCTGAAGAAGGAAGTGTCCCAGAGGAGTTTGAACCTGATCAGGTTGAGTTCTTGGGGACAGGGGGCCCTTCCAGGGCAGATCTGAGCCAGGAGCTGCTGAGCTGCCCCTCTCTTGAAACCCTCAGAAAACAAGCTGCTGATGAGGCTGCTGGGAATGCTAGTGGCACCCATAAAATATATTGGGATGATGGACTCCTATATTCAGAGAGTAGAGACCCCAAGCCTGGTGCTTCCAGGAGGTTGGTAATACCTCTGAAATTTAGGGGCTTCCTATTGACACTAGCCCATTATATTCCACATGCACACTTTTTTATCCTCACGTAAATCACTTAACCCTAATCCTTTTTCCTCTTTTCTGGGTACTTACTGTTTATGTGCAATAATTGTATATATTCTTATAGTGTTGTTCAGTGTGATTAAATAACACTGCTCACTAAACATATAACCTGGTAATCTTGAATTTGCTTACGAATTTGTGTATATACTGTGTGTTGGTTAATTTTACATGTACTGGGACCACGTTTTCATTGTACCATGATATTCCTCTAGCAGGTCACCTGGGCCAAAACAAGACTTGGGACAGAATTGTTCCTCACTTTCATTGGCCCCACATGTCTGAAGACACCAAGGAGTTTTGTCGCTCCTGTGTCACCTGTCAAGCCAAGCCAGTGGGAAGGCAGGTGGAACCACAAAGGCCCCCCTGATACCACTACCTGTGGTGGGGGTTCCCTTTGAGAGGGTGGGGATTGATATAGTTGGTCCCATGGATCCTCAGACAGCCTCTGGGCACAGATTTATCCTGGTGGTGGTGGACCATGCCACTAGGTACCCAGAAGCAATTCCACTTAGGACCACCACAGCACCTGTGGTGGCAAGGGCCCTCTTGGGAGTATTCTCAAGGGTGGGTTTTCCTAAGGAGGTAGTATCAGACAGGGGTGCCAACTTCATGTCTAGTTACTTGACTGCAATGTGGAAGGAGTGTGGAGTGAATTATAAGTTCACCACACCTTATCACCCACAATGCAATGGTTTAGTTGAAAGGTTCAACAAAACCTTAATGGGCATGATCAAAGGTCTCCCAGAAAAGCTTAGGCGCAGATGGGACATCCTGTTGCCCTGCCTTTTATTTGCCTACAGGGAGGTGCCTCAAAAGGGGGTTGGTTACAGCCCTTTTGAACTTTTGTTTGGCCATCCTCTTAGGGGTTCTTTGTGTCTGGTGAAGGAGGGATGGGAGTTGCCTCTCAAACCCCTAAACAGGACATAGTGGACTATGTACTTGGTCTCCGCTCCAGGATGGCAGAGTATATGAAAAAGGCAACTAAAAACCTTGAGGCTAGCCAGGAATTACAAAAGGCCTGGCATGACCAAAAGGCTGTGCTGACTGTGTACCAGCCAGGTCAGAAGGTGTGGGTGTTGGAGCCTGTGGCCCCAGCAGCTCTCCAAGATAAGTGGAGTGGCCCCCATACAATTGTTGAACAGAAGGGAGAGGTTACCTACTTGGTAGACCTTGGAACTCCCAGGAGTCCCCATAGGGTACTTCATGTCAACAGACTGAAACCATATGTCGACAGGGCAGATATGGGCTTGCTCATGGCTACTGATGAGGGACAGGAGGAAGAGAGTGATCCACTCCCTGACCTGCTCTCTCAGAACCCTGATGATGGATCAGTAGATGGTGTAGCCTTGGCAGGCAGCCTCACTGTCCAGCAACAAACTGACAGCAGAAAAGTTCTCAGCCAGTTCAGGCATAAGTTCTCCCTGACACCTAGTCAGACTACCTGGTGCACTCATGAAGTGGACACTGGGGACAGTCTGCCTGTCAAGAATAAAATCTACAGGCAGCCTGATCATGTCAGGGATTGTATCAGGACAGAGGTCCAAAAGATGTTGGATTTGGGAATCATTGAACCCTCAGATAGCCCTTGGGCTAGTCCAGTAGTCTTTGTGCTTAAACCTCACACCAAAGATGGCAAGAGAGAAATGAGGTTTTGTGTGGACTACAGGGGTCTCAATGCAGTCACTAGGACTAATGCCCATCCCATCCCAAGGGCAGATGAGCTTATAGATACTTTGGCCTCAGCCAAGTTTCTGAGCACATTTGACTTGACAGCTGGCTACTGGCAGATCAGACTAGCTGATGATGCAAAGCCAAAGACAGCATTTTCTACCCCTAGTGGGCATTATCAATTTGTGGTGATGCCCTTTGGTTTGAAAAATGCACCTGTCACTTTCCAAAGGTTGGTGAATACAGTTCTTACAGGCCTGGAAGACTATAGTGCAGCATATCTAGATGATATTGCTGTCTTTAGCTCCACCTGGGAGGATCACCTGGTCCACCTAAGGAATGTTTTGGAGGCCCTGCAAAAAGCAGGCCTAACTATCAGGGCTACTAAGTGCCAGATAGGGCAGAGTCAGGTTGTGTACCTGGGCCACCTTGTGGGTGGAGGCCAGGTTCAACCATTGCAGAGCAAAATCCAGACCATAATGGACTGGGTTGCTCCCACTACCCAGACTCAGGTGAGAGCCTTCTTGGGCCTGACTGGGTTCTACAGAAGATTTGTAAAAGGTTATGGATCCATAGTGACCCCATTGAATTACCTTACCTCTAAGAGAATGCCCAAAAAGGTTCAGTGGACAGTTAGCTGTCAAAAGGCATTTGATGACCTGAAGCAGGCCATGTGCACTGCTCCCATTCTGCAGAGTCCTGATTACTCCAAAAGTTCATTGTACAAACAGATGCATCTGAGTTGGGGGTAGGGGCTGTACTGTCACAGTTGAATGATGAAGGTCAGGATCAGCCAGTAGCTTTTATTAGCAGAAGGCTGACCCCCAGAGAGAAACGTTGGTCAGCCATAGAGAGGGAGGCCTTTGCTGTGGTTTGGGCTCTGAAGAAGTTGAGGCCATACTTGTTTGGCACTCACTTCCTTGTTCAGACCGACCATAAGCCCCTCTTATGGCTAAAACAGATGAAGGGTGAAAACCCCAAACTTTTGAGGTGGTCCATTTCCCTACAGGGGATGGACTATACAGTGGAACATAGACCTGGGAGTAGCCATGCCAATGCAGATGGACTCTCCAGATATTTCCACTTAGAACATGAAGACTCAACTGGTGAAGGTTAGTTTAATGTCCCTGCGTTTGGGGGGGGGGGTTGTGTAGGAGAGTAGGATCTGCTTCTTATGGTTACCCCCACTTTTTGCTGATGTTTCACTGTTTTTCGACTTTAGTCTGGCTGGGGCCCTGCTATCCAGGACCCAAGCCTAGCTGCTTCCTCTCTAAATTGATTCCCAGTACCTTAGGTACACCACAGATTGGATTCTGGGGTGCCCTTATAAGTCCCTAGTATATGGTATACTATGTACCCAGGGCATAGGTACCCCAAAGGCCTACCAGGGGCCGAAGCATGTATTATGCCCCCCTGGGCAGCTTTCCAAAATGACACCACAGGACTGCTACAGCAGCCTAAGTGAGGTGGTGCATGCACCCCTTACTGAGATATAGGTTCACTATATCTCACCCTATCACTGCACATATAAACCTATCAGTCACCCCTATGGCAGGCCTTATCAATCCTGAAGGCAGGGTGCTTGGTTTTATGTGAGAGGGTGCCCCTGCATGAGCAGAGCCCCTCTGCAGCCTTCGGAATCTATTCTCCGGGGTTGTCTGTGATGCAGCCTGACCATATACTCTTAAGGGCATTATAACTAAACGGTAAATGCTAACTTTGGGATGGCTGCACGGAAACATGTCGTGTTTGGTGTCAAACACCTTGGAATCATACCCCCACACCAGTAACTGGTGTGGGAGTATGATCCCACCCTTCTAGAGGGAGAGACATGACAGCACCGGTATACCCGGTACCAGCTAACAGAGCCCTGGCATCACAAAATGGATGCTGCAGCCACAGACACGAGTCTGGCCTCCTGCTGCCGACCGAAACTCCGGCAGGGGAGGCCTGGACAATAGGTTTCCTGTCACAGGGAGGTGTTACCACCTCCCAGACAGGCTTTAGTGTACTGGGACTGGGTGGGTGCACTCTAAGAGTGCTTTGAAGTCCTGCACTGGGGGCACATTTGGTGTCCCTGTGCATAGCCCAGTTCAAACCGGCTGCAGGGGCTACCAGCCCCTGCTCTGGCGCGAAACTGGACAAAGGAAATGGGTGTAGCCACCCCTCTTTCCAAACCCTCCCATAGGGGGTCCCCTGAGTTAGTCCAACCCCTTCCTTGGGTATAAGATAGGAACCCCTGGCAACAGGACTTTAGATATCCCTGGACGAAACTCTGAAACTGAATCCTGGACCTTCGACGATCTGTTCAACGCCAGATGACTGAAGAATCTCCCTTGGAGTAAAGGAGTTACTCCCCTGCTTGGCAGGCACCAAAGACGCATCTGTCCGGTCTGCATATCCAAAGCTCCCGCCGGACGCCGACGACTCTGCAACCCAGGAGGTGGGTTTCCAGACTTCCCAGAGGCTGACCCGTGTCCCCAGCAAAGCTGAGACCCGTAGCCCTCGTGGGTACCGTGGAACCGGAACCCCTGGACACCGTGCACATTTGCAAGTGCATAAGCTTCTGGTTTTTCCTAGAGGCTGTGCTTTGGGTTACTTGTAGCCCCGACCCCGAGCAGTGAACCCACCGAAGATTGCTGGCCGGGTCACTCCCAGTGACCCGTGGGCCGCCATTTTGTGATTCCGCTCGAGGTCCCTTCGCGATCCCTTGTCCGTCGACTTGTGGGTCCCTCAGAAGGACAACTCTACTTTCAACGGGCCTCCCTGGTTGCTCCAGGCCTGCCCTGACTCTCCCTCGCTTGGGGAGTCCCTCGGACCTCGCTGGTCCGCACCGAAGCCTTTGTTCTCTTCCTGCGTGGGTTGCTGTTGCCAAGGCTTGTTGTGTCCAATCCGGACACCGACACCGCAGCAAGCGACATCCTTCGTGGGACAGCTCGAATCCAGCTCCTGGTCGTCGTCGACGCCTCCTGGTCCTCGTGGCTGCAGAGACAATCTTCACCTCTTCGAACTTGAAGCACCCGACATCGGTGGGCATTCGACTATCGTGCCCCTGGTCACTGGCTAGTGACCCAGACTCTGTCCCCTCTGCTTTCAGGTTCTTCCCATCTTTGATCCAGGCTTGGATCTCTTCGGACACTTCGCATCTTCCCGGCAGCAGCACTTTCCAGCAAGCGGCCATTGAAAACGACGGCGCGACCCGACACCATTTGACACCTATGCACCTGGCTTCCCTGGGTGAGGTAACACGAGTACTCCGGTGCTCCCGTGGGTGTTGGAACTAGAACCCCCCAAGTCCAAAAGGGTTTGTTCCTAGTCCACTCCGAAGTGTCCCTAAACTTTAAAACTCTAACCGCGACTTTCCCCATAGACGCTAACGGAGCTCGCGGCTGTGTTCAAACACTACACACGTCCCCCGTGGGTCCCCTGTGTCACTACCTTGAGTGGTTCCTTGGGGTCCCAGCGATTCTACAGGCTCTAGGCCTTGTGTCTAGTCAAGTCGTGGTTCTTATACCACTTTCTTAATATATGGTTTGGTACGCCCCTAGGGCTAATCGTATATTGTGCTAATTTACTGTGATATTTGAAGTGTAACATATGTGCTTTGACCTCTAGCCTCATAAAGAGACTAGTAGGGTGTGTTTAGAAATAAATACATATATTTTATATATATACCTGGTGTGGTCTCCTTTCATTTAGCCATTCACGAGATTATAGACTGGTAAAACAAACAGCTTTACACTCCTTCAAGACTTAGCCTGAAGGCTGCTCTCCATAGCTACCACTAGGATAGCTTTCAATAAAGGTTGTCTTTAAACCTATCATCAATAAAGGTCGTTTGGACTGGTGCAAGGTGCCCACAATAACTAGTGGACAGCATATACCAGGCCAACTTCGCACAGCATGCTTGAATTAATAAGAAATAAAACACAGCACGATTAAAACCCGCTTTAACTTGCTAAAATGCTTTGCCCATGCGCGAACCTGGATGACGCATAGAATAACGTGACTAACTCGCTTTGAGAGGGAAAAACTCTCACGCATGCGCAAGAAGAATTGAAATGCAGTCTTGAGGTACCGCATGCTTGGCATATGCTTGCTTGGCATATGCTTGCTTGATTTGAAAAGAAGCTGCTGCAATTAACGCTTTTGCCCAAGAGTAATAATAATCACATAGGATAGAGTAGAAGTGGGTGGTGAACAGTGAGAATTACATGTTCAAGAAAATATCTGTTTTTGATTCATTTATCAATAGAGAATATTTGGGTCTTGACTAGAAAGGAAGATGGCGAAAACCGCGCATGGGCAGTGACTACATGTGATAACCAATGACACATAGGGAATTGAATGCTTGCCAATGTCCAAGGACGAAAAGGATGGGAAAAGAAGAAGATGTAACAGCAAACTGTGAAGCCTGTATTAAGTGAATTATGGTATTTGCAACAAATTATGCATGTTTCAAATAAAATTATGAATGAGTAGAAGGGGCAGGACTAACAAACAATAGGTTTGACGAATAAAATGAATACGTCAGTTTGGGTTGATGAAGACACCCCTAACCCCGTCCAATCATATTCCGTAGTTTAGTGGAGTCGCAACACTTGAGGGTGGGACATGAAGAAATAAAGAATATAATTTGAGAGCAGAGAGAGTGAGTGCTTAGTGCTGCTGCTGAGATAGACGATGACGATGAGATGATGCAGACAACGCTGCTGGGAGCTGAGCAAGAGAGAGAAAAAGAGAGAAGACGAGTGTAGACTCAGAAGACCAAGACTATTGCCTGATTAGAATTGAAGATTGCGGAAGAATATCGAGGAGGGAGAGAGTGAAAGAGAGGGAATTGCCCTGGTGCGTCGGGTTGTAGAGAAGTCTAGTAAGTATCAAATCTGTCCTGATCTTATCCTTTAATCTTTGTCTCCTGATCCTAAGTCAGGGGACCCCCACCAGCCCTTTGGCCAGAGAGTTGGTTTTCCTGTTACCTTCATTAGGTAAATGTCGTTTCTATCTAGTATTTGCATATTTCGTTGTAAATGTATTTGATGTACCTTATGTCTCTTCATCTATCCACTCTTATGCATGAATGTTAGTTGAAAGCTTGTGTAATTGAATGTAATTTGTTTTATGATTGTTTTCTCTCTCCTGTTTGAAAAATGGAGTTTGCACTGTGTATTTGTAATAAATGAGCGTTCAAACTAATGACTGAAATTTTAGATAAACTCATCATAATTATTATATTCAGAGTCTGTGGTTATTTCTTTACGAGGTTAGTTAAGAAGTTGTTAATATCACCATCAACTAACTCAATTAATGGTCCATCGACCAGAGGAAGAGTGTTGATTCGTGAAGATTAGTTAGTCATGATATTGTAACTGATTTATTGTTACAGGGAAATAACTAATCAGGATTGTGGAATTATTTGAATTTCAAAAACCCTTCCAGCGGGAAACTGGACAAGGAAAATATATATATAAAAAGATATATGGATAAAGGTATTTGGGCCCATTTGAAAAAGTTTAGTTTGGTGTGTAAGGTATCCAACCTTGGCCACTTCGCGCTGGATCAGTTTTTCTGGTAGCAGAGTTATGGTTATTATTGATTAGTTTGGTGATTATTAATTATTGACTATATGTCTTAACATGAAAAGTTAGTGCCTTGTTTTATGTTGTCTGGAAGTACAGGTACGGAGATACCTGGGAATCCCGGGAATGGAAATTAGAAGAGTGTGGTAAGGAAATCACACTGCAAAAGGTTACTCGTCTGTTGTCATAATACCTAAAAGCTAAGGAGGGCTGTAGGTGTTATATTAGGGACTATATCGTATAAGAGTCGAGAGTGAGTGATAGCGAAGGGTCCACCTGTGAAACTTTGGCCTTACCCATAGGATTAGTATCCCTAGAGGAGTAATAGGTCCTCCCCGAGCTTAAGTGAAGGGTAAACAGTGGTTTTTACTCGCAGTGTAAGGAAGTATTTTCTCCTTGAAGCAAGTGAATAAACTATCTTTGAATTAGCGGAACATACAGAGTAGCGCTGTTTTTATGTTGTTACTAATAGAAAATGTATTAAGAAAAGATTAGAAAATATTGTCGCATTACCTTGTGAAGGGAGGGTCAGTAGCTGGAGTCAAACTGACGTCACAGAGAGCCGCGCTGGTATTGGTTGAGACAGCGGGCGTGTAACAAGTGCAGATTGTAAAGGGAGGGTCAGTAGTAGGAGTCATACTGACGTCACAATGAGCCGCGCTGGTATTGGTCGAAACAAGTGGGTGTGTGGAAAACTCTGATTGGTTGGTAGACAAGAGCCGCACTGATATTGGTTGCGAAAGAAAATACATAGTGAGCCCTGATTGGACTGTTGGTGTGAGTCGCGCTGGTATAGGACGAGTGCTGAGAAACAGGATACATAAGGATACGGAAGAGTTTCTAGTTTAGCTTGTTGGAATAACTAGTTACAGAATGAAGTGGATTAACAAAATCAAGAATTTCTTTAAAAAGGATAAGCGTGTAGTAACCAGAGAAGGGATTCTTATGCCACCCCCTAATACCCCTGCTTACTTTATGATGTTGGAACGAGGATATCATACTTGTGTTTGGTTAGAAAATTGGATTGAATATACGAAAGGTGATGGTGTTTTAGCTTTCCCTGAAAATGGTACATTTAATGTAAGGGTTCTTCAGAATTTGAGAAATCGGATTAATACATTGGAACCTAGCCCTAGGTTGACGCAGTATGAAGCTTTGGAGGAATGGGAAGTTGAGGCATTTGAGCGAGAAAAATACAGAGGAGATAGAAGAATAAATAGGGGATTTTTCCCAAGATACCCGTTTGATACTCGAGGAGATGAGATGAAAAGATGGAGAAGAGCTGTAGTAACAGAAGGGTTGTATCCAGTATTGATGGCAGAGGATCAAACAGGGAGTAAATGCAAAGAAAAAAATGAAGCATATAGCTATGGCAGGAACAGAATGTGATGAAACTGATGATGAACTATTAGAAGACATTTTAGTTAAAAGACCTCCACCTTATCAAGAAAGTGCCGGAGAGACAACTCCAAGTGCACCAATGATGAGAACTCCCTTAGTTCCGCAGGTTTTATATGATCCAATCACTACCCGAGTGCTACAGGAGAAGGAAAGGGATGCATTGAATAAAACAAAAGAGATAATTCAGAAAATAAATCGGTTAGGTTTAAATGCTGAAGCCTTGACAGTGCCAGTAACAATAGGTCCGGTTATTCCATTATATGGGGATAAACAGTGACAATCCCACAAAATAATAGCAGAAAAGAGGTAGTAATGTCAGAAGATCAAACCAGTGAGACTGATTCAAATATATCGTTGCTAGATCTCCCTAATATTGAAACAGTGACTGAAACTCCGAAAAGAGGTTCACCAGTAAATAAAAGAAGAAAGGAACTGATTGTCACTCCCATAGCAGGAAATTCTAAAGGATTTTCGCCAGAAGAACTAGAGGAAGGGGCAAAAGGATTTGACAAAAAGAAACCTCAAACGCCAAATATAGATGTAGCCAAGTTGAAAGTGGATTTGGAAGAAATGATCATTGGTACAATAAGCCCAGAGAGATTAGGTACATACAGAGATGAAGAATTGCTGTTTTTATGTAAAAGTATAACTTGGAGAGCAAAGAATCTGCATGAGAAAATAGTTTAAGTTGCTTCGGACTTTGGAAGAGATATAGAAGAATCTAAATTATTGCAGAAACCATATAGGGCAGAATTTACGGACAAAGATTTAGAAAGTTTGAATGTGTCAGGAAGGAGATTACAGATCAAAGAATTGATGAATATTTTGAAGAAATGGGGAGATGCAGACAGATGGAGAGGTAGATGGACAAAGAAAAGGGATGAAGCAGCTATAAAGGAAGCACCTGCATACCCACTAAGAGAAACAGAACAGGTTGAAAGAGTGTGTCCCATGAGAGAAGTTCCTGGAGGTGGATACGTTCATGTTCCATGGTCTAGACAGGACATTTTGTCTTTTACAAATGATTTTCCCAGATTAAGGGAGAAACCAGTTGAGTGGTACAAGCAGGTAGAGAGGTTTGTGAAAGTTTCAAAGGTACTATTGAAGGATTTGGATGGTCTGTTTGATATAGTGGTGCCAGCTGATTTATGGACAGAATGTAAGATTACGGTTGATTGGCCAACTGAAGAATATCCAAGAGATGCAAAGACAGGTGCACCTTCAGAAGAGGTGATGAAAAAGATTCAGCAAGTGATTACATTCTTGAAAGGGAAAATTCCTCCAAAGGAAACAGATTGGGTTAAAATAGATAGAACAACTCAGGAACCAAAAGAGTCAGTACATGCGTATTATGAGAGGTTATTACAGGCATTTAAGCAGTACAGTGGGTTTGAAAATATTGGTGATAAGGATATGTGACATTTTGTGTACAGGTTTGTGTATGGACTGAGATCGGAAATTAGTCAGATCATTCAGCAGCATATGCTTTGCTGGCAAAGCAAACCGATCGACGATATTTTGAAGTACGCGAAATATTGCAGTGACGATATTGACGCAAAGCATAAGAAACTGAAAGAAGATGATGTGGGCACAAGTGAAGTTAGCGGAACATCAAGAGGCAAGTACTGGTTCTCAAAATGAAAATCAGTTGAATAACCAAAATCAGAATAGTCAAGGATTGAATGGGAATAAAGGAAAAGGGCGAATGAGTAGAGAAGAAGCAAAGAAGAAGTTTCCTTGTCATGCGTGCGGAAAGCATGGGCATTGGAAGAATGAGTGTAGAAATGTTCAACAGAATAATGGGGTAAATCAAAATTTAAATCCACAGATGCAGAATGAGGTGGTTGTGAACCAGCAGCAACAGCAGCAGGTAGTTACTCCACAGTTACAGGTGCCACAAGCTCCTATGCCCAACTGTATGAACGCTCAAGTACAGAGATACAGTGTGAACACCGGATTTCGTGGAGAGAGTGGTAAGGATACACAAGCGGTTCAACAATATTGGATGCACAGTAACAAGTGTGATTCAGATAGTTCCCAATGACGGTGCCTGAGGGGGGAGGAAGAATGCGTGCTTGGCGCATCTTTAGCAGTAGATCAGTCTGGTCCATTTGTTGATGGAAAAGTGGAAGGTAATGACATCACTTTCCTAGTGGATACTGGTGCTACCCGTTCTACTGTGAGAGCAGCAGAAATTCCAAACCTACCCCTCTCGGGAGAAACTATCCAAGTTGTAGGAGTCTCAAATAAGCAAATAAAAACCCCACTTACTAGACCAATAGAAGTAAATATTGGAAATTTCAAAGACATGCATCGGTTTGTGGTGTGTAATTCAAGTCCAGTTAACTTGTTAGGGAGAGATTTGTAGTGTAAGATGAATTGTACTATCTATTGTACACCTGATGGTATTGCTTTTCAAACCCCTGATGAAGATATTGCTTTCAAGATGATGCTTGCAAAACAAGGAACAGAAGTGGATGAGATGTTTTCACTTCTAACTGAAAATAGTCTACCTGATGAGTTGAGAGACACAGTGAGATCAGATGTATGGGATTTTTCAGGAAAAGAAATTGGTCTAATGTCAAACGTAGACCCAATTAAAATAATGGTGAAGGAAGGTGCACTTTATCCAAACACCCGACAATACAAAATGAGTCCTGAAGTAAAAGCAGGAGTTGCTCCAGTACTCGACCAAATGGTTGAACAAGGCATTTTGACAGAAATAATGGGCAGTCCTTGCAACTCACCAATTATGGGGCTTAAAAAGCCTAATGGCAAATATAGAATAGTGCAAGATTTAAGAAAAATCAACAAAATAGTAATACCTTGTTGTCCAGTAGTACCAAATCCAGCAGTAATTCTTTATCAGATACCTTGGGATGCACATTGGTATACAGTGATTGATTTATGCCAAACTTTCTTTTCAATTCCTTTGCATGAAGATAGCCAATATCTCTTTGCGTTCAGGTTCGAGGACCGTGTTTTGGCATGGTGCCGAGTTCCTCAAGGGTATACAGAGAGTCCCTCGATTTTTAATCAAATTTTGAAAAAGTACTTGGAAACGTTGGTTATGCCAGGAAACTCAGTTTTGGTCCAGTATATTGATGACCTATTGGTCGCGTCAAAAACAAGAGAGGCTTGTGTCACAGACACAATTGCTTTACTGAACCATTTGGCAGAAGGTGGACATAAAGTGTCACCAGAAAAATTGCAGTTTTGTCAACAAGAAGTCAAATATTTGGGACATAAGATAGAAAGGGGAGTCAGAAAGGTGACACCAGAGAGAATAAAAGTGATTCGACAGATGAACCTACCTAGAACTAAGAAGGAAGTACGAATGTTTTTGGGAGTAGTTGGATACTGTCATCAGTGGATCAGTGGGTTTTCACTGCTTGCAAAACCTCTAATAAAATTGACACGGAAAGATGTGATGGATCCGATTGAATGGGATGATGAAAGTGAGGACGCATTCATAAAATTGAAGGATTGTTTATGTCAAGCACCAGCATTAGGAATGCCTGACTATACGAAAGAATTTGCTTTATTCTGTTGTGAGAGAGAAGGTTGTGCACTTTCAGTATTAACCCAAAGACATGGATTAATGCGACGTCCAGTGGCATATTTTTCAGACACTCTGGATTCTGTGGCCGCTGCATTGCCTGGCTGCCTAAAAGCAGTAGCTGCTACATGTATGAGTCTGGAACAGAGTGAATCTATTGTAATGGGACATCCTCTAAAGGTGTATGTGCCACATTCTGTTGAGATCCTTTTAACAAGGACTCGAACACAACACCTGACCCCTAGTCGGCTGACTAAGTATGAAAGAGTGATTCTAGGAGCTGAAAATGTAAGTGTGATAAGATGCAGCACAGTAAATCCAGCAACCCTGTTGCCGGACCCATTCTGTGAAGAGGTAAAGGAAGAAGTTGATCATGATTGTTTGGATCTAACAGAAATGTGTACAAAGCCTAGGCCAGATATTTTAGATGTCCCGTTGAGAGAATCAGATCATGTATTGTTCGTGGATGGGTCATGTTTACGAAACAAGATGGAGAATTAAGTGCTGCCTATGCTGTCTGTACAATAACAGCTATTCAAGAAGCATCATGTCTAAACGGAGTCAAGTCTGCACAAATAGCCGAATTGGTAGTCTTAACAAAAGCTTGCAAATTTGGGAAAAAATTGAGAACCATATTCACAGATAGTCAATATGGTTTTGGGGTTGTGCATGACCTTGGCCAGATATGGATGCAAAGGGGATTTCCGACTTCTTCAGGTTCTCCTATCAGAAACAGTAAATATGTCAAAGAATTATTGGAAGCATTGCAGTTGCCAAAAGAAATTGCAGTGGTCAAGTGTGCCGCACATAAGTCAGGAAATGATTATGTGACACAAGGCAACAGATATACTGATCAGGTTGCACAATTATGTGCTCGAAATACAATGTCTTTGAACAGAGGGTTGGAAAAGGAAACTACCAATTGCCAACTAATGCTTTTTTCTGCTTTTGAAACATGGGACGAAGTTAGACAGCTACAGGATGAGGCAGATGTAAAGGTAAAGGAATTCTGGATTAACACAGGTTGCACGAGAAGAATCGATGATGAGGTATGGGTGTGTACAGATGGAAGACCGATAATGCCAGACAGTATGTTATCACAAATGGCAAGAGTATATCATGGAGCTACACACATTGGGAGGGATGCCATGATTAGACACTTTAGGCAGACATGGTACAATCCCAAGTTTAGGCTGATTGCAGAGAGTCTCTGCCAGCGTTGCTTGACATGTCAACAGCAGAACCCTGGTAGAAGAACATTTGTCAGTTGGGGAAAAATAGGAAAGGCAGAAGGACCATTTACAAGACTGCAGCTCGATTTTATAGAATCGCCACGGTGCAACGGTTTGAAGTATGTCCTTCTCATTGTGTGTCTGTTTTCTCGTTGGGTGGAAGCCTATCCAACAAGAAAGAGTGACAGTCTCACGGTCGCTAAGCTGCTCTTAAGAGAACTTATCCCTAGATTTGGATTTCCAATCACTTTGGAATCAGATAGAGGACCTCATTTTAACAATGAGATAATTCAATTAATCTGTGCAGCTTTCAAAATTGAGCAGATACTGCATTGTGCCTATCGACCAGAAGCATCAGGAGTGGTTGAGCAACTGAATGGTACAATAAAATCCAGGTTAGGGAAGGTGTGTGCATCCACTTCACTGAACTGGCCTGATGCTTTGCCCCTTGTCTTGATGAGCCTTAGAAGCATACCTGACAGAAGAACAGGATTGAGCCCTCATGAAATTCTTATGGGAAGAGCAATGAGACAAGCATTTGTACCTGGAAACAAACTGATGACTGTAACTGATGATCTCGTGTTGGACTATTGTAAAGGATTGGCTGATCTGGTACGTTCTGTGTCTCACCAGGTTGGAGAAGACGCAACCACAGCACAACCGAATCAAGGTCATGATTTGTGTCCAGGTGAAGTAGGGTCCCGTTCTACCATATAACAGAAACCCTATGTACCATCCTGCTCTGCCCAACAACCATGACACTCCCATATAGGCCCCACCAGTCAGACCCTAACAAATGTACTAAGTTACCATTTTACTTCAACCATCTAGTAGATGCCACAATGGTCCACACCTCCTTAGATACATACACGTAGGCCCAAGCCCACTGCCTCTTGTTATCATTTTTAATAAATCAAATCTCATAGGCCTCGCTGATCTGACAACAGGGACTTGTGCCATCAACGGCACTGCGAGGCACCAGCCCCCCGGTAATTTTCCACAGTTACAAGAATAAGTTAGCCCACACGTACGCGAAACCCTGCTGGTACATCTTGTTCTTTCACAAGCAATATTTGTAATATTTTTAGTTATGAAACTTTCTAAGCTTGCTCAAGCGAAACCAAAGACGGCTGCATGGCATAGGAACAATGTATAAAATATAAATTTCCGAGCATCTTACGTTAAAAGTTATTCTTTTTTATGTTTGCGGTCAAGAGCACTGACCACCTGCTAAGAACATCAGTTTCACCATGATACCACTTCTGTGTTCTCAAAAACTTTCCAAAGTTACTGTAAGCGTGCGGTCAAGGGCCCACGTCAAATGTGGGTGGGAGTTCTGCATTAAGCCATATAAAAGATTTGCACCCCTGTCCACGCCCTGAACTCTTTTCCAGTGCCTTGCACGGTGTGGGTTCCCGGTCGACCGTTCTTCCTATCTTGGGCCTAGAACGTCTACTCTCAGGTGGTAGTGCTCTTCTCTGAATGCAAGCCTTTTGCCTTTGTCAGCCTCTCTAATTTAGCTCATCCGCACCCAATTCATTGCATTTATCGTACTTTTAATTGTGTAGCCTGGGGGGGGGGGGGGGTTTGCTCTCTCATTTAAGATTTGCCTCCTAGGCGCTTGTCTATTCATGATCCCTCATTTAAGACTTGCCCTTTAAGCTGCTGCGCATTAATTGATATATACATGGATATTTGTGCTTCACTTAAAATATGATTTATAAGATTGTCGATGCTTTTATTTCATCCTGCTCATGTGTTGATGAGTAGCATTTGAACGACTAATTTCTAGATGAACAGTTCTCTGTGTTGCTGAATTGCTTAATAAAGTGCCACTGTATTTCACACTGTTGTTCCTTATTCTCAGTGAACGGGCAGAGTGCAGGTCTTGCTCTCGTGAACTGGTAAGCCGAGTGTGACCACCGCAGTCACTTCATTTACCCTCGAACAGCTGGCGAACCACGAAGGTCTCGTGCGGACGGCTCCTCCACAGCGCGGACTTGGGACACACCTGCGGCTGCCCCCGGCCTCTCCTCTCCTCACAGCCACCCGGGTAAGTCAGGGACAGTTTTATTTTTTTCCTTGAATTTACTACGGTGTTTGGCGTGTTTGGAGGGGTAGGTCTGGCTGCTTCAGCCCTCCGGGGTCTCCCTTGTGTCTGCTCCTTCGTCCCCCTGTGGTCTGCTGTCTTGCCACGACAACCTCTGTGGCTGGTCACACCTCGACGGGGTTTTTCACACCTTTTCGCTCTGTTCTCATCGGCCCCATCTTGGTTTCCTTGTGCTTGTTTTTTATTTGCGTCTTTCAGTATTGTTTCTTAGTGCTTTCTTTTTTCGCTACATGACAGTATGGTTAGCGCTACAGGTTTGAGTACTTGGTTTGAGTCCTAATATTGTATACAGGTTTGAGTCCTAAGATACTCTGCTGGGGTGTCTTAAATTCTATACAGGTTTGAGTCCTAGGTTTGAGTCCTGAATTCTCTACAGGTTTGAGTCCTTGATACTGTACACAAGTATCTAAATTGTATTCAGGTTTGAGTCCTAATTCATTGTGGTCTACAGGTTGTGCTCTACAGGTTCGAGTCCTAAGTTCTTGTGTTCCGTAGTTGTTACATATATTCCCCCACGCACTTTCTGTGTTCATCGGCTCTTTCTCTGCTCCTTCCCATCTCTTCTGGGTTCCTTCTCACGTTTATCACGTTCTCTTTTAAATGCGCATTTCCTTTGCCCAATTTCTTCCCGGTGCTACCCCTCATTCCTTCTCATCCTTCTCTGCTGTGTCCCTCTCTTCCTCCCAGGATTCCGTTCTCCATGGATTGGGTGTCTTCTTATTTTTATCTATAAAATTCCTCTCTCTCTGTACCAATCGTATTTTTCGGTAACATTTATTTCTTTCTATCTGCTTTCAATTCTTTTTTAACTGCGCACTTCCAAAAAGAGGAAGTGCACCTCTCACAGGCCCTCCGCGACTCGCAGCTTCCACCCGCCTTTCTCTGCTGTGGCTTCCTGCTGCTGTCTTCAGCGGCTGCTCTCTCCCTCTCCCCACCTCTCCATCACTCGGTCCACCTTTATTATTGTGAAAGATTTATTTTGTACATGCATATGTTGTATGTAATCCTTGTTTATTTATTGTCCATTGTTTCTGTTTTTCGTGCTTCTGTTCCTTTTTAAGCCTCTGTCTGCCCTGCTGCTCCCACGACAGTTGCCTCCCAGCCCCGCCTCTCCTGGTGCTGCCTTGCCATCTCCACACTCCATAGCCGAGTGTCAAGGCTGCTAGTTATTCCTTGATGTCTGGGTTGCCCCCACTGTCTCCTCACTAGTTTCGGCAACCCCGCCAGGTACCTGTTCACTTATTGCCATTTAACATTGCACCTACATTGCGCCTCTTTTCCTGTCTCTCACACTTTTGCCTACCATTTGTCCAGCCAATTGGTAGCCAAAGAGGGGGTGGAGACGTCTCTCCTTCCCTCTTGCCAGCTCCCTTACCCCCTCCCTCTCCGGTATGTCCCTTAATCCCCCGTACATCCTTAACCTTCTTATTCATTCAGTGCATGGTACAGCCACCGCAGTCTACCACGCCACCCTTGATCGTTTTATTCCCCTCACTCGCCATCAGAGTGACATCCTTGCTGTTGCTTGGGATATCTTAGGGGTCAGCTTCACGGCTATCACTGAAATCCGCCTCTCCCTACTATCTCTCACAGACTTACCTCCCTCCGCCACCACTCCCTCCCATTCTCCGCCACTTCCAGACACCACTCTCCCTGATCTGCTTTGGCCTGATCAATTATCTAATTCCTCCACCGCCTCCACATCCTCCTTCGCGACCTTCGCCTATTCTGCTGCCTCCCCCATTGTGATCCTCACGGACGACGAGTCTACTACAGACTCCACACACTCCGCGCCACCCTCTGAAGCAGCCCCTGCCTCTCCCACAGTATCGGCATCCGCCTCTAGTAGTGACCTCCACAGCCTACCCTCTCCTGGTAACGTGTCCCCACTCCTCAGGGCACTCCTGCAGGACTATTCACTGGGCCTGCAGGACCTTTCACTGGACGTTCCGCCCGCGCCTGCCCTTGCCTGCCTACCTCCGCATTTCCGGTCACTTTAGGGAATGTGCGAGCACTCCCTTGACGACACCGCACCTCACATTGCTGTGTATTTAGTTAACAGTCACGTCGTAGGTCTCTCAACCGGTCACCCATCTTCCTTTGTCCACGTTACACCCTTAACAAGTACTGTCCTCCTCACCATATTTCAAGTCTTAGGGATTGACTACACTCACGTACAACAGATAACGCTCTCAATAGCACCAGCTTTCCCACACCACATTGGCCCCAAAACCAAAGCACTTAAACCCTGCAAGCACTAACTTTTCCGGGTACACTCCCGCCCCCCACCTACTGCTAATCTACTGGGCCCCATGAACAGAATTTTGGGCACTTCTGTGCACAAGACACCGGATTGCATTTACGTGCGTATCCGCTTAGTATCCCCAGGCTTGGAGATACCTACCACATTAACAACATTCTATCCACGCAACCCACTACAAAGCAAGGTCATTGCTGCCCTCTCTCGTAACCAGCTCCAATTCCCTGACTTCTCCCCTGGCGGAGTATATACTGGACCACAGGAACTGGACTTAAGAGAGATAATATACCATATCGTTATTGATGCAATAGGAGAGGAACTAGTAAGAGACGTGCATCCCAATACTTCTAATACTTAACAACATCCCTTTCTAATTAGCGACACTCACCCTGAAAGTGAGGCGCTTTAAAATAGTCCTCCATGAGTAGCATACTGAGCTCTACAGTGTATAAAACGTCCACTAACTTTCACATATTTTTCATCATACGTCCCCCAGGTTCGGTACTCACCGCCTTATTATCAAGCACTTGGCCAAGGCACCCACTCCAGAGTAAAATTGCTGAGGCCTGCTTTGACGGCCAGCTTCGCTTCCCCCTTTACACTCCTGCCCAAGAGCGCGACTTACAGGACGGTGTATACCGCATTGTCCTTCAGGCTGTAGCACAAGAACTCATCAGAGATCTTGACCTTAGCACCTGAACGCGCAAGTACAAGTACCACGTACCTCTCCATACCAACACCCTCTCCAATTCAGGCCTAGCTCATACCGCCCTATTCCAAACACACCAACATGGCCACTCCATTGCAACATGTTTTGAAAAACTTTGGAGGACAGGAACAGCGCATACTTAAACATTGTAGGGAGCTCCATAAATTCACAAAAAACATGAGCCACCCGTGGCCCTCAGAAGGTAGTTTTGATACAGCCATACTAGATCATGCTACCACCTTCTTAGACACCAAGTACTCCGGCCTTAAGCTACAGAAGAGAAAGGCTACCCTAGACCTCTGGCGCATTTTCAAAGACAAGACTCAAACACACTCTGACATGATCCACACAGCTACACCCACTGCTCCTCCGCCTCCCCCGCCATACCATTTCAGCTGTATGTATACTGAAATCACTCACAAGGAACAACCAGACTTACCAGATACCACCAACGACTGTCCGGCTGCCGGTTCTCAACCACTACCACACGATGCACCTCCCTCACAACACCCCTGTCCAGACACAGCCATTACACAAACGGACGAACTCCAGACTCCACACATACTCCCCAGTCACCTATACCCGCACATGAACGAACTTCAGACCACACACATGCCCCTCTCCCACGGCACAATAATGGAGACAGCAGTATCAGGACTTCCAGGCCATATAGACGCCCAACTCTCACTGAAATTTACACCAACTTTAAATACTGCACAACAACATCAAGATGAAGGGAGACTCTGACTCTGCCTCTTGCGCACCTTCTCGCTGCCCAGCCACTGCCACCAACCCCTTCCTTGACACCGTTGTGACACCATTCCCAAAGTTGTGCCCCCCATCCCAAACTCGGCTGCCCTGTACTCCCACTGCGCCTTTGTATGAGGGACAAGGGTCTGGCCTTATGACAACTCAACAACAAATTTTTGATTTCCACAACTCACCATTGCTGTGCACGAATGAGAGACAGCTTGCCCCCCTAACATGCGACCCCGCCTCATACGACCACTGGAGAACAAATGTAGACTTAAGCAAGAGCCTAGAAAGTATCTCCCCAGACCACCCTGAAACGGACCTATTACACATGCATCAGTCACCCTGCCCTACAAACCAGATAGACAGAATGAGACGCATGTCACTGAAACTAGAAGAGATTAAGAACACATTCTCGGACCTGCTCAGTAAGGCTGACACTCCAGCACCACCACCACCGCCCACACTGCACCAGCTCATGCAGGAGCACTCACAGACAGGTGCCCATAGGAATGGGGAGGGGGTTGGACAATCACCCGATAGTGAGCACCCCCACCAGTATAAAGTTGCCACATCAGGGATAACACAGACAGCCGCCAACACACACCAGGCCGACCAACAACAACAAGCACTCGGGTTGCAAAGGGCACCAGCCGTACCAGAAGGCTACAATACTTTATTTACTGAGCTCCAACAGGCAGGAGGCCCAGCTGTCAGGAAAAAGGTCAGGCTCACAGAAGCGCAGAAACTCAAAGTCTTGGGGTCACACGGGTACCCAGACGACATATTATATGACGTCTCTGGCTCTGCTTCCTTGCGTACCACTAGAATGAAAAATTATTACAACATGTCTCTCAGCAGACCATGCGCACGACAAACTGGCGACGGTCTCACACCCAATGAGATAGTCACACTAGGGGAAGGCTCAGACTATGCGGTTAACCCCTTTTCAGACGATTTGGCAGGCTGGTCAGAACCCCTAGCGCCACAAATGCTCCCTTGGCCAAGAGAAGGCTCTTTCGAGCCACAGTACATGGCAACAGCAGTTGAATGTATTCTGAAAGGATTAGGAGATGAAGATTGGGACTATGAGTACATGCGGGAGAGTCTAAAAGTCTGGCAGAAATACGCCCGCCAGCATGACTCTACAGGGCCTACAGCGCCACGCACAGGAGTGATGCGCCAGATGCCTCTGCTGTACAAAAATGCCAATGATCCCCCCATCTATATCCCGTGGTCTCAACTAGACAAAGAAAATCTTAAAAAACATCTCCCACCCCTCACGGAGGGTGCTGGAAAGTGGATTGCGGCTTTTGAAAAACACACCGCAGGTAACAACATAGCTATAGGAGATGTGAAAAGCCTGCTAATCTCCCTTATCGGAGAAGACGCAGAAGACCTCTTCACACGCGTTCATGCCAACCTCACAAAAACCAACACCAAACATGATGGTGTCTCCTTTAACGAGATAAGAACGCCAGTATGGTCTGAGTTGCGCAGAAAATTTCCGGACGTTCCAGATGTAGGGGCTCTATTATCACAGACCATGCAACCAAATGAAGACCCTGCCAACTACCTTTCTAGAATGAAAGAAAAATGGCATCAGGAGTTAGGGGAACGATGGAACGCTACAGGAGGGTACGGGAGACTGTTTTACCACACAATAAAAAAGGGTCTGCCAACTGAAGTACAGGAAAAACTAGATGGCATAGTAGCAATGGAATGTAAGCCATGGCCTGAGATACAAGACCATATCATACATTTCTGCAAAAAGAGACAAGAACAGGAAAGGAATAGGCAGTTGGCCATAGAAAATGCCGCTGCCAAATTGGTGCAGCAGAAACTGAATAAGAAAAAAGACAATTCAGATACAGTCATGTTGGCTGCACCCGTCAGTCAGATGACGGCAGTAACTTCATTCCCCCAGGCTGCCATGAACGCTCTTGCGGGCAACCCGCAGTCTGCCCCACAACCCGTTCAAGCACAACCTGCCGTACAATACATACAAGCCCAACCACAGCCTGCCATACAGTATGTCCAGCCACAGCCAATTGTACAATACATGCCAGCACCACCTACTTACAGTAATGACATACAGCCCTACTACAATAGCAGACCCAATATGAACAGGAACACAGGCGTACAAGGAAGAGGGCGAGGGTTGGGGCAGCAAAGGTTTCCACAACAGCCAGGACAACTCACCTGCTTTTATTGTCAGAAACCAGGCCACATGCAAAGAGATTGCCGCACTAGACTACGAGATCTGAGTCAGCAGTCCATGGGTCCCGGTTACCAAGCACCCCCACAATTCCAACAACAGCAGCACATGCAACAACAGCCTCAACAGCCCCAAATACTATACTCTTATGCCCAACCAGTACAGCAGCAAACAATGCAACAAGTGCAGCTCCCAGCACCTATGATGGCCCAAGTTCAGCCATTGGTCCAACAGGTGCAGGCTCCGATGCAACAGCCACAGCAAGCACTTGCATATCAGGTGGCACCCCAAGCCCAAAATACCATGCCCCTAGGAGGCACGATCATTACCTCCAGCAACCCCTTCGCCCAGGGCACCATCCAGCAGTATCAGACAGGAGGATACACTGGCTAGGACAGCCCACAGACAACTCTTGTGTGCCCAATTTTGTCATGCACTAGCAATACTGAGGAGGACCCTATTGCTTGTGTCACGATAAATAACAAAACATACAGCTTTCTTGTCGACACAGCTGCCACATACTCCTGTATTACAGGTGGCCCTCTGCCCATTTCTGATCAGATAGCGGACACACAGGGATTCTCTGGGGCGATAGCAAGGGTCCCCTTCACCAAGCCAGTATCAATTGAGATAGGAGGCCATGTGGTGGAACAGCCACTGCTCTACTCACCAAGGTCCCCAGTGAATCTCTTAGGACGTGACCTCATGGCCAAACTAAACATGACTATCCACTTCGATGAGAACGGAACAATGATTTACTCCATACCAGGTACACCACTGGCTAGAATAATGGCAGTCACCGCACACTCCGCCTTGGCCAGCCAGGTCAGAGCACGTCCAGTGGATGAGTACGCCTTCTCTGTAGCTGTCCACACCATTGTTGCCACCACTCCCCAATTACAAGGCCGCACTGTTCAGCTACCCAAAGAGTTTCTTTTTAGACCCCAAGCATAAGGCTCACAGATATCAGACAAGCATGTGATCCTAGACCTATGTTCCCTTGAAATAACACCCACCTACGGAGCATTCCTGGCATGTGATGATAACGCTCACACTTGGGCTTGTGTCATTTTCATTCAACCTGGAGGGTTAGTCAGAGACATTTTAGATGCCCAATTATTTGGACCCCCTGAGGATTACTCCAAAAGTGAAATTATCTATCAAAATCAGGTGCCCATCTCGGTGACAGTGGAAATAAGAACACCAACTGCCACCCCCCGCTATGACTCTGTCCGTGAGGCAGATTTGGCTCAAGTTCCAGCACATCTTTGGACAACAGGCCCAAATGACGTAGGCCTTATTCGCTCTGCCGCACCATTTAAAATAACTCTGAAACAAGGTGCCATCCTGCCAAGAATAAGACAGTATCCCTTGTCTAAGGCCGCAGAGGAGGGTATTGCCCCTACCATACACGCATTACTGGATCAAGGAGTTATATACCCTTGCATTTCTTCTTGCAACACGTGTCTTTTTCCCGTAAGGAAAGGCAAGACAAATCAATGGCGGCTAGTACATGATCTCCGTCCCGTTAACAACATAGTAGTACCTGAGTTCCCCATCGTCCCAGACCCCTCTGTCATCCTCACAAACGTCCCCCCCCATGCACAGTACTTTTCGGTCATCGACCTGAAAAATGCTTTTTTCAGCGTCCCTCTCCACCCAGACAGCCAATACCTATTGGCTTTCTCATTCAAAAACGTGCATCTGACATATACCCGTTTGGCACAGGGCTATTGTGAGTCCCCTAGCGTCTTTAACAGAGTTGTCAAAACAGACTTGTCAAACTTCCAATGCGACAGCACCCTGCTGCAATATGTCGACGACATACTGCTCTGCAGCCCCACAGAACAGCAATGCAGGAAAGATACCATTTCTTTACTCACCACATTAGCACAAAGAGGATACAAAGTTGACAAACAAAAGTTACAATATTGCCAGAAAGAGGTACACTATCTAGGACAGCTATTGTCAGCATCAGGAAGGCGAGTCACACCAGATCGAGTTAAGGCAATAAAATGCACCTCTGAACCTCAAACAGTAAAGGACATGCAGAAATTCCTAGGCTTAGTGAATTATGTCCGCCAATGGGTCTTTGATTTCTCAACAATAACTGCCCCTTTGCTGAAAGCAGTCAAAATGGCCAAAGACAGACACAATAAAATAGAGTGGAACCTGAAATGAGAACAGCTTATACCCAGCTAAAAGATGAGATCACAAATGCACCAGTGTTAGGATCACCTGATTATACAAAAGAATTCTACCTATTCACTCACTGTGATGGCCAAGTTATGACTGCAGTACTCACCCAGAAATACTGCATGGGCCATAAGCCCATTGCCTACTTCAGCGGCATGTTGGACTCTGTCATGAAAGATCATTATCCCTGTGAGCAAGCCCTCGCTGCCGCAGCATTTGCAGTTGAGAAAAGCACCCCCATTGTAATGGGTTCCCCACTGACTATGTACACTGAACATGCCGTCTTTGCAATCATACAAAAAGCCAAGACCACATTAACGACCCAAAGAGTATCAGGTTACGAAGTCATACTGTCATTACCTTCTCTGAAAATAGTCAAATGCCACACAGTAAACCCTGCCACGTTCTTTGCCCACCCCATTGCAACCTCAGATATTGACCCTCATGATTGTGCCACATATTCACCAGATGAGTCAGGAGCAGCCAAAGAGGACCCCTTGCCAGACAGTACCGTATATTTTGTTGATGGCTCCTCTACCATTGATCAAGAAACAGGGGTCAGGTACACAGGAGCTGCAGTAGTTAGAGCACAGCAGAAGGATTCCTCTGATTCCCTAGACATTGTACAGCAGCTTACATTACCATCACATTATTCGGCCCAGGTAGCTGAACTGGTGGCACTCATAGCCGCTTTAAACACTGGAGCTGATGACCGCATCACTATTTATTCCGACTCTGCATACGTCACCACAACAACACACTCCAGCATCCTCCGCTGGAAAAGGCGTGGCTTCCTCAAATCAGATGGTACACCTGTCATTCACAAGCAATTATTGGAGGAACTTATTGAGGCCCTTACACTACCAACAGAAGTAGCCGTAGTCAAATGTGCAGCGCACACCAATGGTCAAGATTTTGTCTCCAGAGGTAACGCCCTGGCAGACTGGGCAGCTAAGGCTGCAGCCAGAGGCCCCCCAGCTCAAACGATACCAGCAATTCCATTTGCCCCCATCTTACTCGCCCAAACACTACCTCCAACACAGCAGGACCACATAAGTGAAGGTACTTTCACCACAGCTTCCCCATATGACATTGACACAACACAGCAATATGATCGCATCGCCCAACTGCACCTCAGAGAAATACAAGAAAGTGCACCAGATCAAGAGAAAGAGTTGTGGAAGAAGAGGGGAGTGCAACAAGATTCCGCAGACTTCCTGTATAGGCAAACCATGACAGGGAGACCTGTAATGCCACAGGCCTTATTGCAAGTGGCGTTGGATCAACTCCACCTTCCTACGCATGTCACCCGAGATAACATGTCCACAACATTACAGACAGATTGGTTCATTCCCAATGCCCACAAACAAATACAACTCTACGTTAATAAATGTCTCATCTGTCAACAATACTCACCAAACCCAACTCTCAAAACAGTTGCTTCCACAATTCCAAAACCATCAGGCCCCTTCAAAGAACTACACATTGACTATGTCGACATGATCGATCGCTGCCAAAATTACCGCTATCTCATTGTAGTAGTGTGCCCATTTTCACGCTGGATCGAAGCTGGACCATGCGTCCACTGCGATGCCAAGGCAGCGGCCACATTCCTACTCCGTGAGGTCATTTCCCGATGGGGCGTGCCCGACGCCATCCGGTCCGACAACGGAAGTCACTTTTCAAACGCCATCTTTTCCTCCCTGACCACAATGCTAGGCATCAAACACAAACTGACATCAGCCTATCACCCACAAAGCAACGGCATTTGTGAGCGCCTCAACGGCCTGCTCAAAAGTAAAATAAGCAAAATAAGTGCCACAAAAGGAAAGAAATGGCTTTACTGCCTACCAATAGCCCTCTTTGCACTAAGAAAATCCCCAAGTTCAGATCACCACCTCACGCCCCATCAGCTTGTCACTGGACGATCCATAAATGTAACTGTCCCGTCCACACGCCCAAAAACTGATAATGAATCTTCCTCTGATATCATTAAAGCCGAGCTTTACGATTATTTGTGTGCACTAACACGTGCTGCGCAGTTCCTTTCTACCCAGGTATCGAAGAGGAAGGAGAAGGGCCCCACCGATCCTGAGCTCCCACCAATCCGTCCCGGAACTCTGGTGTTTGTCCGCAAAAACGTCCAACGTTGGAGGGACCCCAAGTTCGAAGGCCCCTTCACGGTGATAGACTCATCACCAACTGCAGTACGAATAGCCGAAAGAAAGGCATGGATCCATCGCAGCCACATCCGCCTGGACCCCGCACCACCACAACACCAGGCAATGGACTAGAGGAGGGAAAAGCCATACCACTGGTACCAGTAGACGAAGACAGCGGGTTTCCTTCCTCCTCTGATGAAAAAGACGACGACACTCACGTGTACATTGATGAAGACCATAACGGCAATGCTAAGATATGTATTATATCTGTCCCATCATTCTGTATTATTGCTGCAGTGGCACTAGCAACATTCAATTGGTATCTCTTTTACCGTATCCCTATAAAGGTGTATTTTCCTGCAAATACTCTCACGCCTTTTATAGCACAACCACTTGTACCAGCAGTGACATATGCCCGAACACATGTACAACACAACACTGAAGGTCCACAACTCCCTGACAGTATCACTCACAGTACGTACACTTGCATACATCCCACATCCCCAACTTCTGTCCTGGTCCAAAGTACTACTCCATGGGATGGTGTCCTGGACATAACAATAGGTCCCCAATTGCCCCGCCGCTCCAACTCCCGCAACACCCGCAGATTTAGACGGGGCAGGCCAAGGTTTTGGAGGACCTGGAGACCAAGCAAAAAGCCCGAGGCCAAACCAGAATGGGCCACCGCTCTTCAAGACACAATAGTTCACGTTGCACGCCAGTGTGCTGGGAGAAGTGTCAGGGGCTGTTAGTTCTGTCAATTCTACTTGGGCTGGCCCATCCCCATCCCCAGGAGCACGGTCCATGACCTGGTAATGTGACTTCTGGTAAATCCCTGTGTTAGAGTAGTTCATCCCTACCACCTTGGTGCTAAATCTGTTGACACATTTTATTATCATCTGTGCACCGCAACATACTATCATCAGCACACAGCAAATAGGTAGCAAAATTTTCAAGATAGCAGACAGCTATAAAGGCATCCAGTCCATGTTGAACCAATTAGAAATAACATCTGCTTCGGCACCTCCCTCCTCACGCATCTTTCTTCCCAGATTGTCCAAGTCCTCGATTGCCTTGGCAAGCGTCCCGTTGTCGGCATCATTAGATGGTATGAACGTGCAGCAGGACTTCCCTATTTTGGCGCATACCCCACCCTGCATAGCCGTGAGCTGATCCAGAACATATCGATGCTCTAGAACCATGAGCCTTAAAGGCCGTAATTCTTCCTGTATTGCATTGAACCCATCTCGGGTGTTATTGATCAGTGTCATAAGTTCATAGCGTGTGCCCTGCAGCCACCTGGCATTAGCTGATGTTTGCCAAATGGGCCACAGGCCCCCAAAGAATTCCTGTGCGTCATTAAAAAGGCAAAATTTCTGAGGAACTTCGCGAAAGGCATCGTTAGCAAAATATTGAGCACTCCTTCGGTGCCGGTGGGGCAGGGTGACATCACCTGTCATGGGGTGATTATGCACATGGGAAATGTTGGATGCCGGGACAACCAGATGCAGCTCGTGCATAGTGACCATGGAGCACAGGCCACGCCATCGAGGAGGTAACTGGCGATAGAGGCGTTCTCCGCATGCCCAGTAGATGTCCATGAGGCTGGAGGTGCCGTCTTGGAGGTCCAAATTAAAGATGGTGCTGTTACATCCGGTGTTGCGGCCCACAGAGATTGTGCCATTACCTAAGAAGCAAAGGAGAGGAGACTTTAGCTTGTATGCCTTTTTCCATTGGTAGATGGTGTCTTTACCAAAGGTGTACCTTCTAGTTTCTTGTGCCCAGACCCCTTCGCACTCAGCCTCGACGTCCCAATCGGTGTCCCCCTCCCAGTTTGTCACTACAAAGGGTGCTCCAAAGGAAGCTGCCTTACAGGTCAGGTTGTGTGGACCGTGCCACTTGTTGTTGAAATAGATATTGGCCTGTAAAAGTAGCACCGTCCTGTACTTACAGGGGCTTTGGTCTATTCTTGGATCACAGGTTGCTGTTGGTGACGTAAAGGTGAAATAGCCTAAGTAGGCAAAACTACGTTCCCAATGTTGTATTAAGGAGTTAGGTATTTTCATCCTATACATAACCTCCATGTCCCTCTCAAATAGTTGTTCGTCAGTCACAACTCTGAACGTGAGATAATTATGATCCCATGCCGTGGTGTTTACAAACACAGTATCAAGACCTGCTGACAGAAGCTGGATCTGGCCGTATATACGCAAAGAAACAGGTGGAGGAGACACCTGGCAGTTGGTGGTGGAATTTCTCTGGGAAAAGTCATTTTGTCTGCGCCCACTGCATGAGGGATGTGTGAGCACACAAAATATGACTCGTTTGTTACCTTTTTCCCTACTCTCGTCATCTCCCTATACCACATGTTATCTAGTAAGGCGTTGTGGGCTCCATGACCCTCTGCTAGTTGGGGAGGACGTGTAGAATGGAAGGCGGGCATGGGATGCCGAATATGAACATTTAGCTGACAACGATGATGGAGAGTATGTTACCATAACACCAGGATTGTCCGCTCAGACCCAGTGCTTCTACGTTAATGATCCACTCTGTATGTACCAAACAGAAGAGGGGCCAGCAAAGTACTATGTGAGAGTTTTGTTCAAAAATGAACAAGAGGAGGGAAATGAAGTAGGGTCCCGTTCTACCATATAACAGAAACCCTATGTACCATCCTGCTCTGCCCAACAACCATGACACTCCCATATAGGCCCCACCAGTCAGACCCTAACAAATGTACTAAGTTACCATTTTACTTCAACCATCTAGTAGATGCCACAATGGTCCACACCTCCTTAGATACATACACGTAGGCCCAAGCCCACTGCCTCTTGTTATCATTTTTAATAAATCAAATCTCATAGGCCTCGCTGATCTGACAACAGGGACTTGTGCCATCAACGGCACTGCGAGGCACCAGCCCCCCGGTAATTTTCCACAGTTACAAGAATAAGTTAGCCCACACGTACGCGAAACCCTGCTGGTACATCTTGTTCTTTCACAAGCAATATTTGTAATATTTTTAGTTATGAAACTTTCTAAGCTTGCTCAAGCGAAACCAAAGACGGCTGCATGGCATAGGAACAATGTATAAAATATAAATTTCCGAGCATCTTACGTTAAAAGTTATTCTTTTTTATGTTTGCGGTCAAGAGCACTGACCACCTGCTAAGAACATCAGTTTCACCATGATACCACTTCTGTGTTCTCAAAAACTTTCCAAAGTTACTGTAAGCGTGCGGTCAAGGGCCCACGTCAAATGTGGGTGGGAGTTCTGCATTAAGCCATATAAAAGATTTGCACCCCTGTCCACGCCCTGAACTCTTTTCCAGTGCCTTGCACGGTGTGGGTTCCCGGTCGACCGTTCTTCCTATCTTGGGCCTAGAACGTCTACTCTCAGGTGGTAGTGCTCTTCTCTGATTGCAAGCCTTTTGCCTTTGTCAGCCTCTCTAATTTAGCTCATCCGCACCCAATTCATTGCATTTATCGTACTTTTAATTGTGTAGCCTGGTGGGGGGGGGGGGGGGGGGGGTTTGCTCTCTCATTTAAGATTTGCCTCCTAGGCGCTTGCCTATTCATGATCCCTCATTTAAGACTTGGCCTTTAGGCTGCTGCGCATTAATTGATATATACATGGATATTTGTGCTTCACTTAAAATATGATTTATAAGATTGTCGATGCTTTTATTTCATCCTGCTCATGTGTTGATGAGTAGCATTTGAACGACTAATGCCTAGATGAACAGTTCTCTGTGTTGCTGAATTGCTTAATAAAGTGCCACTGTATTTCACACTGTTGTTCCTTATTCTCAGTGAACGGGCAGAGTGCAGGTCTTGCTCTCGTGAGCTGGTAAGCCAAGTGTGACCACCGCAGTCACTTCATTTACCCTCGAACACAGGAGACTGGGTTATGATAAAGAAGCACACAAGGAAGTCGTGTCTTGAACCCAGGTGGAAAGGACTGCTACAAATCATATTGGTCACAACAACAGCAGTGAAGTGTTTTGGCTTGCCAAATTGGATAAATGCCAGTCATACCAAAAGAGTCCCAAACCCTCCTGAACGACCAGAGCAGCAACTGGTGGAACAAAGAAAAGAACCAGAGGCGGAAAGTTGTGAAGTCGAAGAAATCAGAGAACCAGACTCTGAACAACATATCGATGATGAACAACCAAGTACAAGTCAAGTAGGGTTGACACTGGATAGTGGGTCTCAAGAAACTGCTGTGGTGACCGAAGAAGAGCAAGAGATTAAAAGACCAGAACAAATTGATACAGTAAATCCAGATCAAGCTCAACCAGAAGAAGAAGAAGATGAGAAACTGAAAAGTACGGAACAAATTCAGTTAACAAAAGAACCTACTGCAGAAAACTCAGATCAAGCTCAATCAGACTCAGAAGAAGAAATTCATTCAACAGAAAGACAAAGATTAGAAACCTCAGAGCAAGTCCAATTAAAAGAAAAGGAAAATAAAAGAACGTTAGAAATTGGTGAAGAAGGTGAAAAGGCAGTACAGACAAAGAGAATCAGAAAGGGTGATCACTGGCCAAGTGGAGTAAAAGGACTGAGATATGTTCTAAGAAGAAAAACAGGGAAAGGATTAGAACAAGTAAACGAAATATCAAGCCAAACTGAAGAAGAACATCCAAGAAGAAAATCCTTACGAAAATCAACAAGAGTGAGAGCTCTAAATAGAAAATATAAGGCTCCTGAATGGACTTATGTTATCCTTGAGGATTTTGAGAATCTCGATTTAAACGAAGAACAAGAAAATGTTACTAATGAAAAAAGTGATGAAAGAAAATTGAGACCACCTTAAAGGAAAGACTGACACAGAAGGTAGAAATTTTACAAACAAATAAAGAAGAAACATAAAAGAAGCAGATGAATAAAAGAAATTGAAAGACAAGCGTAAAAATAAAGGATAAAAGCTGTTGAAGTGTGGGATCACACAAAGATTTATATACATCTTAGTTTAGCATTAGTAAGGATATAGAAGATAAGTTATAGATAGGTAAATTTAAAATACTAAAAATGGCAGAAACAGAAGTGACTGAACATCCAAAATCTAGTTTAAAGCAAAGATGTGTTAAATGTTGTTTGTGTAGTATTTTGTCACTAATGTTAATGTGGTTATTGCTAACAGTTGTAATACCCATTTTAATGGTAAATAACGATCAAAAATAATACTAATACAAGTAATCAATTGAATATAGGCACTAAAGGAGTGACTGCTACTAATTTAGAACAAATGGATGAGACTATGTATCAACATGACAGATCAAATAGTGATTCGTCATTAAATGTATTTACTAAACTTCTTTTTGAATATGTTGATACAATGTATATAAGTGACTGTTATGTTTGCATGAAACTACCTTTGTCTGTCTCGGAGGGGGTGACTTATCATCATCTCCCTTTAACATATGGTGTGTCATGCAGCGTTGTGTCCAGTCTGTTCTATAAAACAGGCAAATTGCAGTATTATTACTCTAATATGGATTTAGTATTCCCAGAGATTCCTATTAGAAGAAATCTAAACCCAGTATTTAGTGCTAAAGATGCAGAATTTATGGGTGAGTTTTTCATAACAACAAACCCAATAGACATAACATATGCGGATAAGAACAATCTAACATGTATGTTACGAGATGAAGAAAAAGATTTCCTAAATTTAGTAGAGGAAAGAAGACAGGATTTTCAAAAGAAGGCTGTTGAACAGAAGACACATGTACCTCCCTGGGCTAATAAGGAAGGGGACTATAAGAAAGGCGAGACTCATGCTGCAATGTCCCTAGACTTGTCAAAATTGGGAAAATTCTGTCTACATAGACTAAAAACAGACTATAACAACATTTTCATTGGTTCTAGTGATTGTGAACATACCTTCCCAATTATGGGGGGATGGGGACTAAAAGGTGGAACAGATCTTGTTTTTCCAGGAATATATTATGTGTGTGGTAAAAATGCTTATTATAGGTTGCCAACACAGTGGTATGGAAGTTTCTATCTTGGGATAGTATTTCCAAAGGTATACCACATTACTAAGAACAATGAAATGAATGTAATAAGTCAAGGACTAAAACGAACTAAAAGAACAAGTTTTTCAGAAATAATAGGTGATATATTTGGTGGACTGATACCATCAGTTGGAGTCATACTGAATTCACATAAGATACGCAAATTGTCAACAGTAGTTGATCGTCTTTCAACAGATACTGCTGGGGGTTCTTAATGATTAATACTGAAATGGTTGCAATTAGATCTATGGTTTTGCAAAATCGACTTGCTCTTGATACACTATTGGCAAAAGAGGGTGGAGTCTGTGGCATGTTGAAAGTCCAACATTGCTGTACATATATCCCAGACAAAAGTAAAGGTATTGAGGGATATATTAAGAATATTACAAAGATTCATAATGAATTGACCCAACTGGAAGTTGATGGTGTATGGGAAAGACTTAGTAAAAGTATTTCCAAAATAGGTAGTTGGTTTTCTGTTTTAGAAAGTAGTCTATTAGGAAAAATCCTAATACCTGTAATTTCTTTAACCCCTTCGCTGCTAGGCCTTTTCCCCTCCTGTGCTAAGCCTTTTTTTTGGCTATTTGGGGTAGTTCACGCTTAGGGCCCTGTAACTTTTTGACCACATAAGGTATCCATGCCAAATTTGCGTCCTTTTTTTCCAACATCATGGGGATTCTAAAGGTACCCATGGTTTGTGGAATCCCCTGGAGGGGACCCAGAAATTAGCCAAAATACAGCTTTACTTTGGTTTTTTTGGGAAAAATGCGAAAAAAGGGCTACAGATGAAAGCATTTGGTTTTCTCCCTGCAAATGGCATCAAAAAAGAGGTTGTGGTGCTGAAATCACCATCTTCCCAGCTTTCAGGGACAAGCAGACTTTTGTCAGACCAACCTTTTTGTACACAGTTTTGGCATTTTTCTGGGACATAGCCTATTTTTGCTATTTTTTGTGCTTTCAACCTCCTTCCAGTTAATGGTAGAAATGGGTATGAAAGCAATAATGGATCCTGGAAAGCCATACATTTCTGAAACGTAGACAACATTCTGAATTCAGCAAGGGGTCATTTGTGTAGATCCTTCAAGTTTTCTTTATAGAAACAAACAGTTATAGGAAAAATTGAAAATTAGTTGAAAAAAACAGCCATTTGTGTCAACGTTTTCACCTGTAACTTCTTCTAATTATGACAGCTATTTGAAAGCAATATACCATTACATCCACTGGACCTTTCTGGTTGTGGTGATATATAGGACTTGTAGGTTCACAAAGAACCCGACGAATCCAGAGCCAATAACTGAGCAGCGTCTTGCAATGGTTTTTATTATGTCCCGGGTATATAGCAATTATTCTGGGAAAATTTATACATTGAAAAATCGGTATGAAAGACACCTATGTATTTCTGAAATGGGAACAAAATATAGAGTTTAGAAACAGTAGATATGTGCACATTTCCGAAATTGGGAGTACCCATACTAGCATGAGAATTATAGGTCATTTTTCAAAAGGACTTCTTTTTTACACATTGTCTTTCATTTGGAAGGCAGAAATGCATCGAAAGTCAATAGATAATAACAGTTGCTCTACAATTTTGTGTTACTCTAAGTCTACCGATAAGAATGGTACCTCACTTGTGTGGGTAGGCCTAGTGCCCGCGTCAGGAAACGGCCCAAAACGCAACGTGGACACACCACATTTTCACAGTGAAAAATGACCCTTTTTTTGCAAAGTGCCTAGCTGTAGTTTTTGAACCCTAGCTCTGCCGGCACCTAGGGAAACCTAGCAAAACTATACATTTTTGAATACTAGACACCCCGGGGAATCCAGGATGGGGTGACTTGACTGGCTCTAACCTGGTTCTGTTACCCAGAATCCCTTGCAAACCTAAAGAATTGTCCAAAAAAACACATTTTCCTCACTTTTCTGTGGTGGAAAGTTCTGGAATCTGCGTGGATCCACAAAATTCCACCCCTCCTGCGTTCCCCAAAGTCTTCTGAGAAAAATGGTACCTCACTTGTGTGGGTAGGCCTAGTGCCCGCGACAGGAAACAGCGCAAAACGCAACGTGGACACACCACATTTTCACAGTGAAAAATGACCCTTTTTTTGCAAAGTGCCTAGCTGTAGTTTTTGAACCTTACTCTGCCGGCACCTAGGGAAACCTAGCAAACCTATACATTTTTGAAAACTAGACACCCAGGGGAATCCAGGATGGGGTGACTTGACTGGCTCTCACCAGGTTCTGGTACCCAGAATCCCTTGCAAACCTAAAGAATTGTCAAAAAACCACATTTTCCTCACTTTTCTGTGGTGGAAAGTTCTGGAATCTGCGTGGATCCACAAAATTCCACCCACCCCGCGTTCCCCAAAGTCTTCCGAGAAAAATGGTACCTCACTTGTGTGGGTAGGCCTAGTGCCCGCGACAGGAAACAGCGCAAAACGCAACGTGGACACACCACATTTTCACAGTGAAAAATGACCCTTTTTTGCAAAGTGCCTAGCTGTAGTTTTTGAACCTTACTCTGCCGGCACCTAGGGAAACCTAGCAAACCTATACATTTTTGAAAACTAGACACCCAGGGGAATCCAGGATGGGGTGGCTTGACTGGCTCTCACCAGGTTCTGGTACCCAGAATCCCTTGCAAACCTAAAGAATTGTCAAAAAAACCACATTTTCCTCACTTTTCTGTGGTGGAAAGTTCTGGAATCTGCGTGGATCCACAAAATTCCACCCACCCCGCGTTCCCCAAAGTCTTCCGAGAAAAATGGTACCTCACTTGTGTGGGTAGGCCTAGTGCCCGCGACAGGAAACAGCGCAAAACGCAACGTGGACACCACATTTTCATAGTGAAAAACGACCCTTTTTTTGCAAAGTGCCTAGCTGTAGTTTTTGAACCCTAGCTCTGCCGGCACCTAGGGAAACCTAGCAAACCTATACATTTTTGAAAACTAGACACCCAGGGGAATCCAGGATGGGGTGACTTGACTGGCTCTCACCAGGTTCTGGTACCCAGAATCCCTTGCAAACCTAAAAAATTGTCAAAAAAACCACATTTTCCTCACTTTTCTGTGGTGGAAAGTTCCGGAATCTGCGTGGATCCACAAAATTCCAACCATCCCGCGTTCCCCAAAGTCTTCCGAGAAAAATGGTACCTCACTTGTGTGGGTAGGCCTCGTGCCCGCGATAGGAAACAGCGCAAAACGAAACGTGGACACACCACATTTTCACAGTGAAAAATGACCCTTTTTTTGCAAAGTGCCTAGCAGTAGTTTTTGAACCCTAGCTCTGCCGGCACCTAGGGAAACCTACCAAACCCACACATTTCTGAAAATTAGACACCCGGGGGATTCCAGTGAGGTATGTCTTGCGTGGATCCCCCAACGTTTTCGTACCCAGAATCCCCTGCAAACCTGAAATTTTGCTGAAAGGAATCACTTTCTTCACACATTTGTGTGTGGGAAAGTTGTGGCATCACCGGGCTGACACAAATTTCCTACCACCCAGCGTTCGCCCAGGTCTCCCGATAAAAATGGTGCCTCACTCGGGTGGGAGGCCCAAGTACCCGCGACAGGCAAGGGCCCAAAACGTATTGAGGCGACATCAAAATTGCCTATCACAAAACGACCTGGTTTTGCAAGGGGGGTCCCATGACTTTTTGGCCCGGGGCTCGGCGGCCACCTAGGGAAACCTACCAAACCCACACATTTCTGAAAAGTAGACACCCGGGGGATTCCAGGGAGGTATGGCTTGCGTGGATCCCCCAACGTTTTCTTACCCAGAATCCCCTGCAAACCTCAAATTTAGCTGAAAAAAATCACTTTTTTTCCACACATTTGTGTGTGGGAAAGTTGTGGCATCACCGGGCTGACACAAATTTCCTACCACCCAGCGTTCCCCCAGGTCTCCCGATAAAAATGGTGCCTCACTTGGGTGGGAGGCCCAAGTACCCGCGACAGGCAAGGGCCCAAAACGTATTGAGGCGACATCAAAATTGCCTATCACAAAACAACCTGGTTTGCAAGGGGGGTCCCATGACTTTTTGGCACGGGGCTCGGCGGCCACCTAGGGAAACCTAACAAACCCACACATTTCTGAAAACTAGACAACCGGGGCATTCCAGGGAGGTATGGCTTGCGTGGATCCCCCAACGTTTTCTTACCCAGAATCCCCTGCAAACCTGAAATTTTGCTGAAAAATCACTTTTTTCACACATTTGTGTGTGGGAAAGTTGTGGCATCACCGGGCTGACACAAATTTCCTACCACCGAGCGTTCCCCCAGGTCTCCCGATAAAAATGGTGACTCACTCGGGTGGGAGGCCCAAGTACCCGCGACAGGCAAGGGCCCAAAACATTTTGTGATAGGCAATTTTGATGTCGCCTCAATACGTTTTGGGCCCTTGCCTGTCGCGGGTACTTGGGCCTCCCACCCAAGTGAGGCACCATTTTTATCGGGAGACCAGGGGGAATGCTGGCTGGTAGGAAATTTGTGTCAGCCCGGTGATGCCACAACTTTCCCACACACAAATGTGTGAAAAAGTGATTTTTTTCAGCAAAATTTCAGGTTTGCAGGGGATTCTGGGTAAGAAAACGTTGGGGGATCCACGCAAGCCATACCTCCCTGGAATCCCGGGTGTCTAGTTTTCAGAAATGTGTGGGTTTGGTAGGTTTCCTAGGTGGCCGCCGAGCCCGGGCCAAAAGTCATGGGACCCCTTGCAAAACCAGGTCGTTTTGAGATAGGCAATTTTGATGTCGCCTCAATACGTTTTGGGCCCTTGCCTGTCGCGGGTACTTGGGCCTCCCACCCGAGTGAGGCACCATTTTTATCGGGAGACCTGGGCGAACGCTGGGTAGTAGGAAATTTGTGTCAGCCCGGTGATGCCACAACTTTCCCACACACAAATGTGTGAAAAAGTGATTTTTTTCAGCAAAATTTCAGGTTTGCAGGGGATTCTGGGTAAGAAAACGTTGGGGGATCCACGCAAGCCATACCTCCCTGGAATCCCCGGGTGTCTACTTTTCAGAAATGTGGATTTGGTAGGTTTCCTAGGTGGCCGCCGAGCACGGGCCAAAACCCAGGTGACCCCTTGCAAAACCAGGTCGTTTTGTGATAGGCAATTTTGATGTCGCCTCAATACGTTTTTGGCCTTTGCCTGTCGCGGGTACTGTGCCTCCCACACGAGTGAGGCACCATTTTTATCGGGAGACCTGGGGAACGCTGGGTGTAGGAAATTTGTGTCAGCCCAGTGATGCCACAACTTTCCCACACAAAAATGTGTGGAAAAAGTGATTTTTTTCAGCTAAATTTGAGGTTTGCAGGAGATTCTGGGTAAGAAAATGTTGGGGGATCCACGCAAGCCATACCTCCTGGAATCCCCGAGTGTCTAGTTTTCAGAAATGTGTGGGTTTGGTAGGTTTCCCTAGATGGCCGCCGACCCCGGGGCCAAAAACCCAGGTAACCCCCCGTGCAAAACCAGGTTAGTTTGTGATAGGTAATTTTGATGTCGCCTCACTAGGTTTTGGGCCCTTGCCTGTTGCGGGTACTTGACCCACCCACACAAGTGAGGTACTATTTTTCTCGGAAGACTTTGGGGAATGCGGGGTGAGGGGAATTTTGTGGATCCACACAGATTCCAGAAGTTTCCACCACAGAAATGTGAAGAAAATGTGTTTTTTTATACACATTTTGAGGTTTGCAAGGGATTCTGGGCAACAGAACCTGGTGAGAGCCAGTCAAGTCACCCCATCCTGGATTCCCCTGGGTGTCTAGTTTTCAAAAATGTACAGGTTTGCTAGGTTTCCCTATGTGCTGGCTGCGCTAGGGCCCAAAATCCACAGGTAGGCATATTGCTAAAAACAAATCCGTGCCTAGTCGGCTTTCTGCCGCCCTGGGGGATATCGGGGTGGGGTTGCCCCGATATGCCCCCAAGGGGGCAGAAACACTGTGGCTATTTCTTTGGGGGTAGGGGCATTGGTATGCCCATTCTGGGCAGCCCCCACCCCACACATAAAAGCCAGCGGAATCGTTGGCGTCTCATGGGCTTTTTGCCCCCCCGGGGGGGGCAGATTGGGGGCTACTGCCCCCATCTTCCCCCCAGGGGGGGCAGAAAGGCTGTAATTGTTGCGGGTGGGGCATGGGGGCATTGACATGCCCATTTTGGGCAGCCCCCACCCTAATTAAAATTTGCCCCAAAAAATCCCTGGCGTCTACTGGGCTTTTTGCCCCCCGGGGGGGGGCAGGAAGGCTGTAATTTTTGCGGGGAGGGGGTGGGGGCATGGGCATGCCCGTTTTGGGCAGCCCCCACCCTAATTCAAATTTGCCCCCAGAAAAATCCCTGGTGTCTAGTGGGCTTTTTGCCCCCCCCCGGCGGGGCAGATTGGGGGCTAATGCCCCCATCTGCCCCCCAGGGGGGGCAGAAAGTCCACTAGACGCCAGGGAGTTTTTTGGGCACATTTTAATTAGGGTGATGGCTGCCCAAAACAGGCATGCCAATGCCCCCACCCTAATTAAAATTTGCCCCAAAAAATCCCTGGCGTCTAGTGGGCTTTTTGCCCCCTTGGGGGGGTAGATTGGGGGCTACTGCCCCATCTGCCCCCAGGGGGGGCAGGAAGGCTGTCATTTTTGCGGGGAGGGGGTGGAGGCATGGGCATGCCCATTTTGGGCAGCCCCCACCCTAATTCAAATTTGCCCCCAAAAAATCCCTGGCGACTAGTGGGCTTTTTGCCCCCCGGGGGGGCAGAAAGTCCACTAGATGCCAGGGAGTTTTTTGGGCACATTTTAATTAGGGTGGGGGCTGCCCAAAACGGGCATGCCAATGCCCCACCCTAATTAAAATTTGCCCCAAAATCCCTGGCGTCTAGTGGGCTTTTTGCCCCCGGGAGGGCAGATTGGGGGCTACTGCCCCATCTGCCCCCCAGGGGGGACAGGAAGGCTGTTATTTTTGCGGGGGAGGGGGTGGGGGCATGGGCATGCCCGTTTTGGGAGCCCCCACCCTAAATCAAATTTGCCCCAAAAAAATCCCTGGCGTCTAGTGGGCTTTTTGCCCCCCCCTGGTGGGGCAGATTGGGGGCCGATGCCCCCATCTGCCCCCCAGGAGGCAGAAAGTCCACTAGGCGCCAGGAGTTTTGGGAAAATTTAATTAGGGTGGGGGCTGCCCAAAATGGGCATGCCAATGCCCCCACCCTAATTAAAATTTGCCCATAAAATCCCTGGCGTCTACTGGGCTTTTTGCCCCCGGGGGCAGATTTGGGGCTAATGCCCCAGCTGCCCCCAGGGGGCAGAAAGGCTGTCATTTTTGCGGGGGTGGGTGGGGGCATGGGCATGCCCATATTGGGCAGCCCCCACCACAAATTATAATTTAAAAAAAAATCCCTGGCGTATAGTGGGCTTTTTACCCCCCGGGGGGTGGATTGGGGCTACTGCTCCCAACTGACCCCCAGGGGGGCAGAAAGGCTGTACATTTTGCGGGGTGGGGGCATGGACATGCCCTTTATGGGCAGCCCCACCCTAATAAATTATGCAGCAAAAAAAAATATCCCTGGGGTCTAGTGGGCTTTTTGCCCCCCCGGGGGGGCATATTGGGGGCTACTTCCCCCATCTGCCCCCCTAGGGGGGGCAAAAAGACTAAATCACACCAAAAAAATTGGGGGGAGCAAAAGCCCTTGCCCAAGGGGCCGCTCCCCCCTCCCTGGTGTCTAGTGGGTGGATCCCTGCTTGGGGATCGCCCTCCTGGGGCGATCCCCAAGCAGGGATCCACTGAGGGTACCATTGCAAAGGGGAGATTCTCCCCTTTCCAATGATACCTCTCCCGTCTTTCTACGTGCCCGGGGGGCTGAGATAGCCCCCTGAGCACATAGAAAGTGAAACTGAAATGAGCCTAAAGGCTCATTTCAGTTTCGGTGCAATGAGGACAGTGCGACGTGCGCGCTGATCCTCATGGCACAGAAACCAGGGAGGGGGCCTCGGGAGCTGGGGAAGCTCTTCCCCAGCTCCCAAGGTCACAGGGGTGAAATAGAAATCCCTCTGCTGTCTGCAGCAGAGGGATTTCGTGCCCCTGGCCTCATGATGGAATGGTTCCGTCATGAGCACAGGGGCACCGATGCTCATGACGGAACCATTCCGTCATGAGCATCGAAGGGGTTAATAATAGTAGCTCTGCTGATGATAATGACATACAGATGTTGCAAGAATAAATCAAAAACAAGAATGATAGCAGAAATAAAGAATAAAAGAATGGGAGGAAAGAGAAACAGAAGAAATTGAGTTAGAAGAGATGAATGGAAGTCTATATGATGAAATAAAAGGAGTAGGTGTGAAAAGGAGAATAGAAGAATTAGAAGAAAGTAAGGAAGACATTAAAAATCTAAATGAATAAACGTTGGCACTTGGTAATGATGGGTATTTTATGATGGCTCAAAAATGCCATCAGAGGGGGGATTGATGGAGCAAGGACTCGAGAAAAGAGACTTGCTCGATAGAATCCTCCATTAACACTTATTAAGTACTAATTAATAGATAAGGCAAAACTAATATGCACCCAATACAGACACATGGGGAGAAAAGCATACGCACCCTTGAATTAATAAGAAATAAAACACAGCACGATTAAAACCCGCTTTAACTTGCTAAAATGCTTTCTTTGCGCATGCGCGAACCTGGATGACGCATAGAATAACGTGACTAACTCGCTTTGAGAGGGAAAAACTCTCACGCATGCGCAAGAAGAATTGAAATGCAGTCTTGAGGTACCGCATGCCTGGCATATGCTTGCTTGATTTGAAAAGAAGCTGCTGCAATTAACGCTTTTGCCCAAGAGTAATAATAATCACATAGGATAGAGTAGAAGTGGGTGGTGAACAGTGAGAATTACATGTTCAAGAAAATAATATCTGTTTTTGATTCTTTTATTAATAGAGAATATTTGGGCCTTCTGGGCCTTGACTAGAATGGAAGATGGCAAAAACCGCGCATGGGCAGTGACTACATGTGATAACCAATGATACAGAGGGAATTGAATGCTTGCCAATGTCCAAGGACGAAAAGGATGGGAAAAGAAGAAGATGTAACAGCAAACTGTGAAGCCTGTATTAAGTGAATTATGGCATTTGCAACAAATTATGCATGTTTCAAATAAAATTATGAATGAGTAGAAGGGGCAGGACTAACAAACAATAGGTTTGACGAATAAAATGAATACGTCAGTTTGGGATGATGAAGACACCCCTAACCCTGTCCAATCATATTCCGTAGTTTAGTGGAGTCGAAACACTTGAGGGTGGGACATGAAGAAATAAAGAATATAATTAGAGAGCAGAGAGAGTGAGTGCTTAGTGCTGCTGCTGAGATTGACGATGAGATGATGCAGGCAACGCTGCTGGGAGCTGAGCAAGAGAGAGAAAAAGAGAGAAGACGAGTGTAGACTCAGAAGACCAAGACTATTGCCTGATTAGAATTGAAGATTGCGGAAGAATATCGAGGAGGGAGAGAGTGAAAGAGAGGGAATCGCCCTGGTGCGTCAGGTTGTAGAGAAGTCTAGTAAGTATCAAATCTGTCCTGATCTTATCCTTTAATCTTTGTCTCCTGATCCTAAGTCAGGGGACCCCCACCAGCCCTTTGGCCAGAGAGTTGGTTTTCCTGTTACCTTCATTAGGTAAATGTCGTTTCTATCTAGTATTTGCATATTTCGTTGCAAATGTATTTGATGTACCTTATGTCTCTTCATCTATCCACTCTTATGCATGAATGTTAGTTGAAAGCTTGTGTAATTGAATGTAATTTGTTTTATGATTGTTTTCTCTCTCCTGTTTGAGAAAATGGAGTTTGCACTGTGTATTTGTAATAAATGAGCGCTCAAACTAATGACTGAAATTTTAGATAAACTCATCATAATTATTATATTCAGAGTCTGTGGTTATTTCTTTACGAGGTTAGTTAAGAAGTTGTTAATATCACCATCAACTAACTCAACTAATGGTCCATCGACCAGAGGAAGAGTGTTGATTCATGAAGATTAGTCAGTCATGATATTGTAACTGATTTATTGTTACAGGGAAATAACTAATCAGGATTGTGGAATTATTTGAATTTCAAAAACCATTCCAGCGGGAAACTGGCCAAGGAAAATATATATATAAAAAGATATTTGGATAAAGGTATTTGGGCCCATTTGAAAAAGTTTAGTTTGGTGTGTAAAGTATCTAACCTTGGCCACTTCGCGCTGGATCTCCTTAGACTTCCAACATATTTTATAGCATTAAAAATTGGATATATGTAAAATGTTATGGTTCACTTACATCATGGAGCGGTTGAATTTGTATCACAAACACACCCATAAATTAAAGTATTCCATTATATTCAGGGGAGTAGATTGCTGTTAAAGTTATTGTAAACATTAAACAAAATCCATGATGGTGGAGGAAGCAGGAAAGCGGGTCTTGGTGCAGTTAGACATGGTTTGGAGAACTATGTTGCTGATTTGGCTGCAAGACCACACATAAATATAAAGGGAGCGCGTCAATAGGGCAAGTGTATTTTACCTGTATTACCAATAGAATTTTTATCATTGTAAATGTGAGAGGTGTAGTCTGTTAAGGTGTACTAACATCCTGGAGCAAGTGATAATTTATCGCACAGACAGGCAGAACAAAATTAATCCATTATGTTGGTGGAAATAGGTTACTGTCAAACTTACCGCAAATATAAATCCAAATCCATTATGATTGGTGAAGCGAAAGAGCGTGTCTTATTGCAATTACACATGGAGATCCATCACAAACGGAAAAGATAATTTATTACAGTTGGGGAAGTATGAGAGCATGTTATGTTGCACTAAGACCCAGGCTGCGATCATAACTTTACAGAAACACAAAACAAAATGCCTTAGAGTCTGAAAAGCGGGAGAACATGTCACGGTTCACTTAGACTCTGTTGCTGATGAAAACATAACACAAAGACCACATAAAATGCATAACGATAAGGGAATTTAGATAAATGTATGAATGGAAGCGGTAGTGCGTGTGAAAAATGACATGACAAAAGATAAAAATAGGTTGCTGTAAAACTCATTGCAAAAAAAATAAAAATCCATTAAAGTTGGGAGAGCGTGTCATGGTGCACGAAGAACCAGGGTCAGAGCAAAAGTCAAGCATAACACAAAATTAAATGCACACCGCTAAAAAATCTTATCCATTATGTTTATGGAAATAGATTGCTGTAAAAGTTATGGCAAATATAAAACAAATTCCTTTACTGTTTTGGAAGCGAGAGAGCGGGTCAGTTAAAGATGGTTCAGGGAAGTATGTTGCTGTAATGGCTGCAAAACCACAAAAAAATAAAGGGAGAAAGGGAGTGGCTGGCACAAAGAATGTGTGATTCATATTTCCTAGCACCGCACTGTTAAACAGTACCAAGTATGGTAAATACATTGAAAATGCGTGCTTCAATCGGCTAAAAATATTGTAGGTACATTGGCAACATATTTTACACTTTGTTGAATTTAAGAGTCGTTTTGCAGGTAAAACCACGCCTATAATGTGCGCCAAAGAAAAGTACCCCACACCAATGTTCCGGTAAAATACACCAAATAAGTTGGATATTTTTTTTTGTAGTAAGCAACTGTTTACAACTGTAAATTGGAAATAAACAACGTTTTCCAATGGAATTTATTTTGCTTTGTATTCTTTTAATTGTAAAGTGTATGTATTTCCAACCTTAAAGTAAAAGAAGCAGAGAAAGAAAGTAGACCACTGGCTGGGATTTCTCAAGGGAGTGTAATGTGTAACAGCATGTGGTGAAAAGCTCGTATTGTTAGTGTCTGGGTGCTGTTCCCAGATTGACAAAAGATGGCGACTCAGATAATGATGAAAGACCTTCAACGAGTTGCCAAATTCACTGCTTGAGGGGATGTTATGCAAAACAAAACAAATAATGGCTTGTGTCAGCTGTTATCTGTTTTGCCTACCTGATGGACCATCCATAAGTACATGATTATTTTTTTAAACCATTGTTGCTACACTATATGTCACTAAACAGAATGTCTTACAGTCAGGGAAGTGAGAAAGCGCTACTCCCTTAGCGACTGTAGAAAGTAAAGCGCTTCTACCAGAAATATTTGCTGCTGTGATGGTGCAATTAAACTAGGAGGGGTAAACAGTCACCGCATAGAGCAAATCTAACTTTAAAAATTACTTTTAGTTTGGGGAAGTGATTTTCTGTTATAGTTGCAAAACCACAAAAATTGAAAAGGAGCGCTCCAATAGAGCAAATGTATTTTACCTGTATTGCCAATATATTTTATCACATTCTATACATATAGCATGTCATGCTGCACTAACGTCCAGGTGAGGGTGAAAATGTATCACACACACACACACACCCCTGAAATGATTATAACGATTATGTTCATGTAAATAGGTTGCTGTAAAAGTTACGGAAAATATAAAACACATTCCTTTTCTGTCGTAAAAAAGCGGAACAGCGTGTCAGTTAGAGATGGTTCGGGGAAGTGTGTTCCTGTTAAGGCAGCAAAACCACATGAAATATAAAAGTGACCGCTGTTGTAGAGCAAATATATTTTACCTGCATTAGCAATATATTTTATCACATTGTATATCTGATAGATATAGCTGTTATGGTCCACTAACATCCCTTTGCGAGTGAAATGTATAGCACACACACCTAAAAAAAGTCTCCATTATCTTCATAAAAATAGGTTGCTGTAAAAGTTATGGCATTTATAAAATAAAATCCTTTAATGTCGTGGAAGCGGAGAGCGTGTCATGATGCAGTTAGACACGGAGAGCCACCGTAAACAGAAACTAAAATACATTGCACTCGGGGAAGCATAAGAGAGTGTAATGGTGCAGGAAGTCCCCGGATTTTATCAAAGCTGCACTTATACCCCATGGCCATTCTAGACACGGAGACCCACCATAAAGATAAATGAAAAGACATTGCACTTGTGTAAGCATAAGAGGGTGTTATGGTGCAGTAAGACATCGGGTTTCATAAAAATTGCACCTAGACCCCGTGGCCGTCCTAAACTTAATGAAACAGAAATGAAAATACATTATAAATGGGGATGTGGGATAAATGTATAAACTGGAGCGCTTGGTCGGGTAAAACCGCACAAAGAAAAGGGGAAATAAAGTTGCTGTAAAACTCACCACAAACTGTAATCAAAATGTATTAAAGAGCGTGTAAAGGTGCAGTAAGTCCTAAGTTCCGATAATACATTTACAGAAACTAACATTAAAAGATCATAAATGCACGAGAGCATGTCACGGTGCACTTGGCATCGATATCCGATCAAAAGATAACGGAAAGAAAAAATGCAAAACATTACTTTAGGGGAAGTGGTAAAAACATATGAACAGAAGCAGCAAAACGAACAAGTGAAGCCATGCTTGAAATCGCCCCGTGCATAAACAAAAGCAAGCAGCAGCTACCATGCTTAAAGTGAGCTTGCGCTGTGCCACACAGAAGCATGAAATTAAATGGACAAGTAATCCTCAAAGAACAAACAACACTTATCAGTGTAGGAAAACTGTAATTTACCGGTGCTCCTCACATACAACCGGAAATGATGTATCGGAGAGCAATCAAATAGGAAGCCAGGAAATAAAAAGGGACGCAGGAGTAAGCCAATTGTAACAGCAGGCGGGATTACACTCAGTACGAGTGACAACAGCAGGTCTTGCAGACAGTGCATGCGCACTTAGCTCGACCTAAAAAGGCGGGACAAGGAGGAAGGATTAACCACAAGCAAGCCAGTATTTTTGAATGACAATCGAAGGAACAAATAAAAAGTCAAAGACAGCGCATGTGCTACCTAGACTCGACCTCAAAAATAATATGAAGGCTTGGCCACACAAAGGCGGGTTTAATGTAACCCTGGGCGGAGTTCGTGGAGTTGCACTACGCGGAACTCCGCGAAGTGCAAAAAAAACTCTGCCGCACTACACGGAGCTCCGCAAGCGGCTGGGTACGATAGAAAAATGCCATTCGCGGTGATTGCACAGTGCCGGATGCTTGTCCGCATTGTGCAATCATCGCGAACGGCACCATGCACAGCGCAAGCGGTCCCTGCTTTCCTTTTCTGCCGCTCGAGTAGATTTTTACTCGAGCAGCAGCTTTCTCAACGCAAACGGGCTGTTTCTCAATGCGAGCGGTCGCGAGCATACGCGATCACTCGCAATGAGAAACCTGACCCCCCCCCCCGCGTTGAGAAATCTCACCGGGAGGTTGATTTTCCACGCTCGCGCTCGCCAACTTGAAGTTGGCGATCGCAAACGAGGAAAAATCTCGCCGGGAGGTTGATTTTCCTCTCTCGCGGTCGCCAACTTGACTTTGACGAACGGGAGCGAGGTAAAAAACTCCGCTCCGCGGGGCGGAGTTTTTCAGAGCTCCGTGTAACGCGGAAAACTCTGCAAACTCCACGAGCGGAGTTCACCGCCCAGGGTTAGTTTAATGGTCTATTCTTGAGGAATCTGGTTTCAGAGAGGAAAAAAAAAGATTTTAACCCCTTGAGTGCTTATGACGGCACCACGCCGTCATGAGTCACGGGCGGCGTGTGCTCATGACGGCGTGGTTCCGTCATACCGCGGCCGCTCTGCCCACGCGGCATTAATTCCCCGCCTGTGCGGGCGAATAATGAGCGGGCGTGGTCATGACGGAACACGCCGTCATGAGCACACGCCGCCCGTGACTCATGACGGCGTGGTGCCGTCATGAGCACCGAAGCGCCACGCTCACCCCCTAGCCCCCCCGCGCCGCGGCGGAATTCGCGCCGCGGCGAAGGGGTTAAAAAGTAGGACTTTCCGGCTCCAAACACTAGATGGCAGAATATACACAGCATGTGAACCTAGAAGAAATTCATGCTGCAAAAGCAACACTCCCAGTCTACAACATAACTATCAAAGTGGACCTGAAACTTCCCCACTTGGTTCTAGGTTTTTTCCTGACCAAAGCTGGTGGTACTCCGCAGAGTACCAGAAGATTTCGCGAGATCTGGAGATGTGTCATTCACAGACAGTCTCCCAGAGGTGAAGAGATAACACCTGAAAAGTGTTTAAGGAGCTGCTGGAGACGCTGTCTCAGTACTAGAGCTGAGCTGACCTGTTGAGTGAGGGGACTACCCAGAAGACCAAGCAGCTGAGCCAAAGACGAAGGGACATCCTAGAAGTGTAGACTAGAGTGAGAAAAACACAGGTACCAAACCGTGTCCTGGAGTGGTTCTCTCTACTTCAAGATTGATGCATAAACCACAACCGGTGCACTGCACCATAGAGGAGAGAGCAAGACATTGTGACTGTGTCCGACACCCTTAAATGCTGTGCTCTCTTTCCCAGAAAGTGGAAGATTGTTGAAGACAAGAATCACCAGCACTGAACCATGAGCAGTTTACTCGTTTGGGAGCGGGGCTTTTGCTGTGGACCTGCTCCCATGCTGGAACCTGCAGCCTCCCCTGCTGACCAGTCGCACTCTGTACGGAGCTTCTGAAAAACATAGTAGGAAGGCAGAGCCAGCAAATGCATCCCTCAGATTGAGGGCCTCTTGTTGGGGACCTCACTGCTGCTATGCTCAGGTAACTCCTGCATGTGCTCACCAGACATAGGGAATCTTTGTTGCTTTCAAAGATTTGTAACATCAGTGTCAGTGCTCCTGACATCAAAGAATGTTAGTGGGTGGAATGCTGACATTTGAGAGTGCGGAGAAACACCAGCGCTGCTTATCTGCTGGGGTCTTCGAGGAAATATAGTTTTATACGACACAATAAAGGATCCTTTGAATCCAAGCTCCTGGATATGGATCATTTCTCTGGCGATGAGTGATTCAACTGCTACAAGTGAAGACCCCATTATAGTTGTCTGAAAGTAAGACAATGGTTGCTGCCACATTAACAGACAGATTGGATATCTCACAGCCACATTTGCACAGTCTTATATTAGCACATGCTCAACAGAACACTGCAGTGGGTGCGTTCATTGTCTGAAGGACCGTATTTTACCAAGGGCGAGACAGAACCTCCATTATTTATAAGTGGAACATTAAAGCCCTCGCAAACTCACCCACACTGTCTACTTCACAAATCTTTCTTTGGGAGAGCACAAGAAGAGTTCTTTTCAAAGTGAGGGTGCCCTGGAGAGGCTATATCCAATGCAGCACGGCAGTGAGCTCTGCCACTGTTAATTGATTTCACTTGCTCTTCAGTAACAACTGAAAGAGTACTGCCTTACAGAAACCCATAGAGTGAAATATGACCGCATTGGCATTACCTTTCTTTGGAAAGCAAAAAGGGGATATTCAGGAACATTTTGTACTATTGAGACAACTTTTCTTTTGTTGATTATCTAATTTACTAATTCAGACAACAGTGACCATTTTTTTTAAATCTTTCCTTTCGATCGCAATACATTTAATTAATTTTTCTATGGAATCGGTTTTAGATCCTCCAATTGTCCTACATACTCCAGGTGCTGTGTTGTGTTATGCTATGCTGAGGATTTGTAAAGTGCATGGCTACCGTGCAAGCTTCCCAGCAGGTAAGTGAACTTATAATGTCTTGGGAAGATTGGAAAGTAACATTTGGAATCTATTTAGGGCCCATAGGAGGTGATGTTTTAGTATCAAAAGGGAAATTGTCCACGTTAAAGCATCATTTAGGCACAGAAGTGCTCAAATATTTACCTCTTCCAGTTACAACAGAGGATGATGATATGGAGCTAGAGGATGAAGAGTAGGATAAGACACTAAATGCATTACAAGAGAACTATGGGAAAAACAAATATTGTAGTAGAGACACACACATTTTTCTCATGGGCCCAATTTCAAAGGGAAAGTATTGAGCAATATGATGGCTTTTTACACATTAACTGTTTCTTGTAGATGTAAGGACTTAAGTGATGAAATAGTCAGAGGCCAACTTACAAAGAGGAGCATAAATTTCAAGAACCAAGAAGAACTTACGTTTGGATAAGGAACCATCATTGGTCAAGGCTATTGCAATTGCCAAGAAAATAAAGAGCACTTACACTTAATTAAAGTGTTAAATCCAAAACTATTGGGAGCTAAGGAAGAAGTAGATCTATGTGATGGGTGATGTGAATGTAGTCTGCAAGAAGAAGGAAAAGCAAACTTCTGGTGCTAGATTTAATCCAGACAGTAAGAATAAATCAGTGTTTCGGGTGTGGCAGTGTAAAACACATGCCCTTGTCAGTGAATTGTCTTGCCATTTAAGTTAGAACTATAGTAGCAAGAAAATGGGACATTTGTCTCGTGCTTGTAAGGCATAAGTCAAGGAGGATGAGAACAATTCGTACCAATCTGCCAAAAGTGTACACATTAATGAGAGTAACTGTAGTGATGACAGTGATGTATTGGTGGTTGTTGATAGCAAATAATATTTAACAGATAACATTGTGAAAGATACGAATGACTTAAGCGTGGTAGAATCTTATGATCACCCCCAGGTGGTAAGTGCATATGGAAGGTGTGGATGTTGACATGTGGGCTTATTCTTGCTCTCTGTACACTTTAACAAATTACATAAACAAATTGGGATATGTACAGAAAATTGAAAGGAAGAATGGATGCAATGAAATCTGATGCATCTCCTGCAGGTTATTGTGGGATATGTTTGCCTACCGTGGTTTGCTTTGAGATCAACTTGAAGTTTAAGGGAAGAAAGACAGTATGTAATGTGTATGTGGTTAAGAAAGGTATGGTGTTGCTGACATGGAGAGAACAGAAGAGCCCTACTTAATTACTTTAAATTCCAATCACCATGATAAAGCTATTGTTATGGATGTATCAGATGTGGATATATGAAAACCAGAGTTTCCAGCAGTGCTTCAAGAAAATCTTGATAAACTGAAAGAAGTCACACATCATATATATTGTGTCCAAAAAGTCCCTTGTATGGTGATAGACGTGTACCCCTGCCCTGAGTGTCCCAACTGTAGTCATGTCTGGATCCCTGATGCTGATTTTTATTGTCATGGGTGAACACAGATCATGCATGTGCGCCACGACATGGGCCCGTCTCAGAGACTGCGGTCGTTTTGGACCTGGAGTGGCGCTGAAAGTGCTACACTCATAGTGGTGAAAGTCTACTGCCTTTGCCAGGAGCTAAGCTGCGTGAGCGCGGTGGTGGCAGCATACTGTGTAGTGATCATTAGGTGTGAACAGGCCTTTTATCTGTGTCACTGGAGTGAGGCCTACAGGCTTACTCATTTAAAGTTCTGCTGCTGTGTGCTTAACTCACCCTTGGCCTACATTGGATTGGAGCGCAGTGCGTGGATATATATATATATATATCAAATCCATACCTCCTCACTTTGGAAAGAAGTAAAGCACACACGGGTCCAGCAGGAAACTCGTTCTTTAATAATCAAGCGGCATGACGCGTTTCGTCATAATCGACTTCCTCAGATGCCGCCAAACAACAAATGATTTCAAGGCCCACATTCAAATACAGAGTGCCCCGCTACGATTGGTTGAGGTATCTCTGACAGGTTTGCGAGGGGGATGTCCCGAACTGGGTACTCCGAGTCCGCACGGAGCAGCCCTCTGACGTAAGTACTCTCCCCAGTGGGCGGTGTCTGCTCCTTCCCCTCACACCTGGATCTTACTGTGGGCAGCGAGCGGCCTCCCCGGCCTCTCATCCCACAGCTAAAATCCCGTAATAAGCCTGCAAACACCACTTAAGTACGCAGTGCTTTCCTGCGAAGTCACAGTCCAATGCTTATTGGCAGGGCAATCCTACAGGATGCGGCGGTTCGGCGTATTCCAAAACGTTTTTAGAAACCACAAATTTGCCACAAATACCGCAGAACTGCTTTGGGGATGGATGCTCTCAAGTGCGCGTGGCTGCACCAAACCACCAAATCCACACCTCCTCACTTTGGAAAGAAGTAGAGCACACACGGGTCCAGCAGGAAACTCGTTCTTTATTAATCAAGCGGCATGATGCGTTTCGTCATAATCGACTTCCTCAGATGCCGCCAAACAACAAATGATTTCAAGGCCCACATTCAAATACAGAGTGCCCCGCTACGATTGGTTGAGGTATCTCTGACAGGTTTGCGAGGGGGATGTCCCGAACTCGGTACTCCGAGTCCGCAGGGAGCAGCACTCTGACATAAGTACTCTCCCTAGTGGGCGGTGTCTGCTCCTTCCCCTCACACCTGGATCTTACTGTGGGCAGCGAGCGGCCTCCCCGGCTTCTCATCCCACCGCTAAAATCCCGTAATAAGCCTGCAAACACCACTTAAGGGCAAACATGGATATATATATATATATATATTCACTGAAAAAACCATAGGTTTCAGGGGCGTTATAGTTAGTTGGACATTTCACTCGTACAAAACCATAGAAATTCCCCCGTTATAGTTAGTTCAGCTAACTATAACTCGCACGCCCGCAATGCACTACTGATGACGTCACATATTACATCATTCATGACATGGTCAGTGACATCACTCAAGACATCACTGATGACATCTCAAATGACATCACTGATGACATCATCCTTGTGATAGAGTGGCAGACCTCCTCTCAACCTAATATAACCTTTGATACACACACTCAAAAATACAAACTAACATTTTCAAAACAATGGACATACCAATACCAGTTACAACACACCTATTCAGTAATTCCAAGATCTACACACACATCCACTCATTCACCAACAGTCCCTATACAGTCACTCATACATGTACTCACTCATCAAATGTACTCATACACCTATACATCCTGTTACACACCGCCACTCATCCATAGTTACTCACACACATAGTCACACATGCAAACAAAGTATCAAACATCCATTTACTTGCATATACAGTTATACACACACTACCACACTTACTTCTACAGAAACTTACACATACTTACTCTCTTAAACAATCACTTATAGAAACACCTACTTATTTGTACAGGAACTCTTCCAATCTCTCACTCTCACATATACTCACTTACATACACCAATACTCACATATACTAGTTTAAAACATATGTAGTTACTCATAAAGACACTATTGAGACAGTCATTCACTCACTAACACACCCATACACATACTCATCCACCTATACAGTCCTGCACCCACGCTGTCTTCAACACATACAAACAGTGAGTCACTCATTAATGCATCTATGCACTAAGTAATACCCCCCACCGAACCATACAGACACTCAGACACTCATACTGATACTCAAAAAACCAACTAATAACCCATATAGACACTCATGTAGCTACTCACCAACCCATGCATCCACTTATACACAAAGTGAGAGACTGATACAGATATTTTCATATTTAAACATTACTCACTAACCCATGTATTCACTAAGATACACTTAGTCAGTTATACAATCAATTTTACAAAAAAAATCATCCATTTAGACACTTATATACCCATTTATTCTTCCATCGACCTTGAGATATACATATATAAAACATATTTAATTTTCAGAAAAACACACATTCACTGGATGATGTCATCAGTGATGTCATCAGTGATGTCATTTGAGATGTCATCAGTGATGTCACTGACCATGTCATGAGTGATGTAATATGTGACGTCATCAGCAGTGCATTGTGGGCGCGCGAGTTATAGTTAGCTGAACTAACTATAACGGGGGAATTTCTATGGTTTTGTACGAGTGAAATGTCCAACTAACTATAACGCCCCTGAAACCTATGGTTTTTTCAGTGAATTTCTAAGGTTTTTTAAATGCTAATTTCTAACTATAACGTGCCTGAAACCTATGGTTTTTTCAGTGAATATATATATATATTTATTATACTATGTATACATGTGAAAATGTCTGGGTCCCCTGCTTGCCTCGGTGGCACGGAAAAAATGGGTGGAACTGACGTCAACACGCCGACGAGGTCCTCTTATAGCTCCGATGACGTCATACGGTGTCGCGAGCGGAGCCGTGCTCGTTGACGTGGGAGAGCTAGGAAAGAATTTCCGTGGAATGCTGGTGCAGGGGATATTCACCTAAGTGTTCAGGCTAGTCCTTTGGGAGCAACTGTTTATGTTGCCACTCTAGAAACCGAAACCAGTGATCCGAGGGCAGAGGCCCTGCAGATGGCACACGAGGTGGGGTGCCCAGTCGTGTGCACCGGTGGGGCAGCGAAGTGACAAGCACCACAACCCACAAAAAAGGTAACGAGGGCACTGAATAACACAGGATCTTCTCTTTGTATCTGGCAGGAACAACGAAGTTAAAATGCCCTAGTACCAAAATGTAGAATTAGTGCTACAACGGTCTTCAAGAGGACCTGCGATGCCGCTTCCGCCTCCCGTACACTGGAGGCGGCATATGGGTCACGCGGTACGGTCATACTGCGGTGGGACGCACACTCGTTGACCTCTCATGGCACTGCTCCACACTTCAGGGAGGACGCTTTCCATTAGCTATGTTTTCTGATGACATGTCGCGCCGGCCCCGTCCAACAACAGAACTCCTTTAGATCCAAACAGACTCTTCCACTCTCTCACCGGAAGTGAAACCAGGCCACGCGGACACTTTCACAATACAACAGCCGGGAATGCACTTTTCGGTAAAAAAACCACATTCCTTCCTCCTAATTAATCAAATAAACGTCTCACTGAAGAACAGGGGCCAGCTTCGATCGGTAAACAGCCGTTACAACGACTTTTTTACTTTGCGATACCATTACAACGCATGCATTACCACGCATACGTTGTACATCACGAAGTCATTACTACGCATTTTTTTAGAACGCATGGTCATTTACCACGCATGCCTTTACAACGAATTTTGTTGTAAAGGTATGTATGGTAAATGACCATGCGTTCTAAAAAACATGTAGACGATTCATGTCGTTGTAAGGAAACAGAGGCTGTTCCGTTTCCTCACAACGACGTGCACCGCCCCTCAGAGATGACGTGAAGCAGGAACCACGAGGAGAGAGGAACCATGAGGAGTGAGAGGGATTGGGCATGGGGTGGGGGTTTCTTTTCGAGGGTTTAGGGTAGTGCAGTGGTGTTTGGGTGGTGTAGGGGGTCGTGCTGGGGGTAGTGTTTTAGGGTTTAGGGTAGTGCAGTGGTGTTTGGGTAGTGTAGGGGGTCGTGCTGGGGGTAGTGTTTTAGGGTTTAGGGTAGTGCAGTAGTGTAGGGGGTCGTGCTGGGGGTAGTGTTTTAGGGTTTAGGGTAGTGCAGTGGTGTATGGGTAGTGTAGGGGTCGTGCTGGGGTAGTGTTTTAGGGTAGTGCAGTGGTGTTTGAGTACTGTAGGGGTCATGCTGGTGGTAGTGTTTTAGGGTAGTGCAGTGGTGTTTGTGTAGTGTAGGGGGTCATGCTGGGGGTAGTGTTTTATGGTTTAGGGTAGTGCAGTGGTGTTTGTGTAGTGTAGGGGGTTGTGCTGGGGGTAGTGTTTTAGGGTTTATGTTAGTGCAGTGGTGTTTGGGTAGTGTAGGGGGTAGTGCTGGGGTAGTGTTTTAGGGTTTAGGGCAGTGCAGTGGTGTTTGTGTAGTGAAGGGGGTCATGCTGTGGGTAGTGTTTTAGGGTTTAGGGTAGTGCAGTGGTGTTTGGGTAGTGTAGGGGGTCATGCTGGGGTTAGTGTTTTAGGGTTTAGGGTAGTGCAGTGGTGTTTGGGTAGTGTTGGGGGTCGTGCTGGGGGTAGTGTTTTAGGGTTTAGGGTAGTGCAGTGGTGTTTGTGTAGTGTGGGAGGTCATGCTGGGGGTATATTTAGGGTTTAGTGTAGTGCAGTGGTGTTTGGGTAGTGTAGGGAGTCGTGCTGGGGGTAGTGTTTTACGGTTTAGGGTAGTGCAGTGGTGTTTGGGTAGTGTAGGGAGTCGTGCTGGTGGTAGTGTTTTAGGGTTTAGGGTAGTGCAGTTATGTTTGGGTAGTGTAGGGTGTCGTGCTGGGGTAGTGTTTTAGGGTTTAGGGTAGTGCAGTGGTGTTTGGGTAGTGGAGGGGTAGTGTTTTAGGGTTTAGGGTAGTGCGCCCAACCAGCCACAATATCCGTGGACAAAGGGGATCCTGACTCTTTGTATCGCTCCGTCAATTGAATAATTTGGGTCAAGGGCCCTACCACGTCCAAGACCTATCAATTCCTTTCTTGGGATCCCTCATATACTTGGAGAAAAGGGTACATAGTTTCTCATCAATATCAGGCGTGTGTGCCACCTTCCCCTTCAGTGAGGGCCTGGGGCATTCTCCCTCATCCTATTCCTGACCTCCCTTTCAAGGGGTTGATGGATTTTCCCCACCACATACTCTGCCACTTTGGCGTCAGGTGTCCACTCTGCCGACCTAGGATGGTAAATTTGGGTAGGCTCGAACATGTCCGAGTGGACCCCGTCCCCAACCGGGGACTGAGAGGAGTGGGACTCTGGACGCCAGGGACGCCCGAGTCCTTATCCTCATCGGAGGAGAAATCGTCCTCCGATACACCCTCTCCCTCTAAGGGAAACCCGCCGTCGGGGTCTACAATAGTGGTGACAGTGTCGCAATTTTCTCCGGGCCCCTCCTCCTCCCGGCAGGGTGCATGTTTTAGCGTTCGCGCACTCTTGAGGAAGGTCTCCGTAAGTTTATCAAATCCTTCCAAGTGCCCCGCGTTATGCTTATCGGCCCTTTTATTCCCCATCTGGGAGCTACTTGGACCCGCCACCACCAGATCTGGGTCGCTGAACACCCCAGGGATGCTTTTCGCCAGCTTATCAACCTGATCCCTAAGAGGAGCCAGCGCCCTAGAAATAGCCAGAGAGAGGGCTTGGTCCACTGCTGGAGGGAGAAGTTGGGGGCCATTCCTCCTCCACTTCCTGGTAGGAGGAGTAAAAATGGTCTTCTGGAGAAGACATGATAGCAGAGGGTGTGAGCACAGAACAAATGCCCTTAAAATCCTTAAGACAGCCCCCTCGCCGGTGCTCCAACAGCTGGGCTTTCCCCGAAGCTGTTATAAGAATAGACTGAGGCGCAATATCAATTACCACCACCAGGTGGCGCTGGTCACTAACGTGGCCGTGTGGGGAAATCACAGCGTAGCGGTGTCAAAATTAGGCGAGAGTTGGTCGGGAATCAAGCGGACACTAAAGGAGTGACCGGATTCCCAAACGCGCGTAAAGACCAGCGGGAGCGCTCGACGGAGCTGCCTCGCTCGGACTAGACGCGCCTGACAGGATCTCACCGCGCGCAGAGCACACAGCGGGAGAAACTGCGAGGGGGAGAACGCGCTCGGGCAAGAGCCTGCTGCGCAGGGAATATGAAACAATACCAAGGCAATAATGCTAATAACGTGCACAAGAAACCGCTATACAAACAGCAACAACGTCAGATTAAGCCAAGAATGTAAGGAATGCACTTAACTGACGAGCAGTGAAGAAAGAGGAAGCGGAAGGGACGTCACGATATTATATACGATGGACTGTGATATGATTGGACTATAGTTGCCTTGGAGACTACCCCCTAATGGTTCATGGGTTGTGTAGTCTTTTGTTTAATGATTGTTGTGTTACGTTTTCTTTGAACTTCTATGCAAATAAAGTGAGGAAAGATATGCATAATCCTCGCCTCCGTCCTGCCATAGAATTCATTAAACTTTATTTGATCTGATTTAGAAACATAGATCATAAAAGTGTACATAAAAACAGTAAATCCTCTTTCCTAATACAATACAGTGAGAATTAATTAAAACCAGTAGGTAAAAACGGGTGTTACAAAGCCCGGTTCAGAGCAACTTCAGGTTAACAGAATCGTAAAGTTCAATGTTTCGCAAGATCAATCTCATGTACTTCGTGCAAAATACGCAATAAGGGGTCCAAGTAAGATGTAACGCTCCAATACCTGACCAGTTTGCACTATATAAAACTGCAGAAAAAATAAAAAGTGTTTTGCACACTTCTGTCTTTGGGCTATATGTGGGCTACATCTGGGTGATATTTGTGCTACATTTGGGCTCTTTTTTCTCTGGTGGCCATCTTGGGAGACTTATTTGTTATGAAGTTTCCTAATTTCGTCATTTACTGCAGTCTCCTCAGTAGGAAATGCTTTCAGTTTTTTACTTTGATTCCATCAAGAAGGCATTCAGATGTGTCACACATTTGCCATAAATTCAGAATGTTAGCACTCTAGTTGCTCATTAGATCTCTGTAGTAAAGCTACTGCTCACCAGGGAGTTAACTGGAAGTCTACTGCTGGTATTGAAAGTGATTGTTTCAGTCTGCATGTCAGAATTTTCTAATGAAATAGAAGAGGATTTGAGATCTCACTTAAAACATGCCCTAAATTTTCTTTCTGCAGCACTAACCATAATTTCTATGGCAAAATGAACCCCCTCATTTTGTTCCTTTTTAAATTAAATGTTTTAAGTGTTACCAGTTTATTCCAATCAAGATGGCTTCAGGTGTGCCATACTTTTGTCATAAGTAAGACTGTTAGCGCTCTAGTTGTTCTTTAGAACACTCTGGGAAGCTGCAGTAGAACACAAAGGCATCAACTGACAGGCTGCTCCTGTTGAAATATAACAGGAAGATATTTGAGATCTCACTTAAAACATGTCCTAATTTTTCTTTCTACAGCACTAACCATAATTTCTATGACAAAATGAACCCCCTCATTTTGTTCCTTTTTAAATTAAATGTTTTAAGAGTTACCAGTTTATTCCAATCAAGGTGGCTTCAGGTGTGCCATAATTTTGTCATAAGTAAGACTGTTAGCGCTCTAGTTGTTCTTTAGAACACTCTGGGAAGCTGCAGTAGAACACAAAGGCATCAACTGACAGGCAGCTCCTGTTGAAATATAACAGGAAGATATTTGAGATCACACTTGAAACATGTCCTAATTTTTCTTTCTACAGCACTAACCATAATTTCTATGACAAAATGAACCCCATCATTTTGTTCCTTTTTAAATTAAATGTTTTAAGTGTTACCAGTTTATTCCAATCAAGATGGCTTCAGGTGTGCCATACTTTTGTCATAAGTAAGGCTGTTAGCACTCTAGTTGTTCTTTAGAACACTCTGGGAAGCTGCAGTAGAACACAAAGGCATCAACTGACAGGCTGCTCCTGTTGAAATATAACAGGAAGATATTTGAGATCTCACTTAAAACATGTCCTAATTTTTCTTTCTACAGCACTAACCATAATTTCTATGGAAAAATGAACCCCCTCATTTTGTTCCTTTTTAAATTAAATGTTTTAAGTGTTACCAGTTTATTCCAATCAAGATGGCTTCAGGTGTGCCATACTTTTGTCATAAGTAAGACTGTTAGCTCTCTAGTTGTTCTTTAGAACACTCTGGGAAGCTGCAGTAGAACACAAAGGAATCAACTGACAGTCTCTGCCCTTGTTGGATGTACATGTTTTACTGAGAATGTCAGACTTCATTCTCACATGACTGAGAAAGATAATGTGAATTTACAGAAAATATGCTCTCATTTTAGCTTCTGGAGCACCTTCCAAAACTGTATGGGACAAGCATGTGAAAATAGTTTTCTCTCAAACATGATTCATGATATCCCAGCAGAAGGTTTTTCACAGGGTAAAATCACCTTAGAACACACCACAATTCCTGAAATGAGTATGGTACCATCAACAAATGAATTCTAATGTAAATAAAGTCTGTTATCACCCTTCATAGTTCTCCTTTGGTAACCCTCAAAATCTTCGATTCACTACAATGCATTTCAATGGGGTACTATCATTTATATTGGTCCCAAGATGGCTGCCAGCAATTCCAGGATGAAGTGCTGACAGCCAATCAGATCTCACGATGACATGTGTGGTTAGGCTCCGCCCAGATATATATGTGTTTTCTTTTTCAAATTTCTCAGGAACTACTGAACGGATTTACACCATTTAACCAAAAGGCACAACTCTGAACCAAGGGCTACCTTTTTGCCAAATTTGGTGTAATTCCGTTCAGCAGTTCGGGCTGTAGCTGCGACTAAAGGTTCCTATGGAAAATTGCATGGGGAAAACACGTTTTGGGACCCCCCTTTTTTCTCGGCCCCCACTTGACGAATCACCCCAAGACTTTCAGGATAGGAGCGGACCGGAGCGCCCCACGAGTTTTGAAAATTTCGCGAAGATTCATCAACCGGCGCCAAAGTTATTGGAAATAGAATGTTGTGAATTTCCTATGGAAAATAGGTCCTAACTATAACTACCTACTGGCGACCGCCAGTAGGTAATATATATATATATAGCCAGCTTGTATTCAAACGCCAGTAATTGACAATACAGACCAGTCATCAACACAAGATATGGATTTGCTCAGGGATTTGGAAGAACTGCATGCTGAGAGCACAATGAATTTCCAAACACCAAATTATGATGAACCTGTGACACAGTCACCAGTGCGTACTCCATTCAAGCCAACATCTACCTTTTGCCCAATTATGTTAAGAGACAATTTAGATCTTTTCAATGATAAAGTTACATTGGAGTTAAAAACACTTTATTCTAAAGTAACACATTCAATGAAAAAGTACAACAAACAGAATGTCACTTATAACAAACTGGTGAAAAAACTCCAAGCACAGAAAAAAATAATTGTTCGGCAATCTGATAAAGGGGGCAACATTGTGCTGTGGCCACATGAAATGTATATGGAAGAGGCATTGAACCAATTGAACGATAGGGACTGTTATAAGAGAAAGGATATGCAAACAGTAATTGCAGCACGCTACGAATTTTACAACAAACTGGTAGCTTGGAAATCGGCGGGTTTGATCTCCAATGATGAATTCAAATTTTTAAAAATGATCATCCTAGAATTCCATCCATATATTTTATCCCTAAAGTTCACAAATGCAAATCAAAACCACCTGGCAGGCCCATTATATCTGCTTGCGGTAGCCTTTGGAGAACACGTCACGCTATGTTGACTTCTTCCTGCAAAACCATGTCAAAAGCTCCCCTCTTTATCCAGGACACTGGAGACTTTCTGAGGAAACTGAGTGATGTGCGGTGGGAGGAAAACTGTATCCTGATATCCTTGGACGTTACAACATTATACACGAGCATTAACCATCGAGATGGCATCAAAGCCGTAGAACACTATTTAAATACCAGACCTACTGTTATGTACCAGCATAACAAAATGTTATTGAGCATGATTTTGATTTGTCTTGAAAATAATTTCTTTTTGTTTAACAATCAGATTTTTAATCAGATTAGAGGTGTAGCCATGGGGGCCTGTTTTTCTCCCAGTTATGCCTGTCTACATATGGGGTTCTGGGAGGAACAGGTCCTAAGGATTTCCTATCAAGAAACATTGTTGAATCATGTTTTATGCTGGTACAGATATATTGACGATATATTCATGGTCTGGAGAGGTTCCGATGACAGCGCTCAGAAATTCGTGGAAGACATCAATTATAACAACTTGAATTTAAACTTCTCAGTACAGATAAGTAGAACTAACATGTGTTTTCTTGATGTAGAAGTTTTCATTGCTAACAATAAGATGGAAACAAGACTATACAGAAAGGTAACGGCAGGGAATACAGTCTTGCATGCCACCAGCCACCATCCGGCCCATCTAATCAATAGCATCCCATATGGGGAGATGCTGCGTATCCGTAGAGTGAGCAGTACGGACATTGACTGTAGACAGGCACAGTTACAGAGTAAGGATAGGTTTCTGGACAGGGGTTACTCTGAAAAAATGCTTAATAGGGCCATGAACAGAACTGCCCATTTAGATCAATTCCAAACACTCACCAAAATCAATAAACATGATACGGGTGACAAATGTACAGAGTCCCCCACCAGATTGATCCTTACTTACAATCTACAACACAAAGCCTTACGCAAAATTATCAACAAGAATTGGGCTTTAGTAAGAAGTGATCATGTTTTGAGCAGTCAGATTACCAAATCCCCTGTATTACTTTTAGGAAGGCTCGCTCTATGCGCAATTCCTTAGTAAAAAGCAGTCCTGAGGTAGTGGTATCCCAAACATGGCTTGGTCCCAGGAATGGTTTTACTCGTTGCACCAATTGCAAGGCATGTAAACATGGGGTCAATAGAACCAGCTACACAACACCTTTTAAACCCAATCCCGTACCCATCACAAAGAGTGTTAATTGCAAAACTGAATACGCTGTTTACGTGCTGGAGTGCTCATGTAACCTGCAATATGTAGGAAGCACTAAGTTGCAGGTGCACAAACGGGTGCTCCAACATTTGAGGGCCATTACTAACAATGATGTTACCTACCCGGTTGCCCGCCATTTTAAGGAGTATCACAACAGTAAAATAGACAATTTGAAATACTTTGTCTTAGATACTATCCTTCCCCAAAAACGAGGTGGGAACCGGGAGGCCATGCTTAGAAGACTAGAGACCAGGTACATTTTAGAATTGGATAGCAAAATACCTCAGGGATTGAATTCGAGTGAGGATTTTTATACATGCCTGTGATTGATTATAATTGCTTTTCAATGAGGATTTAAGTATGTTCTTATACCCATTAAGCTGCTGCCGGTATTACAATTGTTTTTAGCTTTCATTTTATTAATTTTTTTGCACATTGCACTTTAGTAAGTCACGGCTGTGACTTTTTATAGGTGAATTATGGTATTGTTTGCACTTGCACTTTAGGCAATTTGTGACATAGGAATGTTTGTAACCAAGGCCCACTTGGGCAGGACAAGGCTTAATTCACTGCATTATAACCGGCTTGGACACATTGGTATTGCACAGACCAGATTTAACATTCATACATGGTCTGGAGATGATTTGGTAACATCCAATGATTGTTTTACATGTTTTAGATATTTCGATATATTTTGGATATTTTAAAACATTTTACCATAGTGTCTTTTTCAAATGCGTATATTTATGATGATAATATGTTTGTCTGTATTTATATAAATGCATTTAGGTACCTTGCAGTGTCATTTTAAGCTTTTTACACATATATTTATTTATTTATATATATTTATTTATATATAAGTATTTTTTCCATGTCCATTATGCCACAGCACACTTTTTCAAACCATCACGTGCTAAGCACTGTCACTTTAAATATGTGAGAGCACTCCACATGCGCGTCATGTGATCAAGGGCACTGTGTTGCTCGAAACGCGTTATGGCGGTGGTGCAGGGCGTCCACTAATAAAGAAACATTTGCACCAGTATCGGGTCTGCATCGTCATCTTTTCTGGCAGAAAGTACTTCATGGCGAAGCAAGCTACATATATATATATATATATATATATATATATATATACTGGTTGTATGTGTGACTGTGAATGGTAAAATACAGGGATGATGCAGTGTATTATGCTGGATGTGTGCATGCCTGTGACTGGTACAATGTATGGACTATTTAGTGCTGTGCAATGCGTGTATGTTAAATGCATGTGCAGGGTGTGTGTGTGTGTCTGTTAATGGTTCAATGCATGCAAGATTCTGGATTTCATTTTAGGAGACCCAGGGCTAATTGGAGGAGCATTGGAAGGTAAAGGAATCCTCCCCAGACAGGTCTGTGGATTGATGCACTCCTGTGAGCTGAGTGGGACACACTGGAGAAAAGGAGAGCCAGGCTCATCTGTATACTTCAAAGGGTGCTCTTTAATTCAACAGAGAGATCACAGGAAAGGGGCCTGGGAACCTCTCAGAAAGAAGATGGGCTGAAAGAGAATCATAAAGAGTAATGCTGAGGCCCTGGGGAAACCTTTTGATACACATATCATTGTGACTGACATTCAGGTATGAAGTTGCCCCTGCTATGACAAGACTGCTTACTGGAGGAATGGAGGGGCAGAGGAGAGGGCACTTCCAAAGGAAGCAGACCCCCAACATAATCTTCAAAGACTCATACTGTAAATAACATTTGGTGTCTGGAAATGGACTTTAAGGAGAGCTCAAGGTCACCAAAATTGTCAACTGTCAAGCAGCCAGTCGGGCTGTACGAGGAGGGGAAGCTCTGCAAGACTTCTGCCTGTGACCAGGACTGGCGACAAGGCCTGCCAGTCTCCCAGCTGGATGAGAGGACATCACCCAGGAAATCCAAGTTCAACTGCCCCTGGAGAACCAGTGCCTGCCTGCTTGACAAGACCAGTGTGCTCTGTAAGGGAGAGGAAATCGCTGGAGGGAGCGAGGTCCAGTGGGAGTTCCTGGCGATTTAATCTCTGAATGGAGGCGTGGGGGGGAACAACTTTCTCACTAAATGGGTTGTAAACTGTGTGCAGAAGGAAGCTGACAAACCCATAAGCCAGATGGGGCTACTGTGAAGTTTGCTGCTGCGCCAAAAGGGCTGGAGCCCGGAGGTCAGCGAAACCGTATGGCAGGTGGGGCTACTGGAAAAAGGCAAGGAGAATGGTCTAATCGAGATGGTTGTTGAGAGGATGAGGCCTCTGTAGCGACCTATGCAGACCCAAGACCCGACTGAGGACCAGCACCAGGAGGTTCGAATTCCCTCCTCCCCACCCCCACATGTGGGAAGGATCCAAGGAAACTTACCAGTATCAGAGGAGGCTCAAGGATCCCTCTGGCCCATGCCTCAGCAGGGCTGTGTGTGAGGAACTCAAGGACACCAGTCCTTCAGGCCTGAGTGTGAGAAACTCACCGGAGACAGCCGCTGCAGCTTCAGCACTTGTTAACAAGGCACGCTTGGAGACTCTTGTCATGCAGGTCCTGCAGGTGCGGGTAAGACTGATATGTGGGACAGGCAGCCCGGGGGGGGGGGGATGTGCCTTCCACATAGAGCTCCGGCGCTAGAACACTTTTGACTTATCAAGAGTTGGAGTTGAACTCCTGAGACTTGGACTACGAGTGTGGTTTAACCTGAATGATGCTTACAGTGAATGGGGAAGGGGACTCTGGAGACTTGGACTACTAGTAGGGCTTAACCTGAATGTTGCCTATAGTGAATGGGGAATAACCCCTACTGCTACGGAGAGGGGAGTGGGACTTGGGAACCTGCCTGTTAAAACACTAGAGCCCTGACCTCAGGGGACAGCGTGTATTGTTTGTGAATGCCATATTTTACTTTGTGTTCACCGTCTGTGTCTTCCTCCACAACCCTCCCCCCCACGACAGAAGCCTTGGACTGCTCTGAACCCTCGCTACCAGTGAGAAACAAGTATTTAAGGGGTACTTGGATCAGTTGCTCAGGATCCATAGTGGGCCAGGCCCTGGGACGTCAGCAATAAAAGGCTTCAACCCCATGGTTGGGCCCAGTAGCTCTAACTCGCTTTGTGGCCCTCTGAACGGGGTTCTGACAATTGTCAGGAAAAGGCGGTGCGCCTAATGTTTAGGAGCTTTGATTACAGGTGTGGCATTGGCCATTTCCAATTTACTCCAGTAGTTCAACAAGTTCAGTTTTTAAGCACAAAGTCGGCACACATAGACAGTGGTTGGGAATAGACCTAAGCACCATGTACATAGATCAGATGAAGGATTTATGGGGGGACAGAGGGTGGATGGTTCCCAGAAGTAGCGACAGCGATGTCTTTACTAACTTCATTAAGGACCAGTTTGGTGAAAAGGTAGATGTTTTAATTGACTCTGGGTAGGGTACCATGTTAGAAACCCAGGAAGAGAGCTCTCTGGATTCAGGCGTATATCCCCTTAGTCAATAAACAATGTGGACGTACCCAGTACCTGAATAAATACCACTGGGAGCTCACAGTGCAGAGGAACCTTCAGGTTCTTTAAAAGACCCCTCACACACCATCCTAGTTGGTGTCATGCTTCATCATCGGGGTCCCAACCAGGCGGCCGAGTGCCGCCCGGTTGTGCTACAACGCCTGATTACAGCGGAGCTGGTGTGGTGTAAAAGTGTGATGAAGTGTGGTGCTAGATTAAGAATACCTCCGGGAGTCCTTGCCTGGATGTTCAATTTTTTTTTTATGTTTAATGATGGCGGCCCGGGGTATGGATAAAAACGGAGAGTAGACAACCATAAGAGGGTAATTAATCTCTGTTGTCAAGAAAGATGGTCTACATGTTTCAGCCCCAGAAGTAAATATGGAGGGGGCTTTCTTCAGGACCAGAGGTGAAGACTGTGAAATACAAAGTGAGTGGCAAAAATCAGGCCACGTGTCAATAAATAATCACAACCCACGCGCTAAGGTGGGAAGGAAAAAAACGATGGTCGCAGGTTGCGACTTAGACATAGAAACACTCGGTTTCAATGGAGACACCTAAGATAGGCTCCGTGGGTCCCGGAGCAGCCGGGACCCACGGAGCCTATCTTAGGTGCACCGAGGGCACACCGCCTTCCACTAGTGTTGGGAACGCCGGTCCCCCTCCCGGGCCCGATCATTAAACATAAACATTTTTTTGAACATCCAGGCAAGGACTCCCGGAGGTATTCTTAATCTAGCACCACACTTCATCACACTTTTACACCACACCAGCTCCGCTGTAATCAGGTGTTGTAGCACAACCGGGCGGCACTCGGCCGCCTGGTTGGGACCCCGATGATGAAGCATGACACCAACTAGGTTGGTGTGTGAGGGGTCTTTTAAAGAACCTGAAGGTTCCTCTGCACTGTGAGCTCCCAGTGGTATTTATTCAGGTACTGGGTACGTCCACATTGTTTATTGACTATATTCTGGGGAGACGGACGTAACCCTCTCTAACTCCTTGCTCTCACATTTGTTGTCAATGTATATCCCCTTAGGACAGATCTATCCCAGACACAAGTAGAGTGTGTCATCTAATGCATTTTCCAGAGCTTCACCAAGACACTCACCACCTTTAGTTTCGAGAATGCCACAGGTGTAAACATCCCCTCAAATTTCTAGGTTACTACTGTCACCAATTCCAGGAGTAAATCCCTTGGGTGGGTTGAGTCTAGCTGAAACTGAATTTGCAGCTGGCACTTCAGAAAGCTGAGGAGGATGAAAAGGCCAGAGGGATAAGATAAGACTAGGTCACCGGGAACAAGAGGAGAAGAGAATGGAGAGACAGGAGGAATGGGCCTGGGAAGAGAAACTGCGAGAAAGAGAGCAGAAACAGAGAGAAAGGAGGAAGAAAAACAGAGACTGGGTGGAGAAACAAAAGGAAAAGGAAAGCGAGCTGGAAAGGGAAAAGATAGCCAATGAGAGAGAGAAACTTAGGATGGCAGCAATGACAACTCCATCTGGGATAAGGGACTCTATATCCAGTTCAGGCAAGGTAGTGGCCAAGGTTCCAAGAGATGTTGTGCTTAAGTATGTAGAAGGTCATGATATCTTGGAATGGTTTGTGAGCTCTGAGGTCTCTTGTAAGGCGCAGGGCTTGAATAAGCTGTCAACACAGCTGCATAAATGGAGCGCATGCCACTGGATGGGACAGCCATTATTGAAAGAATGCCCGTTGGAGACCAGATAGTCTAAAAGTGAATGAAGGAGGCTCTGACGGTTTGGCCCGAAGGCAAGACAGTACCTTCAAAGATTCCGGAACTGCAACTTTCGGTACCTTAACCAGTTGATAGTGACATACCAACTCAAGGAGGAGTGCTCTATCCCACTTAAGCAATACCTGTCTGATTTGACTGAGAGAGATCAGAGAAGCTTGCAGTGTTGGCTGACAAGTGATTAGCTAACAGGGTTCACAAGAAGCTAGAACAGTACGGTTTTAAATCAGACGCAGAGTGGAACTCTCCACAAACTGGTTCCAAATCGGAGGGTAAGGGCCAGGGTAATTCCTATGAGACTCAAAGAGAGCACAAGTGAAATGGTAATGGTGTATCCGGGAAGGAGTATCATGAGAAGGGAGGACAGGGAAGTTCTTCCAAGTCCAAGGTGATGACTTGATACAATTGCTGCCAGGTGGGACACTTCAAGAGGGATTGTCAAGCGAAAGCTCCTGGCCCAGCAGCACCCAAGATAGCAAGCATGTTACACATGGGGGAAGGCACCAGGAAGGGCCCGGTTGTGCTCAACCTAATATCTATGGGCATCTGGGAGAGGGACCCAAATGCTCTGAAGCATATTCATCCTAACAAGATGGGGTTTGTGCATACAGTTAGTATCAATGAGAGAAAAGTGCTTCCCTGAGAGAAACTGGGGCCTTATGCACTATGGTTGAGAGGACGTACCTTAAGCCTGAGGAGATACGCCCTGGTACCAAGGTTTCAGGTTTGGTAGCCAGTGAAGAGGGCATGGAGTATCCACTTGCCAGGGTTGATATTGAGCTCAACGGCAAAGCATCCATGGTTCATGTCAGAGAAGGGAAAAGCAAGGTGCTGTATGTCTCTTGTCAAGGGACACTTCCCATGTGGGACGTGCGCAGCCTGCGCACAAACAACAGTAACCAAGACCATTGACATCGGCACAGGAAAACCTTGGGAACTTAGACACCACAGTAATTGTAATAGTGAAAAGGTGGTGTCCCTGTGGCCTAAGATACGTGGGGATGACCACACGTAAAGTACGAACACTTATCCTGGAACGTAAGAGCACCATTAGATGTGCAAAACAAACCACCAGACTAACAAAACATTTCTTTGAAATGAATCACCAGGCAGACACACTGAGCTGGACCGTACTTGAAAAACCCAACCTCAATGCGACTACACTCAACCTTACAAAAAAACTGTTGCAAATCAAACAAAGACTAGGTACATCTAGAAATGGGTTAAATGATGACATACCGTGGCTTTCACTCACCTAATCCCTGCAGCATCTAGGGCATTCCGAATATCCCCAGGTGACATCCATGTTCCACAGTATACTAATGACACTGACTCTCTACCTAGCTACTCATGCTACACAACCCAGTTTGACATGACACTAGGTGACCTTTCCTTTAACATCCAGGGTGCCACTGCGATGCCGACTGGGATACTTTGTACATGGCAGTTATGTTGCACCACCTGGACACAAGTCTAGGAACTTTACACTTATTCCTTATGCCATCCAGAGCGCCACGATGTCGCCTCACTATTAAGTGCCATCAACAATAAGCGACCTCTCTTGTTTCCTGGTTATGTTATAGAGTCAGTACATCACCCCATAATCAATGCCATTAATGTCAAGTGACACCGTCTTCTGTATTTTCATAAACTTCAACAGCAACCATCCACTCTGGAACAACATCCTCGTTTCTGTAGCCCTAACCTCAAGAAACTACAACTCCCAGCAAGCCTGGCACCGCTTCCAGGAAGCGGTTCCCAGGTCATAGTTCAAGCTGACTACTTAAGGCGGACATCCTCCAGCAGGATTTTTTTCCTGTCTGGTGGACATATGCAGACGACCCCACGCTCGTGCCCAGCGGTAAGTGCTTGCTGGCAGCCTTCGATTTGCCGCCCCCTTGTGTTTTAGTGCCATGCTCACGCGCTAATGTTTCGCTTTGTTTGCACACCAATCCAGGGGGCCTTTCACTCCACAAGCACTCCGCGGAGTACTTTCCCCGTAATCCCAAGGGTCTGTAATTTTCTTTCCATCTCTGGGCTGATAACGCATTAGACCATGCATTTGCTCTGGCAGCGCCCTCGGTGTTTAGAAATGTCCTGCTGGCGAGCTAATGCTGCATCCTGCCCTTACGCCGCTTAAGGGAGCCTCACACTAATTACGCATTCGCCAGAGAACATTCTCCGTAGTCTGAAGGGTCCGGAATCTTTCACCGTCCCCGGGCTGACAATGTAATTGCGGTCCTGTTAATAATTATACTATTCATGCTAGTCAGCACTCCCAGATGCATTCTCCGTTTACACCCCGCCCCCGGTTGTGGCATTGCGCTCAGCAGCGCGATAGTCCGGGTTAGGTTGGGTCACGCCCATAACATTTTGGTGCCTGCACAATGATGGTTACCGTAGCGGACCTGTTCTAGGCATACTTTACAGTTTCTACTCTCTCCCCGCCCTCAGTAGCACGCCATTGCGGGTTTAGTTTGGTCTGACTCGGATTAATCCAATGTCTTCCATACGTTTTTACACTTCTAAACCAAGACTTTGGCGCACTGTCACGCTTGTTACTCTACCCCTACTTTTGTGGGCACCTTGTTAGGGGTCATGACTACCCAGTTTATTTCCCTATTGCTTTTCACCAGAGGCTTGGCTTATGACTAAGCACCATAAGACCACCAGTCCAGGGCAGGGCTCCTTTCATACTAGCGGCTCTACCTGCTGCACGCTCTTGTGCTTTCATTTATAAGACCTATGCAACATCCTCATTGCATTTAACTACTGCAGTAGTTACATGTGGCCTTCGGCAGCTTGTCCCGTTTTGGGATTCTGCTGCGGACAATTCACTATCCCAAATTCTTTTTTTCGTGAACAACCAATCAATGCAATTACTGTCTCCATCTGTGAACACTCATTGCTCATACACTGTATGCTTGTCCCCGCTTTAATTAAGCATAAACCCTTTTATACTCTAACGCCACCACCTCTACCCATTAGGTTGGATTGGCGTATGTACCGAAGGCTCTCAGCCCAGGACAGATGTGGTATAATACCTGACTGTTGCAGGTGAGTTATGCAGAACTAAGCTATTACTGAGTGCAGTCACACTAGTTCTGTTGCACAATCAAGTACAATGTACATTTGATTGCTTCTTTCACTGTGCGAGCGTGTGGTCCAACTATGTTGTACTTTACTATTCTGTTAACTGTGCGGTTTGTTGTCTTTTGTTTCACCACAGGTCTTAATGGTTAATCTATTGAATTGCCGGATCACTGGTTTAGTATCACACACCGACATTTTCCTCTTTAATTTTTATTCTCATCACTTAGTATTGTGTTCACTCACGTTTAGCAGTAGCTAATAAGAGATCCTGATGGAAGGCAAGACACTCCTATAGGTCAAGAGGCTGAAACATGTAGATCCCTTTCTAGTGCAACTGCCTCTAATGTTGGCAGTTACACTACCCATTATCTGCTTTTAATCCTAGCATCAGGTGGCAATAATAAATTATGTCTGGCTAACCTCGTAGCTAGTTTTAACCACTATTTCTAAAGCACTGCACTCCCTACACCACACACCATGCTCACATTGGGTTTTATGAATAACCTCTCTTGAAAACATCCCTGAGCTCCTCCCTCGCAGCGAGGGGTTGTAGCCTGCGTCACGACTAGGTTTGTGACGCGAGGAGGTATCCCTATGATGACGCATGACACCTCTGGTGTGTGAGGGAAACCGTCCTTAAAAGGGACTCCCCTCCCCCCACCTATCCCAGCATAGTTGTCTTTACCCACACGCTCGCCCGGCCTGACCTCGGACCCGAGGGCTCTTTGTGTTATAGATATTATTAGTATTGGGGAGCTTGCCCTTGCTGGTCCATAAACCTCCTCAGGCCCCCCTTGTGTGATTTCCAATGACCTGATGCCCCTGGCTTGGTGCCTGGAGTGGAAGCCTTTATGGCTTGAGCCACGTCAGCTGTGTTGACCAGAGCACAGGCTGTACATCAGTTTCAGAGTGGGACTAGGATCATTCCTGATTTGCAGGACCATGACAAGGTAGTTTGCAGGAAAAGGCAAATACTGGGAAGGCAATAGCCATGGAGGTCATCACTTCTGCTCCTAAGGGAGGTGGATGATGAGAATCCCGAAGAGGACCAGATACTGGAGCCTGAGTCACTTCCACAGCTGCAGGGTTTGTTAGCTGCTGGAGGGTCTGTCCGGGAAGATTTCCACAAGGCACAGGAAGAGTGCCATATGCTTGTGGGACTTTGGAAGGAAGGCCAGGAACAGGTTAGCAAATGAGTGGTCGGGAAACACTATTTTGGATGAGAGGATGGCCTACTTTATAGTGAGCTGGTGAATCCTGAACCAGGAACTAGCAAGAGGATAGTGGTTCTGTTAAAGCACAGGAATTTCCTGTTGTTACTGGCCCATGAAGTGGCCTTGGCAGGAAACTTAGGCATCAGAATGTACCAGGATAGGTTGGACCCTCTGTTCTACTTGACAAGAATGCACCGAGACACAGAGGTTCTGTAGAACCTGCCCGCTTGCCAGATGAGTAGTAAGACAGGAGGGAGGACTACAATACAGTTAGTGCCTCTACCCACTTGTAGGTGTTCTGTTTGAGCAGGTGGGAATAGATATAATTGGTCTATTTGACCCCCTCACAATTAGACAAGTATATCTTGGTTAAGGTGGATCATGCCACCAGGTACCCAGAAACTGTACTTCTGAGAAGCACAACCACATGGGTGGTAACAAGAGCTCTCCCTGGGATCTTTCTAGGGTTGGATTTCCGAGAACAGTAATTTCTGACCAGGGAACTAATTTCATCTCTTCTTACAGGAGACTGATGTAGGAGCAAGCTGGTGTGACATACCACTTCTCCAAGGCTTACCACCCTAAACCAATGGTTTGGTGGAGAGGTTTAACAAGACACTTAACAGCATGATGGGAACTTTACTAGAGAACCTCCTGAGGACGTGGGATCTTCTCCTGCCATTTCTTTTGTTTGCCTACAGAGAAATTCCACAGACGGGGGTAGGGTTTAGTTCCTTTGAGCTTCTGTACTGGCACCCGGTGCGGGCCCACTCATCTTAGTCAGAGAAGGGTGGGAAGGAACCTCAGAGTCTCCACGGAAGAATGTGGTGGACTGGAAGAAGTTGGGTTATTGGTTGAGGGGGTGAAACAGTACTAGTTAGGCACAAGAGGGCCCCTGTAGGCTAAGATTGGGAGGAGACAACACCAGGGGAAATCAACAATCAAAATACTAGAAAAAATAATGCTACATCACTTACTTTCAGATAGGTATAACTCAGTAGATAATATAATGAATCAGATATATTCAAAAATAATTATATTTTATTACATGATGAAAAAATTACTTACCTTCAGTAACGCATTATCTGGTAGAGACAGGATCTAGCCGCAGATCCCTTACTTTGGAATGCTCCATAGGCGTGAGACTAGATCTGAAAATATGTTTCCCACAGCACGTCCGCGCGCCAACAGAGGGCATTGTGCGACTCCGTAACGATGTCGTCCACCGGATGTGATGTCGACGGAGTCTATATATATTCCTGCGCTGACATCAGTTTCTTCCGTGACTATTTTCCGCACTGGAAACGCGGAGCCACATATAGAAACTGTCTATTGAACAGTGTGCTAAAACAAAAGACACTCATGTGTCAAATAATTACCGAATTCCTACCCATAATTCAGTATATGAATATCCTAACAAAAACCTTGAGATGAAAGAGAACGCATTTACCCAACAATCACTGTATTCTCCCGCTTTTTTTAATGTAAAAAATCAAAGCAAACTAATTGAGAACCAAAAGGACTCAGTTCGCAGAGCGGGGAGGATCGTTAAGGAATCTGCGGCTAGATACTGTCTCTACCAGACAATGCGTTACCAAAGGTAAGTAATTTGTTCATCTACTAGAGACATCTAGCCGCAGATTACTTACTTTAGAATCAAATGCCAAAGCCATTCCATTCCCAGAGGAGGGTCTGCGAACTGCAACCATCAAAAGTCTCTTACTAAGACCAACCCAGTCCAGCACAAGAGAAAAGACCGGAAATTTATAATAATGTGGGTGAGTAGAAACATATCCTGCCATATGTATTTGGTCTTAGTGGGGTTTATCTCAAGGCCCTTTAGTCTACAATAATGGCTAAAGCTGTCAAGTAGGTTTTGTAACCCCTTTGGAGCTTGGTACAATAAAATTGTGTCATCCGCAAAAGTCGCTCCAAGCTTAGGTGAATCATGGGAGGATTTTTGCAAATGCTGGACCAGGCCATTTAAGTATAATAAAAACACAGTAGGTGCCAGGACACAACCCTGGCGCACGCCCCTCCTGACTGGGATCTCATCTGTGAGCTCCCCTCCTATGCCCCAGCGTACCTTAGCAAAATAACCCTCGTGAAGCCTTACAATCTGTTTTAAAATCTCCTCTGGCACTCCCTGCTGGCGTAAGGTTCCCCATAAAGATCTCTTGGGTTTGAATCAAATGCTGCTTTCAGATCAATGAAAGCAACATATAAATGTCCAAATTTTAGCTGTGTGTACTTCCAGGCTAGGCTTAAGAGTCTAAAAACCTGGTCATTTGTACTTGTTTTTAGTCTGAAGCCGGCCTGGCAAGGTGAAAGTATATCATTCTCCACTATCCAAACGTTTAACTTGACCAAGATTTGTTTAGCATAGATTTCTTGCAGGATGTCTATCAGGCTTATGGGCCTGTAATTTGCGGGGTCAACCCTTCTGCCCTTTTTATAAATGGGCACTATCTCTGCCCCCTTCCAGGATTCTGGAATGGGCTCTCCTCTAGCTACTGCATTACTCAAAAGGTTGACTTGATGGTAGCTATAGCTAATGCGGTATCCTCGGTACTAAACTGGAGAGGTGCATTTTGTGATAACATTGGAAACCCCTCAGTAAAGGCAGAGGCGTCTAGAGCAGACACAACGGGGGTGGCATATAATCAGAGAAATGTCTATGCCAAGTACAAGGGTTATGAGATCACCCCAGCTAGTGTCTTCCCAATTCCTTGGTGCTACCTTCTGTGCTTTTCTGTATTCTGCTCTTTCGTATTTTATCTGGATTATATTTTTGGCCTTAAGGGCCCGTAGGAGTCGCCGTTTGGCTGAGGCACATTCTTTATCAAACCAAGGATTGAGTGACTGGTTCTTAGGTCTGGGTTTACGGGCTCCCACCTGGGGTTTGGTTAAGTGAATTTTTATATTCTCTGCCAGTCTTCGATGGATTTGTGTAATGGGTATAGATTCTGGACCTAAGTCCGCATAAAGAATTAGGACTTCACAAAAAGCATTGTAAATATTTGTAAGGGGCTCGACTTGGTCTATTATGACGGTCCCATTTAACTGATCTACGGTAATTGCTTACTAACGGTTGCATATACTTTTTTCCCAAGTCGATGGGGTGAGTTGGATGAATGGGGATCAGCCTCCCAAACAGGACTAGACATAGTGGAAATGTATCACTCTCTCCTCTGTTGTCTACCTTAAAATCCTGTATATAAGCCCAATGTGCTATACTTATCACATAATCTATTCGTGATTTAGAATTTCCCCTGGCAAAGGTATTTGTACATTCAATATCTGAGGGGAATCGGCCATTACATGCCCTAAGGCCTCTTTCTATGATAAAATGGAGTAAATGCATTGCTGAAATGGAGCACGACACCTTATTGTTTGTGGCGAGGAGGGGAATCCCCCTGACCAATTCTTCCTCCTCAAAAATAGATTCTATTCCTGCCATTGGTTCGTAACAACAATTAAAATCACCCCCCACAAGAACAACTCTATTGGATTCAATAGATTTGAGGACTTCTTCAAACCGATGGATGACAGATGATTCTTTTGAGCGCTCCCTCTGTCTTATATATATATTAAAAAGATATATCTGTGTCATATTTAAAGATTTCAATTTTAGTCCTAGAATATATGGGAAGGCAGTATTCAAGATTGCCATAGTGACCTTTAAGTTCATTTTTATCCAAATCGTCAGCCCACCTGATGGTCTCCCTTTTTTTTTTTTTAGGGTAGAGCCTCTATGCTGAATGTTCTGTAACCTAGTTTGTGTAGTGGCTCTCTTAGCCAGGTCTCCTGAAAGAGACAAAGATCAAAGTTGCTGATGTATTCCTGCCAGTCTGGTGCTTAAAGTTTTTGTTTAAGCCCAGCTATAATCCAGGATACCATCTTCAGGTTTTCTGGAAATAGATCGATAGGCATATTTGAGACCTGATCAGGTGTAGTACTGCAGACAACACTGTTGGTCGCTAGAGTGTTAAGTACCTGAATTTCATATAAATGTGTGTTATGTAAATAAACATCATGCGTAACCTGGTGTCCAGGTGTTAATAAAAGGGACACATTGTCTGTCTGGCTAAGTGAACTATTAGTGATAAATTCACTTTACCCTGCTCGGTCAGTCAATCTAGTGAGTCTAAGGTGTTGGTCCCCTCTGTGGCATATGAAACATTGTTGCCCTTATCTTCGGAGGTTTTGTTCTGTCTAAAACTAATCCTGGATTCAAAGAGTGAGTGGGTTCGCAGGTTCAAAGCTATCCGATTGTCTGCAATAAATTTGGAATGAAAGGTTAACTTTAAGACATCCATAGTCCCTGATTCTTGATGGAGACGTTCGACTTTTATTATGTCAGATCTTACTACGGAAAGACATTGGCGCTTAGTTCTGATCCAATGTATCACTTTGTTTTTTAATGAGTCCTCATCCTCTCTACGAACCTGCATTAGTCTAGGAACATTCATCATAAAGATATTGTAGGTGTTCGTCTTGGGCCATCAGACCACAAGCTTCAAAAACAAAATAGTCCTGAACCAAGTGCTATTGGCGTGTGTTTCCAACTTCGTATATCTGGGGGTTACGCTAGATTCAAAATTGTTGTGGAAGCCACAATTAAACAAGTCCAAGACAATTTTAATGCAAAATTCTATTCCCATTGTAAAGAAACAACATTCTACTGTGTCAAAGGCCATTTCTCCTGGCCTGGCAGTCTACAAATTTAGGTCCCAAACTGCTGCCCTCTATGGATCAGAGCTATGGGGTGGCGAAACCTTACAGCCTTTAATTGTTGGGGAAAACAAAATTTTGAAAATGTTTACTTCCCTCCCCCAAAATACCCCAGTGATCCTGCTAACATATGATATTGGCATAAAAAGATTGGAACATTTAGCTGTATGGAGATCCCTGTCCTACTGGGTCAGAATTTGGACCACTGAGGGATTGGAAATATATAGGCAGACCTTGTGTGAGCTATTGGAACTCGACGTTCATCTCACTTTCCCCTGGTTTGCCCACATCCGAAAACGGCTCCTGTATTTGGGTCTGAGTAGGTTTTGGGCAAACCCCAGCCTACTGACGCCAGAATCAAAGAGAGAGATTAAGCACACTTATTGGAATTTTATCTTGCACAAAGTCACTTTAGGCTGTGCATCAGGGAGACACACTACACAATTTCTATTAAAAGGATCCAGAGTTTTGAGCCATTCTTGGACGAGATTGAACCTCAACTAGCAAAGACACTTTATTTGAAATTCAGATATGAAATACTGCAGATGTATTCATTGACAGCTAAGTGGGCCATGTCTCAGACTATGGGAAGGGACTCTAAGTGTACCCTATGCTCACTAGGCGCAAATGAAGACATTGCACATGTTTTATTTTTTTGCCCAGCATATGTAATTCCCAGAAGAAAATGGATCAAGCCGCTATGTAAGAATTTGAATATTAGGAATTATTTAGAGGTGTTGTGAATACTAAAATCAGATAGCTCCCAATTTATTGTATTTGGTGTTAGCAGATTTTTATTGGCTTCTAGTTACCTAAGGAAAAAGAGAGGGCAAAACTTTTAATGTAACTATACTATAACTATGTTTTACCACTTGACTTTTGAATACATATCATTAATTATTTGGTCTAGTCTAATTCAAATGAATGTAAATTAGTAAGAATGCATCCCATTGGTATTTAGTGAATGTTTTATTCATTTTTTAGCATAATTTTAACTAATGGTGGTCGGTCAGGGTTAACTGAGGATGCACTTGCACTTTATACTTATAATACATTTTGTTTTAAAAAGAGAGAGCATTTCCAAGCACACCCTATTCCAGTTAAGGCCACCCCAAATACTGGTGCAGTGCAGATTCTTTCAAATAACAGCTGGTAAAGATGCCTAAGATTCTCAAGTCAACCTGGTCCATATAGTAACACACTATTCCTAATTATACAGAATATACAGAGTCCACAATGTTCGGTTTCTTCAGAAAGTTAGCATTTTTATTCATATTCTTGTTTCATCCAGCACGAAAATCAGCCAACACGTGTTTCGTCTTCCCTTAGACTTTTACAAGGCTGGAACAATATACATCAAGACATTATTATGGTACTTAATCCTACAAGATGTCACCCATAATTATCTTAGTTAAAAAACAACCACATAAGTCCAAAAAGTATATTGGCTAGAGTCTTTGTGCAGTTGTAACATGATTTAAACTGTGAAACAGTACCCTAAAATTACATCTTCCAAATATTGTTATTCTCATAACAACAGAGAAGAAGTCTGGATCATAGAATAAAACCAAATAAAAACCCCCAAAAAATATTGTCCTTTACAGAAAAAGTCACCCAGTGCATAGAGAAAAAGAACACCTAAGACATGTGTTAGAGAATATTTATCTCTTTAGATCTAGTGAAAAACCAGACCCAGAAGAAATATAATAACTAGACGATTCACCCACCGATTGACAAGAAGTATGTCGTCCAACGTGTCGCATGTGGACAAGAATTGGAATGTCCCTCATGTGGACAAAGTCTCGCAAACTGTGTAGAATAAAATAACATTTGTAAAAAAAAGTCCCTTCTCCAACCAGAGCACAGGCAGATAAAAAACCTGTGCCTAAAAGAAAACATGCTTGTAATATATTTGTTCAAGCCCTGCCGTTAAGCAAATAGCATGCATAAGATATATGGCATCCATGTGGTTGTATGTAGCGAGTATAGTAGTACCCAAAAACCAACAATTGCAGCAAATAAGCGAACATCTAACCTTCCACTGGTTAACCATATATATTCTGTATAATTAGGAATAGTTTGTTACTATATGGACCAGGTTGACTTGAGAATCTTAGGCATCTTTACCAGCTGTTATTTGAAAGAATCTGCACTGCACCAGTATTTGGGGTGGCCTTAACTGGAATAGGGTGTGCTTGGAAATGCTCTCTCTTTTTTTTGTATATTGTATACACAGTAGGTTACTTCTGTGATAATAGCATCTTTTGGTAGTAGGTGCTAGTGAGCTAAGTTAGCACCCCTTGTTAGAACAAAACTGGAATATTGATTGTGTATTGATTCACACTGCATTACAAGTCTTTAGCTAATACTTACTTTTACTGATTGTGCGGTGTTTTCCCGAGCTTTGGAACTGCTACTACCAATATACATTCTTTTGCTTATAATAAATTAAGTTGACCAACGCGTTATAACACCTTGACAAAATGGGAATTTTAACTCGCACAATTTTTTGCACCTTATTCATTAGTGAAAATTGCACCTAATGTCTGTACCTGATGGAAATTTTAGTGATATGTTTTTAATGACTCTTTGAAATGTTCTTTTATGATTCTTTCAATCGAAATAAAGAGATTGAATTGAATTATCCTGCCATATAACGTTCACTATAAGGGACCATAGGTAATTAAAGTCGCAAGACATTGAAACCATGGAATAACATACCCATGTCCGTAAGACAAAACTGGTTTAGAAGTTCTCACCTCACAACAACTGTGGACAGAACCACAGTAACAAAAATTGTAAGACAATACAAGCACGGGGAAGAAATTAATCATGACAATGAGACCTTATCCATAACCATTTGGTTATATACTCAAGTCCGAACAGCATGTACTTGTGAAACCCTGGCCGTGCCACTGAACACCTTTTGTAAACCATATAAGGTCAGGACTGCTCCGTAAACTGCACAGAGAAAATCCATCCACCATGGAGAAAACAAATGTTCATATAAAAAAGAGGTCAAAGACAACATTAGCCCCTAACGACATAGAAGCAGGCCTCCCATAGGAAAAAGAACCAGAGATGTACAAGTACCTCGAGAATATCCCATATATACAAAAGTGTATATATATATATATATCCACCACGAAGTTGCCTGGAATAAGAGGGCCCACACAAGGGAGTTAGTTTCGCCACTTATTTAATGGAGGATGCAGCGGGAAAACCAGCAAAGTGCTTCGCTAAAGTCAACAGTCCAGCCCGACGCGTTTCGTGCCTGGCGCACTTCCTCATGGGCTCAGGGCTTGATTACTGAGGGCAGGCTACGGCAGTTTTATCCAGCACCTGTTCAAACATCTTAGAACCCCGCCCTGGTGGGCGTGGCCACCCCGTGGCTGGTTGGTAAATGTAGTGCCTTCAATCTTCTCCTGTGAGTCGCCGTGCCACACTCACTGTAAATACCAAATATATGTCCCAAGTGGGTTGCGAGATACCCTCGGCTGTTTACGCACATTCGTTTCTTCCTCCATTGGCACCCCTGTCCATCAGCTGCCTCGTCGTTTGGCGCTGCAGCAGGACTGCACTCGTGCAGCGGTGCTCCTCTCGCGGCTCAGGCTGTGCCGCACAATATCCACCACGAAGTTGCCTGGAGTAAGAGGGCCCACACAAGGGAGTTAGTTTCGCCACTTATTTAATGGAGGATGCAGCGGGAAAACCAGCAAAGTGCTTCGCTAAATTCAACAGTCCAGCCCGACACGTTTCGTGCCTGGCGCACTTCCTCATGGGCTCAGGGCTTGATTACTGAGGGCAGGCTACGGCAGTTTTATCCAGCACCTGTTCAAACATCTTAGAACCCCGCCCTGGTGGGTGTGGCCACCCCCGTGGCCTGTTGGTAAATGTAGTGCCTTCAATCTTCTCCTGTGAGTCGCCGTGCCACACTCACTGTAAATACCAAATATATGTCCCAAGTGGGTTGCGAGATACCCTCGGCTGTTTACGCACATTCGATTCTTCCTCCATTGGCACCCCTGTCCATCAGCTGCCTCGTCGTTTGGCGCTGCAGCAGGACTGCACACGTGCAGCGGTGCTCCTCTCACGGCTCAGGCTGTGCAGCACAATATCCACCACGAAGTTGCCTGGAATAAGAGGGCCCACACAAGGGAGTTAGTTTCGCCACTTATTTAATGGAGGATGCAGCGGGAAAACCAGCAAAGTGCTTCGCTAAAGTCAACAGTCCAGCCCGACGCGTTTCGTGCCTGGCGCACTTCCTCATGGACTCAGGGCTTAATTACTGAGGGCAGGCAACGGCAGTTTTATCCAGTACCTGTTCAAACATCTTAGAACCCCGCCCTGGTGGGCGTGGCCACCCCCGTGGCCTGTTGGTAAATGTAGTGCCTTCAATCTTGTCCTGTGAGTCGCCGTGCCACACTCACTGTAAATACCAAATATATGTCCCAAGTGGGTTGCGAGATACCCTCGGCTGTTTACGCACATTCGATTCTTCCTCCATTGGCACCCCTGTCCATCAGCTGCCTCGTCGTTTGGCGCTGCAGCAGGACTGCACACGTGCAGCGGTGCTCCTCTCGCGGCTCAGGCTGTGCCGCTCAATATCCACCACGAAGTTGCCTGGAATAAGAGGGCCCACACAAGGGAGTTAGTTTCGCCACTTATTTAATGGAGGATGCAGCGGGAAAACCAGCAAAGTGCTTCGCTAAAGTCAACAGTCCAGCCCGACGAGTTTCGTGCCTGGCGCACTTCCTCATTATAAATACCAAATATATGTCCCAAGTGGGTTGCGAGATACCCTCGGCTGTTTACGCACATTCGTTTCTTCCTCCATTGGCACCCCTGTCCATCAGCTGCCTTGTCATTTGGCGCTGCAGCAGGACTGCACACATGCAGCGGTGCTCCTCTCGCGGCTCAGGCTGTGCCGCACAATATCCACCACGAAGTTGCCTGGAATAAGAGGGCCCACACAAGCGCCACGCACGAAAAGCGTCGGGCTGGACTGTTGACTTTAGTGGATATTGTGCTGCACAGCCTGAGCCGTGAGAGGAGCACCGCTGCACGTGTGCAGTCCTGCTGCAGCGCCAAACGACGAGGCAGCTGATGGACAGGGGTGCCAATGGAGGAAGAAACGAATGTGCGTAAACAGCCGAGGGTATCTCGCAACCCACTTGGGACATATATTTGGTATTTACAGTGAGTGTGGCTCGGCGACTCACAGGAGAAGATTGAAGGCACTACATTTACCAACAGGCCACGGGGGTGGCCACGCCCACCAGGGCGGGGTTCTAAGATGTTTGAACAGGTGCTGGATAAAACTGCCGTAGCCTGCCCTCAGTAATCAAGCCCTGAGCCCATGAGGAAGTGCGCCAGGCACGAAAAGCGTCGGGCTGGACTGTTGACTTTAGCGAAGCACTTTGCTGGTTTTCCCGCTGCATCCTCCATTAAATAAGTGGCAAAACTAACTCCCTTGTGTGGGCCCTCTTATTCCAGGCAACTTCGTGGTGGATATATGTGCGGCACAGCCTGAGCCAGCGAGAGGAGCACCGCTGCACGTGTGCAGTCCTGCTGCAGCGCCAAGCGACGAGGCAGCTGATGGACAGGAGTGCCAATGGAGGAAGAAACGAATGTGCGTGAAACAGCGAGGGTATCTCGCAACCCACTTGGGACATATATTTGGTATTTACAGTGAGTGTTGCACGGCGACTCACAGGAGAAGATTGAAGGCACTACATTTACCAACAGGCCACGGGAGTGGCCACGCCCACCAGGGCGGAGTTCTAAGATGTTTGAACAGGTGCTGGATAAGACTGCCGTAGCCTGCCCTCAGTAATCAAGCCCTGAGCCCATGAGGAAGTGCGCCAGGTGCAAACTGCTGTCGGGCTGGACTGTTGACTTTAGCGAAGCACTTGCTGGTTTTCCCGTGCATCCTCCATTAAATAAGTGGCAAACTAACTCCCTTGTGTGGGCCCTCTATTCCAGGCAGCTTCGTGGTGGATATTGTGCAGCACAGCCTGAGCCGCGAGAGGAGCACCGCTGCACGTGTGCAGTCCTGCTGCAGCGCCAAACGACGAGGCAGCTGATGGACAGGGGTGCCAATGGAGGAAGAAACGAATGTGCGTAAACAGCCGAGGGTATCTCGCAACCCACTTGGGACATATATTTGGTATTTACAGTGAGTGTGGCATGGCGACTCACAGGAGAAGATTGAAGGCACTACATTTACCAACAGGCCACGGGGGTGGCCACACCCACCAGGGCGGGGTTCTAAGATGTTTGAACAGGTGCTGGATAAAACTGCCGTAGCCTGCCCTCAGTAATCAAGCCCTGAGCCCATGAGGAAGTGCGCCAGGCACGAAACGCGTCGGCTGGACTGTTGACTTTAGCGAAGCACCCTGCTGGTTTTCCCGCTGCATCCTCCATTAAATAAGTGGCGAAACTAACTCCCTTGTGTGGGCCCTCTTATTCCAGGCAACTCGTGGTGGATAGTGTGCTGGCACAGCCTGAGCCGAAAGAGGAGCACCGCTGCACGTGTGCAGTCCTGCTGCAGCGCCAAACGACGAGGCAGCTGATGGACAGGGGTGCCAATGGAGGAAGAAACGAATGTGCGTAAACAGCCGAGGGTATCTCGCAACCCACTTGGGACATATATTTTGTATTTACAGTGAGTGTGGCACGGCGACTCACAGGAGAAGATTGAAGGCACTACATTTACCAACAGGCCACGGGGGTGGCCACGCCCACCAGGGCGGGGTTCTAAGATGTTTGAACAGGTGCTGGATAAAAATGCCGTAGCCTGCCCTCAGTAATCAAGCCCTGAGCCCATGAGGAAGTGCGCCAGGCACGAAACGCGTCGGGCTGGACTGTTGACTTTAGCGAAGCACTTTGCTGGTTTTCCCGCTGCATCCTCCATTAAATAAGTGGCGAAACTAACTCCCTTGTGTGGGCCCTCTTATTCCAGGCAACTTCGTGGTGGATATATATATATATATATATATATATATATATATAGAGAGAGAGAGAGAGGGACATAGGAGTAAGATAAGTAAGCTCCTATTGTATCAACAGAAGAGAATTTATATTAAAAGATAGATAGTAGAGACAAATAATCCGTAGGCAACATTGACATAACAGTATGTGACTATAGCGGAATTATACTCTTAGAAAAGCAACAGCATCCAACCTGTCAGAGTACAGAGTAATGCAAGTTGCCTAAAATACCACCATTAAACAATGGTAGTATAAAATCAAATAAGATCTCAAGAACAAAAAGAAGTCTTGATAGTCTAATTAAAAGCAAAGTCTGCACAAGGCCTTGCTTTATGAATAAAGACCACCTACTGATAGTCTGGTAAATGATCAGACCACTGAAAAAGACAAACAATTTGTCTAACCCTCTAGGAATCACACTTCACAATGTGTGAACCAAACGCACAGCCCCTAGAGGCAGGAAAGAAGGAAAAGAGTTGTCTACCAGCAACCATACACAGGTAGATAATGAAAGGAATTGACCTCTAAGAGCAATGATCCTGAATGTCAGGAATAAAAGTCACCTACAAAAGGTAGAAACTACGTAGCTCACGCCTCTCCCCCTCAAGGAAAAACCTATATTAAATGCTCAGAGAAACAAAGAAAATCTTTAGCAATAAGGTACAGCGTTATGACAATCCCAAAAAAAGGCAACACATTAAATAACCTTTGTAGGAGAGTAGGATCTGCTTCACATGGGTACCCCCACTTTTTGCTGATGCTTCACTGTTTTTCGACATTAGTCTGGCTGGGGCCCTGCTAATCAGAACCCCCAGCCTAGCTGCCTTCCTCTCTAAAATGGTTTCCATGTGCCTTAGGCACATCACTGATTGGAATCTGGAGTGCCCTTATAAGTCCCTAGTATATGGTATACTATGTACCAAGGGCATAGGTACCTCAGAGGCCTGCCAGGGGCTGCAGCATGTATTATGCCACCCCTGGAAGGCCATCCAAACTGACACCACAGGTCTGCTACTGCAGCCTGGGTAAGGTGGTGCATGCACTCTTACTGTGATATAGGTTACCTATATCACTAAATACATACACACATATAAACCTATAAGTCACTCCTAAGGCAGGCCTTATCAATCCTAAAGGCAGAGTGCATGGTTCCTATGTGAGAGGGTGCCCTCGCATGAGCAGGGACCCTCTGCAGCGTTCGGAGACCCTTCTCTGATGCTGTTTGTAGTGCAGCCTGACCATATATTCTTAAGCGCATTATAACCTCGCGTTAAATGCTAACTTTTGAATGGCTGCACCTAAACATGTCGTGTTTGGTGTCAAACATCTTGGAATACTACCCCCGCCAATTCTGGCGGCGGGGGTAGCATTCCACCCTTCTAGAGGGAAAGACATGTTAACTCTGGCTAGCCCGGTAACTTCTTTCCAAAGCCCTGGCATCACAAAATGGATGCTGCTGCCACAGACACGAGTCTGGCCTCCTGCTGCTGGACGAAACTCCGGCAGGGGAGGCCTGGACAATAGGTTTCCTGTCCCAGGAGGTGTGACCACCTCCCCAGACAGGATAATGTGTATTGGGGCTGGGCGGGGAGCACTTTCGGGTGCTTTGAAGTCCTGCACTGGGGGCACACTTGGTGTCCCTGTGCATACCCCAGTTCAAACCGGATCAGGGCTTGCAGCCCCTGCTTTGGCGCGAACTGGACAAAGGGAAAGGGGTGTAGCCACCCCTCTGCCCTGACCCACCCATAGGTGGGGCCACAGAGTAGTCCAACCCCTAAACTTAGTATAAGTATAGGAACCCAGTCCTTAGGACTTTAGATTATCCCTGGACGAAACTCTGAAACAGAATCCTGGACCTTCGACGCTCTACTCACGATTAGAGGGACAGAAGAATCTCCCTTGGGGTCAGGGAGTGACTCCCTGCTTGGCAGGCACCAAAGAAGCATCTGTCCGGTTCGCATTTCTGGAAGCTCCCGTCGGACGTCGAAGACATCGCATCACCAGAGGTGGATTCTCAGACTTCCCTCGAGGCTACCCTGAGTCCCCAGCAAAGCTGAGGCCCGTAGCTATCGTGGGTGACTTGAGACCGTGACCCCTGGACACCGAGCACATTTGCAAGTGCATCCTCTTCTGGGTCTCCCACGAAGTCGTGCTTTGGGCTCCGAGTAGCCCTAGCCTCCAGCACCAACTGCTCCGAAGATCACTGGCCTCCACTCCACGAGTGTCCTGTGAGCCAGATCCACGTGCAACGTCTCGAGGCTCCTTCGCGGTCGCTAGCCCGTTGGCTAGTAGCCCTTAACGAAGGCCAATCTTTTTCTTACTTGGCATCCTGGTTGCTCCAGGCCTGCCCCTCACTTACCCTCGCTGGGTGAGTTCCCCAGACCTTGCTGGTCTACACCATCGACGATCTTCCTCTGCATCGAGACTTGCCGTTGCCAAGGCTTGTTGGGTCCAATCCGGTCGCCGATACCTCAGCACTCGACAGACATCGTGTACCAGCCGGAATCCTGCTCCTGGTCGCCGACAATGCCTCTTGGACCTCGTGGCTGAAGAGTCAAGACGACCGTCAACGCACCTGAAGCACTCGACATCGGGTGGGCATCTGTCCATCGCCCTCCTGGTCACTGGCTAGTGACCCAGACTCTGTCCCCTCTGCTTTCAAGTTCTTCCAGATCTCCGATCCACTCTTGGATCCACCCGGACACTTTCCACTTGGTCGCCAGCAGCACTTTGCAGCAGATCGCCATTCAAATCGACGACGAAACCCGACCCCGAAAGGCACCTATGCACCCGGCTTCCTGGGTGAGGTAACACGAGTACTCCGGTGCTCCCGTGGGTAGAGACTCTTCAAAGTACTAGATCTCAAAGGGTTTGCTCCAAGTCCTCCTTTAAGTGTCCCTTTTCTTTAATTTCCCGATCACGACTTTCTCCATAGAAGTCAACGGCGTATCGCGGTTGTGTATTTACACTGCACGCGTCCCCGTGGGTCCCCTGTGTCGCTACCTTGGGTGGTTCCTTGTGGTCCAAGCACTTCTAGAGGCTCTAGGCCTAGTGTCTAGTTCAGTCGTGGTTCTTATACCACTTTATTGGTATATGGTTTGAGTACGCCCCTAGGGCCCAAACGTGTATTTGTGCTATTACTGTGTTTAAATAACTTCTAACTTATGTACTTCGAACTCTAGCCTCATAAAGAGACTAGAGGGGTGTGTTTAGCAATAAATACATATATTTTGAATATATACCTGGTGTGGTGCTCTTTCATTTGATCACTCAAGAGATTATAGACTGGTAAAACAAGCTGCTTTACATTCCTTCAAGACTTAGCCTGAAGGCTGCTCTCCATAGCTACCACTAGGATAGCTTTCAATAAGGTTGTCTTTAACCTATCTCCAATAAGGGGTTGTTTGGACTGGTGCAAGGTGCCCACTATAATTAGTGGACAGCATATACCAGGCCAACTTCTCACAACCTTTTCCAATAGAAGGAATAGAATCGGTTAATAATCCATATCTGCCTGAAGACCTACAATAACCAGATACAATACCAGGAAAGTAAGCAATCAATCATGCTGTGAGAACATGAACATGCTCAATAGCACTGGCCATAAGACAGAACCTGAATAGCAATATAATGTGATAAAGCTTTACAAGATAAGTGTTTGGTTAAAAATGTTCTACATCTAGCAGACATAGAGAACCTCATCTATCACGTGAATGTAAGGCAAGTACTAGGGAAAATGCCGAAGCCACATAAATAATAAAGTAGGCTACCAGCTACCTCCCGAGAATATCAGAAGGAATATTAGGATAGACGCTCTAGAGCCTTACCATACAAACACATAATAGACACTTCATCATATTACCCAAACGTATTATGAGGATCTTTGCACATAAGCCTCTCCTTGAAAGGCACATGATATACCTCCAGACTCCAATGGGGTACAAATTGAAAAGTACCTAACAAGGGGTATCAAAGTACATGGATATATGATATCATACTACTGAGAACCAACCGTACACATAAAGTAGAACTCAGCCCACTCCAACGTGAGACTAAAATTGCACAAACTGAGCAAGCCCCGCTCAGAAGATATATATATATATATTTATATACATACATGCACATTTAAAGAAACTCACAACAGCATACAAGCAATACTCCACATAGAGTATAGTATATACCATAAGGGTATCATTCTTCAGCCTGAACTCTTCTCCAGAGTAAATCAAACTGCAAGACCTGCAATAGGGATCAAATAAAAAACGTACCACAAATTAACATTGAAAACTCATTGACAGAGTCCAGCGCCTCTGCAGCTAGCAGAATGACCCAGAAAACCACCTATCGTGGAAGTAAACTTCTTTAATCTCAACTGCGCGGGATTAAAAACACCAGGTGCCAATTAAACCTCTGCAATAAGCAAAGCACTAGGCAGGACGTCCCAGATGAAACATATTATAACTTAGTCGTGTAGATACTACTCTACACAAGACAGAAAACCAAACTCAAGGTAGAAAAAGAAACTCAAGTGGACATTTCAGATCTACTAGCTCTGATGAGTCTTAAAACTGAATCAGCCTTTTCATCGAATAAATGGACACCATCGAACAGCATATCTTTTAGGCCCTCTTGCACAGGTTCCGAAAACCCAGACTGACGCAGCCATGCATGCCTGCACAGAGCAACTGACGGAGCCATAGCTCTACCCACAGAATCAGTGGTGTCCATATCACATTTGATGGTGACCACCTGCAATAGCTAACTTCTGGCTTCCTCTGGCAGAGAAGGTAGCCTCTGTGCCACAGAGTCCCATAAAGCATGAGAAAATCTGCCCATAACACATATAGTGTTTAAAGACCTTAAAGCAGAGCTTATAGAAGAAAATATATTTCTCCCACAACTTTCTAATCATCTGGTTTCTTTGCCTGATGGAACCAAGGGAAGGGCATTAGGGTCCGAAGAAGCTGTAGCAGCTTGAATCACCAGTCCTTTTGTAGTGGGATGTCGCAAGAGACAATGAGGGTCCCCAGGGGCAGTTCGATGCCTATGACCCACAGCCCGGTCAACTGGAGCTCCAGTCATGGGTTTTGTCCAAGCTCCCAATAACAGGTCAAACCTGTCTCGCCCTGATGAAGAATATTCACCAAAAGATCAGTGGACAACTCCACTGAGGGAAACTGGCAATCCAACACCACATCAGCCCTTTTCAATATTTCAGCCAAACAAGAACTTCTCTCAGTTGCAATACCAGGGGGAGAAAGTAAATCTGAAACTGGAGAGGACTGTAAACCACTAACCTCCCCCAGTTCAGTCAGCCAACTTTTGTCCACAGGAGGTTGGACAACATTATACAAAGGGTTTTGACCCTCAATATTCTCTTCTTTAGTTTCCAAACTATGTATTCTCGTAGGAAAAACAGAGAAGGGATGAATAACACCAGAAGGAGAGTCATGCAAAGAAGACGGTACTGTCGGCGTCGCACCCGGCACAGTCCAACGCTGTTGTGGCGTTGTCATAACGTCGGAAATAGGAATGAGAATGGCGTCCATTGGCGCTGCCGACGTCACTGTCCGATTGGACTCTGAAACAACAGTGTCGGAACCAACCGCCGCCAATGACTTCAACGGCTGAGCGGACGCCGAAGGTACAAACCCCGAAGAGTCATGCACTGGCGCCGCCTCAAATCCGATAACGGATTCAGAGGGCCCAACTGTCACCGAAGGCGAACTCGCCTGTGAAGATCAAGTCAGGACACCTCCTACCTCATTGGGGCCAGAGGGCGCACCAGAGACTGATGCCCGAAAACCTTTTGCAGAGAAAAATAATATTCCTGCATTTGGGCTAGACTCGCCCCGGCTCCAGGATATTTAGGGAGCTGCTTGATATACTCTTGTAACTGCTCCTCAACTGACGGTTGGGATACGGTTTCAGACTTACGTTTTGGCCGTTGGGTTCTCAGAGCCCTCCGTTGACGGAGGCAACCCCTCACCTGAACGACTCCTCGACTGGTCCCTGTTCTTCGGTGAGGAGTGACACTGCTGCGGTTTCTCAGGAAAGCGATCCGCTAGGAGTGTCATACGGCGCTCTTTCAATTCCTTGGTCGAAGACAGCAGGCCTCGGAGCCGTGATGTTCTCCGAGGCACCACAAACAGACAGTATGCGGATCTGTGATCGACATTTGTCAATCACAAGATCCACAGGGTTTAAAACCGGATGACATAAGTTGAAAAAGCACACTGTTCTCTCGATAGGATGTCAAGATGGGCCTGAAAAACAGCCCCTTAATCGCTCCGGATCCACATTGCATGGTTAGAAAAGAAGGAACTGATGTCAGCGAGGGAGTTATATGGACACCGTCGGTGTCACATTCGGTGGACGACGTCGTTACAGAGTCAAGTGGCGCCCTCTGCCGGCACTCGGACTTGCTGTGGGAAAAAAAATTCTGGATCCAGTCTTGTGTCTGGGGAGGATTCTAAAGTAAGGATTCTGCAACTAGATGTCTCTATCAGACACACATTTATTTTGTATTATACATTATACATAAACTTAAGTTTTTGTTTCTCATGGGCTCCCTATCAAAGCATCCAAACACATTCATTCAAGTAGAAACACATCCAAACTATTCACAAAAAACAATGCTTAGAATCCCATATTGGCATTGCTTCGGGTCCTTAATCAGTTGTATAAAGCTCAAAAATCAAATGGCATTCCACTTAATAGATACATCATATATCTAGATTGATGTCTTAACACTATCGTCCATATACACCAATGATATCGATCGTTATTTTAACACAAAGAAGATTGCGCCGACACACGTTTCAGTGAGACACAAATAAAAATTTGTCATGCCATCTTCATCAGGGCGCTAAACATAGTAAATGTAGATCTATATATCATTTCTATTTACGTCAATCACTTTCTTTTTACATCATATTTAGAAAGGACCTTTGTTTGTCAACTTTCTACAAGGTGTCTGCTCCTGTTGCCAACAAGGTATATATTTAACTGTGCATTCAAATAGACTTAACATCTAGTTTTTGATGTCTCTTACTAACACCCACAGTGAATTACAATTGTACACTAGTTAATTAACATACAGGGATAAAGAATAAATTGAGAACAACCAGGTGTATATCTTGGATCAATTATATTGTATTATGAAACATAAAAATCACACAAAAGGTTCCAAAAAAGCAAATAGGGGGGGGAGAGGTTCTTCAAAGGTAGTGATGACGGAAGCAATAAATACTTAACACTGACATTTAACTAATCATCAGTACTCAAAGGCCCATTTCCCATACAACTGAATGGGGACTGTCCTACACATAGAAACAAAGTCTTTTTAACGGAAAAATGGGTTAAGGCGTCAACATTTCGGTCTCTGCTAAGATGAAACTACGAGACCATCATCAGGACGGATCCTAGACTCCTAGATCTTATAATCTGGGAAAATTTATAGAGGTAATAACTGAGTTGATTTGTGGTATGCAGAAATGACACACTTCTTTCTTGTCCAGGCTTATGCAAGTCTGTAACTCTAAAAATGCGGGAGGTGCTGGGCTATTCAATGGAGGCCATCAGGAAAAGCACCATAGGCGACGACTTTGTAATTAAACTTTTGCTGGTATGTTTAAATATAATCCATGTACCAGATTGGAAAGTGCTGTGGTCACAGTACCAATCGGCGGTCCTCGTACATTTACCACAAACTTTGAAATCTGCTGGAACACTTTTGACTTAACAAGAGTCAGAGTGGGACTCCTGAGAACCGGACTACTAATGGGGCTTCATCTCAATGTTGCCAATAGTGAATGGGGAATAACCACTACTGCTAGCAAGGGAGCAGTGGGACTCAGGAACCCGCCTGTTGAAACACTAGAGCCCTGACCTCAGTGGACTGCGTGTATGGTTTGTGAATGCGCATTTTATTTTTGTGTTGATATATAAATTCCCCTTTTTTCATAAAAGCAAGCATCTGACTCATTTGTTGCTGCAACTAAATGTATTTTGAGTTGTGAGCATGAGATCATCCCCTGTGTCTATCTACTCCACAACAAGCCTTGAATTGCTCGTCCTTTACTACCACTGAGAGTCAAGTGCTGAAGGGGTACTTGGCCCAGTAGCTGAGGATCCATAGTAGGCCGGGTCCAAGGATATCAGGGGTAAAAGGCGTCAACCTCCACGGTTCGGCCCAGTAGCTCCTGCTTGCCTTGTGGTCCTCTGAACAGGATTTTGACAGTATAATATTGAAGCAGGGTTCTTTACCAAAGGTGCTTGAAGTCAGAAAAGTTTCTTTAGTGTTGATGGAATCTCAAACTTGAATTACGACGGTTATGTGATAAAGGGGTGATAGAACGGACAGAATCTACAGAGTAGTTGAGTCCAGGAGTTTTGGCACACAAGACCAATAAAACGTTGCGTGTGTATGAAGATTTGCGAGATCTAAACCGCTGTATTTGGGTGTACTGGTACCCCTTACCAAATATTAAAAAGAATGTTACCAAAATGTGAGCACACTGGAGATACGCAAACTTCAGCTACATAAAATAGTGTAATTAGCATTGTGTATTTTGCTTTTGGAATAACGTATCTAATGCTATAATGTGTGAATAATCTTCAGTTTGTAATATGTTTTATGTTAAATACATCATCATTTACGTTAGATACATCATCACAGATTTTAATTTTCTTTTTCTAAACAATGTTGCAGTTTAGTTTTTGTTTTTTTATTCAACAATTGTATGAAAGGAGATGGGCTGTATTATTAGATTTATAACATCTGTGTCAAAGCTACTGACATCAAAGAATGTCAGTGGGTGGAATGTTGACATTTGAGATTGCAGAGAAATGCCAGTGGCTGTTTACTTGTCAGAGTCTTCAATGATGTATATTTTTCTAATACACATTGAAGAATACTCTGAACCCAAGCTTCTGAATATGGATCTTCATGGACTTTAGGCATAGAGACGGTGGTGGTTACCAGTGACAGGGGCATTGAAGGATTGGCCTTATGACCACTAACACAAGTGTTTGTTTATGCTATTCACAGTGAGTGTGCACCTGTGAGATGATACTAAGCTTGATATGCTTTTGCCTATGGTCCCTGTAGTACCAGTTATAGAACCCTGTGTTTACTGACATATTTCTTTATGTGGTGTTTCAGTTTGGCACAATAAGGTACTTCTCTTTTATAAAAGATAAGTATGAGATCGGGCAACAGTTATTGCATGCTATTCGGTAACTGCTGAGCTCTGAGTTCAACCACTTCGCTACCACCCTGAGAAGTGTTGCAATGCTTGCACCACTACACTAAGGGTAAAGTGCTGAAAGGGTGTACTTAGTGTTCAGTTTGCAATGGTAAAAGGCCTTACATAGGATGGTTGCGGGCCAGCAACCCCTTATTGCCTTGTTTGCCCCAAAGGGTGCCACAGTGAAACGAAGGGCAGATAAAGATGGAAATGTTGTAGTGTGAGGTAAATATTTTTACTTAGCTGAAGCAAAAAGACAACTGACCGATCGAAAAAAATTATAAGGAGATGTAAAGGGAAAAACAAATTTATATTTCATTATAAAATATGGGCAAGGTGTGAATAATCTGGAAAAGAATATTGGACAAACATTGGGCAATTCTAAAAGCAGATGATGATATTAAGGAGCTGACCACCCACAAACAACTTATGACAGAATACCATAACTGAGAATCAAATTAGTAAGAAGTAATTATTTAAAAAAAATGCTACTACCTCACTAAAAAAAAAAAAAAAGAAATAACCAACCAGGATTCCGACTATGGTGGAAGTGTAATGCATGTAAACATGGGATGGTCATCAACACAGTGGAAAATACAAAGAAGAAATATGTGAATAGTAAGAAGAACTCGTGATAGTGAATATATGGTGTATGCCCTCAAATGCTGGTGCAATATGTTTTACATAGGAATCAGTAAGTGTAAATTGAAGAGAGGATAATGGAACATCTCACAGCCATTATGAATAAAGATTGTGAATTTCCAACAGTGAGACATGATAGTGAAAAGAATTAATGTATGAGTGATACATTGAAATTTCTGAACTTAGATTGATGAAATATCGGAACATGGAGGAGACAGATTGTTGACGATGAATATTTCAATCACGTCTGATATTGCAACTTAACATATTACACCTAAGAGGTTATACAATTTAGATGAGGTATTGCATGTACATTAGGGAACACTAAGATAAGGACAAAACCATTGTAATTCTGGCTGGGAATGTAATAAGCTACCAGAGGGCATTGGATATGATTTATATAGGTGAAATAAGGACAATGGCCTAAGGAGACCTTAAGTCAGATATATTAAACCGACTTATTTTGGGGATAAAGTGAAATAAAATAAGATATCTTAAAGAATACATGTACAACAATCCACTGGTGAAAGAGAGTAAAAAATTTGGATGAAGCCCACTAGGGTGCATTGATAAGTGATTAAAGCGGCACAAACAAAAATCAAGGACTCTATGGATGAAATTGAGATGAAGTGCAATGAAATTAGAAAAAAGATTATACATCCCATAATCCATTGTGGCAATGGTAGTAAGGGATCAGTAACTCTGTATATAAGGTAAAGAGACTTATTATCCATGATGAAGTCCTTTGATGGGATGGAAAGTATAGGGTGCTAGTAGCTTTGCTACTTTTTACTGTTGTGCTGCAATAAAAACAACTGGAATATTAACTTAGCGTGCGATACCACTCATGTGGGTCCTAGGTGCGACTGCCGTGTTGTATTTGCTGGGTCATATACTTTTACTCTGACTTGCTGCTCTGCCTTTAACATTATTTTTAACTATATGATGCTGCCATATTGATTTTAAACCTGACTGTAGAATTTGAATTTGTTATGCTGCTCACCTTGTACTAGCACGGAGTCTCTCGGTCCTTATTCCGTTTTCACGGCTCTTGGCCGGTAAGTCTTGCACTCTATTCGAGAACCAATCAGTGCGGGAGGGGGGGAGGAGCTAACACCGCACTTGGCATTTAAATGATGGTCCGTGCGCGGGAGCGCAGTGGACCCGTGCAGCAAGCGCACCAAAGGCAAGCCCGTCTGCGCCCATCCGCGTCCGGACGGGGCCAGTCACCCTGCCCATACTTTGTGCTACTCCTCTAAGGAGTTGAAATCTTTGCAAGTTAGCAAGACGCTTGATAGTGCCACTTGCACCAAATTGGACAACGTTGGGATTCTGAAGTATAGAGGCTTCTTCCCCGAAAATTACCTGGAGCCTCCCTGCCAGGAGTACCACACCAGGCAAAAGCCTATTTGTGACCCTTCAATACGCCACGGTCGTGAACAAAGTGAACTCACAGTCACATATTTGAACACTCGTTCTCTGGTAAAACACCAATTAAATATCTTTCAGCTCCTGGACTCTGATACACCGGATATACTTCTCCTCACCGAAACTTAGCTCACTGAAGAGTCTACCCCCGATATATTAGCAGCGGTGCCCAACAGCTATTACATCCTTCAAGCTAACAGGGCCGCAGGGAAAGTAGGGGGAGGAGTCGCAGCCATTATACATCAAAAATTACAGTTTACATCGTTAGCAGTTGAGGGCATACCATCAGTCGACAGTTTAATTTTAAAACTTGATTCCCCTCATTCCCTCCTTATCTGTGTATTGATCTACAGACCCCCATATCATATGCCACTATTTCTCCACCTATTGGGTGAATTGATCTCCCAATTAGTCATTAATTACGTAAAAATCCTCATAATTGGAGACTTTAATGATTGGGCCAATGATATTATGGAGGGCACCAGTTCTGCTGAATTGACAGAACTACTTTCTGGGCTGTATTGTACCCAGCATGTGACTCACGTTAAAGGTCATATTCTTGACCAAGTTTGGACATCTAATCTGATGGTCTCTAATTTAATGATCGCCCGTGTACTTGGTCAGATCACCACTTTATAACATTTATTCTCTCTAATGTTCACTTAACTAAGTCCCACCCGAAGGTAAGCCGCATGGCAAGAAATTGGAGACGTGCCAATTTGGGAGACTTCTGTACTCTGCTAGCTACTACAGCTCCACCAGAGCAGAAGTCTATTAACAACCATGCAGAAAGAATCAAATCTTGGCTGGAATTTGCCAGCGATAGCTTTGCTCCCATTAAGAAAATCAAAACATCAAGACCTCACGATGCTCAACGCTGGTTCTCTGACGACTTAAAACTTAAGAAACTTGCCCTGCGTCAAGCAGAACGTAACTGGAAACGAAATTACTCCTCAGACAAAAAAGTTGCATTTCTGGCTCAGCTAAAAGAATACAAAAATGCCATTTTACAAACTAAGGCTGCTTATTTCTCTAATAAGATATTAAGCTCTGCTAACAAATCCAAGGAAATCTTTGCTATTGTGGATGAACTATCCAAGCCTGATAGGGTCACAGCGAAGCCTGCTACCACTCAAGCCCTATGTGACTCCTTCAACACTTATTGTATCGAAAAAATAGCCATTATCAAATCTAGTATTCCTACAAACACTTCTCCCGCGGTTCTACCATCTATATGTAGGAACCCTCTACTACTAGATCTGGTCCCTCTTATCTCTAGGGAAGTCTTCTTTAGCCTCCTAAGGAAGGTTGGATCCGGCTCCCCCACTGACTGTTGCCCCCCGCACATATTACGGGAAGCCTTTCTTACCTGCCCGGATCCCCCTCTTGCGCTCCTTAATAACTCCCTCAAGCAGGGTATCGTCCCAAACGTATTTAAAGATGTGGAAATTGTTCCAATCTTAAAGAAACCTGGGGCGGACCCTCTAGCCCTCACAAATGACCGCCTTATCTCTCTGCTCTCCTATCTGGCTAAGGTTCTGGAAGAACATGTGGCTATCTGCCTTAGCTTTTTTATCGAAAGCTTTAACTATCTCGACCCTCACCAGGCTGGCTTCCGACCGGCTCACTCCACCAAGACTGTTATTCTTACGGTCGTGGACGAACTTAGGAGGGGGGCCGACATGGGCATTACCCAGGCCCTGGTTCTCCTTGATCTCTCGGCAGCCTTTGACACGGTCGACCATAATCTTTTGGCCGATCGTGTCAGCAATGCCGGGATCCGGGGCCTGGCTCTCGAGTGGCTCCTATCTTTTCTAAGTAGCCGCACTCAGGCTGTCCGCCTCGCTCATATCTCCTCCCCTAAAATGAAACTGGCTTGTGGAGTGCCGCAGGGCTCTTCTCTCTCGCCGCCTCTTTTCAATCTGTACCTACTGCCCCATATCCGCTCCCTCGGAGAAAGGAAGGTCGGCACCTTTAACTATGCCGACGACCCCCAATTGATATTTGACATCAATCAATCAGCCTCTTTTGTTCTAAATTTCCAATCCACCATGCGATTTATAAGTGAGTGGATGAACAGTAACCACCTGAAGCTGAATCCCGATAAAACGGAGCTATCCTTATCAGTGGGCCAGCCAACCCCTGGAATTCCAATTTCTGGCCACCCGAATTGGAAAACCCCCCACTCCCAGCATGCTCTATTAAAAGTCTGGGTATCACCATCAGCAGTGATCTGTCGGTGAAGGCCCATATTGGGACAGTGGTCTCTTCCTGTTTCTTCCAGTTGCGAAAGATCATGAAGATCAGTAGATTTCTTACAATAGAAGCCCTAAACCAAGTTGTCCTGGCCCTAGTCATCTCCTGCATCGATTATGCCAACTCACTCTATGTGGGCATCCCGGCATATCAATTAAAACGTCTGCAACTAGTACAAAACCAGGTGGCCAGATTGATTTACCATCAACCCAAATGGCACCATTGTTACGCCATTATTGGTTAGACTTCACTGGCTTCCAGTAGCCAAACGATGCACATTTAAGCTGGGGTGTATCACCTTCAAAGCTCTTTATGTCAACAATCCGGCATTTATATCCTCTCGGATTCAGCGCTATGTCCCTCTTCGGGACCTTAGGTCTTCCCATCTGAATCTGCTGGCCATCCAGTCTTCTAAACGGAAGAAACACGGGGGACTAAGATTTGCGGTCTTGGCCCCTCAATTCTGGAATTCTCTCCCCCTGGAGATTAGATCTCTGACCTCCTATGCACAGTTTAGGAAACAGTTGAAGACCTGGCTGTTCTGACAAGCATATGACTAAATCTCCCATGCGGCAGCTCCCCCATGACTCCAGCGCTATGAAACCGCTTGGTGTACGAGCGCTCTACAAGACCTTTTAACATAACATAACATGTATTTTGACTGAGGAGTCAAAGCTATGAGAGGATATGATACATGGATGCCAACCCTGTAAGCGTGGCCCAAGGGAAGGATGTAGGGTGCTGAAGTCTCTGCATCTACATGAAAATAACAGCTATAACAGAAACCCTAGAATATTTTTAGTTGGTTTTCAATTTGCTACAGACAAGGTAGAGGCTACGTTTATCATCACCAGCACATATTCATGAAGCAGAATGTAGTTAACTTTCAATAGAGTAGGAAGGTTATCCAAAATTACAGTTACTTAAATCTTGCTATGCATCAGTTTCAGAAACGTCAGCTTTATCTCAGAATACAGAAAGATGGTCACATAGATGTACTTTTAAGGTATATGCTTTCTATTGTAAAGGTTACTTAAGGTATATGCTTTCCATTATTAAAGATAGATGCAGCACCCTAATGTCACATTATTGACATATTTCACCATGTCTTTAGATATCCACTTTGACCTGCAGATGTCAAGCTCCCAGCAGAGTGAAGAGTCAGAGTGGTCAAATCTGTGAATCTGTTCTCTCTGTTGCCATTCCCCTTTCCACTATTTTTTAAATATTATTACTGTATATGGTTAATGGTGTCTGCGGTGAGGGGTAGAAGAGAGTATCACTTCTAGGATCCAGAGTACAAGGTCAGTGCTTTCAGACTGCCCAATTAACGTCGTTATCCAACCTGAGCGATAGATTCTGACATCACTATGTCCCAAATACTGGACATAGTAACTAAGGGCCTTATTTAGTGTTTGGTGCATGTGATATTCTGCCAAAATGTGGCACCTATCCTTTCCGCCGTAGTACAAATGACTATAGTGTACTTGTAATAGATGGGAAATATGCCACATTTGTCATTCGCCCAAACTCTGAATAAGGCCCTAAGCTACTATAGGAGTTTAGTGTAGTAAGATCTGGAAATAAAGCCTTAGTAGCATGCAGTCAAACACGAAACAGGGATTATAAAGAAACCTGAAGAGGAAAAGCTACTCAGGTACTGTTACCCTCAGATATGGTAAACACAGATCCTAAAACTTTGCCTCTCCATTATAAGATTCCAAGCTATATTCTCATATTTATCGACTAGTAACTTCTGATAAACCTTTAGCACCTTCTGAAAGATTTAGAGGGGATCCTAAGAAGTTCACGTCAATTGTATTTTTTTATGCCACCCTACAATATAATAAGTGTATCAAACTAAAGCAGCTTCTGAATTATCATACTTAGTGGGAATGCTGCCAATCGGAGTATTCCATTAGTAGAGAGAAACAATCTATTGTATAACTTCTCTGCCTTCTGCAAGCAAAGGCAGAAGTTGTTTAGTAGGACGTCACATACTCTTTCTCTGGTTAAAGAATTCTTAAACATGAAACATGGCCATCAAGAATTGTTAAGCTGTTTTACCACATTTATTCATTTAGTAGTTGTGGCTATTTGGCCCAAAGAGAGAGAGCATAATTGTTTTAGCAAGGGTTATGAGCTGGCTTAAAAGATGTTCTGGCATAGGAAGTAAAAAACAAGTTGCTTACCTTTGGTAACGCATTATCTGGAAGAGACAATATCTAGCTGCAGATTCCTTACCTTTGAATTCCCCAGGCTGGATCCTGAAACTTTTGCGTGGGCAGTACCCCTTGCGCACACCTTTAGGTGGCTCCATTCCGCTCCGCGAGACGTCGGCGGCGTCTTAGCGTCGGGATGACATCGCGGTTACCTATATAGGTGCCACCCAGGCGCTAGGACATCAGTACTTTTCACTTTTCCACACCAGAAGAGCAGAGCCATGAAGTGTCTGACTTGATTGTGTGTCATAACCAGGGCCCTGAAAAGGGAACAACCCTAGCCCTAACAAATGAGTTTGCAGAGCGGGGAGGCATGGGTGCATCTGTAAGGAATCTGCAGCTAGATACTGTCTCTACCAGATAATGTGTACCGAAGGTAAGTAACTTGTTCATCTGATAGAGACTTCGAGTTGCAGATTCCTTACCTTTGAATAGATACCCTAGCCATACCATCCTGGCAGTGGGCTGGAGACAGATTTCTCACACTAAGAAGTCCTGCAGGACCGAACGGGCAAAATGCCTGTCCCTGCGGACCTGACTGTCCAGGCAGTAGTGTTTGGCAAACGTGTGCAAAGACGCCCACGTTGCTGCCTGACAGATATCCAAGACTGGTACGCCCGAGCCAATGCCGTGATCACAGCCTTCCCCCTTATGGAATGGGATCATAAGCCCTCCGGAGGCTGCTTCTTAAACAGGGCGAAGCAGATCTTAATGCAGAGATCGACCCGGCGAGAAATTGTCTGTTTCTGCACTGACCGACCTTTCTTAGCTCCCAAGTACCCCATAAAGAGTTGGTCATCCACCCAAAAACGCTTTTGTGCGATCAAGGTAGAACACCAACGCTCTTTTTGAGTTCAGACGGTGGATATGTTCCTCTTCCTTAAAGGTATGCGGGGGGAGCAAAAAAGGTGGGCAGCGTGATAGATTGACCCATTTGGAATGGGGTAACCACCTTTGGCAAGAAAGAAGCCCGGATGCGAAGAACCACTTTATCTGCAAAGAGCATCATATAGGGAGGCTTGGATGACAATGCCTGCAACTCACTCACCCTCCGGGCAGATGTTATTGCCACTAGAAAGGCTGTCTTGGTGGTAAGCATCCGGAGGGGACAGTTAAGCAATGGCTCGAAAGGAGCACCCATGAGAAATGTGAGCACAGGATTAAGGTCCCAATGTGGCATGACAAAGGGCGTGGGTAGAAACATATGTACAAGCTCTTTAAAATCTATTTACAACTGGAGAATTAAACAAGGAGGGTTGGTCCAGCAGCCGCAAGAAAGTGGACAGAGCAGAAAGATAACCCTTGAGAATTTCCAACGCAGAGCCCTGCTGGGCAAGGGTAAGAATGAAAAGGAGGATAGTTGTTAAAGAGGCAGAAAGAGGGTCAATAGAACTTTCTGTCCAATATTTTACAAACTTTTGCCAACGGCAGGCGTATACCATCTTAGTATAGGGCCACCTAAATAACCTCACAAACTTCAGGAGGAAGGTCGAAAGCTATCAACTGTTGCCGCTCAATCTCCACGCATGGAGGCGGAGAGATGACAGGTTCGGGTGGAGAACCCTCTCCTGCTGCTGCGACAGAAGATCTCCCGAAGGGGCAGCCTGATCGGAGGATCGATGCTCATTTTCAGAAGTTCTGGATACCAGACTCTCGACCAGTCCGGAGTCACAAGAATGACTTGGGCCTAGTTGTTCTTTATCTTCTTGAGAACCCTGGGCAGAAGTGGTATAGGCGGAAAGGCGTACAATAGGCCTGAGCTCCACTCGCGAGGAAAAGCATTGCCAAGCGATAGGCGCCTTGAAAACTCATTTTGCATTTGCAATTGGAAACTCCAGGACGCTATACTGCTGACATTGCACGTTCTCTTTGGAGGCGAACAGATCTAACCAAGGCTCTCCCCACTGCTGAAAGAGACCTTGCACCACCATCAACTGGAGACGCCACTTGTGATCCGCTAGGCTTCGACGGCTGAGTTTGTTTGCCCTGGTGTTTAGAGAACCTGCCAGGTATTGGACCACCAGGGTTATACCCTGCTGTTCCAGCCATGTCCAGAGAAGCAGGGCCACTTAACAAAGAGTCCACAACCTCACCCCGCCCTGCTTGTTGCAGTACCACATGGCAGTAGTGTTGTCCGTGGAAACCTGCACCAACTTCGCCTTGACAGAGGGAAGAAATGCATTCAATGCTAACCGGATACCTCAAAGCTCCAACAAACTGATGTGGACCCCCCAACTTCGCCAGAGACCAGTGGCCCCTGATCTCCACCTCTACCAGATGGCCACCCCATCCCAGAAGTGATGCATCTGTCACGACTGTGAGATCTGGTTGGGGAAGGGAGAGGGGTCTGCCTCTGACCCAATTGCGGTTCGTTAACCACCACTGCAGGTCCTTTGCAGTTCCTTCTGAGATATGGATCACAACGGAGATTCTCCTGATGCTGCGCCCACTGGAACTTCAGATTCCACTGCAGAGCCCGCATACGCCATCTGGCATGTTTTACCAACAGGATGCCTCAGAGTCAGGCTCAACGAAATCCAGGATAGAGGCTGAAACATCAGTATCATAACCTCCATATCCTGGACTCGCTGCTTGGGAGGGTAAGCCCGAACCTGAACTGTGTCCAGAACAGCTCCGGTGAAAGAGAGCATCTGGGAAGGAGCCAGGTGTGACTTTGGCACATTTATAGAGAACCCCAGCGAATGCAGGAGGTCCGCCGTAGTCTGGAGGTGGGAGATGACAGCCTGGAGCGAAGACGCCTTCAACAGCCAGTCGTCGAGGTAAGGGGAAGACTGAAATCCCTAACATGTGCAGATGAGCTGCAACCACCACCATCACTTTGGTGAACACCCGAGGGGCGGTGGTAAAGCCAAAAGGAAGCACAGTAAACTGAAAGTGCTCGTGGACTACCTCGAACCGCAGATAACGTCAGTGGCCCAGCAGGATGGGGATGTGAAAAAATGCATCCTGCAAGCCCAATGTTACCAGCCAGTCTCCTTGGTCTAGGGCAGACAAGACCTGAGCCAACATGAGCATCTTGAACTTCTCCTTTTGAGGAAGAGATTGACGGTCTGAAGATCTAAAATGCTTCGTGACCTCTTGTTCTTCTTCGGAATCCGAAAGTAGTAGGAATAGCGACCACTGCCTACTTCTGAAACAGGGACCCTCTCTATAGCCCCCTTGGCCAGGAGAGCTGTCACTTCCTCTTAGAGTAAAGGTAAATGATCCTTCGCCAGCAGTTCTTGAAGTGGCGGAATAGGAGGAGGAAAAGAAAGGAAAGGCAGAGACTAACCCTCATAAATGATCTGCAAGACCCACTTGTCCGATGTTATAGACCTCCAGTGGGGGAGATGATGATGGATTCTCCCTCCAATTGGAGTAGCATGGTCTTGCAAAGTCAGACTGGGAGTGCTTGGAGGCTGCGGCTGCAGAGGGCTGGGTGGCAGACGACTTCAGGGTTCCATTCAGAGGTCGGAATGAGCCGCGTCCACGTCCTCGCACAACTTGAGAAGTCTGAGCAGGACAGGGTGCTGGGATATGGTTGCCGTGGCTGGAAACCCCTTCCGTTACCACAAAAGAGGCGAAAGCTAAACTGGCCATGTGGTGTTACTGAGAGGCCCAAGGATCTGGCCGTAGCACGAGAGTCCTTGAAGCGCTCCAAGGCCCAGTCTGCCTTTTCTCCAAAGAGATGAGAACTGGCAAAGGGCTTGGCCATAAAATTAGCCTGGACGTTGCCCAGGAAGCCAGATATTCTTAGCCAGGCATGGCGCATAAGGCCACCTTCGATGAAACCGCTCTGCCCAGCGAGTCAGTCGTATCAAGGCCACACCCAATGGTGAATTTTGCTGCATCTCTCCCATCCTTGACTGCGTGGGAGGGTACAGCACAGGCCTCCTCCACGACCCCTGGCAGCACTTGCACAACTGTCTCCCAAAAGGAGTGGAAGAAACGTCCCAATAAGCATGCGGTATTCTCCGACCGCAATGCCAGGCTGGCGGAAGAAAACATCTTCTTCCCAAATGTTTCCAGGCACTTAGATTCCCTATCCGGGGGGGAGGGAGGGAGCATGGAAGGGAATGAGCCATGAGAAGTGGAAGCCTGCACCACCAAGCTCTCAGGGGTGGGGTGTTGGCTGAGGAACTTTGGGTCGCCCAGAGCCGGGCGATGGCGGCGTGCATTGTTCTATTCCCAGGAGCCCTTGCGCTAGGCTTGGGCCACGTGCCTAGAAGGACATCAGTAAGTGCCTCATTAAAGGGCAATAGGGGATCTGAGGTGGAAGCCCCAGGCTGAAGCATTTTGGTAAGAAGATTAGTCCTGACCTGCATGGAGGGCAACTCCAGTCCAACGACCTCAGCTGCTCTTCTTACCACCATGACATTAGAAGCCCCTTCCTTCATAGCCACCGTTGGGGGAGAGAGCATGCCAGTATCTGATGATATGTCCAGTTCACTAGCCTCCCCAAGTTCCTCACACCAGTCCATCTGTTCCACAGATACATCCTCTCTTTTAAAGGGTCCATAGACCCCTCCCAGTCCTCTTTGTGCCTGAAAAGTCCTGAAAATCATGAGGCAATAACATAGAACCTCTGGGTTCTACCGGTGCTGGACTTGGCGTCGAGTGATGCCAATCTGACTCTGAGTCATCGGGGATAAGGATGGGGCTGGCACCACTGGTGGGTGCCGGCGGCACAGACTTTGGGTCTGACGCCGGGGAAGGTCACATAGACACGACCGGCATCGTCCTGGATCATCAAAATTACTTAGGCTGGGGTACCCGGATTCCAATAATGACTCTCTGGGTTTACCTGGATTTCAATATTGATTTAGTGGGGATTCCAGTAATGATTTAGTGTGGGTTCACAGAAGTCAAAATGTTCAGAACCAATGGTGTAAGGTACATCCTGTGCAAAAAAAATAATGTGGACTTGTTTGAATCTGCTATTCCTGGATACAGTAGCCAGAAATTCAACTGAACTATGCTATACCTCATCACCAAGTTCCAGACATAGCGCCTATCCCATCATGACTTCAGGCCCGGTATTGGAAGTCTTATACATGCTCACATCTGCCGTTGTAATACCACTGTTTGGCTCACATGCCATGTGATGACTTTTTGTAGCATCCTATCCGTAGGAAGATCCATTTTAGTGTTGCCACAGATAGTCTTATCAAGACACAATCTTCTAAAAGTTATGAATTGCCTCAGTGGCATACCAAATCTTTCCTGCATGTGTCAAAATCTATGAACATCTCATACAAGAACACTTCTCCTATTACCCCAAGTGCTTGGCTTTCCAATAGCTCAAAAGCAATTTCAAGCTGTACTTCAGACCAGTGCTTCCTACATCTAATCTTGATCTCTGCAGCATAAGCAGGGCCTGACAATTAATTACTCTAAAGTTGATGGACAGCTGGGAATAACTAATTGTATTTGCTGATTTTAAAAGGTAAGGAGAGGCATGATTCATTTGTGCTCAGATTAAGAGTTTCAATGATAAACCCATGAATGTATTGACACAATCACCTGTTTCACATAGACCTTGGCATTCAGTGTCAATGGACTTTAGTATAGGTTTACCCAAAATTCAAGGTTGCATTTGAATTCCTCTGGTTGCAGATAATATGACTAATATGGGTTATTTTCTATCTTTGTCAGGACTGCCCACTACTAAAGACTTTACAGAGTTTGCTTTTTATTTACAACACATTACTCAATTAAATGGTATTCCACAGGTTCTGATCACTTATTGACGGTTTCAAATCACTGCAAGCTTTAGGTCAATCTTGTGTAAAGAATTAAATATGGAAGTCCATCTTTCCACCAATTATCACCCTAAGAGTAGACGGACAGACTGAAATACTGAATCAATGTGTTGAACAATATTTAACATGTCAAGTCTTGTAACAAGAGGAGGATTGGAGTAAGACTTTGACATTATCACAGTTAACTTACAATAATAGTGAACATATGTCTATTAGAATGTCTCCTTTCCTTTGTATGAGTGGCCACATTTCCAAATACTACCTGTTGATCAGTCCCTAACATTTGTTACTTCAAAACAGGTACACTTAACTGAGCAAAGAAAGTGAAGAAATAAGCACAAGAAGCACTGGAAAAGGCTAAAGCTAGTCATAAGGTGTATGCTGATAGTAACAGAAATCCAGTACACCAATATGTCATAGGTGAGAAAAACTGGTTACTCACAAAACAACTGCATTTGAAAAAACCCTCTAAGTTACAAATAACATTTGTCGGTTCATTTCTTATTGGAAAGATTGATACTGTACGGCGGATCTTGCCTCAGTCTATGAAAACTCATTAGGTAAACCATGTACCCTTGATGAAATCTAGTCTTGTAAAAACACACCTTACTTCTATTCCAGAGTCAGTTCAAGTGAATGACAAAACTAAACATGAGGTAAAGATTTTAGATACAAAACTTTTCAAGATTGGCAGGGTTTTAGCCCGAAAAATAATTAAGGGAATCAGCTTCTAATCTACATGCCTCACATTTGTTACATACATTTTATTTAAGACATCATGACAAACTAGGAGCTGTGCAGCTGGGATGGCAGCCTTTAGGGCTGAGGAATTGTTAGAATACATGGTTAACCGTGCAGGACTCAATGGCCACAGACGTATAATACTACAGACCCTCTCGTGCCAAGTTCATTTTGAGGAAGGAAAGGCTGGTTGGCAGGCACGCTGTTGGTGTCCTTTTGCCAAAGCCTTCATGTCCGTGGAGAATGCACTACGAGATGGTGCTCAACAATGAAACAACATTTCCCAGGAATCCTTGAATTCTCACGTTGTTTGGAGATGTACTGCTTTTATAGTGCTGGTTGCATTATGGTATTCGTTGTGTTGTTTTGTAGTGTCCAGAATGTTGTGGAATGTAGTTATGTTGCGTAGTGTGATATTGTTGTAGAGTTGTGATGTCACGTGGTGTTGTGTCACACTACTGTGCTAATATGTGGTTTTGTGTTAATGTTGTTTTTAGTCTGCATGGGCGACTGATGCCAAGACACTGTCTATGTCCCTCGGCATATAGTGCAGAACCATCGACTGAATTGTGAGATCTGAGTGAACCAATAAGGGACCAGTGATATTTGATAGATTTAGGATATATAATTTTGGGCTACAGATTGCCACACCAGGGTTTCCTTGTTGGCCTTCAGATCCCCAATGTTGTTTTTGGAAAAACATGCGTCAAGATTAATGCTTGACCCCTTAAGTGAGGGAACAGGCCACCGGGTGACGCCCGCACTCCCTCCCCAGTGCATCTGTTGGCTGACGCTGGGGTGGGTTTAAAGGAAACCTCCAGTGCTTGCACTGGAAGTTTCCTTTTCTAAATTCCCAGGGTGGGGGCGAAGCGGAATCGCCTCCGCCTCTACCTGCGCTCTACCTGCCCCCCCCAAGAGAAAACGAAACACTGGTGATGATTTTCTGTTAGCGGGGGTAGGTCCACTTGGAAATAGCGATCATGCCCCCAGGAGAAAACAAAATGGTGGCAATGTTTTTCTGTTGTTTGGGGGAGTCGATACCCCTTGAAAATGGGCCGAACGCCCCTCAAGGCATTGATATTTGTAGAAATTTATACTTTCCCCTTGGAGGGTACTCTCTCAGGGAAAACTAAACAGCCCTATTTCACTGTACCACCAGGGAGTGTGATGCCCTTTGTAATGGGCATGTCTTTAGTGTTGTTTTACCTTGCACCTATACAGCGTGTATAATTGGAAACTGCCCCAAAGTTGAAATGTGGGCTACTTTTGATTTTAATAAAAGAAATAAGGGCCAGACTGACAAAGGTTTTGAATCATATTTCTGTGACTTTCTTCATACATACCTGATGCAAAATCTTTGTTAGGATTTTACAAAGCAATGCAAATGGCTATCTGCATTGCTTAGTAAAAACTTTTTTTTAAGTAATGCAGCATATTGTGCTGCCTTGCATTCCTTTGTGTCAGGGAGGCGATCTGTGAATGGTGCACGGCCTTCCCATGCAGGGTACACCAACCCAGGGAGCAGGCAAGTGTAGTGGCAAGCACAGAGTGCTCTCTTGGCAGCCCCCATCTCTTTTTAGATGTTGACGTCCTTGGGGAAATTGTGCACCAAACACATTTTTGTGCCAGTTTCTGAGGAAGCATAGAGGCACTATTTAGCCTCATTTTAAGTCACAGTGGTAGACTTCCACTTTACTTGGGGAGTTGAAGAAATTTCAGGATCTAACGCTCAAAGTGGGGATAGGGCACAACTCAAGGATACATTCCTACTGGTCTACTTGCATGGTATGGGTAACACCCAGCTTTGCATACGTCATAAGCAGAGATCATTTTTGATATTACAGTGTTTGCGGCACTTGAGTAATAATTCTGCTGCATTGCCCGGGACCATCCAGACCATGACAGGTTGTTCAAAATTCAATCTTTGGTGGAACATTTGTCTTGGAGGTTTTCAGAGATTTTTACTCCAGGCAAGAAAATAGCCATTGCCGAGTCCTTGATCTGTACAAAGGGCGGCTGCTATTTGGGCAATATATACCAAGCAAAAGAGCTTATTATGGCATGAAAATGTACATGCTGTGTGAGAGCTTTACTAGTTAGGTATACATCCCGAGAGTGTATACAGGGAAGGACTCTGCTCTAAGTACTGTAGGCTGCCCTTCCACTGTAGGGGTCACGGCAAAGACTGTATGGGAGCTTGTCCAACAGCTCCTTCATAAAGGTTATAACCTTTATGTGGATGACTTCTATAAGGGAGGTAGAGATGTTTAGCGAGCTGTACTAAGCTAGCACTGTGGCATGCAGTACGGTTGGATGTCACCGCAAAGGATTCCTGTATGAGCTTGTTGGTAAGAAGCTCCAAAAATCCCAGAGCAGTGGGTTGCTTTCCAACAAACTGCTTGCAGCCAAATTCGTCGATAGGCAGGATGTGTATGTGCTCACTGCAATCCATGATTGATCACAAGTACATGGGTGGAGTGGATAAGAATGACCATGTACTTCAGCCATACATCATGTCGTAAAACACACAGATGGTATAAGCTGTTTACTCACCCGATCCAGTTGGCCGTATATGCTTATGTAGTTTACTGTCAGACCACCAAAGGTAGGACAATGCTTTTCCTTGACTTTCAGTTGACTCACTGAAAGTCTTACTGTTGCAGAAGCAGTGGCCTCTACTTCATCTGCTGTGGAGGATGTGGCAAGGCTGTAGGCGAGGCACTTTGCCGACTGCATTCCTGCAACAATGAGAAAGCCTCAATTATGTCATTGCTGCAGAGTCTTCTCTATGAAAGGAAAGACGAAGGAAACTAATTCTTACTGGGCCCAGTGCCCATCTCAGCCAGGCCTATGTTTTCCAACTTGCTTTAAGTAGTGAATATTGGGAAATTGACTGAGGTGGAGCTGTCCTAGAATATAGCTTACAATGGCTGTGCAAGGATACATAACTTCCATGGGCCACTATTTCACTAGGCAAGCAGCCTTTCAAATTGTGTCTTCTAACTGAGAAAATATCGGACTTGCTTAAGGCCTGCTTGACACCTTTTTCCATTGTCAGATGGAGGTAGATGTTCTGTTTGCCATGTGACAAGTGCTTTACAGTCACCGCACTGATTATAACGGTGGACGGAACATGGGCCAGTACCCTGTACAGCAAAATCTAAAGCCTTTAGTAGTTTTTGAAGTGCCCGTTAGGGAACTTAGGACCATCTTAAGCAGCATGTTTGTCCTAGTTTCAAAGGTGGATAAGCTCCACTCAGTAAAAGGAATCTATGCCTTGAGACATTCTTAGACACTCCCGTCTTGCACCTACAACCTGGACACATTTTGATTTAGCACAGCGAGTGCATTAAAAGTACATGAAAGACACGTCTTCTTGAGCCACAGGTGGCTGCTACGGAACGTATTAGTAAAGGTTCCCTCGGCTAGTATACGGCGTGTACACAAGCATGTTTAACTTAGTTTCAAAGGTACTTGTGCTCACTCAGTTTGAGGAATCTAGGTCTCAAGGCATCCTCAGACATCCCCCAACTCACATCCACAAACTGGAAAGAGTTGGATTTAGCACAGCATGTGTGCTAAGGGCGTATGAAAGACACGTCTTCCTGAGCCTCATGTGGCTCTCATGGGAGCTGTTAGTAAAGGTTCTCTTGACATGCATTCATTATCGATCAGAAAGTCAAGGGAGGCAAATACTTGACAGATAGTAAAAACTAAGTCAAAGTAAATTTTCAGTTGTGAAGGTTGTAGAGGCACCAGCCATACAACATATCTAGTCATATATGTGTAGAGGTTTGCTTGTGGTGTTTGTTTGTAAGTTAGTTGATGATTGGATGATAGGTGGTTTGATTGGTGATTCTGTCTTATGGCGAAAGAATGTGTTGGGCCCTTGAATGGTGGTCAAATGTAGATGTAATGGTACTACTGTGTTGGATTGGTCCTGTGGCTGGCGGTATGAAAGTCTTTGTGTGCAGTGCATAAAAGGAATGTGAATGCCCCATAAAGTTGTTGCTGCCTTGTTGTGGCATTATGGCTCACCTTGAGTAATCTTGGGTTCAATATTCTGATACTGCGATTAGTATTTGCTCTGTGAAGTTAGCACTTCTAGAGGTGTCAAAACCAACCTGTGTAAAATCAATGGTTTCACTTCGAAGGTACAATAACAACTCCTCACTTGTTTGAGGACTGATCCCCGGATGTCTCCAAGGTGGTGAAACTTACATTGATACCACTCCTTTTCCCACAATTCTCTGCCTAAATGGCTAAGAGCACAAATTTATTTACATTTTGTGATAGAAATTTCTGGAATCAGAAGTGATCCACAAATTTGAATGCACCCAGTGTTCCCACATGTCTCCACATAAAATGGAACCCAAGTTTTGTGGGTGGGCCTAGCGCTGTCAGGAGCTCCCCGTCCTGTCTGGTATGTCGGCACCCTCAGGGGTCTCTGCTTGCTCACGTTTCTGTCCACTAAGTTGTTTGTTTTTTTCCCTTTCTTGCCACTGCTTGTTTCTTTTTACTGTATTTGTTGGTGCCAGTGCTTGTTGTTTTTGGTTGCTAGCAACAGTGTCACATTATTGGACATATGCACCTGCCATGCTTATGGTGTGGCTAAGGCACCTGGCATGCTTATGGGCGTGGCTAGCCATGTGTGGTTAACTGTCACTGAACTGGCTATAAAAGCCCAAGCCTCGCACCTATCAATGCTTGGCTTAATCTCCTGGTTGCTGCTTCAGCTGGAGACTGCTTCTGTCACCGCTTCAGGATTTCCTCCTTCACCATTGGACAGAAGCACGCGTGGGTCAGGGACTGCAGCAAGCATCAGACAGCTAAGTGCAGCACGCTTTAAGGCTGCGTGTGAAGTGAAAGGCTGTGTGACTTTGACATTTTCTGTTGGTATCGGAAGGCTCGTCCTTGCATATTTGCCACGTGAATTGGCCATGTGGTATATGGCACAAGTGACTTTTGATTCAAGACTATGGCATTTACATATTTGTTTCGCGCTTAGCGCCATTTTATGTTTGAAATCATTTCATATTTGTATTACGCTTAGCGCTTGGAGTCATTTTATGTTTGAACTCATTTCATATTTGTATTCAGCTAAGCGCTTGGGGTCATTTTATGTTTCAACTGATTTTCAACTTCTGAGAGTTTTGTTTCTACTCTATTTGCATAAGACTTTGATATTAAGACGAATATTGTGAACTTGCATGGAAGCAACCTGTTACCCCTCTGATCATCATATTGTATGGACTCTGGCCTATGTAGCCCTTTGGGCCTGTTCCTAGATGTGAATATTTGTTTATGGGTGTTTTGTGCAAACGAAACGACGTATCTAGGTGCCATTCGTTTACCTGGCTGGAGATGACACATAATCATAGCCAGTGACTCTTTTTTAGCAGCATTGTTCTTAGAGAACTATTATTTAGATTGTGAGCTCCTGCAACCTACAGACAAAGGTTAAGAGAGTATCTCAGCTCCTCTTGAGAACCAGGTGACTAACATAACTCGCTTATTATGAATGTTCTGTGTTTAGTGTGCCTGGGTGGCCCAGAAGTGTCTCTGTACTCATCTGTTGCATTTCTTATTTTATAGAGAAACGCAAGTCCTCAAAAAGGCGACCCTACTCTGCAAACAGATCCCCTCGAGGGTGCCGGGCTGGATCAGGCTGTGTGGAGTAGCAGTGTTCTCTCTCTTTTTCTCGTCCCATTCCCCTTCCCTTTTGGGACACCTGCCGGGACTCCTGTAGCGAGTTCAGTAGTGCTGAGAGGTGTTCTAGGAGGAGAGGGGACAGATCATTGCTCCTGCAGACAACCTGAACTTCAGGTGAGTGGATGCGCCACAGTCTTACAGCGCTTGTGATGGAAAAGGGCCCACAAAATGTACACATCAGATTTTTTCACTGAAAATCACTGTTTTTTCAATGTGGGTAGCTGTGGATTTTGGGGCTTGTCTGTGGTGCCACCAGGGAAATCTACCAAACAGGCAATTTGTTTAAAAACTAGACACCCAGGGGTGTCCAGGGGTGTTTGGCTTGCTCATGTTTTCATACCCAGAAGCCCAAGCAAATTTCAAACTTTGGCTACAAACGCACATTTTCCTAACATTTATGTGCAGGAAAATTCCAGATTCTGCAGGGATCCACAAATTTCCCACACATCTCTCAATAACAACAGTGCCCCACATGTGTGGGTGGGCAAAAAGGCAATGACACAAAAGGCCCTAAAGCTCTATGTGAAGAGAACTTCAGTCAATGAGGTGGAAGAGCTCCCTATTCCACCTAGATTCCACCACAGTTGTGATTTCTCAGCACAAATCTGAAGGATTGCATTTAGAGTATTTAGTGAACCTCTGACAAAGGAGGAGGGATGGGAGCATGGGAAGCTATAAGATACAGCAATGGTGCAGAACTGGAGTTACAGGTAAGTAACATGTCTTCTCCAGCCCTGCACCTCTCATAGATTCACACGCTTTAATCAGAAAGCACCCAGTTTATCTAATTTCAAACAGGCTCACCTTTAATGAAATGAGTTGTGAATGACTGCATGGCCCAGAGGATTTGGATGTTGCCTTCAAATCCAGCTAAGAGCGCTTTGTGGGTGTCTATCTACTTTTAAACGTAGCTACTCTTGCAGATGTATAGGAATGGCACTCCACTTTATTGTGGCAGAAAGTGATGCTGGCTGAGCACCAGCACACAATTCCCAGCTTAGACAGAGGGCAGCCAAAAAAGACAAAGAGCTAGTTGAAGCTATGCATGTCCTTTGTTTTCTAAACTTTGATCCACCTGCACACATCCAACATATGTAAAGCTCTTTCAGCTGATGTAGATGGGGTTGCCAAGAAAGAATGAAGAGTATTGGACTTCTTGAAATGAAAGTCTGAGGGTAGGCCTTGGGCATGAACTTTGGGCTGGTGCTCAAGATGACTTTATCCTTTATGAAAAATTTACATGATTCATTTATTGTGAAGGTTTAGAGCAGCTCCACTCTCCTTGCTGATGTGAGAACCAGAAACAAAGTGGTCTTCGATAAGAGATATCTGAGATCCACTCTACAGATGGGCTTAAAAGGCGATAGCATAGGTTGACTAAGCACTGTGTTTACTTCCTTTGACATGAAAGGGTGTCAAACAGAGGGAGAGGCCTTTCATTGACTGATTAATGATCCTTTCGGAAAACAAAGGTGAAGCATCATCTGTCCCTCTGAGCCTTGATATCGTAGCTAGATGAATCCTGACAAGCAGTACTTAAGACCTTCTTTTGATATGTCTGACAAATATGGCAGTAGCTGATGAGGTTGAATCAAAATGGATTTAGTCTTTTAATCTTGCATCTAGCATTTTAAGTCCTTGTCATGTATGGGGCGCATGCTTGCACCAGTATTGCCCTCCAATCTGCAGACATGTCTAGATGGCCAAATTCTAAGTGGCCAGAAACTAAGCTGTCAGGCTGATCAACTTGAAATTTGTGGTGGAGAGCTTTACTTTTGAGTCTGGAAAGTTAGCTTGGGATGTCTCTTCAATTGAATCAGCTTGTGTTGGGATAGCTGCACTAGGCTGGTGTACTAATATTGGCATGCCCACACTGCAGGAATCAATATCCTTGAGCAGGCTCCATCTTGGCCTTCTTTCGTACTCCGGGAATGAGAAGAAACACAGGAAAGGTGTTGCTCCTCTGCATCACCAAGAAGGCATTGCTCCTGAAGTCTGCTTGCCAATACCTGTGTGTGTAGAAAATGCATTTTGTAAGGTGTTACATACCAGTTTTGGGTGGCCCTACTTCCTTAAAATCTGCTGCAGTCACTTGTGGCAATAAGACAGAAAGTGACCGAGAGAATAGGATGATTTTGGAACCCTGACTGTTGTTCCACAAGATGTTTACCTTTTCTGTGATGACCTCGTTCCATAGTAGCTATGACTCCTCCAACAGAGTTCGAGACCTTGTGCCTCCTTGGTGAGCCATATACAAAGGACATATTGTCCCTTCTGATCAGGACACCCTCAGCCGCCAGCTGTAGCAGGAACAACTGGAGGCCAATCAGATGGCCTGCAGGTCCAAGATGTTTGTGTGGAGTGATATTTCTTCCTCCAACCATAGACCCCTTGTGTACAGCTCCTTCCTGCATATGAGCTTCCTAACCTATCACAGAAGCATTCATTGTCATAAAAGTACTGTCCGCTGGAAGTGAAGCACTGAGCTGAGGTTGTCCATGAACCTCTACTATAGTATAGATTGTTTGAGGCAGCAAAATACTTGCACTAAGACATCTCATGACCCTGTTGATTGCTTCTGCTAGCTCATGTTGAATCAGTCTCATCAGCAGACAGCAAAATGGAATTAATCCTATGCAGGTTCACATAAGGCCCAGTAATTATTTGCAACTTCTAACTGGGACCCTCTCTTGCTGAGAGATGTTTATAGCCAATATGCAAAGTTTTGCAACTCTCTCTGCTGAGGAAAATGCTTTGCTGGGCTGCCTATGCAAGAGTGCTCCTATAACCTGTATTCATGTAAACGGGCAGGTGGATTGTAGACTTTAAGTGCCAGACCCAACTGATGCCAGACTGAAGCCAGCTGGTATGGAGGCATAGGTCTCACCTTGGAGGGTGCCTCCAATAGCTAGTCGTGCAAGTATAGGTATACTTGAGGGGCTTATCCCTGAAGAAAGTCTGCCCCAAGAGCCACACATTTTGGGAATATCTAGGGGCAGATTTCAGGCTGAAATGGAGGGCTTTGAATCGGTAGCGTGGCCCTACCACAGAGAAACAGATGTTGCCTGTGGTTCAGTGTATGGGGACATTGAAGTAGGCATCCTGTAGATCCAGGCAATGAGGAACTCTCCTTCCTGTAGCATCAGAACACCTCTTGCAAAGTGACCATCCAAAAGGAATGTTTCTTCAGAAACTTTAGTGCTCGGATGCCCAGTGTAGATTCCTATTCTCCCATTTTGTTTTTAACTACTAACTGGGAAGAATCTGGAGTACATGCCCAGGTTTCTTTACCCTTTCGACACCCTTGAGAAGTTGTTCCAGCTGGTGCCTGTGTGGATAACAGCATTCATCTTTCTCGTCTCATCAGAGCAGCCTTATTTTCGAGGAATGATCAACGAATTCTAGTGAATCGGAGTGTTTAGTGTGAGCGCATGTGCCAGTCGTTTTCTGTCTTGGGTGCCTGCCATATTAAGCTAGGCACACAATAAACAGCTCACAGTAAGTGTGGATCTAACAATCTACATGTAAGTGTGTACTGACGAAGAGCCTACAAGTAAATGTGGAGACACTAACGGCATTCTGCATTGCTGTTCCAGTATTAACGTAGTTGGGTGACTAATGTTGGCGCACCCAAAGCATTGTTAATTCTGCTGCTTATACCACAGACACTGATAACGTGACACTGTTTATCTTTCAGTTCGGAGCAACATTTATCGAGGTGTAACCCTACTTGTTAGAATTTGGGTTCAACAATAACAAAGGTGTGTACTTTATAGTTGCTTGTTACTAAAAACCAACTGGAGGCTCTTGGTTCCTCAGTGATATGCACACTAAAATTCCATTGTATAATCAAAATTCAGTATTAAGGAGATCTTGACCAGTGCATATACGTTTCGGTGATATGCACACCAATTTCACATTTAAAGTTTAAAATTGTGCACTCTGATAATTAACAGTCAGTATTTGTGAAGCTTTCACCAAATGCATATACTTCCCGGTGATATGTACACGTATTTCTAAACCTCTGCCATCTCTGCTCAAAATGTATTGTGTTCATTCAAGTCAAATTTGTACTTTTCAACTGCTTTTAATTGCACATTTTTGTTTAGATCAGTGACTATTACAGTTGTTTTTTGTTGTGTGCAAGTGTAGTGGTGAAAACATGTAGCCGGTGAAACTCCTCCATCATTTTTGGAAATTCCAGGCAAACCTGCCATGTCTTGAAGACAATGGTTTGATGTTTTTAAAACGTACCTGGGAGCTACTGCGGTATCAAGATTCAGAGCTCAAAGGAAAAATGTTTACTGTCGCATTAGTTAGGCTTTGAAGGGAGATCTACATTTAAGCATCTTCCTGATGTACTACAGGTTGAAGGGAAAGATATTGAGGAGTATTAAAAGGCTGTCAAGAATCTTCAGATTAGAAACAATACTCAACCTAGTTTGGATGTGCTGAGACATAAGTGCTTTAAAGAAAACAGTTATCGGGGGAAGAAGTTGATACATACATTTCTCTGAAACTCATTTCTGAATGTCAGTTTGAAAATGTTAGTGATAAACCTGTTTGAGACCAGCTTATTAATCAATGTAGAGACAAATCTATTTGTCAAAAGTTGCTGTCTATGTGTAATACATCCTTAGAAGAGTCTATTGTGATTGCCAAGAGTATTGAGATTCCCAGATTTCTGCTAGAGAGCTTGAAGATAAAACTACACATACAGCGGGCGCAGTGTGTCTATGTACAGATCAACATAAGAGTCCTGATGTTGCTTTTCACAGATGTGATATAAAAATAATGTTTTTATATAAAATATAATATTTGTTTTCATTGTGTGATTGCTCCACATAAAATGGGTAAGCTTGTCCAGCAAGGAATGTTTCTTGCAGAAATTGTAATAAGATTGGCAACTTTGTGAAAGTATTAAGGTCTCTTGTGTAGCTGAACGTAAGGACTACAATGATAAATCTGATTCAGAACAGGAATGTGGGGAACATGTAGTCCTGATGGTTGCTGAGAGTCATGAAATTGTGAGAGGTAATCCTGCTGAATGTATTGATCCTACAGTTGATATTAAAGGAGGAGATAAAATTCTACCTCTACTCGATGATTCTGGAGCCTGAACTACTGTAACTCATGAGTTATTCAAAAATACTTAAGGTACTAGGAATTTATTTCCGCCTGACTGTTCACCTGTTTCTTATGAACGTCGGAAAATTTAGCTTATGGGCTATATTGAAAATGTTTTGGAATTCAAAGGGAGATGTACTGAAGGGAAAATCTATGTTGCTGTCAAAGGATTGAACATTTTGAGATGGTTTCATCAAGGGTTGTTTGGAATGATTCTCAAACCTGGTACAGAAGAACAAGTTTTAATTGTTAGTTGTCAGGACAACGCACAAGAGAGGGCCCAAAATCTTCCTAAGGTTTTTCCAAAGAACTTTGAAAAAAACGGTTTTAAACACAAGATTAAAATCAAGATGGGAGCCATTCCAGTTAAACATAAGCGGAGGGGGTTCAACTCAGTGCTACAGAAGGCTTGTAGAGGGAGTTGTTGGCGTTGTGTAACAAACGTATCATTGAACCAGTGAATCTTCACTGTGGTTATCATCTATAATAGTAGCTCATAAACGTAATCAATCAATCATGTCACTTATAAAGCGCACTACATACCCGCGAGGGTCTCAAGGCGGTAATAGTGAGTTGCGTGTTTATGTGGATCTCAGACGTCTTAACTAGGAGATTTGGGTGGACTCAGTTCCTCTGCCCAAAATGACAGAGCAGTTAGCTCTGACTGCTGGTGCTAGGTGGCACAACGAATTGGATTTAGCATCAGCTTACCACCATGTAGAACTACATCCTGATCTGAGACATTTCACTGCATTTGTGTCACCCATTGGCGATTCCCAGTATTGCCGCATGCCTTTTGGCTTTGACTCAGCAGAGTCAGTCTTCTTAAGAGTCATGTTTAATATGTTAAAGGATGTTATAGGGGTGTCAGTTTTTCAAGAGGATTTGCTAGTGTTTGCTCAAGACCGAAATACACAGGATATGATTTTGGAAAAGGTCCTTTCAATTTTTAGTGTTCATGCTTTAAAAGGTGACAAGTGTGATGTTTTGAAAGATAGCGCTGAATACTTGGGCCATGTTATATCTTGTGATGGATTTAGCCAAAGCCAGGCTTGTCAAGTCTATTGTTGAAGAACCTCTACCTACAGATAAGTCGGGAATCAAGTTGCTTCTTGGGATGTGTGAATGTTATTCCTGTTTTATTTCTGACTTTGCTTCTAACATTAGACCTATCAGTAATCTGAAAAAGAAAAGAAAAAAAAAGAAGTTGTACTTGATTGGGATGTTCAGCATCAGAATGCTTTCCAGTGGGCGAAATCTTAGTTGGTTACTGTGAAAGCTTTAAAGGCTTTTGATCCTTCACTTCCATGCTAGTAAACATGGTTTGGGAGCTGTTCTCACTAAGAAGTCTGGCGGTGATTAGGCTTTGCTTCACATGCACTGAAAGAGACGGAGATTCATTATTCAGTAATTTAGAAGGAGCTCTTTGCTGGTTTGTTGGGCCATTGAATAATTTCGTAGCTATATTTGGGGAAAGTGTTTTACTTTACAAACTTATCACAAGCCTTTAGTGTTTATTCTTAATTGTGAAAATGAGAGATGCTACTCCTAGAATTGCCAGGTTGTCCATCAAACTTTTGCAAAATCAATATGCTGTTGTACATATTCCAGATGGGAAAAAACTCTACAGCGGATTACCTTTCAAGATTTCCTTCTGAGGAAACATCGGAGTCCCGGGATCTAATGATAGTATAGAAGATGATGATCTTGAAGACTGTATTGTGGTGTCGCACCACTGAAATTACTAATTTAGGTTCTTGTTCAGAATCGGAGTGGAGAAGGATTATGTTACTTACCCAGTAAGCATTTGTTCTTGGCATGTAGAGCTGTAGATTCACATGCTTTGCATACTCCTGCCATCTAGTGTTGGGTCCGGGTGTTTGCAAGTTGTTTTTCTTCGTAGAAGTCTTTCCAGTCACAAGGTAAGGTGACTCCTCCTTTCAGTGATAGTGCACATGGGCATCAACACCATTGTTAGATTTTCCCACAAGAGGGTGAGAATGGAGTAAGTGAGTGTAGTAAAGAGATGTCCATGCGTAGATAATGTAAATAATGAGAACTGCAACAAGTACAGGTGCCCGGCGAGGAGGGTGGGCGCATGTGAATATACAGCTCTACATGCCAAGAACAGATGCTTACTGGGTAAGTAACATCATCGGTTCGAGGCATGTGTGCTGTAGATACACATGCTTTGCATAGACTATATAGCAGTATTCTCCCAAAGCGGTGGCTAACCAGTAGATGTTGCATTTGTCTGGAAAAGTGTTTTTAGCACTGCCTGCCTACATTGGCTTATTGACGTGCTAGTACATCCACACAATAGTGTTTGGTAAATGTGTGTGGTGTAGACCATGTTGCTGCTTTACAAATGTCAGTTATAGGAATGTTACCAAACAAGGCCATAGATACCCCTATTTTGCAAGTAGAATTTGCTCTAGGGGGTATAGATAAAGTTCTTTTAGCTTTTGCGTAGCAAGTTTGAATGCATTTAACAATCCATCTTGACATGCCAGATTTAGAAATAGGATTGCCTTTGTGAGGTGGTGTAAATGAAACAGTTGCTTTGTTTTACGAAAATCTTTTGTTCTTTCAATATAATACAATAAAACTCTTCTGACATCAAGTGTGTGAAGAGCTCGTTCTGCTACTGAATCAGGTTGAAGAAAGAACACAGGTAACTCAACTGATTGGTTAATATTGAAAGCAGAAACCACTTTGGGAAGGAATTTGGGATTGGTGCGAAGAACTACCCTATCTTTATGGAGCTGAAAGAAGGGTTCCTCTAAGGTTAATGCCTGTAGCTCACCAACTCTTCTTAATGAAGTGATTGCAATTAGAAATGCAACTTTCCATGAGAGAAAACGTAAAGGACACTTGTGCAGTGGTTCAAAGGGTGGACCTATAAGTCTGGTGAGTACAACATTAAGATTCGACACTGGTGCCGGTGGAATTCTTGGTGGTATAACTCTCTTTAAGCCCTCCATAAAGGCTTTGAGAACAGGTACTTTGAACAAAGACAAATGCTGTCTGTTTTGCAAATAGGTAGCTACTGCTGCAAGGTGCAACCGAATAGATGTGTAAGCTATCCTACATTGCTGTAGGTTTAGAAGGTAACCGACAATGCTCTGAACAGAAGCATCTAGAGGTAGAATTTTGTTGTTATTGCAGTAAACAACAAATCATTTACATTTTGCTGCATAGCAAGCTCTGGTAGTTAGTTTTCTAGCTTCTTTCAGAATAGTCATACAGTCTTTTGGCAAATTTAAATATCCAAACTCTATGACTTCAGGAGCCAAATCGCTAACTTGAGCTTCTTGGGATTTGGATGCTTGATTTCTCCATGGTTCTGAGTGAGGAGACTGGAGGTGAGATGTAGCTTTTGATATGAAACTACTGAGAGCTCTAACAGGGTGGTGTACCATTGTTGACGGGCCCATGTGGGAGCTACCAAAATCAGTGTGAGTGATGTTTGCCTGAGTTTCCAAAACGCAAGGAGTGGGAGAGGCGGAAAAGCGTAGGCAAATATCCCTGACCAATTCATCCATAGGGCATTGCCTTTGAAAAGAGGTTGTGGGAACCTGGAGACGAAGTTTGGGCATTGTGCGTTGTCTACTGTGGCGAACAAATCTATTTGTGGGTATCCCCATTGTAGAAAATATGGAAGAAGAACTTGGGGATGAAGTTCCCACTCGTGTATTTGATGTCTCCTTCTGCTGAGGAAGTCGGCAACTTGATTGTTCACCCCTGGGAGGTGTTCTGCAGAAGGTGAATCTTGTGATGGATTGCCCATTTCCAAATTGTCTGAGACAGGCGTGACAGTTGGAGAGAGTGTGCCCCCCCCTTGTTTTTGTACATAGTACATTGCTGTCATGTTGTCCGTGCGGACTAGTACAACTTTGCTTGTGAGATGAGACTAAAAAAAATTCAGCGCTAGAAACACTGTTAGAAGTTCTAGATAGTTGATGTGGCGACGTTTGTGTTTGTCGTCCCATAGACCTTGAATTGTGTAATGATGGAGATGTGCACCCCAACCCGTGAGAATGGGTCTGCTGTTAGCACGACTTGTGGAACTGGGTCGATGAAAGGCCGCCCTTTTGATAAATTTTGTGGGTTCCACCACTGCAGAGAGCGATGGGTGCTGCTGTCCACCAACCCTAGATCTGTTAATTGACCCTGTGACTGATTCCACTGACGTGCTAAGCATTCTTGTAATGGACGCATGTGTAGTCTTGCATGAGGTACTATTGTAATGCACGACGCCATCATTCCCAGTACTGCATGAAAGAGTTTGGATATTGGAAATTCTGGCTGCATTGGGGAAGGCTAGAGCCGTGTGAGTGTTGAGAGTGGCTCCTAGATAAGATTGTATCTGTGAAGACTGTAGGTGATACTTTTGAATGTTGACCGTGAAACCCAATTGGTGGAGTAGGTGTAGCGTGGGCTGAGTGTTTTGTAAACACTCTTGGTGTGTACTAGCTTTGATGAGCCAGTCGTCTAGGTACGGGAAGACATGAATTTGTTGTCTTCTGAGATGAGCTGCTACTACTGCTAGGCATTTTGTAAATACCCTGGGAGCAGTAGTGACTCCGAATGGAAGTACTTTGAACTGATAGTGTTTGCCTGCTATCAAAAATCTGAGATATCTGCGATGAGCTGGATGAATGGGAATGTGAAAATATGCGTCTTTTAAGTCCAATGTGAACAAAAAAGCCCCTTGCTGTAGGAGAGGAAGAACCTGTTGAAGCGTTACCATGAGGAAATGTTCTGACCGTATGTACTAGTTTAACTCTCTGAGATCGAAAATTGGTCTTAAGGAACAGTCCTTTTTGGGAAATAGAAAATAAAGAGAGTAAACCCAAGAACCTTGGTACTGAAACAGAACTGGTTCTATGGCTCCCTTTTGTAAGAGAGATTGTACCTCTTGTTTGAGTAACTGCAAAATGGTCTGACGACAGTTTGTGAACGCGAGGTGGAATGTTTGGTGGATTGGAGGTGAGCTCCAGGCAATAACCATGTTGGATAAGGTTGAGCACCCATTTGTCGGTTGTTATAGATTGCCACATGGGGAGAAACTGTTGAAGTCTTCCCCCGCCAAGTATTGAGTCATCGGGGGGGAAGTGTGGGCAAGTCACTGCTTATTAAGGGAAGGGGTGTTATGTGGTGTGGAGCCTTTACCCCTACCTTTGGAATTGTTTCCTCTATATCCTCCTCTGTAGAAACCTCTAGAGGGAAAGGATTGGTTGTTGCCTTTGTAAGAGGAAGCATTTGGGTCTGAGGATGTTGTTTTGGACCCTGCTCTGTAAAATGAGTGGCGAAAGGAGTCTCTATTGGATGGGGACTGGAGCGCTCCCATGGATTTTGCCACTTCAGTGTCCTTTTTCATTTTTTCTAAGGATTGGTCGACTACAGGACCAAACAGGTGTTCTTTGTCAAAGGAGGTGTTCAAAATGGACTGTTGAACCTCAGGCTTAAACCCCGAGATCCTAAGCTATGCATGCCGTCTAAGGAGAATGCTGGTATTGATCTCCCTAGCTGCGGTGCCAGCTGCGTCTAAAGCACATCTGATTGAGGAGTTAGAGATCAGTTTCCCTTCTTCAACTAACTGCTGTGCCTTAGTTTTGTGTTCGTCTGGGAGATATTGGAGGAGTTGCTTCATCTCATCCCAGTGTGCCCTGTGGTACCTAGTTAGTAGGCCCTGCGTGTTTGCGATGCGCCAGTAGTTAGCAGCTTGAACAGCCACTCGTTTTCCAGAGGCATCTATAAGTTTGGATTCTTTGTCTGGGGGAGGTGCATCCCCAGAGGTTTGCGAGTTTGCTCTTTTGCGAGCATTGGACACTACTAGGGAGTCAAGAGGTAATTGTCCCTTAAACACAGGATCTGATGGTGAGGGTTTATATTTTTTATTTACTCTTGGAGTTAAAATACAAGCTTTGACAAGGTCTTTAAAGATATCATCTGCATGCCTCATCAAGCTTTTAAGCATAGGAAGTGTTTGACTTGGCCTATGAGTGGACTCAAGTGTTCCAAATAAAAAGTCCTCCTCAAATGTTTCTTTATGTAATGGTACCCCATGATACTCTGCTGCTCTAGCAATGAGCTGTTGACAAGCCATATTATCATCTGGTGGTGATGGCTTTGCTCATTGTCTACTGGAGGGTCAATGGTGTAATCATTCCATGAGTCTGCAGGCAAATGAGTATCTTCATCATCCTGATCCACATCTGGATCTGTATGTGGATATCCCTGAGGTGTGATGTGTCATGGATCTTCAATTATTAACTGTGGAGAAGATGGTGGCGGTGGAGAGGGTTGTGAGGCAGGATAAACAGGGCTGGTAGCCATGTCCTTCTTCCTCTTTACGGGAATGTTATCAGCAGTGTCCACTGCAGGAAGCTTGTGTTTTGCTGGAGTTTTAGCCAAAATATGTCCAGTATCAGGATTAATATAAATATTTTTCTGTTTGGGATCGAATTTGGCCTTAAGAACATCTAAAAGAGAGGGCCTCTTGTTCTGCGGCGGACCCTTTGATCACTTCTTGTTCGGATTCTTACCCGAAGATATCAGGAGCGTGTTGGATGCTTTGGCACTGCATCTCTCGTCTTCGAGCAAGACGATCGAGTAGAGTCTTCTTGGACCGAAACGACTTACAAGCATTGCAGTCTTCCTCCTTGTGCTTCGGAGACAGGCACAAGTTACAAACTTGATGTAGGTCGGTGCAAGGATATTTGGAGTGGCACCGAGGACAGAATTGGAATGGAGTCCGTTCCATCAGCAGAAGGCTGGACCGACACGGCTAGGCCCGACGGCCGCCCACAAGGTTTTCTATCGAAAATGGAGAGTTTGTCGATTGAACCGATACGCGGAGAACAGAGAAATGCGTACGGAAACAATACAGTCGAGGGTAGAGTGGATTGCGCACCAAGGGGAACCTGAAGAACGGTTTTGAACCGGAGAGCAGCAATACATGTCCGAACCAGATGGCGGAAAAAACCAATCTAACAATGGAGTCGATGCCCATGCGCACTATCACAGAAAGGAGTCACCTTACCTCTTGACTGGAAAGACTTCTTCGAAGAAAAACAACTTGCAAACATCTGGACCCAACACTAGATGGCAGGAGTATGCAAAGAATGTGTATCTACAGCACACGTCTCGAACATTGTACTTCTAAGGATGCTGTTATCACTCAAGTTAAACAATTTATTGTTGAAAGGTGGCCTGAATACAAATAAAACTTGACTTCGGAGTGTCAGCTATTTGCCAAAGTTGCTAATGAACTCACTACTGAGGATGGATTGTTGCTGAGATCCGACAGGCTAATTCCTCCCACCAGTATCAGTCACATGTTGCTCAAGGAAGCCCATGAATATCATTTAGGTGCCACGCTCACCAAATGTAGGTTGAGGTTCATAGTTACATGAACAGATAAGTGACATTCATTCTCCTCAGGGATCACATCAGGGGGGGGAGAGAGTGCCCCACTTAGAGTTTGAGTACGGTGACATGTCATCAGATGCAGCAGTCAAGTGCATATCCTATGGACTGTTTCCCTTGTGCTTTCAGCACTAGAGTAGTCCTTGGCAGTGGGCCTCTGCCTGTGCGCAGTTCAAAAGACTCAGACCAGCGATAGGCCCTCCGGTAGGAGGCGGACAGATTAAGTAAAGAAAAAGAAATGCCCAGTTTAATGAGGAATAGAATTAATAAAGCCAAGAACCCAACAAAGGGAAACCTCCCAAAGTGCTGTTTCATGGACCATGGTTCTCTGTCAGAGGTAGTGAAATGAGTAATGTGTAGGGGGATGGGCAAAGGGAGGGGGCTTCAGGGGGCAGAGCCCTTGCTCAACAGTGTATGTGGCTCCTAAGGGAGGGATGGGTTACAAGGGGGAAGGCTCCTATTCATGGGGCAAGTACGGGGCAGGAGAGGGCACCAGCCCACAGAAGGGCCTTACACTTCTGTACATGGGCTGGGGGGGGGGCCTTGGGAGTGCTGCTCAGTCCTCCCCGGATTCAGTCTCGTCTGGAGGGTCTGTCCCACTTCTATCCAGGTCCACCTCATCCATGGAGTTTTCCCATTCGACGACTACCTCTGCCCACATTCCAGCTAAGGGGCGCCTACGTACACCCTTGGCATCCTTCACCCAGAGGGCCCATTCCTCTGCCCTCTCCCATGTGCTTACATCCGTCTCCCAGAGCCCCACCATGGGCCCCACACTAGCCTTCCAGTCCATTGCTATCCTCCTCCGGGCCAGCGCCAGCACTAAGTTTGGGAACAGATTACCAACCTTTTTTAGTTTAGATCTGAGAAAGGACCCAAGGAGACATGCCTCCACTGTGTTGGCAACAGTGTGGTTAAGGACCCAGTTCAAGTGGACCAACAACCCTGTATGGAGACCAATAGCCCAGGTCATGTGACTGAAGTCAGCATACCGGTGAGCGCAGTGGGGGCATCCCCTCAGGTCACCCCTGTAAATAGCCTGTATCCTGTGTGCTGTTAGATAGGTCATGTGGGTGTAGTTTAACTCGATGTAATTCAGTCATGTGTTTTGGGATACCTAATGGGGGTATGCCAATATCCTGTACAACTCAGTGTCTGAAATATGCCACCCCACTATGGCTTCCCACCTCACCGCTCCCCCCTTCCCCCTTGAGTCCGACTAGTGGTTTACTCACCATCCCGTTTAGGGCCCAATAGAACTACGTCACCAGGTGTCAAGCTGAACCCATTGTCAACAGTAGCTGGAGTACTTCGTGGGGTTGGGGCTCTTCGTCACCATTTTCCCACAGGTCTCTGAACGCCTGTACCAATGCTTCGTACGTCAGAAACTGGCCAGTTGGAAATCCAGAGGCAGAAGGATGTCCATATGAAAGCAATTACCCACCACTGTCAGCCCTGCCTCGGTCCAGTTACTCAACTGTGCCACAGAGAAGCAGGAGAGGGGCTCACCATGCAGAAGTCCTACCAATGGTATGGCAGGGGTATATAGAGGCCGAGCACCCATACGCCGGATTTAGTGGTGCCAGCAGTGCATAGCCACTGATAGTAGGGAGCCAGTGCTCGGGAGCATCAGTGACGGTTTCCACACCTTAGCTAGTAATACTCCCTGAATGGGCTCCCTGCCAAGAAGGTCAAGCTCCTCCCAACAGGTACCAGACAGCCAGTGTGAGACCCACTAGAGCTAGGTCGCCAGAAATAATAACTCGAAGTCTGCTAAGGGTGGCCAGGGACACCCTGTGGCGGCATTCATTCCAGACGAGCTCCCTGAGGAGGGGGTCTAGTTGCTGAACCCATAACCCCGGCTCGCCAACCGGGAGATTTGCAAAGAAAAAAGCAGCCTCTGTAGTATCATTCTCTTAGATACCGCAATACGCGCCATGAGGGGCAGCGTAAGGGATCTCCAGAAGGGCACGCAAGTCCTAAGGGAGCGCAACGCTCCCCCCAGATTACCCTCTTGTAAATTAGCCAGTGAGTGGTGCACTTAGATCCCCAGGTATTTAAAGGTGGTGGGGGCCCAAGCCAAATACAGCAGGGCATCCAGAGGGCGCGGAAGACCAACCGCAACCGGAAATAAGAAAGTCTTGGCATAATTAACTCGAAGGCCCGAAAGGACTCTGAAGTAATCTAAGAGTCTCATCATGAGGTTGGTAGCTGAGGTGCCGACTGCCATGTATAGCAGAAGGACAGCCTCATATAGGGACACAATGTGTTCCCGCCCCCTGTGACAATGCCCCTGCCTCTACAAACCAGTCTCAGCAGCTCCGCCAATGGCTCTATTGCAATGGCAAACAGAAGGGGTATATAGTGGGGACCCCTGGCGTGTACCAAGATGTTTGCCGTAGCTCTTCGAGACGTGGTGCCAGTTTTAACCCTGGCAGTTGGGATGGAATAGAACAGCCGCACTCACCTGATCCAGGGTCCCCAGGTCCCATGTGGCACATGGTCTCTTCAAGGAAGTCCCATCCGATTGTGTCAAATGCCTTTTAAAGGTCAAGTGACAGAATCATGGCCTCAGGGAGTGCCTAAACCTCAGGGCCATATAGTATACAGTAAAGCCGCCGCAAATTAAGGGGGTATTCCGTGACAGAATTAAGCTATTCTGATCCAAATGGATTAACGTTAGCATATGTGGCAGAAGTCCTGCCCCCAATACCTTGCTGAGGACTTTGAAATCCATGCTAAGCATGGAGAGTGTGCGGAACGCCGTCACCGGGGAACCCAGTGCTCTAGCTCTGGGGAATGGTACTACCACTGCCACTCTCATCGAGGCTGGCAGGACCCAATTGTGTACGCCTCAGTGTAGACCAATACCAACCTGGGGACTAAAATATCTGCATATGTAATGTAAAACTCTGCTGACAGTCCATCTGGCGCCGGGGTCTTATCTGTGGCCATGCTTTTAATGGCTGCATTAATTTCCTGTGACATCACTGGACCACCCCGTTCCCCCATCCATCCCCACGGCAGAGATCTTAGCGTGAGCCAGTCCAGGAAAGCCCGGACCGCTCCCAGCACCTGTAGAGGTGAGTGTAGTAATCACGGATGGCAGAGTTGATGGCCTTGGGAGAGCACAGGGTCTTGCCTTCATCTGCGCGCAGTTGGGTGATGGGTGTATCCCGAATTTCTGGGATGATTAGCCAGGCCAAGAGCCTCCTGGCTCTGCCCTCTGCAGTGTGGGCCCTAGTAATATATTCATTGTAGTTGTGGTGTCACAAGCATTTCAGCACCACGCTGCATCTCTTCTTTGCAGCCAGGAGATTCGTCTGTGCCGCTGGGTTGATGCCTAAGGCATTATCGCGAGCATGAAGTACACCGCCGAGGTCTTGTAGCCCCCAGTCTAGTTCCCTCCACACACCCACCGAGCAGCTCAAGCAGTGTCCACGATCACCACCATGAGAGCCTCCCATTCAATCATGCAGTCCATCGCTGTGACCTGATTGGCCTCGAAGTACCCCACTATGGCCTACACAACTCCTCCTACTCTGCGTCTACCAATGCGGCTGGTCGTAACTGCCACGTGAGGATATCAGGGCGTTCATCCTAAAGGGGGAGGCCCAGCAGCAGCGTGCTGTGATCCGATAGGGTGCGACCCAGATATTTCAAACGGGTCACACACTGGGTCGCACAGCCCGACCAGACAAACCTGTCGAGGCAGGTGTGGAGTTGGTATATGTGGGAATAGTGGGAGTATTCTCTGACTGCACTATGTTGTACCCTCCAGACATCTTCCAGACCCCAGTCATTCAATCAGTCTCGGAAACCTGCTGCCATTCTCAGCTCTAGCTTCCCAGGGAGAGGGGGAGTGATGCAATCCACTTGCGTGTCAATCACACAATTGAAGCACCCCCCCCCCCCAGCAACAACACCTCTCTGAAAAGGGTCCCCATGGGCTCAGATAGGGTGTGTAGGAATGAGTCTTGGTTCTGGTTCGGTGCGTACACGCTCCCAAATAATATCGGTCTGCTGTATAGTCTGCCCTTTATCAGTACATAGCTTCTCCCCTCTGTCCATCATTGTGCGAGTTGCTTCGAAGGGGACTCTGGCCCTCAACCAGAGCAGAGCCCCTAGGGGATAGGCGAAGAACGTTGTCGCAAATAGCTGACCGTGCCAACTATGCCGTAGTTACTCTACCTCCACCCCAGTGAGATGTATCTCCTGTAACATAGCGATGTAGACCCTCCTTCTCACGAGGTATCTGTGTATGGAGTCATGTAAAGGGGTTGTTACAGGGACATCCAGACATGCCGTCCCACCGGTCGAGCGCCCCAAGGTCTGCATGCTCCATGGTCCTGAGACAAGTAAACAAAACTACCTCAAACTCCCCAACCCAAGAGCAGTCCAGCAACGGCCGACCACCCAAACTGTAGTGTCACAAAGCGAGAGTCAACCACAGTTCCGCTTAGCCACAAACCAATAGGCCAGTTGGATGTGGGGGTGAGCTAATGCATGTGAAACAGCCTCACATCAGCCCAGATGAGAGTCAACCAACCGCGGGTGGTTAAAGGTGCTCAGTACCAGCCAGAGATCCACCCCACCGAAGTGTCTTCATGGCACCGGGTCCCACCGTCTGGGCCCCCTGCAGGTCACCAGTCCCCATGGGCTCCGTGGCATCACCCAGCAGAGCAGGGCAAGCCGCCCAACAAAGTGTTGTGTCTCCTCGGTGCATGTGTATGAGGGTGGGGGTATCCTACCCCCTCATGCAGGCTGGAGAAGTGTTCCGCCTGAGGGGTCCTCAGGTCGCCGCTTTTTCACTCCTCAGATTAGGTCCTCCAAAGTCTGTGGTGTGACCACTGGAAGGTCGCCACTCTCCAATGCAGAGTCCTCAGAGACCGATGCCATAGAATGGGCTCCCACGAGGGACTACCCTCAGATCCAGAGTGTCTCCGCACTGTAAGTTCCACGTGTCGCCTGGAGGGCCGTGGCCCGGTCTTTAGTCTGTCTGGGACCTGGTCGGTTTACTTACTGCCCCCCAGCGGGAGGCACATTCTGCGTGCTTTCTGGATCTGCACTAGGTCTCAGGTCTCTCCCACTGCTCCGCTGGGAGGTCATTCCCCGCTCTATATGTCTTCAACAAGTCCCAAGCTTCCATGGAGAAATGAGTATTCTCCCCTACAATAATTTTAAGTCTTGCTGGGAACAGTAGAGAGTATTGTAAGCCTTACTCACGCAACACTTTCTTCACCTCCAGGAATGAGGCCCTCTTAGTCTGCACGGCAGCTGGGTAGTCAGGGAACAGAGACACCCTACCATTCTCCATGTGGATTGGGCTCCTCGCGTGCGTGGTCTGTAGCAGGACGTCTCTCTCTGTAGTGGAGTAGTTTGGCTACTACGGGCCTGGGAGGCGGCCTGACGCAGGAGGTCAGGCGGGTACACTATGCACCCTCTCCAGTGCAAAAAGGGCAACAGCTGCGCCGGGCCACCTCCTCTCAGAGCCACCTCTCCAAGTAAGACACCATATCTGCAGCCTCCGTATCCTCTGGGAGGCCTACCCACCCCTTATGTTACGCCCCTCAGCATCCTCAGCCTGGTGCTCCAGCACTTGCACTCTGTGAGTTTGGATACCTGCAGGCGCAGCAACTGTTGGGACGGCTGCAGTTCATCAAGTCTCGCCTCTGTGCCGTGCACCCTGTCTGAGAGCTTGAGTTGACTGGAGCGTAGCAGCCCCACCTCGGCAGACACACTGCTAATTTAGCGCTGGAGTGTGGAGAGAAGGCAAGCCAACTGTCGGTCCCCCTTGTTCTTGTGCAATGCCCCGGAAATAAATGGGCACCGCGCAGCCCATGGCCAAGCCGACTCTCCGTAAGCGTAGGGTGTTGCGTCTGGGCCAGTTTGGATCCTCGCTGCTATGTGGGAGACAGCCGGAGTCCCAAGCTCTGGGTGATGGGCAACTGCCCACGTCCGTATGTTAGGGGAGTGCGCTCAGTGGTTTAAGCACGAGGGGCAGGACTATACCTCTTCTGGTCTAGCCCGTGTCAGGGCACTATAAGTGTGGCCCTCGCAGCCGGCGGTCTCCTGCATTGCATTTTTCCAATTGTCCCTGGGCACCGAAGCATACCCCAAGTTCAACATTCCTCCCAAGGAAGGGCTCCCGGTGGCCTCTCAAGGCCTAGTGATTCTTGAGTGTCTCTGCCCTATGGGGGAGGGGGATCCCGGCCCAGCTCCCCATTCCACCGTCACCCCCAGTCCTATAACCTCTTACACCAGTGCCATGGGGATCACAGCCCCCCCTTCTCTTGCTTCACACTTGTGCAGGGCCTAACCTCAGCATGCCGATCAGGGTACTAGTACTGTTGGTGTTAGCAGGCGCTGCACACTTCGATCCAGAGTGCGGGCGCAGGCCACTGCAGTCTCTTGTAACTCCTATATCCGGGCAAATTAGTGCAAGCCCGATCAGCACCTTCAGGGGTCGGGCCAGGTCAGTACAGCTAGCTTTCTCCGCAGACCTCCCCGCGTGAAATTCAGGGCTGGTTCATCCCTGCAGGGTCCTAGATGGTGAGCGCCGTCTGCAGCTCAATGGCAAACGATGGTTGCAGGACCAGGCGGCTCCTTTGGGTTCTGGGTTAGGCCTCTCTGCGCGGCTGGTCTTCTCCGCAGACTTCCCCACTTCTGGCACCTGGGGCAGGCTCGAATTTGCTGGGCCCAGAGAGAGCTCCACCGATTGATCCCCGGCCAGCGCACCCTGTGGACGGGGAACGTTGCAGGGTACAGCCTCGTCTCCCGGCCGCATGCTGCCTGTGCCTTAAGCAGTAGTCACTGGCACGGCCGCCATCTTCCACAGCCGGCCCGCAGCTGTCAGTCACGAACGGTCCCAGCAGGGGACCCCGGGACCTCAAATTGATGGACTTTAACTCTCCTGTGGGTCTAGGCACCGACACCGGTGGATTTCGTGGACAATGGTGCCATGGGTATTGTGATGGCCAGGATAATGATCCGGCCAATGTGAAGCCGTGATTTCACGCGTCTGCCATGTTGGCTCGTTCGCCTCACTCTATCTGCTTCTCTTAAGAATTATACTCGGAGCACAGATTTGTGTTGGTATTCTGTGAGACACTCAATCAATAAAGGGTACAGTATTACCACCTCGGATTTGTCCAGAAATCATAGTGTTAAAAGAAGATCTCGCAGAATTGTTAGATCAGCCAGATTTAGAGATTAAGTTTAAATTTGTGTTTTTTTTATTTAAGGAAATGTGTGTACCTATGTATAGTGTATTCTCATTCATTCTACTGCTCAGGAGTCCTTTTGTAGAGCAAATTTTACTAGTGTTTGCTAATTTTGTGTGTGAAGTGGTAGTATATAAAATTATAGGTACAGTAGGAGTTTTGTAATTTTATGATTTGTTATTATATTTGTCAGTTTAATTTCATTTTTTCCCCAAAGAAGGGGAGGTGTTTGGTGTTTAAGCTAATGACACTGTGAGCTCTTCACCTTTCTATTGTGGAAGGTTAAGAGCCTGAGTATTCCATCTGCTTTGTGTCCTGTGCTGCGTGATCACAGGGAGTGACAGCTGGGGAAGATAACTAGGCCATGTGCACACACAGACACACATGATCCAGCGATCAGGGATCGATAATTTTTCATAAACATAGGCCCATTTATACTACCTAACAAATCCCTTCACGCTGGGGTTCAGTGTGATGCAAGTTTATACCAAATTTACCAAAGTACAAAGTACATTACAGAACCTGCATTTCTCCTTTCAATATGTATATGACTGCGTCAATGAATACTATTGGTTGGCTTATTGATGGCAATAATATGTACTTATCTATGCATCTATACTACTAAATAATAACAGACTCAGTGTATAGTTTTTATGTTATTTATCGTAAATGTGAGAATAAATGCTCATCAAGTACAGTTACACAAATGCAAAATAAAGATTATCACAGAGAGAAAACACTGGCAATGAATAATTTCAAACTCATGTCAAATAAACAAATGCATTGAAGGAGTGGATAGACTAAGAGAAAAGTTTCAGAGACAAAAATACATTTGCAAATGAAATATGCAAATTCAGAAGATTATCTATACTAACCCAAGTAAGAAAACAGGGGAATCTACCCCACTGGCCAGTCAGGGCAGCAAGGCCACTCAAGTAGAGTCGGGTGGCAAAGATTAGGTCAGGAGTCAGGAAACAGGTAGGCCTATATCTGGAAATAGCAAACCGACGACAGCGACGATCTCCCGCTAACTAGCATCAGCAGAAACACCTACAAAACCACACCCATCCAAGCTTACAATTGTACCCTAATACCTAAATGTCCAACCCACATTTTTTTCATTTTACCACTAACTCGATTTCTCATTGGTTAATAATGGGGGTGTTCTGTCACACCACTCTCAACGTGTTCACTTTACTCACTAACTTATTGTTCTAGACTTTTGACATAATGTCAGATCTTTCTCAGGAAACAACTTTGAATACAATCATATTACATATTCTTCATGTTGCAAGTCTCTACGCCTCTTTTGTTCGCCTCTGCCATCTTGTGAGGAAGTTGTATGCTTCCACTTGTTTATCAGCATCCTCCTTCTTCTGCAACCTTGGCAGACAGTCAACACGTCCTGAAGGACATTTCTATGCTTCTGCATTCTCTCCTTATTCAATGCTCATTTTATTTCATGTCTTTTTCCTACAGCAGGCTTTAACCCATAATTGGCATGCAGAAGTAGGCCCATACTAGTATTTCTACGAGAACAGAACACAAACATTTATTATTTTCACGAAATAGGATTTCATTTTGCGCACCATCCCAGCATTTGCACTAACCCATGCAAAATCTGTGTTATTCCATGCAAAATATTAACGTGCACAAAAGCAGCATTAGTTTTTAATTTCGAAGCAATTTTTGCGGCCTAGTCTCATGCATTAGTACACACATTAGCCTAAGCATTCGCATAAGCATTTCCCCACGTTTTAGCATTTATTAATAAAAATCTTCACAACACACTGTTAATGTATGTTACTGAGGTCTCGATCCGAGCAGGTTTTATTTACGCAAAACCCTGCTCCATCACACACAGAGATGACTGTACTGCAACTTTTATTAAAGATGTGACTACTACCTTCTGGTGATCATGTAGGTTTCTACAGAAATGTTTTATTGGAATTGGATGTTAAAACATGGCACTGGCAATGTCGTCCGGTAGAGAATCTGGTTGTGGAGGTGTTTTATCTAGTTCTATAGGTAGGACGAAAAGTCCTCATTTGTCTTTGGCTTGGTGATTGCCCTCTTCAAGGTCAAACTCCAATACATCACCTTTCTCCTCTTCTAGGTTGGTGTTTTGACTTCTATTACATAAAACTTCCTTTCCTAAGTCTACAGGAGTTAGGGGGCACATAGCCTGGCAAAGGATGCAGCAATGGTAACTGAGGTTAGGGTATTTGTGTTGGAGGTGGTGTCTGAGGATGTGGTTAAGGAGGCCCTGCAGGCAATCCCAGCGAAGCATGATGTTGCCGCTGAAAGACTAGCCTTTGAAATGTCTCCATCATTTGTTGCAAGGTATTCATGAAGGTGACTGATACTTGCATCATAGGAGGTGCTCTATAAGGATACCTGTCTGCATAGGAGTGTTCGAGTTCCTGTATGCGACCATCAAACGGAGGACCACGCAGAGCTTAATATTCATAGCTTTGCGCGACATAGAAGTGGTCATCGGTATCTCTTTCCCATCGTGACATCCCATAACCTTCTTCCTCTTAATCCGGTGTGTAGCGAACATCAAGGTGAGTTAGGCTATAAGCTGTGACTTATGGTTTAGGCTTGCTCTTGGTTGATGACATGCACTGTGATCTAGGATGTGAACCAGCAAAGGAGCCGATACATTTAGCAACCACTCTGAATATAAAAGGTGGAAACTCCATTAAAAGCAGGAAGGCAAGATCCATCAACAGTGGGACCATTAACCTTATCACTATCGGTAAGATATACAGTGAGCTTATTGTAACATTGTAACTGATGTGGTCATCATTGACAGGGAGCCTTCAGTGGAGGTGGAATTGTCATAGGGGTGGTCATCTGTAGTTTTGTAATCAATGGGGTTTTCTTGGTCAAAGATGAGATGGCAACAAATTGGTGGATGAGATCATTCACTTGCGTTGTAGCCACCAGTGATAAGGCTGTTGTTGTCAGTGCAGTTGGCAGGGAAACTGCAGATGATGTTAAGTTCTTCACTTACAATGGCAGGCCACCTGTCAACAATGATTTAGGCAGGAGGATTGAGATGGCCTTGTCACAGCTTGTTTTCCAAACCATCTTTTGCACAGGCTGACACTCAGTCAGTTTCTCTGGTATACTTCAAATTCTGAGAGCCCTTTTCTGTGCTGCCTTTGTGGAAGTTCTTGGAGTAGTACGGTGCACAGTGTCATTACTAGAGGAAGAGGCATCCTTATAATAATTGGGAAAAACCTTTTTTTGGGAAGAGATATAATGCCAGCCCACTGGTAGTTTTTGAAGGAAATGTCTTGTAAAATGTCACAATGAGATGGCTTGTGGAACGGATAAAGACAATAACATCTGTGCAGATCACCCTCTGACCACAATCCGAGCAAGATTTGAAGTGAGATATTTTCTCTGTTATGATAATAGTTGACAATAATAATTAAAAAATAAAATTCCCAGAAACAACTCAGTAGGTTCGCGCTGAAACTAGGGTTGACTAAAGTCCAGGGAAGATCAGGTAGATTAAAAAATCCTAGAAACACTGAAAGCTAAGGTAGCATAGAGTAGAGCTCTTTCCAGGCACTCCCTCACACGAAAAGTGGTAAAACTCTGAGCTATGGTGGTCTCAGAGTGAAGTAGAGAGCTCAGGACTTCCACTCCATTGGCTGAAGCTTAGGTTGTTTCAAATGAGATCGATGGATATTCTACTAAACAAAGACTGTTGTTTCACATTTGACTATTTCAATACTTTTATTGCTATTTTAAAAGTATCAGGGATTGCCAAGCCTGACGAGGGTGAATGAACCAAACAAGTGAATCTATGAAAGATTTAATGCTGGAGAAAAAACAGTTGTTACTTTGAGATTTAAGCAAGTGTAGAGAAAATAACAAGACATGTTGTACTGTAACTTTAAGACAGAGATGCCACTTTAAAGGAGACAAATAAGACTTATGGGTATCTGTTGTCTGGTATGTGCTCATGCACATAAGATGGGATGGTCTTACCCTGGTGCTAGCTGTGCGTGTAGACCACATTATGTCAGTTTCTCACCCAGAGTCCCTGAAGGCAGCTGTGGACTTGTATTGCTTAATGCCGCAGCTGCAGAAAAGAGTAATGACAATGTTTATAAATATGACAATTTACAGAGAAAAACTGTGATGGATGAAGGTAAAAGTTATAGAGGGATATTCCTTTAACATGGAAAAATTACAAATGGACAGTTATTAGAAATGAGAAAGGAAGTCAATATGATGCAAATGGATCTAGGCAGTGGTACTTTTATTATGGTCACAGACGTACCTGACTGATAGATGGTAGACGTCCAAATGTGGTGCAATGGGTGGGGCATAGTGTAGACACCAGGGGCCTTTGAGACACTGCAGCTGTGGGGAGAGACAAGTCCTGGTAATGACATATCACAACACAAACGTTTTAAGGGTATTACGACATGTTAGACTTAGGCAGTGCCTAAACATCCAGTCATGTCCTGGGTGACAGCGAATGGACGAGTGTTAAAGCTAGAGTCAGACAAAAGATAGATCACAAAATGGCTGACTATAATTGCAACATGAGTGAATGGAGTGGGTGACAGGAGATATATATATATATATATTCTTACTAATAAAGTAGTGAAAAAGAAGGTTGTGTTTTGTGACAAAAGGACACAGACATCAGCCCGGTAACTTTACCCAATGCACCTCTTATTGAGACATGGAGAACATAGAGTCCTTATTTTGCTATTCAGTTACATTTTCACTATTGTTATGTCTTTTCAGAGAGTGTCACATAGACAATTATCTATTGAGATGGATATTGAATTACAGGCTCTGCCATCTTATTTAAGGCCAGTTCACATGGTGGTGCAGACAATGCAACAGCAGAGGTGGTGAAAGTAGCCAAAGGTCTGACAACACAGGACCTGCAAAGAAGAAAAAGACACGATGAGCATCAGAATATTTCAACCCTAATCACTTATAACATAACTAGGTTATGAGTACTTAGAGCATATAAAGACAAGCAACACGTATAGCAATATTTAACTATAACAGAGATGTACACTTCTTATGGGTGAGATGATAACATTGAGAAATGAAGCCTACCTGGCTGGGTGGTAGCATAGGTAAAGATGCCGGTCCTTGTTGTGGCCCTGTACTGTAGGGGCTGTTACTGCTTCAGCTGTCACCAGTAATGCACCAGGCATGTGGACTGAACAAAGGAAAGTTAGAAGGCATCAAGATGAATGTCATCTTTAAAAAATCATAATATGGGGAGGAAATGTGTGTGATTGTCATGCAGGATGTGTGAATAGCTGTGATGGCGAAGAGTGTGTTGTTTGAGGACAGTGTGACTTGAGCGGGGAGACAAACCAGTTAAATGGCATAGGTTGTTTGTTCTTACCTGGCTTGTCGTGAGATTTCACAGAACAGGTAGGTCATATAGAAGGTCTGTATGTATGGTGGAGAGGACACGTTCATCAAGGGGCGTAACATGGAGGTGGGATCTGGGTCCACCTCCAGAAGACGCATTGCCACCTGTAGACTGGAAAATTTCACCTTCACACGTCTCTACTCATACTACCATTTCTATTTGGAATCCTCAATGAAGCATACGCCTACCTCCCAATGTTTTCACTTTGTCGGTGACCTCATGCTATAAGATTGCCTTTACCGTCCAGGCGAATTAACCCCGTATTTAATTTATCTATCCTAGAAGCCAGAATCTGTGAAAAAAGAGCTTTACATTCAAGCTTAAAAATGAGACTGGTCTGTAAAGAACCACATGCTCACAGATCCTTGTTCGGTTTAAAGAATAGCAAGATTGTACCTTTGGGTACTAACCGCATAATTATGTTGAATGTAGCTATCTCATAAATGTTTTACAAATAATGTTTAAGTATTTAACATATTAAGTACAATGCAAACATGATGAAAGATTTCACTTAAGAAGCATGGTGCAATACAGTCCATCCTCATTCAACCAATGTTAGGTATCACGTCATAGTTCCATATAACTTCCAGAAGGAGGGAACACAATTCAAGACAAGAAATCGTCAGGGCCTCACACCCACCTGGCTTATTTCAGGTTTTGGAAATATACTACTCGTAATCTTGCACTAAATTAACTTCGTAAGTGAAGTATACATGTAAAAGGTATGTGAGCACTTAAAGTATTGACAACTTTGAAACAGAAAAACAAAGTCCTCCTTCCTTCTCTTACGCACCCAGCAGCCCATGGGGCTTATGGGGGTAAAATGCCGAGTATAAATTGACTAAAGCATCAATACAGAACAAAAATCATGACAGGGTCATAAAAGACTAGAGAGAGGCAATTCCCCAGAGAAGAAGGGCAAAGAGACCGAGAGGAAGGAAGACTGCAACCAAACCAGAGAAAGAGAGTATGCAGATTGGTCAAACTGAAAGACTCCAATGTGAGCCCAAAAATCTCACAGGGGAAGGTGCAGGCCATCTTCATCCCTGGGAGCCACGAATGGGAGCATGTCAAGCTTATGCAGTGAAAAGGCTTCAAGAGGGCCTAGTATCATCAGTAATGTACTCAAGAAATGCTTGCAGTAAGGTGTCCCAGTACCCGCGATCAGCTGTTTGCAAAGTCCCTTCTTTTCCTTAGAGCGAAGGGCCGTTACTTCGGCCTAAGCCCAGCACCTCAGCTCGGTCCTCCGGGACAACAGTTTGGGAGGGAGGACTTCCACTGCATCACAATGGCTTACTTAACCAAAATCAAAGCAAGGTCAATGAATTTTGTGGAGACCTTTTTGGTTTTGGGCCTGGGGAAAATGCCAAGGAGGGAGCCACGCAAGTCATACACCCCTGTGCTCTTCGTGACCTGTGCTATATCCCTCTGCATCTGGACCAGAACGGACGGAGTAATGGGCAAGTCTGAAACATATGGAGAATGTTAGCCAGGGAGTGACCTAATGTAGGAGTCTCGGGTTACTGGGAAGATGCAGTGAAGTATGGAAGGGGTGAGATGCTCTGATGTAAGAAGAACTGAATACAATTAAATTTTGCATTACAAGAGACTGTGCGGGTATTCTCAGATCTTCTGCCAATCATTATCGCAACAAGATTGGCCAGTATCTTTCTCCCACTGCTCAATGAGTGGGAGAAAAGTGACTTCAGCATATTGATGGATAGCTCTATAAAGCCAGCGACTAGCTTCCGACAGTGCCCAACAGTGTGCAAAGTTTGAAGGACTGCATTTGATTTAGGTTCTGCTTGTTTTTTGTTTCTGATCTTTTTTAACACTCCCATTATGCTCCCATAGGTAAGAAAGGTACCACATGGGAGACAAAACCAAGCCATTATGTCCTTGAAAGTCAGGAGAGTGCCATCTGGGAACACTGCTTCTATGCCCACCTCACGCTAAGGTTCAAGGTCTCTGGCCATATGAGGCCTCCATTGAGTTGGTAGCCCAATAAGAGGTGTCGCCTTGGCAAAGGGCTACAACTGTTTAGATTAGGAGAATGTGCTCTTGAGGTAGCGAACAGCTCTCTGCAGCAGCAAAGGGGGCCTCCTCAGGGATCTGTGGCCCAAAAAAGAGAAATTGAAGACGTGCACCATCCCAAATCCAGGTCAGAGATAGCCGACTCTCGTAGAGGTGGTGCGCCACGAGCCAGTAAGCTACCCAGAGCAGCTATGCTGCTAATAATAGGCCCGGAAATCAGGGGCTCCAAGCCCACCTTCCGATGTCCGAAGGCAGACCTTTGTCTATGCCGCTTGCTTAAGACCTGTGCCCAAAGCAAGGAATTCAGGAGGGTATCCAGTTCCCTGAATATCCTAGCAGGGTAAACCAGAGGGAGATTGAGAAAGAAATATAGAAGCTGTAACAACATCACCATCTTGGCCACTGAGACTCAACCCAATAGCGATAACTGAAAAGTGCTCCAAAAAAACTATTTGTATACGTAATAATCCTAAGGCAGTCCCTAGGTTACCCTCTGAAAGGTCTTCATCTTTATGGAAGATTTGAACTGTTCTGGAAGAGAGCAGTGAAGGGGGAAAACGAGGGACTTAGCATTATTAAGCACGATTAATCTGTGGACATGAAAGCTTCCCAAAAAAATGGATTACCCAAGGTCGCAAAGTTTAAGTCAGTGTCTTGCAAATAAAGCAGCAAGTCTTCAGCGTATAAGGTTAGATATGAGCTGCCACAGGCAGGAATTCCCCAGACAGTGCCCAAGGTATGAGGTTTTGCGGCAAGCGGCTCAATGGCAAAAGCGAAAACAAGGGAGATAATGAGCATCCCTGCCTCGTCCCCTGCGCCACCAAATATGTGGCAAAGATGTATTTGCTTGTCCTAACTCTTGCTGTTGGGTTTACGTATAATAACCAACCTGACTCACTGGATAAATTGGAAACCCAGGCCGACCTACCCAAGACATACAGTATATAATCCCAGTCAAGGATGTCCAAGGTCTGGGCAAGAATTAAGGAAAGCAGAGCGGGGCCATAACTGATGTACCTCATCAATGACATGGTATAGCCTCCTAATGCGAAGGGAGGTGTTATATCTGGGGATGAAACCACACTGGTCCTCATAGTCCAGGAATGGGAGACAGGCCAGCAGGTGTTCCGCAAGAATTTTGCTTAGAATTTTATACTCTGAATTGAGGATCAAAATACATCAGTATGAAACATGGGGGAAAAGGGTAGCGGCCTGGTTTCAGTCTCGGTACAATTACAGCCTCACTCATAGATGGGTGTAATTGACCATTAGACTTTGCGCTATCGAACATGAGCTTCAGGCGAAGGACCAGGGTGGACTCAAGCGTAGAATAGTATTCAGTAGGCAAGCCATCTGACCCCGGGGTCTTGCCCCAAGGAAGAGAGCGGATGGATTGACAGATTTCCTACTCAGAAATTGGGGCTTTGAGCATCTCCCTCTGGACACAGGTCACTTGGGGGATGCGTCTTTTTAACATAATGGCTCAGAGATTCTCCTTAATGGGAGCAGGTTTGGCCACGTAGAGCGAGACATAAAAGGCACTGACATACCTCGCTGATCTCCCCCTGCGTGTGGGCCACAGTCAATTCAATTCTATGTCAGGACCGGAGGCTTCGGATTATGCTAATTCTCTTTTCGCTTTATTGTTTAACACACTTCAAAGCAGCCAAAAGAGACCAATTTGAGACAAAAAACAACGACTCCCATGAACCATAGGGAGATTCCATGTAATAGTCCTTTCATAGTGTCCAGTAACAGCACATAGTCCTTCCTTTATGCCAACTCCTCCTCTTTATTCGCTGCTTCGCAGCCAGTTAAGTGCACTTTCCTTGTATCTCCTAGTGTGGTTACTTGTTGACCTATTGTGTGGTTAATTACCGTGTTTCGTCTTTCCCGGAGGTGCGTTGTTAAAGCGCCCTCCAGGGAGGGGGGTACTGACATTGCTTTTAAATTGCTTTGGTTACGTTTTTTCTTTCAGATCCCCGGCCGCGGGAACGTGTCACCGTTCCTTACGCGGCCGCGCCTTTGAAGTTGCGGTGCTTGAAATAGCCCGCTAGGCGGACTGTTCCGTCTCGCTGCTCCCACAGCGCGTCTCTTCAAAACGAGGAGACTGCGCTGTGGCAGTTCGCGCTGACGAAGCCTTGTCCACCGCTGTGCCTCAAACGCCCGTTTATTGGGTCTGTATCTCCCGCGTTGCTGGCTATGTTCACGCCCCGGCAGGGGTCTGTATTGCGGCGGTTGCCGCGTTGACGCCTGTGGGCGTATAAATTTGCACATTATTGCTTGTTTTGTTCTTGGTGCCGAGTGCGCACATTAAGTGGCGGTTTTTGACCGTTTCTGCGCACAGTGGGACAGCGGAGTCCGGTCAGGTTTCCTGAGGGCTGAGAATATATATATATTTTTTATATACTCTGTGCGCGGAGTGGTGCAAGCCCTATTGCAGTCCTTGGGTCTGCCCAAACTATCGTTTCTGGAATCCCCAGACGCTTAATTTAACCCTTTGCACCGTAGATACGCTTGAATCCTTTAAACCCTTGGATGGGGCAAAAACCTTGCTGTGTGTTCCATAGCTGCACGCTTGTTCTGTGTTGCCTAGGATAATGGAGGCACAAGAGTGTGTGTATGAGGAGGAAGAGTCCCAGTCTTACAGTGGGACGATGATTTTTTTGAGGCAGTTGATTCTTCCATATATAGGGTGGTCCATGAGGTGGCTGGCCCCATGGAGCAGCGCCTGTCAGATAGAATTGTCCAGAAGTGTGCGAGGTTGGCCCAGGCACACGCTGGCTCTCCTACTCCCCCGCCTCCTCCCCCTGCGGGCGAAGAAACCCCTCCGCCTAAGAAGAAGCGCACGGATGGGGTCGACAAGGATGCTTTTGCGCGTCTGAAGTCTGCTTTTCTGCTCAAGGGACTCCCCCCCCTCCCCCTCCCACTCCCCTGATATCCCCAGAGACCCCCGGGACTCCTGACCCTGTGTCTCCCGACCCTGATGTAGAGTCCCCGGGTGACTCGGAGGACGACGCAGGGCCTTCACGGCCTTGGCGGCCTGCAGTTACCTCTCCCTCGACAGCAGGGGAGGATTCCGGCATGTTGGACCCGGATGATATTGTGCATCCTCGATCCGCTGCTTGGACCCCTGGGGAGATGGTGGTGAAGTTTGTTGTGGGTCGTCTCCGCAAACCTCTTGAGAAGGAGGCCAGGGGCTGCCTCAGGGCGGAGTGCCCGAGGCTCACCTTAGACGACAAGGTGCCTTGTACGCCAGAGCTAGATTCTAAGATGGCCACGTTTCTGGCGAAATATATGAAGGACCCACGCAAAGGCATCGATAGATCGTGGCGTTCTTGTCAAGATAAGCTTCTTGACGCCATTGGCCCGATGACAAAGATTTTAGATATGGCTGAGGAGGCCAAAGTGTCTGGCTCCGTTATTTCCCCCGAGGTGCTTTCTAACTGGGCCCAGCGGGCCATAATTTTCATGGGCAACGCGAATTGTGCGCTGTCAACGGAGCGTCGCCGCTCTTTGTTGATTAAGCTTGACCCAAAGCTCGGGGACTTGGCCTTCTCGGAGGCGGGTGCAGAGGCCCAAGGGGGTCTTTTTGGAGATCCTTTTGTTAAGGAGCTCGGTAAGTTTGTAGCGACCTTTACCTCGCTGGATAAGGCGCAGTCAAACATTAAGCGGGTGTTTAACCAGCGGGTTTTCCAAGGGGCCGGCTGAGGCAGGGACCGCTCGACCGGCCGTGGCTTCCAGCAGAATCATCCCAAAGGACAAGGCTCCGGGCGCGTTCAGTACAATACCAGCGCCAACTACACCAACTTCTACCCCACCCGGGGTCAACGTTTCAGGGGCCGAGGAGGCTTCAAGAATAATTCCGGAGGCGGAAATTCAACCGGTAAGTGTTATACCATCTTCTTCAGTCCGCATTGGGGCTCGGTTAGCAGGCTTCCTGGGCACTTGGCGGGCCATAACCTCGGACGCCTGGGTTCTTCAAACCGTGCAAGGTTTCCATATCGAGTTTTGCAACCAGCCTTGACAAGAGGTCCATCCTCGTCCCATTTGCTTCACGGCCCGCAACGCAGAACTGATCGACGAGGAGGTTGCAGCGCTTCTGCACAAAGGGGCCATCTGCCGGTCAGTTCTGTATTGCGACGGGTTCCTGAGCAACATATTTCTTGTGGACAAGCCCGACGGGGGCCGGCGTCCAGTCATCAACCTTCGGGATTTCAATGGATGGGTGGTTTACCGCCACTTCAAAATAGAGGGGATTCATCTCCTTCGGGACGTCCTTCTACCGTCGGACTGGATGGTTCTTCTGGATTTGAAGGACGCTTATCTGGTGGTCCCAATTCATCCTCCGCATCGGCGGTTTCTGCAGTTCCGTTGGAGGTCTTTGGTCTACGAATTCACCTCCCTTCCGTTCGGTCTGTCCTCGGCACCGTGGTGCTTTACCAAGGTGCTCCACCCGGCGGTGGAATTCATCCGAGGACAGGGCATTAGAATGATCGTTTACTTAGACGACATTCTCCTCATGGCTCAGTGTCCCAGGACCATGAGCTCCCAGCTCCACCAGACTGTGAGCCTTTTCCAGGGCCTCGGTTTTGTCATCAACGAGCCAAAGTCGGTCCTCATTCCCTCTCAGAAAGTGGTTTTTCTGGGCTTCGTGGTGGATTCAGTCCAGGCCTCTTTGAGCCTTCCGTCCCAGAAGATGGCCAAAATCCGCCACGAGTTACGTCAGACTATGGCCAGGTCGCGCACGTCCCTCAGGCAGATTGCCCGGCTGGTGGGGCTCCTGTCCTCCTCCATCCAAGCAATCTTCCCGGGTCCCCTGCATTATCGGGTATTGCAGCGTCTAAAGGCTTATCATTTGCGTCAAGGGCGATCTTATGCCCAGGCAGTCCCACTCACTTCGGAGGCAAGGGAGGAAATAGCGTGGTGGCTGAGTCACATGGAGGCATGGAACGGGCGGGCGATTTTCGGCTCTGTTCCAGATCTCATCATAGAGTCGGACGCCAGCAGATCGGGCTGGGGCACTCGGTGTGGGGAATTCTCCACCGGCGGAGTTTGGTCATTAGAAGAGCAAGCCCTGCATATCAATTGCCTGGAGCTCCTAGCAGGGTCTTTCGTTGTCCGCTGTTGGACCAAGGACAAGGTTCAATCTTGTGTGCTCCTCAAGATGGACAATATATCCATGGTTCGCTATGTCAACCACCTGGGGGGTCCCCGATCCCGAGCTCTAGCGAACCTGGCAAAGGATTTCTGGGATTTTTGCCTAGCCAATCAGGTCTCAGTGACAGCGGAGTATCTCCCGGGCCAGGCCAACCAGGTAGCGGATTGGCACTCGAGACACCTGCACGACTCCAGCCTCTGGAAGTTAGATCCGCAAGTCTTCCAATGGCTGGCGGACCTCTGGGGCCCTTTTGCGATGGACCTCTTTGCGTCGCGCCTCGACCATCAAGTACCGCGCTTCTTCAGCTGGAGGCCGGATCCGCAGGCCACGGCCACGGATGCTTTCCTCCAGGATTGGAGTCTGGAGAACGGGTATGCTTTCCCTCTGTTCTCGATGATCACGAGGGCGGCGGCCCAGATCCGTCGGCAGGAGGCGGAGGTGGTGACTCAGTTTTGGAGGTCTCAAGTCTGGTTTCCGGTTCTACTGGAACTTTCTTGGGATTCTCCAATCCGACTCCCCCGGTTTCCTCATCTTCTTCTGAACCCGGATCGGATGCCGCACTACCTCACGGCTCAGGGTTCCCTGCAGTTGATGGCCTGGCATCTTTCAGGCAACGCTGGTCGCTCCCAGGCCTATCGCGACCAGCTGAACACCTTTTGTCCAAGGCGTGGGCTGACAGTACCACTAAACGTTACCGGTCCGCTTGGACGAGATGGTTTCGTTGGTGTCTTCGGAGGCACTTGGATCCCGTGGCAGCAGACGTCGTTCAGATCTTGAATTTCTTGGCTGATCTGGCTACGGAAGGCTTGGCGTACCGTTCTATTAATGCCATGAGATCGGCGATTTCCGCAGGCCATGCCCCGGAGGATGGGGCTTCCGTGGGGGAACATCCCTTCGTTTGCAGATTGCTGCAAGGTATTCGCCTCTCTTTGCCCCCAGAACCGCGGTATTCTACCTTATGGGATGTCAATCTGGTCTTGAATTTGCTTCTTTCCTGGCAGCCGAATAAATATCTGTCGTTGAAGGAACTCTCAGCCAAACTGGTTATGCTGTTGTGTCTGATCTCCTGTCGGAGAGTTTCGGATGTCAGAGCCTTAGACATTTCCACAAGAGTTTTTTCACCGGATGGGGTTACCTTCACGGTAGGGCGCTGCACCAAGTCGCTCTCCCGCACGGACTCTTATCCAGCATTTCCAGACGATCCCAAGTTGTGTGTTGTCTCAAGGCGTATGAAGATTTGACTCAAGAGTTTCGTCCTCCGGGCGAACGTCAGTTACTTATTGCCATAAAGAAGCCTCATAGGGCTGTCTTCTCCCCCACTATAGCCAGGTGGGTGCGTTGGGTCATGCAAGAGGCAGGCATTGACAGGAAGCAGTTTGGAGCCCACTCGGCGCGCGGGGCCATGGCCTCGAAAGCTTTCTCTTTGAGGGCTCGTCTGGAGGACTTGATGAGGGCAGCGGATTGGTCCTCAGACTCGACCTTCAAGAGGTTTTATTTCAAACCTTTAGTGGAGGTTGCTCAGTTGGTGGTAAGTAAGCTTTAAACTAGCATAATCCGAAGCCTCCGGTCCTGACATAGAATGGAAATTTGCCTAGCTACGTAACGGTAAGTTTCAATTCTATTAAGGACACGGAGGCAAGGATTATCCCACCCGAGGCACCTTCGGTGTGCACCCTCTCCGTATGGTGGTAAGTAAATTGTTCATGAGTTTAATGGTCGTTTGTTGGAGATAGATTGTTTGATATGATTACATCGAGTTCTTTTTCGGTGCCTTACGCGGTTTTATTTTTGCTAGGAAATGACGGTTCGAAACAGGACCAGTGATGATGATCTTGGCGTACTTCGCGCCAAGAAAGAGGAGGAGTTGGCATAATGGAAGGACTATGTGCTGTTACTGGACACTATGAAAGGACTATTACATGGAATCTCCCTATGGTTCATGGGAGTTGTTTTTTGTCTCAAATTGGTCTCTTTTGGCTGCTATGAAGTGTGTTAAACAATAAAGCGAAGAGAGAATTAGCATAATCCTCGCCTCCGTGTCCTTAATAGAATTGAAACTTACCGTTACGTAGCTAGGCAAATTTCCATTCTTCTTTATTCGGTTTAAACAATTCAAACCATAAAAGTACATAATAAAGAAGTGCATAATAAAATTCCATGATAGAATCAAACAATATACATGATTTGCTTTAAAATCAAGGCTACCATCGCCATAATACAAGTTAATAAAATGAAAATTCATATCAAATATAAGTCAACAATTTAAAACACAGATGCCGAAACTCTAAAAGCAAGCTAAAATTCTAGTGCAGACATTGATTTGCGAACTAGCACTGCAACTTTCAGAAACAAAGTAACGCAGTTAATAAAGATTTCATCATCCAATCTGAGTAGTGCATTGTTAGCTTCTCTAAAATCACCAATATTTAACTTCTCAAATCACAGGAAGTAAAATGGTTTTGGTGTACATAGAATAAAAATTACAAAAGAATAAAAAATGCAGCATAGATTGACCAGATTTCCCATCACAGGGGCATGGATGGGTATTTAGGTTAACTTGAAAGCCTTATGGGAAGTTCAATGAGTATTTTATTGTACCTTCCCTAAAACGGAACAGTAAACTATGTTCCCAGTAATTCGTAAGGCTGATCAAGTAACTTTGGGGTTGACCGATCCGTCCCTGGTTTCTAATTAAGTAAGCTGATACTCTCGATTTTACTGACTCCCTGCTTATTCTCTGTCTGCGCAAGTTGGTACCAACACGCCTGCAACTGTTTCTTATTGATGGTACATGGGCCCTCTGGGTTTTCAAATAGCTGGTGGAAACCAATCATGCACAGACGGGATTCGACATACTTTATCCAAGGGATTTTCCTACTATTATCGCATGCAAGGCAATCTTTTATGATGTCTTTCGTGAGTGCTCCCTCTGTATTTTGCCAAATTGTGTACCAGAAAAGCAGCGGTCGGACGCTATTATAGTCTTCCACAAAGGGGAGACCCAGCTCATTATGGCAGATAAAACTAGAGCAGAATCTATTTTCCTCTAATTGTACTTGGTGGCAGTTCTCAGTTCCCCAGACCTCAGCTCCATAGGTCGCAGATGGAAGGCACTGTGACCTATAGATCTTTAGAGAGGAAACTAAGACATTCCCTTTCTTAGGGCGAGGCAGGCTGAGTAGCGAACCTACGGCTCTAGACAGTTTATTCCCACTGTTTGCTATGTGTGCTTTCCAAGAGCCACTGTCATTAAAGGTCATACCTAAGTATGTGAAAGTGCTAGTGCTAAATAAAATATGTTCACTTAATTTCAGGGATGGCATGTTATATTTCTTAGGGCCGCAAGACATGATGAAGGACTTATTAGAATTTGTTTGCAGGTCTAGTGATGCCATAAATTTAACAAAGCTGTTCACTAAAAGAGAGAGGGCCTTCGGTGTACGTGCCATCAACACTGCATCATCGGCATACAGTAATGCAGGTAACGGAGAACTTCCTCTCTTGGGGACATCAGCAGTAATAGTAGTTAAAAATGGGTGGAGATCGTTAATATACAGGATGAATAAAAGCGGAGCTAAAACTCAACCTTGTCTCACGCCTCTCATAATATTAACATCATCTGAGACTTCACCATTAGTATTGATTCTTATTCTAGCTTTCATTCCTCTGTGCAGATAAGCTAAGAAGTGCACTAAAGCTTTTTCCAAGCCAAGAGAGATTGGCTTGGACCGATTAACACTATTAGACGCTGTTGATAGGTCCATAAAAGCTAGCTACACAGGGGAACTTCTTGCTAACGTATACTTTCCTATGATTAATTTAAGATTGAGGCATTGCTCTATAGTACCCACTTTAGGTCTGAAGACATACTGGCTGGGATGTAATATTGCTTTTTCTTGTGCCCAGTCGTTTATACGATAGTATAAAACTCTGCCCAGTATTTTTAAAGTAGTATCTATTAAAGAAATGGGTCTATAGCAGCCGGGCTGAGAGCGATCCCCTTTTTTAAAAATAGGCACTATAATCGAGGTCGACCAAGATTCGGGAATGGGAGCAATGGCGAGGCTATTAAAAACATTTAGTAGTAAAGGTGCCCAGAATGTCGGGTTATATTTTAGAAGATCTATAGGCACTCCGTCAGGACCGGGTGCCTTACCCCCAACACTCTGTTGTAATGCCTCCTCTACCTCCTCTAAGGTCAATTGGATTAAGCTAAAATCGGGATCTGGCATGAGGTCCATTTTTAAGTCAACATGGGCATAAATTTTAGAAAAATGATTCTCCCAGTCCTGGCTAGAAATATGGCAATCAGTCTTTGGGACTGTAGAATTAGGTTGTTTCATCTTTTTTACTGATGACCAAAAGAGATTGCTATTCTTCCCATTTGCGGCTATAATAAGTGATTCCCATTGTTGTGTCACTAATTCAGCTTTTCTGATACGTAGTGTCCACTTGTATTGTTTGCGGGCTTCAGCTACAGCTGTAGGGTTCTTTGGTATGGTCTTAAGGGTATGTCGCAAATGGTTATTAGCACGGGAGCAGTCATGATTGAACCACCATGGTCTACTAATAGGTTCGGAATTTGGGACCATGAGCTCTTTTTTTATTGCGTCACAGAGGTATACAAAAGAGACGACTGCAGCGTTAGCGGGATTAGACTCAGTGAGGCATGCCTGTACTAAAGAATAATTTTCAATGATTATCTTCTGGAATAGGCGTTCAGGTGCTACGGATCTCCATTTCAGCCTTAGGCCATCTGTGGAGGGATCAAGATGTTGCGCCCCAATCTCCTTGTTATACTTTGGCCTGGGGGCCAGTACTAGATGTGCTTCAATAGGGTTGTGATTGCTAAAAACTAGGGAGAGTCACATTACCGTATGATAAAAAAATCTATAAGAAAAGAAGATATGAAAATATAAATCAATAGTGGAGCTATGGCCTCGTCCTTTAAAAGTGGGAGGAATATCGGTCTCTGTGCGTGTGACTTCCATGTTTATTAAATCGTGAGCGCCCAACAGGGAAATTAACTCGCGTCCCCTGCCATCAAGATTGTTGTCAGTGGCAGTGACCTTTATGGAATTGGAATGCGAGGTTCTTATATGTGGATTATGTGTGGCTGCTGAATGAAGTCTTATATTAAAATCACCTCCTATACATATTCCCGTTGGTTGCCCGCTATTTAAAATAGTGTTTTGGAGAGAAGAAATATGGTCAGATAAAGAAGTTAAGTTGATGTTCGGCACATTAGTAAAATCATTATTATAACAATTAATTAAATATAATGTGCCTCTTCTTTTATATCTTATTGTTAAGATGGTAACATTATCTGTTTTAACAACCTTCACGCTTCCTCCTGCTTTAATGTTGACCCAAGTAGCCAGGCCCCCGATCGCGCGTCCGGAGCTTGATGGGGATGCTGGGTTATGAAAGCCAACAAAGCCATTAATATACACTTCCTTTACGGACCAGGTTTCTTGTAACATCAGAATATCATATTCAGTAATCAATGAGATCCACTCTGGGCATAAAAGTTTAGAATGCAGTCCTGCTATGTTCCAACTCAGAATTTTCAAAGCGTTGTATTTAGGGCTTTCAATTATGCAGAGCCCTTGCATATTCGGGGGGGGGGGAGGAGGGTCTGTAACAAGCACGGTGGTGATTAAGTCGACTCGGTCTGTGGGAGGGGGTTCCAGTCAGCCCATCCCATCCAAACCCTCTAGTATGGCAAATCTATTTTCCAGTGGAATAGGGGGGAGGGGAGGTTGGTGGGATAATAGGCCTTACCAGCGAAGACTTTAAAAAATAAATCAAGTGGAAGGCACCGGATGTTAGTGTTGGGGGCCCAGATGTCTTCCTGCCGGATTAACAGATTACTAGCAAGAGTTGGTCTATGTAGGTTAATCACAATACAGTCCCCCATAATACTTTTTTCAGAACGCCCTACCCAGCCCACCCTCCAAACCATTAGTATATTATTGATGTCGGGTGACCCAAGTCCTCTGTTTCTGATTAGCCAGCGCTTTTATTTCTCAGATCCTCCCAAGATTCTTTTTGGTTAGCCCGTAGTGGAGGGACTCCTGCCAGGACCACCACATAAGGGCATGCTGCCGGGGGGAGATCCAAAGTGTCTATAGAGCCCTTGGGTGCTTGCTATACTGATGTGCTTGTGGAATTAACGTCTTTTTTCCTGCAGGAAATACAGTTAGAATTATTGATATTGTCCTTCTCCCGATGACTGGAGGTAAGTGGCCTGCTTTCACTTTCTGAAATTTGTCCGTGTGATCCATGCAGTCGGGTAAGCGCCTGATGCTGATTACGGCTAGTGTCACACGGTTCTTTATTGGGCGATGAATGCACGACTGTGCCTCTAGATTGAGATGGAACTCGGGGTGCAATGCTTAGATGACATTCAATGCTTTTATCAACATTTCGTGGTTTGTCAGGGCAGATTAAGGTACCAAGTTTCTTCTCGAGGACTGTTAGTCTCTCCAGTAGAAGTTTTAGTTTGGTATCCAAGATATTACTAAATCTATCACATAGGGTATCACAAAAGGAAGAGTCCTCTTGAGCAGGGACTAAGGTGGCATTGTTATTTACTAACCGGAGATGGATATGGTTTCTGTAGAACAGATTGCGACGTGGGTTGTGTAATATTTAGAGTTTTGTTCCTGTTGGGCAGGTTGGATCCACGTTAATAAATGGTTGTTGCTAGATGCTATTCTGGGTGGTTGTTTCCTCTTGCTTCCTATCTGTTTATTAGCTGCCATCTTTCCTTTTAACTACCACTTTTTGCCCAGTTTTTGCTGATGACGGCGTGGCCGCAAGCGCATTTTCCTGCCCAGATGACGTAGGCCGGCTAACAGGGCTTTTGGGCATAACGGTGCTCTCATCATTACATAATTGAGTGTCTGGGATGTCTAGCAACATCAACTCATCCCTGTTTGCAGCAACTAATGTAGTGTCGGTGGTATTAGTGGCCGCACCCCTTTCCGCGGCTATTTCAACAGAGAGCAAGTGAGGAGGCACCCCATAATCCAGTGGCAATCTCCGCTCTGTAAGGTCGATTTCATTAAGGACTATGCCAACCACTCTCTCCAGCATAGAGTCTAAAGTCACCGGAGAGCGTATATAGCCCCCCCTCCTCTGACTCCCCCCAGGTTTCAACTTAGACATTAGCAACAGGTAAACTCACGGCTCACCTACTTTTGATTGAAGGTATAGCCTCCAGATGAAGATTAAAAGAGGGGAATTCCGGCCGCTGACGGGTGCAGATGGGCCCGCTTTTGGCCCGGTCTTCGCCCGGGCACGCCCCCGGGCGCGTCCCGCGCTGCGGGGTCCCAAGGCTGACTTTAAACGCGCCTCCGGGTGCGGAAAGCGTTAGCGCCGACTGCCGCGAGAGGTACTGGGGCTTGTGGTCCGCCCCGCCTTGCACTGAAAACAGGCTCCCGCGCTGCGGGGGCCCAAGGCTGACTTTAAACGCGCCTCTTGGCGCGGAAAGCGTTTGTGGCAGCTGCTGCGAGAAGTACTAGGGCTTGTGGTCCGCCCCGCCTTGCACTGAAAGCGGGCCACAGTCATTTGACTGTAGTGGATGGACATAATCAGGACACCCAGGGCTTTAAGTGGGCCGGGTCTGTCCGGGTCTGAGCACCGGCAGTTATTTTTAGGGGGCCTCGAAACGGGTCTCTATCGGGCTCTATTTTCAGGCCTCGCAAAGGTAGTCCGTTTTCTTTTTTTTTAATTGGACTGCAGTGAGAGCATGCACATCGCTCACTACTGAGAAGTGGAGACGTCATGCCAGGTGAGCCGCATTAAGGGGAAGGGAAATCCTTTAAAGAGAGCCATTTTCTCTCAGGATTTCCCTTCTCTTTTTAAAACGCAGGAGCAACATCATAGTGGAATGATTAGGAGAGAGACGACCAGGCGCGCAACGCCCATTGCCCCGGGCTGAGACAGCTTCCCGGGAGCACACAGCCGCACCCGAGTACTTCACAGGTCTTTAAAAGACCATTTGCTTGTAAAAGAGGCTCTGTTGTTTTTCACCCCTTTTTAGAGCCCCTGCATCACCACTCTGCCTATTGCTGGAAGAATTAGCCTCCCCCCAAATTTGGCTCTAGTTGCGCCTCTGGAGACGACCACAGCCAGCCAACTCCAGCACGACCCTGCTCTGACCTTTCACAGTGTCTTGTTTTAGTGCTACGAAAACACACGCTTTGCCTGGCTCACTTAGTTCTCACACCCCCTCTTTAATATGGAGATAGTAGCGTTGGAATTACCTTTATATTCCTATACTGTGCTTCACATGGAAATATAGAAGGGCAGGTTCTCACCACCCCAAATTGGCTGTTTGGTATACTCTCTCAAATGTAAGAACTGCAGGTATTCAGTATCTGTCAGTCACGGCCAATTTAAAGCAGTGTTCCTGGACAAAAGGTTATGTTTCTGAATTAGCGTCTTACACTGAAAAGCTGGTTTACATTTCTTTCGCTGGATCAACCTTTGTTTAAAACACCCCCAGAGAAGGGTGGTGAACTATGGTCCACAAAGAGCAACTGAAAGCTTTCTTGTTCTTTATCAGAAACATCTGCCTGTCAATGGTTATCACCAGCCTTTTCGACCCATTTAGAGGCTGGGTGGATGAGTATAATACGGGGTGTTTAGGATCGGGGCGGAGGGTGCACGGAAAGAAGGACGGATAGGTGAATAAAGGGCGAGTGGATGGATGGCCAGATGGATGAATGGATAGCTAGATGGATGGATGGATGAATGTATGGATGGATGGAAGGATGAATGGATGCATGGACCAGTACTTAGGATAGGCGGGTGGGCTGATAGATGCTTAGGATAGGTTCTGAGACAGATTTATGGTTGGTTGTATGGGCGGATGGATGGATGGATGAATGGCACAGTACTTAGAATAGGCGGGTGGGCTGATAGATGCTTAGGATAGGTTCTGGGACAGATGTATGTATGGATGTATGGGCGGATGAATGGACCAGTACTTAGGATAGGCGGGTGGGCTGATAGATGCTTAGGATAGGTCCAGGGACACATGTATGGATGGATGGATGGATGGATGGCTGGATGGATGAATGGACCAGTACTTAGAATAGGCGGGTGGGCTGATAGATGCTTAGGATAGGTTCTGGGACAGATGTATGTATGGGCGTATGGATGGATGGATGGATGGCACAGTGCTTAGGATAGGCGGGTGGGCTGATAGATGCTTAGGATAGGTCCAGGGACACATGTATGTATGTATGGATGGATGGCTGGATGAATGAATGGGTTGCTGGCTGGATGAATGGATGAGTGGATGGAAGGATGAATGGACCAGTACTTAGGATAGGCGGGTGGGCTGATAGATGCTTAGGATAGGTGCAGGGACAGATGTATGTATGTATGTAGGTAGGAATGTATGGATGGATTGAAAGATGGTTGGATGGCGCAGTGCTTAGGATGGATGGATGCAGGGCTTTAAGTGGGCCGGGTCTGAGCACCGGCAGTTATATTCAGGGGGCCTCGAAACGGGTCTCTATCGGGCTCTATTTTCGGGCCTCGCAAAGGTAGTCCGTTTTCTTTTTTTTTTTTTATTGGACTGCAGTGAGAGCATGCACATCGATATGCGCATGCTCATTTTGCTCACTACTGAGAAGTGGAGACGTCATGCTAGGTGAGCCGCGTTGTAGGAGGAAGGAAATCCTTTAAAGAGAGTGTTTTCCGAAGGTAGGATAATAGGAGGGGATTTTCTTAAGCACACAATGCTAGTTATCTTGATTTAGACCACGCCCCTACTTGGATAGGCCACACCCCTTTGAGAGGTTTGCCCCGCCCCTTTTAGAGCACCCCCAGTTTTTCTTCCCCACTTAAAGCACTGAGGACACCCATATCCTGAGGCCAGACGAGCCACGCTTGGAGCCTGCCTGGTCTATCATCCAACTCAGTGTGAGCCCTCTATATATCAACATCTAGGGGTTTGCCCTAATGACCCCACAATATCTGGGCGTGATACAAGTAAACATAAATATGGTATATTGTGGGAAAAGGATCATACATAGGTTAGTAACACAATGATACTGAAATTAGTCACTGGTATATAGGTCTGATTTCAAAGTACATGATTTATTTTTCTCATTAGTGGCGTTATAATCTTCACTCTTGGTACTGGTACCTGGAATGTGCATTTAAAATTAACATTAAACAAACACAGAACAGAAAGGAAAGTAATTGCCGAAATTTTACATACAACAAAATGAATGTAACAACTAGAATCTTGCTTCAGTTTTCCATTTGATTTGAGCAATGTGGCTGCGCTCGTTATTTACTGTGCAGACCACATAGGAGGTGGTCCTTTAAATGGTATTACATGGAGGACAATCTGGTACTCTATTCCTTATGCATGTTTCCATAATGTTATTTAACGTATTTAAGATTGGATGGCTCCTCCAAAAGAAAATGTTGACGCGTTTCGTACCTCGTTACTGTGGACCTCCTCATGAAAATGGAAGAAGGAAGTACCTTAGTCGCCTGTGGTGTGGTATACTCTTGGCTGATGTCCAGGTGTGCAGGGTGCTTGCACAGGAGTTTTCGTGGCAGACTCGGTCTGGGATCAAGTATGCGGTCCCAAGCGGCGAAACGTTCGTCCGCTGGTGATCAGCGCGGCAGCTACAAGAGGGATTAGGAGCTGCAGAGTGCGCCGTGGTAGGAATTCAGGTCGCAAAGGCGGGGCAGTGAAAACTTTCGGCGATGTGTGGCAAAGCCCTTTCAGAACCTATAGCAGAGAAAGCATTCGCCCACTAGATGGCAGCAGACTCAAGAAGTAGCGGTGGGTGCTGTAGGATGCACTGTGTCAAATAATCATGTCAAACTGGAAACAGCGGCAAAATCCTTCGTCCTCTGTAGGGGGACAAGAACAGGAGCTGAGAAAAGTGCAGCCGAGTCCTCCATACGCTGGTACAAGTCTGTGATTGACGGCTGCGGTATGCACAGAGTTAATTGATCGGGGTGCACTGGAAACAGCAGGGAGAATCATTGTCCGCTTTAGTGGAGCAAGCATGGGAGTGGTGTGGTGGTGCGGCAGAGAGCTCAGTACAGCAGCTGCAGACACGACGAGGTTGCTCGACTCATTTGAGGCACCCATAACCACGCCGACTAATTTTAGACTGGCCCCAGCATACGGAGGACTCCACCACACACCACCACCTCCTTTCTTGGGACTCCCATTTCACCACACACATGTAACAGGGCCATAACGTGATGAGGCTATCATCTCTCATTCCACTTCTTCCATCATATGTAGTAGACATTTTGTGCACCAGGATAGAATCTAACCTGGGATTTACCTTGTGAGCCACAGAGAAATGAGAATAATTGCAGAAATACACTAATCCCAAGTCCCCTAGCCACCTATTACCATATGCAGAAATAACCATTGTGCCCACAAACTATGTTGCAGCATGTCTGCACTCTGCTTACCATCACGGATCCAACATCAAAATTCAAAACCGTTTGGAGCTCTATTTTACAAAATGCTTCTTGCCCCACATTAAGGGCCTCATTACGATGTTGGTCGGAAAGCAATCCGACCGACTCCTTGTCAGAATAGTTTCCAACTGACTCTGGTTCGGCGAGTTCGACTGACCGATTACAATATTTCCAAACACCATTCAGTTGGACTCCCATTGACCTTAATGGGAGCCTGTGTTCCGACCGACAACACAGGCTCCCATTGAAGAAAAGGGGTGGTTGTGGAAAACCTTGCGCCCTGTGGCAGGCACCCAATGGTGCCTGCCACACTGTACATGGTTGTAAAGAGGGGTCCATGGATACCCCCACGGGCCCCAACCAAAGGGTGAAGGGGGGCCTGTTACGGGCCTCCAAAGTCAGTTTCCAACAGCAGTTCCTGTCGGACAGACCGATTCGGAAAGGCTGTCCGAATAAGACATCATAATACGTCGGTGGGAAACACGGTCCATAGAGATGTACGATTCGTCTTCGACCGGCTCTGAGTCTCCGAATGCCGGTCGGAACCGAGTCGGAAAGACCGAATGGTTAACTTCTATCATAATCGATCGGTCAGAAATGTTTCCGAACCGGTCGGAAACATGGGTTCCGACACAGGTTAGGAAAGTCCGAATGCCGTTCGGAGCCTTTCCAACCGACATTGTAATGAGGCCCTAAGTGCCAATATCAAAACTGGTATTAAGGGGATCAACTGTATGCTTCCCATTCAATATCACCCATATGTCTCCTTCATCACGAAAAGCACCTGGTATCTGAAACTTTGTGACATTAAAATGGCAACAACAACAAAATCAAAGAAATCAGCCTCTAGCAGCGGGGATCTTGTCTGTTGCCCCTTTATAGCCAGGATGAAGGTGTCCTAGAAGTGACCACTGCATTCAATAAGTTGGTGATTATCAGTACCCATAAATCAAGATTTTCTTTATACAGATCTATAGGTACCCTGTCCGGGCCAGGAGCTTTATGTGGAGGGCTAGCAATGATAGCAGAAATAACCTCTTAAAGATCAAATCTAATAGATATTGGGAATCACAGAAGTGTATTCTGAAGTACATCGTCGCCTTCAGAGCGAAATGAATAGATCGTTCTAAAGTGATCAAATCAACTATCAAGGTTTATATTAGTACACAACCCATCAAAATTATGTTTGTTGGAGTTGACGATTATCCACAAATGTCTGGGATTTTTGCCTTTGCATGCTTTATTAAGTTTATCACAGGTTTCTTTCTTGATGGCAGCTTTCCTTTCCTTAATTGCCAATTTATAAACATTCCTAGTTCAAGCTATGTGAGCCTGATTTCTAGGGTTAGTAATAAGAGTAAGGCGTAGCCGTCGATTGGCTTCCCTACTTTTGATGTCAAACCACGCCTTGGATGTAAATTTCAGGTGCTTTTTGCAGACTTTGATAAAGTGGATTTAACATAATGATTTACCTGCAAAAAAAAAAAAAAATTAACAATCAGGGTTGGAGACTGATGGGCAAAAAACAAAATCTCCGATCAAGTCAAAGTTGGCTCCGATGGTGGATACAAATAGGGTCGGAATATGCACAACGTGCTAGCTTAACCTTAGCCTTCTCTCTACTATAGTTAGATCAGATATTCCTTTTTTGGGTGGGAATGTAGTCTTGGTTGGCAACCTAAGCAAGAACTCGTTTTGGTTATGATCACTGTAACTATTGTCCACTGTACCCCTGGACGGAAAAACATATTAATAGTTTTAGACTAAAAATGTTGTCAATGATGATGCCAATGCCACCATCCAATGAAGGTTGCAAACGGATTGGAGACATCACCCACAATTTCAACAGTATTAAATAACCCACATTTTGCAGATATTTATACAACGTAGCCCCCCTAGAGTCAGTTCTTGTAAGTCGGGGGTCCTCGTCAATAATTTGGAAAGGGCCACAAAGTCCTATTTCCTATCTTTGTGTTAGAGGCCCCACTAATGATCACATTAAAGCCCCTCATGACTGTATGATCTACTCCTCCCAATATCGATCATGTGGAACAGGGTATCAATATTACAGCAAGTGTCCAATTGCTTAACTGAGTTATAAAACTTTATAAGAAAAAAATAAATTGTGCAGGGAAGAACCACCCATAAAATTTGAATTCCTGGGTGAATAAAGGCTATGAGTGTAATCTTAAAACAGCTGAGAAATACTAATTATGGTTACTAAATCCCCCATGTTCTTCCGCCCACAAATGGTATAGGTGGTATGCAAAAACATTGACACTCACACCATACAATATCGTCTAGAGACCAAGCTTCTTAGAACATAACAACATAAAATCTTGCAAATAGGCAAGCCAATCATCCTTCGATCGCTTCTTTTTGGTGCCCAAAATGCTCCAACACACAAGATTAGTCCATGGTCCATTAAGGCTGCCCACTTTTGGCTTCATTAATCTCTGTGTAGACATATGCCCTGAAGATTGCTCAGCCCCCTTTGTCGAGGATAGAATTATTTAGAAGTAAATCAATATCATTCAAATTGATAAGAGGAAATAAGCTGTTAGAAGCAGAAGTGTTTTTATAATCCAACAGGGCAGGATTATGTGTAGACAGAGCATGTGATGGTGCAGAGCCACACTCTAAGTGTCTGTAAAAGAAACCCAACAGTAGTAAACTAATTTGATCATTCAGGTTTGCACCTGGTATGTTTTGCAAGATAAGCTGTTGTGCTAGGTCTGGTTGTTTACAATTAACAACCACACAATCCCGCCCTAAATTGTTTATCTTTTGGACAAATCCAATCTATTCTTCTTACAAATAAAATATCATCATAGGCCACAATGTTGAAGTTAGTATTTTTATTCAGCCAATGACACACCTTGCTTTTTAATTGGACAGTAGATTCCACCATGGGGGATGATAGTGGCAGAACATTAATCAGGACCACTACAAATGGGCAGCATTCAAGAGGGAGGCTGAAATGCGGATATAAACCCCGATAACCTTTGCTCCTTCGTAGGTCAGGCCCATTTAAATGATACCTTTTATTATTTGGGCGGTCCGTTTGCCCTCCCCGAACGAGGACTTCTTTTGCAGGAATCCACAGTACACAGAGCAGGGAGGGAGTGGCAAGGCCGGTAAAGAATCTGTGGCTAGATAGAGTCTCTACCAGATAAGACGTTACCAAAGGTAAGTAACGTGTTCATCTCATTGACTTCGGGCCGCAGATTCCTTACCTTAGAATATGTGAGAAATTGGGATGTTGGTTGGAGGGGGGTGTGAGCCCTCTTCAAGCAACAGGCACAATCCCAGTCAGTGTGAACCACTAAAGTCACTGAAATAACATGTGCTTACCTGCCTAGTAGCTGGGGAAAAAAGCAGTCAGGCTTAACTTGGAGGCAATATGTAAAGTATTTATGCAGCACACAAAAAGCAATAAGGTGAAAACACAACACAGGAAAAATCCCAAATCAATCTAGAAAACTAGAGTAATTTTTAATAAATTATCTGACACCAAAAAGAGAAAAGTCCAATTAGCAGAACCGGAGATATGCTATTTCAGAGGTTCAGGTAAAAATAGTGCTTAGACCAGGAAAAAGCCACAAGTTCAGGCCAACTGCAATGGAGAGCAGGCCAGATACAGGGACTCAGTTAGTCCTGTTGAGAAATGTACCTTAAATCCTATGTGCGCAGTGTTGAGCCACGCTGAGGAGATCCTAAGAAGCAATGCGAAGTCCGTGTCGAAGATGTGTTGTGCTGCAGTAGTTCCGATGAGTTGCGAGGGCTCTGATGCGGGCTTGCATCGAGGATGCGTCACACAGCAGCGGTTCAGATGAGGTGTGCAGGTGTCAGACTAGATCAGGAAGATTTTCGAGCAGTACCCCTGCGTGCTGGTGTCATTCGGCTTAGCATTGGTGTCGCCGGAAGTGATATGCACGGTACCCATATAGGTGCCACCCCCAGCCCACTGACGTCAGTTACTTTTTGCGACTTTCCACCACTGCTGAATTTGTAAAATGATAAGTGCCAGAGCCCTTTCAAGAGATCACTGCAGCTTGCACCACCAATTGCTCCTACCAGTGTTGCCAATAACAGCACCAGCACAACTACTAACCACCACACACCTAGCAGTGTGACAATTCAGACTATTCTAGGCCTCATAGCTATAATAATGGCTTGTGCCACATGTTTTAATGTATATTGAATTAATAAACAAATTTCATTGTGGATCTCTAAATTCGGGCAGTCTGCCACATGGTGGCGCTGTTTGTCTAAGTGCCGGTGTTGACAATTAAGTGCCGGTGCTGAGCACCGGAAACAACCGGCTCAAATTAAGCACTGCTTTCCACGCCAGGAGTGTGGAGCCACGATGACAACTGACAACGGGTGTGGTAAGCTGAAGCCCTGAGAAGGGTGTCCCTTACATCGTAATGGGTTCGCAGTGCAGTGAGGATGGGAGGGCCAGTACGGAATCTGTGGTTTGATAAAGTCTCTACCAAATAAGTCATTACCGAACGTAAGTAACTTGTTCATCTGATAGAGACTTCTAGCCACAAATTCCTTACCTTAGAATAGATACCCAAGCATTACCTCCTTGGATGTGTGTCTGTTAAGCCAATTAAACCAGAAAGTCCTGCTGGACCGAATAGGCAAAGTGGACAGTGCCTGTCACAACGAACCTGACTGTCCAGGCAGTAGTGTTTGGGGAACGTGTGCAGGGATGCCCATGTTGCTGCCTGACAGATGTCCAGATCAGGGAATCCACGCGCTAACGCAGTGGTCGAAGCCTTGGTTCTGGTGGAATGAGGCCGCAAGTCCTCAGGGGTTTTCTTCTGGGCTAATGCGTAGCAGATCTTAATACAAAGAACGATCAATCTCGAAATGATCCATTTCTGAACAGCCTTCCATTTTTTAGCTAATACATGAAGAGTTGGTTGTCCACCCGGAACTCTTTTGTGCAGTCAAGATATAACAATGCTCTTTTGGGGTCCAGGCAGTGGAGTCTCTCCTCTTTGGAGGGATGAGGTGTAGCAAAAACTGTAGGCAGGGTGATGCTCTGGCCTACATGGAAGGGATTCACAACCTTTCGGAAGAAGGGAGGCACATGTCCGGAGAACCAGATTGTCCAGGTAGGTGTTATAAGGAGGGTGCACCGAGATGCCTGCAATTCGCTGACCCTCCTGGCTGATGTTATGGCCACTAAAAAGGCAGTTTTGATGGTCAAAAGTCTCAGAAGGCAATTGTGCAGAGGCTCAAATGGTGCACACATCAGAAAGGTAAGGACTTGGTCAAGGTCCCACTGAGGCACGATGAATGGCATGTGGGGGGACATAAGCTGCAGACATTTAAGGAACCTAGTCAAAACAGGTGACTTAAACAGAGAAGATTGGTCCGGCAACCGCAAAAATGCCGAAATGGCAGAGAGATAATCTTTAACTGTGCCCAGAGTAGAGCCCTGCTGGTTCAAAGATAAAGCAAACAAAAGAACCTTGGATAAAGGTGCAGAAAGGGGGTTAACATTGTGGGAAGCACACCATGACACAAACATCCCAACGGTAAGCGCATACCGATTTGGTGGAGGGATGCCTGGTTGCCTTAATAACATTATACACTTCAGGAGGAAGGTCAAAAGCTGTCAACTGTTGCTGCTCAATCTCCACGCATGAAGGTGGAAGGTGCACAGGTTTGGGACCAGGACCCTCCTCTGGTGCTGCAACAGAAGATCCTTTCGACAAGACAGCCTGACTGGGGGACTGATGGTCATGCTCAACAGCTCGGGATACCAGACTCTCCGTGCCCACCCAGAAGCCACAAGAATGACTTGGGCCCGGTCGTTCCTGAACCCCTTGAGAACCCTGGGCAGGAGTGGTATTGGCGGAAAGACATACAGGAGGCCGGAGCTCCACTCGAGATGAAAAGTGTCTCAGAGCGAGAGTCACCTTGGAAACTGCAGCGTGCAAAACTGCTGACATTGCGCGTTCTCAGCAGTGGCAAACAGATCTAACCAAGGCTCTCCCCACTGCTGAAAGAGACTTTGCACCACCTTTGAATGGAGACGCCATTCTTGATCCGCTAGGCATCTTTGGATGAGTTTGTCCGCTCTGGCGTTTAGAGACCCGCCAGGTATTGAACCACAAGGGAAACACTCTGACGTTCCAGCCATGTCTAGAGACGCATGGCCTCTTGACAGAGGGTCCACGCCTCCACTCCGCCCTGTTTGTTGCAGTACAACATGGCGCTGGAAGAAAGGCTTTCAATGCCAAGTGAATCGCCACAAGCTTCAACTGGTTGATGAGGAGCTCAGACTCCGCCAGAGACCAGAGTCCTCTGACCAGAGTCCTCTGACCTCCACCTCTCCCAGTTGGCCGCCCCAGTCCAGGAGTGACACCTGTGTCCAGCACGGCTCCTATGAAAGGGATAGTCTGAGAGGAGTCAGGTGCGACTTTGGCACGTTGATAATGAACCCCAGTAAGTGCAGGAGGTTCACCGTAGTCTGAAGGTGGGAGATGACTGCCTAAGGTGAACCCGCCTTCAACAGCCAATCGTCGAGGTAGGGGAAGTCTGGAACCCCCAACCTCCGCAGGTGAGCTGTAATCACTGCCATCACTTTCATCAAACACCTGAGGGACGCTAGTGAGGCCAAAAGGGAGCATGGCAAACAAAGTGCTCTTGGCTGCGTGGGGGGTGGTGGACTAACCCAACCTTTGGCTGCCTGGGCCGCATTGTTTATGAGACCCGTTTCCTCAACCATCAAAAGGGTGGGATGCCTGCTGACTGTAGTGACAGGAAGAGTATGGATGTGGTTGGAGACCCCTTCCGTGGCCACGAAAAGGCAGAAGGCAGACTGGGGTTGGCGAGGGGCCGTAGACAAGCCCATGGAACTAGCCATATCTCTGCTATCCTTCTTTAAAGCGCTCTAGCGCTGAGTCCGTCCTCACTCCAAAACAGTGAGAGCTGTCTATGGGCATGTCCATGAGGGAAGCCTGGACATCCCCTGGAAAGCCAATCATAATCAGCCAGGGATGGAGCAGCAAGGCCACCAATGATGAAATCACTCCGTCTGTTCACAGACCACACTGCAAGGCTGATGGAAGAGAAAATCCTCTTCTCATAGGTATTCAGCCCTCTTAGATTCCCTAACCGGTGGTGCAGTAGGGAAGGCTCCAGGGTTAACTTTGGATGTAGAGGCCTGGACCACCAGGCTTTCAGGGGTGGGATGCTGGGTGAGGAAGGCTAGGTCCCGCAAGCGGGACGATGGTGGCAGGTGATGGTCCTGTGCACAAGCGTTCCTGTGCAGAGCTTGTCCCAGGCCACAACAGGACATCAGTAATGACATAATTAAAGGGGAGTAGACGTTCTCAGGGGCACCTCTGTCAAGACGTTGTCTTAACCTCCACTGAGGGTAGCATGAGGTCCAGGACCTCACCCGCCCTCCGCTCCACCATTGCAAAGGAGGCCCCTTCCTCCATGGCCACAGTAGGAGGAGAGAGAAGACCAGTGTCTAGTGAGGCGTCCAGACCACTGGCGTCAGCCAGGTCCTCATACCAGTTATCCTCGGCCATGGTCTCTTCTGGGGGGTCAGGATAACTATAGGGATCTTCATAACCCCTCCAATCATAATCCTCACAGGGCTTTCACCAAAATAAGGTTTTATCTCTGATTCAGACTGGTGTGGCCCGGTTGTGCTAGTGTCGGTTTCTTGCGACGCCGGTCTGCCTCCCTATCGAATTCAGGAATTACGATGGGATCGACACTGGATCCAGAGGCCTCAATTGGGACTGAGGGCAAACCCGCCTGCAGAAACCCTGTTGTGGCCACTGAGACTCATGGGGCCCAAAGGTGCTCCAGAGGAGTCTGGCTGCCCAAAAATGAGGTGCATGGCCTCATAAAATTCTTTAAGTTGGGCGAGGGTCTCTCCTGCTCCTGGAAACTCGGGGAGGTGCGAAGTGGACTCAAGCTCAGACTCCATAGGGACAACGTGAGAGAGGGGCTTTGTGGAGTCGTCCGGTGATTTGGACAGGCACAGAGAAGTTGAAGAACGCTTCGACTTCTTGGACTTCTTTTTCTGGGACTTACCCGACGAAGTCTGGGACAGCAACGCTGATTGGCGCGAATAACTAAGAGCGGTTCTTGCGCCTCCCTCATGACCGTGACCTGGAGCAGTGCAGAGTTGTTTTGAGCGGCCAGGAGCTTCATGGCTTGCTGTCAGATAGCCTTCGGATCCATGGTCTTGCACTCCATGCAGGCCCTGGAGTCATGATCTGACTCCAGACACCAAAGGCAAACCAAGTGGGGGTCTTTCACAGACATTTGCCTGTGACAAGCACCCCAAGGCTTAAATCCCACAGGTTGTTTCGAGGACATCTTCCCAAAAATATTGGAAAAAAGGCAAACTAGTTGAAATGTTGAAAAAAGGGTAAACAAATAAACCAGTCAAAAAATGACTGAAGGAGCTCAATAAGGATCAATATAATCAATTCAACTTAATCTCTCTTACAAGAGGATGCTTACTAGGGAGCAGGACATTATTCGCGTACACAGAGGTGATCAATCTTTTATTGGCTCCATTGCAAATAAAAGCACCGATAGCGGGCACCCAAACATCACACCACGACTAAGAGAAAAAGCATCTAAAATATAATTACTTACTCTCATCTGTGCCTTAGGCTGAAAACACAGAAGGTAATTAGATCCATTATGTATTTGCTGAGCCCTAGCCTTTGCAGTACCATCTAAGAAAAGGCCATTCGAGTGAATCAAAAGTGATGAGTGCATCTGTGGCAGCATGCCTATAGTGTGGAATGTGCTACACATCATGGGTGAAATGGCAGAAAATATAAGTTACAGTCCCATCAGCATTTTCTTAATTGGTGCCTAATCGTTACTTAAAAGGTTAAGTGTTCATTCTACAGTGTCAATTGACTAAGATTATTTTTACAAGTCCGTTGTTTAGTGGCATGTGTCTGTGGCCATCACGTGTTATATCTGTATTGCTTGTTGTGTCAGAGTTTCACCATGTTGCATTCATTTAAGATTTTTGCTACATATTCATTTAGTTTCCGGCCACTATTTATTTGCATATTATTTGAAGAATCTTGTAGCTTCTGTTGGCGTTGTAAAAATGTAGATTTTATCTACTTTCTAGTTTATAGGCAGACATGCAGGTTATTGCATCATGTACTGCATATTTTTTTCTCACAGTCTTGCTTTTACGTCTCCATGTTTCATGGCCTCCTGTATTCCAGGGGTGAAGTCTGAATAAAATGATAATTTTGATCTTCCAAATTGGATATTGCCATTTTGTCCAGCCAGTTTTAGCACAGTGTCGCAGTCATGAAAGTTCAACAGGTGTGCAATGATGGGTCTAGGATTGGCAGCAAGCAGCGCGCCATGATTATTCTATGGACTCTTTTCACCGCACACATTTTCAACAAGTGTTGGCACAGTCAATAGGTCTCACCTTTGCGAGAGGTTCTATTTTGTTTTCTCTATTCTACAGTAGTTGTGTGGATAGTAAGTGTAGATTGTTTGTGTTAATAAAATTGTTTTTAATGTTTTGCTTATTAAGTGATGTACGTTGAATGTTTTGTCTGCGTCTGTAGACCTATTGGCTTTCCAAATGTTTTTTGTCGATGTTAGCCAGCTGAAGCATTAATGCCCTGCACTACCTCAATGGCATTGGAAACCATTACTGCAGATTACATAAGCTCCCTTTGGCATGTGTTCAGTGAGCTATAGTACATGCTTTTGTTAAGCCATTTTAGCACAGCACACAGAGGCTTGGTTATTTCAGTAGGAGAGGGGGTATTATCTTACCCTCCTTTCAGTACAGAAGTTGTATGTATAAGGTATTTATACATAAACCTAATTGAAAGGCAGTGGAGCTTTGTATATTGTCAAGGCAGTCATCACAACATATGAAAGAAGTGGTAGTTGGTTTGTGGAGTATTGCTGATGCAGTTTGACGTAAAAGTGTGAATCTATGTAAATCAATGACCTCTTGCAGATTTGTCTCTGAGCAACCCGACAGCGAACTTGAGTCATGTGGCACAGCGTGAAGAAGATGAAGTAGACAGCTCACACAACTGCTTTCCTTGCTCCTGAAGGTAAACTTTTGTAACACGTGGGGTAACCGCAAGACTGTGCATAAACAATTCCTATTATAAAATACATAGCTGTAAAGTTTGGGGTTTGCATATATGGCTGCGACAATTGTTAAAGCATTGTGCCTCTGTGTGATGATTGGCGGCCTGACATGTGCGTGTAGCTCTCCTTTGGAAGCAGTTGTAATGAGGGGCCGGAAAGCTAAAGCATGACTCAGAGGGGAGGAGACGGAAAGAGTGGCCGACAACGGAGGGGGCAAGCAGTGATGAGGGAGGGGGTGGGTTGACAGAACAGGCCCCCTCGGAAAACAGAACATATGACAAGATAAGGACAAGATTTACAGGGCTATTTACTGAAATGGCGCCAAGAGCATCACTACAAAGAAACAAATGGGAACCTTCCCAAAACCCGGGCTGAAAGAAACAAAATAAATTGTGCACATACACGAACTGAAATTGACAAAAGTGAACAGTTCGTTTTATAAAATACATAGTTGTAATGTTTTGGGTTTGCATATACGGTTGCAATTATTGTTAATGCATTGTGCCTCTGTGTGATGGTTAGCGGTCTCGTGTGCATGTAGCTCTCCATTGGAAGCAGTTGTAACGAGGGGCCGGGAAGCTAAAGCGAGGCTCAGGTGGGAAGAGATGGAAAGAGCGACCAATGAGGGAGGGGGTGGATGGAGGTTCAGGCGCTATCAGAAAACAGCAAATGTGACCAGATAAGAACAAGATTTACAGGGATGTTTACAGAAATGGCGCTAGGAGCATCAACACTACAAAGAAACAAAAGGGAACCTTCCCATAACACCGGGCTGAAAGGAACGAAAAAAATAGTGTGCATGCACAAACTTAAATAGATAAAGTGAAAGGATACAAGTAATAGGCCACTGCTCCGTGGGATGGAGCAAGACTCAAGAAGGAGGGACAAAAAACAAAGATTACCTACATAGAAGCAAGGTTTTGGGAAGGACACGCGAAGAAACAAATCTAAAGCAATGCACGGGCTGTAAACCCACAGAGTGAATACAGCATGTATCGAAGATACAGCGCAAGCGCTGCCTAGGTGAGACCTAAAATGCCATCCCTGATGAATATTTCCAGTAGCAGCTCTCCAATGAAACTTACAGGGTTTCTTATTGTTATCTCTGCAATGCCCATAATGTGAATGTTGTTCCACTGAGATTGGGCATCAAGATCTTATTTCTTGGCTGTCATCACATCAAACTCCTTTTATAGAGTTGGCACTGTGTCACTGAGAGTTTTATTTCCCTCTTTGATATCTGAAGTGTATTTTTTTGTGCCATGCAGTCTGGTGTCATGCACTGGAAGTTTCTTTAATAAAGTCTAGACTTGCTCTGACCAGGTCTTTTTTTACATGTATGGATTGAAGGCGTTTTTTCATTTTGAGGAGCTGTACATGTGTGTCTGTCTGATTCAGGTTCTGCTTTAGTCCAAGATCACATGAATTCAAATTCAGCATCCGTTTTGGAAGAGTTTGTTTTCTGGATGTCTACGCATGTGGCGAACGTCAATCTAGTTTGCTTCGTGTCTCCTTCCCCCATTTTGTTCACGACCCTGTGTTTTTTTTATAAACACATTTTATTGAATTTTCTCTGCCAAAAACATACTCGAAGAGCCATTTTATGCATATGAAACAGGACACAATATGGCATACATATGGAAAATAACATTTTTCTACATTAATAATGGAAACCAAAGAGAAAGAGAAGAAAAATAAAAACAAGAAAGGTAAAGGCTACAGTAGTGATGTTAAAAAGGTAGAATCTTGGGAGTATGATCATGTCCCCTGGATACTGTCCCAGCAATCATACACTTCATCAACTCGGTAATGGTACATGCACATATTACGCTATACATGAAGCAGAACCTCTGGATCTAAGAACGCGGGCTGTGGGGTCGGTGGAGTCAGGACAATACCCCTGCAGTCTGCCCATATACATGTATGTTTTTGGGGGCACTCCCGGCCCTAAATACCGGTTCTTCCAGTCCCATGCAAAAATCTAAACCTTGCTTCCAAACCCCCAACAGGGGAGGGGGCTGTGCTTTCCAAGCACGCGCTATATCGCGCTTGGCCAAGGTCAAACCCAAGAACAGTAGGTGGCGTTTATATCTGTTGCCCCCGATGTCTTCGTGATGTGTAGTAAGGAGAGCCGTGGTGTGCAGTGTATTGTCCACCCCAGCACCTCCCCCAGACATCTATGAACGCCCCCCCAAAACCTGTCCAAGACTAGACATGTCCACACCGTGTGGATGAAAGTGACTTCCTCCACCCCACATGCCAGGGAAGCAATGAGACCCGCCCTATAAAACCGCACCCGGGTGTAGTATGTGCTGTGTAGATATTTCAACTGTAGAAGGCGCTAGCGCGAGGAGATGGCAGCCGACATGGGGGACACCAGAGCCTCCCTCTAGTCATCATTATCAATGGGTCCTATGTATGTTTACCAGGTCTCTCGGATGGATTCAAGTTTTGACGCGCTGTGGGTGATCAGTGTTTGATATATCTTGGACATTTTGTGTTCCTCTAGGTCCCCCATGAGGAGCCGCCCCTCTAGTGGGCTGAATTCGGGAAGGGCTGTGAGATCCCTTAAATATGGGGCGAGTGTATGGCAAAACTGTTGATATTTGTAAAATTGGGTACACAGCATAGAGTACCCTTCCTGTAAATCTGAAAAGGATTTAAGAGTGAGACCCCGGAGAACATCCCCCAGTGTTGAGATCCTAATCCGGTCCCATCCCTGAAAACCTTGTAGGTGTTGCAATTGTGGAAGCAAGAGATTACACCACAGCGTGGCCTCACGAGTGAGCTGCTTCTGCCAGCCAATGCGGCAAAGAGACTGGCGCCACACATCCCTGTGTTTCTTTCTCGGGCAGACTGTCAGCAATCGGGGTGGGGGGGTCAATGCATTACTTTTCTGTTCCTGCCACCACTTTTATTCAGGTGCTTTTTGAGCTTCTTCCCTTCTGTATCTGTGCGTTCAGAAGATAACCTTAATCATATGTTAAATCACTAACTGGCCTCTCCCCCCACCGAGGGAATTAGTTTCAGTTCCTGGCATGCATTGTTATGCCCGACAGCTCAGTTGATCTAACATTTTGGGGCCCATCCTTGTCTTTTTCATGCATTAGTCTGCCCCTCGATCAGTATATAGCGGCCCACTTGCTTTTTGTGCAGCACTTAGTCCTATCGGGCTTGCCCGGAGCATCTCAAGAAAGCAGCCTCTTGCTCTGTAGTTGTGTCCGAGTTTGTTTCTAAATAAATCATCTGATCTATGCAGTTTTTGGGTCTTCCTCTGAGTTTACACTGGCTTGGAGCCTCAAACCAGCGTCAGAGTTATTTGGCCCCCCGTGCTCACCAGTCTGTTGGGTGTTGCAAAGTTTCAGGGATTATGTGCCGGCAATGGGGCCTCACATTCCTCCTCTGTCAGCTCTGTGTCACAAGCAGCAATCCACCAGCAGCTGTCTTCAATGATTCCCAAGCATGTCGCAGTAGTTTTACCAATTACAGTTTTAGAGGACGACAGCAGAATTTAAGAACTCAATCTTCGAAGTGCCTCATTATGTGGCCATCTTGGATCAGCATAACGGTAAATGCGTTTTCCTGGAAGGGAGAAAGGTCCCCACTGTGCATTCCCTTGAATTATTTTCCCATGTTCGTCCAAATCCTCCAATCGTTCTGGTAATTCTTCCACTTCTTCTAGTTAATTAATCTCATAGCCTTGACACTAGGCGTATTAGAACGTCTTTGATTGGCAAGAATTCTTACCACAAAAAGTTAGGTCATCACACTATGTAAATCACATATCCCATGAATCAATCATCTCAATGCATTTTGGGACTAGCCCTTCTCCATGGGAGTACATCCTCAAAGTGATAAAGACTAGCCAAATCTGATGTTCTTGGCAAGTAACAGGAATTCTATGTTGGTGGCACTGAACTTCATATATGCGCTGGAAATTTAGGTATGGATGAGGTGCAGGCAAGTATTTGAGGAGTTAGATGTCTGAAACAGAGGAGTCTTTCAAGTACAGTTGTGTATGATCGGCATATTGGAGAATCTTGATGCCATTACCTGTGAGTAGAGCCCCAAGGAGAGCGGGGACTCTGCAGCTGAGAGGGATCTTTTGGGATTGGGCGGTGTTCATGTGAAGAAAATTATGTTGGTTGGAAAGTTTGGAGGAGAACCAGTAAAAAAACATTGCCAGTGAATCCCATTTGAGACTCCAGGATGTGGATGAGGATAGGATGTTCGAATATGTCAAAGGTAGCTGAGAGGTTCAGCAAGGTCAGGAGGCTGAGGTTATTTTAATCTATGGTCAGGAGGGTGTCATTTATGATGTGTAAGCTAGAAATCTCTGTGCTGCACAGCAATATGAAGCAAAGCTGGCTATGTGCAGGATATGGTTAGCAGGAAATGTCATCCTGCTCCTTCTCACACTTATTAGTATAACCATGTCAACCTCATTCATCCCTGCCCTCACCACAGCAAACCATATGCCTAAGTTGGCTCTGCATTAAAGCACGTCACCTCTCCATCTTCAGCTCAGCACCTAAGATTCTCCATCGTTGCATGTTTCTTGAGTGCTAGTGATTCTCTAGAGATACTACATAACCTCATTCCTTTGTTTGTTCATTTGTTTGGACTTTGCGCTTGTTTTCCTTCTCAGGTATCTCCCTCTGCCGCTATACAGTCAGCCTGGGATGTGCTATGAGTCAGCAGGTAGTGTACTAAACATACTTTGCTTCTTTATCAAAATATAAATGTATTCATTAAAATGCAGACATCTTTTTTCTACCAATGGTATTTTTAGGTCTGGCTTGACAGGGCAGTTGTCCTTTGACCTTATGCGACCAACAAAGAGTTTTAATAAGCACTACGGAGAGACGGACTTTGGTTACGCACAAATGTTAATTACCTTGAGCACATATTTTGATTCAGAAGAATTTGTGTTCTTCTGCATAAAAAAGGGGGCTTGCATTCCATTTTTGCCTTGTGGGAAAACGTATACTCAACACAGTAGGACTGTGTTGGGTATGGTGACAAGGCAGTGATCAAGTCTATAAGCCTGATCTGTTTATAATGAAAAGTTAAAGGCAGTAGGCCTAACTTATTTATTGTGAAAAGTAAGTTTAAAGCTTATAAGGGTGGATTGTCATTACACTGTGAAAAAGCTTGTAGACCAGTATTTGTTTACAGGAAATGGTGCAGATTATTATAATAGGCAGTGTTTTGGTGTCCGTAACCCCAGCCACAAACCCTTGGGGTGGAAGATTTGCTGTATGATGTTTTGCCAACTGTAATTTTGTATAGATCTGTAATTTCGGTTGCCTTCTCGCAGATTACTGTAGCAGGCAAAGGTTGTGATGTTGGTTACACCTCTAGTTCCCCCCCCCCCCAAACCTCCCCCCCCCCGACAGACCCTTTGGGTAACAGATTTGCGCTTTAATAATCCTTGTTAACTCTCTAGGAGGATTTGAGTACTCTTTCATCAACTATATTTCTGTGCGTATTTATAATTTTCAGGTAGCATGCCCGAGAGTTGCCTTGTGAGAAGCCTTATTCAGGGGGGCGTGGCTAACCGCCTAACATGGCAGCCGCAAAGTAGTGGAGCTCCGCGACCGGACTCACTAATCCGGTACATATCGGCGACCCTGGGGGCCATCCGACGCCCGTTTCTTCCCTGGCGCCGCACAGACTGCAAGGGATGCAGATTTGACGAAAGGCCTCCTGTGCGACGCCCAGAAACTGAGAACCCAACAACGCCACTGGAAGCGAACGTGGCGTGAGTACCTGGGGCCCGCTGGGCTATCTGATGCTGACTGCGGCGCACTGAGGGCCTCTGGGCTGCCATCCGGGACGCCCTGCAGTGCCCGGCGGAGGAGTTGCCGACCCGTGCTGTTGGACTGCGGGGGAGGGAGCACTGTGCTGACGCGTCCTGCGGTGTCCCTGGCGGGCGCGGCCCACAATCTCCCTCTGAGAGGCTGCGCGACTGGGTCTGCGCCAGCTAGGGTCGCGGACGACTTACCGGGGACCGGAGACGGCTGCGGAGGTGGCCCCATGCACACCAGCCTAAAACTAACGACATCGGGGCGAAGTAGCTGCGGAGACAGCCCCATGCACACCGGCCTGAAACCAACAACGTCTGGCCTCCACAGTGAAATCACTATGTGTGGTAAGTCCAAGGACCATTAGGTATATTTAAAAGACCCCTCACACACCAACCTAGTTGGTGTCATGCTTCATCATTGGGGTCCCAACCGGGAGGCCTAATGCCGCCCGGTTGTGCTACGACGCCTGATTACAGCGGAGCAGGTGTAGTGTGAAAATGTGATGTAAAAGTTAAAAATACCTCTGAGAATCCTTACCAAGTAAATTTATTAGTGGCGGCTCAGGGTATGGTTAAAAACTATGTGAAATCAACTAACAAGAAATATTAATCTGTAGTTGTTTTAGGTGATGTGGTCTACATGTTTCAGCCCGTCAAAAAATTCAAATGGGCTTTCTTCAGGACCTAGAATTAAAGTGAGTGGCAAAGTGAAAGCCACGTGAGAAAGTAAAGTACCAACACACGCACTAAGGTGTGTGGACCCGGTGTCGGTATACTTACAGACACCACTCAAAAACAATTAAAAGAAAGAATAAGCAGCTAATCGGGGCATGGGAGGGGTTTCATCCGATCAACCGATTTGGTTCCGTGAGGATTCCCATGAGACAACCTACTGCGGTCTCCCGAAGTCCCGGCTGGTGAGGGACGCGGTGGGAGAACGGCCACTAATAAATTTACTTGGTAAGGATTCTCAGAGGTATTTTTTAACTTTTACATCACATTTTCACACTACACCTGCTCCGCTGTAATCAGGCGTCGTAGCACAACCGGGCGGCATTAGGCCTCCCGGTTGGGACCCCAATGATGAAGCATGACACCAACTAGGTTGGTGTGTATGGGGTCTTTTAAATATACCTAATGGTCCTTGGACTTACCACACATAGTGATTGATAGATCTCCACTATTTCAGGGTCCGTCCATATTGTTTCTTTGTAACTTTACCCAGGGGATTAGGACGTACCCCAAAATCCTCGCTCTTTTTGTTTTTCGGGTGGTACACAAGCGCCATAGAATACATGCTCAACTAAATAGACATAAGGCGAAGTTCGCCCTGATACAAGAGACGCACCTTACTGACTCCGAGGCCATCAAGTTACGCAAGAAATGGAGGGGCCAGGTATTCACCACATCATACTCCGCCTTTGCGAGGGGAGCAGCTATCTGGGTTCGAAGTGGGGTCCCGTTTGTAGCCTTGGAGCAGCGTACGGATGCAATGGGCAGGTATGTCATTATTCACGGCACACTTGATGGCGCGCACATAGTCATAGGCAGTATATATGCACTGAATTTTGACCAAGACAAATTGCTGACAAGTCTCAACACAGTACTAGCAGATGGGGCCGGATAGCCATGGGTGTTGGGAGGAGACTATAATGCCGTTCTGGATATCCATTTGGACCGCTCTCACCCCCTCCTCCAAGGAGTGGTCTCTATTAAGCAAGCGGACGCCCTTCGCGGGTGGGCGGCGGGCTGGTCATTGGGGGACATCTGGCACCTCAAAAATCCAAACAGTCAGGAATACTCATTTTATTCATCTCCACACCAACTACATACACGACTGGATAGAATATTCTGCTCCCTCACCAATACAACCCAGGTGACCCACGCCGCTTATCTGGGGAAGACCTTCTCCGATCATAACCTTCTAGAGGTCACAATGGCATGGGGGAGAATCCCTACGCACGTCCCTACCTGGAAGTTGTGCCCACAAATGCTCGAGGACGCCGTCTTCCGAGCCACTATGGCATCGGCCATTACCAATCATTTTGATGAAAATGCCAACACAGCGTCTCAACGCCTCATAGAGTGGGACACGTTCAAGACTGTCATAAGGGGTACTGCTATTAGCGCCACCGTGGGAACCAGGCAGGAAATCCACAAACGCCTTAAGTCTGTAGAGGGTACTCTGAATAAGTTAGAACAAGAGGCAGTTAGCAACCCCACTAAAAAGGAGGAGCTACAAGAGGCACGCATACAACATGCTGAACTGCTGGAGCGCCTCTGAGTAATGGATTACCAATCCTATACTCAACTCAAACATTCAGAGGCCGATAAATCAGGAGCGCTTCTTGCACGATTGCTGCGAGATGCGCCATCCCCCACTCCTATACATGAGATAGCCTTATCAGATGGTTCCACGGTGGAAACACAACACGACATAAATTTAGCTTTCTGTGAATATTATGAAGCACTGTACAAGGCCCCTGGGGAGGCAGTGAGGAAACCCATAGAAGATTTTTTTTTGTGTGACCTACACTACCCCCAGCTTTCACAGGCAGACCAAAAAGAGCTGACCGACCCTATTACCAAACAGGAAATTAAGGAAGCCATCCGAGAACTCCCATGGAACAAGGCTCCTGGTCTGGATGGCCTACCGGCAGAATTCTACGACACCTTCTCGGACAAATTAATTCCTCACCTGGAGCGTTTATACCGAACGGCGCTGGAGGCTGGCCCCCTCCCCCTCACCACCATGCAGGCCTTGGTCACCTCACTTCCCAAACCAGGCAGGGACCCCTTGGACATGTCAGGTTACCGCCCACTGTCGCTTTTACCAACAGAATACAAGATTCGAGTAAAATATTATTTCGCCGACTGCTCCCCCTCCTGCCACAACTCATCCACACTGACCAGAATGGGTTTGTTCCAGCCCGTAGTACTTCCCTGAATATCAGACGTCTCTACCATGTTATGGAAGCCACTCCTAATAACTCAATGGGTGTGGGGTGCATTGCTCTCGATTTGCGCCAAGCCTTTGATACCCTTAACTGGGAATACATGCTTAACGCCATGGGTAGGTTTGGCATCCCGCTTAAATATGAGATGGGTTAGGCTGCTCTACACCGCCCCCATGGCACAGGCCCGATCCGGAGCCCACATCTCGCGGCCTTACTCGGAGCAGAGGCACGCAACAGGGTTGTCCCCTGTCACCACTGCTCTTTGTGCTAGCGCTTGAGCCCCTGGCCATTAGACTCCGGAAGGAAGCAGAGGAAACTGGGATCCCAGTGGGCAACACAACACATATGTCAGCATATGCCGATGACCTCATTCTTTACATCCATAACCTAGCTAGTGACCTGGAACCCTTACCACGTATTTTCGAACATTTCGAACGCATCTCAGGCCTAGCTATCAATGATAAGAAATCTCATGCGTTCTTTTTCCGGCCAGGAGGGCATCCGGAGGCCATTAGCTTTGGACAGCTATCTCTCTCAGTAGCACCAAGCACCTTCAAATATATAGGTCCCCATAGGACTTGTTAGAGGGCAACTTGGTGAGGGTGATTAATGCCCTTCGCACCCAGATATCTTCCTGGGTTTCACTGCCCCTTTGGTAATGGGAAGAATAGCCATTTCCAAGATGGTCATGATTCCGCGCTTGATATATTTCTTTACAAACTTACCAGTACTGATCCCTACCTCCTTTTTTAACACACTGGTCTCGCTGCTCACGGACCTCATATGGGGAAGAGGCAGCAGAAGAGTGGGGCTGACCAAATTACAGTTGGGGACGGACAGAGGAGGCTTGGGGGTGCCGGATTTTCAGGCCTATTGCTACGCAAGTCAGCTGCAATGGCTGTCGTGCTGGCTGGTGCGGAGCAACCTACATGAACTGGACTACACACCACAGCTCCTGTCCTATGGCACCCTTCACACTTTAGTGTTGCCAAAGAGTAAAATCCCCTCTGAGACCCCCCTATTGCTGCGTACAGCACTCACTTATTGGAAGCAGGTGCTACAATACACGAAACAAACACTCCCCTACGCCCCTAACATTCCCCTGTTGGGAATCACTACACCCACTGGCTTGGTCACCAGGCGTAGTATACTTAGATGGACACGGGAGGGGGTATCTACAGTGGGAGCACTATTTGCAGATAGGATGCTGATGGACCACGAGAATTTCTCCCGGGAACAAGGGGTCTCACACTCTCTCTTTCTTTTACATGCAGCACTAGTTAGATATGTAAAGAAACACTGGGCACCAGCCGGCGAAGAGCCTCCGACACATGAGTTGGCACATGCAGTGTACCTTATGGGTAATGGACCTCACCTGATGAACAAGTTACTTACCTTCGGTAACGATATATCTGTAAGAAACATAGGTTAGTTATAGATTCCTTACCTTAGAATTACCCCCAGGCGTCAGACTGGATCCGGAAAGTTTATCGTCAGCAGTACCTCTGCGCGTCGGAAGGTGGCGTCAGAAGGTGGCGTCGGTCGGCTCCGCGTCCGTCGTTGGCGTCGTGGTCGCCGGGATGACGTCGCGGTAGCTACTTAGACGCCGCCCTCGCGCGCTGACGTCAGTTCTGTACACGACTTTCAGCGCCAGAAAAGCAGAGCCATGCAAGACACTGACCACTGGTGCACAAAACTAGGGCCATGAAAGGATGTCCTTAACCCTAGAAATCAGTTCGCAGAACGGGGAGGATGGGTGGGGCGGTAAGGAATCTATAACTAACCTATGTTTCTTACAGATATATCGTTACCGAAGGTAAGTAACTTGTTCATCTGAAAGAAACAGTTAGTTATAGATTCCTTACCTTAGAATACATACCCCAGCAATACCAACCCCGGAGGTGGGTCTGCAAACCAAGTTTACACCAGAAAATCCTGGAGAACAGAACGGCCAAAGAAGCCATCTCTCCGGACTTGACTGTCCAGGCAGGAGTGTTTCGTAAACGTGTGCAGTGATGCCCACGTAGCTGCCTGACAGATGTCATGTAGAGGAAGTCCTCGTCCCAAAGCAGTAGTGGCTGCCGTCGCCCTGGTGGAATGGGCGCGTAGCCCCACTGGAGGCTCCATTTTAGCCAGAGAATAGCAGGCTTAATACAGAAAACGACCCATCTAGAAATGGTCCGCTTGTGTACGGCCCGACCTTTCTTTGCGCCCACGTAGCCAACAAAAAGTTGGTCATCCACCCGGAACTGTTTTGTGCGATCCAGATAGAAAGAAAGCGCACGTTTTGGGTCCAGACGGTGCAGCCTCTCTTCCTCTTTAGAAGGATGCGGAGGCGGAAAGAAGGTGGGCAAAGTGATGGTTTGCCCGATGTGAAAGGAGGTGACCACCTTGGGAAGAAAGGATGGACGAGTCCTAAGGACAACCTTGTCCGGATGTACAGCCAGAAAAGGAGGTTTGGATGAAAGAGCCTGGAGCTCACTCACACTTCTAGCAGATATGATGGCCACCAGGAATGCAGTCTTAAGAGTTAAAACTCTTAAAGGACAGTTGTGAAGCGGCTCAAAGGGAGCGCACATCAAATAGGTCAAGACCAGATTCAAGTCCCACTGAGGCATAACGAACGGAATAGGAGGAAAGAGATGAGTTATGCCTTTTAAGAAACGATTAACAACCGGGGACTTGAAGAGAGAAGGCTGATCAGGAAGCCGAAGAAAGGCAGAAATGGCTGAAAGATAGCCCTTGATAGTGCCCAGAGCAGAGCCCTGCTGGTCTAAAGAAAGGAGGAACAAGAGAACCTCAGAAAGAGGGGCAGAAAGGGGATCCACAGCCTTTGCCACAAATTTGTTCCATCTGCAGGCGTATACCGTCTTAGTGGAGGGACGCCTGGCTGGCAAGATTACGTCACAAACTTCGGGAGGCAGGTCAAATGACGTCAACTGCAGCCGCTCAATCTCCACGCAAGGAGGTGGAGTCTGGACAGGTTCGGGTGGAGGACCGTACCCTGCTGCTGCGACAGAAGATCCTCCCGAAGAGGCAGTCGGATCGGAGGATCGATGGCCATGCTGAGCAGCTCGGGATACCAGACTCTTCGTGCCCAATCCAGAGCCACAAGAATGACTTGGGCCCAGTCGCGCTTGATCTTCTTCAGCACTCTGGGCAGAAGTGGTATAGGCGGAAAGGCGTACAACAGACCGCAACTCCACTTGCGACGAGAAGCGTCGCCTAGCGAGTGCCGCCTTGGAAACTCCAACGTGCAGAATTGCTGACATTGCGCGTTCTATTCGGTGGCGAATAGATCTAACCAAGGCTCTCCCCACTGTTGAAAGAGACCTTGCACCACCTCCGAGTGAAGACGCCGTTCGTGATCCATCATGCACCTGCGGCTGAGTTCGTCCGCCCTGGCGTTCAGGGAACCTGCCAGGTGTTCAACCACCAGGGTTATGCCCTGATGTTCCAGCCATGTCCAAAGGCGGAGGGCCTCTTGACATAGGGTTCACAACCCCACCCGCCTTGTTTGTTGCAGTACCACATGGCGGTGGTGTTGTCTGTGAACACCTGCACTACTCTTCCCTGGATAGAGGGAAGGAATGCTTTCAGTGCAAGCCGGATCGCCCGCAGCTCCAGAAGGTTGATGTGGAGCCCGGACTCCGCCGGAGACCAGAGGCCTCTGATCTCCGCCTCTCCCATGTGGCCGTCCCATCCCAGAAGGGATGCGTCTGTCACCACTGTGTATTCTGGGTGGGGAAGGGAGAGGGATCTGCCCTTGACCCAATCTTGGTTCTTGAGCCACCACTGCAATTGTCGTGCAGTGCCCTCCGAGATCTGGACGTAATCGGACAGAATTCTCTGATGCTGCGCCCACTGGAACATCAGGTCCCACTGCAGAGCCCGCATATGCCACCTGCCATGATCGACCAGCAGGATGCAGGAGGCCATGAGGCCCAGCAGCCTCAGGGTCATCCTGACCAAAACCCGAGATAGAGGCTGAAAGATCGGAATCATAGCCCGAATATCCCAGACTCGCTGTTCGGGAGGATAAACCCAAAACTGCGTCGTGTCCAGAACCGCTCCTATGAAGAGGAGCTTCTGAGAGGGGATCAGGTGTGACTTCGGCATGTTGATGGAGAACCCCAGTGAATGCAGGAGGTCGGCCATAGTCTGGAGGTGGGAGACGACAGCCTGGGGCGAGCCCGCCTTCAACAGTCAGTTATCGAGATAGGGGAAGACTGGAACCCCTGATCTGGGCAGATGAGCTGCGACCTCCGCCATCACTTTCGTGAACACCCGAGGGGTGCTGGTAAGGCCAAAGGGGAGCATGGTAAACTGAAAATGCGCGTGGCCTACCGTGAACCGCAGGTAACGCCAGTGGGCCGGCAGGACGGGGATGTGAAAATAAGCGACCTGCAAGTCCAACGCTACCATCCAGTCTCCAGGGTCGAGGGCAGACAAGACCTGAGTGAGCGTCAACATCTTGAACTTCTCCTTCCGGAGGAAGCGGTTGTCGTTCCTGAGATCCAAGATAGGACGCAGGCCCTTGTCCTTCTTGGGCACCAGAAAGTAGTGGGAGTAACAACCACAACCTACTTCTGGGACAGGAACGCGCTCGATGGCTCCCTTGGCCAAGAGAGCCGTGACTTCCTGTTGGAGAAGGCCCAGATGATCCTCCGACATACGATGGTACTGAGGTGGCATGGCTGGAGGGGTAGCCTCGAAGGGGAGGGAGTATCCCCTTCGGACTATCTGCAAAACCCACCTCACCGACGTGATGGTGCGCCAGTGGGGAAGGTGATGGCGGATCCTGCCGCCCACTGGCGGTTGATGGGCCTGAAATGTCAGACTAGGAAGGTTTGGAGGCTGCTGCAGAGGGGGGTTGGTGGACTGGCCCGCCCGCTGGCCCCGGCCGCGCGAAGGTTGGGGAACTTGCGCCGGCCTGTGGCTCTGGGCGGAACGTAGTGGGGCGGGGTTTCCGTAGCCACGAAAGGGGCGAAAAGCAGACTACGCAGGGCGGCTGGCGAGGCCCAAGGACTTGGCCGTAGCCCGTGAGTTTTTGAAACGCTCTAGAGCGTTGTCCGCTTTGTCGCCAAATAGGCGACGGCCATCAAAGGGCATGTCCATGAGGGTATTCTGGACATCCCCAGAAAAGCCAGTCGATCTCATCCAGGCGTAGCGTCAAAGGGCTACCGACGTGGAAATCGTCCTGCCTAGAGAGTCAGCGGTATCCAGCCCACAACAGATGGTAAACTTTGCCGCGTTCCTCCCGGCTGCAACAGCCTGGGAGAGCACTGTCCGGGCCTCCTCCGGACACTGTGGCAGCACTTGCGCAACCGTGTCCCACACAGAGTGGGAATAACGGCCCAATAGACATGCGGTGTTTACTGACCTCAGTCCCAAGCTGGCGGAAGAAAAAATCTTCTTTCCAAGATGATCCAGCTTCTTGGATGCCCTATCTGGTGGAGCGTTAAGGAATGCGCTCTTGGAAGTAGAGGCTTGGACCACCAAGCTCTCAGGGGTGGGGTGGGGGGGGGTGTTGGGAGAGGAAAGTGGTGTCGCCCGGGGCCGGGCGGTGGCGTCGGGCAATCATCCTATCCACTGGAGCCCCCGTGTTGGGCCTGGACCAGGTGCCCAAAAGGATGTCGGTGAGGGCTTCATTGAACGGCAGCAGGGGCTCCGAAGACCCCGCTTGCGGTTGAAGCACCTCTGTCAGGTTAGTCCTGACCGCCACTGTAGGGAGCTCGAGGTTGAGAGTTTGGCCGCCCTACGCAACACCACTGCGTATGACGCTCCCTCCTCCGTAGCCATGATAGGAGGAGACAACATGCCAAGGTCAGGAGAGGTATCAAGACCCCCAGGTCCTCTCTCCAGTCCGAGTCATACTCCAACTGGTCGGTCAGAGGGTCACCTGACCCCTTCCAGTCCTCTGGGTGCCAATCTGGCCTAAAAGGGCCTAAAAGGGACCCCAGGAGTGAACAGGGGCACAAAAACCCCGCTCGGTGTCAGATCTGGCGTCGGGCGATGTTGGTCCGGCTCCGTGTTCACATCAGGATGGAGGCCGGGGTCGACGCCAGCCGGGGGCACGACCGGCGTCAAATGCGGGTGCGGTGCCGTAGGAAGCGGCGGCGGTGGAGGCGTAATGAAGTCAACCTGCGCCAGTTCGGATCCAGGCCTGGATCCATGGGGGGCCTGCGGCGCCGGAGCCGCCGGCGGAGAAGGCCTAGGCCCCCCAACTGAGTCCGCGGGGCCCGAAGGCGTGCCGGCGGGTTCGGGCTGCCCAAAGATGGCGTGCATCGCCTCGTAAAACTTACGAAGCTGGGCAGGAGTGGCTCCGGGTCCCGGGAAGGGAGGGAAACTCGGAGTTGGCTCTTCAGGCTCCGCATGCGAAGCCGCGGGAGGGGCACTGCCTGCATCCCTCGTCGCGTCAGCCGACCGACGGGGAGAAGTCGAAGAGCGATGATGCTTCTTCGACTTCTTCTTGTGCTTCGACTTACCTGACCCCGAGTGCGAAGACTTAGAAGACGAGTGGTGATGGCTCCGCGACCGGCCCCTCGACCTCCCTCGCGACCGGGACCTCGAACGGCACGGAGCCGACTGCCGGCGCTCAAGAAGCTTTCGGGACCGCTCCCGCAAAGCCTTTGGAGCCATGGACCGGCAGTCGGAGCACGACTTGGGGTCGTGGTCGCGCTCCAGTCAAAAGAGGCACACGAGATGCGGATCCGTCACCGACATCAGTCGGGTACAGGAACCGCAAGCCTTGAAGCCGGGCATACATAAGTGCACCAGGAGTCATGGGGACTCAAAAAGATGTCGACAAAAGTCGTCAAAAGTTCAGTCAAAAAGTGACTGGAGGTACCGCTCTCTCCGGATCTGCGCTGGCTGGCGCGGAAAAAGAAAGAACTGACGTCAGCGCGCGAGGGCGGCGTCTAAGTAGCTACTGCAACGTCATCCCGGCGACCATGACGCCAACGACGGACGCGGAGCCGACCGACGCCACCTTCCGACGCGCAGAGGTACTGCTGACGAAAAACTTTCCGGATCCAGTCTGACACCTGGGGGTAATTCTAAGGTAAGGAATCTATAACTAACTGTTTCTTTCAGATTAGATGGCTATATAGGGGTACCCAGGCACATGCAGAGACCCCCTCATGACACTTAGAGAGAAATGGGCGGGCGACCTGAGTAGGGACTTATCGGACAAAGACTGGGCCTCTCTTCTGGAATATCCTAAAAGAGTGTCCGTAATGCCAAATTCAAGCTAATACAATACATGATTCTTCACAGGGCCTACCTCACTCCACACCATCTCAACTGCATGGACTCCACTGCCCAGATTTGCTGCCCAAGATGCCAGGCAGGGGACACGGACATAATGCACATGTTGTGGACATGCCCACGTCTTGGGGGGTTCTGGTCCGAGATTGCACATATGATAGGAAACATCATAGGTATCTTTAGTTGGATCACAGCGGAGCGGTGTCTATTGGGCCTCTACCGCCGCCCCAAGTCACAGAAAGTACAGCTCAGATTTGCTGACCTAGCCCTACTTATAGCGAAACGCTCCATCACTATGAGATGGAAGTCGGCCCTCCCCCCAACAATACATTCATGGCATGAGGAGGCAGTCCGATGTGGCAGTGCAGAAAGCGCAGCCATTAGGAGGCAAGAATATAGGGGGCTACGGAAAATACCGATCTCCATGGAATGGGATCTGATGCTGGAGGCACTCAAGGCAATTGAACCCCCTATCCCACAGCGCATATAGAGCAGGCGTCCCCTTCCGCTAGAATGCAGCTGTGTCCGGGCCCCCCCCCCCCCCTGCTTACCGCAAGGCCTGGCGGTGGGAATGCGCCCTATTGAATGAGACTCCCGGCAGGGGAAAGATTGCTGACGAGTTAAGCCTCAGGCTTCCTATAGCCTAACTGGGGTGAGCCAGAAGAGAGGGAGTGGGGAGGGTTGATCAGGTATGTTATTGACTTTTTATATTTCATATGGCATTGATTGACAACCAACCTGCAATAGATCCATAGCAGCTTGTGGATGCCATAATACTAATGTCTCGCACAGACAGTCGCCTGGGTTCTGAATGTACCATATATGAATAGAGATGTCTATCCTAACTCGTTATTTGCTGAATCGTTTATGTATCGACCATATTCATGCCCACGCGTGACGCGGCACTTTGTAAAATCAATAAAGTATGTTAAAAAAAAAGTGAGAAGCCTTATTCAGAATTCAGTAGGCCTGAGTTGATTATGGAGATACCCTAGTCCTAAAAGGTATAGGCCTATTGGTTCCTTGGGAAACAATTATGACAGATGTCATGAGTCTGATATGTCGATTATGAAACATTACGACAAAGGCAGTAAACCTGATCACTTTATTGTGAAAAGCATGTGCTTAAGGCAGTAGGCCTTCAAGGGTAATTTTCAATTACATTGTGTTAAAGGCGAACACATTTTGTTACATAGATTACCATAGTAGGCTACGGATTTGGTGTTGGTTACTCCCTCTGACAAATACTTGGAGCTGAACATCTGCATTGTGATAATCCTTGCTAGGCAATTTTTAGAAGGGCAGTATATTGTTTTGCCAACTTAAATTTTATACATTTGTCATTTTATGACTGTATACTTGATGGTTACCTTGTAGGAAAGCTTCTGTTCAATATAATAGGCATGAGTTAGTTGTGGTGGCAAGCCAGTGATAAAGGTTAAAGGCCTGATTGATTGATTAGGAAAAGTTAGGTCAGATGCCGTAGGAATGATCTATTTATTATGAAAAATTACAATAAAGGCTGGGCTGGGCTGGGCTGGGCTTACTTATAGCGAAAAGCATGTGTTAACACCAATAGTGCTTTAATGGTGGATTGATATTACCCAGGGGATAATGCATGGTGACAGGCATTTTGCTACATGGAGTCTCACAGATTACTTTATGAAGCAAGGATGTTGCTGTTGGTTACTTCCTTGACAAACCCTGGGGTAGATGATTTGCACTGCCATAATTCTTGCCCGACCCTCCTTGGGAGGGATTGGTAGGTGTACTCTGCCAAGTCCTTGTAATAAAAAGAAAATCAGATTTAAAAAAAGCCACATTTATACATGGAGGGCCTTTAGGTCATATCTGTTTGATTGCCATTCACATTCTCCCAAAGCTGTATGCTGATTTTGTATGGGGCAATGGGTTAGTCCATTTTTGCCATTCGCTATGAGCTATGTTGCCCTGTTAGTAAAGCATTTCAATAAGTCAGTGTCTGGGCTGGTGGCCAGTCCTTTAATGTTCTATTTTTTCCTTGTTAAGACTTTTTTCATTTCCTTCCTTCCTTCCCATTTTTTGTTTTTGAAAGAGCCTCCTGCAGCTCCACAGATAGTGCGACTAGGCCACTCGTTTGCAGTTCATTTCAACTGCAGTGGGCTGCATACTATTCTGTATAGCACGACTTCTAAACTGGGCAGCCATGCTTGAATGGCACTGTCCATAATGTATCATAATTTAACCGTTTCAAGATGGTCACTAGGTTTAGATACATTATATTGTCCCACTGAATCAGTACAACAGTGATTCGCCAGATGCTTTAGCACTTGAAGAAAGCCACACAGTGCAATGTTTACTGAGCAGCCATCTTGGAATGTTTTTGTGCATAGTTTAACATTTTTACCACTCAAAGATGGCCTAACAGGTTGGGGCTTATTCATAAACTACAGTTTATAGTATGTTTAGTAGCACTACTATTGTGCTACTCATGTACTACAAAATACTATTCAAAAACCTACAACTCTTCTATCTTTTCTATGGGAGATTTCTGCTCACGCAAGTCTACATTTTAGTAGTAAATGTGAGGGGGTGGGACAACGGGGAGTGGCACCAAATACTTACTTACTATTTAATGGGAAAGGTTTAGAGAGGGCAAAGGAGGAGTTAAGGGAGGGGATAAGGGAGGGACAATGCAGAGGTTAAGAGGGGACATACACTCACCCACAAAAGAGCAAGTCCATTGCTAGTCACAAACTGCACTTCTAAAATTACCACGGTCAAAAAGTCCCCAAAACAGTTGTAAATGTACTCCAGCTGAGACCTGGAGTAAGTCCAGCACCACAAATGGCCAACCACTAGAACTGCAACACTCTCCCATAGAAATAAATGGAGACAGAGACTTAAAATAAAATCCCACAGGAAATATTGTTAAAATAAAACCTAGTTCGACTTTAAAAAAATAAATTATAATAATTATATATATATGTATGTATGTATATATATATATATTATCTACTGGCGGTCGCCAGTAGATAGTTAGGACCTATTTTCCATAGGTAATCCGCGACATTCTATTTGAAATAACTCTCTTGCCGGTTGACGTATCTTTGCAAAATTTTCAAACTTTGTGGGGCGCTCCGATCCGCTCCTACCCTGAAAGTCTCGGGGGGATTCGTCAAGCGGGGGCTGAGAAAAAAGGGGGTCCCAAAACGCGTTTTCCCCATTCATTTTTCCATAGGAAACTTTAGACACGGCTACAGCCCGAACTGCTGAACGGAATTACACCAAATTTGGCAAAGAGGTAGTTCTTGGTTCAGAAAGAACCCTTTTTGTTAAATGGTGTAAATCCGTTCAGTAGTTGCTGAGAAAATCAAAAGTAAAAGTACATATATATCTATGGGCACGGAGGATCCGCGCACCCTGAGCGCACCCTGCGTGCACCGTCCCGATCACGAGCTGCATGCTAATTGGCCGTCAGCTGGCTGTCAACATTCCGATTCAGAAAATGTTGGCAGCCATTTTGTCCCTCGGTAGAACCGAGGGACAGAAACAAGTGCGCAAAGCGCACAAAGGGGGCAGGGTAGAAACACCCTGACCCCTAGGTCTGCTCAGGGGTCCCATAAGGACCCCTGGGCAGAAAAAAGCATTTTTTTTTTTTTTTAAATCGGCAGGATGCGCTCAGGGTGCGCGGATCCTGCCGATTAGAAAAAAAAGAAGAAACAAGTGCGCAAAACGCAAAAAGGGGGCAGGGTAGAAACACCCTGACCCCTAGGTCTGCTCAGGGGTCCCACAAGGACCCCTGGGCAGAAAAAAGCATTTTTTTTAAAAAATCGGCGGGATGCGCTCAGGGTGCGCGAATCCCGCAGAGAAAAAAATCGAAGCGCGGTCTCCCGCGCTCGATGCAAATTTGCCCCGGGTGGCCCAAGTCCCGGGGGCATGCGAGGGTGGGTTTATTGTTTATATGGGGGCCTCTAAGACCCCCAAGCCCCGAGGACCGCCACCCCCGGGGCTTAATAAAAAAATGGTGCGGGAGGGCTCTCCTGCCCTCCCGCAGCCCCGGGGACCGCCACCCCCGGGGCTTCTTTTTAAAATTTTTAATAATGTGTGGGGGGCTCCAGCCCCACACGCCCGAGGACCACCACCTCCCCGGGGCACATAGAAAATAAATGTGGGGGTCCGTTACGGACCCCAGAGCCCAGGGACCACCACCTCCCGGGGCTGTGCAATTCAAGGGAGGGGCCGCGCGGCCCCCTCCTGGAGCCCTTGATGGCCCTGGGGACCGCCACCCCCAGGGCCGGCTCCTGCAGTGTCCCGGGTGCCTACCCCGGGACACTGTAGTTTGCTATGACAGGACGGGAGCCTCGCGGCTCCCGTCCTGTCATAGCAAACTTGGTTTGCATTTTGAAAGAGAGAGCAGGAAACCTGCTCTCTCTTTCAAAATGCAAACCAATAGCTTTCCACATGGGGAGCAGCATGTTAGCTGCTCCCCATGTGGAAAAGCAATGCCGGCTCGCGCAGGAGGCGGGGAGCCGGCTGGGACTGTGGGGGATTGGGGACCCCCACAGTCCCCAACCAGAGGCCAGGTCCCGGGGGATGGGGTTCCCGGGGCCATAAGTGGCCAGGGAGGGGGGCCACGCAGCCCCCCTCCTCAAATAAAAAAAAAAAAAGGGCAAGGCCGGCACCGGGGGATGGGGTCCCCGGGGCCTTAAATGGCCTGAGGAGGGGGGCCACGCAGCCCCCCTCCAAAATAATAAAAAAAATCGAGGGCATGCCCCGGGGATGGGGTCCCCGGGGCCAATACAGGCCCAGAAAAGGGGGCCACGCGGCCTCCTTCCCGTTTTTTTTTAATTTAAAAAAAAAAAAATGCACAGGCCCCGGGGGATGGGGTCCCCGGGGCCAAAAGTGGACAAGGGAAGGGGGCCACGCAGCCCCCTCCCATTAAAAAAATTAGAAGAAAAAAAAACGACCAGCATCGTGCCGGAGGCCCGCCCCTCCCTGCAGTACTCTGCAAACGCGCCCCCTGGCGCGTTTTAAGAAGGGAAGTAATTCCCTTGAATACTGGGGGTCCCTGGGGGCCAACTAGCCCACCAGGAACCTCCAGTATGCGCCAGGGCTGCGTTGCAGAGAGGTGTACAGAGGCCACGCCCCTTTTACACCTCTCTGCAACGCAGCTCTGTGGCGCTTTTAGAAGTACATGGTGGGCTAGTTGGACTCCAGGGACCCTCAGGATTCAAGGGGACTTAATCCCCCAACTTAAAACGCGCCACGGGGCGCGTTTGCACAGTGGTGAAGGGAGGGCGGGGCTTCAGGTGACATGTGAGCAAACAGGCCCCGTGGCGCGTTTTAAGATGGGGAATTAAATCCCCTTCAATCCTGAGGGTCCCTGAGGGCCAACTAGCCCAACAGGTACGTCCAGAAAGCGCCACAGAGCTGCATTGCAGAGAGGTGCAAAAGGGGCGTGGCCTCTGAACACCTCTCTGCAACGCAGCTCCTGGCGCATACTGGAGGTACAGGGTGGGCTAGTTGGACCCCAGGGACCCTCATGATTCAAGGGGACTTAATCCCCCAACTTAAAACGCGCCACGGGCGCGTTTGCACAGATGTCACCTCAGGCCCCGCCCCTCCCTTCACCATTGTGCAAATATTCCTCTAAAATCAGCCGAACTACGAATTCCTATTTACTCACCTGTTATCAGGAGAGAACCCAGTGCTGCATCTTTTAGCCCAGCACTGACCCTGAAAAGTAATTCTAACCGTACTTACCAGTAACTTGTATTTCCTTCCATAGGAATCCATTGTCTGGTTTCACTTGGAAATTCTTCTAAGTGTGGAGTTTTGGAACTTTATAATATTCCTCTAAAATCAGCCGAAATACGAATTCCGATTTACTCACCTGTTATCAGGAGAGACCTCAGTGCTGCATCTTTCAGCCCAGTACTGATCCTGAAAAGTAATTTTAACCGTACTTACCAGTAACTTGAATTTCCTTCCATAGGATATCATTGCCTGCTTTTTGCTGAAAAAGTTTCTAAGTGTCGATTTTTGAAACATACAAATATTCCTCTAAAATCAACCGAACTACGAATTCCGATTTACTCACCTGTTATCAGGAGAGACCTCAGTGATGCATCTTTCAGCCCAGTACTGATCCTGAAAAGTAATTTTAACCGTACTTACCAGTAACTTGAATTTCCTTCCATAGGATATCATTGACTGGTTTCACTTGGAAATTCTTCAAAGTGTGGAGTTTTGGAACTTTATAATATTCCTCTAAAATCAGCCGAAATACGAATTCCGATTTACTCACCTGTTATCAGGAGAGACCTCAGTGCTGCATCTTTCAGCCCAGTACTGATCCTGAAAAGTAATTTTAACCGTACTTACCAGTAACTTGAATTTCCTTCCATAGGATATCATTGCCTGCTTTTTGCTGAAAAAGTTTCTAAGTGTCGATTTTTGAAACATACAAATATTCCTCTAAAATCAACCGAACTACGAATTCCGATTTACTCACCTGTTATCAGGAGAGACCTCAGTGATGCATCTTTCAGCCCAGTACTGATCCTGAAAAGTAATTTTAACCGTACTTACCAGTAACTTGAATTTCCTTCCATAGGATATCATTGACTGGTTTCACTTGGAAATTCTTCAAAGTGTGGAGTTTTGGAACTTTATAATATTCCTCTAAAATCAGCCGAAATACGAATTCCGATTTACTCACCTGTTATCAGGAGAGACCTCAGTGCTGCATCTTTTAGCCCAGCACTGACCCTGAAAAGTAATTCTAACCGTACTTACCAGTAACTTGTATTTCCTTCCATAGGAATCCATTGTCTGGTTTTCAGCAGAAAAGTTTCAAAGTGTCGATTTTCACAAACTACAAATATTCCTTAAAAATCGCCTGTATAACTTAAACGCATTCTTTCAACTGTTTACAGGAGATGCACCAGTGCTGGATCCAGGATCCACCACTGAGTAAGAAAAAGTAACGATAACACTACTTACCTGCTAAGTGAATTTCCTGCCATAGGATAACATTGGCGAGTCTATGAACTGTAAAAATCATAGGTTTCAGGCACGTTATAGTTAGAAATTAGCATTTAAAAAACCTTTGAAATTCACTGAAAAAACCATAGGTTTCAGCCACGTTATAGTTAGAAATTAGCATTTAAAAAACCTTTGAAATTCACTGAAAAAACCATAGGTTTCAGGCACGTTATAGTTAGAAATTAGCATTTAAAAAACCTTTGAAATTCACTGAAAAAACCATAGGTTTCAGACACGTTATAGTTAGAAATTTGCATTTAAAAAACCTTTGAAATTCACTGAAAAAACCATAGGTTTTAGGGACAGTTATAGTTAGTTGGACATTGCACTCGTACAAAACCCGTTGAAATTCCCCGTTATAGTTAGTTCAGCTAACTATAACTCGCGCCCCCGCAATGCACTGCTGATGACGTCACATATTACATCACTCATGACATGGTCAGTGACATCACTGATGACATCACTGATGACATCTCAAATGACATCACTGATGACATCATCCATGTGATAATTTCATTCATCTTCTCACACCCTAATATAACTTTTGATACACCCACTGTAAATTACAGACTGCCATTCTCAAAACCATAGACACTCCAACACCAATAACTACATACCCACTCACTGATTCTTAGGTCTACACACACATCCACTCACTCACCCGTACAGTCACTCATACTTACGGTCACTCAGTACAGGACTATCATATGCACTCATACACCTACATAGACACTCACACACCGCCACTCATCCATAGAGGTACTCACACACCTAGTCAGTCATGCAAATAATTAATCACACTGCCATTTACTCACCTATACAATTATACACACACCAGCTCACTTACTCATACAAATACTAGCACATTCTTACGCTCTTATACAATCACTGATACAAGCACACACTCATCCATACAGTCACTCTCACAATCACAATCACACACTCTCGCTTATAGCTATTTATATACTCCAACAAACATATATACTGCCTTTCACATATGTAGTTACTCACACATGTACCACTGAGATATACATTCACTCACTAACACACCCATACACACACTCACCCACCCATACAGTCCATCACAGATGCACTCTTGAAACCATGCACCCAGTGAATCACCCACTGATACATCTATGTGCAGCCACACACACCCCATCCACACAAACACTCAGGCACCCATACAGATACTCAGACAACCAATCAATAACACATAGACACTCATGTAGCTATTTACAAACCCATGCAGCCACTTACACACCAACAGACAGACGGATAAAGACATTCACACAGTTTAGTCACTAACCCATGCATTTAGTAAGATACGTTTAATCACTCACTTATAGAGTCAGTCACGCACCTACTAAATCATCCATCCAGACACTTATACACCCACTCATTATTCAATACACCTTGGCATATATATTAAACATATTTAAACTTTATAGAAACACACAGTCACTGCATGATGTCATCAGTGATGTCATTTGAGATGTCACTGCATGATGTCATCAGTGATGTCACTGACCATGTCATGAGTGATGTAATATGTGACGTCATCAGCAGTGCATTGCGGGGGCGCGAGTTATAGTTAGCTGAACTAACTATAACGGGGGAATTTCACGGGTTTTGTACGAGTGCAATGTCCAACTAACTATAACTGTCCCTAAAACCTATGGTTTTTTCAGTGAATATATATATATATACACACACATACATATACACACACACTATATTTAATGTTGATTTCCAGAGTGGGCGCGCCTGCCAGGGAAGACACCTTAAATCATATCAGGTACTACAGGAAGGTTTTCATAGATCTCAGTGTTTTAGGTACCTGCAATTACGCCGCGCCCTAGAACAACACTGTGTTTTGTTGGGGAACATTCTTAAAGGTTTCCCAATGAGTTCCAGATCCTTATGGGCCCTACTGTGAAGAAAGGGATTTCACTAATCTACAGATCCCTTATAATGCACTCCCCTGATTTGGTTGCCCCATCAGGGCCTGGTGGGAACAGTGGGTGGGGCCACTGGAGGACTCAAACTGGAGAGACAAGCACATGGCACCTAGACTACAGGTTATATCTGCCAGGCTTCGGCTTACATTGCTTAATTATGACCTACAAAACACCCGAGTGACTTTGGTGCTCAGGCATACTGCAGTCGCCGGCGTGTTGGCGTTGTTCTGGGACCCCTACTCACTTTTATTATATTGCATGGGAGTGTCCAGTGATTGCAAGATACTGAGGCAGGATTGTTGAGGACCATTCCAGGGTGGTGGGAAGGCCCATTAACACCTCACCAGTGCTCATTCTGTTGGGAGTCTTGATGCAGGAGGAGACAAGACTTTGGTGGGGATTGCAGTAGAATTGGCTAACAGAGACATTGCGAAAGAGTGGCAGCTGCAGTCTCCTCTCTGGTTAGGTCTGTGGAAACAGGCAATGGATTGGTGCGCGATGCAGGAGAGGCCCGTATATGAGGCCAGGGGATGCCCCAAAAAACATGTAAAGGTATGGGGTAAATGGTTGGAGTACCATGGACTCCCGTTATGGATCTGTAAGGGTGGGATGTGGAGATGTACTTAATATGCCCTTACATTATTATAATGTTATGCCTGGGGATGTGCAGGGTGTTGTTTTATGCTTCAAAATCAATAAAATCCAGTTTACTAAAAACAAAATATATATTTAATGTTGTCAAATTACATACAATTAATAAATATTTTACCTTTTAATAAATATTTTACAATTTACCAAGGAATTAAACTGTATTTTCTGTAAAATAAATAATTAACTGATTCTATACATAACGTTAAGTAGTTTGTAATACACATTAAATAAAAGTAAACATTGTGGGTGGGATTTTCTTTTCAAATAAATATTTAAATGAATAGTCATACATTAAATATATTTATGTAACTACATTATTACACTTTTAAGATAATAGTGCTGTAACTTTTTTATTTGTTCTAGGTTTAAAAATATATATATACAATTTACTATATATATTTTTTTTTATTGCTTTATTGAGCTTTTTTGTTTGCCCAAGCACAAGTGTTTGAGCAAGCAGCTGCATGCGAGCACTATTAACTTAAACCTCATATAACTAACAATCCCAGTCATGTCAGTAAGTAAGGGTTGGTTGCTGTATGTGTATTTATTTATAGCTATTTATAGTAGGAGTTATAATGACAGGAGCATGGGCAATTTACTGTCCAGTGTTAAACGTGAGTTGTATGAGGGAATCAGTTCCCTTGGTCAGGTAACCTCAGGGTGCCTTGATAGTGTTGTGATACTACATAATTAAGCCAGTCTCTAGTAGCCTTGTGCCTCCAGTTCAGTGAAACTCGTGACCACCTCCATCCATTATTCCACCAAGGGTTTCTTCTGGATTCCCCTGTATTCCTAGAAGAGCAGGGCAGTTCCCTCTGCCAGTGCCCAGTTCGCCACCTCTGCTTTCCACTAATTATGTGGCGAGCCATCTGGAGACTTCTAGTGTAGCGCAATGTCTCTGCAGGCTATGTCCAGAACCAGGTCTAGGAACCTATTTCCATCTTTTCGAGATGCTCTTCTGCTATATGAGCACTATAGGCAAATCTCTGCAGTGTCTGCACATCTAATGTTGTCTCTAAATCTTCCGAGATCTTTTTCCAAAACCGTGTGAATACCGGGCAGCTCCAGACCATGTGCACAAAGTCTGCATCTACAATGGCACACCTGGGGCAGCATAGTGTTCAATTTGTGAGATGCAAGATACATAGTGTGCAGGTAGTAAAACTGCGCAAATTTGAAACTGCTGTTTTTGGAAAAGGTATAGGTACATTCTAGGATCTTTTCCCATTCCTTCCCTTAGAACTGCCGACCTATAATGGTCTCCCACCGTGCATGGAATTGCGGCAAATGATCTAGGGGATGGGGATCATGGTCTTACATAATTGTGAAATGAAGTGGCAGCCACGGCCAAAAGGCAGCACGACCTACAGTATGTTGTGCGTAGGAGGTTCTGGGTTTAAGTCATATAGAAGTTGATATATGGCCAATACCAACGGTCCATACACTAAGACATGAGTGCCTGGAAGATTGTTTCCCCAGTCAGGCTCCCCAGGCTCCCTCTGCTTAACAGTCTCCCAGTGTCGTCAGCTTCACAGCTGTCCATTATCTAAGTCGTGAAGGATCCGGATTCTACATTAATATGTATACATTAATATATATAAGCGTGGCTTGGACGGCAAGGGAGATGCTTGCCTAATTCAGCCGCTCCATCTGACCAGGAGGGAAATCAGCGACCCCTCGAGTTTTCACCGGAGCATCTGGAAAAGAAAGTACAACCACGGATGTCGGAACGCTGGCAGAAGAAGATGGTAACAATCCCATGAACAACTGGGACGGGGAAAGCAGAAAAAAAGAACCCTCGGCGACGGCGACTGGAGGCTGCACGGGAGGCACAAGATGGCGCCAAAAGAACGAAACTGAAACCGCCAGCAGCCTCGTAGCCTCGCGGCGCAAGGAGAAACAGCGCGCTACACACAACCTGGAAAAAGTGAGCAAACGTGGGGACCAGAGGAGAACAAGGCAGGGCAGGGCGTAAGGAGCAGATATCAAACAAATAAGAAGTTGATCGGATGGGGGCAAAGGGGCGCGTGTCACGGAGAGACCAAGAGGGCGATTATAAAGGAAGGAGAGGACTACAACAGGCGCGGTCCAACAACTAAGGGTGAGGCAGCCCAGGGGCAACAACAGAGACAAGACAAGGGGCACAAACAGAAACTGAAACAGAGGGGAGTACGCACCAAGCACAGTAAACAACGGCCGCCATCTTGGGAGGGCGCGGCACCCGTCAGCACGGTTATAAGGTAGGAGACCAGCGGCGGCGAGCAGCGGGGGTGATAAAGCCAGCCACGCACCAGGCACTACCAAGCACTGCCAAACCCAAGACCCTACAAGACGGCTGCACGACCGCACGGCAAGCAGAGCGGAGGACCCCCCCCTAGAACCTCCAGAGGGACTGGAAACGCGGGGCTAAAAGAGGAGGTATTAGGGAGCCAAGGGGGACGCGAGGAGAGTCAACACAACAATAGCGGACCCCCAACTCCCGGAAAAACCCCTCTCGAGAACCCCCAACATCACAGTCCTAAAGGGGGCAGACAAGAATAAGCGCACGCAATCGAAACTGAAACCGAGAGCAGAGCCGCACAACAGCGACCGCCATCTTAGGAATCAATATCTACACGCGGTCCCAAGGTGCTGCACGCAGCCCCACGGTACTCCCGAAACCAAGACACAGAGCGACCAAACCGCTAAGAGGACAACAACAAGATACAGGGAAAAGCCTATGCAAGGCATAAATCGACAGCAACGTAACCAAGGGGGACCATCAAGGAGGGCAGAGAGCACAGACGGTGCAAGAGGTCAGCGGATCTAAACACAGTTCTGGGTAGGCTCTGAGAATTACTACGGCCTGAGCCAAGAGCAACAAGGGAGTCACTGGCAGCAAAAGGAAAAAGGAGCAGGCCCAAGACAAGAAGAGCACCACAAGGAAACGGAAGGCCTTGAGAAGAAGTAGCCACACCGCAAGACCGTTAGAGACCCTCGATCCCCCCCAACTCCCCCACACAAAACAGGTCGAGAGGCGCGCCATACAGATACGCGCGCTCGGCGTACCAGTACACCACCGCACCAGGGGGAGGACAAAGTCGAGGAGTCAACCAAGAGGAGTGGTAGGTACCGCGAACATCACGCCGCCCACCGCTCAGCTCCCATCGCTAAACCAAAAGAACCAACACAAGCCTAAACGAAGAAGAGGAGGACACAACAGACCTCTTGAACATCAGAATCTGCACATACGCAGGCACAACAAGGTAACAAGACATCACTAAACAAAAGAGTCAGTACTTAAAGCACTGGAAAGCGGTCATGAAATACGCCAAAGAGACCAAAATAAGCACCTGACGCAAGCAAGCGTATACATCCGCAGCATCATAATTGGTAAAAGTACTGCAGGGAAGCCCTAACCGTGGAAACTAGACGCTCTCTACGAGGGATAACAACAAACAAGCACAGTCCCATCGAAGCGACACCTAAGGCAGTAAAAAGATTCGACCTGCAACAGGTGAACAGAGGGCTGGCAAACATGGCGGGAAGCGAAACAAAGGCCCAAATCAATTAAAGAAGAACAGGGGAGAGCCAGTATTAACAGACTCGCCAATAAAGCATAAACCGGACATGAACAGCACACTGGACATGATATTGAAAAAACTAGCGGACGTTCATGACCTGGCAAAATCGACAAAACAGACTACTGACGCCATACAACTAGAGCTAGCAGCAGTAAGGGCGGACATGCATGCCATGAACAACAGACTGATAACGGCAGAACAGAGAATTAGCGACATAGAAGATGCAGACAAGCAGGTCGACAGGGACATAAAAGCCCTGACAAAAGCCACAGCAGCACTGCAAAAGCAGACTGCGGAGATGGAGGACAGGAACAGAAGGGGGAACATACGGATCCTAGGTGTCCCGGAGGGTTCGGAGGGGTCGGAGGACAAGGCAGGATCTTGTATGGCATTCATTGAAGACATGCTGCCGAAGATAACAAACCTCAAATTTGTCCAACCCTTTGAGTTGGACAAAGTGTACAGAATACCAGCAACCAGATCTCCCACAAAGACAGGCCCACGACCAATCATATGTAAACCGCTAAGATCACAGCACACAGACACCATCTTCAACTACGCGAGGAAGAACCAACACATTACCTGGAATGGCCAAAAAATAATACTAACACAAGACTACTCGAAGCCAACAGTAGACGTCAGAAAGGGCTTCTTGGCCCTAAGAGACAAATTGCGCAAGAAAAACATCCTCTTCTCCTTCACCGGGCCGACAAGGTTTAGGATAAATGACAACGGACGAACACAAACCTTCGAAGAACCAAGGGAGCTAAACAGATACCTGGATGTGCCGTCCCAACAAGAGATGGAGACCTCCCAGACAGGCACCAACAAGAGAAGGGCATCACCGGAACTGAGAGTGGAGTGAGAACTGAATTGGCCGAGCAAGGCGACAAGGGTAACGTACTGTAACGCAAGACATCTACCTCACAACATAGGGACCTCACTGACACTGAGGGAATAGAGAAAGAAGCACCAGGGCATAGCCCTACGGGGCGGCTCATAACAGCCAACCCATCCATCGCTCACCAAGAAGAAAAAGACCTCCATATCCTTTTTCGGTGCATGACCCTGCCGACCGGTTGCGAGGGGGGAGGAGGGAGGGGAGACTGGCAAGTTCGCAGACCGTTAAATAAAGGGTCTCCAAATGGCTATACATATATAGACCTAAGACTGTAGCGTTATCTCGAGAGGAATCCAAACCAAGAACAAATATAGCAAACTCCCGGGGGAGACGGAACGGCGATCTTGTCGTCGCACGTTCAGTATACCATGTGTTTACGTGGGGGGGTGGGGAGGGAGGGAGGGCGATGTGGGGGGGAGTATTCAGCGGATTTGTCTTGCTTTCTTGTATATTTCCTTTTCTTTTCAGTCTACTCTTTCCTTTTCACATACATTCTTCTGCACAGGGAAAACATTCTTCTGCACAGGGAACTACGTTAGTACCAAACCAAGCACGGAATACGATAGACCAGAGTACGGGGCTGCGGCAGGCCGACCAAAAGAACACGTGGGGAGGGGGGAACGCAACCCAATGGTCAGGGGGACACACAAGACAGGAACTAGAAACAACAGCGCCCAAACACCATAGGCTATGACACCCACCAACAAGATTAACCTGTGCTCTGACCTAAAGATAGTCTCTCTGAATGTGAAGGGCCTTAACCACCCAGTGAAGAGAAAAAAGATACTTGATTACCTAGCGAAAAGTAAAGGAGACGTCATACTACTACAAGAAACCAAACTGTCCCTGGAAGTCACCAAACTAGTGAGAGCCAATTGGATCTCGCAGGTGGCGTGCTCACCGGCGGTAGGGAAAAAGCGAGGGGTTATAACACTAGTAAACAAGAGATCCAACCTGTCTATAGAATCACACCAGCACGATGACACAGGCAGAGTACTTGTCACACACTTGAAAAGGGGGGAGGAAAGAATCCACGTGATCAACATATTCGGCCCTAACACAGATGACGCAGCTTTTTGGGAAGAAATATCACACAGAGTAGAGAATATTCAGCAGAACGACCTCACCGTGGTGGCAGGAGATTTCAACATAGCCCTTGATCACATATTAGACAGACAATCACACTGCCACTCCCAGCCCTCAAGCGCTCACGCCACCTTAAACAACATATGCACCAGATTCAACCTCAAGGACCCATGGCGTTTCCAACACCCCGTCACCAGGGACTACACCATTTACTCCAACCCGCACAACTCGTACAGCAGGATAGATTACATACTAATCACGGGACCACACACGCACTTAATCGAACACACAGACATAGCCCCGAGTCTGCTGTCAGACCACTCGTGCATCAGCCTCAAACTAAGCGGCATACACAATGAAGACATCCCTAGGAGATGGCGCTTTAATAGCGACGTCTTGACCAACCCAGACAACAAAACAAAGATAGAGGAGGCCATTAAAGAGTACCTCACATTCAACGACACACACGAAACAGACCCCAACACATTGTGGGACGCACTCAAAGTGACAGTAAGGGGGACAATAATTGACATCAAAGCCAAACTCAACAAAAACGCAAATCAGAGACTGAACCAACTCGAAGCAGACATTAAAAGACTAGAATCAGAGCACGCCAAAGCAGTACATAGCCCGGGACTACTGACAGACATCACAAAGAAAAAGTACGAGTATAATAAAATACTGAGCGAGAGAGCAGGGATGTGGGTTAACAAATACACGGCCATCAATCTCTGTGAGGCAAACAAAGCGGGCAAACTGCTAGCCTCCTACCTAAAGCGTAAACAGAGACAATTCAACATAACATCCATCACAGACTCACGCAATAGAACACATACAAAACACGACAGAATCCTACGTACATTCCAAGAGTTCTACCAAGCACTCTACAGAAACGACCAAACTTTCGACCTAGGGGAGTGCACAAAATACCTAGACAGGCTTGACCTACCCAAACTGACGGAGGAAGAAGCGCGCCAGCTAGGCCAGGAAATAAACACGACCGAAATCGAAATGGCCGTCAAATTAATGAAGGACAACAAAGCACCAGGCCCAGACGGTTACACAGCCACCTTTTACAAACCGTTGCTCCCCCAACTGGAACCCACCATGAAAAAGGTGTTCAACCATTGCGCGGATAAGGGAAAAGTATCCAAAACCATGTCTGAGGCAAATATAACCGTCCTCCCAAAAGAGGGAAAAGACGCACTACTACCCAAAAACTACAGGCCCATCTCGCTAATCAATGTGGACTGTAAAATATACGCAAAAATACTGGCAGCGAGACTAAACCCCATCTTGCAGAAAATAATAAGCTCCTCACCGGTAGGTTTCCTTAAGTCACGCATGTCGAACGACAATACTAGACTCCTATGCCACGTACTTGAACACACCAGCAAAATAACAGATCCAGCGGTGGCTATTACCCTAGACGCCGAGAAGGCATTTGACAGAGTCTCATGGACTTTCCTGGAAAAATGCATGCACTCATTTAATCTCGGAGAGGCTTTTATACGGAAGGTCATGGCTATGTATGAAGACCCCAGGGCTTCCGTTGTAGTGAACGGCTCACTCTCTGAGCCCTTCAAACTCCAACGGGGAATGAGACAAGGATGCCCTCTATCCCCCTCACTATTCCTCTTAGCCCTGGAGCCCCTGATCAGAGATATTAATGCTAATGAAGAGGTGAGGGGGATCAGAATCAAAGGCGTAGATGTCAAACTAGCCGCATATGCAGACGACATCCTTATAATGACGGAGCAACCAGGGAGATCCATACAGGGCCTGATGGACAATATTGACACATACTCAACTCACTCAGGATACAAACTAAACAGGGACAAATCTGAATGTAAACCCTCAACATACACACCACCAGAGACAACCTAGGGAACTCGGGACTGACATGGCAGACAGGGTTCATTAAATACCTAGGGATACAATTCGGCAACGATCTTAAGTCATCCCTAGACCAAAATGAGAAGACATTACTAGAGAAAACAAAGAACCTCCTGGAGTCCTGGTCGCCCAAGTTCATAACCTGGTGGGGCAGAATAGAAACGATTAAGATGATGATCACCCCAATGATTAACTACCTGTTAAGCATGCTGCCTCTTATCCTTACCGATGAATTCCATCGTAAGATGGAAAAACAGATCACGAAATTCCTGAGGCGGGGGAAAAAAGCACGAATAAGTATGAAAAAACTAAGGCTAGACAAAACCATGGGAGGTGTAAACCTAGCGGACTACAGAACCTATCAAACCGCCTTCATAGCCAAGCAGGGAGCGTACTGGGTGGCCCCCCCCCAAAGGGTACACACCAGTATAGCTATCAGTAGAGAGAGCCATCATAAACAACCAGAACCCGATGACCCTACTGACAGCCAACAAACACAGACACGCAGACAACCCTATATTCAAAAACACAAAAATAGCACTACTCAAAGTAGACAAGAAAATGGAAACCAGTCTTAGGAACTCGAAATGGGAATCCCTATGGGCCAATAACAAGATTAAATACGGGGGAGATGCCTGACGCTGGACATATGGGAAAGGAAAGGTATCTCCTTCCCAGCTGATCTAGAGGAGGAAGGGAAACCAATGACCTTTGAAACCCTAAAAAGCAAACAGGGGCTACCAGACATCGAGTTCTACAATTTCTTAAAAATAAAAACCGCTCTCACAAAAGCTAAACTAGCACAGCATACACCCTCACTGCCCCAGTCTATGGTGAGACTAGATAAGCTAGGGCACCAGGTATCACACCTCTATAAAATCCTACGGCCAGGCACCCCAAAAATTAATGATAAAGCAACTGCATACTGGACAAAACAACTCAGCACCCCACTAAGCGAGCGTAACCTGGCCCAACTCTGGGCATCACCAGCACACCACAAAATATCCCCAGTACTATCGCAGACAACGTTTTGGCTGCTGCACAAGTTATACTGGACCCCGACTCGGCTAGCTGCGACGGGCCTCAGGGCAAATGACACATGCTGGAGTTGCAACACAGAAAAAGGGGACCTAGCCCATCTGATCTTCTATTGCCCCAAAATTAAAATATTCTGGAATAAGATATTTGAGTTCATAAAAAGGGCGATGGGGTGCACACTAAAGCCAGAGTTCGCTACCCTCACCACCGCATTCATAACCACACCTCTAGAGTCACAACACGACAGAGACCTCCTGGACCTCCTACTAACCTCGGCTGTGAAAATGGTCCTATCCAACTGGAAGGACACAGCAAAGACATCTTTCAAAGGTTGGCTCAATTGGGTGATATATCTTAGAGGGGCGGCCAGCATCGCACTACAGAACTCACCATGGCGTACACCTACCAGGGAGATGTGGAAAATGCTAGACGAGTATCTGGACCCCTACGAGCCCCCATGAATACCACCCAGGGACAATACCAAATACAACACAAACCACCACAGCCCCAGAAGGGACCAGCCGCCGCCGCGAAACATAAATATCCCCTGTGCTTCTCCTCTTTCCTCTCTCTTTCCTTTCCACCTCGCTCAGATTTCTTCACCTCTGAGCAAGACAATGTATGGCACTCAGGAGAACAAGTGTATAAGTTGAAATGTAACCATAAATCTGTAACCAAGACTTACTTGTATCCTGTAGAAATGTAGCGAATGTACAGTATAAATCAATAAAATACTTTGAAATATATTTTTTTAACTCATTTTTATTTATCATAAAAACGTAAACCAAACCGTGCAAGTGGTCCATAACAGCTCTAGAATGACAGTCACATACATTATTGACATGTAATTGACATGTAATTGAGTGCAACCTATAATAGCCCCACCGTTTTCTCCACATCTTCTTGTGGTTGTGGGGACATCCTCTTGCAGGGCAGATGGGCTTCTCTAGTTTGCGCACTAGTCGATTGACCTGCGCCAGGCCGACACTGCAGTCGGGCTCTCCTAGTTCCACATACAGGAAATATCCCTTTGTATTATTACAGCTGCTGTCAGTTTATGCACCACAACAACTAAAACTTCATGCCATTCCTGCTATGGCCACTTTCAATCCTTCTGTCACTGCATGAGCCCTACAGTCTCGCTGCTCTCACCAAGTCCTGCAATTATATTCTACAGCTCCTACTGCTTTCAATCTCTGCTTTTTCCTTGCAGTCCACATACTTGCACTTCTCGTATAGCTTACACTCTTCCTCCCTTCTTTTTCACTGACAGTTTGTTGCACATACTTTCACTGTTGCACTCCCTCAGACAAACATATGACAGATTTTTTTAAACACTTTTTATTTGCTTTTCAACTTATAAAAACACACATGTATTTTCATAATTTACATACTCATTTTACATCAGTCATGTAGATGAGATATGTGTATGTTCCAACCCTACACATAGGAGAGGTGTACATTAATTTAGTTCAACATAACTGCAGTAGAACATCTCATCTTAAGACAGGTATCAAAGATTATCAGTGCAATTTTTCAACTTAAACTTTTAACTACTACTAGGAATCTATCACGGTCGTTTCAAGAGGGAATCTCATATGGGTGATTGCTAACTGGCAAGTTTGCTAGAGTCAGGGTTGGTGATCAAAAATGTTGGCTTCCTTCCTATCTATCTAATCATTATTGTGATTCTTACTCCATCGCACTCGGATAACCATATTGCAGTCAGCTGTCCTCCAGCTCCACAAAGAGGCCAGAACCGCCACCCAGTCATCTGCTAGAAAGCTATCATACAGGCTTCTCCTCTTCTCTCAATGCCACCTCTTCAGCAAACACCCACTGTTCTACATCACTCTTTCACCTACAATGGGGAGGTCTCCAGTGCATTGGTATAGCCCGCTGGGCTAGCACCAGAGCTAGGTCTAGAAACTTGCTGTTCACTGTCGCAAATTTCTATTTGGGGGTAAAGACCCAACAGGAACACTTATATCTGTAACAGGTCTTTCCGTTCAGGAGTAAGTTCAAGTTACCCTGTCACCGTCTGCCGAAATCTTGTGATACCTGGACAAGTCGACGTCATGAAAAGGAAGTGTACATCCACAATATTGCATCTCAGGCAGGCATTATCCTCCATTCCATGTACCCTATTCAATTTGTGGGGTGTAAGATAAGTTGTGTGGAGATAGTTAAGCTGAGGTTACCGAAATCTAGTATTTCTAGAAACTGTGCATATGTTCTAGAATCCTCTCCCATTTCTTCCCAATGAATCTGCGGCCTAGTTAGATTCCCACTTCCGGTTAACATGTGTCAAATCCAGGTTTAATCATATAGAGGGGCAACTTATAGAACCAGGAGAAAACGTACGCCTCCGCCAAGCAAGAATGATTTGTAGCACCTCATGTGTAGGTGGTTCATTAATCCTTTCCCACCCAAAGGGCATGTACAGGCTGAGTGACAGCTGCATACACGAAAAACTGTAATTATGGGAGGTCGGCCTCAGAGAGCAGTGTATCCAAGCCACTCAGCTTCTCACCAGTGGCACCACAGGGGCATATACAATTGGAAATGTTGTGCTTTTTTATTTTTTTAACTAATTAGCGCCAGCATCGCAAGGTCATATTTAACATCTTGGGCTGCAACACTGAGGGCAACCGTGCATCCCGGAGGAGTACTATCAGTGTACTTTCCTGCCTTAGCTTCCCCAGGAAACCCAGTTCCTCCAATTGAAGCCCCACCTCCGAACTGGCCAGCCATTGAATCTGGGTGGCGACATGGTACAACTCTAAGTCAGGGACTCCCAACCCTCCTCCTCTAGTTGTGCGCTGCATGCTGTTCATCTACCGCCGTCCCAAATTAGGTTGTGCACCAGCATATCCAGTGAGCTAAATCAGGATTGAGGGACTTAGATGAACAAGTTACTTACCTACGGTAAAGCATTATCTGGCAGAGACAATATCTTGCTGCAGATTCCTTACCTTTGAATTTCCCAGGCTGGATCCGGAAACTTTGCTCAAGCAATACTCCTTGCACGCGCCGTCGGGTGGCTCTATTCGGCTCCGCGTGATGTCATTGGCACTGTTAGCGTCGGTTATGACGTCGCGGTTGTAGGAAAGTAGGATCTGCTTCTTATGGTTACCCCCACTTTTTGCTTGATGTTGCACTGTTTTTGACTAGTCTGACTGGGATCCTGCTAATCAGGACCCCAATCTATCCGCTTTGTCCTTTAAATTGTTACACATGTACTTTGGTACACTCCAGATTGGATACTGGGGTACCCTTATAAGTCCCTACTATATGGTACCCATGTACCCAGGGCATAGGTACCCCAGAGGCCTCCCATGGGCTGAAGCATGTATTATGCCACCCATGAGAGGACATGCAAAATGGAACTACAGGTCTGCTACTGCAACCTGTGTAAGATGGTGCTTGCACCACTTACCTTAGATATAGGTTCACTATATCTATAGGTCACTACACTTAAAACTTATAAGTCACCCCTATAGCAGGCCGTATCAATCCTGAAGGCAGGGTGCTGGGTTTTTAGAGAGAGGGTGCCTCTGCATGAGCATAGACTCTCTGCAGCCTTCGGATACCATTCTCCCGGGTTGTCTGTGACTCAGCTGGACATATAGGTAGAGGTGCATTATAAGCTCGCGGTAAATGCTATCTCTAAAACGGCTGCATAGAAACATATTGTGTTTGGTATCAAACACCTTGGAATCATACCTCCACACCGGTATCCGGTGTGGGAGGTATGATTCCACCCTTCTGAAGCGAGCTTCGTGGGGTCACTGGTCTATCCGGTGCCAGCCTTCTCGACCCGGTCAGCACAAAATGGATGCTGCTGACCAGAGACACATTTCTGCCCTCCTGCTGCTGAGCCAAGCTCGAGCAGAGGAAGGCAGCACAATAGGCATCCTGTCACAGGGAGGGGTGACCACCTCCTAGACAGGATTTAGTGTATTGGGGCTGGGTGGGTGCACTCAGAGTGCCTGAAAGTCTGCACTTGGGGCACATTTGGTGTCCCTGTGCATAGTCCAGCTCAAACCAGTTCTGGGAGCCACTGGCTCCTGCTCTGGCGCGAAACTGGACAAAGGACATGGGTGTAACCACCCCTCTGTCCTGACCCTCCCCTAGGAGGATCCCCCGAATGTGTCCAACCCCCTCCAGTGGGTACAAAAGGGCTTACCTGGCTGTAAGACTTTAGATTTTACGTGGACAAGATTCTACAAGAAGAAACCACTGACGTTCGACCGTCTGGACACTCTGGACTTCACTGGAGTTCGACTGGGCTCGACTTCGTCCCCCTCTCCGTCCAAAGCTTTGTCTGTGCCCTTGCTCCATACAGGCTCCGTGCAGGACCTGTGGTGCACTAAGGACAACTGAAGAATCTCCCTTGGAGTGAAAGAGTCACTCCCCTGCACTAGCAGGCACCTCAACGCAACTGACCGGTCTGCTGCTCCCGAGCTCCTGCGGACTCCGAAGATTTCAGCAACACAGGAGGTGGGTTTCTGAAGGTCCCTGAGGTCGATCTGCCCTCTCAGCAAGTTGGAGGCCAGTATCCCTCGTGGGGACTGCAAATCTGAACCCCTGTGCACCGCGTCCATTTGCAGTTGCATATGCTTGTTGGCGATTCCCGGAGCTTGTGCATTGGACTCCGTGTAGTCCTGACCCTGAGCAGTATTTGCACCAAAGAACTCCGGCCCCCTCGCACCGAGTGCTCCGTGGGCTGGTGCTTTGCAATCTTGCTCGAGGTCCCCTCGCGACTCCTGGTCATTCGGCCTGTGGGTCCTCCTGAGGGTCATCTTGATTTCTGTTGGGATTGAGTACGACGGCGGTTTCCGACACCATTCCAGACCTATGCACCCGGCTCCTCTGGGATAGGTAACTCGGGTACTATGGTATCCACGGGTGGGGTGGCTCTCCAACCTTTTAAGTTCCAAAGGGTTTGCTCGAAGTCCTCCTAGAAGGGTCCTTAAACTTTAAAATTGCAACCGCGACTTCCCCATAGAATTGTACGGAGCCCGCGGTCGTGTTAGCACACTGCACCCGTCCTCCGTGGGGTCCCTATTTACTCCCCTTGGGTGGTTCCTTGGGGTCCCAGTGATTCTACATGCTCTAGACCTTGTCTTGACTCAAGTTGTGATTGTTATACCACTATTTTAGTATATGGTTTCGTCTCCCTCTGGAGCCCACTGTGTATTGTGTTACTTACAACTGTTCTATTGATCTCGCATTGTGTGCTTTGTGTGCTATCCTCGTGTAGAGGATAGTAGAGAGTGTTATATTAATAAATACATATTTTTATATAACTACTGTGTGGTTCTCCTTCATTTAATTAATTCAGGAGGTGATATTCTGGTAAAACAAGCTGCTTTACATTCCTTCAAGATTAAGCCTGAAGGCTGCTCTCCACAGCTACCACTAGGATAGCTTTCTAAAGGTTATCTTTGACCTCATACATCATAAGGGTCGTTTGCACTGGTGCAAGGTGCCCACTTTAAATAGTGGACAGCATATACCAGGCCAACTTCTCACATTGGTGTGCAGCGGTTGGGATTCAAGCCTGCATTGTTTTACCAGATAAATCTCTTTGCATTGATTAACTGAAAACCACTAAAGTATTAGGCACATATAATACTTAAAGATTAGAATAAGTAAGTTCTACTGAACTTAGGGTTGGGTAAGTTAAGGGTCTAGCACACCCTTTCTCCAACCTAAGAGTGTTTAGTTCCCACTAGGTTAGGTAGGTGCATACACCACACCACACTTAGTTATGTCTTCTACAGGAGAAGCCAGTGGCTCTCTGCCTTCTAGGTACAATGGTCTTACATTTCAGGAATTGAAAGCCATGTGTATTTCTAGGAAGCTGAAGAGAGGGAGAAATGCCAACACCCAACGTCTCATTGAGGTGTTACTCTTAGATGACCTTAGGAAGACCCCAGGGTCAGATGAGGTAGAAAGAGTGGGTGGGGCAGGGAATGAGGACAGGCCAGGAAGTGAAACCTTTTTTGACCTAGACTCAAATCCTGGCCAGGAGGATCACAATGATTCCCACCTGGACAACTTAGATCTTCAGGAAGAGGGTGGAGAAGGGCCCAGTGGCCCTCTCTTTATTCCTCCTGGGAGAGTGCAGAGTTTACCAAAGAGATCTAGATCTCCCTCTGCAGAATCTGACCATTCAGGACATTCTATAGGGACCTCCATATCTCATAAGAGAGATAACTCTTATGACAGACAGTGCCAATTTCTAGAGCTTGAGAAAGTCAAGCTTAGGCTCAGGCAAGAGCAATTGGCCCTAGATAAGGAATCCTTAGAACTCCAGAAGGCCAGGAAAAGATTGGGACTAGAGTCCCATGGAGGCAGCAACAGTGTCCCTAGGGTTAAGGAGTATACTTATGACCATAGGAACCTGAGCAAGATAGTCCCTCCCTACCATGGTGGGGATGACATTCACAAATGGATAACTGCTTTAGAGAGGGCCTGTAAGGTACAGAGGGTCCCTCAAGAGCAGTGGGCAGCTATCTTGTGGCTCTCCTTTGCTGACAAAGGTAGAGATAAGCTCCTCACTGTTAGAGAAGAGGATGCTGACAACTATTCAGTCCTGAAGAGTGCTCTCATTGATGGGTTTGGCTTAACCACTGAACAGTACAGGATTAAGTTCAGAGACACCCAAAAGACACAGACTCAGGACTGGGTAGACTTTGTAGATTGTGCTACTAAGGCTCTGGAAGGCTGGTTACTTGGCAGCAAAGTGAATGATTTCAAGGGATTGTACAATTTGATTATGACGGAGCAGATCCTTAATAATTGCCAAAATCAGTTGTTGCATCAGTACCTGGTTGACTCTGATCTGACTTCTCCCCAAGAATTGGGAAAGAAGGCAGATAGGTGGGTCAGAACCAGGGTGAAGCAGAAAAACCAGACCACAGGTGGTGACCAGAAGAAGCAAGATGCTAAACCTTCAGATAAGGGTGGGGAAAAGGGTAAAGACCAGAAGTCTTCATAAGGGCCCCAAAAACCTGCATCTGGGGGGGGGAGTCACAGTCTAACAAAGGTAAAGGCAGAAAGAAACCTTGGTGCTTCCTGCGTAAGGAGAAACCCCATAGGACAAGAGATGCCAATTGTTCAAGGGCCAAGGATCCTCCTACCACCACCACTGCCCCTAAGGCAACTGTTCCCCCTAGTTCAGCTGAAAGTGGTGGTACAGGGAACAAGGGTATAGTAGGGTTAACCTTGGGTTTTGAGGTGGGTTCTGGCCTAGTCAGAAATCCAGCTCAGGCTGTTCTTGTCTGTGATGGAGGCATGGATATTGCCTCCCTATTTGTAAGTCACAGTAATCTGGGCAAATACAGACAACAGCCTTTGATCAATGGTAAGGAGGCCATGGCATATAGGGACACAGGAGCAAGTGTCACAATGGTGACAAAAGATCTTGTGGGCCTTGACCAGATCATACTTGGTGAGATGTACCAAGTGACCAATGCTAACAATGTCAGGACAGACCATTCCTTGGCAGTTGTTAATTTCAGCTGGGGAGGGGTAACTGGCCCTAAGAAGATTGTGGTTAGCTCAGACCTCCCTGTGGAATGCTTGTTGGGCAATGATTTGGAAACTTCAGCCTGGGCTTAAGTGGAACTCAGGACACATGCAGCAATGTTGGGCATCTCTGCAGATGTGTTTGCTGTGACTAGGTCACAGGCCAAATTGTCTTCAACTGAACAGGCCCTGGATCCTGGAAAAATTGACCAGGTGCCTTCCAAGAGAAGGAGCAGTAGGGGTAAGGCAGTGTCTTCCCCCAGACTCAGAGTGAGGATCAGTCTCCTGAGGAAGATGATCCTAGTCCCTGTGAAGGAACTGTCTCAGAGGAACTTGAACCTGATCAGGTTGAGTTCTTGGAGACAGAGGGCCCTTCCAGGGCAGATCTGAGTCGGGAGCAGCACAGGTGCCTCTCTCTTGAATCCCTCAGACAACAAGCTGCTGCTGAGGCTGCTGGGAGTGCCAATGGGTCCCACAGCATCACCTGGGATGAAGGACTCCTTTACTCAGAGGGTAGAGACCCCAATGCTGGTGCTACCAGGAGGTTGGTCACACCTCTGAAGTTTAGGGCTTCCTACTGACACTGGCACATGATATCCCTTTAGCAGGACACCTAGGCCAAAGTAAGACTTGGGACAGGCTTGTCCCTCACTTTCACTGGCCTCACACGTCAGAGGACACAAAGGAGTTTTGTCGCTCCTGTACCACCTGTCAAGCCAGTGGTAAGGCAGGTTGTACCACAAAGGCCCCCCTGATACCACTACCGGTGGTGGGGGGGGGTTCCCTTTGAGAGGGTTGGGATTGACATAATTGGTCCCATGGATCCTCCAACTGCATCTGGGCACAGATGTATTCTAGTGGTGGTGGACCATGCCACTAGGTACCCAGAAGCAATACCCCTTAGAACCACCACAGCTCCTGTGGTGGCCAGGGCCCTCCTGGGAATTGTTTCCAGAGTGGGTTTCCCTAAGGAGGTCTTAACTGACAGAGGTGCAAACTTCATGTCCAGTTACATTACTGTTATGTGGAAGGAGTGTGGAGTAAATTACAAATGTACCACACCCTATCACCCACAATGCAATGGGTTAGTTGAAAGGTAAAACAAAACCCTGAAGGGCATGATCATGGGCCTCCCAGAAAAGCTTAGACGAAAATGGGATGTCCTGTTGCCTTGCCTTCTCTTTGCCTAGAAGAGGTTCCTCAGAATGGGGTTGGCTTAAGCCCTTTTGAACTTCTGTTTGGACATCCAGTTAGGGGTCCCTTGTGTTTAGTGAAGGAGGGAAGGGAGTTACCGCTCAAACCACCTAAACAAGACATAGTGGACTATGTACTTGGTCTCCGCTCCAGGATGGCTGAGTATATGAAGAAGGCAAGTAAAAACCTTGAGGCTAGCCAAGAATTACAGAAAGCTTGGCATGACCAAAGGTTGTGCTGACTGTCTACCAGCCAGGACAGAAGGTGTGGGTGTTGGAGCCTGTGGCCCCAGCAGCTCTCCAGGACAAATGGAGTGGACCCCATACCATTCTTCAGCAAAAGGGAGAGGTCACCTACCTGGTGGACCTTGGAACTCCCAGGAGCCCCACAGGGTGCTCCATGTGAACAGGCTCAAGCCATATGTTGACAGGGTAGACATGGGCTTGCTCATGGCTACTGATGAGGGACAGGAGGAAAAGAGTGACCCACTCCCTGACCTCCTCTCACAGAACCCTGATGATGGCTCAGTTGATGGTGTAGCCTTGGCAGGCAGCCTCACTGAGCAGCAACTGACTGATTGCAGGAAGGTCCTCAATCAGTACAGACATATGTTTTCCCTGACTCCTAGTCAGACCACTTGGTGTACCCATGAAGTGGACACAGGTGAAAGTCTGCCTGTTAAAAATAAGATTTACAGGCAATCTGACCATGACAGGGACTGCATCAGGACTGAGGTCCAAAAGATGCTGGAATTAGGAGTGATTGAACCCTCAGATAGCCCTTGGGCTAGCCCAGTGGTCCTGGTACCCAAACCTCATACCCAGGGTGGTAAAAGAGAAAGAAGGTTTTGTGTAGACTACAGGGGGCTCAATGCAGTCACTAGGACTGATGCTGACCCTATTCCTAGGGCAGATGAACTCATTGATACTTTGGCCTCAGCCAAGTTCTTGAGTACATTTGACCTCACTGCTGGTTATTGGCAAATCAGACTAGCTGAGGATGCCAAACCCAAAACAGCATTTTCAACCCCGAGTGGGAATTATCAATTTATTGTGATGCCCTTTGGCTTGAAGAATGCACCTGCCACATTTCAAAGGTTGGTGAATAAAGTTCTCACAGGCATGGAAGACTGAAGTACAGCTTATCTAGATGATATTGCTGCTTTAGTTCCACCTGGGAGGATCACCTGGTCCACCTGCGAAATGTTCTGAGGCCCTGCAAAAGGCAGGCCTCACTATCAAGGCCACTAAGTGCCAGATAGGGCAGAGTAAGGTTGTGTACTTGGGCCACCTTGTGGGTGGAGGCCAGGTTCCGTCATTGCAGAGCAAAATCCAGACCATCATGGACTGGGTTGCTCCAATTACCCAGACTCAGGTCAGAGCTTTCTTGGGCCTGACTGGGTATTACAGGCGGTTTGTTAAGGGATATGGATCTACAGTGACCCCCTTAAATGATCTGACCTCCAAGAAAGTTCAGTGGACAGTTAGCTGTCAGAAAGCATTTGATGACCTGAAGCAGGAAATGTGCACTGCTCCCATTCTGCAAAGTCCTGACTATTCCAAACAATTCATTGTTCAAACTGATTCATCTGAGTTGGGGGTAGGGGCTGTGTTATCACAACTGAATGAAGAGGGTCAGGATCAGCCAGTAGCTTTTATAAGCAGAAGGCTGACACCCAGAGAGAAACGTTGGTCAGCTATTGAGAGGGAAGCCTTTGCTGTGGTTTGGGCTCTGAAGAAGCTGAGGCTATACTTGTTTGGCACTCACTTCATTGTTCAGACAGACCATAAGCCCCTCTTATGTCTAAAACAGATGAAGGGTGAAAACCCCAAACTTTTGAGGTGGTCCATTTCCCTACAGGGGATGGACTATACAGTGGAACATAGACCTGGGAGTAACCATGCCAATGCAGATGGACTCTCCAGATATTTCCACTTAGAAAATGAAGACTCAACTGGTCAAGGTTAGTCTCATGTCCTTTCATTTGGGAGGGAGGGGGTTGTGTAGGAAAGTAGGATCTGCTTCTTATGGTTAGCCCCACTTTTTGCTTGATGTTGCACTGTTTTTGACTAATCTGACTGGGATCCTGCTAATCAGCACCCCAGTCTATCTGCTTTCTCCTTTAAATTGTTACACATGTACTTTGGTACACTCCAGATTGGATACTGGGGTACCCTTATAAATTCCTAGTATATGGTACCCATGTACCCAGGGCATAGGTACCCCTGAGGCCTCCCATGGGCTGAAGCATGTATTATGCCACCCATGAGAGGCCGTGCAAAATGATACTACAGGTCTGCTACTGCAACCTGTGTAAGATGGTGCTTGCACCACTTACCTTAGATATAGGTTCACTATATCTATAGGTCACTACACTTAAAACTTATAAGTCAACCCTATAGCAGGCCTTATCAATCCTGAAGGCAGGGTGCTGGGTTTTTAGTGAGAGGGTGCCCCTGCATGAGCAGAGCCTCTCTGCAGCCTTGGGAGACCATTCTCCCGGGTTGTCTGTGACTCAGCCGGACATATAGGTAGCGGTGCATTATAACCTCGCGGTAAATGCTATCTCGAAAACGGCTGCATAGAAACATATTGTGTTTGGTATCAAACACCTTGGAATCATACCTCCACACCGGTAACCCGTGTGGGAGGTATGATTCCACCCTTCCGAAGCGAGCTTCGTGGGGTCACTGGTCTATCCGGTGCCAGCCTTCTCGACCCGGTCAGCACAAAATGGATGCTGCCGACCAGAGACACATTTCTGCGCTCCTGCTGCTGAGCCAAGCTCGAGCAGAGGAAGGCAGCACAATAGGCATCCTGTCACAGGGAGGTGTGACCACCTCTCAGACAGGATTTAGTGTATTGGGGCTGGGTGGGTGCAATCTGAGAGTGCCTGAAAGTCTGCACTTGGGGCACATTTGGTATCCCTGTGCATAGTCCAGCTCAAACCAGTTTTGGGAGCCATTGGCTCCTGCTCTGGCACGAAACTGGACAAAGGACATGGGTGTAACCACCCCGCTGTCCTGACCCTCCCCAGGAGGGTCCCTTGAATCTGTCCAACCCCTCCAGTGGGTACAAAAGGGCTTACCTGGCTGTAAGACTTTAGATTTTACGTGGACAAGATTCTACAAGAAGAAACCACTGACCTTCGACCGGCTGGACACTCTGGACTTCGCTGGACTTCGACTGGGCTCGACTTCATCCCCCTCTCCGTCCAAAGCTTTGACTGTGCCCTTGCTCCATACAGGCTCCGTGTAGGACCTATGGTGCACTAAGGACAACTGAAGAATCTCCCTTGGAGTGAAGGAGTCACTCTCCTGCACTAGCAGGCACCTCAACGCAACTGACCGGTATGCTGCTCCCGAGCTCCTGCGGACTCCGAAGATTTCAGCAACACAGGAGGTGGGTTCCTGAAGGTCCCCGAGGTCGATCAGCCCTCTCAGCAAGTTGGAGGCCAGTATCCCTCAAGGGGACTGCATAACCCGAACCCCTGTGCACCGCGTCCATTTGCAGTTGCATATGCTTGTTGGCGATTCCCGAGCTTGTGCATTGGACTCCGTGTAGTCCTGACCCTGAGCAGTATTTGCACCAAAGAACTCCGGCCCCCTCGCACCCAGTGCTCCGTGGGCTGGTGCTTTGCAATCTTGCTTGAGGTCCCCTCGCGACTCCTGGTCATTCGGCCTGTGGATCCTCCTGAGGGTCAGCTTGATTTCTGTTGGGCTTCCCTGTTTGCTCCAGACGTGCCCTGACTCCCCATTGCTTGGTGAGTCCCCTGGACCTTGCTGGTCCACACCGTAACCTGCTTGACCTTCCTGCGTGGGTTGCTTTTGCCAAGGCTTGTTGGTGCGCCAGCCGTACACCAACCCCTCGACATCCTTCGCGGGACAGCTCACCTCCGGCTCCTGGTCGGCGTTGACGTCTCCTGGTCCTCGTGGCTGCAGAGTCAAGCATCCCTTCTTAGCACCTGAAACACCCGACATTGGTGGGCATTCGTCTACTGAGCCCCTGGTCACTCTGTAGTGACCCAGACTCTGCCCCCTCTGCTTTCAGGTTCCTTCCTTCCAGAATCCAGGCTTCGATTCCACCGGACCCTTTTCACCTTCACGGCAGCAGTACTTCTTCACAGCCCTCCTTTGAGAACGACGGCGGTTTCCGACACCATTCCAGACCTATGCACCCGGCTCCTCTGGGATAGGTAACTCGGGTACTATGGTATCCACGGGTGGGGTGGCTCTCCAACCTTTTAAGTTCCAAAGGGTTTGCTCGAAGTCCTCCTAGAAGGGTCCTTAAACTTTAAAATTGCAACCGCGACTTCCCCATAGAATTGTACGGAGCCCGCGGTCGTGTTAGCACACTGCACCCGTCCTCCGTGGGGTCCCTATTTACTCCCCTTGGGTGGTTCCTTGGGGTCCCAGTGATTCTACATGCTCTAGACCTTGTCTTGACTCAAGTTGTGATTGTTATACCACTATTTTAGTATATGGTTTCGTCTCCCTCTGGAGCCCACTGTGTATTGTGTTACTTACAACTGTTCTATTGATCTCGCATTGTGTGCTTTGTGTGCTATCCTCGTGTAGAGGATAGTAGAGAGTGTTATATTAATAAATACATATTTTTATATAACTACTGTGTGGTTCTCCTTCATTTAATTAATTCAGGAGGTGATATTCTGGTAAAACAAGCTGCTTTACATTCCTTCAAGATTAAGCCTGAAGGCTGCTCTCCACAGCTACCACTAGGATAGCTTTCTAAAGGTTATCTTTGACCTCATACATCATAAGGGTCGTTTGCACTGGTGCAAGGTGCCCACTTTAAATAGTGGACAGCATATACCAGGCCAACTTCTCACATTGGTGTGCAGCGGTTGGGATTCAAGCCTGCATTGTTTTACCAGATAAATCTCTTTGCATTGATTAACTGAAAACCACTAAAGTATTAGGCACATATAATACTTAAAGATTAGAATAAGTAAGTTCTACTGAACTTAGGGTTGGGTAAGTTAAGGGTCTAGCACACCCTTTCTCCAACCTAAGAGTGTTTAGTTCCCACTAGGTTAGGTAGGTGCATACACCACACCACACTTAGTTATGTCTTCTACAGGAGAAGCCAGTGGCTCTCTGCCTTCTAGGTACAATGGTCTTACATTTCAGGAATTGAAAGCCATGTGTATTTCTAGGAAGCTGAAGAGAGGGAGAAATGCCAACACCCAACGTCTCATTGAGGTGTTACTCTTAGATGACCTTAGGAAGACCCCAGGGTCAGATGAGGTAGAAAGAGTGGGTGGGGCAGGGAATGAGGACAGGCCAGGAAGTGAAACCTTTTTTGACCTAGACTCAAATCCTGGCCAGGAGGATCACAATGATTCCCACCTGGACAACTTAGATCTTCAGGAAGAGGGTGGAGAAGGGCCCAGTGGCCCTCTCTTTATTCCTCCTGGAAGAGTGCAGAGTTTACCAAGGAGATCTAGATCTCCCTCTGCAGAATCTGACCATTCAGGACATTCTATAGGGACCTCCATATCTCATAAGAGAGATAACTCTTATGACAGACAGTGCCAATTTCTAGAGCTTGAGAAAGTCAAGCTTAGGCTCAGGCAAGAGCAATTGGCCCTAGATAAGGAATCCTTAGAACTCCAGAAGGCCAGGAAAAGATTGGGACTAGAGTCCCATGGAGGCAGCAACAGTGTCCCTAGGGTTAAGGAGTATACTTATGACCATAGGAACCTGAGCAAGATAGTCCCTCCCTACCATGGTGGGGATGACATTCACAAATGGATAACTGCTTTAGAGAGGGCCTGTAAGGTACAGAGGGTCCCTCAAGAGCAGTGGGCAGCTATCTTGTGGCTCTCCTTTGCTGACAAAGGTAGAGATAAGCTCCTCACTGTTAGAGAAGAGGATGCTGACAACTATTCAGTCCTGAAGAGTGCTCTCATTGATGGGTTTGGCTTAACCACTGAACAGTACAGGATTAAGTTCAGAGACACCCAAAAGACACAGACTCAGGACTGGGTAGACTTTGTAGATTGTGCTACTAAGGCTCTGGAAGGCTGGTTACTTGGCAGCAAAGTGAATGATTTCAAGGGATTGTACAATTTGATTATGACGGAGCAGATCCTTAATAATTGCCAAAATCAGTTGTTGCATCAGTACCTGGTTGACTCTGATCTGACTTCTCCCCAAGAATTGGGAAAGAAGGCAGATAGGTGGGTCAGAACCAGGGTGAAGCAGAAAAACCAGACCACAGGTGGTGACCAGAAGAAGCAAGATGCTAAACCTTCAGATAAGGGTGGGGAAAAGGGTAAAGACCAGAAGTCTTCATAAGGGCCCCAAAAACCTGCATCTGGGGGAGTCACAGTCTAACAAAGGTAAAGGCAGAAAGAAACCTTGGTGCTTCCTGCGTAAGGAGAAACCCCATAGGACAAGAGATGCCAATTGTTCAAGGGCCAAGGATCCTCCTACCACCACCACTGCCCCTAAGGCAACTGTTCCCCCTAGTTCAGCTGAAAGTGGTGGTACAGGGAACAAGGGTATAGTAGGGTTAACCTTGGGTTTTGAGGTGGGTTCTGGCCTAGTCAGAAATCCAGCTCAGGCTGTTCTTGTCTGTGATGGAGGCATGGATATTGCCTCCCTATTTGTAAGTCACAGTAATCTGGGCAAATACAGACAACAGCCTTTGATCAATGGTAAGGAGGCCATGGCATATAGGGACACAGGAGCAAGTGTCACAATGGTGACAAAAGATCTTGTGGGCCTTGACCAGATCATACTTGGTGAGATGTACCAAGTGACCAATGCTAACAATGTCAGGACAGACCATTCCTTGGCAGTTGTTAATTTCAGCTGGGGAGGGGTAACTGGCCCTAAGAAGATTGTGGTTAGCTCAGACCTCCCTGTGGAATGCTTGTTGGGCAATGATTTGGAAACTTCAGCCTGGGCTTAAGTGGAACTCAGGACACATGCAGCAATGTTGGGCATCTCTGCAGATGTGTTTGCTGTGACTAGGTCACAGGCCAAATTGTCTTCAACTGAACAGGCCCTGGATCCTGGAAAAATTGACCAGGTGCCTTCCAAGAGAAGGAGCAGTAGGGGTAAGGCAGTGTCTTCCCCCCAGACTCAGAGTGAGGATCAGTCTCCTGAGGAAGATGATCCTAGTCCCTGTGAAGGAACTGTCTCAGAGGAACTTGAACCTGATCAGGTTGAGTTCTTGGAGACAGAGGGCCCTTCCAGGGCAGATCTGAGTCGGGAGCAGCACAGGTGCCTCTCTCTTGAATCCCTCAGACAACAAGCTGCTGCTGAGGCTGCTGGGAGTGCCAATGGGTCCCACAGCATCACCTGGGATGAAGGACTCCTTTACTCAGAGGGTAGAGACCCCAATGCTGGTGCTACCAGGAGGTTGGTCACACCTCTGAAGTTTAGGGGCTTCCTACTGACACTGGCACATGATATCCCTTTAGCAGGACACCTAGGCCAAAGTAAGACTTGGGACAGGCTTGTCCCTCACTTTCACTGGCCTCACACGTCAGAGGACACAAAGGAGTTTTGTCGCTCCTGTACCACCTGTCAAGCCAGTGGTAAGGCAGGTTGTACCACAAAGGCCCCCCTGATACCACTACCGGTGGTGGGGGGGGGTTCCCTTTGAGAGGGTTGGGATTGACATAATTGGTCCCATGGATCCTCCAACTGCATCTGGGCACAGATGTATTCTAGTGGTGGTGGACCATGCCACTAGGTACCCAGAAGCAATACCCCTTAGAACCACCACAGCTCCTGTGGTGGCCAGGGCCCTCCTGGGAATTGTTTCCAGAGTGGGTTTCCCTAAGGAGGTCTTAACTGACAGAGGTGCAAACTTCATGTCCAGTTACATTACTGTTATGTGGAAGGAGTGTGGAGTAAATTACAAATGTACCACACCCTATCACCCACAATGCAATGGGTTAGTTGAAAGGTAAAACAAAACCCTGAAGGGCATGATCATGGGCCTCCCAGAAAAGCTTAGACGAAAATGGGATGTCCTGTTGCCTTGCCTTCTCTTTGCCTAGAGAGGTTCCTCAGAATGGGGTTGGCTTAAGCCCTTTTGAACTTCTGTTTGGACATCCAGTTAGGGGTCCCTTGTGTTTAGTGAAGGAGGGAAGGGAGTTACCGCTCAAACCACCTAAACAAGACATAGTGGACTATGTACTTGGTCTCCGCTCCAGGATGGCTGAGTATATGAAGAAGGCAAGTAAAAACCTTGAGGCTAGCCAAGAATTACAGAAAGCTTGGCATGACCAAAAGGTTGTGCTGACTGTCTACCAGCCAGGACAGAAGGTGTGGGTGTTGGAGCCTGTGGCCCCAGCAGCTCTCCAGGACAAATGGAGTGGACCCCATACCATTCTTCAGCAAAAGGGAGAGGTCACCTACCTGGTGGACCTTGGAACTCCCAGGAGCCCCACAGGGTGCTCCATGTGAACAGGCTCAAGCCATATGTTGACAGGGTAGACATGGGCTTGCTCATGGCTACTGATGAGGGACAGGAGGAAAAGAGTGACCCACTCCCTGACCTCCTCTCACAGAACCCTGATGATGGCTCAGTTGATGGTGTAGCCTTGGCAGGCAGCCTCACTGAGCAGCAACTGACTGATTGCAGGAAGGTCCTCAATCAGTACAGACATATGTTTTCCCTGACTCCTAGTCAGACCACTTGGTGTACCCATGAAGTGGACACAGGTGAAAGTCTGCCTGTTAAAAATAAGATTTACAGGCAATCTGACCATGACAGGGACTGCATCAGGACTGAGGTCCAAAAGATGCTGGAATTAGGAGTGATTGAACCCTCAGATAGCCCTTGGGCTAGCCCAGTGGTCCTGGTACCCAAACCTCATACCCAGGGTGGTAAAAGAGAAAGAAGGTTTTGTGTAGACTACAGGGGGCTCAATGCAGTCACTAGGACTGATGCTGACCCTATTCCTAGGGCAGATGAACTCATTGATACTTTGGCCTCAGCCAAGTTCTTGAGTACATTTGACCTCACTGCTGGTTATTGGCAAATCAGACTAGCTGAGGATGCCAAACCCAAAACAGCATTTTCAACCCCGAGTGGGAATTATCAATTTATTGTGATGCCCTTTGGCTTGAAGAATGCACCTGCCACATTTCAAAGGTTGGTGAATAAAGTTCTCACAGGCATGGAAGACTGAAGTACAGCTTATCTAGATGATATTGCTGCTTTAGTTCCACCTGGGAGGATCACCTGGTCCACCTGCGAAATGTTCTGAGGCCCTGCAAAGGCAGGCCTCACTATCAAGGCCACTAAGTGCCAGATAGGGCAGAGTAAGGTTGTGTACTTGGGCCACCTTGTGGGTGGAGGCCAGGTTCCGTCATTGCAGAGCAAAATCCAGACCATCATGGACTGGGTTGCTCCAATTACCCAGACTCAGGTCAGAGCTTTCTTGGGCCTGACTGGGTATTACAGGCGGTTTGTTAAGGGATATGGATCTACAGTGACCCCCTTAAATGATCTGACCTCCAAGAAAGTTCAGTGGACAGTTAGCTGTCAGAAAGCATTTGATGACCTGAAGCAGGAAATGTGCACTGCTCCCATTCTGCAAAGTCCTGACTATTCCAAACAATTCATTGTTCAAACTGATTCATCTGAGTTGGGGGTAGGGGCTGTGTTATCACAACTGAATGAAGAGGGTCAGGATCAGCCAGTAGCTTTTATAAGCAGAAGGCTGACACCCAGAGAGAAACGTTGGTCAGCTATTGAGAGGGAAGCCTTTGCTGTGGTTTGGGCTCTGAAGAAGCTGAGGCTATACTTGTTTGGCACTCACTTCATTGTTCAGACAGACCATAAGCCCCTCTTATGTCTAAAACAGATGAAGGGTGAAAACCCCAAACTTTTGAGGTGGTCCATTTCCCTACAGGGGATGGACTATACAGTGGAACATAGACCTGGGAGTAACCATGCCAATGCAGATGGACTCTCCAGATATTTCCACTTAGAAAATGAAGACTCAACTGGTCAAGGTTAGTCTCATGTCCTTTCATTTGGGAGGGAGGGGGGTTGTGTAGGAAAGTAGGATCTGCTTCTTATGGTTAGCCCCACTTTTTGCTTGATGTTGCACTGTTTTTGACTAATCTGACTGGGATCCTGCTAATCAGCACCCCAGTCTATCTGCTTTCTCCTTTAAATTGTTACACATGTACTTTGGTACACTCCAGATTGGATACTGGGGTACCCTTATAAGTTCCTAGTATATGGTACCCATGTACCCAGGGCATAGGTACCCCTGAGGCCTCCCATGGGCTGAAGCATGTATTATGCCACCCATGAGAGGCCGTGCAAAATGATACTACAGGTCTGCTACTGCAACCTGTGTAAGATGGTGCTTGCACCACTTACCTTAGATATAGGTTCACTATATCTATAGGTCACTACACTTAAAACTTATAAGTCAACCCTATAGCAGGCCTTATCAATCCTGAAGGCAGGGTGCTGGGTTTTTAGTGAGAGGGTGCCCCTGCATGAGCAGAGCCTCTCTGCAGCCTTGGGAGACCATTCTCCCGGGTTGTCTGTGACTCAGCCGGACATATAGGTAGCGGTGCATTATAACCTCGCGGTAAATGCTATCTCGAAACGGCTGCATAGAAACATATCGTGTTTGGTATCAAACACCTTGGAATCATACCTCCACACCGGTAACCCGTGTGGGAGGTATGATTCCACCCTTCTGAAGCGAGCTTCGTGGGGTCACTGGTCTATCCGGTGCCAGCCTTCTCGACCCGGTCAGCACAAAATGGATGCTGCCGACCAGAGACACATTTCTGCGCTCCTGCTGCTGAGCCAAGCTCGAGCAGAGGAAGGCAGCACAATAGGCATCCTGTCACAGGGAGGTGTGACCACCTCTCAGACAGGATTTAGTGTATTGGGGCTGGGTGGGTGCAATCTGAGAGTGCCTGAAAGTCTGCACTTGGGGCACATTTGGTATCCCTGTGCATAGTCCAGCTCAAACCAGTTTTGGGAGCCATTGGCTCCTGCTCTGGCACGAAACTGGACAAAGGACATGGGTGTAACCACCCCGCTGTCCTGACCCTCCCCAGGAGGGTCCCTTGAATCTGTCCAACCCCCTCCAGTGGGTACAAAAGGGCTTACCTGGCTGTAAGACTTTAGATTTTACGTGGACAAGATTCTACAAGAAGAAACCACTGACCTTCGACCGGCTGGACACTCTGGACTTCGCTGGACTTCGACTGGGCTCGACTTCATCCCCCTCTCCGTCCAAAGCTTTGACTGTGCCCTTGCTCCATACAGGCTCCGTGTAGGACCTATGGTGCACTAAGGACAACTGAAGAATCTCCCTTGGAGTGAAGGAGTCACTCTCCTGCACTAGCAGGCACCTCAACGCAACTGACCGGTATGCTGCTCCCGAGCTCCTGCGGACTCCGAAGATTTCAGCAACACAGGAGGTGGGTTCCTGAAGGTCCCCGAGGTCGATCAGCCCTCTCAGCAAGTTGGAGGCCAGTATCCCTCGAGGGGACTGCATAACCCGAACCCCTGTGCACCGCGTCCATTTGCAGTTGCATATGCTTGTTGGCGATTCCCGAGCTTGTGCATTGGACTCCGTGTAGTCCTGACCCTGAGCAGTATTTGCACCAAAGAACTCCGGCCTCCTCGCACCCAGTGCTCCGTGGGCTGGTGCTTTGCAATCTTGCTTGAGGTCCCCTCGCGACTCCTGGTCATTCGGCCTGTGGATCCTCCTGAGGGTCAGCTTGATTTCTGTTGGGCTTCCCTGTTTGCTCCAGACGTGCCCTGACTCCCCATTGCTTGGTGAGTCCCCTGGACCTTGCTGGTCCACACCGTAACCTGCTTGACCTTCCTGCGTGGGTTGCTTTTGCCAAGGCTTGTTGGTGCGCCAGCCGTACACCAACCCTCAGCATCGACATCCTTCGCGGGACAGCTCACCTCCGGCTCCTGGTCGGCGTTGACGTCTCCTGGTCCTCGTGGCTGCAGAGTCAAGCATCCCTTCTTAGCACCTGAAACACCCGACATTGGTGGGCATTCGTCTACTGAGCCCCTGGTCACTCTGTAGTGACCCAGACTCTGTCCCCTCTGCTTTCAGGTTCCTTCCTTCCAGAATCCAGGCTTGGATTCCACCGGACCCTTTTCACCTTAACGGCAGCAGTACTTCTTCACAGCCCTCCATTGAGAACGACTGTGGTTTCCGACACCATTCCAGACCTATGCACCCAGCTCCTCTGGGATAGGTAACTCGGGTACTATGGTATCCACGGGTGGGGTGGTTCTCCAACCTCTTAAGTTCCAAAGGGTTTGCTCGAAGTCCTCCTAGAAGGGTCCTTAAACTTTAAAATTGCAACCGCGACTTCCCCATAGAATTGTACGGAGCCCGCGGTCGTGTTAGCACACTGCACCCGTCCTCCGTGGGGTCCCTATTTACTCCCCTTGGGTGGTTCCTTGGGGTCCCAGTGATTCTACATGCTCTAGACCTTGTCTTGACTCAAGTTGTGATTGTTATACCACTATTTTAGTATATGGTTTCGTCTCCCTCTGGAGCCCACTGTGTATTGTGCTACTTACAACTGTTCTATTGATCTCGCATTGTGTGCTTTGTGTGCTATCCTCGTGTAGAGGATAGTAGAGAGTGTTATATTAATAAATACATATTTTTATATAACTACTGTGTGGTTCTCCTTCATTTAATTAATTCAGGAGGTGATATTCTGGTAAAACAAGCTGCTTTACATTCCTTCAAGATTAAGCCTGAAGGCTGCTCTCCACAGCTACCACTAGGATAGCTTTCTAAAGGTTATCTTTGACCTCATACATCATAAGGGTCGTTTGCACTGGTGCAAGGTGCCCACTTTAAATAGTGGACAGCATATACCAGGCCAACTTCTCACATTGGTGTGCAGCGGTTGGGATTCAAGCCTGCATTGTTTTACCAGATAAATCTCTTTGCATTGATTAACTGAAAACCACTAAAGTATTAGGCACATATAATACTTAAAGATTAGAATAAGTAAGTTCTACTGAACTTAGGGTTGGGTAAGTTAAGGGTCTAGCACACCCTTTCTCCAACCTAAGAGTGTTTAGTTCCCACTAGGTTAGGTAGGTGCATACACCACACCACACTTAGTTATGTCTTCTACAGGAGAAGCCAGTGGCTCTCTGCCTTCTAGGTACAATGGTCTTACATTTCAGGAATTGAAAGCCATGTGTATTTCTAGGAAGCTGAAGAGAGGGAGAAATGCCAACACCCAACGTCTCATTGAGGTGTTACTCTTAGATGACCTTAGGAAGACCCCAGGGTCAGATGAGGTAGAAAGAGTGGGTGGGGCAGGGAATGAGGACAGGCCAGGAAGTGAAACCTTTTTGACCTAGACTCAAATCCTGGCCAGGAGGATCACAATGATTCCCACCTGGACAACTTAGATCTTCAGGAAGAGGGTGGAGAAGGGCCCAGTGGCCCTCTCTTTATTCCTCCTGGAAGAGTGCAGAGTTTACCAAGGAGATCTAGATCTCCCTCTGCAGAATCTGACCATTCAGGACATTCTATAGGGACCTCCATATCTCATAAGAGAGATAACTCTTATGACAGACAGTGCCAATTTCTAGAGCTTGAGAAAGTCAAGCTTAGGCTCAGGCAAGAGCAATTGGCCCTAGATAAGGAATCCTTAGAACTCCAGAAGGCCAGGAAAAGATTGGGACTAGAGTCCCATGGAGGCAGCAACAGTGTCCCTAGGGTTAAGGAGTATACTTATGACCATAGGAACCTGAGCAAGATAGTCCCTCCCTACCATGGTGGGGATGACATTCACAAATGGATAACTGCTTTAGAGAGGGCCTGTAAGGTACAGAGGGTCCCTCAAGAGCAGTGGGCAGCTATCTTGTGGCTCTCCTTTGCTGACAAAGGTAGAGATAAGCTCCTCACTGTTAGAGAAGAGGATGCTGACAACTATTCAGTCCTGAAGAGTGCTCTCATTGATGGGTTTGGCTTAACCACTGAACAGTACAGGATTAAGTTCAGAGACACCCAAAAGACACAGACTCAGGACTGGGTAGACTTTGTAGATTGTGCTACTAAGGCTCTGGAAGGCTGGTTACTTGGCAGCAAAGTGAATGATTTCAAGGGATTGTACAATTTGATTATGACGGAGCAGATCCTTAATAATTGCCAAAATCAGTTGTTGCATCAGTACCTGGTTGACTCTGATCTGACTTCTCCCCAAGAATTGGGAAAGAAGGCAGATAGGTGGGTCAGAACCAGGGTGAAGCAGAAAAACCAGACCACAGGTGGTGACCAGAAGAAGCAAGATGCTAAACCTTCAGATAAGGGTGGGGAAAAGGGTAAAGACCAGAAGTCTTCATAAGGGCCCCAAAAACCTGCATCTGGGGGAGTCACAGTCTAACAAAGGTAAAGGCAGAAAGAAACCTTGGTGCTTCCTGCGTAAGGAGAAACCCCATAGGACAAGAGATGCCAATTGTTCAAGGGCCAAGGATCCTCCTACCACCACCACTGCCCCTAAGGCAACTGTTCCCCCTAGTTCAGCTGAAAGTGGTGGTACAGGGAACAAGGGTATAGTAGGGTTAACCTTGGGTTCTGAGGTGGGTTCTGGCCTAGTCAGAAATCCAGCTCAGGCTGTTCTTGTCTGTGATGGAGGCATGGATATTGCCTCCTTATTTGTAAGTCCCAGTAATCTGGGCAAATACAGACAACAGCCTTTGATCAATGGTAAGGAGGCCATGGCATATAGGGACACAGGAGCAAGTGTCACAATGGTGACAAAAGATCTTGTGGGCCTTGACCAGATCATACTTGGTGAGATGTACCAAGTGACCAATGCTAACAATGTCAGGACAGACCATTCCTTGGCAGTTGTTAATTTCAGCTGGGGAGGGGTAACTGGCCCTAAGAAGATTGTGGTTAGCTCAGACCTCCCTGTGGAATGCTTGTTGGGCAATGATTTGGAAACTTCAGCCTGGGCTTAAGTGGAACTCAGGACACATGCAGCAATGTTGGGCATCTCTGCAGATGTGTTTGCTGTGACTAGGTCACAGGCCAAATTGTCTTCAACTGAACAGGCCCTGGATCCTGGAAAAATTGACCAGGTGCCTTCCAAGAGAAGGAGCAGTAGGGGTAAGGCAGTGTCTTCCCCCAGACTCAGAGTGAGGATCAGTCTCCTGAGGAAGATGATCCTAGTCCCTGTGAAGGAACTGTCTCAGAGGAACTTGAACCTGATCAGGTTGAGTTCTTGGAGACAGAGGGCCCTTCCAGGGCAGATCTGAGTCGGGAGCAGCACAGCTGCCTCTCTCTTGAATCCCTCAGACAACAAGCTGCTGCTGAGGCTGCTGGGAGTGCCAGTGGGTCCCACAGCATCTACCTGGGATGAAGGACTCCTTTACTCAGAGGGTAGAGACCCCAATGCCTGGTGCTACCAGGAGGTTGGTCACACCTCTGAAGTTTAGGGGCTTCCTACTGACACTGGCACATGATATCCCTTTAGCAGGACACCTAGGCCAAAGTAAGACTTGGGACAGGCTTGTCCCTCACTTTCACTGGCCTCACACGTCAGAGGACACAAAGGAGTTTTGTCGCTCCTGTACCACCTGTCAAGCCAGTGGTAAGGCAGGTTGTACCACAAAGGCCCCCTGATACCACTACCTGGTGGTGGGGGTTCCCTTTGAGAGGGTTGGGATTGACATAATTGGTCCCATGGATCCTCCAACTGCATCTGGGCACAGATGTATTCTAGTGGTGGTGGACCATGCCACTAGGTACCCAGAAGCAATACCCCTTAGAACCACCACAGCTCCTGTGGTGGCCAGAGCCCTCCTGGGAATTGTTTCCAGAGTGGGTTTCCCTAAGGAGGTCTTAACTGACAGAGGTGCAAACTTCATGTCCAGTTACATCACTGTTATGTGGAAGGAGTGTGGAGTAAATTACAAATGTACCACACCCTATCACCCACAATGCAATGGGTTAGTTGAAAGGTACAACAAAACCCTGAAGGGCATGATCATGGGCCTCCCAGAAAAGCTTAGGCGAAAATGGGATGTCCTGTTGCCCTGCCTTCTCTTTGCCTACAGAGAGGTTCCTCAGAATGGGGTTGGCTTACAGCCCTTTTGAACTTCTGTTTGGACATCCAGTTAGGGGTCCCTTGTGTTTAGTGAAGGAGGGAAGGGAGTTACCGCTCAAACCACCTAAACAAGACATAGTGGACTATGTACTTGGTCTCCGCTCCAGGATGGCTGAGTATATGAAGAAGGCAAGTAAAAACCTTGAGGCTAGCCAAGAATTACAGAAAGCTTGGCATGACCAAAAGGTTGTGCTGACTGTCTACCAGCCAGGACAGAAGGTGTGGGTGTTGGAGCCTGTGGCCCCAGCAGCTCTCCAGGACAAATGGAGTGGACCCCATACCATTCTTCAGCAAAAGGGAGAGGTCACCTACCTGGTGGACCTTGGAACTCCCAGGAGCCCCCACAGGGTGCTCCATGTGAACAGGCTCAAGCCATATGTTGACAGGGTAGACATGGGCTTGCTCATGGCTACTGATGAGGGACAGGAGGAAAAGAGTGACCCACTCCCTGACCTCCTCTCACAGAACCCTGATGATGGCTCAGTTGATGGTGTAGCCTTGGCAGGCAGCCTCACTGAGCAGCAACTGACTGATTGCAGGAAGGTCCTCAATCAGTACAGACATATGTTTTCCCTGACTCCTAGTCAGACCACTTGGTGTACCCATGAAGTGGACACAGGTGAAAGTCTGCCTGTTAAAAATAAGATTTACAGGCAACCTGACCATGACAGGGACTGCATCAGGACTGAGGTCCAAAAGATGCTGGAATTAGGAGTGATTGAACCCTCAGATAGCCCTTGGGCTAGCCCAGTGGTCCTGGTACCCAAACCTCATACCCAGGGTGGTAAAAGAGAAAGAAGGTTTTGTGTAGACTACAGGGGGCTCAATGCAGTCACTAGGACTGATGCTGACCCTATTCCTAGGGCAGATGAACTCATTGATACTTTGGCCTCAGCCAAGTTCTTGAGTACATTTGACCTCACTGCTGGTTATTGGCAAATCAGACTAGCTGAGGATGCCAAACCCAAAACAGCATTTTCAACCCCGAGTGGGAATTATCAATTTATTGTGATGCCCTTTGGCTTGAAGAATGCACCTGCCACATTTCAAAGGTTGGTGAATAAAGTTCTCACAGGCATGGAAGACTGAAGTGCAGCTTATCTAGATGATATTGCTGCTTTAGTTCCACCTGGGAGGATCACCTGGTCCACCTGAGAAATGTTCTGGAGGCCCTGCAAAGGCAGGCCTCACTATCAAGGCCACTAAGTGCCAGATAGGGCAGAGTAAGGTTGTGTACTTGGGCCACCTTGTGGGTGGAGGCCAGGTTCAGCCATTGCAGAGCAAAATCCAGACCATCATGGACTGGGTTGCTCCAATTACCCAGACTCAGGTCAGAGCTTTCTTGGGCCTGACTGGGTATTACAGGCGGTTTGTTAAGGGATATGGATCTACAGTGACCCCCTTAAATGATCTGACCTCCAAGAAAGTTCAGTGGACAGTTAGCTGTCAGAAAGCATTTGATGACCTGAAGCAGGAAATGTGCACTGCTCCCATTCTGCAAAGTCCTGACTATTCCAAACAATTCATTGTTCAAACTGATTCATCTGAGTTGGGGGTAGGGGCTGTGTTATCACAACTGAATGAAGAGGGTCAGGATCAGCCAGTAGCTTTTATAAGCAGAAGGCTGACACCCAGAGAGAAACGTTGGTCAGCTATTGAGAGGGAAGCCTTTGCTGTGGTTTGGGCTCTGAAGAAGCTGAGGCTATACTTGTTTGGCACTCACTTCATTGTTCAGACAGACCATAAGCCCCTCTTATGTCTAAAACAGATGAAGGGTGAAAACCCCAAACTTTTGAGGTGGTCCATTTCCCTACAGGGGATGGACTATACAGTGGAACATAGACCTGGGAGTAACCATGCCAATGCAGATGGACTCTCCAGATATTTCCACTTAGAAAATGAAGACTCAACTGGTCAAGGTTAGTCTCATGTCCTTTCATTTGGGAGGGAGGGGGGGGTTGTGTAGGAAAGTAGGATCTGCTTCTTATGGTTAGCCCCACTTTTTGCTTGATGTTGCACTGTTTTTGACTAATCTGACTGGGATCCTGCTAATCAGCACCCCAGTCTATCTGCTTTCTCCTTTAAATTGTTACACATGTACTTTGGTACACTCCAGATTGGATACTGGGGTACCCTTATAAATTCCTAGTATATGGTACCCATGTACCCAGGGCATAGGTACCCCTGAGGCCTCCCATGGGCTGAAGCATGTATTATGCCACCCATGAGAGGCCGTGCAAAATGATACTACAGGTCTGCTACTGCAACCTGTGTAAGATGGTGCTTGCACCACTTACCTTAGATATAGGTTCACTATATCTATAGGTCACTACACTTAAAACTTATAAGTCAACCCTATAGCAGGCCTTATCAATCCTGAAGGCAGGGTGCTGGGTTTTTAGTGAGAGGGTGCCCCTGCATGAGCAGAGCCTCTCTGCAGCCTTGGGAGACCATTCTCCCGGGTTGTCTGTGACTCAGCCGGACATATAGGTAGCGGTGCATTATAACCTCGCGGTAAATGCTATCTCGAAAACGGCTGCATAGAAACATATCGTGTTTGGTATCAAACACCTTGGAATCATACCTCCACACCGGTAACCCGTGTGGGAGGTATGATTCCACCCTTCCGAAGCGAGCTTCGTGGGGTCACTGGTCTATCCGGTGCCAGCCTTCTCGACCCGGTCAGCACAAAATGGATGCTGCCGACCAGAGACACATTTCTGCGCTCCTGCTGCTGAGCCAAGCTCGAGCAGAGGAAGGCAGCACAATAGGCATCCTGTCACAGGGAGGTGTGACCACCTCTCAGACAGGATTTAGTGTATTGGGGCTGGGTGGGTGCAATCTGAGAGTGCCTGAAAGTCTGCACTTGGGGCACATTTGGTATCCCTGTGCATAGTCCAGCTCAAACCAGTTTTGGGAGCCATTGGCTCCTGCTCTGGCACGAAACTGGACAAAGGACATGGGTGTAACCACCCCGCTGTCCTGACCCTCCCCAGGAGGGTCCCTTGAATCTGTCCAACCCCTCCAGTGGGTACAAAAGGGCTTACCTGGCTGTAAGACTTTAGATTTTACGTGGACAAGATTCTACAAGAAGAAACCACTGACCTTCGACTGGCTGGACACTCTGGACTTCGCTGGACTTCGACTGGGCTCGACTTCATCCCCCTCTCCGTCCAAAGCTTTGACTGTGCCCTTGCTCCATACAGGCTCCGTGTAGGACCTATGGTGCACTAAGGACAACTGAAGAATCTCCCTTGGAGTGAAGGAGTCACTCTCCTGCACTAGCAGGCACCTCAACGCAACTGACCGGTATGCTGCTCCCGAGCTCCTGCGGACTCCGAAGATTTCAGCAACACAGGAGGTGGGTTTCTGAAGGTCCCCGAGGTCGATCAGCCCTCTCAGCAAGTTGGAGGCCAGTATCCCTCAAGGGGACTGCATAACCCGAACCCCTGTGCACCGCGTCCATTTGCAGTTGCATATGCTTGTTGGCGATTCCCGAGCTTGTGCATTGGACTCCGTGTAGTCCTGACCCTGAGCAGTATTTGCACCAAAGAACTCCGGCCCCCTCGCACCCAGTGCTCTGTGGGCTGGTGCTTTGCACTCTTGCTTGAGGTCCCCTCGCGACTCCTGGTCATTCGGCCTGTGGATCCTCCTGAGGGTCAGCTTGATTTCTGTTGGGCTTCCCTGTTTGCTCCAGACGTGCCCTGACTCCCCATTGCTTGGTGAGTCCCCTGGACCTTGCTGGTCCACACCGTAACCTGCTTGACCTTCCTGCGTGGGTTGCTTTTGCCAAGGCTTGTTGGTGCGCCAGCCGTACACCAACCCCTCGACATCCTTCGCGGGACAGCTCACCTCCGGCTCCTGGTCGGCGTTGACGTCTCCTGGTCCTCGTGGCTGCAGAGTCAAGCATCCCTTCTTAGCACCTGAAACACCCGACATTGGTGGGCATTCGTCTACTGAGCCCCTGGTCACTCTGTAGTGACCCAGACTCTGCCCCCTCTGCTTTCAGGTTCCTTCCTTCCAGAATCCAGGCTTCGATTCCACCGGACCCTTTTCACCTTCACGGCAGCAGTACTTCTTCACAGCCCTCCTTTGAGAACGACGGCGGTTTCCGACACCATTCCAGACCTATGCACCCGGCTCCTCTGGGATAGGTAACTCGGGTACTATGGTATCCACGGGTGGGGTGGCTCTCCAACCTTTTAAGTTCCAAAGGGTTTGCTCGAAGTCCTCCTAGAAGGGTCCTTAAACTTTAAAATTGCAACCGCGACTTCCCCATAGAATTGTACGGAGCCCGCGGTCGTGTTAGCACACTGCACCCGTCCTCCGTGGGGTCCCTATTTACTCCCTTGGGTGGTTCCTTGGGGTCCCAGTGATTCTACATGCTCTAGACCTTGTCTTGACTCAAGTTGTGATTGTTATACCACTATTTTAGTATATGGTTTCGTCTCCCTCTGGAGCCCACTGTGTATTGTGCTACTTACAACTGTTGTATTGATCTCGTATTGTAAACTTTGTGTGCTATCCTCGTGTAGATGATAGTAGAGTATGTTATATTAATAAATACATATTTTTATATAACTACTGTGTGGTTCTCCTTCATTTAATTAATTCAGGAGGTGATATTCTGGTAAAACAAGTTGCTTTACATTCCTTCAAGATTAAGCCTGAAGGCTGCTCTCCACAGCTACCACTAGGATAGCTTTCTAAAGGTTATCTTTGACCTCATACATCATAAGGGTCGTTTGGACTGGTGCAAGTTGCCCACTTTAAATAGTGGACAGCATATACCAGGCCAACTTCTCACAGCGGTCACCTATATAGACACCACCCAGGCGTGCAGATGTCAGTACTCGTTTTTTCCACATTAGAAGCTAAGAACCACGAAGTAACTGACATAAACGTGTGCAAACTAGGGCCCTGAAAAAGGGAGTAACCCTTGCCCTAACAAAATCAGTCAGCAAAGTGGGTAGGCATGGGTGGGCCTGTAAGGATTCTGCAGCTAGATATTGTCTCTACCAGATAATGCATTACCGAAGATAAGTAACTTGTTCATCTAATAGAGACTTCTAGCTGCAGATTCCTTACCTTTGAATTAGATACCCAAGCCATACTCTCCCAGGGGTGGGTTGCAGACTAATTCCTCGCATTAGAAAGTCCTGCAGGACCAAACGAGCAAAATGCCTGTCCCTGCGGACCTGACTGTCCAGGCAGTAGTGCTTGGCAAACGTGTTTAAAGATGCCCACGCTGCTGCCTGACAGATGTCCAGGACTGGGACACCCTGAACCAAGGTCGTAGTCGCAGCCTTTCCCCTGGTGGAATGGGCCCTTAATTCCTCAGAGGGCTGCTTCTTAGCCAGGGCATAGCCGATCTTAATGCAGAGAACGACCCAGCGAGACATGGTCCTTATCTGCACTGCCCGACCCTTCTTAGGTCCCATGTACCCCACAATGAGTTGGTCGTCCATCCGGAACTCTTATGTGCGGTCAAGGTAGAACGAAAACGCTCTTTTTAGGTCCAGACGGTGGAGACGCTCCTCTTCCTTAGAGGGATAGCATGATAGACTGACCCAGATGGAATGAGGTCACCATCTTCGGCAAAAATGAAGCGTGTGTGCGAAGCACCACTTTGTCTGGAAAACACATCATGTAGGGAGGCATACAAGATAGCGCCTGCAACTCACTCTCCCTCCGGGCAGATGTTATAGCTACAAGAAAGGCTGTCTTGATCGTACGCAGCTGGAGGGGACAACTGTGCAGCGGTTCGAAAGGAGCACACAAGAAAAGTGAGGACCAAATTAAGGTCCCACTGCGGCATAGCAAATGGCGTGGGCGATAACAAGTGAGCCAGCCCCTTCAAAAACCTATTTACAATGGGAGACCTAAAGAGAGAGGGTTGGTCAGGCAGCCGCAAAAAAGTGGATAGAGCAGATAGATAACCCTTAAGAGTACCCAAAGCAGAGCCCTGCTGGGCAAGGGTCAGAATGAATAGTAGAACAGTGGAAAGAGAAGCAAAAAGAGAGTCAATAGACCTTTTTGTACAGTATAATACAAACTTCCAATGGCAGGCATATACCGTCTTAGTGGAGAGCCGCCTGTCTGCCAAAATAACGTTGCATACTTCAGGAGGTAGGTCAAAAGCCATCAACTGCAGCCGCTCAATCTTAACGCATGGAGGCGAAGAGTTGACAGGTTCGGGTGGAGGACCCTCCCCTGCTGCTGCGACAGAAGATCCTCCTGATGGGGCAGCCTGATCGGAGGATTGATGCTCATTTTCAGATGCTCTGGACACCAGACTCTACTCGCCCAGTCCGGAGCCACAAGAATGACTTGGGCCTGGTCGTTCCTGATATTCTTCAGAACCCTGGGCAGGAGTGATATGGCCAGAAAGGAGTACAGCAGGCCTGAACTCCACTTGTGACGAAAGGCATCGCCGAGCGATAGCCGCCTTGGAAACTACAGCACGCAGTATTGCTGACACTGCACGTTCTCTTCGGAGGCGAACAGATCTAACCAAGGATCTCCCCAGTGCTGAAAGAGACCTTGCAGCACCTCCGACTGGAGACGCCATTCGTGGCATCGACGGCTGAGTTTGACCGTCCTGGCGTTCAGTGAACCTGCCAGGTGTTGAACCACCAGAGTTATGCCCTGCTGTTCCAGCCATGTCCAGAGATGCAGGGCCTCTCGACAAAGGGTCCACAACCCCACCCGCCCTGCTTGTTGCAGTACCACATGGCGGTGGTGTTGTCCTTGAACACCTGAACTAACTTCCCTTTGACAGAGGGAATAAATGTCTTCAATGTGAACCGAATCACTCGAGGCTCCAACAAATTGATGTGGAGCCCGACTCCGCCGGAGACCAGGGTCCACTGATCTCCACCTCTCCCAGATGGTCGCCCCATCCCAGAAGTGATGCATCTGTCATGACTGTGAGATCTGGTTGGGGAAGGAGAGGGGTCTGCCATTGACCCAATCGTGGTTCGTCAACCACCACTGCAGATCTCTTGAAGTTCCTTCCGAGATCTGGACCACATCAGTGAGATTTCCCCAATGCTGTGCCCACTGGAAATTCGGTCTGCAGAGCCCGCATACGCCACCTGGCATGCTTTACCAAAAGGATTCAGGAGGCCTTGAGGCCCAACAGCCTCAGAGTCAGTCTCACCAAAACCCAGGATAGAGGCTGAAACTTCAGTATCAAAACCTGAATATCCTGGACTCGCTGCTCTGGAGGATAGGCCCGAAACTGCACTGTGTCCAGAACAGCCCCGATGAAAGGGAGCGTCTGAGAAGGAGTTGGGTGTGATTTCGGCACGTTTATAGAGAACCCCAGCGAATGCAGGAGGTTCGCCGTAGTCTGAAGGTGGGAGACGATAGCCTGGGGCAAGGACACCTTCAACAGCCAGTCGTCGAGATAGGGGAAGACTAACACCCCTAACATGCGCAGATGAGGTGCGACCATCGCCATCACCTTGGTGAACACCCGAGGGGCACTGGTAAGGCCGAAGGGGAGCACGTTAAACTGAAAGTGTTTGTGGCCTACCTTGAACCGTAGGTAATGCCTGTGGCCCAGCAGGATGGGGTTGTGAAAATACGCATTTTGCAGGTCCAACGCTACCATCCAGTCTTCTTGGTCCTCCATCAAATGGGAGGAGGAAAAGAAAGGGAAGGCAGAGAATAGCCCTCCTGAATGATCCGCAAGACCCACTTGTCCGATGTTATGGGCCTCCAGTGGGGGAGATGATGATGGATTCTCCCACCAACTGGAGTGGCGTGGTCTTGCAGAGTCAGACAAGGAGTGCTTGGAGGCTGCGTTTGCCGAGGGCAGAGTGGTTAACAACTTCTGGCTTACATTCATTGGACGGAATGAACACCGTCCACGTCCCCGCACAACTTGGGAAGTGCGCAGGCTGGTGACTGAGATAGGGCTGACACGGCTGGAACCCCTTTCCGTTGCCACGAAAGGAGTGAAAGCTAGACTGGCCACGAGGTGTAGAAGAGAGGCCCAAGGATCTGGCAGTAGCTCAGGAGTCCTTGAACCTCTCTAGGGCCGAGTCTGCCTTGTCCCCAAAAAGACGGGATCCATCAAACAGCATATCCATCAAGTTTTCTTGGACATCACCTGAGAAGCCAGCTGTTTTAAGCCAGGCACGTCCCCCCCAAGGCCACTGTCGATGAAATCGCTCTGCCCAGCGAATCAGTTGTGTCAAGGCCACACCTTATAGTGAATTTTGCTGCATCTCTCCCGTCCTTAACCGCCTGAGAGAGAACAGCCCGGGCCTCCTCCGGGACTTGTGGCAGCACTTGCACAACCGTCTCCCAAAGGGAGCGGGAGAAACGGCCAAAATAAGCATGCAGTATTCACCAACCGCAATGCCAAGCTGGAGGAAGAAAACATCTTCCCTAGTGATTCCAGCCTCTTGGATTCTCTATCCGGAGGGGCGGAAGAGAAGGCGCCCTGGGAGGTAGAAGCCTGCACCACCAAGATTTCAGGGGTGGGGTGTTGGCTGAGGAACTTTGGGTCGGCCAGAGCCAGGCGATGGCGGCGTGCAATTGTCCTATTCACTGGAGCCCCTGTGCTAGGCTTGGACCACGTACCTCAAAAGATATCAGTAAGTGCCTCATTGAAGGGCAAGAGTGGCTCAGAGATGGAAGCTCCAGGCTGAAGCACTTCGGTCAGGAGATAAGTCCTGACCTGCACAGAGGGCAGCTCCAGTCCGAGGAACTCAGCTGCTCCCTTGACCACCATAGCATAAGATGCCCCCTTCTCCGTAGTCACAGTTGGCGGAGAGAGCATGCCAGTGTGTGGGAAAGTGTCCAGTACACTGGCCTCCCCAAGTCCCCCATACCAGTCCATCTGCTCTGCAGAAACATCCTGGTGTTCTAAAGACACCTCCCAATCCTCTCCAGAGCCTAAAACATCATCAAAATATTCAGACGTCGGAATCATCGTCGAACAACGCCGTTCCGACTCCGTGTCATCAGAGATAAGGATGGGGCTGGAACTGCCAGTGGGGACCGGCAGCCCCGAAGGCACGGACTTCGGGTCCAACGCTGGGGAAGGTTGCAATGGCACGACAGGTGCCGTCACGGATCCGGGATCGGTTCCCTGTGGCGACACCGGCACCATGGCCGGAGCTGACGAATCCAATGGGCCCCCTTCCAACCCCGCGGGGCCCAAGGGCTCACCAGAGGTGTCGGCCCGCTCAAACACGCGGCGCATGGCCTCGTAAAAATCTTTAATTTAAGCGGGGGTCACTCTGGTACCCGGAAAGGGAGTGAGGCGCGAAGTTGATCCTGGCTCCGACTTCGCAGAACCGTGCCTAGAGCGTCAGTGCTCCTTACCTCGTTCGTCGACGGACAACTGTCGAGGTGAAGACGAAGTCCACTTGGACACATTCTTCTTGTGCCTCTTCCCCGAGTGTCCTGATGACCTCGAGTGGGACGAAGAGGACTTGGGGCTCCTGGAGCGGTCTCGCAACCTCCTCTTCTTCGAACGAGACTGGGACCTCCGCAGAGTCTCGCTGGACGGTGTCGACGGCCGGGCCGCAAGGAGCTTCATAGTCCGACAGTCCGAGCACGACTTCGAGTACTGGTCAAGCTCGCGATACCAAAGACAGACAAGATGGGGGTCGTTAACCGACGTCAACCGGTGACAGGCACTGCACGGTTTAAACTCTGTCTTCCTCAAAGACATCCTCGCACATGAAGAAAAAATGCACAGTCGACAAAAGTTAAAAAAAGGCCTGTCAAAAAGAGGGGTAGCTCTTCCCCGGATCGGTGCTTAACTGGCGCAGAAAGAAAAGAACTGATGTCTGCGTTCCTGGGTGGTGCCTATATAGGTGACTGCGACGTCATAACAGACACTAACGACACCGGCAATAATCATCTTTGTGAGTACAACTCTCGCCATTATGGGGAGTTTCAATGCATGCTAGAATGCCATACAGCTCCTCAATGATTGTAGTACCCCACTGAATTTGCCCTCTTTGCTGTCTGTGACTTGGTGGTAGATCCTGAATCCCAAGTATTTAAGCATTTGGGGTTCACATTGTATACACCCATTTTCCACAGGCTGTGGGGCATCCCAGGGTTCATTCGACACCAGGAAGATGCAGGTCTTCTCCCAATCAGTACAAAGGCCAGTTACTGAGTGTAAGAAAGTGGCTCTGTATATACTGAACCAAAGTAAGGTTCAGTGTGCACAGAGTCCACAGTCCCCAGAGGTTTGGCAGAGGCTAAAGTTAGATATAACCTTACTCTCTAAAGTGGTAGCTTGGTCGAGCAGTAAGGCAGTATCAGAGGACAGTGTAAAGCATTTGTTGTACACACTCAGTCAGCAAATGGTCTCACACACTCAAGAACTGAACTCTAGGCCAATTGTTTTGTATATAAAAATATATAGTCGTTTTATTTTTAGAACCAACAATAGGTATCAAAATACTTTCTCAGAATCAAATGCTGTAGTTGTATACTTTCAATATACACTAGACTGTTGAATGCAATAGCTACAGTTGTTGCAATAGGCAACACAATTCCAACACAATTATAACATTGAGCTCAATGGGATTTTTAAGTAAACTGCAATAGAATTACTTTACAAAGGTTTTTCTTACTCAGGGCTGGATCCTGGATTCAGCCCTGGTGAATTTCCTGTAAACAGTTGAAAGAAATCGTTTATGTTACACAGGCGATTTTTAAGGAATATTTGTATGTTGCAAAAACCGACACTTAGAAGAATTTCTGGCAAAAACCAGGCAATGTTATCCTATGGAGGAAAATCAAGTTAGTTGTGGTCACTTTTTCTAATCAGTGCTGGGTACCTAGATCCAGCACTGGGATCTCTCCTGAGAACAGGTGAGTAATTTCGTTTTTGATACACAGGCGATTTTGAAGGAATATTTGTGTGTTGCAAAAATCGACACTTAGAAGAATTTCTGGTAAAAACCAGGCAATGTTATCCTATGGAGGAAAATCAAGTTATCGGTAAGTACAGTAGTAATTGCTTTTCAGGGTCAGTGCTGGGCACCAAGATCCAGCACTGGGATCTCTCCTGATAACAGGTGAGTAATTTCGTTTTCGTTGATCGGACGATTTTTAGTAAATATTTTAACGTTTCAAAACTCGACACTTAGAAGAAATTTCAGTGTAAACCAGTCAATGTTACCCTATGGAGAAAATGTAGGCTATCGGTTTTCAGGTAAGTACTCGACTGGCAGAGTTAAGGTTCTGGGCATAGACTCAGGGGTCCCCCAGGGTCAGGTAGGTACAGTTGGTACACCCTCAGCGGCACAGGGGCGGCCGGGTGCAGAGTGAGTTAGGCCCAATGTTAGCCTATGGCGGTCAGGGGGCCTTTGGTTGGTGGCTGCTGGCAAGCAGGCCACGCGGCTGTGGGAGCTGGGCTCCTGGTCACTTACCCAGGGCAAGTGGGGAAGTAAAGTAGGATCAGTGTTGCACTCCCAGGGGCACTCGGGCGGCTGGGTGCAGGGTGCTTTTGAGCCGTCGGGCGCTCAATGGATTTCAATGGAGAAGCTGGAAGTTGAACAAAGGCTGCAAGCTCGGGCACGGAGATTCTTCAGGTGCGACCACCACTTCGAGAGGTAAGTTGGGTAGTTGGAGGATGGGTAGGCACCCCGGAGTTGGGCACAGGAGGCCGCAGGGCGCCAGGTGCAGGGGTGTCTTTTCGCGTCGGGAAATCTTACCCTCTGCTGGTCGCGGTTGGAGGGGGCCCAGGTTCTGAGGCTGCAGGCGTCGTCAGGGTTGTCGAGGAGGGTCCTTGGGTGCTGGATTCTGGGTCACAGTCGCCGGGGGGACGTCCTCGTAGTCTTTGTCCACTCAGGCACAGGCCGGACTCGGCGTGTGCAGAGGGTGCAGGGGTCGCGGTTCCTGGCTGGCACCAGGGGTTTGTTACTTGCTTTTGAGAAGTACCACTGCTCGTGGGAGTCCCAGTTCTTTTAGAGTCACAAGGCAGTCAGGTCCTCCGGGGTTTTCGAGGTTGCTGACCACTGGAGACACCGGGGTTTAGCAGGAGCAGGTTCGAGGGTCGACAGGCCTGTAGGGCTGGGGCCAAGTCAGTTGGTGTCGTCCTCTTGTGAGCAGCTGCACGGCAGGTCTTCTTTTTCTTGTTCTTCTTGCTTGTTTCGAATTCGGGATCTAAGGAAGGAAGGTTCAGGGTGCCCCTAAATACTAGATTTAGGGGCGTTACAGGTAGGTAAAGGGCAGGGACCAATGGGTACCTTCCCTGGGGTGGGTACACCCCCTATCCTGCCACTCTCCAGTGGGAGGGGGGCAGGAGCCTAGTCATGATTGGGTAGGGCTCCCCATCTTCAAGATGGCGAGAGCCCGGAGATGTGCTTCACCTCTCCTCCCCCACCTGAGGGGTGGGGTTGGCAGAGGCTGGCACACCCCCTTTCCTCCCTTGGTGTTTCCCGCCAGTCTTCCCGCCAAAGTGGGGGCTAGAACCAGTGGGGACCAGTTGCTGAGTACAGCAAGTGGTCTGGGGAAGCTCACAACGGCGGAATGCCTTTGAAGCTTCCCCCTGCCCATCCTGGGGGAGGAGGCCTAGCACCTCGCCCAGGACGTGCATTGTTGCAGGCCCGGGAGAGCGGATGGCTCTCTACCCAGGGGTCCAGCAACATGTCTGCTGGGTGGCAGCCTAGGCAGCCTCTCAGGCAGGACGTGGATTGTAGGTTAGGTTCAGGGGGCAACTCTAAGTTGCCCCTGTCGTGCATCTGACATTAAATCCCACACTGGCATCAGTGTGGGTTTAATGGGCTGAGAAGTTTGATACCAAACTTCTCAGTCTTCAGTGTAGCCATCATGGTGCTGTGGAGTTTGTGATGACGACCTCCCAGCACCATATACTCTTAATGGCAGCACTGCACTTACAGTGCCCAGGAATGGACCTGGGTACTGTAGGGGTATAGGGCTCATTCACCTGTACCCTCACCACTGGCATAGTGCACCCAGCTAGAGGGGTGACTGAGGTATGCCAGGGCAGTGTGTTTGTGGGCATGGCACTCGACTCTCTGTTTTTGTTCTGCACCAAGACACTCAGCCTGCAAGGGCAGTGTGTGTGTGTCAGGGTACAGGGCCTCTAAGGGTGGCACAATAAGTGCTGCAGCCCTTAGGGGCCTTCTCTGGTCACAGTGCCCTGGGTACCCATGGTACCATTTACCAGGGGCTGACATGTGGCCAGAGATACCAATTGGGTTTTGGCTTCAATGCAGTTTTAGGGAAGGAACACAGGCCCTGGGCACCTGATTGGCAGGAGCCCAGGGCACACTCAGTCAAAGTACATCAGCAATTCAGCAAAAAGTGAGGGCATACCATGCAAGAAAGATGGCACTTTCTCACACTGAGGTACTGCATTGAGAAATAAAACCAGTTTGGACCACGTGGGCCAACTGCTGTAGATGAGGTTGCAAGCCACCAACCGGTATCTTACTTTTTTTAAAAGCAAGCTTCAACATTGACAAGGGGTGATAGAAGGACGTATCCTTCAGTTCCTTTTAAGGATTGGGGAGGGATATCAGTAGCACCTCTCTGCTGGGGTGGGCAGACGGCCATCCTCCCCGGCCACTGTATACAGCTCTACCAAGTGGGGAGCTATAAGTGAAGCGTGTGTTTGGTATAATTCTGCTGGGAGAGCATCCATCCCAGGTGTCTTCCCCCTGGCTATATCCTTAATGGCCCCCCTTATCTCCTGCTCCGTGATCTGTTGTTCGAGCATTTCACTAATAGTGTTCGAAACTGTAGGCTGGTTACTCTATTCAAGAATGCCTCTCGACAGGTCTGTGGCATAATGTGATCCGCTATACATTTCTTTATAGTGCTGTACAAAGACTCCATGCATGTGCATTTGGGAATGCAGTAGGATGCCCTGGGGTCTCTAATGAATTGAATATTCCTGGTGCAGCACTGTGGCTTGACCAACCATGCCAGTGGTCTCCCCACTAGTCCCTCTTCCGAGCACGATGTAGCAACAAAATCTTCGTATGTGAACAGGTCTAATCACTTCCTCACTTCAGCTTGTTTACCCTGCATCTCAAGCAGCTCTGGTTTATAGGATGGGTCTGCTAGTACTCAACCTTGTAATGTGCAGATATTGTTTTCCAACTGTGTGAGTTGCTCCTCCAAAGTCTTACATACTCCTATCTGCTTTCCCATACAGTGACCTGTAACCACCACCTTGAACACTTCGCACTGTGTGCACATGAGCCTTGGTGTGTTTGTTACGAAGGAAATGTTCCCTTATGGTATCAGCTAACGAGTACCAAAAGATAGGGCCATGTAACAATTCAGGGCAAAGTCCACAACCCAACCTTATTAAACAATAGTTTACGGTCAGAGAATGTGCAGGCTAGGAACTCCAACTGGGTAACCGTGCCCGCTACCAGTGGTGAGATCATGAACATATCCAAGCGGACATGCAGGTCGTAAACTGGGAAATAATATGACTATTCCCTCAGGCCCCCATTCCTATATCTCCACATGTCTTGGAGGTCCCAATTAGCTGCCCAGTCTCAAAAGTGGCGAGCCACCTTATCGGTTGAGGAGTCTAACAGTGGGTGGGGGTAGAGCATCTGGCCCACATTTTAAATCTAAATCCGTATTTGTAAAGCGCAAACTACTCACCCTTACGGGTCTCAAGGTGCTGGGGGCCGTCGTGGAAATTAAGTGAGCTATTGCCCAGAGTCACATGGTGCTGAGCTAAGCTGCCGCCGGAGCCGGGGATCGAACCGTGAACCCTGTGCTCCAAAGTCAGCTGCCCTGGCCGCTGCACCACACCTCTCCACATTTTAGGGCATATACGCTGCCTATAAATAGCGGTACACAATCAATTCCCCCTTCAGTATAGTATATCTCCCTTCACTGTCCAGAACTTGCAAAAAGCATAAAAAAGGGACTCTCGCCCAGATCCAAAGCAAAGTTCCCCTACCATATGAGGAGTCATTTGTGGCATATACCTGTCCCCTCCATTTTGTCTGTAATCTGGTGACCTTGCTTTCCACCAAGTGTGTTTTGTGAAGAATTGCAAAGTCCACACCTCTATGTCTTAGGTACATGTATCCCTGATGCTTTGCAGCGGAGTTCATGTCCCTCACATTCCACGTAAGATTGTTATAAATCGAACTGAGGGTGCCATGTTGCAACTGGGGAATCCTCAACCTACTGATGCCAAGTGAGCATATGCAATGGAGATGTGGTCTTCCCCACCTGCCTCCCCAGTCATGCATGTGCCTCAGCCAGGCATACATCCACTCGTGTAAAAGTACAAAACGCCACGATATGATCTAAATGTGCGATGCCCAGTAAACTCATACCCACAATCCCCAACTCCCCTAACCCAGGGTATCCTGAAAACAGTCAAACACCCGCAACTCAGAAAACAATAACCGTAGTGTTGATCATGCTCCCCGTATGAGTTGAGGTGCTCAAGCAGAGAGGGGAGCGGGTTTTCCACCGCAGTCTGTGGATCTATCACCTGTATGTATGCAATCCTTACTCAGTCATGTCCCCTCAGCTCCAGCTGCTCCATTTCCGGAAGAGGGGAGACCCCATGATAAAGTCCAAGGCTGCCCCTAGTTCTGACAGAACCTCAGTTCAGAGTCTGGAATATCACAAGAGTGGCAGAATCATAGATCATCCACTGTGTATAGAGTCAAGTTCGGTCCTTGGCTGGATTCCATCATGCCCAAGTCCGAATCCGATATCCCTTTCTGTCAAGTCAGTCGCATTTCCGCTCAGTTCCTGCCACCAATCATCATCACCAAACCAGCTCCCTGCCTCTATTCCCGCCACTCAGCTCTGGTCAACTTGCCGATTGGAGGGGCGTCTCAAAACAAACACATGCCAGATGGCTGTGTTTCTCACACTCCCTATCACCAGTGCAACTGTTGAATGATCATTTTTCAAACTTGTACTCTTAAAAACAAAGCTCCGTTCTACAATTAGGCAAAACTGACTTACAAATTCCAACAATTATGTCTGAAGACGTATGTTCAGCAGCATTGTAGACTTAAATAAATGTAATGGTGATTTCAAGATGAAACATTGATACTTAGTTGAGTAAAAGTGTCAAAATAAAGGTTTGCGGCCATTTACAAAGTGTGGAACTTTGTGTTGATTGACAGGTTTTCAACATATTTAGGAGTAGCTGTGAACTATCAGGTCAGTGGTATTCTGAACAGCATAGCCAAATCCTAGGTAACAACATATAAACAATACAGGGATGTGTCAACCTCTGAAAAAGTTCTGAATGCATGTGCACACAGCTATTTGTGATCTCCGAGTCACTGTGCACTTGCAGGGGCCTAGCTTAGTCAGTGAGATTCAGGGGGTGTGAATCTCAAATCTCCCAACTACAAAAAGCAGTGGGCTGCAGCATGGAGAAGTGAGAAGGCCAAGTTCGGGATGGTCTGTTTCCATGAGGAACAGGTTCAGTACTTATTTGCTTTAGGTGGGCCTCTGTCTGGAAACTTGAGACTGGCACAGCTTTCCAAGCCTACTACTGCCAATGTTTGTGAATTTCAAAATTAAGTAAATCTTCAGCCATTCAAGGAGTATTCTTATGAGTGGAAATTTATTACTTTTTTGGTAAACTAGTCACTATATATATTTAAGGTCCTGATCCAAAAAAATGAACAAGTTAAAACCACTCAGTGAAATGATAATGACGAGAAAACCCAACACAGATATAGCAGACCCGACTCAGGGCCTCCAGTCCCAACTTTTTTTGCATTTGATGGGTGTCACACACTAACACACCCACTGAAGCTACAGCCCTGCTGTGCCATCTTGGCCTAGTAGTTTTCCCTGGGAACTCACGACTATGGTTAACGGCCTAGAGTCTCTGCCCCGGGATCACTTATTTTAAATAAGTTTTCATTGCACATACTTTTCTTCATTCCTCATGATGACCCTACCTCCCCACCCATCCTATTATTTTTCTCAATTCCCTGCACTCTTACAATCCTGCCACTTTTTTCCTGCACCTAAAGCCAGATTGCTTCTGTCACTGGCTAACTTGCCCAACATCTAAGAAATTTTGGTCCAGTCTATCTGAACACTCATTGTACTTACTGAAGGCGTAGCTTAGTCTTCATCTCTGCTAAAAGAAGCCGCGGCCGTAGAGCTGTAAAAATTGATCCATGTGGGCAGGACTCTATGATACTAGTCCTCGCCTTTTACAAATCATTTTATCAAGTGACTGATGGACCCATGTACTAAGCTTGAGTCACTAACAGAGAAGGGAGCGCAGGCAAATTAATAGGACGAGCCAATCCACAGGTCTGGCTTGGCTCTAAGAGTCTGCCCAAGCAGAGCCATGAAAACTGTTGGCATCAATATTGTGCAACAAACAATGTATAAATATGATACAATCTCGTCAAAATTCAAAAAGTGTATTTTTTTTTTTAACATGCAGACGTTTCACCTTAGTACATCAGATTATATCACTGCATAGACAGACTATTATTAAAAGTGATCGTTTTTAGAAATCTTCATGGCTGGCCCCCAAGAACAATGCCGTTAGCGAACTTAGAGGCAAGTCAGTAGACATGTGAACTCTAAACGTGGCCTAGAATCTTATTATATATGGAGCAACATTATAGTATATTAAATCAAACGTAAGAAGTGCTTGTACACTGTACATCCTGAATGCAAGTATTTCATGAGTGATAATAAAGAAGAATGTATGCTCCGTGAAATCAAATATTTGTCTAGGATCACACAACTCGAACAAGCAGAGAATACGGGACTGATTCTAGATTATCTGGTTTCACATTTCGAAACTGAGGCACCAGATGGGCTCTGTCTCTCTCTCACATTTTCATCAAAGGTCACTTCTTTGTCTTCTATTCTTGGCTTAGGGCGAGAAAAACTGACAGAGCCAACTCAGGGCCCCAAGACCCAACTACCAAGAAGAGAATGAATGTATTTGGGGAGTGTCACAACTCAAATACCCCCCCCCCCCTTAAGCTACGCCCCTGTGCATTTCTTCAAGTTGTTGAGAGCCGTCAAGCACCTTCAGTTTTGTTTTATAAGAAAGGTGTTTTAAGTAACCTAAATGATGTGTTTTTTTGTATAATCTTTCTTTCACATATCTCCTTGCTTCAGTGCTGCAACGTGTGGCTTTTCAGACAGGCATACAACTTCTAGGGGGTTGATTCCATCGGCTCATGGATTAGGTGCCTCACTTTCTCCTGGCTACTTTAAAGCCAAGTAACCGTTGGTGAACGTGTGCTTTACAGATTGCTACCATAACGTAACATAGCATGTAGAGGTAACCAAATATACAGTTGAATGCCCAGTATAAAATGGTCTTATTTGCTAGGCAATATCAAATCAGTTAACCAATACATGTCCACACTTGGCAATAAGCTTATTAAATAATCAGAGAAAACAAGATGCAACAAGATGAACCATCACAAAAAGAAGGACAAAAAACTCGCAGTCTTGTACCCCAATACAGTCTAAAATTAATTATCCAATAAATGTCTGCATTTTGTAATGGGGATTTGTAAACGAGCTGCAGGCACCAATCTCTTTCTATTAAAAACAAATATGCATTCCGTGTTGTGTGTCCTCCCCCCAGAGTATTTGTTTTAGATGCCAGGGAGATTGCATATCACACATTCATTACCAGTCAGTGAATGGCTGTCATTTGACAAGACTAGAACGTAGCTGGCTTTACAATAGTGTACCTTTAGAAGTAGGTCCGCAAGCCCTCAGCATCTATGCGGTTTCGAGCTCATTGCTTTACACTCACTCATCCAGTAAATTATCTGTGCACTGGTCTTTATTTTCATCCAAGCACTTGTTAATCCATCCAGTAATAGTCACCCATCCACACATACAATCGTTAATAAGAAGCACTTTCACTCAAGAAATAGCCAAAGCTATTGGCGTTGCCGATGCTGATCAAGAAATGTTTTTACTATTGAGACACAATGTTTATCTGCAATATTGCAGCGTATAGGAAGTTCGAATGAGGAGGATATTGATAATCGATTTCTTTGCCTACTGTTTAGTAATATTTCTTCTCTATGGCTTGATGAATACCTTTCAGCAGGTTATCCCTTTGATTTCTCTGGAGATGTTCTTGCGAAAATCGATCTACAAGATGCAAATCAACATACATCTGTGGCTCCTGCCTCTCAACGGTTTCTCAGATTTTCAGCTGGGTCCCAGCATTGGCAGATCCGGTTGCTTCCGTTTAGATTAAAGACCTCTCCTTGGATCTTTACAAAGGTTCTGGCGATGGGTTTCCTGCATTCTCGGGGCATCATGGTCCATCTCTGTCAGAACGATCTGCTCATCCAGGCCCCCTCGCACCAGAAGGCTCTGACAGACATGGCCAGTACAGTCTCAAGTTTGGAGGAGTTTGGTTTCCTGATCAATTTCTCAAACTCCCTTCTGGTCCCTTCTCAGAGACTAGAATATGTAAAGGGGCAGTTTTCGAAACGGTCCAGGACACGGTCTCCCTTCCCGAAGCCAGGTGCACCAAACTGAGAGGGTTACTTCTGCACCTCTTCAGCAAGAGTTTGGTTACAGCTTCAGGGGCAGTTGGTAGGCTGGGGCCTTTTGAACAAAGTCCTTTAATAATGAAAGTCTCTCTCACAAGTGGTATGGTTTTTCACAATTCTGTCTCTTCCTTCTTTTTAGGTAGCAACTTTGGAAGTCATACCTTGGGCTCACTTTCACCTGGGTCAGGTAATTCGACAAATCTTGCTCCACTGGACTACAGCCCAGGCCGACTACAATGCACAGATTCCTGTTTCAGCATTGATCAGACGGGAACTCTTGGTGGTTGTATCCTCATTCTCTAGAGATGGGTTCCCTCTTCGCTATCTGGACCCCTTAATTCTAATCACAGATGCCAGCAATTTGGGCTAAGGGCTGCATTGGGGGGGTGGGGGGGGGGAGTGTCACACAGCTCAGGTCCTTTGACTGTGCCTAACAGTATGAGATCATCGAACTGAGGGGGTCTGGAACGCCCTAATTACTTTGTCTGGGGCTCTGAGAGGCCACTATGTTTGTAGTCCACGTCGACAACTGGGTGGCGCAGTCATATATCAAGCACCAATTTGGCACTGCTCCTATTCCGTCACAAATCTTGCATGCCCCATTGGTTCCTGGGCAGAAGCCAACCTACTAGGGTTGAAGGCCATTCACATTCAGTGGGTGATGAATTGTTAGGCTGATCAATTAAGTTGAGGGTTCCCGTCCTCTCAAGAGTTTGTTCTAGCTCCTCGGGTGTTCTCCCAGATTTGCAGTTGTTGGGGGGTAGGGAGGGTCCAGTGGCGGATCTCTTTGCTTCTGGTCTAAACTCCAAGCTTCCTCTCTTTTTCTCCAGGTTCCCCTCTCAGGGTAATCTGGGCACTGATGTGCTCACAAATCCTGAGCAATCAAGTCTTGTCTACGCATTCCCTCCAATATAATTGATTCCGCATTATCTAGCTCGTCTTCTCCAGGAACAAGCGGAGGTGGTGTTGGTGCTTCCTTCTCAAGCGGCTAGCTCTGGAACGGGAAAGGCTCCTTCCCCTGGATCCATCTCACTTGCCCGTCCCTGCTCTTCTGTAACAGACTCCAGCCAAATTAAGACTTTTGGTCTGGAGATTGAAAGGGAGGGTTTCTTGAATAAGGGTCTCACTTTGGCTGTATCCCGTTGTCTTCAGTCCTCTAGACAAGCTTCCACGAATAAGGCTTATGAGCATCTTTGGAGTTCCTTTGATAGATGGTGCAGGAAGAGGTCTATGTCTCCTGTTTCTGCTCTTACTACTGAAACTTTTCAATTCCTTCTGGAGGAGTTTGAGAAGGGTCTCTCTCTTGCTACTCTTAAGCTTCAATGGTTCTCCATAAAGACTTTTCGTGCTCCCTGGGACAATCTCATGCCCACTAAGCTCTTTAAGGGAGTTCAGCTCCTGAGACCTAAGATCTGGACCCCTTTTCCTCCGTGGGATCTTCCCTTGGTCCTTTCTCACCTGAAGGAGCCCCCTTACAAAACCTTGGTTTTTATTTCTCTTAAATTCCTTACTTTGGAATAGGTTTTTTTCAGTGGCCATTAGCACAGCGAGTCATTTGGGAGAACTAAATAACCTGGTTTGTCGCCATCCATATTTGCAGATTTTTGAAGACAGAGTAGTTCTTTTGCTTGATCCTAAGTTCTTACCGAAGGTCAATTCCAATTTTCACTGTGACCAGGAGACTGTTCAACAGCAGGAAGAGTCTATCCCTGACCCTTCTCTGCCTCTGTTGGATGTGGTTTGCGCTCTGAAGATTTATCTCTCAAGATCTTTGGAGTTTAGGCAGTCTGATTGCCTTTTTTCTTAATGATGGTCCAGTGAAGAAGGGTGAGAAGCCATCATCCTCTACTTTGTCCTGTTGAGTGAAGACAGTGATTTTCTCAGCTTATCTAGCTCAAGGTAGAGAAATACCTGGAGGGATCAAAGCGCACTCTTCTAGACTCTTGGGCAGAGTGGTATGATGTTTCCCTCAAAGACATCTGCAGAGCTGCCGCTTGGTCCTCACCATCCACTTTCTTTTCCCATTATGGGATACATATTGCACAGGGGTCCAAATTGTGTTTGGGCTCAAGGGTCTTGAAGGCTATAAGATCTTCTTCATAGTCATTTATTTTTGGTCTCCATATTCTATCAGTTTGATTCCTCTTTATCTCCTTAGGATGTCTTAGGTGGTAGGATTCTTTACTGGAGGTTTTTTCTGCTCCTGCTCGGAAGGAATGATAAATAAAGAATTTTGTCTTGCAGTTGTGTGTCCCTTGTAGTTTTTTCCTGGGCTGCTGGAAGAGGTTTTTGCTATGGCATTCCTCAACCAAGTCGGGACTGGGACAAGGAATGAAAGAAGAGGAGGTAATGCTCTTATTACTTACCATTGAATTATTTCGAAAAGATAATAGCAAATAATATCTCGCCGATATTGGATAGGCTTGACAAACTTGAGACAATTGTGGAAACAATTGAAAAATCCATTACTTGTTTAACGACGGGGGCGGGGAATCACGGGCATGTACGATCAGAATGCCCTGATCCAGAGGGAGCACGAATTCTGAAAGGCACAACATCATGGTGGGAAGCCACCTTTGTAACCCAACAAATCCCTTATTTGAGTCCACCTCCCCAAAAAAGGTTATGACACGTGGGAAGTCCCATTTAAATCTAGAGCAATGACGCATATTAACCATCCAGCTGAGGAGGGGCATTTTGGTAATATCTTTGGGTCTAATGCATGTAACCCCTCACTCAATGGAAATGGGATTGAACCCACTAGACAGGTCACCTCTCAAACAGATAATCTTGCTGCTAGGGATGACCCCCAAAATGAGGTGATACTACATCTTCCCCCAGAGTGCTGCCCATATGCGGTGATTTTAACCAATGTCCCTATGCTTCAGGCAAATCCCAAGGAAAGCCCTAGCCAACTGAAAAACAAGGTCTGTTATTGGCTATCACAAATTCAGATTTTTCAAACTCTAGCTACCACGATATCTTGTTGGTTCGCAGAGTGAGCTGGGTTGGTCCATTACGGAAGTCTATAAAAGGAGATTGCATAGTGATTAACTGTAGATCCCCAGATCTTGCAGGGCAATTGATCAAAGGTAGGAGGAAACCAACTGGGTGGGTTTTCGGATATGGGATTGATATCGTGCCACCTGGCATTTTTTATAAACATCTTAAACCTACTGGCCCAATTGCCCCATTGAAAGCCCGCACCACCCTGAATCTATTAAAGAGAAAGGAGCAATCTCCCCTTGAAATTAGTAACAGATTTCAAGCACTCACTGATCTGGATTGACCAGATTGACTAAACCCAGGGAATGCTAAATCAATGTTGGATTATGCCGTAGCCACAGCCCCTCAATCTAAGGGGGACATTAGCACTAGCTATAACATCCTAAATGGTACAGCAAATGATACCTTGCTTATTCTGCCCACCTATCATGCACCCACTCAAGGCCAAATTTCTGCAAAATTCAAATCTAGTCACCAGCAACAGGGTTGCATAAATGTTGACCGGCAACTGCAGATTATTTCATGGAATATTGCGGGTATAAGATCTAAACTAAATGATCCGGAGTGGGGCAAGTTAGTGGACAGTTGCCACATATGCCTATTCCAGGAAACCTGGGCGACGGAGAAAGTGCATAGGGTGGGGTTTACCACATTTAGTATTGAGGCCAGGCGCTCATCAGTTGGCCGACCGGCTGGTGGGTTACTAATCTGGGTCAAGACCACACTGGTTTGTAAAATTAAGCCACTTGAGGTAGGATCCCAGGAGATCCTTGGTCTAGATCTGATTTCACCTAAAGGGAACATTTGTGTCAGATTAATTAATATATATAATAGGTTTAGTAGTAATCACAAGCCCTCAGACACCATAGTAACACTTTCTAATTTCCTTGATATCTCCAGGGAAGAGTACTATCTCATTGTAGCTGGTGACCTTAACATGACTTATGAGCCAGTAGACTTTGTACAGGAATTGGTACAGGAGGAAGAGCGAGTTAGGGGTGTAAACAAGCTCCAGACACCTGCCATTAAAAAATGTACCAAGGTTGGGCAGGAAGTATTGTCTTTTACTCTAGCCTAGGGGGTGCGCTCGTGTAACGGGCGGACACTATCAGATGAGGAAGCAAAGTTTACATTCAAGAGGGGGAATGTCAGAAGTAGGATCGATTATGTTATGGTGGACCTCGATCTTTGGCCTCATGTCAAGGACATGGCTGTCCTAAACCGCGAGGACAGCGATCATAATGCTCTCTTTTTGAAGCTATTTGGCCTCCCTATCTTGCATAGCCAAACCCATTAAGCAATGACCCTGTTGTAACTACTAATAAGAAAAGAGGAGTTAAATGGTCCCAGGTCGTGGCTGATGGGAAATCGCTCCCCAAGAACTATAAAGAAGTGGCTCAAATCCTCACGGTACTGAGTGATCAGGATAAAAGTAAAGGCTGTATTGTGTCTAATTTCCAGCAATTAACGGACCGTATAAACCCCTATTTTAGTAGACACTGTAACACTAACATGCCTAATCGGAACATCGCCCCATGGTATAACGAGGAATGTAGACTGGCCAGAAATGACCTAATGGCGGCAGTAAAGCAAGGGATACAACATGACATTAAAATGAGAAAAAGGATGTATAAAAGGGCACAGGATGAGGCAAAAAGGAGCTGGGAGGTTGAGAATTGGTGTACATTAGCCAAGGCTTCAAAATTGCAGGATTGCCAGCTCTTCTGGCACCCTTTGTCAAAAGGGACAATTAAGCAGGTCAGTGAAGACTATTTTCACATACAACCACATGTCTGGGAAGAGTACTTTCAGAAACTTTATACCGGTACGGTTTCTGAATCCGAGGGGGATGCAGCAGTAGCATCAAGGGAATGTAATTTAGCACCTGTACAGGAAGGTGCTGTTGGCTTTTCCCTAGAGAAAACTTTAACAGCAATCAGTTTACTCCAGACTGGGAAAGCCCCGGGGTTAGATAAACTCCCTGGAGATCTGTTTAAAGCAGAGCCCTAAATTTGGGGACCACTGCTTCAAACAGTCTTTAATGTCATCTTGCGAGGGGGGGATAGCCCCCCGACCTGGAAAGGTGCGGAAATAATCCCCATATTTAAAAAAGGAGATAAAGGGGACCCCTCTAATTATAGGCCAATAAGCATTATAGATGTCTCCCAAAAAAATTTCAGCAAAATAATACTCTCATGTCTCCAACACTGGATAGAGGAAAACAATATTCTTTCTCATCTTCAGGCAGGTTTTAGGGCCTCCACGAGCACACTAGACCAAGTGTTTCGATTTCTTTTGCTTATTTGAAAAGAAGTGAAGATCAGGAGGGGCCACTTGAATGTCATATTTGTCGACCTTAAAACGGCATTTGACTCCATAGATCGTAAAAAACTTTGGGCTGTTCTTAGGGATCTAGGTCTCCCCTGTGATCTACTTCAATTATTGGTTCACCTTCACCAAGACAACTATGCCACAGTCAGGTGGAATTGTGATGGCAGTCTCACTAATAATATATCAGTGACCAAGGGGGTGCGCCAGGGCTGTGTGCTTGCCCCGACCCGGTTCACCCTGTATATGAATGGACTTATAAGCGAACTTTATGATTGTGGAAGTGACCCGCCAAGATTAGCTGGTAGCCTTATACCGTCTTTGCTATTTGCAGATGATACACTGCTCATTTCTAAAACTCCAATGGGCATTCAGAATGTGTTATCTAAGTTCGCTGAAGCATGCAAGGATCGGGGCCTTGAAATAAACTGCTCAAAGACGAAGTTTATAGTCTTTAATCCCTACAAATCCACCAAGGGGAAAGTGAAGCTGGGTACCCAAACCCTAGAACAGGTCAAGGCCTTCGACTACCTGGGAATCAGAATTAGTGACAATATAGCATGGACTCCCCAAATTCAGAAGAGTGTATTGACACTCCAGCACGTAGATTGTGCATTAGCAAAGAGGGCAAAATGCTCAGCTTTCCGCCCAATTTCTCCTACCCCTTATGGGGCAGAACTGTGGGGGCTTGAGCATCTGAAACAGCTAGAGGTTGCTGAAAATAAATTTCTAAGGGCGATTCTCAACCTCCCAATGAATACGCCCCGATTACCCCTACGCCTTGACCTTAGTTTAAAGCCTATCACCTATTTTGCTGTCCTCAAGGTCCTTTTGTTCTGGGTGAGACTCTGGACCAGTAGCACCCAGATTCCTTTAAAGGATGCAGTGGAGGAATTATTAATCCCCCAAAAACACACAGGGCGACTGCTTTGGTTTAACAAGGTTAAGGAGTGGCTTATTAGATTGGACTTGGGAATAATGTGGGAGGCTCCAAAGTCCATTACAAAAAATTGGTCCCCCTGCTGAAAAAGAGGTATTGGGATTTTGTTGATTCTTCTTGCACTGTTGTTAAGGCACCCGGCACTTTAACTTCCACTTTTTAAATGTTAAAAGCTGTTTTAAGTTAGATTTGTATATGGATGAAGTTGAACCCCCCAGGCACAAGCACTTTATATACAATTTAGGATTGGGGTTCTCCCACTGAATGCAATGAAAAACAGTTGGGCAAATGCCACTGTATCTCCTTTGTGCCCGTCCTGTCATTCCACCCAAGAGACTATAGAACATTTCATTTTCTTCTGTCCCGCCTATGTAAACCTAAGGAAAACTTGGATTATCCCGGCCTGCCGACTGCTTTCTTTTTCACGTCCCTCTGATGCTTTACGCATATTCAGGTCAGACACGGAAGGTGGCTTGTTTTCACAATATCAAGATACCTGCTTTACGCCTGGTGGCAGAGGCCTAAAGTGGCAAAATAATATTCTGATGTAGGCTTATTGAATAAGCAGGGAAAGCCATCTACAATGTAACTCAATTGGACAGTAGGGGAATGATGGGGTTGAATTGTTTTAATGAAGGCATTTTTAATTGATATCTTGATTTTACGATAAAATCACAAACTATAATCTTGTTTTAAACATTGTATAGGACCGTGAAGTCAATGCTTTTTAAACTACTGGTTCTTAACATTTTTATGAATACTGTATGCTAAGTGACTTTTATGTTATGTATGATCATGCTATTGATCAAATAAATAAATAATAATAATACCAGTAATCTTCATTACTCCGATTATTTCTTACACGTCCCATTTCTTGCGTTCCTCACTTTCCTCCCTGTTCTTTCTTGAGCCTGTGGTTTAGGTCTTCGTATTAAACAGTAAGCGTAAAGGCTAACAGTTGGGTCTATATGGACCTTTTGCCTTTGACCCTTTCATAGAAAGGGAAGAAACAGTTTTACAGTAGTGTATAGAGGGAGTGAAAGGGCACAGTCACTCCATCCAGTCAGGAATGGGATGAGTAAGGAAGAATCTGAGTAATGAAGATTACTGGTAAGCAATCCGAGCACTACAGCAGCCCACATCTACTTTCAGTCCCTCTTGAAAGCATTTCTAAGATCCACTTCAAAAGGTGCCACCTTCAGTCCCTTAGCTGGGTTATAGTTTTAGCTTAATACTCAGGGTTTGTGTATCGTAGTAGACGTTGGTGGTAAGTGAATTAGTCTCTATACCTCGCATTCCATCTTTTCTTTAGTTTCTTCATGGAACACTAGAGTTCTATGATTAAAAAAAATCTCCATTTCTCAAGAGATTCTCTCAGTTTAACTGAAGTCATCCATTTCATTCTAGAAATAAAATATGCGAATTCAAGTGCACTCGCTTGAAAATGCTGTGCCTGTGTTCCAAACATGGTTGCAAAAATTTTGAGATAAGGATACACAAGATAACATTACTGCAACATGTGCTCAAACACAGCATGTCACACCTCAAGTTTAGAAACACATATTTGTGGAGAAAAGTATGTTCATGTACAAAGAAAATAAACAGCACTCAAGCACTTCCCATCTTTTCACACAATTTATCAAGGTCCTTACTTACTTGCTCTGTATGTCTCACTTGATGGTTCTTGTTTGATACGAGATTCTTGGTACTTAAGACTTTCCAAATATGAAGGCTTGGCAACTGAAAACCCTGCCATTTAGAAACAAAAATAATACAAATGACAACGAAAAAAAAGAAATCTATGATAAAAAAAAGTTTTCAGATTAGAAGCTGAATAAACTATGAATATGAAGTGTCTAAATTAAATGTATATCTTACTTTGCTACCTACCCAAATTTATTCTATATATATTTTATTAAAATTAGTAAAACGTAATGAAGACCTTTGAATTACAGGCTATTTAGATGTAAACCAAATGTCTGCCTGAACGTCTTCCACAACATATTTTTTTCTTACCTGTATGTCGTCCTTCCGACTCTGGCTCCTTTTCAAAATGTGTTTCTTCTTCGTATTTAAGATTTAGCGAAAACACGGACGTGATTACAGGATTTTCTGTAATTAATATACAAGATACAGTTACTTTTATTGTGAAAGTTATTTTTGTATTTGCGTTCTCTTTCGCATCTATAGCTGTTAGTACCCTGCCACCTTGTGGCACACATGGCACCTGCTTCTTTATCAGTTACAATTGAGCGGTGCTTGGCGGCGCTTTATGGTGGCAAAATTATAGACTAACTGTGCCAGAGTCGCCATAAGGATGCATGTGTGCTACTCACAACCTGGTTCTTTTCATTGCCTAGTAAACAACAAGGGGGACAATGAGGGCTTGATAAAGGTCCACCGTACTTGCCCTGGGTAGAACTAGAAGACAAAAGAGGTACGGTGTTCCTGGGTGGCAAGTTGGCCACCTGGTTAGTACTCAGAGTGGTGGGGAGGTGGGGAATACCTCCTTTCGGAACTAGGACCCTCACACACCCAGCAAGCTAGGTGTCATGCTTCATCATATGGGTCTGCTCCTCGTCGAGCCGGCGCTGCAATGCTCGACGGGCACCCATAAAGGGGCTCTTTATCGGAGATCTTTTGTTCCTTGCCGTATAGGTGCCGTGGGTGTGAGGGGCCTGGTAAGATGTAGATGTGGTGTGTGGGTTAAAACAGGTAAGGGAATCCTCTATAATTATTTTTATTCTGGAGAGGTCACAACCTGAATAAAAAGTAAAAAGAAGAAGGAGGGCGACTATTTTGTTTTAATCTGACAAATTACGCTCTACCCCTTAGTGGTCAACATGTTTCTCGCCTATAAAATGTCTCTAATAGATCAGTTGGCGATTCCTCAGGACCTAGTGACTAAATGAAAACTATCTACAGTGTGTGGTGTGGTTCTACATACCACTTCTTCTCTCGGTAGGACGTTGCCCCGGAGAAAAGCAGCCAACCTCTTAAGGATTCAAGTGCTGCTTCATCAGACCGCAGCGGAGTATATGGACACTCAACGTAGTGTCGCTGCTCCCGCTCAGAGCAGTCCGGCTCACCTACCCGCTCTGCTGCATCAGGAAGGAGAACCACACCACACACTGTAGATAGTTTTGCAGCGCCGGCTCGACGAGGAGCAGACCCAGATGATGAAGCATGACACCTAGCTTGCTGGGTGTGTGAGGGTCCTAGTTCCGAAAGGAGGTATTCCCCACCTCCCCACCACTCTGAGTACTAACCAGGTGGCCAACTTGCCACCCAGGAACACCGTACCTCTTTTGTCTTTTCATTACCGACACTGTGGGCACATTCCAAAGAAATTCATAACGAGACAGTTAAGAACGCATTCGGTAGCTTAAGCACAAACAAAGTTTATGAAGGACTTCCTGGTCAAATCATGCATCACTCGAGGAAGTAGTTTTAGTAGCACTGTCTCGGCAGAACACATGCAAGATGGTCAAGGGAGACACTGCATATATCTGACGAGTTTGTGTCTGGAGAAGGCCAGCAACACTTTCCTAGAACTGGTGGAGTCTACCTGACACTGGAACGAGTTTGGGTTCCATGCAAAATGCAGCAGAGGGTGATAAAAGATTTTAACCGTCTCGTAGTTGCCACCTTAGCAGCTGCTTGTTCAGGTATGATTACCTGCAAGGTGATAACAAGTTAGTCCAAAGAACGTAGGTCCCTGTTTCGGCCCAACCATACGTGCATGGCTCACCTAATGTCCAGATTCTGCAAGGCTTCCTCACCTGAACAGAACTTTTCTTTATTCGGACTGGACTCTTAACAGCACTTCCGAAGGAAGCAGGAGTCCTGCGCAGCAGTCCTTGCTCGGAACCATTCATGATTTTCCATAAGGTTAAAGGCAGGGCACAAGTCCTAAAAAAAGAAGTGGGGGGACTAACCTAGTTAATCAGTATGCAAGTGGCATCGCAGAGCGTGCCATCGCGGCGCGTGACATCACGGCGCGTGACATCACAGGAACTGGCATCACAAGAAGTGATATCAGATCTTAAGCCCTCACATATATGTTTAGCAGGTGTATCATGAGTACATTTGAGCACATTTCGAGTATACTTGCAAACCCTCCTGATTTAGGCAGAAGATTCACTCTTTTGTACGCTACATATAAAGCAATGTTATCTTTTGTCAGCGTTCAGCTTTCTATAGCCATAGTGCTTTAAAAGAAATGGTGATATTTAAATTATTACAACGCCTCCTCAAGGGTAATAAGCGTATATAAATGCAATTTATTTAGTGCAAATACTGGGAAAGATCAACACATCTGACATTCTTACAGTGCATGCATATCTCCTAAACAGGGACTGAAGGAAGTGAAAAGCTGCCTCTCTTCAGTATGTGTGAAGTGCTAACAAGGTGTGAGCCTTTGTTTCCCCTCCGCTGCATTTGCATCAGGTGTGAGGCTCCTGACTGCTCCCAGCCAGGAGACTCAAACAAAAGGAGGCCTGACGACCCCTCAGATTCGGCCTTTGTTATGGGCCCAGCAGGAGTCAGAACTAAGAGAGCCCGTCCCCGCCTGCACGTTGTTGTGATCGAAAAGCAGACAACAATGTGCAGGCGCTGCTGAATGTGTCCCGGTGTTTGGAAATTACACCGGGACGAGTTCAGCATCTTTTTAGTGGGGCCCAACTTCTTGGCAGGGTGGACGGCATCCACCCTGTGAAAGAAGTGGGGGGACGCCGTCCACCCGCGTGGACCCCCGACTCGTGCCCTGGTTAAAGGACTTGTAGTTCAATTATGCACTAGGACAATTCCTTTGTTATGAAAAAGTAATCTTCCGTGTAGCAAGATCCAATCTCACAAAGCCAATACCCATCAATATCGGTCGTCAAGCACAGACATAAGCAAAGGGTGCCCCCTAGTTTTATCATTTGTAAGAAGGCTGTAGCGTCCACTATTTGAATCATCGTCGTCACTCTGGCTGTACCACTGGCTGGAAGGATTTTAATGGCACCAAGATTGCCTTCAAGCTCTAACGGTTATGATGCAGAAACTAATTTCACTTGACAATCAAGTGCCTGATGACGAGATCCCAGCAACGCTCCCCTACTCATACTTTTAGAACGTTAGTGTGGACTGAACAGCCAGAAGCAGTACCCCTTCAAGAGGTTGGGAGCATGTACCCACTTCACAAGGTAAGAACAAAAGATGGCTTAACTGGAATATTCTTTGCTTTGTCATTTGACAGATGGTCCAAGATTTCAGTTAGTTGGAGTTACAGCAAACCCATGTGGAGCGTGACATGGGGTATTGCTCATCTGCAGTACACCAGCAGTTTCAGTAGTCTAGGAAAGCACTAGGCCGTCATAGTCTTGGTGGTCACGACGTGATGTACTGCCTGGCTGATGGCCATTACCCTCTCAGGAGGAGGGAAGGCGTCAGGCAGGCTTGAGTTCCGAATGGCTCTTATGTACTCAATTCTTTGAGATGGTACCAAGCTGAATTAGAAGTCTCAAGTGTTCATGGCTAAACCAGACTCCGCTTCCTCAGCTGATGCTGGACCAAAACGCAATGATCCTGGCACAAGTACAATGGACTTTGTTGTCGGTAAAAAACTAGCACCAGTATACGGATCTTGCTGGAAAATAAACAAACAAAAAATAAACAGGTGGGATGGAGACCAAATGGCATTGTCCTTTACAGGAAATGGCGGTTTTCCACTTTGTGTTCCTCTAGGAAGGGTACAGGGAAGTAGACATCCGTGATGTGCCACTGAATACAGCTACTTGTAATGGACAGCTTCCCAAACCTTACTCAAAGTCAAAATATTGAACTAGAGGATGAGGAAGAATTGGTTTCAATCATAGAGGTCTAGGATAGTCGTACATGGAAATAATGGGAATAATATCCAAGTCACTTTCCTGGGGGTGAGACCTACTCGATGCCCTGCTAAAAGGATGCCCTGCTAGATGAAAGCCCATCTCTTCCTCATTTAGACGTCTGGTTAAAGGTGACAGAGTGAGCTGTAGTGCACAGCCATTCTTCAAGTCGGTACCCAGTTCCCCCAATGTCCTGAGACCCTGTGGCTCACTGGTAATGTTTGGCATTGGGGAGATGCAGTATCTACCACAAATCCATATATATTCTCATCGCAGGGGTGGATGCCATGATCTCCATGCTCAGCACCTCCAAATCTTTGATCATGACAGTATGGTAGTGCCTGCTTGGTTGCAAGCCCTCACGATCACTGACAGCAGCAATTGCTTGGTCAATGTAGGCCTTCCCCAAACTAGCCATCTAACGGGGAGAAGTCTGAGACATCGTAAACCCTGAGAAGTCCAGCTACCTACTGGGGTCAGGACAGAGATTTGGACTGACAGCTGAACTAGAAAAAGATGTGCCAGTAGGGACAGGAGAACTGATGGACTGAGCTGGTCATCGTACCTGTGAGCTGCACACAAATCTGCAGGAGCTATACTAGGAGCTGGGTGGACAAATGGGTTGGCCCTGAGGAGAGTAGGAAGGGGTTTGGCAGCTCCTGACCCAGCTGTTCCTTGTTTGATGAGTTCAGCTGTCCATCATGAAGTTCTTTGCCCCTGAGGTGGGGGACAGCAAAGAGAGAGTCCAACAGGGACTGAGCAGTAAGGAAATGGCGCTGTTACCAGAGGAGATTCCTAAAAGCCCTGCAGCTGCACCAGGGAGAAGGGCACCAATTCCTAGTAGTTCAAAATTTAGACCAATGGAAAAAGAAGAGGGTTCAACTACTACTTGGTACAATGTGCCTCTGGTGTTGGGACCACCTCTTAACAGGATCTTTGTTGTTAGGGGTCCAGAGTAGGTAGGACAAAATGGCACATGTCTCTTAGTGCTTCCGCTTTTTCTTGTGTCTACTTTGTTCTGGGAGGAAGCAACTGTGTACCCGAATACAGGAGGAAGTTTGCATCTTGAGCTGCGTTTTACAGGAAGACCACAGTCCACTGACAGTGTGACTCTCTCCTTCTCATCTGCCTCCTGCATAGCCGAGAAGCTCGGCTCAAGAATGGGGTTGAAGAGGCATCAAGAGGCAGCCTATCTGACTAGGGTACGACTGGGACAGAGACCAACCGTAAGAGAAGCTTTGTTTTACTTCCTGGCTTAAATCTCCAAAGACCGTGAACTGTGTCCTGGTCCCCTGATGAACATTTAGAAATGAAAGATGTCTCAATGTTCAGCGCAACAGGCCTGTAACACTGCACTGTCTCAAACCTTTAGTTTAGCAGAGACTTATGACCTCCAAGCCGAGACAACGAGCTTGGTTCTACAGTGCACGAGTCTTTGGAACAGGAAAGAGTTTGGTACCAAAAGGGCCCTTTGATCCTTTAAGCTGCACACACCTTTTCTGTACCATAACAAAAGGTTGTGGTCAGAATAAGTTGGCCGGTGCTGGAGGTAGGAGACACTGGGCAGGAAAAAGGTATTGTTAGCGGGTACTATTACTTTCCATGATTACTTATACTATTGTATTGGGCCAGTGATGGATGACCTCCACATATTTTTTTATTTTTTTTAGAGTTTTATATAGCGCTTTACATGAGCACCAGTTTAGCTACAGATAGACACATTCATTTTGTTAGGCACGGGGAGATTAAGTGATTTGCCCAGAATAACAGGATGTTGAGCGTCGTTGCCGAGACTCGAACCCGGTTCCCCAGCTTCGAGGTCGACCGCTCTAGCCGCAAGGCTACATCCTCTTCCATATGAATGAGATGGAAGGTCTCTGGGGTGCTCTATATTTTATAGACAGAAAGCAAGCTCAGTAATGCGCAAAGTGGCCTAGACCCTCACATACATTCAGACTTTTCTTTCAAAAGGGAAAAAAAACTATTTCTACTGGGGAAATCCCTCCTCTCTTAACACTGTATCAAGTCTGGTGGGCTTTAAGGAATTTTGCACCAATGGTGGGACAGAGAGTTTGCATGCATGTTCCCGAAATGCATCAGGTGTTTCAAACACTCTATAGCGTTAGAAACATAGCTTAAAGCCCTGCATCATAAACTTTGCAAGCTGGAAAAAAGGAGGAGGACAGAGGGGGAAAAAGCAGCAGGCAAAATAACCCAAAAAGGTTAAGGGTTTGGACCAAGGTCCTGCCTTAGAAATTCATTGAATGAAAGAGAAGCAGATTAGTATGCACACAGTACAGCAGAAAATAAGGGAATTGGCGACGGCACACATATGAACAGGGATGGAAGTGTGCTGCATACGATGTATGCATGGGTTTGTCTGTGCTACTAGCAAGCTTTCTTTATAAAGAAGCAGTTTACGGTCTTACCACTCGGTGGCAAGGTACCTAGAAAGTTGGGATTAGGAAAGAAGAAATGGTTTCTTACCTGTATTACCAATTCTCTCGTAGGGGAATCTCCATTGAAATCATAAACATTAATTAGTTCCGCCCACGCGCAGGAATCCCAGAGCACTTTGACAGTAAATCCTCTTAAGTGTAGATGTTCGCCTTTCTGCAGGAAGGCCTTACGAGAAACACATTATGCAGCCTATAAGAACAGACTACAGTGGTCAAATTCTTCAGATTGTAATTACAAAAGGATCAAGACACCCATATATAGGTAAACTTTAAAGCCAATGTTAGGTAAAACAGCTTAAATCTCTTTCACAAACCCTTTTTGAAAAGTAGGAAGATGAAGGATAGCAGGACGGTGTAGCCCGTATAGGCTGCCATAAAGTAAGTTTTAAAAAAGCATCTGTGCTTTTAAGTACCCAGAGACCACCAGTATCCCATCATGCCCAGCAGGTGGCAGTTGCTTCAGTTCTTTTTGACGAGTTGCGTCAGTGGCAGATATGTCCAATAATTGCGTCTGTCATCTCCATTGGGGAGGCGGGAGGGTTGCTTATGACTTCAATAGTGATTCCCCTACGAGAGAACTGGGATTAAAGGTGAGAAACCATTTCTTCTCTCTTGGGGATCTCCATGGATAGTCATAAGCATTGAATAAAGTAGCAAGCCCATCCCCAGCAAGAGCGGTGAAAAAGACAGAGGAACGATTAAAGGACTAAATTAAGCAAATATATTTCTGAGGGAGGCCTGTCCTATTTGAGCGTCTGTTCTAGCACCCGAATCCAAACAACAGTGTTTGGTGAGTGTGTGAATAGATCTTCATGTAGCTGCTTTGCAGATTTCAGCTATAGGGACATTTCTCATCAAGGCGGTTGTTAGATTTGGGGGTCTCTAGTTGGCAGAGGTAGGTACCTTTGTCCAAATAGGGACCCTTGCGTCTAGTCAGGGAAAGTAGGTACACTCCTGAAATAACCCCTGCTCACCCTCTTGGTAGCTTGGCACGAGCAGACAGGCTTAGTTCAGAGGCAGTGTGTAAAGCATTTGTGAACACATACAGTAATCAAGTGACAACACTACAAATGAACACCACACAGGGTATATATTTATAAAAATAGGTATACTTTATATAGATTTATCACAAGACCATAAACGACAAAAATAATCCACAATACTGTCAAGAGTGCGTAGTTCTGATCAAAAAGGCTTAATTCAAGGTTCTGTGCGAGTCGGTAGCCTCCTCCGGCTATGGCGATGTCAAGAACAAACAGAGTCTAACAAATCCAGCTGACCGCGTCGAGACGGGCCAACACAGCGTAGACAGACTCGGTCACAGTACCTTTACTTGAAGCGGCAGGCACGGGCGTGCGAGCCGGATGGCTGTTCGTCGCGGTCGCGATGCAAAAATGGAAGCGTTGCAGGATGCGTTGTCCCTCGATGCGGTGCAGGCAGCGGCTCGTTGACGTCGTCGAGACGGAGTCGGTGAAACCAGGGCCGTGCGTTGCAGGGCGAGACGGTGCTTCGATGCGGTGCTGGCAGGTTGCGGTGCGGCGACGGAGCCGGATTCGGGAGCTGGCGTCGATCAGTCCGGACAGTGGTGCGAGTCGGGCGGTGCGTCGCGAAACGTGCGAGCGGTACCCAACTCCGGTGCGGTCACATGACTCGAACTCAGCAGCAGTGACCGTGTCGGTCGGACCAGATGGATTCGGTGTAGCGAGGCGTTGCAAGGTGCGGTGCTCACAGGTTACGGTGCAGGCAGCGGCTCGTTGACGGAGTCGGTGAGACCAAGGCCGTGCGTTGCAAGATGCAGGCGTTGCTCGATGCGGTGCCAACAGGACACCGAGCCGGTCGGGAGAGTCGGTCACAGCTCCCTACCTCTGTAGCCACTGAAACAGAGTTTCCAGCAGCAATTCACAAAGGGGGTGAAGTCCAATGGTCCTGGGACTTCGATCAGGGGCAAGCTCTCTTCCAAGCCCTTGGAGATCCTTCACAAGTTGATGAAAGTCACAGCAAAGCAAAAGTTCCTTTCTCCTTTCTTTGGCAGTCAGGCAAACCACTGCAGGCCAATCCCCCAAGCAGCACTTCAGCTTAGGGATAGTCTCTCCTCAGTTTCTTCTTGGTTCCGCTCCTCAGCAAAGGTTTCTTCTTGTTCCCAAAAGTGATCTAATTTTCCTGGGGTCTGGGTGCCCCTCTTATACCCTGATTCTCTTTGTTCTCTGGAGGCAGAGAGGCCTTTGCCTAGCTTAAACCAGTTCTGTGCAGCTTTGGAGCACTCTGTGTACATGTCTCCTTCTTTTCCTTTCAGAATGTGGGGCAGGGTACTCAGACGCCCGGCAGGGGGTGGAGCCAGCATTGTGGAAGGCAGGCACAGCCCTATTCAGACCCAGGTGCAACTCCTCCCTCCAGTCGGGATGCAGATCTCTCTATTCAGCCCTGGGCTGCCTCACCCTGTCTCCTGTAGCCACCCCCAGCCCCTGTCACGCACAAACCAGACACACAATACACAAGCTGGCAGAGGCAGGCTGGATAGTTAGGCAAGAAAATACCTACTTTCTAAAAGTGGTATTTTCAAACACAGAATGTTAAAATCAACTTCACTAAAAGATGTATTTTATCATCCTGAGTTCAGGCATACTAAATTCGTTTTTCTACCATGTTCCCTGGGTCAGTTAGGATTATAAGGTGTAATAATCGAAACCGCCCATTCTGGCCTATGGGGAGCAGGTAGCCTTTCAATAGTGAAAAACGAAAATGGCTGTAATTCACTATTAGGACATGCCACACACACCAGGGCATGTCCTACCTTATACTTACAATGCACCCTGCCCTAGGGCCTACTTTAGGGGTGACCAACATGCAGTAAAGGGAAGGTTTAGGGACTGGTAAGTGGGTGCACTCACCAGGTCGACATGGCAGCCCTAGGCTGCACACAGGCTCTGCTATGGCAGGCCTGAGACACACTTTACAAGCTGCTTCTGTGGGTGGCACAACCCGTGCTGCAAGCCCACCAGCAGCATTGGATTTACACGCCCTGGGCACACTCAGTGCACGGTACTAGGGACTGACAAGTAAACCAATCATCCAATCATGGAGTCACTAATACATACATCAATTTACGATTTACGATAGGGAGCACTTGCACTTTGGCACTGATTAGCAGCGGCAAAGTGCCCATGAGCATCTAGTCCAGCAAAAACATATCGGCAACAGTGGAGGCATTACGAAAAAATTGAAGGGAGACCCACGCCAAGGATGCCAGGTCTAACACGTGTCCCCTCCAGCTGAAATGTGGGGAGAACTATCCTACCCCTAGGGAGTTCTCATCACTAAGGCGGAAAAATCTGGACAGACCATCAGCATTGGCGTGTTCTGTACCAGGGCGGTGTTCCACCGTAAAGTCCATCCCCTGTAGGGAAATGGACCACCTCAACAGCTTTGGATTCTCACCCCTCATCTGCATCAACCATCTGAGGGGCCTGTGGTCTGTCTGAACCCGGAAGTGAGTCCCAAACAGGTATGGTGTCTGCTTCTTCAGTGCCCAGACCACAGCAAATGCCTCCCGCTCAATAGCACTCCTACTGAGGAAGGCGACAGGTTGGTCTAGGCCCTCCTCATTAATCTGTGATAGAACAGCCCCTACACCATGCTCTGAAGCGTCCGTCTGAACAATGAACTCATTGGAGAAGTTGGGTGCCTGGAGCACAGGCGCCGTGCACATGGCAGTCTTCAAGGTGTCAAAAGCTTTCTGACAGGCGTCAGTCCAAATCACTTTCCTGGGCTGCTTCTTGGAAGTCAGCTCTGTCAAGGGGGCAACAATGCTGCCATACCCCTTGACGAATCTCCGGTAATACCCGGTGAGTCCTAGGAAGGCTCTCACCTCTGTCTGGGTCTTGGGGGCTCCCAAGCCAGAATGGTATCAATTTTCGGTTGGAGGGCGCCACCTGGCTGCTCCCAACCTGGTGTCCCAAGTACACCACGGAACCCTGCCCGATCTGGCACTTACTTGCCTTGACCGTGAGGCCTGCCCTCCGCAGCGCCATCAACACTTCCCAGAGGTGGCGCAGATGTTCTTCCCAACTGGCGCTGAACACTGCGATGTCATCCAGGTAGGCGGCACTGAAATCCTCCAGTCCAACCAACACCTGGTTGACCAACCTCTGAAAGGTGGCAGGGGCATTCTTCATCCCAAAGGGCATCACCCCTGGTGTGGAGAATGCTGACCTCTCTTTTGCCCCATCAGTCAAGGCGATCTGCCAGTACCCAGACGTTAAGTCAAACGTGCTGAGGTACCGTGCAGCCCCTAACCGATCTATGAGCTCATCCGCTCTGGGGATGGGGTGGGCGTCAGTCCTGGTGACGGAATTGAGTCCCCTGTAGTCCACACAGAACCGGAGTTCTGGTGTGGCACCAGGGGCGGCAGCCTTTGGAACCAAGACCACTGGGCTGGCCCAAGGGCTGTTAGAGGACTCAATCACCCCTAACGCAAACATTTTGGAGACCTCCTCCTTGATGCAAGCTCTTACCCTGTCAGTCACCCTGTAAGCCTTGTGCTTCACAGGAAGACTGTCCCCAGTGTCCACATCATGGACGCACCAGTTAGTGACACTGGGAACCAGGGAGAACAGGTCAGGAAACTGCCCCAACAGTTGGCGACAGTCACCCTGCTGCTCAGGTGTCAGGGAGGTAGAGAGGTTTACTCCCTCCACTGATTCATCTTGCTCTAGGGCTGACAGGAGGTCAGGAAGAGGCTCGGTCTCCTCCTCCATTCCATCATCTGTAGCTAAGAGCATGCCCACTTGGGACCTCTCCAAGTGGGGCTTCAGGCGGTTCACATGCAGGACCCGCAAGGGGTTCCTGGGAGACTGCAAGTCCACCAAATAGGTAACTGGACTCTTGCGCTCCACCACCGTAAAAGGGCCGGTCCACCTGTCCTGGAGCGCACAAGGCTCCACAGGGGCCATGACCCACACTTTCTGACCAGGCTGAAGCTCTACCAGAGTGGCATTCTGGTCGTACCACCGCTTCATCTCCTCCTGGCTGGCTTCCAGATTTGCCTCAGCAAGTTCTCTGAAACGCCTAGTTTGGTTCCTGAAGGCCAGCATGTAACTGTATACATCCTGGGGAGGTTTCCTGGGAGATTGCTCCCAGCCTTCCTTGACCAAACTCAGAGGTCCTCGCACCGGGTGTCCATAGAGGAGCTCAAAGGGACTGAACCCTAGAGAATTCTGTGGCACCTCCCGGTATGCAAACAACAGGCATGGTAAGAGGACGTCCCATTTACGCCTCATGGGTTCTTCCAGACCCATAATCATGCCCTTGAGGGTCCGGTTGAATCTCTCAACCAGCCCATTTCCTTGAGGGTGGTAAGGAGTGGTGAACTTGTAAGTTACACCGCACTCCTGCCATAGGGACTTCATGTACTTGGACACGAAGTTGGTACCTCTGTCAGACACCACCTCTTGAGGGAATCCCACACGTGAGAAAATTCCCATCAGTGCCCGTCCCACCACGGGGGCCGTCACTGTCCTCAGAGGGATGGCTTCAGGGTACCGCGTGGCATGGTCCACCAAGACCAGGATAAACCTGTTGCCCATGGCTGTCTTGGGGTCCAGTGGCCCCACAATGTCAATACCCACCCGTTCAAAGGGGGTGCTGACCACAGGGAATGGCTGGAGAGGAGCCTTGTGCTTCCTCCCACTCTTTCCACTTGCCTGGCAAGTCTGGCATGTCCTGCAGTGAGTGGCGGCACTCCTGCGCATCTGGGGCCAATGGAAATGGGTAACAAGCCTGTCAAAGGTCTTGTCCTGCCCCAGATGTCCTGCTAACGGTACATCATGAGCCAACCCCAGTAGGAAGGCTCTGAAGCGCTGGGGTACCACCAGCACACGGGCTGACCCAGGCTCAGCAACCTTAGGCTCTGAATACAGGAGACCATTCTCCCAGTAAATCCTATGTGATCCAGACTGATCACCTGCTGCCTGGTCTGTGGCCTGTTGCCTCAGACCCACGAGAGAGGGCATGCGTTCTGCTCCTCGCAGAACTCTTCCCTGGAGGGTCCTCCTTCTTGCTGCCAATGGGTCAGCTCAGGTAGGTCCCCCAGTTCAGCTACCTGTTCCCCTGTAGGCTCCAGGGCATCCCCCTCAGTGTCTGCCTCGTCCTGGACCGTGGGAACTTCGGGGGCCGGTTTCCGGCGCCCCCTGCCTCCTCTCTCTCCGGCAGGCACCTGGGCCTCCCTCTCAGGCTTCAGGTCCTCTTGAACACCTTTCGCTGCCATTGACCGGGTGGTCACACATGCCCAATCAGGCAAGCCCAACATTTCTAAATGCGCACTCCGCTCCACCTTAGCCCAAGGTGAGCTCTCCAAATCGTTCCCTAACAAACAGTCAACAGGCATGGCTGGCCTCACAGCTACTTGAAGAGTACCCGAGACCCCCCCATTCAAAGGGAACCTGAGCCACCTTGCAGTGACTCTCTGTGTTGTCAGCGGCAACAACCGGATAGAATGCATCAGGGATAACCTGCTCCTTAGACACCAGGTGACACTTGACAGCTGTCACACTGGCTCCTGTGTCTCTCAGAGCCTCCACCCTATGGCCATTGATGGTCACCCACTGCCTGTATTTCTTAGTGTTCTCAGGCAGCGGGGTCCTAGGGACCATCTCAGAGTCTTCTAATGAGACAAGGGAAAACACTGTGGGATCCCCCCCACCTTGGGCACCCAACTCCTCCCCCAAGGCTACACTAGCCAACTGCCGGGGGACTGCACCAGTGGGTGCTGGTTTTCCATGCAAAGGGCAACGAGGATCGTTTGCCTTGTGGCCAGGGGCGCCACACTTGTAACATACCAGTGGTCCCTGGTGAACAGGGGGGCCTGTCAGGGCAACTGGCTTCTTCTCAGGGGGAGGCTGGGAACCTTTCCCTTGGTTCCCTTGGGGTCTACTTTGGGGCCCTTTATGGAACTCCCTCTGTTTACCCTTGTCCCCCACTCTTCTGCTGGGGACCCTGCCCACCCTTGGCGGAGTCTCCCACGTGACCCTTGTGGACCCGGGTACTCACCCAGCGGTCCGCCTCCTCAGCAAGCTGCCTAGGGTTAGTCAGCTTACTATCAATCAGGTGCTGGCGTAGCTCAGGAAAGCAATTACTGGACAAGTGCTCCCATGAAATCAAATCAAAGAGCGCCTGAAAATCAGTCGCTTTGCTACCCTTTACCCAACCATCCAAGGCTCTGCAAAAGAAGGTCACATATTCAACCCAGGTACTGCTTTCAATCTTACTACAGTTCCTGAACCTTTGCCTATAAAGCTCAGGGGTCAAACCATACCTAGTCATTAAGGCATCCTTCATGTGGCTGTATGAATTATAGACTTAAGAGGGCAAATCCAACAAGGTATCCCGCCCCTCACTGAGGAACCGTCCCCACAACCCCGCTCCCCAATCCTTCTCAGGGACCCGGTGGGAAGACATGGCTACCTCATAGGCTTTGAACCACTGCCCAATGTCATCATTTTTAAAAACTCCTTCACCACATCTTTGGGAATATACACCCTAGCTTCAACAGGCACAGGCGGTACACTGCCACCAGAGGGAGTAATCTCTAAGCTTTTGGCCTTCAATTCCAACTCCCTCAAAACTTTCTCATGTTCAAACTGCATTTTCTTTTCCTCTATGGCTAATTTCCTAGTTTGCATTTCGAATTCTAACTGCCCATTCAGCTTGAGCTTGGTCAGCTCCATTTCGTGCATCCTACTCTCTTTCCTGTCCTCCAACTCCTCTGGAGACAGTCCTCTGGCAGAAACACTGCTACCTACTGGGGAAGGTGGTCTTCCAGCCCCTAGACCCAATAGCCCCTCCAGCTGCCCTTCTGCATTCTCAGCCCCCTCCACAGGGGCACTCCTTGATTCGACCCAGGCCCTCAGCGCCTTTTGGAGGTCCTCCTTCCTGGAGAGCCCGGTCATGGACACTTTAAACTTTTTGCAGAAATTCTTGAGCTGCTTGAGGGTGTAGCATTCTAGCCTCTCTTCTTCCCAATCACACTCAACAGAGGCTACTGATGCTGGTTTCTCCATAGTGATTAAACTTGGCAGTTGCAAAAATAGGAAATCCCAGAAAAAATGCTATAAAAGTATGTGGTTGCGTTTTGGTCTGCACTTACTAAGTAGTGTTCACCAATCACTGTACATGAGTCACAAATGCAAGTCCAGAATCCTCACCGCTGACCACCAATGTTAGATTTGGGGGTCTCTAGTTGGCAGAGGTAGGTACCTTTGTCCAAATAGGGACCCTTGCGTCTAGTCAGGGAAAGTAGGTACACTCCTGAAATAACCCCTGCTCACCCTCTTGGTAGCTTGGCACGAGCAGACAGGCTTAGTTCAGAGGCAGTGTGTAAAGCATTTGTGAACACATACAGTAATCAAGTGACAACACTACAAATGGACACCACACAGGGTATATATTTATAAAAATAGGTATACTTTATATAGATTTATCACAAGACCATAAACGACAAAAATAATCCACAATACTGTCAAGAGTGCGTAGTTCTGATCAAAAAGGCTTAATTCAAGGTTCTGTGCGAGTCGGTAGCCTCCTCCGGCTACGGCGATGTCAAGAACAAACAGAGTCTAACAAATCCAGCTGACCGCGTCGAGACGGGCCAACACAGCGTAGACAGACCCGGTCACAGTACCTTTTACTTGAAGCGGCAGGCACGGGCGTGCGAGCCGGATGGCTGTTCGTCGCGGTCGCGATGCAAAAATGGAAGCGTTGCAGGATGCGTTGTCCCTTGATGCGGTGCAGGCAGCGGCTCGTTGACGTCGTCGAGACGGAGTCGGTGAAACCAGGGCCGTGCGTTGCAGGGCGAGACGGTGCTTCGATGCGGTGCTGGCAGGTTGCGGTGCGGCGACCGAGCTGGATTCGGGAGCTGGCGTCGATCAGTCCGGACAGCGGTGCGAGTCGGGCGGTGCGTCGCGAAACGTGCGAGCGGTACCCAACTCCGGTGCGGTCACATGACTCGAACTCAGCAGCAGTGACCGTGTCGTTCGGACCAGATGGATTCGGTGTAGCGAGGCGTTGCAAGGTGCGGTGCTCACAGGTTACGGTGCAGGCAGCGGCTCGTTGACGGAGTCGGTGAGACCAAGGCCGTGCGTTGCAAGATGCAGGCGTTGCTCGATGCGGTGCCAACAGGACACCGAGCCGGTCGGGAGAGTCGGTCACAGCTCCCTACCTCTGTAGCCACTGAAACAGAGTTTCCAGCAGCAATTCACAAAGGGGTGAAGTCCAATGGTCCTGGGACTTCGATCAGGGGGCAAGCTCTCTTCCAAGCCCTTGGAGATCCTTCACAAGTTGATGAAAGTCACAGCAAAGCAAAAGTTCCTTTCTCCTTTCTTTGGCAGTCAGGCAAACCACTGCAGGCCAATCCCCCAAGCAGCACTTCAGCTTAGGGATAGTCTCTCCTCAGTTTCTTCTTGGTTCCGCTCCTCAGCAAAGGTTTCTTCTTGTTCCCAAAAGTGATCTAATTTTCCTGGGGTCTGGGTGCCCCTCTTATACCCTGATTCTCTTTGTTCTCTGGAGGCAGAGAGGCCTTTGCCTAGCTTAAACCAGTTCTGTGCAGCTTTGGAGCACTCTGTGTACATGTCTCCTTCTTTTCCTTTCAGAATGTGGGGCAGGGTACTCAGACGCCCGGCAGGGGGTGGAGCCAGCATTGTGGAAGGCAGGCACAGCCCTATTCAGACCCAGGTGCAACTCCTCCCTCCACTCGGGATGCAGATCTCTCTATTCAGCCCTGGGCTGCCTCACCCTGTCTCCTGTAGCCACCCCCAGCCCCTGTCACGCACAAACCAGACACACAATACACAAGCTGGCAGAGGCAGGCTGGATAGTTAGGCAAGAAAATACCTACTTTCTAAAAGTGGTATTTTCAAACACAGAATGTTAAAATCAACTTCACTAAAAGATGTATTTTATCATCCTGAGTTCAGGCATACTAAATTCGTTTTTCTACCATGTTCCCTGGGTCAGTTAGGATTATAAGGTGTAATAATCGAAACCGCCCATTCTGGCCTATGGGGAGCAGGTAGCCTTTCAATAGTGAAAAACGAAAATGGCTGTAATTCACTATTAGGACATGCCACACACACCAGGGCATGTCCTACCTTATACTTACAATGCACCCTGCCCTAGGGCCTACTTTAGGGGTGACCAACATGCAGTAAAGGGAAGGTTTAGGGACTGGTAAGTGGGTGCACTCACCAGGTCGACATGGCAGCCCTAGGCTGCACACAGGCTCTGCTATGGCAGGCCTGAGACACACTTTACAAGCTGCTTCTGTGGGTGGCACAACCCGTGCTGCAAGCCCACCAGCAGCATTGGATTTACACGCCCTGGGCACACTCAGTGCACGGTACTAGGGACTGACAAGTAAACCAATCATCCAATCATGGAGTCACTAATACATACATCAATTTACGATAGGGAGCACTTGCACTTTGGCACTGATTAGCAGCGGCAAAGTGCCCATGAGCATCTAGTCCAGCAAAAACATATCGGCAACAGTGGAGGCATTACGAAAAATGGAAGGGAGACCCACGCCAAGGATGCCAGGTCTAACAGCGGTGTAGGAAGCTGGCTCTGTATATACAATACCAAAGTAAGGTATAGTGTGCAGAGAGTCAAGGGAGTCCCCAGAGGTATAGCAGCGGCTAAATTAGGTAAGTACTAACAGCTCTCTTTTGTGGTAGTGTGGGCGAGCAGTTAGGCTTATCCAGAGGGTGTGTTAAGCATTTAATGTATTCACTCACACAAGGACAGACTACACACACTCAGAGACAGGATCCATACCAATTGGTTAAGTATAAAAAGGTATGCTTATGTTTTATTTCTAGAACCATTAAAGCCATACCGTATGGTGAAATGGTTCGCGCTAGGCGCAATTGTAGTATGGACTTCACTAGGAACATCAATCAGATCAAAACAAATTTCTCCAAAAGGGGCTATGATAAAGCTTGCCTAGACACTGCAGAGAAAAGAGCTCTGTCTCTCAATAGGAAGGAGACACCAGTGTCCAATGCCAAAAGAAATCCGTACACCAAAAAACATGATTCAGAGGTTTTATTCATCACAGAACACAATGTTTTCAATAATCACATTTACAACATTTTGAGAAAGAACTGGCATCTGCTTGAAACTGAAGGCCTTCCGGTTAATATAATATCTAATAAACCCAGAGTGGTTTACCGGAAGAGCAGGACATTAAAAGACATACTAAGCCCTAGTTATGTCAAAAGTGCCCAAATTTCCACTTCAACTTGGCTACCAGATAAACCAATAGGTTTTCATACATGTGGAAACTGCTGCATATGCAAATTTGGTCTGAATAAAGTAAAAAAGTTTAGCAGCAGTCAATCGAGAGAGTTTTCCATAAACTGTTTTATTAATTGTAATACAACATTCACGGTGTACATGATCACATGTGCCTGCAAAAAGGTGTACATTGGCAGCAGCATTGGTAGTCTTAAACTGCGAATTCAAGAACATGCGAGAGCCATAAAAAACTGTGACGTTAAATACCCGGTTGCCATGCACATACATCATGATCATCCAAATGATAAGAACATCCCCTTTTGTGGTATTGATCATGTTCAGATGCCTGAGAGAGGAGGTGACAGGGAGTTGACTCTCAGACAGCGAGAGGCGTCTTGGATATGTCGTCTCAGGACAGTTAAGTTTGGGCTCAATGTTAATGATGAACTACATAATTTTCTGTGAGACAATCGTGAGAATGCTTGCTGAGAATGTATACTGACTAAAAATGGGAATAGTCTGTTGTATTTAGCTATTCCATTGAACATTGAATAACAGCACATTGATTGTTATGTTCTATATCTGGAGTCATTGGATAATTACACAGTCAAACAGTTTGACTTTTTAAAAAAAGGACTGTTTGCCTTTGATTGTATATGACCTATTAACTCAAAATGCACTTATTTACCATCTGAGTATTAGCTTGAAATATGACATATGAACATTATAAACTTAGGACACTATGTGATACATTTGTTTATATCACCTGTTATATGAACCCTCTGTTGCATAATGAACAAAAAATGTCTGTGGATATAGGACAATGACAACTAAACAATGCTTGGCATCTTAAGAAATAGGAGCCTCTTATATAGAATCTGGGTGTTGTGGTCATTACAAACTCATGTATGTTAAACTACTTTGTTTGGAATTGTTTTGATGCACTGTCTTTAACATATGTTAGAAGGACTCATGCCTCAGTTGAGATAGGTGTACATACATTGTGCATTCAACAGCCATAATTCATTATATCACGCATACAGTCCTTTTATATACTGCAATGTGTCTTCTGATACACAATTTGTTTTTAGAATTAAATCAGAACGGCAATTTTGTATAAATGGCCAGCCCGGGAGGTTTGCCTGTCTAAAGAAATAGTGGGACTGTCGATTTGAGTTCATTTCGTTTTCACAATCCACCATTTAAAAATGGCCGACAGTTTTTGGTAATGGTTCCTGCTTTTGCATGAAACTAATAATGGAGAATCATCCATACAATAAGGATGAGCTCATCCTATTGAGTATGATTATTCCGCCTGTGTGGCAGATGTATGGATGTTCAATTCCATTACATACATACTTAGCGCATTATGAAATTGGCGACCACAATTTCAGTATTGTCTGTATTTTAACTGTATTGAATTCGGTATTAGTATCTAGATGTTCTGGCCTCATAGGACACTGGGTACTTCACACCATAGGACGCGTTATGTCGGGACAAACACATCTACTCGTGGCTTCTTACTGTTTTAAGATGGCCGCCCTGTTTACAAATCTTCGTGTGGCGTCCGCAGACGTCTTCGATCGCTACCATACAACAGGTGTTTAACATTTCCGGGCGGGGGATTTAAAAATGCACACCCCCGGATGTTCGGTTTCGAATCGGAAAACGAGGAGCACATGAGCTTTGGGCTACCATGCCATTGCTGGTGAGTTACATTGAGATGTGATATCGTCTTACGCATCTTTGTTAATATCCAATAGATGTTCTAGCCTTTTAATAATGAGTGGGTTTTAATGCATGCAACTTTCTTTGAATATAAAATAATATGTTTTTATAGCCACTTCTCTCATGATGTCACTAGTTGAGGCATGTACTAGCCATCTCTAAATCGATATCCCGCACTGTATGTAGTAAGATGTGGGGTAGTTAAGATGGCCGCTGCTGTTGCATATTACCGCATGACGTCGTTGGACGTACGCTTTTTATTGGCAGGAAGAATAGGGGTTCCATAATTTTTATTTGTGCAGAATTCAACAATGCTCGCCAACAGGAGCTTTGTGCTCTATCTGTAACGAGCCAGCAAACACGAAGTTGGTTATTTTGCGAACGCTCATGACTCATATTACATTAAAGCATTATCATTATAAACCGTAAGAGGGGGCCATTTGAAGACTCCTCAAGACCTGGCTTTTCGAGCAGTAGCAGCATTCCCCCCCCCCCCACCAGCGCCTTGAGACCCTCACGGGTATGTAGCGCGCTTTACAAATGCTCTGATTGATTGATTGATTTGGCATTTCTGTAATTGGAGTGCTAACTAGTTCACAAAGATCGAAAAATACTAAAGTGACAAAAAAATTTGCCCATGTTTGGTGTTATAATTGTTTGTTACTGAACATCGGTGCTACGTGCACATTTTGATGCCCGACACATGAGGCAAGAATATAAAAGCTGATATATAAGCACGTGCGATTTAAGATATCCTTGTTTCTCGATATCATGAAGACGGTTTGAGCTCCGCCATGAATTGGGAATTGTACATGATCTCATCTGTGTTAAAAACATGGATACCAGTTTCCAAGATGGCATTATTTTTTCGTTGAAAGGAAATGTATTAACTAGTGTCACTCTGGAGATAATTTTTGAGGACACACACATTGTTATATAGGGTGCCCCTGAGTTTAATTGGTTATAACTGTCTCGTGACATAATACTGGCCATGCTGCTTATAATTGAAAAGGCTGGTTCAGCACTAATGTCAGTATTTACCTTTTGCTGGCTTTTATGAAGAATAATAGCCTTACCGCTGACAGCACAATCGTCAGTCATTACAAAATACTTTATGCTCAACCACATTATCAGTTCTTAGATTCAATGAATCAATTATGGATACATACAAAATACGGGTTCTTTTTTTTAAAACATTGCCAATAATGCATTGAATATTCCATGTAAAGTTTAGATCACTAGCTTGTGCCTTTGATAGCTCTCATGGACACACAAGAAATTCCGTTTTATTTCTGGAGTCACAACCACTATTGGATTATATAATACACCGTATAGTAATTTATAATGGTCTCTCTGGCATCTGCTCTCGCCTCTGTAGATCTCTTATTTGTGTATTTATATGTAATACAATGTGAAAGACAATTACATTTTTCTCCTTGATCGTTAAATGTGATATGACAAACCATAGAAACTTCACAAATGCAAGACCTTGTGGCTGTATAATAATGGACATGTACTTTCGAAAACGTTAATCCATATATACATATATGTAAATCTAATGGACAGAAACAGATATTGTCTTATGAATCATACATCTATTATTTTAGATATTGTCTACTACATAGAAGTCTTCCGAAAATTGGACTCCCAGTTATCTGAATTGTACAAACGTCCATATGAATATACTCTTTGTCACTTTGTGAAGGTATGATATTTATCATTATCCCTTGGCAATTAATGTAAATATGTGTGTTTTCTTTTAAATGTATTGATTATGTTTTTTGTATGTATGAAAACACCTTTTAAAATTGCACTTGTATGTATTTTTTCAATAGCCCTGAAGAAGTCTCTTTGGGAGACGAAACGCGTTAGCTATGATCTTCTGCCTTTGTGAAAATATGAAATAAAGAGAAATCCTTTTAAGAAACACACATCGGGGATTTGGATATCTTTCCGTGTGCTCACTGTTTCTTGAACACTGATGTTGGATTGTTAAGATTTGCTATACAGTGCTGAACCCTTTTGTGTTTAATGTTGCTGTAGGACTTGTTCCTAGTTAAGGAGCATAGAGGGGAGTGCTCCTTGGTTCTTTGCACTACTTGACACCTCAGGACACTGTCCATTTATCAGGTGCGGTCTCTAACAGCCTCTACCCTCATTTCATTTGTATTTAGCTTCCCAGGATGGGCTTTGCTTCTGGACCCAGAGAGCGGAGGCTCTCTACCCAGGGGTCAAGAAACCTGTCTGGTGCTGGCAAATGGGGGGCAGTCATTCTGGAACCACACCAGGGCTGGTTGTTTTTCAGGGGGCATCTCTAAGATGCCCTCTGAGTGCATTTTACATTAAATCCCACACTGGCATCAGTGTGGGTTTAATGTGCTGAGATGTTTGCTACCAAACTTCCCAGTTTTTAGTAAAGCCATTATGGAGCTGTGGAGTTTGTAATGACCAACTCCCAGACCATATACTCTTTATGGCTTTACTATGCTTACAATGTCTAAGAATGGACTTAGACACTGTAGGGGTACAGGGCTCATGCCACTGTACCCTCACCTGAGGGCTAGTACACCCTACTAGAGGAGTGACTTACCTAGGCCTCAGGCAGTGGGTTGCAGGCATGGCACACAGCGATGTGTGCCATGTCGACTCTTCACTAAAACATGCTGCCTGCAATGGCAGTTAGTGGTTGTTAAGGCACAGGGCCTCTAAGGGTGGTACAATAGGAGCTGCAGCCCTTAGAGGCCTTCCCTGGTCACCGTGCGCTTGGTACTCATCGTACCTTTTACAAGGGGCTTACCTGTGGCCAGAGATGTGCCAATTGTGGGTACAAAGGTACAGTCTTGGGAAAGAACACAGGCCCTGGAAACCTGATTGGCAGGGTCCCAGGGCACATCAAGTCATGTTGCATCAGATGTCAGGCAAAATGTGGGGGATAACTATGCAAAAAGGGGCACTTTCCTACAGGTGAAAAAGTAACCTCTTTGCCTCTAGTAGAATGAGCTTTAGGTCTAGTTGATAAAATCTTGTTGGCTTTTTGTCAGCATAAAAGGATGCAAGACACAATCCATTGGGAGACAGATTGTTCGGAAGTAGCTAAACCTGTACGGACTGGACTGTAATTTATAAACAATTGGTCCAATCTGCGTAAGACTTGTGTTTTGTCTAGATAAAACTTCAAGACCCACCTCACATCCAGGGATTGAAGAGTTCTTTCAGCCGGAGTGGAGGGATGCTGAAAGAAGGTTGGTAAGCAAATCGTCTGATTCACATGGAAATCCGAAGTGACCTTCAAAAGGAATTTCGGGTGAGTCCTTATCACTACCTCGTTAGAGTGAAAAACAGTGTATGGTTTGTGAGAACACAATGCCTGGATTGCGCTAACTCGACGTGATGATGTGATCACTATGAGGAAAGTGGTTTTCCATGAGAGATGTTGAAGGGATGATTTGTGCATGGGTTCAAAAGGGTCCTGCATGAAGCGTGAGGGAACTATGTTGAGCTCCAAAGGAAGAGAAGGACACCTAATGAGAGGAAAAACCTTTTTCAACTCTTCTTAAAAAAACATTCTTGATCATGGGGATTTTGAAAAAATTGGTTTGTGAAGGACATTTTCTGTAGGCAGTAAAAGCTGCCAAATGAACCTTTATGGAAGAGAAGTGTAAGCCAGCTTTTGCCAAATAGAGTAAGTATGGAAGAATGACATCTTCCTGGCAGGTTGCTGGGTCCACATTCTTTGTAGAAAATCAAATGCAAATCTCTTCCACTTAAAGGCATAGGCTGATCGAGTTGACGATCATTTAGCCTCCTTGAGGATGTTCATACATTTTTGTGGCAGGTTCAAGTGTCCACACTGTACTAACTCAGGAGCCATGCTGCCAAATTCAATGAGGAAAGATTGGGGAGCACCACCTCGCCTCCGAATTTCGTTAGAAGATCCAGTCTGCATGGGAGCTTGAGATGTGGATGCTCTGACCGGAGAAGGAAGTCCATGAACCACAACTGACATGGCCACTCCGGAGCAATCAAGATCCTTCTGGCTCTCGAGTAGGACAGTTTGATGGGGATCGATAGGATCAGGGGGAATCAGCAGAAAGGCATAGAGAAATTTGCCCGACCAGTCAATCCATAGGGCATTCTCCAGTGTCCTTGGTTGAAGTACCTCGAGGTGAAGACTGGGCATTTTTTGTTTTCTGCGGTGGCGAACAAGTTGATGTGTAGAGCGCCCACCAGCCTGAAGATGTTTTGCACGATGTCGTCGAGAAGGACCCATTTGTGGCTTTCTTGCAGAACTCTGCTCAGGGAATCTGCTTGGACATTTTGCACACCTGGGAGATGAGTAGCTGTGATCCGAAAGTTTCTGGCTATGAGCCATTTCCAAATTGTCTGGGCCTTGTGGGATAAAGGTCTGGACCTCGTTCCCCCTGCTTGTTGAGGTAGTACATGACTGTTGTATTGTCTGTCTGAACAAGCAGGGATTGGGTCTTGAATGATGGGCGAAGAGCTTTTAGTGCTAGGTGAATTGCCCGGAGCTCAAGGAGATTGATGTGATAGGCCATCTCTCTCTGACACCATGTTTCTAAGATTTGGAGATGATTCGGGTGTGCTCTCCATCCTAGGAATGATGCATCTGTTACTATGGTCTGTGAGGGAACATCCTGGTGAAATGGCGTCCTTTGAAGCAGGTTGGTCGCAGAGCACCACCGTTTCAGAGACTGAGTTGCATGGTGGGAGAGTATGATCCTTTCCTCTCAGTTGTCTGTATGTTGGTCCCACTGATCCTTGAGACATCCCTGAACGTGAGGCATGTAGAGCCGGGCATTCAGAGTTAGAAAGATGCATTAGGCCATCGAGCCGAGGAGAGAAGACACTGACCTCGCCGTGGGAGAGACTTTCATGAGAGAGTGACACTTCAGAGGAGAAACAGTTATCAATCCGCCTGAAGAACACACTCTTGCCTGAATGGTATCAAAGGAAGCCCCCAAATAATGCAGTGTCTGAACAGGAGTAGATGTTGACTTGTGGTCGATATAAAGTCCTAACCTTTCAAGGACATTGCATGTCCACTGGTAGTGAAGCTGGGCTTTCTGAGAAGTGGACGCCTTGATAAGCCAACCGTCTAGGTAGGGGTAGACAAAGATTCAATGTTTCCTGAGATGGGCAGCTACTACTGCCGTGCACTTCAACAAAGTTCTGGGGGCTGACTTGAGGCCAAATGTAAGTACTTTGTACTGATAATGATCTTGCCCCAGGATGAACCTCAAGAACTTGTGGTGTTTCCTGGCTATTGGTACATGAAAGTATGCATCTTGAAGGTCTATAGAGCAGAGCCAATCGCAATGGTGTAACTGGGGGTAGATCTGATGTAGTACCAGCATCTGAAACGTTTCTCGCTGAATCCACTTGTTGGCAAATTTCAAGTCGAGAATGGGTCTGAACTAATTTATGGGGCCTTTCTTCTTCACCAGAAAATATCTGGAGAAAATGCCTGTTCCTCGTTGTTTGGGAGGAATGGTTTACTTCCAATATTAGCATCTGCAAATGGTGATTTGATGGTTTAGGTGGTATAGTCGCTGGAGGACTTGTGAACCTGAAGAAATACCCATTCCAAACAATATTTATTTCCAAGGCATCTTCTGTGATGTTTTGCCTCTTTGCCAGAAAATGCGAAATGCTTCCCACTACCGGAGTGGGAGACGGAAGAGGGGTAAGAGAAGATTCTTTGCTTGGAGCCCGTTGTAGGTTTTTCTCCTTGAGTAGGCTCTTGGGTGGTTCTTCCTCTAGGCTGCCTTCATTGTTGTTGCTGGTAAGGTCATTGCTGTTGGGGTTGCTGGCGATCTTGATACCAGTGAGGAGATTAAACCCTCTGGGGGTAAAAACGGCGTTGGTAGGACTTTAAAGACCTATTCTGTTTTTTGTTTTGCCTTTCTAGGCCGACTGCCTTAAAGGTCTCCATTTCGGATTTCATCCGAGCCATCTCATCATCCGTGTGGCTGCCAAAGAGCGTTGACCCTGAGAATCGCAGATTAGGAATCCACTGTTGTGACTCATGTTTGAGGGCCGTGAGACGGAGCCAAGAGTGTCTGCGTAAGGCCGCGACGTGACAGTATCCATGTGCCGCCAGCAAGGAGGAATCAGCTGCTGCACTGATGATCTGATTGGAGACCATCAAATCCTCATTGACGTTCTCCAGGAAGGCTTCCCGTTTCACTCTGGGAAGTTAATTGGCAAACTGTTGGATGGAGTCCCATAATGCTCTATTATACCTGCCCAGCAGAGCAGATGCACTCGCCACCTTCATAGTGGTTGTAGTGTTGTGTAGTTCCCATAAAACCTATATAGGATCTGCACGTTTAGACAACATACAATGTAGAATTGGTGCCAGACTGATTCTAGACACCTCTACCGGGTATGTTAGCCTGTATACCAGCTAGCTCACAGTGCCACTAGAAACCCCTCTTACCAAGGAGAGAAAAGTTCATGCCAACTATCGAACATGACAACCCTGATCTCTCAGGACCGTTGAAAAAGTGTGCTACTTTTCGCTCAGTCACTCGTCCTCACTTTGTCTCAGAGAGATACACAGAATAAATGATATGGACGTTTTTCAATAAGCATTTATTGAACAGTCGTTATTCTAGTGTAAAATAGGTGTGCTGAAACAACCATTAAACAGAAACAGATATAAATTATTAGAAGCACTAGGAAAGTAAAAGGATGGTAGATTTCTACTATTATGCTAAAATCATGAATACAGGCAGGTATATAAAATACATGACAATAAATTGCGTACTCCTACGATGCAATCCTAACTAGATGTACCTAAGTGTACCTAGCATGTGTGTAGGTGTTAAGCCAAGAATCCCTCTAGGAGAAAGTCAACCCCATTACCTGAAGTGAGACTGTGGGACCCCGTCTTGGTCTCGAGCTGGACACCCTGCAAGGGATGTCAGACCACTGCGAGCTGGAATATCTGTTTGTGGGAACCTCAGCGTCTCGCGTTAGTGTGTTGGCATGGAAGTCCTGATCTCCTCTCTCCATCTCAGCAAGATGTGATGTTTATATACCCAAAGGCCTGCCCAAGGGTTCTACCTTTGTTGTGCCATTGTTGGACTTAGGATGACGTCGGGAATTAACTTTATACATAGTTATTATGGAGATGGTAGTCCTGCTGAGTTTCCAAGAATCCTCATGCATAATGTATGAGGCTTTTACAAGGGAAAATCCCGCGTTCTGTGTGCAGTGTCGTAGCTAGGTAAAAGGTCAGTCCCCAAGAACCGTTATGTGTGTAATGTAGGGGAGAATATAGGTGAAAGGTTAAGATGTTACCTGAGCCTATATTGGGGTACCTATATGGAATATAACACCCACTCCTCATCCGGCTGGACAACATAATTAAATTCTAACGTACCACTAGGCTGTCTAGGCACTGGGATGCAAACAACTACAGTAAAAATAATAGTTTTGCTAAAAAATGTTAAAAACTCAAAAAAATGCTAGAAAAAGAAAAATCGTCACTCAAGCAATAGCTCTAATGTGTCCGTATATATAGTTCGAACGACTATAAGCATCGGAAAGCCATGCAGGTCAAAAAAAAAGTGGCAATTGTTTTTGATTTTCAATTAGAGTTTGTTTTAAAAAGGCAGAATTTTCCCCAGCACACGACGAGCCAAATCTTTATGTGTCCTGGCTGGTAGACGCAACATTTCTGTTGCCTGCCTTCGCAGACGACGATCCCTGTAACACCTCGCAGATTACGTCAATTGAGCACAGATGATCTTCTGTACTGCCTGCAGCCGATGCTGGGGCAGCCTGTGCACCATCCAAGGCCTGGGTGTTAGTGGAGGAGCCTTTATCCATTCCGACAGGAGCAGAGACTTCCTGCGGTGGCTCTAAGAATGCCGCCATCAACATGGGAGTACGCTGGGGACACTGCAGAAAATGGGCCGTTATCGGGTCCAGTAAAGCATCAACGTCCAGTTGCGCAACTGATGGAAGTGTCAGACAAAGATCCAACACGCGTTCTTCTCCGCAGAACAGGCATCGGAGAACAGGTAGGTTGCAGTCCATCCAGACTGGTCTAAATGACAGGAACCAAGAGGCGCTCAGTTCCCGTAGGTGTGCCCAAATGTTGTACCATGCGATCACGGTATTTACGCTCCAGGAGTGCTTTTTCCATCTCCCTGGTGACTGGGACGTCCATTGCGTAGCAGAAAAATTACAATCAGGATACCTGCTATTTGGAACAGAATCAGCGGAAGGCCTCCAAAAATGCTTCCGAATACAGAGTGTATAGAGTTCGGTATAAGTCCGAGGACCGTCTGAAAAGTGCTTAACAGTTTCGAACCTATGGTCTTAAATAGGTGGACTATACCCGTCGTATTAGACATGTTAAAGATACGATTTACCATTTCTGTGAAATCGAAGGGGCAGTTCGTACGTATGAGTGCCTGTATCTCAGCCGAGGACCTTGCTACTTGGAGATCAAAAGTCTCCCAGGCAGAGGTTAAGGGCATGGTTATCTGTAGAAGCATGGCTTTCATTCTGCTCAGAGTATCAAACCGTATAAAAGAAACATTCAACGAAGGCCATAGCGGCGGCTCCCTGAATGTGTGTGTCGGTGGAAACAATACTTGCATACAGCAAGTAACCCTGGAGCTCACAGAGACTAGATATGCGATGCCCGGAAGCATCCCACAACAACCTTGATCGTTCAGAATCAAGTAACTCCCATTCGAAAGTAGCTTGAATACCAGGGTAATCACGGCTGCTGTGGTACCTCTCAAGTGACAGGATAGGTTTGCCACCGAACCATTACAGGCCCGTGTAGCATAATATCCTGGCATATGGGAGATCCACTTAAAGAGTTCTCGCAGTTTGTACCGCTTAGAAACACTTCTAGATCCCCACTCCTGCATCGAATGTGTACGGTAATTCCCAAGATTCCTTGATGAATTCCCTACCCATTTCTTCATATCTGCCTGCCTGTTGTTGTTCTAGGCCACGGGTACTCATAGTACGGCCCGCGGGCCGCCAGCGGCCCGGCAAGCCTTCCTTGGCGGCCTGCGGACCTTGCAAACATCGTACCTATGTTTTTTTTTATTTTTAAAAAGAGTGTCAGCAAACACCGCCGGTTGCAGCAGCGCGGACTCTGAGAGACTCTGCTCTATGGAGGCCGGGCGATTCTTTAAAAGACCATTCATTTGTTAATGAGGCTTTCTTGTATTTCACCTCTTCTTAGCGCCCCTGCATCTCCACTCTGACTGAGTGGAGATGCAGGGCGTAAGAAAGGTGACATACAACAAAGCCTCATTAACAAGTGAATGGTCTTTTAAAGACCTGTGAAGTACTCGGGTGCGGCTGTGTGTGTTCCTGGGAAGCTGTCTCAGCCCTGGCTGACACACACGCGGGGTGAGGTGACAGAGGGTGACAGAGGACAGCAGGGAGTGAGAGCCGGGTGAGGTGACGGAGGGCAGCAGGGAGTGAGAGCCGGGTGAGGTGACAGAGGGCAGCAGGGAGTGAGAGCCGGGTGAGGTGACGGAGGGCAGCAGGGAGTGAGAGCCGGGTGAGGTGACAGAGGGCAGCAGGGAGTGAGAGCCGGGTGAGGTGACGGAGGGCAGCAGGGAGTGAGAGCCCGGTGAGGTGACGGAGGGCAGCAGGGAGTGAGAGCAGCGGGTGAGGTGGCAGAGGGTAGCAGGGAGTGAGAGCCGGGTGAGGTGACAGAGGACAGTAGGGTGTGAGAGCCGGGTGAGGTGACGGAGGGCAGCAGGGAGGCTGAGGGAGACAGAGGGAGGGAGGCAGAGGGAGACAGAGGGAGGGAGGCAGAGGGAGACAGAGGGAGGGAGGCAGGGGGAGACAGAGGGAGGGAGACAGACAGAGGGAGACAGAGGGAGACAGACAGAGGGAGATAGAGGGAGGGAGACAGAGAGAGGGAGACAGAGAGAGGGAGACAGAGGGAGGGAGACAGAGAGGGAGACAGACAGAGGGAGGGAGGGAGGGAGACAGAGAGAGAGGGAGGGAGGGAGGGAGTTAGAGAGGGAGGGAGACAGAGGGAGACAGTGAGAGAGGGAGGGAGACCGAGAGAGCGAGAGAGGGAGACAGACAGAGGGAGAGAGAGAGAGGGAGGGAGACAGAGAGAGGGAAACAGGGAGACAGAGAGAGGGAGACAGAGGGCAACAGACAGAGGGAGACAGACAGAGGGAGGGAGACAGACAGAGGGAGGAGGGAGACAGACAGAGGGAGAGCGAGAGAGAGAGAGGGAGGGAGACAGAGAGAGGGAAACAGGGAGACAGAGAGAGGGAGACAGAGGGCAACAGACAGAGGGAGACAGACAGAGGGAGGGAGACAGACAGAGGGAGAGGGATACAGACAGAGGGAGGAGGGCGACAGACAGAGGGAGGGAGACAGATAGAGGGAGACAGAGGGAGGAAAACAGACAGAGGGAGACAGACAGAGACAGACAGAGACAGAGGGAAGGAGACAGAGGGAGAGAGAGGGGGGAGACAGAGAGAGGGAGACAGAGAGAGAGAGAGGGAGAGGGAGACAGAGAGAGAGAGGGAGGGAGACAGAGAGAGAGAGAGGGAGACAGACAGAGGGAGGAGGGCGACAGACAGAGGGAGACAGAGGGAGGAGGGCGACAGACAGATAGAGGGAGACAGAGGGAGGGAGACAGACAGAGGGAGGGAGACAGAGGGAGGGAGACAGGGAGAGAGAGGGAGGGAGACAGAGAGAGAGAGGCAGGGAGACAGAGGGAGAGAGGGAGGGAGACAGAGAGAGGGAGACAAACAGAGTGAGTGAGACAGAGGGAGACAGAGGGAGAGAGGGAGGGAGAGATAGAGAGAGGGAGGGAGACGGAGAGAGAGAGGGAGGGATAGAGAGAGGGAGGGAGAGATAGAGAGAGGGAGGGAGACAGAGCGAGAGAGCGAGAGAGAGATGTGTGTATGCCGGGTCTGGTGGCTCAGTGGACGAAGGCGTCCGCTGCAGGGGCCTGTGTTCAACCTCATGGTCATAGTTTTTTTTTTTGCTCTAGCCCCGCCCCCTCCCCCACTGACCCCGCCCCCACCGGTGCGGCCCTCGGCCACAAACCACACTGTAAATTTGGCCCCCGAGAGAAAGTTTGTGAGTACCCATGTTCTAGGCAATACTGATCTGGAAAGTTGTGACCAGTAATGTTATATGGCCATGGATCAACCACTCTGAGGACGGTGATTCTGCCACAGTAAAAGGTAATCTGTCCAGATTTTCAATATGCAGCATTGTATATTTTGCTCCCCTCTGTGCCATTTTCATCTGTTTTTCGGTTAGGTTGTATGCAGAAAACAAAGACGTACTGTTGATAAAACGCCAAGGAACATAAACTGCACACAATGATTGCAGTGTCCAGCTCAATAGCATAATAGAACGTAATTGCGATTGCCCGTGCTGTAGTATGGACAAATCTTGTTCTAGTACCTCAATAGCAGAAGATACAATGTTGCCTAGTGAATAAATCCTGGATGTTAACGTAGTCATACCATTGTCAACAATTGGGGTCTGATCTATTGTATTGTAAAATGTCATCTATTGTAGCCCCTTCTTGTGATGTAAAATTTGCCTCTGTATGTGACGGTATTGGAATCTGAGGTGTGTTCAAATCCTTGTTCTTGGCTATTCCAAGATAGGAAGTCTGTTGCGCAGTATCATTCAGAAATATCATCTGCTGAGGAATGAGGCATGCTCTAAATAGTGCTTCTGTTCTCTGGACTTGCCAGTCTCTAGAACCCCAGACTGATTTTAAGTCTATAGTGTCTTTCCATAAGTCAAAATCCTGTTCAGACAGTTGGGTAATGAGTGAAGCTGAACAAATCTGTTTGGTGTTAGTCAGTATATCTTTCTGTGCAGATGTAGGTGCAACCTTATAATAGAATGAGGTCGGGTCTGAAATGTTAAATCCTGAAAAATATGAACATTTCTGTGCAAAAGTTTTCGAACTACTTTTCGGCGGTGTAGGGCAATGTTCCCATTGGTGATATGTGAAAACATTCCTAGGGGTACTGGATTTGTGTAGAAAATGCTGAACATATGTTGATAACAATACATGGTGTTAAAGTCTGATGGGTCTTTTAACATTTCATTGCTAGAAAATGCGGCAGATTGTTCTAAATCAGACAACATATTGTTTACAGTTTCGAAATCCCAATCATCGGAAAATGTACTGGAGGTAATGATATAATTTAAGGAAATTTTAAATAAATGAGGTATTTTTAAAAGTTCTGTCGGGCCAAATATATCATAACCAACCTTGTCCCATACTATACCATCAGGTATAGGAACTGTTGAAATGTTCACGTAGGACAAGTCTCTTTGTTTACGATGTGATGAAACATGAGGTTTCAGGATCAAGTTCACTTTTGATGTTGCAGAGCTTTGGCGCAGATAAGTTCCATTAATTAGTAAGCAGAAAACAGTCACTAAGCCTATCCAGAAAAGAAAGAACAGTATATCGGTGATTATCCAAAGCTCTAGCCAAGGTGACACCAGGTATGTCTTTTTAAGAAAAACAAAGAAGTCTTTGATTTGTTGTTGACGAGATATTGGGGCTGGCGTTGTTTCAGGTTCACTTGGATGGAATGAAAAGGTATCAAAGTCGATGAAATAGCCAGATGCAGTTCGATCTATTTTTGGTAGCTCAGCAGGTTTTGTTGAACTTGTAGATGGCTCTTGTTGAGGCATGTTAATGTAGACATCAGTGTAAGGTCGAATTGAAATTTGTCTTTCCTTTTGATTTTGAATTTCTGTTTCAAGAGGGACGAGTTCCATGACATTGTTGCATAGTCCATCATTCAGTATAGGAGACTTTTCAAACGTGATGAGTGTTTCCGTCTGAACTTCCTGTATCGTAGCGAGAGGAGGGCATCGGCTACCCAGGAGCCCACGAGGCCTACTATTCAGTATCAGCCACAGAGTGTGGTTTGATCAGATCAATGGAGACAAATCTCTTCTCCTTTTTCCCTGCTAGAGGCGGTAGAAGTACAGTTCTTGTTCCTTCGACAGCCAGGACAGGTACAGGCTTTCTGTAGGATGGGCCAAATTATTTCTTGTCCATTATCTTTTCTCTGACCAGATCCCCGACTTTAGGAATCCAGACAGGTCTTGCCGTGACTGAATTAACTTCCCCAGTGGCGGTCCGTTTTACCTGCACATTACTCTGTAGTGCCCTGGATTCATTCAGTTCCTGAAAAAACAGCCAAACGTTTATTGATATCAAAAGGTTTTACATCTGCCACTGTGCCTTCACAATCGAGATCAGGTACCCACATTCTCGTCCCAAATAGGACCTCATAAGGAGTGACACCCCCTAGAGCACTTCTTGGCAAATTATTGAGGGCCTGCTGTACCCCATATACGTGATTGACCCAACTACCACCCAAACCTAATACTCTAGCTGTTAAAGATTGCTTTAGGTCCCGGTTTTTCCTCTCCATAACCGAATTTCCCTCGGGATGGTACGGAGAGGAGTACCACAGTGCCACACCCAAACTTCCCATGGCTTCCTTGTAAGCCCTAGAGCTAAACGCGGGGCCACGGTCAGAATGTAATGTGCCAACTGCGTATGTCCCTATAAAGACTCGCAAATCTTTGATAACAGTTCGAGCGTCAGCCGAGCGCTGAGGCCATACCCATAGGAATCTCGAGCAGGAATCCACTGCAACCATGATGTACTTGTAAGCCCCGTCAGATTGTAAGGGGCCGCAGTGGTCCAAATAGACACACGCGAGTGGTCTGTCTGACATTAGCAATGGTGTCTGCGCTGGACATGCTATGGTGGAGCCCTTCATCTGTTGACAGATGTCGCACTTTAAGACAAAATCTTTGGTTGGCTTTGTTAACCCTGCCACCAATAGCGTTGTTTCAGTAAAGAAACTGTTGCCGTGAGTCCTGCGTGCGCAGAACCCAGACCCTCGTGTGCAACTAGTATTAACCCTAATCTGCAATCCATGTTTGGTATTACTCTATCCCCCACTCCTGGAATCTGAGCAAATGGAACGCTATTTGCATCTAACTTGTAGGAGTACTTGAGTGGAAAACCTTTCGGCAATGCCTTGTTGTCTTTGCGTGAAGCAATGACAGTTACCATTATCTGTCCGTCTATTCTCGTTTTTGAACGAGTGATTGCAGCTAAGGAAGCAGTTCGTACTGCCCCCTTCGCAGCTTCATCAGCCAATGAATTCCCTTCAACGTGAACACCATCAAGTTGATGACTCAGGTTGTATATCACGTGAGCTCTTGGTAGATGGTTTTTCAACTCAGCTACCTGTTCCCGTAGCATTTTATGCTTAATTGTGCCACCTTTCGAGTCCTTAAATCCATTTTGTCCCAAATAGTGAAGATATTCGTTATATGACTGAACACAGTAAAAGGAATTGCACACGATTAGTGTGGGGAATTCTCGATACGTATTTATCAGTGCCAGTAATAGAGCTTTACAAATTCTGCCAGTTGAGCCGTTCAGTCTCCTAGAGAATGTGTATTTGTACAGCTTGGATGGAACATGCCTTCCTGCATACAACCTTTTACAATCGCACATTCAGCGCTGTATTGTTGATTACTTCCAATGGCCGGCTGAGCAGATCCATCAGTGTAAATTATATATTCATACTGATTTAGAGGCATTATTTCATTCAGGAGAGGATAGTCTTGTTCATACTGCAGAAATGCTTGTGTTTTTAGACTTGGGTCATATCTGTATTCTACATCTGATGCAGTGAGAGAATTAGCCCATTGTATCCATCTTGGATGTAAGGCTTTAGGATTTGGAACGCTTGCCTTTGTAGCAGCCCCTAAGGCCGGTACCGGAGTCCCGACAATTATTAGTTTCCCCTGAGCCAGTGCTCTTTCTCTCACTACAGCAGTCTGTACGGCTGTCAGAATTTTTTCTGTAGAAGCAAAACGCATCTCATCGTTTGTGTACAAGTATGATTTGTATGCTATGGGTACTGTTTCGACTTCATTGTATGTTAGGTAGGTGTACCCAGATTGACCCGCAACTATACGAATCACTAAGTTGCGGACATTTACGCGTGTCTGTAAGTGTTTAGATGCTATCATGTCAGCTTGTAGGGAACAAAGGATATCTGTGTGTTCCTGTGTCCATTGCCTAACTGAAAAATCAGGTCTTATGAGGTCGTATAAAGGTTTAATCTTCTCTGCGTAATCTAAAATGTATGTTCTACCAAAATTCAGGAATCCCAGTAAGGATTGTAAATTTTTCAATGATTTCGGAGGTTGGAGAATCGCACACTTTTCTAAAAAGTTAGCTGCCAAGCTTTTTCCTACACTTGAAAGCTCATATCCCAAAAATAGGACATTGAGGTGGGATATTTTTGATTTTTTAAAGTTGAACTTGTAGCCCTCAGAGGCAAATCCCAAAATTATGGTGCTCACCCTGGTCAAGTGTTCCTCCAGGTCATCATCCGTCAGATAAATATCATCTACATAGGACAATGCCTCCTCATCCAGATTCTAAAGTAACTCAGTTACCCTGGCGGAGAACAACTCCGGGCTGTTCTTATACCTCTGGGGGAGTCGACAAAATTGACGCTGGGACCCCAGCGCTGAGAATGCTGTCAAATATCTGCTCTCAGGAGCTATATTTTGGCAGAAGAAAACATTTGAGATATCTAGTGTTGTTTTGCATTTTTTCCGCACAATGTTATTCATCAATGCAGCACTGTGTGCGTTCTGCACTGCAAATGTTTTTGTGCATGAGTTCAAATGTCTGTAGTCTAAAACTAGAAAATATGAATTATCGGGTTTCATTATGGGAAACAAAGGATTATTCATTGACGAGGTGCAAGTTTCAATCACACCCGGGTATTCAAGTTGATCTAAGATCTCCCTGACCTGTTTTTTTGCTTCCTGTTTTATTGGATACTGCCTCTGTGGAGTTTGAGTAGATTTTAGTGGTATCACATGGTGAGCTGAATCTTCATCCCACCCAACATGGTTGCGATATAGTGCAAGGGCAAGGGCTACTGCCCACTCCTGAGCTTATGTGTGTTTTAAGTGTGTGGGAACAAGGTCGGAAAAGGCTGGAAAAATGACCGTTTCTCACTTTGGGCAATCCTTAACAATAGCAGGCAGCCAATCTCTTTCAGCTAAAAGAATGTCATAGCCAAAAGTCAGGTTCTCCCAAAAGAGACCTTTAATTTTTCTGGGCTTGTCCCCTTCCATTTGGAGTGTTATTTCATGTAACCTATGTGGGACGCTTACCCTAGTATCAGGTGTTTCCACTGTGATATGTTCACTCGGCTCCGCTGTCACGAGAACTTCCATCAGGTTCTGGCGAGCTATTGTTACCTCTGCTGCACTGTCTGGCATCGGCAGAGCCCATTCCCCGTTCAGTAGTTGAGTCCTCAGAATTCTGGGCATGTCTAACTTTGAGACCTGCTACTTTCTTCTTTTTGAAATGAGGCTTAGATTTTGGCTTTTCTTCTTTTTTGGAAGCGTAGTCTGAAGTGCGTTGCGTGTCTCTGGACTTTGTACGCTCTTCTTGTCTGTGTTCTGACCGTCCTTCCCTCTCGGAGTTTTTTGATGAACCCTGAAAGGAACGAGAGGAACGTGTATCAGTGTCCTGATACCGGTCAGGTTTTTTAATGTTATCTCTATTCCTAAGGTTATACCTCCTTTCGGAGGGCTCCTGCTGAGGAGACCTACCTCTGGATTGAGATCTATTCTTTTGTTGTTTGTTATTATCCCATTTCTTCTTTGAAGAAGCAGGTGTTTGCTTGCTGTATTCTTTTTCTGTACCTCCCATGAGTTGAGGTTTTACCGCTCTAGCTCCCAAACTATCGCTACCTAATTCTGCATAAGCGGTTTCGATAATTTTCGGTAATTCACGTTCCTGTTGTAAAGGAGTGAAATCCCTCAGACGTTGGCTTATTGCCACCGATGCTGCCTCCCCTTTAATGTTTGCTAATATTATAGCTGATACCTGGCCAAAATTACCTAGTAATTTCATCCCTAAGTTCAGAGCAGGTTCTGCTCCATACTCGCTCTGTATTTGTCTTAATATATCAGGTATTACTGCTAATGACGGGATACCATGAGTCCTGGTATATATGGCAGCGAAGACTGTACCCCAAGTGGTACAATCCTCTATCTGGGGAGCTATTCCCATGGGCAAGCAAATTGTTAGCATTCTATGCTTTTCTTGTGGGCTAGTGTATGGAAATACCGCCTACAGCTGTGTTATTTTTTGAGCTATCCAGAATGGCATTTGTTCACGTTTAGTGGGCATCTTACCCATCACTGAGTGTAACGTTTGTGGTGTAATTTTAGTTGTTGATCTTTGAATCAGACCTGTTGGTATAGCCGTGGCTGGCTGGAGTGTGTGTTCTCATCACGAACTGTGTCATGTTTCTCTTAAGTCTTATTAGTTCTTTATGAAGTGTACGTAAGTCTCCTACTGGCATTGTGTTAATGTCAGGATGTGGTGTATAGGCCGCTAGTACCGCCATATTGCTCCGTCTCTTCCAAGCGGACCGAGGCCTACTTTATCTCTTGTATGGGGGAGGGCGCCTTTAAACCAGTTTATATGCTCCTGGTAGGTGAGCGGAACTTCAATGTCCTCATACGGACAATATTCGTTCGGTATGTCATCTTCTATGTAGTAATGAAATGTTTTTGTTCGTGCATCTGCTTCTGGGAATCTAACCCATGAATAGAATACCTCTGTTCTATATGATTCGTATGCCTCAATCACGAAGGTTACTGACCCACCCCTAGCTGTTAAACCAAATGCTGCTAGGTTTAGGGTGATGGCATTTCTAACATTTTCTGAAATTTGTATTGCGTCTGCCTCTTCTTCAGCTGAGATGTAGTTCACGCACAGAATCATCTAGCTCAGTCACTGTTGTTAGTAAGAAGAGTTTTTCAAGGGAATTGAGATAAGGTTTTATGCACAATGGGAACGATTAGTCCTTCAAGCTTGATTAACCAAAAGCCAGTACATAGGATTTTTGCCTACTCAGCTGCAGCAGATTTTTGTTCCCTCCCACTCCAGACGTCTCTGGGGAAATGTGAGTAGGGGTCTCTGAGAATAGCATGACTGAACTACTCAGATCTGACCGTTAAATAAGTACCCAACCAACGTTGGTGGTGCCATGTTGTGTAGTTCCTATAAAACCTATATAGGATCTGCGCGTTTAGACAACATACACTGTAGTATTGGTGCCAGACTGATTCTAGACACCTCTATCGGGTATGTTTAACCTGTATACCAGCTAGCTCACAGTGCCACTAGAAACCCCTCTTACCAAGAAGAGAATAGTTCTTAGCAACTATCGAACATGACAACTCTGATCTCTCAGGACCGTGGAAACAGTGTACTACTTTTCGCTCAGTCACTCGTGCTCACTTTGTCTCAGAGAGATACACAGAATAAACGATATGGACGTTTTTCAATAAGCATTTATTGAACAGTCGTTATTCTAGTGTAAAATAGGTGTGCTGAAACAACCATTAGACAGAAACAGATATATATGATTAGAAGCACTAGGAAAGTAAAAGGATGGTAGATTTCTACCATTATGCTAAAATCATGAACACAGGCAGGTATATAAAATACATGACAAAAAAATGCGTACTCCTACGATGCAATCCTAACTAGATTGTTCCTAAGTGTACCTAGCATGTGTGTAGGTGTTAAGCCAAGAATCCATCTAGGATAAAATCAACCCCATTACCTGAAGTGAGAGACTGTGAGACCCCGTCTTGGTCTCGAGCTGTCGAGGGATGTCAGACCACTGCGGGCTGGAGTATCTGTTTGTAGGAACCTCAGCGTCTCGCGTCAGTGTCTCAGCATGGAAGTCCTGATCTCCTCTCTCTATCTCAGCAAGATGTGATGTTTATATACCCAAAGGTCTCCCCAGGGGTTCTACCTTGCTGTGCCATTGTCGGACTTAGGATGACGTCGGGAATGAACTTTATACATAGTTATTATGCAGTAGATGGTAGTCCTGCTGAGTTTCCAAGAATCCTCATACATAATGTATGAGGCTTTTACAAGGGAAAATCCCGCGTTCTGTGTGCAGTGTCGTATCTAGGTAAAAGGTCAGTCCCCAAGAACCGTTATGTGTGTAATGTAGGGGAGAATATAGGTGAAAGGTTAAGATGTTACCTGAGCCTATATTGGGGTACCTATATGGAATATAACAGTAGATGTACTAAATACTTTGCGGCCTACAGAATCCAGCTTCTTGCTCTCTTTGTCCGGTGGTATAGAAGACGAAGATGCAGTACCATGATGTTTCTTAGCCGCTAATATGAACACAGAGTCCGGAGGTGGGACAGAGCGGAGAAAAAGAGGATCCTACTCGGGAGGTTGATATTTTTTCTGCAGCTTCGATGGAGCACACTTCTCTGAGGCTGGAGTCAAAAACAGTTCCACTGCTGGTTCTAGGAAGCCTGGTACTAAAGGAAGAAGGGGTCTTGAGGCTGACCAATGGTGAAGCATCTCAAATATGAAAGATGTGGAAGGTGCTGGAACCAACATCGGTATATTGAGCTTCGCAGCTCCTCCGACCAGGACCTCCTGGAAAGTAATGACATCATCCACTCGAGAGATCTGAGGTGGTGGTGAGTCTGATAGAATTGGTGAGTAGTTTTCTGTGAAGTTGAAGAAGTAACACAGGAACGATGTCTAGATCGTGTGCATGATCTTGAACGAGATGGATGACTACGATGATGAGAGTGCCTTGAAGCTGAATGAGACGAAGAACACCTGGTTCTGTGTCATCTGTGATGGCGCATTCTTGAAAGCGATCGTGCCTTGGAAGAGGAGATTCCACAGGAGGAGGAATTGGCGGCGGTGGTGGAGGAGTAGGAGAGTCTGGTAACAGTATCGGTGAAGAAGGAGAGTTTACTCTAGAGCAAGGATCTCCCAACAATTTGATCGCGAGCTACCAGTAGCTCACAGGCTGCCACAAAGTAGCTCGCACATGATAATTGCCTGTCAGCAGGCTTGAGGATATGTAGCTGCCCAACTGATAAGACAGCTATTTAAAACTCTGTGCCTGTCTCTGTGAGGAATCAAAACCAGACAGTGAAGGACAACAGGATGATGCCGCCTGCCCCTTTGTGAAAAATTCATTCTTTACTTCTTTTTCTCCTTTTTTCTTGCTTCTCCTTTCGTTTTTTTTTCCTGTCTTTTAAGTTCCCTTCATTTTTGTGCATTATTTTTCAGTTTCTTTCTTTTATCTTCTTGTGTTTATATTCTTCTTGCTATTTTTCTCAACTTTTTTCTGTTTTTTAATTTCTACTTCTTTTCTCCTTATCCTACATCTTCCCTTCCTTTTTTCCATTATGTTTTTCTTTCTTCTCTTCATTAATTCTGTTTATTTCTCCTCTTTCTCTCTGCTTCGTTCTTTTTCTCTCTAATTCTTTCTTCACCTTTCCTTCTCTCAATAATTATTTCCTTGGTTCCTTCATTCTTTCTTGTGTCTATCCCTTTCTGTCATTCTCCTTTCTCCATTTATTTTTTCCTCCCCTCTTTCTAGATTTTCCTTCTTTTCATTTTCTTTTTTGTCCTATCTTTTGTTCTTTCTATGCTCTTTTCTCTTCTCTCCTCCTTTTTTTCAATGTTATCTTCCTTCTGTCTTCATCTTTCATCCTGTTACTATTTGTCTTTCTTGTTGTATTTACTTATTGTACTTTGTTCTTTCTTTTTCTCCATTGATTTCCTTATCGCTATGTTTCTCCATTCTGTTTCTTTCTTATTTATTTTTACTTCTACTCTCTTACCTTTTCTCTCTCACACAAATACAACAGTTGAAAAGGAGCATCCAATTAATCATACATATTACTCAATTAGAGCATTGGAAAAATTTCATGTATTACGAAGTCCATGCGTATCCCATGTGGGCAGTTCAAGTGAATTCAAATTGTCTGAGAGTCTTGTATGTGTAGTCAAATCCAACTTTATTCAATCATAGTCTCAAACAAATGGCAATCAGCCCAGCCAACGCTTCATCAGGGCTGTAAGTTAAAAACTACAAAAACTGTATGTAATATTTATACAAATCAATATACACATTCTTAGTAACAATACACAAAACCCCTATTTACTCAACATTTTCCTATGGTTCATCATGATTAGTAAAAAGACAAAGAAAAACACCACAAGACTCCCTGTCTATATATATGTTAACAACCACTAAGCGTTAAATACTGTTCTCAATACAGAAGGCTGAATATCTGTGTGACTAAATTCTATCTTCTTATCCAGAATCTGTTTCTTTCTCAGAACATCATTTTCATTTTAGAGCATTTAGCAAAGTGTCCAGGACTTCAAATTAACTCTTATCCTATCCTTATTACATCGACTAAACAAAGTTCACTCACTTGGACAATCCACGAAACACTCGTAACTGTGTTGTATATGAGGTTGTCCCATGTCAAGGGTCTTCTTCAGACTAAATTTTAATGTCAGGTGGTATAGTACTGCTGTATTATCTAAACAAATTGGGAAAATATGCAATTTTAAGTCCAGGGTGCCCTAGACCTATGACACGAGGTTACTTCAAGGAGCCCTAGCTCCCCTAATGTTTATGTCTGGTAAGCACATCACAGTATCTCACTTAATATTTAAAAAACATTACTTGTGTAAAAACCAAGAATTAACAGTCAAAAACATGTTTCAATCCCACCATTGTGCACAGGAGGCTCAGGGTCAAGGCACTATTATATAAAATGTATACCAATTATTATATTAAAATGTAAGTCCCATTAGCAGTTTTTATAGGCACATCATATCATGTATTCAATGGGTGCACTCACATAATATTTCATTTAAATAATCAACTTCCCATTAGCAAGTTCCAAACCCACACCACAGTGTGTCCCTTTGTACCCATTCTATGTCTATCTCACATGCTCAGTAGCTCTACTCCGTACTGACCTGTGCTAATTACTTTAAAATGAAAATAATGTTCTGAGAAAGAAACAGTTACTGGATAAGAAGGTAAAATTTATTCACACAGGCAATCAACTTTATCTGTATTGAGAACAGTATCTAACGCTTAGTGGTTGTTAACATATATACAGGCGGGGAGTCTTGTAGTGTTTTAGTCTTTTTACTAATCGTGATGAACCATAGGAAAATTGTGTGTATGCAGGGGTTTTATGTATTGTTAGTAACAATTTGTATATTGATTTGTATATATATTACATACTGTTGTTGTATGTTTTTAACGCACAGCCCTGATTAGGTCCTAAGGGACAAAACGTGTTGACTGGGCTGACACTATGATTAAATTAAGTTGGATTTGACAACACATACAAGACTCCTTGACAATTTGAATTCACTAGAAATGCCCCCATGGGATACACATGGACTTCGTAATACATGGAACTTTTCCAATGCTCTAATTGAGTAATATGTTTGATTGATTGGACGCTCCTTTTCAATTGTTTTAATTGTTATTGGACTAAGTGTGGCTCCTAAGCAGTGGGGTCACAAAAAGTTGAGAGTAAGAATACGTATATTACTGAAATAATACACTGGTGCAACACTGAAAGACCTATACTGCTTTTGCTTAGTTTTTTTTTCTTTCTCTCATTTTACCTTTTCTTACTTTCCATCCTTTACTTGTTCTCTTTTTCTTTCTCTTGCCTTCTTTTCTCTCTGTCATGCTCTTCCTTCTTTCTTTTTCTACTTCTTTCTTCGTCATTCTTTCTTTTCCCCTCTCCTTTCATTTCAGTTTTTTTTTCTCTTTCATTTTCTTTTTACTTTCTTTTCTAATTTCTTTTGTTTCTTTTTCTGTTCATTTATTTCCTCATTCCTTCTCTCCTTTTTTCTTTCTTTCCTGTATCTTTCTGCTTCTATCTATTTGTGTTCCTTTCTTCCTCTCTTGCCTCATTCTTTCCTTTCTGTCTCATTCTCCCTTCCTCTACTTCTCCTTTTTTCTCTCACATTCTCTGTCTCTCTTTCCCTTTCTCAGTCTCTATTTCTCTCTCTTTATTTCTTCTGATTGCTGTCTAAAGTGCTAATGGACAAAAGTGATCCTCAGGGACCTCAAATGTAAACCTTTTGCAATACAGCTCCTGTACCATTAATATTATATACTCCCTGTAGCAGGATTGGGGTACTCTATGCAGAGTGTTTAAGCTGTCTGGCCTCTGTGTACATTTATCCAATCCTTATTTTAGGCAGTAGCTAATGACCGTTTTCAATTATCAGAAGTAGCTCTCACTATAGGAAAGGTTGGAAACTCATGCTCTACAGTATTAGGAGTCTGGGGATGTTAAGATGCATCGCCGTTTCAGTTTCCTTCTTTTGTCATGTTGTGAAGTCCTCAACGTCGATATGCTTCTCGACGTCGACCTCCTCCTATCTCGACGTAGACACACTCCTCAACATCAATAGTTCTCTCTTCGACATCGATACACTCCTCGACGTTGATCTCCTACCTGCGCGTCGACGGCATGGGTGTCTTCGACGTCGACCTAGCCTGTCTTAACATCTACCTTCTTCCTCGATGTCGACCCAACACTCGACCGCGAACAAGTAGGAGCCGTACCTTGTCTTAGTGTTGACCTAGAATGGTGGTTTTTTTGCGCTGAAGTCCTCTTTTTGGATCTTTCACGTCCCTCAGAGTTAGACGGCAGAGCCCTGGTAGAGGACTGACCCTGTCCTTGCTCTGAAATCCCACCTCCAGACTGCGCCTGCTGCCTGCATCTTTCTTCAGTGCCATGAAGGCAAATGTTCTCCCTCTCCCACGGGGTATGCCTTGAAAATTTACAGCAGTGCTGGTGTTTGTCAGGAACATGGCTTGCTGGAAGGCAGATGAAGCAGACGTTGTGAGGGTCTGACTTGGTCTTCTTTCTCCCACAGGCAGGATACTTGTCAAACAAAGATGGCATGATAATTGACAACAAACTACCACAATTTTCTGTCAGGAAAACGTAGAAAATGTAAGGGAGAGATGAAAAACGTTGAATTAAGTTGTCATAAAATTCCACTAGTGAATTTTGAAGAGAAAAAGCAAAAAAGGCCGAGCTCAGTGCTCCAAGATCCTGTCACCAAGAGCCGGAAAAAGAACTGAAGCAACTGCCACATGCTGGGCATGATGGGATACAGGTGGTCTCTGGGTCCTTAAAGGAACAGAAGCTTTTTTTAAACTTACTTTATGGCAGCCTATACGGCTACACCGTCCTGCTATCCTTCATCTCTCTACTTTTACAAAAAAGGGTTTGTGAAAGAGATTTCAGCTGTTTTACTGAATATTAGCTTTAAATTATCTATATATATCTATATATATATATATATATGTGTTGAAAAAAAAACCGACATTCACTCCTTCTTGAAATCAGGAACAGACCACGATGAGCTGAACTTGAAAAGTGCATTATTGCAGCTTAATCCTCCAGCACATATATATATATATATGGGTGTCTTGACCCTTTTGTAAGTACAACCTGAAGAATTTGACCACTGTAGCCTGTTCATATAGGATGCATAATATGCTTCTCTTAATTGTTTCTACAGGCCTTTCAGAAGGAAGGTGAACATCTACACTTAAGATATACTATGGAAAAGTGCTCCGGGATTCCCGTGCATGGGCGGAACTATTCAATGCTTATGACTATCAATGGAGATCCTGTAGAAAGTCGGCTCTGTGTACACTATACCAAAGTAAGGTATAGTGTGCAGAGAGTCCAGGAAACCCCCTAGGTATAGCTGAGGCTAAATTAGGTAAGTACTAACAGCTCTATTTGTGGTAGTGTGGGTGAGCAGTTAGGTTTATCCAGAGGGTGTGTTAAGCATTTATTGTATTAAATCAATCAAGACATATGCACACACTCAGAGACTGAATCCAGACCAATTGGCTAAGTATAAAAAAGGTACACTTCTATTTTATTTGCAGAACCAAGCAGGACTTGGTACAGGCAGGTAAAATACACTTTCAATTGTAAACCTTTACACAGAAATGCAATTGAGGATGGATTTGCAATTATTACAGGTTGGTATCACTTTAAAAAGCAGTTTGAATTACACAGGAATTACGTTTGGAATACTTTTCAGTTACTTTTGCATTACTTTGAATCTTGGGGGTGGTATGACTAGATGCCACACCTAAGGACCTCACAGTACAAGGTAAGACCTTTCTTGGCTTGAATTATAGTTCCTGTTTTCCCATACAAAACAACAGTTCAACACTTAGAACATTTTAGGCCCAAAATCTCATAACATGGGTCCCTATAGGAAAAAATGGTTCTCGGGTTCACAGGTATGTAAATGTCTTGCAAGTGGGAGTTTTGGGGGTTAGGACCAAGGTTCCCCAAGGTCTAGATAGGTACTCGAGTTGCACCATCAGTGGCACTGGGGCGGCCGGGTGCAGGGTCCCAATGTTAGCCAATGAGGCTAAGGGGGCCTTCGGTTAGGGGCTGCTTTCGAGCAGGCCACTCGGATGTGGGAGTAAAGCTCCTGGGGTTAAGGTCAGCACTGCAGGGGCATTGACCAGCACAGAAGAAATGCGTTACTTACCTGTAACTGCAGTTATCCAGTATTGGTATCTTTCATAGATTCACATGCCTGAATCATTCCCCGTCGTCGAGATGGGAGTCCCCGGTAAATTAGAAAAGTAATGTCTTATTAGACATAGAAAATAATAGGCCTAAGGCCTCTCATTAGTAACATATCCAGGTCCTTTTGTGAAAAGGACCAAACTCTAAAACCACAGCCAATCAGCTGTCACCACCCTTTGGAACCTTCCTGGCAGGAGCTCTGGTCCCTCAGATTTTCGTAAGCGGAGTGCTATATAACAGTACTACTGAGAGAACCAAGAGAGCCTTTCCAAGGGAGGTGGGTGGGTTGCATGTGAATCTATGAAAGATACCAATACTGGATAACTGCAGTTACAGGTAAGTAACGCATTTCTTATCCAGTATTAGTGTATCTTTCATAGATTCACATGCCTGAATCAGAGAAGCAAGCAATAGTGAGCACATTTCTTTTCCCCATAAATGGTATACATGCATCAGTTGAAAAAAAACCACATCTGTACATACTCTGTAAAAGTTAATATACCAATGATATAGTGCAGATTAATAACCAGTCATGATGGTAACATAGAAATGTGCGGTAATATAAAGGTTGGTGGGAAGGAAGGAAGAAAGGCTCACCTCTATTGAAATAGATGACGTAGCACCGCCTGTCCAACTGCAGCGTCCTTCGTCAGTTCTGAATCCAAGCAGTAATGCTTGGTAAATGTGTGCGGCGTCTTCCATGTTGCTGCTCTGCAAATGTCCACAATAGGGACGCCTGCAAACAATGCCATGGACGTAGAGACTGCCCTGGTGGAATGGGCTCGAATCGTCGTTTGAAAGGGCTGACCAGCCTGCTGGTGGCATAGAGTGATAGCGCTAGAGATCCACCTAGAGATACTTTGCTTCGAAAGGGGGAAACCTTTCCTAGGTACAATGTAGGCCACGAAAAGTTGGTTGGACTTTCGGAATGGTTTTGTCCTGTGAAGGTAGAATTTAAGGCATCGCTTTAGATCCAAGGAATGAAGAGCCTTCTCCGCTGGTGTCTGAGGATTTGAAAAGAAGGTCTTCAAAACAATGGGTTTGTTAAGATGGAAGTGCGATGGCACTTTAGGTATAAACTTCGGGTTAGTTCGAAGAATTACCCTATCGTCCTTAAATTGCATAAATGGATGCTGTATTGTAAAAGCGTGAAGCTCACCGACTCGTCTCACTGAAGCAAGGGCTAGCAGAAGTGCAGTTTTCCAGGAGAGGAACTTGAGGTCCACCTTGTGTATTGGCTCAAAAGGGTGCCTCATAAGCTGGGCTAGAACCGTATTAAGCTGCCATGTTGGAGGAGGAAGCTTTACTGGAGGGAAAGTCCGGAAAAGATCCTTGAGGAATTGTTTTATGAGTCTATTGGACCAAAGAGAAGGACCTGTGGAGGATCTTCTGAAACGGGATATCGCTGCCAGATGAACTCTGATGGAAGCGTGAGTGAGGCCCGAATTTGCTAGATGAAGGAGGTATGGTAAAATCTCCTCGGGCGAGGACTTGAAGGGATGCACTTCAGCAGATGCACACCATATACAGAACCTTTTCCATTTGAGAGAATAAGTTCTGCTTGTACTGTCCGCTACTGCTCGAGACAGAATCGCCCTACAGTCCGGAGGAATATTCATAGTTTGGAACTCGTTGTAGTCAGGAGCCAGGCCGATAATCTGAGCGAGGCCGGGTCCGGATGCTGTATTTGCCCGCGATCCATTGTGAGAAGAGACGGAAATGGCTTCAATGGTATTGGAGGCTGCTGGGATAGGAGATGTAGTTCTGTAAACCAATGTTGGCGAGGCCATGCTGGTGCTATTAAAATCAGTGTGCAGGGCTCTGCCTTCATCTTCTTCAGGACTCTGGGAAGCAGTGGAATCGGCGGAAAGGCGTAAGCAAAGACGCCGAACCACGCTATTGAAAATGCATTCCCCAGATATCCCTGTTGGGGATGCCAGCTTGCGAAGCGTTGGCATTTGGTGTTGAGTCGGGAAGCGAACAGGTCGAGATTTGGTTCGCCCCATTAACAGAAAATGCGGTCGAGAATACCCTGGTGTAATTTCCACTCGTGGCAGGAGGTTTGTAGTCTGCTCAGCGAATCTGCCATTGTCTTTTCCTTTCCCGGAACATATTCGGCCTTTAGAGAGATTTTGTGCTGAAGCGCCCAGTTCCAATTTTATTGCGATTCTCGAGATAACGAGAGAGAACGAGTCCCTCCCTGCTTGTTCACGTAGTGCATCGTTGTGGTGTTGTCCGTTTTGACGAGCACTAGAGAACCTGCTATTCTGGGAAGAAAAGCCCGAAGGGCTAGATAAACAGCTCTGAGCTCTAGGAGGTTTATGTGCAAAGTCCTTTCCATTATTGACCACTTCCCGCTGATTTGAAGCTCCTGGAGAAAGGCTCCCCAACCTTCCAGGGATGCGTCCGTAGTTATGACCTGAGGAGACGCTTGAGGTAGGAAAGACAGGCCTTGTGACAGGTTCTGTGGACGAGTCCACCAGTGTAAAGCTGTGATTATCTGAGGAGTGACTTGTATGATGTCGTCGAAAGACCCCTCCACTTGAATCCACTGAGTGGCAAGAGCCTCCTGGAGAGGACGCATATGGAGGCGACAATGTGGAATGAGTAGGATGCAAGAGGACATCATTCCCAGGAGGGACTTGAATAGCCGAACAGAAAGAGACTTTCTTTGTTTTATTCGGTCTGCCAATTGTGAGAGCTTGCGCTGTCGTTCCTGTGTTGGGTAAGCATGCCTGCGGACAGTATCCAAAACGGCTCCCAAAAATGTGATCCTTTGAGAAGGTTGAAGCATTGACTTTTCTGCATTGAGGGTGAGGCCCAATTGCTCGAAAAGTTGCAGACAAGCGCTGGAACATTGCCTCGTGCCTTGAAGAGATGGTGCTTTGACGAGCCAGTCGTCGAGATATGGAAACACTTGATGATGCTGCTGTCTGAGGCACGCAGCGACTGGGACAGACATTTTGTGAATATGCATGGAGCTCACCTGAGCCCAAACAGCAGAACTCGAAATTGGTAATGCCTGCCAGCGACGGCAAATCTCAGAAATTGTTTGTGTTTTCTGTGGATTGGGACATGGAAATAGGCATCATGTAGGTCTAAAGATACCATGTAGTCGTTTGGATTGAGAAGTTGCAGGACTTCCTGGATGGTAATCATGCGAAACAATTGCTTCCTTAGGAATTTGTTCAAATTTCTTAGATCTAGTACCGGCCTCCACTTGTCGTCTCTCTTGCGCACCAAAAAGAATCGGGAATAAAAGCCTTTTCCCCGTTGATGAACAGGAACTCGCTCTATAGCTCCTTTGCGAATCATGGATGATATTTCGTTCTGCAAAAGGTTCAAATGTTTGTGAACCATAGGTTGAGGTGGAGTTGGTGGAGGGGTTTGAAGAAATTCCAAGGACTGTCCGAACTTCACTATTTGGAGGACCCACCGATCTGTAGTTATTTGTTCCCAATTGTGCAAATAGTGGGATATTTTTCCTCTTATTCTGGATGGTGGGGGAAGATTGCAGTCGGTGGCAGGGAAAAGTCATTGACGTCGGGCAGATTCTTTTTGCCGACCAGTTTTTCCTCGAAAAGAAGATTTGTGGTAGGCAGCTTGTTGTTGTTGCTGCCTCTGCTGAAATTGTGGCCTGTATTGCTGGCCCGCGGAGGTGTAACCAGGATATCTATATTGTTGATAGCCTCCTCTATAGGACGATTGACCTCTACCTCGTGAGCCACGAAAGGAGGTAGTTCTATATTGGAGGGTACCCAAAGCTTTGGTGGTGTCCGTATCTTTTTTAATCCCCTGCTGGGCCTCATCGATATGTGACCCAAACAGGTAGTGTCCGTCATAGGGCATATCCAGGATCTTGGTCTGGACCTCAGGCCGGAAAGTCGTCGCTTTAAGCCAGCCTTGGCGTCTTAGGACCGCTGCCCCCGCCAACTGACGGAACCCAGTAGATGCGATGTCCATCGCACAATCTATAATTTCAGAAGCTGACCTCTCGCCCTCTTGCAGCAGCTTCTTTGCTTCCTCTTTAGAGTCCTGTGGTAAGTTGTCCAAATAAGGTGCAACATCAGACCACATCTGTCTATTGTAACTTCCCAACAAAGCCAGTGAGTTAGCAGCCCTCACCGTTAGTGCAGACATGGAAGAGAAACGCTTTCCGATGTTGTCCAACCGCCTACCTTCTTTATCCGGTGGTGCTGAAAGCGGAGTAGAAGGGTTTTTTGAGCGGCGTTGAGCTGCTTGTGTAATCACGGAATCTGGCTTGGGATGGCCAGTAAGACAAGCCGGGGCATCATCCGGTGCCCTATATTTTTTATCCAGCCTTGGCAGGACTGGAGGAATTGACGAAGGATTTTTCATTATCTTGACCCCTTGTTCCCAGATATAATCTATTATTGGCATGGATCGCACTGACTTTTTGAAAGGCTCCTTAAAGTCATACAAGAAACAATCTTGTTGTTGGGAAGGCATTGGTAACTGAAAGCGCTTCGCTGCTCTTTCTAGGAGATTGTGAAAGACTCCTATGTCCTCCGGAGGCGAGTCTACTGGAGGAGGGGATGGAGACGCTGGAAGTGGTATAACGTAGTCGTCTCATTCATCTTGATGGGATTCATCATCCGGGATTTCTCCCTCTTCCTGAGGAACATCCTCCTCATCATCAGTAGAGTGGGGAGATGGTCTAGGCATTGCCGAGGAGGCGGGTTGTGACGGAAGTTGCACCACTGGAGGTGGAGAATGTTCTGGAGCTGAAGATGGAGCAGCAGCAGGGAACCTCTTTTTATAATCTGTAATCAAGAATTGCAGATCCGATACTAAAGTTACTGGAAGGCACACCATCTGAGGTTGCTGAGGAGGTATTTGTTCTTCTTGATAATATGGCTGATCATCAATGTCCTGATCATCATAATCTGAAACCTCCTGATACTTTACATTGAGTTCCGAAGGACTTCTTGCCGCCCTCAAAGGACTCTCGTCGTCCGAATCATCATCCACATCCAATAGATGAGAGGGTAATAAGGCCTGGACCCTGCTGGGTGATGTTAAAGAAGGTGTTAACCTCTGTTTGCTGAGTTTTTGTTGGTCAAAAGTCATTTTTGCCTTCATTTTCGGTGTAGACATCAGGGTCGTCGACGGGACACTTGTCGTCGACGGCGGAGCGTCGACGGGTAAAGCCTTCAACTTTGGTGAAATTTTCGTCGACGGCAAGGGCGCCGTCGACGGCAACATCGCCGTCGATGGAAGGGTCGTCGTTGGTGAAATGATCATCGACGGTGGCGCCGTCCTCGATGTAGCTGTGACCGTCGACGGGAGGCTCGTCGTCGATTGATCCGTCGACGGCATCTTCGACGACGACTTCTTGAATTTTATCGTCGACGACAAGGCCACGTGTGCCATCGACGAAGATGTTGTCGTCGTCGACGATGAACGAGATGCGGACGAGACAGACATAGTAGAGACTGTTGTCGTCGACGTTGTAACTCTGGCAGTGACAGGAGACGTCGTCGTTGAGATCGTCGACGATGTCGTCATCGACGAGCCTGAGGAGGGCTTTTTGAAGGAATGCTGGACTCTAATTGAAGGAGTCGCAGGGTCTGAAGACGGCAATTTTTTGCTTTTGGAAACCTCTGAAGACTTTTTGTGCGTCTTCTTTGCAGGTTGCTGTGACGAAGGGCTTGGAGAAATATCTCTAGACCTTTTTTGAGGAGTTTTTGAGGAGGCCCTTGACGAAGTTTCACTCTCCTCAGAGGACAAGGGGTCTTGTTTGTCCTTTAGCCTCTGCAGCCAAATTAAAAGCCGTCCCTCCCGGTCTTTTAGGGACTTTGAAGAAAAGGTACGACATACCTTGCAGTCCTTAGATGAATGGTCCGGGTAAAGACAATACAGGCAGTCCTTGTGGGGATCGTCAATGTGCAACCTCTTCTTCCTGCAGGTTGCACAGTGCCTAAAAAGGCCTTTTTTCTGAGTGTCTGACATGAAGACAATCTGGGACTTCACTCAGACAAAGGTAAGGATGAAGAAATACCTTATTTTAGATATTAAACGCTGTAAAAGTAGGAAACCTGAGCAGAGCTCAGTTGGAGACTCCCTCAGCACGACGTGCGGTAGAAAATCTGAGGGACCAGAGCTCCTGCCAGGAAGGTTCCAAAGGGTGGTGACAGCTGATTGGCTGTGGTTTTAGAGTTTGGTCCTTTTCACAAAAGGACCTGGATATGTTACTAATGAGAGGCCTTAGGCCTATTATTTTCTATGTCTAATAAGACATTACTTTTCTAATTTACCGGGGACTCCCATCTCGACGACGGGGAATGATTCAGGCATGTGAATCTATGAAAGATACCCTAATACTGGATAAGCTGTACCACCAGTGGCACTGGGGCGGCGGGGTGCAGGGTGCTAAGATGAATTTGGGGACCCTGTGCTTTTCAATCGAGACCTTTGGTTCTACAAAGTTGCTGCAGGCTCGGACAGGGAGACTTCCTGAAGGCAACACCGGCTGGAGAGGTAAGTTGGGATCTTGGGGGATTCCTGGACACCATCGGTTGGGCCACCCAATGCCGTGGGGCGCCGGGTGCAGGGGTGTCTTCTGGCGTCTGGTTTTCTTATCAGCTCCGGTCGTGGTCGGGGGACCCTTCAGGGTGAGGCTGCAGACGTCCTCTTGAAGCTTGAGGGAGGTCGGGGATCACTAGATCCCAGGTCAGGATCGCTGGGGAGACCTCCTCCGGCTGGTGGGCCACTCGAACCCAGATCGTGGGCGTCGGGTGTAGAGTGGTGCAAAATCACAGAGTCGCCTGAATCCGGATTCTGGTCTTGGAGTCTTTGTTGGGCAAATCAGGTGCTCATGGGAGACAGAGCCTGTAAGGCGAGTGCAGGGCAGGTCCTCCGGGCTCTGGGGTGCTGCCGGCTTCTGGACACTCCGGTTTCTTCACTGTAGGCAGGTCGGGCTCGGGACAGGCCGGTAGGGCTGGGACCAAAGCAGTAGGTGTCCTCTTCTTCCTGGATCAACACAGCTCTTCGGTCCTCCTTCTTTCTTCCTCGAATCTGAGGAGGCAAGGTTCAGGGTTGCCCCTAAATACTAAATTTAGGGGCGTTAAAGGGGTGTGCAGGCCGGGGCCAATGGATCTCTTCCTATTATGCCACCCTCCAGTGGGAAGGGGCATTAGCCTCTCCCTAATTGGCTGAGTCCCCCCATCTTTAAGATGTAGGGGACTGAAATGTGTGCTTCACCTCGTCTCTCCCACCTAAGGAGTGGGGTTGGCAAAGTGGGCACACCTCCCTTCCTAGCTTGGTTTTCCCACCGATTCTCCCGCCCAAAGTGGGGGCCAGAACTGGTGGGAGCCAGTTGCTGGGACAGCATAAGGCAGGGACAGCTTCCAAAGGCGGCAGGCCTTTGAAGCTTCCCTTTCGTAGATCCAGCCCATCCTGGAGGAGGAGGCATGACACCTCTGCTAGGATGGGCTTTGCTTCTGGACTCAGAGAGCGGAGGCTCTCTTCCCAGGGGTCCAGAAACCTGTCTGGTGGTGGGAAATGGCAGGGAGCCATTCAGGAACCACACCAGCTCTGGTCAAATTTTAGGGGGCATCTCTAAGATGCCCTCTGCGTGCATTTTACATTAAATCTCATACTGGCATTGGTGTGGGTTTAATGTGCTGAGAAGTTTGCTACCAAACTTCCCAGTTTTTAGTAAAGCCATTATAGAGCTGTGGAGTTTGTAATGACCAACTCCCAGACCATATACTCTTTATGGCTTTACTACACTTACAATGTCTAAGAATAAACTTAGACACTGTAGGGAAACAGGGCTCATGCCACTGTGCCCTCACCTGAGGGCTAGTGCACCCTGCTAGAGGGGTGATTTACCTAGGCCTCAGGCAGTGGGTTGCAGGCATGGCACACAAGAATATGTGCCATGTCGACTTCACTTTTCTCTGCACCAAAACACGCAGTCTGCAATGGCAGTGAGTGGGTGTTAAGGTACAGGCCTCTAAAGCTGGCACAATAGGTGCTGCAGCCCTTAGAGGCCTTCCCCGGTCACTGTGCCTTTGGTACCCATGGTACCTTTTACAAGGGGCTTACCTGTGGCCGGAGATGTGCCAAATGTGGGTACAAAGGTACAGTCATGGGAATGAACACAGGCCCTGGGAACCTGATTGGCAGGGACCCAGGGCACATCAAGTCAGGTTACATCAGATGTCAGGCAAAAAGTGGGGGGTAACCATGCAAAAAGAGTAAATTTTCTACAGATCCCTTAAGAGGGAATAAACTATATTTAGGAAAGTGTTCCGCTACACGAAGTCAAATAAATATGTTACTGTACTCAACAAAATGTCTTCCAACTTCTATTGATTAATCAATGGCTCTAACAAGGCTGTGGAAAGCTGGGGTGTGTGAAAGTGTTTAAGGACTCAAAAGACTCCGCGTTTATGTTCTGATGCGGGGAACTAGTTACATTTGAGAATCTTAACCAGTGCAGTGTGCAAAGTTTTGATGTTCTACCTTAGCAACTGCTTTAACACAACAATGCAACATGGTTCTTAGAGCGAAGATTAGAAAACTGCAAAATAAATGTGAGTTACTCACTTTTGTTTTAGAGTAGTTTGATGGTGGACCTCTCGAAGCTACAAAACTACAGGAAGATATGGATATGGTCTGGGACCCATTTCCACTTAATCTAGTGATCCTTACAAACAGAGGAGGAAGTAGGCCAAATATGGACACTGGGAATCACACGCACCCATTGATGGGCGCTAAGTTGGTCCAACACAAAGTGGAAAACAAAACGAGACATATTGCCCCCTGAAAGGGGATGATTAAATTGCCCAACCCCAATGGTCCTACCGGATGCCTGTCCTGTGAAGCAAATCAAACTGACACTGAGGAACCAGAGTTTAGTAGGTCCCCCCCTCAGAAAAGTTCTACTTAAGCAATGCCATTGCCCGGGGGAGGGGGCGCCCTTAACCCTGTCCCACCTCAGCCACTGGAGGACCTGAGGACAGGGAAGCGTGTAGAGCTGCCTATTAAAGGACAGACTACAAATAATGGTGCCTCGACCTGGGGTTTTCAAACCTGACACGATCGGCCCGTCTGGGGTTTGGGGTGGCGGTCCTGCGGGGGGTATTGGAATCACTCCGGGCAGCTCCTCCTTTCAATTCTTAAAAAGGAGAAGCTGAAGCAGAACCTCGCTGTCCACACCCACCCTGAGATAGTGACTGAGCACTGTAGGGTCCCCTTTGGGCCACCTCTGGCATCAGTAATTTAGGACCAAGGTGCTGAGAGCTACTTGCCTGTGTGGGGGGTGTGAGTAAAGGGGCACTCTTCCCTATCCCTCAACCTGGCTCTGCTCCCAGCAGGCCATGCACAAAGTGTTGCAATATTGGTACCACCACTACCCTGATTGGTTGTTTGCGCAATTGACTACTCGTGCCTCCCGCCGCTGGGAGTGCACACATCTCTAGGCTGGGGGATTAAAAGGGGGAGGGGCAAAGCGGGTTGCAGCACAGTTGCCAGATCCTCCTACTAGGTAAATTCCCTGGGACCTCCTGGCATCAGTGGTGGAAATACTTTACTCAAACTACAATTGGCACGCCTATGGCCACTCCCATATGGGGAGAATCAGAATTGGTAAAATTCTTGCCATGCCTAAAGATAGCAAAAAGTGGAGTGAACGCTCAGGGGTGTCTGCCCACTCTGCGAGGGATGCCAAAGTTGTGCTGAATGGCAAGGACTCTCCTTCAGAGGGACTGGGTATTGAATCCAAAATAGACACCGCAGCAATCAAGCTTGCAATCCTAAGTGAGGATCAACACAAGCTATCAGAAAGAGTCAAGAAAAATGAGCCCGTGCAGGGACTTCCTGACCAGATTTAGGATATCCAAAAGTAAGTGGCTGAATTTGTGGACCGCGTCTGATTCTTAGATGGCAGGGTAGAGGAACTTTCCCGCGGCAGTAACATCCACATAGTAGGCATGCAGGAAAGGGCAGAGTTTATTGACCCAACCCAATTAATTGAGAACTGGTTGGTTAAACAAGTGGTACCATTGAGGCTGTCACCAATGTTCGTGGGGGAAGAGGGTCCACCACGTACCTGCCCATCCACCAAACCCAGGGGCTCCGCCTAGGGCAATGGTCACACATATACTGAACTTTCGGAATAAGAATGCTACACTATAAGCAGCCAATATCATGGAGCACTACAGAATAGAGGGGGCACGAATTCTGATCTCCACAAACTACACATTGGCCAGGCAGTACTGCAAGGCATCGTTCATGGGGTCAACTGAAAGTTCAGATCGTTACGTTTTAAGTATTCCTTGCGCTTCCCAACAAAATTGAAAATTATGGTAGACCAGCATGCATTTTTTTGTTTGTACTGAAACTGAAGACACTTTGGATGGGGATGAGCAACGCGCTACAGATCCTGGGACATTTGACGAACCCCCACAGTGCTAATGAAATACTGGACAATCAGACAGATTGAGCCGCTCAGCGGCCCACTCACCGCATAAGGATACATTACTTACCTGTAACCCTAGTTCTCTTCCAGGGGTATATACATCAAAGTCATAAGCACTGAATAGTCCCGCCCACGTGCGGGGACCCCGGAGAATATACAATATATATATTTCTTCATACATAGCTCCTTCCTGAACGAACGGACCCAAGGGGAGTGGCACGCATGCCGGCAGAGCAAACCAGCTGTCAATGGCTTACTCAAAAGTTGAGTAGGCACGCTCTCAGGAACAGCTCACTCCAACCACGTTCGTAGTAGAAAACTGTTTATCACAGTAATAAACAGTTTCCTACTACGAACGTGGCTGGAGTGAGCTGTTCCTGAGAGCGCGCCTACTCAACTTTTGAGTAAGATATATATATATATATATATATCCAAAACAACCCCTTACTCCAACAGGAAAAGAGCACGCACACGAGGGCTGCTGGTTTAGGGCTTCTTTATTCGATAGAACCTCCTCCGACCCAGCAGGTAAGAGAGACGCGTTTCGGCTGTCAAAGCAGCCTGTCTCAATCTAGTAGGCGCCATCTTGTTTGCACATATATAGCTTGTTCCATTTAGACAACATGGAAAAAATACTAGTCACATAAATGTGATTTGGCAAACACTTAAACACTTAAAAATGCATATAAATCCATTAAACATGTGATGCAGTCCAAATCAATGTGTGCATATTAAAATTGTTCTAGTTGCAGAATTAAGATCTTTAAAGTGCATAATGCATTACGGTATGTAATGTAACTGCCTAATACACGAGCATTTCGATATTCATTCTATGCAATTGAACATTTGTTTAAACACATGAAATGTATCACCATATTTTCCATTACATGCGGAACAATCGCTATTGCTATGAAATAACCTTTTATATAAAAAAAACATAGCGCCAACCCTCTCAGGTAGCACATCTAAAATAACTGAACCTGTGCTGTTAAAATACGACACATATGGGGACTTAATTGGACTGCTCTTTTTTCCTTTCGGAGCCTAACTGCACCATAAATCTTTATCAACAAAGCCTCATTAACGCTGCAAAGTGGCATAGGATTGCTGAATCACACCCGAGCTAAATTTAGACAACCAAGCATACCTTTTCATTTTCTTTTACAGTGTGAACTCTATGATTTAACAAAGCACACGAACCGTGGCAAATACTTGACAAACGCAGAAGTGCGTATTCGGTCACCCACAGCATTCTGGTGTACTCCGATTGGCATGGACTACCTGTCCCATAATGCCCCATCACAGTTCGCAGCACTGCCAAACGATCCCAATCATTCATACCGCGCATAATCACATACAACAAGCGTGCATGGTGCAATATAATAACACTCTCAGTGACATTGATGGAAGTCCGATCTCAAATGAGATAATGTCAGTTACAAATGGCAGCGCTTCAATGCTTGACTTCCGAACAGCAGCTCCATGTGGACTAATAACATCAATTGCAGGTGAACCCTTGCAGGCGTCCAATATAAACCAAGTCTCCATTATTAAAAAAGCACAGATTAAACAAATATGCAGGGTCGGGAGAGTTCCATGCACAAAAATTTGTAAGCCAGAACAGTCCTCACCGCTGCAGCAATCGCTTACACGGTGCCCAGTCACCAGAAGACCACCAGTATGCTGAGTGCGGCATATCAAGACCAGGAGAGACACGGACCCTGAGCTGAATGTCGTCAGACTTCCTCGCATCAAGGACACCGCCTCCCACACTGCTGTCATCCCCAAATCCTCTTCCTGGCGGTTTATCTGGGCGCTGTCAGAATAGCACATGCCATGCTCCTCCATCCAAATTGCGGTTAAGCAGCCCAGAACGACTGGTGGTGCGTGAACAGCGTCAACCGCCAACGCTGAATAATATCCAAAACAACCCCTTACTCCAACAGGAAAAGAGCACGCACACGAGGGCTGCTGGTTTAGGGCTTCTTTATTCGATAGAACCTCCTCCGACCCAGCAGGTAAGAGAGACGTGTTTCGGCTGTCAAAGCAGCCTTTCTCAATCTAGTAGGCGCAATCTTGTTTGCACATATATAGCTTGCTCCATTTAGACAACATGGAAAAAATACTAGTCACATAAATGTGATTTGGCAAACACTTAAACACTTAAAAATGCATATAAATCCATTAAACATGTGATGCAGTCCAAATCAATGTGTGCATATTAAAATTGTTCTAGTTGCAGAATTAAGATCTTTAAAGTGCATAATGCATTACGGTATGTAATGTAACTGCCTAATACACGCTAGTAAATACAAGGACCCCCTCTATAGGATACTTGAAGGTCAGGGAGAAAGAGGGGAAAATAAACAACTAAGACAAAAACTCTCCCCAAAGACCTATATTTCTTTACAAAAGATTCAATCTTGTATGGGTTAAAGTTCAGGTACAAAAACTAAAAAAGTCTGATACTCAATTGAGCTTATACATCTTTTATATCAAAATTCCTTTTATTTTACATATTTATAATTTTCTCATTTATTATAAACAGTATACATCAATTGTCTACTAAGTTCATTTATTAAAAAACACATTACAAAAATAGTAATATCATACTATTGGTCCCCCAACCAATAAACCCATCTAACAAAAAACCACATTCATTCTAAACACTCGCTCACAGTCATACAAGACACATATTCACATGTTGGTATAAAGAACACATAGATATAATACGTTTCCAATGGGCAAAATTAATAATCAAGGCCAAACGGTCTGGGCGCACGTAGTCGACGCGCGTTTCGGTGGAATAACACACACCGTGAACCACCTTCATCAGGACCTCGCCCAAATTGAGTACTGTGTCACAACAACAAAGCAAAACGGGGGTACTAAAATCTATTGTAGATAATACCCTTCCTCCAAGGGGAATAGCTATCGAGGTAGTGGACAGCAAAATCTATGACCAGCAGTGGCTAGCCATCTCCTAATGACTCAAGTGAATACGGGCTTCCAGATAGATCAGTCGGTGTATTTAGGTCCCCTTCGCCAATAATCAAAATTTTATAAAAGTATACGTGTAGAACATGAGATCTTGCTCTACCAAAAGCTGGATACTTCTTACTCCAAAACGTATCAAGGAGAGTGTTCCTTACAAGGCTTGTAAGTTTCAGGAGAAAGGAATATTACTAAAGAGCATTACGTAGCTGCAAATTACTTCGAGTCGGTTGCGCAACATCCAACCCAGCTATATGCATGGTAGATGTACTCTACATAACTCTCCAGGATATATACCACAGGAACACTCTCCTTGATACGTTTTGGAGTAAGAAGTATCCAGCTTTTGGTAGAGCAAGATCTCATGTTCTACACGTATACTTTTATAACATTTTGATTATTGGCGAAGGGGACCTAAATACACTGACTGATCTATCTGGAAGCCCGTATTCACTTGAGTCATTAGGAGATGGCTAGCCACTGCTGGTCATAGATTTTGCTGTCCACTACCTCGATAGCTATTCCCCTTGGAGGAAGGGTATTATCTACAATAGATTTTAGTACCCCCGTTTTGCTTTGTTGTTGTGACACAGTACTCAATTTGAGCGAGGTCCTGATGAAGGTGGTTCACGGTGTGTGTTATTCCACCGAAACGCGCGCGACTACGTGCGCCCAGACCGTTTAGCCTTGATTATTAATTTTGCCCATTGGAAACGTATTATATCTATGTGTTCTTTATACCAACATGTATATGTGTCTTGTATGACTGTGAGCGAGTGTTTAGAATGAATGTGGTTTTTTGTTAGATGGGTTTATTGGTTGAGGGACCAATAGTATGATATTACTATTTTTGTAATGTGTTTTTAATAAAATGAACTTAGTAGACAATTGATGTATACTGTTTATAATAAATGAGAAAATTATAAATATGTAAAATAAAAGGAATTTTGATATAAAAAGATGTATAAGCTCAATTGAGTATCAGACACTTTTAGTTTTTGTACTGAACTTTAACCCATACAAGATTGAATCTTTTGTAAAGAAATATAGGTCTTTGAGGAGAGTTTTTGTCTTAACTGCCTAATACACGAGCATTTCGATATTCATTCTATGCAATTGAACATTTGTTTAAACACATGAAATATATATGAAAGGCTATATTACAGACAGTGGTTTATCCATGTTTGGATTTAAGCAACTTTTACAAATCAAATAATTGTGATGCCATATTTTTTGTGTAGTTCAGTTTCTTTGTAGTGTGTTTTCTAGCTCTATTATAGTGGGGGTAGTGCCTTGTTAAAGTTCACGTCACTATAGCACAAGTTACTAACTTGTGTAACGATGTATCTGTAAGAGACAGTAGTTAGTGACAGATTCCTTACCTTAGAATATCCCCAGGCGTCAGGCTGGATCCGGAAAGTTTTTTGCGTAGCAGTACCCTTGCGCGTCGGTAGGCGGCGTCGTGCGGCTCCGCGTCCGTCGTCGGCGTCGTGATCGCCGGGATGACGTCGCGGGCAGTACTTAGGCGCCGCCCCTGCGCGCTGACGTCAGTTCTGTACACGACTTTCCGCACCAGGAACGCAGAGCCATGCAAGAAGCTGACACAGGTGTCTGAAAAATACTAGGGCCCTGAAAGGGATGTCCTTAATCCTAGAAATCAGTTCGCAGAACGGGGAGGATGGGTGGGGCGGTAAGGAATCTGTCACTAACTACTGTCTCTTACAGATATATCGTTACACAAGTTAGTAACTTGTGCATCTGAAAGAGACACGTTAGTGACAGATTCCTTACCTTAGAATAGATACCCCAGCAATACCAACCCCGGTGGTGGGTCTGCGAACAAAGATCAGACAAGGAAGTCCTGGAGGACAGAACGGCCAAAGAAGCCGTCCCTCCGGACTTGACTGTCAAGGCAGTCATGCTTAGTAAACGTGTGCAGCGAGGCCCACGTAGCTGCCTGACAGATAACCGGCAGCGGAACACCGCGGCCCAAGGCCGTGGTAGCAGCCGTTGCCCTGGTGGAATGGGCACGCAGCCCAACAGGAGGCTCCTTCTTGGCCAAAGAATAGCAGGTCTTGATGCACAAGGTAACCCAGCGGGAGATGGTCCTCTTGTGCACCGCCCGACCTTTTTGGCGCCCACGTAGCCAACAAAGAGCTGGTCATCCACCCGGAAGTGTTTTGTGCGGTCGATATAGAAGGAGAGCGCACGTTTTGGGTCCAGACGGTGGAGCCTCTCTTCCTCTCTGGAAGGATGCGGAGGCGGAAAGAAGGTGGGCAAAGTGATGGTCTGCCCAATGTGGAAAGCAGTAACCACCTTTGGCAAGAAGGACGGACGCGTCCGAAGAACAACCTTGTCTGGATGAACAGACAGAAAGGGAGGTTTGCAAGATAGAGCCTGGAGCTCACTCACCCGCCGAGCGGAGGTGATGGCCACCAGAAAGGCTGTCTTCAGAGTCAGAAGACGAAGAGGACAGTTATGCAGAGAGCTCAAAGGGAGCGCACATTAAAAAGGTAAGAACCAAGTTCAAGTCCCACTGAGGCATTACAAACGGAACAGGAGGGAAGAGGTGAGTAATGCCTTTTAAGAATCCTGTTAACAACAGGGGACTTGAAAAGGGAGGGCTGATCAGGGAGCCTGAGGAAGGCCGAGATAGCACAAAGATAACCCTTGATGGTACCCAGGGCAGAACCCTGTTGGGCCAGAGAGAGAAGGAACAGAAGGACCTCAGAAAGAGGGGCAGAAAGGGGATCCACAGCCTTTGCTGTGCACCATGCCACAAATTTGTTCCACCTGCAGGCGTATACCACCTTAGTGGAGGGACGCCTGGCTGCCAGAATCACATCACAAACTTCGGGAGGCAAGTCGAAAGGAATCAACTGCCGCCGCTCAATCTCCACGCAAGCAGGTGTAGACTGGACAGGTTCGGGTGGAGGACCGTCCCCTGCTGCTGCGACAGAAGATCCTCCCGAAGAGGCAGACGGATCGGGGGATCTATGCTCATATTGAGTAGCTCGGGATACCAAACTCTTCGAGCCCAGTCCGGAGCCACAAGAATGACTTGGGCCCGGTCGTGCCGAATCTTCTTCAACACTCTGGGTAGAAGTGGTATAGGCGGAAAGGCGTACAACAGACCGCAACTCCACTCGCGACGAAAAGCGTCGCCGAGCGAGTGCCGCCTTGGAAATTCCAACGCGCAGAACTGATGACATTGCGCGTTCTCTTCGGTGGCGAATAGATCTAACCAAGGCTCTCCCCACTGTAGAAAGAGTCCTTGCGCCACTTCCGAGTGAAGACGCCATTCGTGATCCATCATGCACCTGCGGCTGAGGTTCGTCCGCCCTGGCGTTCAGAGAACCTGCCAGGTGTTGAACCATCAGGAACATGCCCTGATGTTCCAGCCATGTCCAGAGGCGCAGAGCCTCCTGACAAAGGGTCCAAGACCCCACCCCGCCCTGTTTGTTGCAGTACCACATGGCGGTGGTGTTGTCTGTGAACACCTGCACTACCTTCCCTTTGACAGAGGGAAGGAATGCCTTGAGTGCAAGCCGGATCGCCCGGAGCTCCAGAAGGTTGATATGGAGCCGGGACTCCGCCGGAGACCAGAGGCCTCTGATCTCCGCCTCTCCCATGTGACCGCCCCATCCCAGAAGGGACGCGTCCGTCACAACTGTATGCTCTGGCTGGGGAAGGGAGAGGGATCTGCCCATGACCCATTGCCGGTTCGAGAGCCACCACTGCAACTGTTTTGCAGTCCCCTCCGAGATCTGGACGTGATCGGACAGGTTGCCCTGGTGCTGCGCCCACTGGAACTTCAGGTCCCACTGCAGAGCCCGCATATGCCATCTGGCATGATTGACCAGCAGGATGCAGGAGGCCATGAGGCCCAGCAGCCTCAGGGTCATCCGTACCGAAACCCAGGATAAAGGCCGAAAGATCGGAATCATAGCCTGAATATCCCGGACTCGCCGTTCGGGAGGATAGGCCCGAAACTGCGTCGTGTCCAGAACTGCCCCGATGAAAAGGAGCTGTGGAGAAGGAATCAGATGCGACTTCGGCACATTGATGGAGAACCCCAGCGAGTGCAGGAGTTCGGCCGTAGTCTGGAGGTGGGAGACGACTGCCTGGGACGAGCCCGCCTTCAGCAGCCAGTCGTCGAGGTAGGGGAAGACTGAGACCCCTGCCCGGCGCAGATGAGCTGCGACCACCGCCATCACTTTCGTGAACACCCGAGGGGCACTGGTAAGGCCAAAGGGGAGCACGGTGAACTGAAAATGCTCGGGGCCTACCGTGAACCGAAGGTAACGCCGGTGGGCCGGCAGGACGGGGATGTGGAAATACGCGTCCTGCAAGTCCAACGCTACCAACCAGTCTCCTGGGTCGAGGGCAGTCAAGACCTGAGCTAGGGTGAGCATCTTGAACTTCTCCTTCCGGAGGAAGCGATTGACGTTCCGGAGGTCCAAGATAGGACGCATGTCCTCCTTGTCCTTTTTGGGCACCAGAAAGTAGTGGGAGTAGCAACCACGCCCTACTCCTGGGGTCGGAACATGCTCGATGGCCCTCTTGGCCAAGAGGGCCGTGACTTCCTTCTGTAGAAGCACCAAGTGATCCCCTGACATGCGGTGGAATTGAGGTGGCATGGCTGGGGGGTGGTCTCGAAGGGGAGGGAGTAGCCCCTTCGGACAATGTCCAAGACCCACCTGTCCGAGGTGATGGTGCGCCAGTGGGGAAGGTGATGGCGGACCCTGCCCCCTACTGGCGTGCCGTGCACCTGAAAGGAGGGACTAGGAGGGCTTGGAGGCCGCGGACGGGTTGGAGGTGGTGGCCTGACCCGCACGCTGGTTGCCCGATCCGCCACGGCGGAATCCACGTCCTCGGCCACGCGAAGACGCCTGCTGCGCGGGCCGGTGGCTGGGCTGCTGACGTGAAGGGGCGCCCCTACCGTGGCCACGATAGGGGCGAAAAGCAGAAGGCAGCGGAGGGCGTGTAGCAGAAAGGCCCAGGGACTTGGCAGTAGCCCGTGAGTCCTTAAAGCGCTCCAACGCATGGTCTGCTTTGGACCCAAAAAGACCGACTCCATCAAAGGGCATGTCCATGAGAGTATTCTGGACATCCCCTGAAAAACCAGTGGTTCTCAGCCAGGCGTGGCGTCGGAGCGCCACCGTCGTTGCAATCGACCTGCCCAGCGAGTCGGCGGTGTCAAGGCCACAACGGATAGTGTATTTGGCCGCATCCCTTCCTTCCGCAATGGCGCGGGAAAGCAGTGCCTGGACCTCCTCAGGGCACTGGGGCAAAACATCCGCCACCGAATCCCACAGGGAGTGGGTATATCGGCCCAAAAGACAAGCGGTGTTAACGGACCGCAAGCCAGCACTGGAGGAAGAAAAACCTTTCTTCCCAAACTGATCCAGGCGTTTGGATTCCCTATCCGGAGGAGCGGTAGGGAAGGCGGTTTGGGAAGCGGAGGCTTGGACAACCAAGCTCTCAGGAGTGGGGTGGACAGAAAGAAACAGGGGGTCGCCCGGAGCGGGGCGATGGCGTCGTGACACGTTCCGATCCACAGGAGCCCCTGTGTTGGGCTTGGACCAGGCGCCCAAAGAACGTCATTGAGGGCGTCGTTAAACGGCAGCACAGTCTCCGCAGAGGAGGCTGCCGGCTGAAGCACCTCTGTCAAGATGTTAGGCTTGACCGTCAAAGTAGGGAGCTGGAGACGTAAGGCCCCAGCAGCCCTACGCAACACCGTACCAAAATTGGCCCCCTCCTCCGTAGCCACGGGAGGAGACAGCATGCCAGTGTCAGGGGAAGTATCCAGACCACTGGCCTCCCCTAGACTCTCTGTCCAGTCCTCATCATACTGACAGTTGCGTGTCAGAGGGTCATCAGACCCCTCCCAGTCCTCCTGGTCCTCCTCTGGTTCAAAATAAGGAGGAGGAGGGACATTTGGGACCCAAGGTCCCATCGGCGCCGGAGCCGGCGTCGCGCGACGTCGCTCCGGGTCCATGTCCGGAGCCGGAAGGAACTGGGGAACGACGCCGCCCGGAGCCCAGGGCGGCGTCGAGAACGGCACCGGAGACATCGGCGCCGGCGGAGGTGTCGTGAGGTCGACCGGCGTCGATGGGGGTTGTGGAGCCGGGATCGAGGCCGGGGCCGAAGCCGGAGCCGGGATCGAGGCTGGAGGCACGGGCGGCGCCGGGGCCGGAGCCGCCGGCGACGCCGGAGCAACCCCATCAGGGCCCGCGGGGCCCGAAGGCGCACCGGAGGGGCCTGACGGCCCGAAGAGGCGGGCCATGGCCGACAGGAACTCCTGTACCTTGGCCGGATCCGCCCCCGAACCCGGGAAGGGCGGGTATGGCGGGGGCGACTCCACAGGCAAGTCCGGGGCCGCGGGGACGGTGCCGGGAGGGGCCTCAGCCGAGTCGCGAGACCGGCGAGGCGAAGTCCGAGAGCGACGATGCTTCTTGGACTTCTTGTGCTTAGACTTACCGGACGAAGAAGACTTCGACGCCGACGACCGGTGTGCACTCCGCGAGCGACCCCTGGACCTCTCACGCGACCGGGGCCTCCGTGGAGCCGAATGCCGGGCCTCGAGGAGCTTTCGAGACCGCTCTCGCAAAGCTTTCGGGTTGAGGGCCTGGCATTCGGGACAAGACTCGGTGTCGTGGCCTCGGCCGAGGCAGAAGAGACACTCCCAATGCGGGTCGGTGACGGACATCATCCGCGCACAGGCGCCGCATCGCTTGAAGCCGGGCATCCCTACGACACCTTTATTTGGAAAAAAACAGTGAAAAATCACCAAAAAGTATGGTCAAAAATTGACCAGGGCACTGCTCTTCCCGGATCTGCGCTTGCTGGCGCGGAAAAAGAAGAACTGACGTCAGCGCGCAGGGGCGGCGCCTAAGTACTGCCCGCGACGTCATCCCGGCGATCACGACGCCGACGACGGACGCGGAGCCGCACGACGCCGCCTACCGACGCGCAAGGGTACTGCTACGCAAAAAACTTTCCGGATCCAGCCTGACGCCTGGGGATATTCTAAGGTAAGGAATCTGTCACTAACGTGTCTCTTTCAGATAAATGTGTCTAAGACTCAAGCACGTCATGTGATCAAGACCGGGGGGACCCGGTCGAAATGCGTCATGCTGGATGATTATGCCGCAATAAAGCACTTTTGAAGTTCAGCTCATTGTGGTCCGTTCCTGATTTCAAGAAGGAGTGAATGTCAGGTTTTTTTTTCAACATATATATATATATATATATATATATATATATATATATATATTTAACAAATACTTTGAGTACGTAGTACCTTCAAACATACATATATATGTGCATATATACATACATACATAAACATGCAGCCTAACCCATCCAATAGGCTAAAATGCCAAAATTGCATTGGATTTTTCATTTAAAAAACTTTAGTATTTCTGTAACATAGAACATGCACCCCTTGCTGTTTTAGCATAGCCTTTATTTTCAAGGAAAAAGGCAAAGTAATAGCAGGCAGTTAGCCCATAGGCTCCATAGGGAAAACACATCAGAATAAAATTGGCGCCGTGCCTTTAAGACCTCCAAGACTTCCATTCTCCCATCATGCCCCACAGGTGACAGTTAGGTCAGTTCTTTTTTCCGTCTCTTCTGTGAGGATCTTGGACCATTGAGCTAGTCAGTCTTTGGCTTTTCTGTAAATAGATATGTTTTTATTTTAAATGAAAAATCCAATGTAATTTTGGCATTTTAGCCTACTGGATGGGTTAGATTACATGTATGTATGTATGTATATATATATATATATATATTATATATATATATATTATATATATATATATATATATATATATATATACATATATATATATATATATATATATATCCATCAAAAAAAGTCGCCCTGTGGCAAGGACGCACTCGACAGCTGGATGCTTGTCAAAGCCTTTATTTCAGACAACCGGTATTGCAGCTCCAATGGTTTTACAATCCTTACGCGTTTCAGAGCTCATGGGCTCCTTCGTCAGAGGATAACAACTGCTCAAACTGAAGTGCTCGCTTGGCGCCATTACTGCATGCAAATTATTTATACAGCCCTCGTGGGCCCTCCGGTGAGTTCAAAGTTCAGGCATGCTGGGACCTGTAGTTTCCTACTTAGAGCAAACATTTTTCCCAGTGGGTTCAGTTCGTATTTCAGTGTCCTTTCTTTTAAATAAACGGCCACGCCCATCAGGGCGGGTATAAGGGGATTTAATTCAGGTGCCCAGGACTGCCTTGTACACTTTGTGAAATGCCTGTGACAAACGGCGAGTAGCCCGAAACGCGTCGGCTTTAAAAAGGATGTGAGGTTCCCTGCCAACTACGCTCCAGCCTCCATTAAAGAAAAGTTACAACCCACCAGTGCGGGCTCTTCCTCTGGGGGCAACCTTGTGTTTGGATGTTTTACGGCTGGCCCAGTCGTGGAGGAGCCCAGCCGCAGATGAGCAGACCAGTAGTGACGCCAATCGGCGATCACTATTCGGAACGGTGGTTTCTACTGGAGGGGACAAGTGTGCAGTGTATGTTTTGAGCGGGACACTCCATCAACCCATTGTTTTATTTTTTAAAGAACTTTATTGGCGGAGTATGAGACAACTCACTAGAGGAACACTTTGTTGCACCACGTATAACAGGAGGCTGTGGAAACGGCCACGCCCATCGGGGCGGGTATAAGGGGATTTAATTCAGGTGCGCAGGACTGCCTTGTACACTCCGTGAAATGCCTGTGACAAAGGGCGAGTAGCCCGAAACGCGTCGGCTTTGAAAAGGATGTGAGGTTCCCTGCCAACTACGCTCCAGCCTCCATTAAAGAAAAGCTACAACCCACCAGTGCGGGCTCTTCCTTTGGGGGCAACCTTGTGTTTGGAGATATAGAACGTGACTCCAATCTAAACGTCGGACGGCAGGTATTGTTTCCCCGGTTCCCTGAACCAGCACGCTTTTTCTTTGATTGTGGGACAATAGCATTGACTTTTACGGTGAAAACAACCTGCCCGGAGAAAAATTTGTCCCGATATTTGATTTATGTACCGCTTCCTAAAACAGAAGGCATTGGTGACTATGAGACTGTGAGAGGGAACGAGGGGAGCGTTACCATGTGCGAAGCGTTTCGCAAGCGGTTTGGTGTTGCCAAAGACCTTTTCAACGAGGAAGAGGAAGTCGGAGGGCAAAGCAGCAGCGCAGATACAGCGGGCACGCACACAGACAGTACTTCCCTGAAACAGACCTTGGGCGCCTATGAGAAGCTGCGGAAGAAGGAGATCAACCGCAGCTGGGAGGTGATCTCCCTGGAAAATTATATTGAAGTGGGGCGAGTACTGCGGGGGCTCCGCATACTTATCGCACCCACTTACCAGGACCCACATCCCAAATTATTGGAAGAGTGGTCAGCCCTGATGGCCTCCACTTGCAAAGGAATGTTGGGCCTCTTATCCAAATACGCAGCCATGGAGCTGGAGCAGGTTATAATGGACCTCAAATCTCTGCAAGAAACTCTTGACAAACACCCCAAGCAAGAGGAGATACAGGCGTTCTACAAAGAGTTGGAGGGCAGACTCACTAAGTATGAGGATAAAATAAAAACAAAAAAGAAATGGAAATTCACCAGGGACAAGAATGACTACGCTGCAGGCCGAATACTCACCTTTGGAAGAAAGTACGATGGTGCAAGAAAAGAGTTTAGACCCACATATGCTTTAAGACAGCAGGAGGCAGCAACCTCAGAATCAAGCTCGGATGTCTCAGACCTGGACGAGAGGCAAGCAAACTTTGGCAGTGGCATCGCTCCTTTCACCACACTGGAGGAATACCGTTTTTTACGGCAAAGCCAGGGGCCAAGGCGCAAACCACCCAAAGAAAAAGAAAAAGGAGAAAGCAACGCCAGAGGAAAATCCGGAGAGGCGGAGGAGGCAAAAGAAATCGAGAAACCATGTGGGAAGGGAGTCTGGTTCAGCAAGAGGAACAAATAATGGGTGAGCCTACTTTCACTGTTATCAATCTTTCTTCCCATAACCTCACTCCAGATGAACAGTCCCTCCTGGAGTTAGGTCTCTCTTTCTGCCCCACTAACAACTTTGATTACCCCCGCACCCGCATTGATGTTTTTTTATTTGCTAGGAAACTGAAACTTCTTAAAATACATACTCTCAAAGGCTCAAGGGGTGTGCGAGATGGGGCGATGACTGGCAGTGATCCTGCCATATCAAACACACCAGCCAATCTCCTCTCCATTGGGGACATTGGGGGCCTGGCCTCTCTGAGGGAAATTGAACTGGGGGACAGGGATTGGACATCAGAGCGGGAACTCTTGGAGGTGCTGGACCTGGAAACCGGCAGGAGAAGCCGCAGTAATTTTAAACCCAAATCCAGGTTCAACCCCAACACACCACACGATAACATTGATTCCTTCCAGGAGGCGGTAGTACGGGACATGCTCAAACTCAAAACTGGGAATATCAATGGGGCAATGACGAACTTAACTAAAGGCCAACAAGCGGCACTTGAATCCCTGAAGCAAGCAACCAGCTTTGTTATCAAGCCTTCAGACAAAGGCGGGAATGTCGTTTTGTGGGATGTCAAAAAGTATATGGCCGAAGCCAAGAAACAGCTTGATTTCTCTGGCAGCTACATGAAAACAACGGCAGGCCAATACCTTTTTGCACTATTGACTGTTTCCACAACATGTTGTCCAAATGGCACACCCTTGGGCTTTTGAACAATGACGAATTATTGTTTTTAACTGTTAAAAAACCTGTCTCCCCATGCTTTTACATGTTACCGAAAGTGCATAAACACCCCACTAATCCACCTGGGAGGCCGATTATTTCTGCTGACAGCCTCCTTGAGAACACTTCAATCTTTCTAGATAATTTTTTATTTCCCTATGTGTGTAGCCTGCCCTCTTACTGCCGTGACAGTATGGATTTTATATCCAAGGTCACGGACATCCCGTGGCAATCAAGTTACATCATGGCCACTGTGGATATGGTGTCTTTGTACACCTGTATCAACCATGACCTAGGCATCACAGCTTGCAAACACTATTTTAGGGACAGACCTATTGCCACGTATGATCACACCAATATGCTGCTTGAGATGCTCCATTTCTGTCTAGAGAATAACTATTTCTTACATGGCCAGCAGTGGTACAGGCAACTGTCCGGGACTGCAATGGGCAGTTCTTTGCGCCGAGCTACGCCTGTATCTTTATGGGGTGGTGGGAGTGTGAATGTGTCTGGGCAAATGACTTTGCTGAATACACCAAGTATCTGGTCCTTTGGACCAGATACATTGATGACATCTTCCTGATTTGGGATGGTCCTCAGAATGCCCTTGACAAATTACTTCTGGCTATCTCCAACAATGAGCTGAACTTAAAGTTTACAAGCACCACAAGTAGGAGCAGGTTAGACTTCCTTGATGTCAGTGTAGAGGTACTGGATGATACCATACAGACAAGCCTACACAGGAAAGCAACAGCCCGGAATAGCATCCTCCATGCCAAAAGTCACCATCCACCCAAGCTGAAGAATAGTATTCTCTACGTGAACTGCTCAGAGTCAGGCGTAATTGCAGCACACCAGAAGCATACACTCGAGAGGAAGGCATAATGGTAGAAAGATTCCTGCAGAGGGGGTACACACGGAAAGTTGTGGATGAGGCTAGAAGAAAGGTGAGTGGAATAGGGAGAGAAACCCTACTCAAACCCAGGCAAAGGAAGGAAACTGAACCAGTGATTAGACTGATCACCACTTTTAATTCGGACTGTGCCAAGGTCCAGGCTATCATCAGGAGACACTGGCACCTAGTCAAACTGGACCCCATTATTGGCAAATTGTTCACCCCGAGCGCCAATATCACATACCGCAGAAGTAACTCTCTGAGGGATATGTTGGTCCACAGCTTAATGGAACCCAGTCAGAAACACAGCAGCACATGGTTGAGGGAACTCCCAGGATTCCATAAATGTGGGAAGTGCAAGGCGTGCACCAATAGCACCAATATCAAGACAGTACCCCTACCCAATGGCAAGCAACACAATATTCGACCATTCATCAACTGCAACACGGAATTTGTTGTCTATGTTCTGTTGTGTGTATGCGGTTTGAGGTATGTTGGGAGCACGATCTTTCCGGTGAAAAAACGTATCTTAGAGCACCTAAGGGCCATTAGAAAAAATTATGTAACATATCCCATGGCCAGACACTGCAACACTGTACAAAGCTCCACCAAAACTGAGAACTTAAAAATCTCATATTTTGGAATTGACAGGATTCCCGTGAAGAGTCGGGGTGGAGACAGGGAACGAGCACTAAGAAGACTCGAATCCAAATACATAATCAGCCTCAACACCAAACACCCGGGAGGTTTGAACCAGGACAAAGAGCTTCATGTTCATTTAGGATAATGCCATCTGTCCCCGGGTAGCCTATCTTTCACTGCCTTTCACTCCATCTCTAGGGCTCTGTGTGCCTTTTCTTGCAACGGCTGTATGACCTTCCACACTACCTAAGCCCTCTCCTGTTTCCACTAGCCGCTCTCCATCTCTCTCTTCTTTCTCTCTCTCTTTTACCTGAAGCCACTGGACTACCCAGGTCACTGGACCACTTACTGTAATGAAATGAAATGTTTAATAATGAAATTTCTCTCTCTCTCTCACCTAATGCCACCTGATTTCCATGGTCACTGGACCAATGAACATTTGTGAAATGTTAAATCATGACTCTTGTGGGGAGGCTTTCTTTTTGGGCATTGGAAGGGATTATGTATTGATCTGATCCACTTGCAATTCCCTTCTTACGGCATATTTTCTATTTTTTCACCTTACATATTTATGTATATATATATTTATATATTTTTCTGTTAGGGTGAGGCACCCTTTATTCAATTTTGGAACAAAACGACTTTTTATTTTTATTTTTCTATAAAAAAGTTTTTGACTTGCATAGTCTTTTTACTTTGTGACTGATGAGATGGCAAAATTCTTTTTGTGCCCAAAGTCTTTTTCCTATGTTTAATTTTCCCTCCACTGTGTCTCACTGTATGCCATAAATACAATGCCACAATGTGTATTCCCCAGCTTTGACAAAGACCTCCTGGTCGAAACGCGTCAGCTATCCAAATAAATCCTTCTTGGACCTACCTGGAGTGCGGGCACTTTTCTTGTGGCGCGGCTGCGTTAGCAAGGACCTTCAAGCATATATATATATATATATATATATATATATATATATATATATATATACACATACTACGTACTCAACGTTTTTGTTAACATACATATATATATTGTAGGAAAGTGCCCCTTATGCATGGTTACCACCCACTTTTTGCCTGACATCTGATGCAACCTGACTTGATGTGCCCTGGGTCCCTGCCAATCAGGTTCCCATGGCCTGTGTTCTTTCCCCAAGACTGTACATTTGTATCCACAATTGGCACCTCCCTGGCCACAGGTCAGCCTCTTGTAAAAGGTACCATGGGTACCAAGGGCACTGTGACCAGGGAAGGCCTCCAAGGGCTGCAGCACCTATTGTGCAACCCTTAGGGGCCCTGCACCTTAACACACACACACTGCTACTGCTAACTGCGTGTTTCGGTGCAGAGAAAAGTGAAGAGTAGACATGGCACACATCCCTGTGTGCCATGCCCGCAATACACTGCCTAAGGCCTAGGTAAGTCACCCCTCTAGCAGGTGCCCTTTCCCTAAGGTGAGGGTACAGAGGCATGAGCCCTGTACCCCTACAGTGTCCAAGTTCATTCTTAGACATTGTAAGTGTAGTAAAGCCATAAAGAGTATATGGTCTACGAACTCCACATCTCCATAATGGCTTTACTAAATACTGGGAAGTTTGGTAGCAAACTTCTCAGCACATTAAACCCACCCTTATGCCAGTGTGGGATTTAATGTAAAAAGCACTCAGAGGGCATCTAAGAGATGCCCCTTGAAAATCAATCAACCCTGGTGTGGTTCCTTAATGGCTGTCTGCCATTTTGCCACCACCAGACAGGTTTCTGCACCCCTGGGTAGAGAGCCTCCGCTATCTGGGTCCAGAAACAAAGCCCACCCTGGGCTAAGGTGTCATGCCTCCTCCCCCAGGATGGGCTGGATCCACGAAAGGGAAAGCTTCAAATGCCTGCTGCCTTTGGACGCTGTCCCTGCCTTTTGCTTACCCCAGCAACTGGTTCCCACCGGTTCTGACCCCCACTTTGGGTGGGAGAATCTGCGGGAAATCCAAGCTAGGAAGAGAGGTATTTAGGGGCAACCCTGAACCTTGCCTCCTCAGATTTGAGGAAGAAAGATAAAGGACCGAAGAACCGTGCTGACCCAGGACGAAGTAGAGGACACCAACTGCCTTGGCCCCAGCCCTAACGGCCTGTCCCATCTACAGCCTGACTACAGCAAGAACCCCGGCGAGTCAAGCAGCCAGCAACCCTCAGAGCCCGGAGGATCTGCCCTGCAACCTTCCCACAGACTGTCTCCCGTGAGCACCAGATATGCTCAACCAAAGACTCACCTCCAGAATCTGGATTCCGTCGACTCCGCGATTCTGCACCACTCTGCACCTGATGCCCAAGGCCCGAGTTTGAGTGGCCCAACACCCCAAGGAGGTCTCCCCAGCGATCCTGACCTGGGATCTGGTGATCCCCGACCTCCCTCAAGACTCCCGATGACGCCTGCAGCCTCAACCTGAAGGGTCCCCACAACCGCGACCGGAGCTGGTAAGAAAAACCCGATGCCAAAAGACACCCCTGCACCCGACGCCCCACGTCCTTGGATGGCCCAACTGATGGTGTCCAGGCATCCCCGAAGATCCCAACTTACCTCTCCAGCTGGTGGTCGCTTTCAGGAAGCCTCCCTGTCGGAGCTGCAGCAACTTTCCGAAACCTGAAAGTCTCCATTTGAAATCACAGAGTTCCCAGACATCCGACTTGCACCCTGCATCTGGCCGCCCCAGTGCAGCTGGTGGTGCAGCTCCTGTGCTGGTCGTTGGCCCTTGCAGTGCTGACCTTAACTCCAGGAGCTCAGCTCCCACAACCAAGTGGACTGCTCGTCAGCAGACCCTAACCAAAGGCCCCCTTAGCGCCACTGGCTAACATGTGGCCTCTGCACTCTGTGCCCGGCCGCCCCAGTGCCGCTGGTGGTGCAACCTGAGTGCCCTCCTAGCCTTGGGGAACCTTGGTCCTAACCCCCTAAGCTCACCCTCGTGAGTCGAGTACTTACCTCCAAAAACGATAACCATTTTTCTTCCATAGGAACCCATGTTATAATATTGTGGTCCTAAAATTGCTCTAAGTGTGGAACTGCTAATGTATAGAGAAAAGTGAATTCAATTGCAAAGCATAAAAAGTCAGACTTACATTGTAGGTAGAACTCTTAGGGTGTGGTATCTAGGCATACCAACCCAGTACTCAAAGTAAAAAACAAGTCACTTATCTGTACACTGTAGTTCTCCAGTATTGATATCTTTTATAGATTCACATGCTTGAATCTTCCCGTCGTCATGGTGGGAGTCCCACGGTAAAATTGCAGTATTAAACTTTCAACATTCAAATGTCCATAAGAATTCACTAGCTTTAGCAACCTATTACCATTGTTATAAAACATCCAAACTCTAGCCAATCAGAGCGTAGACCATAGAGTCTCCTTCCCTTGCAGGGCCACCATACCTCAGATTTCGAGCACGAGTGCCCAAGGCAAAAGACAGGTATGGAAGGTGAACCTGAAAAGGGGAGGAGGGAAGGTCGCATATGAATCTATAAAAGATATCAATACTGGAGAACTACAGTGATGTCACTGACCATGTCATGAATGATGTAATATGTGACGTCATCAGCAGTGCATTGCGGGGGCGCGAGTTATAGTTAGCTCAACTAACTATAACGGGCGAATTTCTCTGGTTTTGTACTAGTGAAATGTCAAACTAACTATAACGTCCCTGAAACCTATGGTTTTTTCAGTGAATTTCAAAGGTTTTTTAAATGATAATTTCTAACTATAACGTCCCTGAAAACCTATGGTTTTTTCAGTGAATTTCAAAGGTTTTTTAAATGCTAATTTCTAACTATAATGTCCCTGAAACCTATGGTTTTTTCAGTGAATTTCTAAGGTTTTTTAAATGCTAATTTCTATCTATTACGTCCCTAAAACCTGTGATTTTTTCAGTGAATTTCTAAGGTTTTTTAAATGCTAATTTCTAACTATAACATCCCTGAAACCTGTGGTTGTTTCAGTGAATTTCTAAGGTTTTTTAAATGCTAATTTCTAACTACACCTAGATAGGTAAGACATGTGCACAAAGATAAGAATGAAGCAAGAGAAGTGCAGAAAGCAGCAAGAGAGGTGCAAAAAGAGGAAGAAAGGTGCAGAAAGAAGCAGGAGAAGTGATGAAAGAGGCAAGAGAGGTGCAGAAAGAAGCAAGAGAAGTGCGGAAAGAAGCAAGAGAGGCACAGAAAGAAGCAAGAGAGTTGCAAAAAGAAGAGAGTGAGGTGCAGAAAGAGGAAGAAAGGTGCAGAAAGAGGAAGAAAGGCGCAGAAAGAGGCAAGTGAGGTGCAGAAAGAGGCATGAGAGGTGCAGAAAGAGACAAGAGAGGTGCAGAAAGAGGCAAGAGAGGTGCAGAAAGAGGAAGAAAGGTGCAGAAAGGCAAGAAAAATGCAGAAAAAGGAAGAAAGGTGCAGAAAGAAGCAAGAGAAGCGCAGAAAGAAGCAAGAGAGGTGCAGAAAGAAGCAAGAGAGGTGCAGAAAGAAGAGAGTGAGGTGCAGAAAGAGGCAAGAGGGGTGCAGAAAGAGGCAAGAGACGTGCAGAAAGAGGCAAGAGAGGGGCAGAAAGAGCCAAGAGTGGAGTAGAAAGTCAAGAGAGGTGCAGATAGAGGCAAGAGAGGTGAAGAAAGAGGCAAGAGAGGTGAAGAAAGAAGCAAGAGAGGTGCAGAAAGAGGCAAGAGAGGTACAGAAATAGGCATGAGAGGTGTAGAAAGAGAAAACTGGTGCAGAAAGAGTCAAGAGAGGTACAGAAAATGGAAGAAAGGCGCAGAAAGAAGCAAGTGAGCTGCAGAAAGAGGCAAGAGAAGAGCAAAAAGAGTCAAGAGAGGTGCATCAAGAGGCAAGAGAGGTGCAGAAAGAGGAAGAAATGCTCAGAAAGATGCAGGAGAGGTGCAGAAAGAAGAGAGTGAGCTGTAGAAAGAGGCAAGAGAGGTGTAGAAAGAGGCAAGAGAGGTACAGAAAGAGGCAAGAGAGGTACAGAAAGAAGAGAGTGAGCTGCAGAAAGAACCAAGAGAGGTGCAGAAATAGGCAATAGAGGTGCAGAAAGAGGCAAGAGAGGTGCATAAAGAGGCAAGAGAGGAACAGAAAGAAGAGAGTGAGCTGCAGAAAGAGGGAAGAGAGGTGCAGAAAGAGGCAAGAGAGGTGCAGAAAGAAGAGAGTGAGCTGCAGAAATAAGCAAGAGAAGTGCAGACAGAGGCAAGAGAGGTGCAGAAACAGGCACGAGAGGTGCAGAAAGAGGCAAGAGGTGCAGAAAGAGGCAAGAGAGGTGCAGAAAGATGCAAGAGAGGTGTAGAAACAGGCAAGAGTGGTGCAGAAAGAGGCAAGAGTGGTGCAGAAAGAGGCAAGAGAGGTGCAGAAAGAGGCAAGAGAGGTGCAGAAAGAAGAGAGTGAGCTGCAGAAATAAGCAAGAGAAGTGCAGACAGAGGCAAGAGAGGTGCATAAAGAGGCAACTGAGGTGCAGAAACAGGCACGAGAGGTGCAGAAAGAAGAGAGGTGCAGAAAGAGGCAAGAGAGGTGCAGAAAGAGGCAAGAGAGGTGCAGAAAGATGCAAGAGAGGTGTAGAAACAGGCAAGAGTGGTGCAGAAAGAGGCAAGAGATGTGCAGAAAGAGGCAAGAGAGGTGCAGAAAGAGGCAAGAGAGGTACAGATAGAAGAGAGTGAGCTGCAGAATGAGGGAAGAGAGGTGCAGAAAGAGGCAAGAGAGGTGCAGAAAGAAGAGAGTGAGCTGCAGAAAGAGGCAAGAGAAGTGCAGACAGAGGCAAGAGAGGTGCATAAAGAGACAAAAGACAACTAGATTGCTAACATTCTATATTTATTACAAAAGTGTGGCACGCCTGATGTCATCTTGATGTAATCAAAACTGTAATACCTAAAGCATTTCCTTTAGAAATTATAGAAATGAGAGGGTTTTATTTGCATAGAAATTCTGGTTAGTGCTCTAAAAAACTAAAATGAGGACATATTTTCTGAGTTCTCCAATAGCGACAAAGCACTTTTAAATTATTTGTTATCTTAATGTTTTTTTATCCAGTTGACCACTTGATTAAATGTTACGCTCAGGGGAGAGAATGTGGTGTTACTTCCAGAGCTGCAGACTTTGCAACTGGGGAACCAAGTTGGAGTTTCTGCTTCAGCTCGACATTCTGTGATTCTGGTCAAATCACTTAATTCTCCCCATGCCTACAACCAAAATGAGTTTGTCCTTGTATGATGTAACCAATGCTCATGTAAATCACTCCAATATCTGACCAGCCTGCACTATATAAAACTGCAAAAAAACAAAGGATAAAAAGTGTTTTCCACACTTCTGTCATTGGGCTATACGTGGGCTACATCTGGGTGATATTTGTGCTACATTTGGGCTCCTTTTTCTCTGGTGGCCATCTTGGGAGACTTAAATTAAATTCATTAAACTTTATTCGATCTGATTTAGAAACATAGATCATAAAAGTGTACATAAAAACAGTAAATCCTCTTTCTTAATACAATACAGTGAGAATTAATTAAAACAAGTAGGTAAAAACGGGTGTTACAAAGCCCGGTTCAGAGCAACTTCAGGTTAACAGAATAGTAAAGTTCAATGTTTCGCAAGATCAATCTCATGTACTTTGTGCAAAATACGCAATAAGGGGTCCAAGTAAGATGCAACGCTCCAATACCTGACCAGTCTGCACTATATAAAACTGCAAAAAAATACAAAATAAAAAGTGTTTTGCACACTTCTGTCATTGGGCTATATGTGGGCTACATCTGGGTGATATTTGTGCTACATTTGGGCTCTTTTTTTCTCTGGTGGCCATCTTGGGGGACTTATTTGTTATGAAGTTTCCTAATTTCCTCATTTACTGCAGTCTCCTCAGTAGGAAATGCTTTTAATTTTTTACTTTGATTCCATCAAGAAGGCATTCAGATGTGTCACACATTTGCCATAAATCCAGAATGTTAGCACTCTAGGTGCTCATTAGATCACTGTAGTAAAGCTACTGCTCACCAGGGAGTTAACTGGAAGTCTACTGCTGGTATTGAAAGTGATTGTTTCAGTCTGAATGTCAGAATTTTCTAATGAAATAGAAGAGGATTTGAGATCTCACTTAAAACATGCCCTAATTTTTCTATCTGCAGCACTAACCATAATTTCTATGGCAAAATGAATCCCCTCATTTTGTTCCTTTTTAAATTAAATGTTTTAAGTGTTACCAGTTTATTCCAATCAAGATGGCTTCAGGTGTGCCATAATTTTGTCATAAGTAAGACTGTTAGCGCTCTAGTTGTTCTTTAGAACACTCTGGGAAGCTGCAGTAGAACACAAAGGAATCAACTGACAGGCTGCTCCTGTTGAAAAATAACAGGAAGATATTTGAGATCTCACTTAAAACATGTCCTAATTTTTCTTTCTACAGCACTAACCATAATTTCTATGACAAAATGAACCCCCTCATTTTGTTCCTTTTTAAATAAAATGTTTTAAGTGTTACCAGTTTATTCCAATCAAGATGGCTCCAGATGTGCCATAATTTTGTCTTAAGTAAGACTGTTAGCGCTCTAGTTGTTCTTTAGAACACTCTGGGAAGCTGCAGTAGAACACAAAGGAATCAACTGACAGGCTGCTCCTATTGAAATATAACAGGAAGATATTTGAGATCTCACTTAAAACATGTCCTAATTTTTCTTTCTACAGCACTAACCATAATTTCTATGACAAAATGAACCCCATCATTTTGTTCCTTTTAAATTAAATGTTTTAAGTGTTACCAGTTTATTCCAATCAAGATGGCTTCAGGTGTGCCATACTTTTGTCATAAGTAAGGCTGTTAGCACTCTAGTTGTTCTTTAGAACACTCTGGGAAGCTGCAGTAGAACACAAAGGAATCAACTGACAGTCTCTGCCCTTGTTGGATGTACATGTTTTACTCAGAATGTCAGACTTCATTCTCACATGACTGAGAAAGATAATGTGAATTTACAGAAAATATGCTCTCATTTTAGCTTCTGGAGCACCTTCCAAACCTCTATGGGACAAGCATGAGAAAATAGTTTTCTCTCAAACATGATTCATGATATCCCAGCAGAAGGTTTTTCACAGGGTAAAATCACCTTAGAACACACCACAATTCCTAAAATTAGAATGGTACCATCAACAAATGAATTCTAATGTAACTAAAGTCTGTTATCACACTTTATAGTTCTCCTTTAGGTGACTCTCAAAATCTTCTATTCACTACAATGTATTTCAATGGGGTGCTATCATGTATATTGGTCCCAAGATGGCTGCCAGCAATTCCAGGATGAAGTGCTGACAGCCAATCAGATCTCACCATGAGATGTGTGGTTAGGCTCCGCCCAGATATCGATATTTATTCTTTTCTAATTTCTCAGCAACTACTGAACGGATTTACACCATTTAACAAAAGGACTCTTTCTCAACCAAGACCTACCTTTTGCCAAATTTGGTGTAATTCCGTTCAGCAGTTCGGGCTGTAGCTTTGTCTAAAGTTTCCTATGGAAAAATACATGGGGAAAACACGTTTTGGAACCCCTTTTCTCGGCCCCGCTTGGCGAATCACCCGAAACTTTCAAGACAGGAGCTGACCGGAGCTGATCACTAGTTTTGAAAATTACGCGAAGATTCGTCAACTGGCGCCAAAGTTATTCGGAAAACAAAAAACGCTTTTCCTATGGAAACTAGGTCCTAACTATAACTACCTACTGGCGACCGCCAGTCGGTAATATACAGCTAGATATAGCCGGTAGGTAGTTATAGTTAGGACCTATTTTCCATAGGAAATTCACAACATTCTATTCCCAATAACTTTGGCGCCGGTCGACGGATCTTCGCGAAATTTTCAAAACTCGTGGGGCGCTCCGGTCCGCTCCTATCTTGAAAGTTTCGGGATGATTCGGCAAGCGGGGGCCGAGAAATAAGGGGGGTCCCAAAACGTGTTTTCTCCATGTTAATTCCTATAGGAAATTTTAGACACGGCTACAGCCCGAACTGCTGAACGGAATTACACCAAATTTGGCAAAAAGGTAGCGCTTGGTTCAGAAAGCGACCTTTTTTTAAATGGTGTAAATCCGTTCAGTATTTGCGGAGAAATTCAAAAATAAGAGTCAAAAATCAATTTCCATAGGGAACTTTGTGCAAGGTTATAGCGAAACTACTGAACGGATTTACCCCAAATTTGGCATAAAGGTACTGCTTGGCTCAGAAAGTGACCTTTTCAAAAATGGTGTAAATCCGTTCAGTAGTTTTTTAAATATTAAAGGCAAAATAACTTTATATATCTGGGCGGAGCCTAACCACACATGTCATCGTGAGATCTGATTGGCTGTCAGCACTTCATCCAAGAAGTGTTGGCAGCCATCTTGGGACCAATATACATGATAGCACCCCAATGAAATGCATTGTAGTGAATAGAAGATTTTGAGGGTCACCAAAAAGAGAACTATAAAGGGTGATAACAGACTTTAGTTTCATTAGAATTCATTTGTTGATGGTACCATACTAATTTTAGGAATTGTGGTGTGTTCTAGGGTGATTTTACCCTGTGAAAAACCTTCTGCTGGGATTTCATGAATCATGTTTGAGAGAAAACAATTTTCTCATGCTTGTCCCACAGAGGTTTGGAAGGTGCTCCAGAAGCTAAAATGAGAGCATATTTTCTGTAAATTCACATTATCTTTCTCAGTCATGTGAGAATGAAGTCTGACATTCTCAGTAAAACATGTAAATCCAACAAGGGCAGAGACTGTCAGTTGATTCCTTTGTGTTCTACTGCAGCTTCCCAGAGTGTTCTTAAGAACAACTAGAGCGCTAACAACCTTACCTATGACAAAAGTATGGCACACCTGAAGCCATCTTGATTGGAATAAACTGGTAACACTTAAAACATTTAATTTAAAAAGGAACAAAATGATGGGGTTCATTTTGTCTTAGAAATTATGGTTAGTGCTGTAGAAAGAAAAATTAGGACATGTTTTAAGTGAGATCTCAAATATCTTCCTGTTATATTTCAACAGGAGCAGCCTGCCAGTTGATTCCTTTGTGTTCTACTGCAGCTTCCCAGAGTGTTCTAAAGAACAGCTAGAGCGCTAACAGCCTTACCTATGACAAAAGTATGGCACACCTGAAGCCATCTTGATTGGAATAAACTGGTAACACTTAAAACATTTAATTTAAAAAGGAACAAAATGATGGGGTTCATTTTGTCATAGAAATTATGGTTAGTGCTGTAGAAAGAAGAATTAGGACATGTTTTAAGTGAGATCTCAAATATCTTCCTGTTATATTTCAACAGGAGCAGCCTGCCAGTTGATTCCTTTGTGTTCTACTGCAGCTTCCCAGAGTGTTCTAAAGAACAACTAGAGCGCTAACAGTCTTACTTATGAAAAGATTATGGCACACCTGAAGCCATCTTGATTGGAATAAACCGGTAACACTTAAAACATGTAATTTAAAAAGGAACAAAATGAGGGGGTTCATTTTGTCATAGAAATTATGGTTAGTGCTGTAGAAAGAAAAATTAGGACATGTTTTAAGTGAGATTACAAATATCTTCCTGTTATATTTCAATAGGAGCAGCCTGCCAGTTGATTCCTTTGTGTTCTACTGCAGCTTCCTAGAGTGTTCTAAAGAACAACTAGAGCGCTAACAGTCTTACTTATGACAAAATTATGGCACACCTGAAGCCATCTTGATTGGAATAAACCGGTAACACTTAAAACATTTAATTTAAAAAGGAAAAAAATGAGGGGGTTCATTTTGCCATAGAAATGATGGTTGGTTCTGCAGAAAGAAAAATTAGGGCATGTTTTAAGTGAGATCTCAAATCCTCTTCTATTTCATTAGAAAATTCTGACATGCAGACTGAAACAATCACTTTCAATACCAGCAGTAGACTTCCAGTTAACTCCCTGGTGAGCAGTAGCTTTACTACAGTGATCTAATGAGCAACTAGAGTGCTAACATTCTGAATTTATGGCAAATGTGTGACACATCTGAATGCCTTCTTGATGGAATCAAAGTAAAAACTGAAAGCATTTCCTACTGAGGAGACTGCAGTAAATGAGGAAATTAGGAAACTTCATAACAAATAAGTATCCCAAGATGGCCACCAGAGAAAAAAGAGCCCAAATGTAGCACAAATTTCACCCACATGTAGCCCACATATAGCCCAATGACAGAGGTGTGGAAAACACTTTTTATTTTTAGTTTTTTTGCAGTTTTATATAGTGCAGACTGGTCAGATATTGGAGCGTTGCATCTTACTTGGACCCCTTATTGCGTATTTTGCACAAAGTACATGAGATTGATCTTGCGAAACATTGAACTTTACTATTCTGTTAACCTGAAGTTGCTCTGAACCGGGCTTTGTAACACCCGTTTTTACTTACTGGTTTTAATTAATTCTCACTGTATTGTATTAAGAAAGAGGATTTACTGTTTTTATGTACACTTTTATGATCTATGTTTCTAAATCAGATCGAATAAAGTTTAATGAATGTAATTGAAGTCTCCCAAGATGGCCACCAGAGAAAAATGAGCCCAAATGTAGCACAAATATCACCCAGATGTAGCCCACGTATAGCCCAATGACAGAAGTGTGGAAAACACTTTTTATCCTTTGTTTTTTTGCAGTTTTATATAGTGCAGGCTGGTCAGATATTGGAGTGCTTTACATGAGCATTGGTTACATCATACAAGGACAAACTCATTTTGGTTGTAGGCATGGGGAGATTAAGTGATTTGACCAGAATCACAGAATGACGAGCTGAAGCAGAAACTCCAACTTGGTAACACCACATTTTCTCCCCTAAGCGTAACATTTAATCAAGTAGTCAACTGGATAAAAACATAGAGATAACAAATAATTCAAAAGTGCTTTGTCGCTATTTGAGAACTGCTTGGCCCAGAAAGCGACCTTTTAAAAATGGTGTAAATCCGTTCTGTAGTTGCTGAGAAATTGTAAAAAAACAAATATCGATATCTAGAGGAGTGGTGGATCCGCGAACCCTCCCGACCATGAGCTTCATTTTAATTGGCTGCCAACACTCCAAACCAGGAAGTGTTGGCAGCCATCTTGTGACTCGGTAGAACCGAGTCACAAGAAAACAGGGAAACAAAGGTGAAAAAGAAGAAAAGGGGGCAGGGTAGAAACACCCTGACCCCCTAGGCCTGCTCACGGGGTCCCAAAAAAGCATTTTTTTAAAAAAAAATTGGCGAAATTCGCGCTGGGGTCGCGAATCCCGCCGAAATGTAAAAATAAAATGAAGCGCGGGATACCGTGCTTCATTTAATTGAGACCCCCAGGTGGGCCAGGTCCCGGGGGCATTGCCAACAAATATATGCAGGGCCCGCGGGGGCCCCCGCAGCCCCGGGGACCGCCACCTCCCGGGGCTTGTTTTTTAATGTTTGGGGGCCTCCAAGGCCCCCTAAGCCCCGGGGACCGCCACCACCAGGGCTTTTATCAAATAGGGACCCTCAGGATTCAAGGGGAATTAATCCTCCAACTTACCCTGAGCACTACTGATGCAGTCCAGCCATCGCCCTGTCACTACCCATGCACTCCTCCAATCAACCAGCGAGCACCATGTACTTATCCAATCACTCCGACAAAACACAAGCACTTATAAATTCACCATCCACTCTCCTTGCAGTACTCTAATCATCCAGTCAGTACCGATGTACTCATCCGATGACCCAGGCACTAACTCATGGCAAATACAGAGGAGGTCATGCTAATCACAGGGGTACCCCAACGCATAGTGTTCCCTAGTGTATGTAGGTGTTTTCACTGTATTCTAAGTGCCTTTTACCACCAGAGGCAGAGTCAGTTACCACCAGTACCCATCAGCAAAACGTTGGGGGTACAGGAGTACTTTCTACTCCTCTGTTGGTTCTTTCTGCACATCTCTTCCTTCTTCTTGCACTTTTCTTTGTCTTTCTGGACTTCTGTTGCCTCTTTCTGCATTTGTCTTCCTTCTTTCTGCGCTTTTCTTCTTCTTTCTTCACATGTCCTACCTCTGTAGGCATAGTTAGAAACTAGCATTTAAAAAACCTTTGAAATTCACTTAAAAAACCATAGGTTTCAGGCATGTTATAGTTAGTTGGACATTTCACTCGTACAAAACCAGAGAAATTCCCCCGTTATAGTTAGTTCAGCTAACTATAACTCGCGCCCCCGCAATGCACTGCTGATGACGTCACATATGACATCACTCATGACATGGTCAGTGACATCACTGATGACATCACTCATGACATCATCCATGTGATAATTTGATGCATCTTCTCACACCCTAATGTAACCTTTGATACACCAACTCTAAATAACAGACTGCCATTCTCAAAACCATAGACACTCCAGCAGCAATAACTACATACCCACTCACTGATTCTTAGGTCTAAACACATATCCACTCACTCACCCGTACAGTCACTTATACTTACAATCACTCAGTACAGGACTATCATATGCACTCATACGCCTATATAGACACTCACACACCACCACTCATCCATAGAGGTACTATCACACCTAGTCAGTCATGCAAATAATTAATCACACTCCCATTTACTCACCTATACGGTTATACACACACCAGCTCACTTACTCATACAAATACTAGGGACATTCTTACGCTCTTATACAATCACTGATACAAGCACACACTCATCCATACAGTCACTCTCATAATCACACTCTCACTTATAGCTATTTATATATTCCAACACACATATATACTGCCTTTCACATATGTAGTTACTCACACATGTACCACTGAGATATACATTCACTCACTAACACACACACACACCCATACAGTCCATCACAGATGCACTCTTGAAACCATGCACCCAGTGAATCACCCACTCACACATCTATGCACAGAGTCACACACACCCCACCCATACAAACAATCAGGCATCCATACAGATACTCAGACAACCAATCAATAACCCATATAGACACTCATGTAGCTATTCACAAACCCATGCAGCCGCTTACACACCAACAGACAGACGGATACAGACATTCACACAGTTTAGTCACTAACCCGTGCATTCAGTAAGATACATTTAATCACTCACTTATAGAGTCAGTCACACACCTACTAAATCATCCATTCAGACACTTATACACCCACTCATTCTTCAATACGCCTTTCCCTATATATATTAAACATATTTAAACTTTACAGAAACACACAGTCACTAGATGATGTCAACAGTGATGTCATCAGTGATGTCATTTGAGATGTCATCAGTGATGTCATCAGTGATGTCACTGACCATGTCATGAGTGATGTCATATGTGATGTCATCAGCAGTGCATTGCGGGGGCGCGAGTTATCGTTAGCTGAACTAACTATAACGGGGGAATTTCTCTGGTTTTGTACGAGTGAAATGTCCAACTAACTATAACTTTCCCTAAAACCTGTTTTTTCCAGTGTATATATATATATATATATATATATATATATAATTTTTTCACACATCAATGCATCCCCTTTAAAAGAGGCTAATCAATGCAACAATAAGCAACTGCATTTGCAACCACATACTATAGAATATAGACCACAGGAGGGCAAGCATTACTTGAACTCTTTTTAATGAGTAGAATTAAAACTAATTTGCAAAAGAGCCAGCATTGTTAGCCTATAGGCTGCATTGAAAACCAATAGCATAGAAAATGAAAGCAATAGCAACACAAAAACTGGCACCGTGCCTTTAAGGCAGCCATGACCCCTAGCTTCCCATCATGCCTCAGGGGTAACAGTTAGGTCAGTTGTTCTTTGCGGAGACCAGAGGGTCAGGACACAAAGATATGGAGCACAGGAGTCTCATTTGCCTGGGGAGGTGGGTGGGTTGCTTATGACTTTGATGAGGATACCCCTGGAAGAGAACTTTCTTTTCCAAGGGATCCTCATCAATAGTCATAAGCACTGAATCGAATAGCAAGCCCATCCTCCACATGCGGGCAAATGAGAAGAAATTACCAAACAAACAGAACAAATTTATTCAGCGTTGGAAGAAATTCCTCAAGGAGGCTTGGCCTACTTGAGTGTCTGTTCTGGTATCAGAATCAAGACAATAGTGTCTCGTAATCGTATGTACCGATCTCCAAGTGGCTGCCTTGCAAATCTCAAAAATCAGTACATTGTCAAGAAAAGCCGTTGCAGCTGCCGTTCCTCTAGTGGAATAAGCCTTGGGCCTAGACCAAAGTGGCTTTTGTGCTAACTGATAAGCCAGTTTGATACATGACACTATCCACCTGGATATGGAACGCTTGGAGGCTAGAAAACCTGTTCTGATTGACCCATAATTAATGAACAGTTGATCAGATTTCCTAATTGCCATAGACCTGTCCAAGTAGAATTTCAAAACCCTTTTCAGGTCTAAAGAGTGAAGGGACCTCTCAGCTGGTGTAGAGGGGTTAGGAAAAAAGGTAGGTAGCAAGATGGATTGGTTGGCATGGAAATCCGACACCACCTTCGGAAGGAAGGAGGGGTGGGTTCTCAAAACGACTCTATTGAGATGAAAGACTGTGTATGGTTCTTATGAGCAGAGAGCTTGAATCTCACTCACCCTGCGAGCTGAGGTAATTGCCACCAAAAAGGCTCCCTTTCACGTTAGGTGTTGGAGGGATGTTTTGTGGATAGGTTCGAATGGGTGACCAATCAGTTTAGATAGAACCAGATTCAGCTCCCAGGGAGGTGAAGGAGGTCGATTAGGAGGGTAAACCTTCTTCAACCCTTGCAAGAGGTCCTTCACTACCTGCAGTTGAAAGAAAGAAGGTTGAGAAGGAGACCGCCTGTATGCCGTAATAGCAGCCAGGTGTACTTTTATGGAGGAGAATTTTAGACCTGCCTTAGCTAAGTGAAGTAGGGAAGGTAAAATCACTTCCTCCTGTCCCTTGGTAGGATGGTAATCATTTTGCACACACCACAAATAGAAACGCTTCCATTTACAAGCATAACAGTGTCTTGTGGAAGGTCTTCTTGCTTCTTTGAAGATGGTCATGCAGTCCTGAGGGAGTCCTAAATGACCATATTGAAGGACCTCAGGAGCCACGCTGCCAAGTTAAGTTTACTGATGGAAGGCTGGGGTGATGAATGCTCCCGTTCATCTTGGACAGCAGGTCCTGTCTGCACGGCAATCTCTTGTGTGGGCATTCTGATAGGTGCAGAAGGTCCGGGTACCACCACTGCCATGGCCTTTCAGGAGCGATCAGAATCATCCTCGCCTCGGAGCAGGAGAGCTTGATTACAACCTTCGGGATGAGAGGAAGGGGAGGAAAAGCGTATACAAAGCCTCCTGACCAGTTGATCAAAAGGGTATTCCCTCTCGACCCTGGTCAATAAAACCTTGAGGCGAAGTCGCTGCATTTTTTGTTTGTGTCGTCAGCGAAAAGATCTATACTTGGACGACCCATTCTCGGAAAATTTATTCGACGACTTCGTCGTTTAGAACCCAGTCCTGCTGGTCCTTGAAGTGACGACTGAGAGCGTCTGCTTGTGAATTCTGCTCCCCTGGCAGGTGTATTGCTGTAATTGTCAGATTCCTTGCAAGGAGCCAATGCCAGAGAGCTTGGGCTTCCAGAGACAGAGACCGCGATCGAATCCCTCCCTGCTTGTTCAGATAGTACATGGTGGTCGTATTGTCCGTCTGTACTAGAATGGAACTGGTCTGGATGGATGGGAGAAAAGCCTTGAGGGCTAAATGCACCGCTCGTACCTCCAGTAAGTTGATGTGGTACCTTCGTTCTTTTGCCGACCATCGACCTCGAGTCTGGAGGGACCCCATGTGTGCTCCCCAACCCTGGAGTGAAGCATCTGGATTAATGATTGAGAGGGAGGAGACTGATGGAATGGAACCCCTACCAACAGATTCTCCTGTCGCATCCACCAAGGGTGCGATGCTCTGGCTACTTTTGACAGATGTATCCTGTCGTCCCATCGAGCCGTTCGTTGATCCCACTTGTCCTCCAGATCCTGCTGTAAAGGACGCATCCTCAGTCTGGCGTTGGGGACAAGAAAAATGCAGGATGCCATCGACCCTAGGAGAGAGGCAGCCTGACGGACTGAAGGGAAGTCGTTGCGCAGAATTTGTTTGCATTTCAGAGTGATAGATGACAGTCTCTCCTCCGAAGGGAACACTTTTCCTATTGCGGAGTCTATTGTTGCACCCAGATAGTGGATTCTTTGCGTGGGCCACTGAGTCGATTTCTCGAAGTTGACATGGAGACCCAGTCGTTGGCAAAGGCTAGACATTGTTGATAGTGGATCCTCACACTCTGGGGAGAAGGACCTTTCAGAAGACAGTCGTGGAGATAAGGGTAAACAAAGATCCCTTTGCGCTGTAGAGCAGCTGCTACTATTGCCATGCATTTTGTAAACACTCAGGGAGCCGACTTCAATCCGAAGGGCAGGACTTTGAACTGATAATGGGTCGATCCCACCAGAAAACGCAAGAACTTTCTGTGATGTGGATTGACTGGGACGTGAAAGTATGCATCCTGCAGAAACAGCGAACACATCCAATACCCTTGTTGAAGATAGGGATATATTTGATTGGGAGCAAACATGCAAAACTTCTTCTTCCTGATGGATTTGTTGAGGGCACAAAGATCCAGGATAGGTCTGTATTCTGATTCTCGACCTTTCTTCCTCACTAGGAAGTACCTTGAGTATACCCCTCGACCTCGCTGCGATATAGGAACTTCCTTGATGGCTGATTTTCACAGGAAGGTGGATACTTCCTGCTGCAGTATCTGCATCTGGTGGCACGCAGTTTTTACTGGAGGGATCGTAGGGGGCCGATGCCGGAAACGTAGAGAGTACCCATTCTGCAGCGTACTGAACACCCATTGGTCCTTTGTGATACTGCGCCACTGTTCCAGATAGTTGGCTATACTTCCCCCCGCTGGAGTGGGAAACGGTGATGGGGGAAGTGAGCACTCATTGCTTCGATGGAGTTTTTGCTGAGGCAGTAGATTGACGAGGGGCTCCTCTCCCTCTGGAAGCACGACGTCCCTGATGGTGGGATTTTGATTGGCTCTGCTGATGTTGGTGCCTCTGCCACTGAGGGGTTTGAACCCTCTGATGGAAGGGCCGCCGATCGTATGGCCTGTATCGGTGTCTGAACTCCTTTTTTCTTTCAAGCCCTACTGCCTTCAGGGTATCTATTTCTGTCTTCATCCTCGACATTTCCTCATCTGTGTGAGTGCCAAACAAGGAGGATCCTGAAAAAGGGAAGTTGAGGATCCGTGACTGAGCTTCCGGTTTTAGTGCAGTTAGTCGAAGCCTGGATGACCGTCTGGCACAGATTCCGTGTGCATAGGAGTGCGCAGACAGTGTCGCTCTATCAGCTGCAGCGCTAATAACTTGATTTGACACCAAGCTTCCTTCCTGCAATATCTCCTCAAAGTCCCTGCGATCTTCTTTGGGCAGTTTTTCTGTAAACCTTTGAAGTGAGTCCCACAAGGACCTATCATAACGCCCTAAGAGTGCCGAGGCACTGGAGACCTTCATCATGGGAGGCCGACGTGCCGCAGACTTTTCTCCCCCACGAATCCTGTGCTCTGCTTTCCTTATCGGGAGGAACTGTTGAAGAGGAGGCCACTGCGTGTGTCTTTTTCGCAGCCGCAATTATTAGAGTCAGGAGGTGGGTCAGATTTAAGAAATAATGGATCCTCTTCCGGAGGCCTGCACTTCTTCAAGATCCTCGCTGGCGCGGTCTTGAGAGCTGCGGTGTAAGAAATGTTTCCATAACCGGCCGAAGGAGCCCCGGTACCAAGGGTAACAACAGTCTGGCTGCTGATCTTTGATGCAAAGTCTCAAAAATCACCGAGGATGAACTCTGCGGGGTAGGCATAACAATGTTCAACTTCGCTGCCCCTCTGGCCAGAACGTCCTGAAAAGTACTGACGTCATCCACAAGAGAGACCCTCGAAGGTGGACTGTCTGTAGGGTCGGAGAGTAGTCCCTCTTTGAAGATTGGGTAGAAGAGGGTGAACATGTCGGTGACCTGCGCCTTCTCCGATGACCCTGAGACGTAGATCTCCTTCTTGAGGAGGCTGCCGGAGTATGCGTATGATCTCGACCCCTCGATGGAATGGTAGGAGAGAGATCTACTGCTTGTACCAGCCGGGCCAGTGGAGACCTGTGTAAAGGACTAGAGTAGTCTTGAGGATCTCGTGCCTGTGCTGCTCCAGATTTCTGTCAGTGATGCAAAGGTAAATTCCACCTAGGAGAGAGGTGCACAGGTGGAGATTTCTGGCTCTCTTCTTGTGCAGGAGCCTCAGAGCGTGAACAGGGGCGTACAGGTGAAGACGCCGGACTGCTCGACGTCGAAATAATCACCTCTGATGACCTTGAGGTCGATGACGAAGAGCGCCTTGAACTTGCGATGGGTCGACGCCGACTGATGAGAATACCTCGACGTTGAACGTGGAATCACTGTGTCCTGTACCACCAATGGTGATTTAGCCCTCGACGTCGGTGATGGTGAAGGAGAAATGCTCATTGGAGTGAGGAAGACAGAGACCGATGTTTCGATGCCGACCGCCCTCTGGGGACAGATCTGTGCCTCGACGTCGATGGGTTGACGACGACGGAGGTGTCCGTATCGACGTTGAACGTCCTTGAGCTGATGCCGACGGAGTCCCCTTTCTCAAAGTCGAGCGCCCGTGAGATGGCGCCGGAGTCTTGTGCCTCGATGGAATGGTAGGAGAGAGATCTACTGCTTGTACCAGCCGGGCCAGTGGAGACCTGTGTAGAGGACTAGAGTAGTCTTGAGGATCTCGTGCCTGTGCTGCTCCAGATTTCTGTCAGTGATGCAAAGGTAAATTCCACCTAGGAGAGAGGTGCACAGGTGGAGATTTCTGGCTCTCTTCTTGTGCAGGAGCCTCAGAGCGTGAACAGGGGCGTACAGGTGAAGACGCCGGACTGCTCGACGTCGAAATAATCACCTCTGATGACCTTGAGGTCGATGACGAAGAGCGCCTTGAACTTGCGATGGGTCGACGCCGACTGATGAGAATACCTCGACGTTGAACGTGGAATCACTGTGTCCTGTACCACCAATGGTGATTTAGCCCTCGACGTCGGTGATGGTGAAGGAGAAATGCTCATTGGAGTGAGGAAGACAGAGACCGATGTTTCGATGCCGACCGCCCTCTGGGGACAGATCTGTGCCTCGACGTCGATGGGTTGACGACGACGGAGGTGTCCGTATCGACGTTGAACGTCCTTGAGCTGATGCCGACGGAGTCCCCTGTCTCAAAGTCGAGCGCCCGTGAGATGGCGCCGGAGTCTTGTGCCTCAACGTCGAGCACCTGTGTGTTGACGCTGACGGAGTCCTGTACGTCGACGTCGAACGCTTGTGTGATGCCGAAGGAGTCTAGTGCCTCGATGTCGATCGTCTATGAGAAGATGCCGACGGAGTCTTGTGCCTCGACGTCGAACGCCTGAGAGAGGACGCCGACGGAGACTTATGTCTCGACGTAGAGCGCTGAGCCAACGCTGACGGAGAGCTACTCCTCGACGTTGAGCGTCGCCGGGTTGACGCCAACGGAGGGTCCGTTACCTGATGACTCGACGTAAAAACTGTCTTTGATCTTGGTGTTGTTTGGTGCACCAGCACCGTCGAATGTGGAGGTCTCGACGACGACATCCATTTCTTCACCGCTGGTAAATTCGACGCCGATGGGGAACAGATCGTGATTTTACTCCTCAACGTCGATCTGGCCCTCTTTTTCTGTCTCACCGGAGACCTTCCTCTGGATGTAGATTTCTTTCTCTCAGAAAGTCCATAGAGACGTATCCTTTCTCTCTCCTTGAGGGTTCGCCTAGACAGCTTTTTGCAATGCTGGCAGGTCTCTGAGGAATGAGAGTCAGGCAGACAGAGAATACACAGAGAATGTGTGCCAGATCTAGCCTTCTTCTTGGCACAGGAGGGGCAAGGATCGAAAAGAGATGGCATTATGACAGAAAATAAATCATTTTCTGTCAAAAAAATGGTTGTACCCCACTCTAAGACCCAAAAGACGTCCAGTGAAAGGTAGAAAACCACAATTAAATGTAGGAATATTTGACAAAAAAGTCAGAGCTGTGAATTCCAGGGTCCTGACTGAAGGAGCCAGAAAGAACAACTGACCTCACTGTCACCCCTGAGGCATGATGGGAAGCTAGGGGTCATGGCTGCCTTAAAGGCACGGTGCCAGTTTTTTGTGTTGCTATTGCTTTCATTTTCTATGCTATTGGTTTTCAATGCAGCCTATAGGCTAACAATGCTGGCTCTTTGGCAAATTAGTTTTAATTCTCTAAAAATAGTTCAAGTAATGCTTGCCCTCCTGTGGTCTATATTCTATAGTATGTGGTTGCAAATGCAGTTGCTTATTGTTGCACTGATTAGCCTCTTTTAAAGGGGCTGCATTGATGTGTGAAAAAATGATATATGTATATCTATATAGAGCTGTATATATATATATATATATGTTTTCATATATATTTTTTATTATTTTTCGGGGTCCCCGCGCACGTGCGGGAATATTCAGTGCTTATGACTATTGATGAGGATCCCCTAGAAGAGAAACCAAAATACATAAAGAGCATATAACATGAACTCATAATAATATATACATATACATCTATGCATATACACAAACTTGAATTAGAAAGAATTTGAAAAACATATTAATGACTTATTATAAAATAGTAGACTTATCCAGAAGAAAAGACACAAAGAATATCATACCTTATGCGAATAGATGTCGCAGAGCAGCCTGACCAACCGCTACATCCGCCTTCTTCCAGGCATCCAGGCACTAATGCTTTGTAAAGGTATGAACGTTTGTCCTTGTCGCCGCCCTGCAGATATAAGGCAAGGACACTCCGGCGAATAGGGCAGAGGAAGCTGCCACTGTGCGTGTTGAGTGCGCTGCAACCTTAGAAACCAGAGGGCGACCAGTCCTCTCATGACAGAAGAGAATAGTCAATGAGACCCAGTGAGCGATAGACGCCCGCTTCAAAGCCTGACCCTTCCTAGGGGCAGAGAAGGCAATGAGTAACTGTGTCAATGTTCGGAAGGGCTGAGTCCTTTGCAAATAGAATTTTAAGCAGCGTTTAATGTCCAGAGAATGGAGTGCTCTCTCAGCTGACGAAGATGGAGCTGAAAAGAAGGAGGGCAAAACCACTGGCTTATTTAGATGAAATGCAGAAGGTACCTTAGGAATAAAATATGGATTGGTACGAAGAATCACTTTACCTGGAAAGAATTTCAGATAAGGCTCCGTTGTTGTGAAGGCCTGAATTTCACTAATGCATCTAGCTGACGTGATGGCCAACAGGAAGGCCACCTTCCACGAAAGGTACTTCAAGTCGCACTTGCGAATTGGCTCAAACGGTGACTTCATAAGTTGCGACAGGACAGTATTTGATGGCCATAGTACTGGAGGAGGTCTTACTGGAGGGTAGACCCTGAAAAGTCCTTTCATGAACTCTTTTATCAGTCTGTTAGACCACAAAGATAAGCAACCAGAATGGCGTCAGTATCTAGAGATTGCCGCTAAGTGCACTTTGATAGACGCATGTGCCAGACCAGCTTTGGCAAGAGACAAGAGTCAAGGCAAAACGTCCTCAGGCGGAGATTAGAGAGGATCGCAAGAGTGCGCGGCACACCATATACAGAATCTTTTCCACTTGGTTGAGTAGCATTTGATTGTAGAAGGAGCTCGGGCTTTCTGTAGTATTGCCTGACATTCCTTAGAAATCGCTAGTTGTCTGAATTCTATGTGATGAGGAGCCAAGCCGACAAGTGTAGTGTGCAGATTTGAGGATGAACCGCTTGGCCTTGGTTCATGGAGAGAAGTTTTTCTTTTGACTGGAACAGGATTGGAGAAGACCTTGATAGGCGACACAGCTCTGTGAAACAGTACTGTTGCGCCCAAGCCGGGGCGATTAGAATGACACGGCAAGGCTCTTGTTTGATCTTTTGCAGAATCTTTAGAATGAGAGGAAACAGACGGAATGCGTGGGCCAACGTTCCCTCCCATGAGCAGTGGAAGGCATTTCCTAGCGATCCTGTCTGAGGAAATCTAGTGGCGTGGAATCTGCATTTTTTGTTGAGTGTCGTAGCAAACAGATCTAGGGTTGGAAACCCCCAGCAGCGAAAGACCCTTTGCAGCAGTTCGTCATTTAGCTCTCACTCGTAACACTGCTTCGTGTCCCTGCTGAGAGAATCGGCCCAATCGTTTTGGACTCCTGGCACATTTTGAACTTGTATTGAAATGCCGTGGACTATCAGCCATTCCCAGATCTGCTGAGCCAGGATTTAGAGAGCCTGAGATCTTGTCCCACCTTGCTTCAACAGATAGAACATGGTGGTGGTGTTGTCCGTGCAAATCTGGATTGATGACTTCCTGATTCTTGGCAGGAATGCCTGGAGGCCCAGAAAAACTGCTTTCAGTTCCAAGAGGTTTATGTGACACTGTGCTTCCTGAGCCGACTACCTCTCCATGGATCTGTAGTTCTTGCAGGTGGGCACCCCACCCGTTCTAAGGAAGCATCTGACGTCATAACCAACTTTGGCTTTGTCGTGAGGAAAGAAAGACCTTGAGAGAGCTTGTCTGTGAGTGTCCACCAAGACATTGTTGAAACCATCACCGGTGTGACTGAAATGATTTCCTCGAATGAGCCTCAAGATTGAATCCATTGAGCGTCAAGCTGCTCCTGAAGAGGTCTTAGGCGACTGTGGAATCAGCGAATACAGGATGACATCATTCCTAGCATTGTCTTGTATGTCCTTACTGAAGCGCACTTTTTTGCGAAGAGACCCTGCACTGTCTTCTGGAGTCGTAAGATCCTTTCCTTTGTGAGGAAAGCTGTCGAAACTGTGGTGTCCAGAGTTGCTCCTAGAAATACTATCGGCCTGGAGGGGGCCAGAGGGGACTTTTTCCGGTTGATTCTGAGCCCCAGGGAGTGAAATAGCGGAACACAGGCGTTTGTTGATCTTCTGGCGGCCTGGAGCGAAGGGGCCTTGACAAACCAGTAGAAAGGCCACCACTGGAGCTAAGCACTTGGTGAAGACTCTTGGAGCCAACTTTAACCCGAAGGGCAGTACTCTCAATTTATAATGGCACCCTGCCACCTCGAACCTGAGAAAACGATGATGTTTTGGGTGGATGGGAACATGAAAATACGCGTCCAGAAGATCCAGAGAGGACATATAGTCCCCCGCATTCAAGAGAAGAAGAGTTTCCTGGAGCAACAACATTCTGAAGGGTTGAGATTTGATGAACTTGTTCAACGACCTGAGATCCATTATCTGCCTCCATTTTCCTGTCTTTTTCTATATCAAGAAGAAGTGAATATAGAATCCCAGATTGCGCTGATCGGATGGCACCTCTTAGATTGCCTGCTTGGCGAGAAGCACTTGGATTTCCCTCTTGAGGACTTGGAGATGACGATGGGAGGTTCTTCGCGGAGGCAAATTCGGGGGCTGTTGAACAAATTCCAGGGAGTGACCATGGTGGAATACGTCTAACACCCATTTGTCGGAAGATATGAGCTTCCATTGATTAAAGAATTTGGAGCAAGCGGGCTGAATTGAAGTGGGACTACGGTAGCAGGGGCCTGCGGATCCTCATTGCCTCTTCTTAGTGCTGTGAGCCCTTCCCCCTGATGGCGGGCGTCGACGTGCCGCTGCTCTAGGGTAGGCTGGTGTTGAGGTTTACCGAAAGGGCTGCAAAGCGTACTGAGCACGAAACCCTTGTTTATAGTACGGCTGGAAACGCTGCTGAAGCTGGGGGTGAGAGAGATATTGGCCTCTTCCTCTGCCCCAGAAGGAAGTAAACTTTTTTTGCTGCAGATTAGTTGAAGACTTAGCCATCGCAGTATCCGATTTGATCGACTGCAGCGCCTCATCCACATGCTTAGCAAACAGAAATTCGTCATCGAATGGCATGTCTAATACTTTGGCCTGGACCTCCGGACGGAACGTTGTAGCTTTCAGCCACCCCTGCCGTCTCAATACCGCCGCTCCCGCCATCTGCCTGAAGGCCATCGATTAAATGTCCAGAGCCACACCAATCATTTTGTAAGAGGCTCTCTCTCCTTGCGACAGCACCTCCTTTGCTTCTTTCTTCCTATCCTCAGGAAGGAACTCCAGCAAGGCTGAGATGTCGGATCACATCCGGCAGTCATACCTCCCGAGGATAGCCATGGCATTGGAGGCCCTGATGGCAGTGGCCGCCAAAGCGGAGAATCTTTTTCCGATGTTGTCCAATCGGCACCCTTCCTTGTCAGGGGGAGCCGCACACGGAGAGGAAGGGTTCTTCGATCTCCCTTGAGCCGCCTGCATAATGACCGAATCAGGTTGGGGGTGACCAATCAGGCACTCAGGAGAGTCCTCGGGCGCTCTGTACTTTTTATCCAATTTCGGCACCACTGCAGGTATAGAAGCTGGCGTCTTCATCAACTTCAGGCCCTCTTGCCATAAGAAGTCTACAATAGGAATGGATTGAGAGGAGTGCTGCATAGTGGGCTTAAAATCGTATAAAAAACACTGTCTGTTTGGCAGACATAGGAAGGTGAAAGCACCTAGAAGCGCATTCTAGCAAATCGTGGAACCCGCCGATATCAGCAGGCGGAGAGTCAGCAGGAGGCGGAGTAGGAGAAGGTGGAGAGGAGCCACATAGTCGTCCCACTCATCATGGACATCCTGGTCCAACTGCAGTTCCCCTTCCTCTAGTTGCTGGTCGTCGTCATCCTGCCTTTGTGCAGCAATTTCCACAGGTGGCGGAGCGGTCTTGCTCTTCTGCAATGGGAGTACAGCCAGCGACACAGGAGCAGAAACCTCCTGAACGGGAGGCGGTTGTGGAGCAGAAGTCACTTTAGGGTACCTTTTATAATAATCGTTCAGCATTAACCGAAGATCAGTTACCAGTGACACAGGGATATTTATGGAGGGTTCTTGAGTTTGTTCTTCTTGTTCCTCATACGGGTAGTGCTCTTGAAATGTGCCAATCGCTGAGAACTGGGACGCCCCATATCCGAGAAAGAACAGTCCCCCTCCAAATAAGTAGACGGATCATCCATTGTCTCTTCTTCCTCTGAGTCCTGGTACTTAACCCCGAGTTGCGAAGGGCTGTATACCGGACCATAAGGACCATCATATTCAGACTCCCGGAAATCCAGAAGATAAGTAGGTGGCAATGGAGATATGTTTGAAAAGTCCTGCAGAAGGGATGGCATCGGCTTCAGAAGCAGACTGACTTTTTCCCTCGTCAACGGGGTCGACGGCATAACCGACTGCGGTGGTTGAAGAGTCGCCAACGGCGACCAAACCTGCTGAGCCGTCGACGGAGAAGCCCTCGCCGACAGAGATGGTCTGACCGCAGCAGACGATGGTGACACCACCACTGCCGTCGTTGATGCAGCCGCCGTTGTCATCTTGACTGTCGGCGTAGTAGCCGTCGCTGACGAAACAGTCGACGGAGCGCCAGTTGCAGTGGAGACGAAGGCCGTAGACAGAGACTTCTTCGTCGGCGGGACCGTCGACGAGCGTTTTGTGTCAGCAGAAGAATCTCTGGAAGGAGTATGCGGTGTCGACGGAGGAGCAGAACCAGACCTCTGGTGAGAAGAACCAGACTAGATTTTTTTGGTTCCTTTCTCCTCAATCCTCTTTACTCTGGGATCTTGATTTTTTAGGCTCCTTCAGCGATGCGGAAGACCCTTCTTCTTTTCTCTTCCTGGAGGAGGTAAGTGGTTTCTCCTCAACCTTAGAGTAAGAGTCTTTTGCTGCTTTTTTCCTTTGCAGCCAAAGAAGCAGCCTACCCTCACGGTCTTTGAGAGTTTTTATGGAAAAAGTACAACAGTACTTTCATTCTCTAGGCTTGTGGTCTGGATACAGACAGTAAAGACACTCCTTATGTGGGTCCTCAGAATATAGTCTAGACTTTCCACAAGTCTTACAGGGCCAAACAACCCTTTTTTAGACTGACATTATGAAGGAAAAAAAGGTACTCACACTCCTGGCCTGTACCTCCGACGAAATATGAAGTGAAGAGATGAACAGCTAGCTGGAAGTTTAAAAGGGCAACAGTAGAAACACTGTGACTGAGCATAGCTCAGGAGACTCCCTAACACACGATGTGCGGTAGGAAATCTGAGGTATGGTGGCCCTGCAGGGGAAGGAGACTATATGGTCTACACTTTGATTGGCTAGAGTTTGGATGTTTTATAACAATGATAATAGGTTGCTATAGCTAATGAATTCTTATGGGCATTTGAATGTTGAAATTTTAATACTGCTATTTTACTGTTACTGTGGGACTCCCACCATGACGACGGGGAAGATTCAAGCATGTGAATCTATAAAAGATACAATACTGGAGAATCTAAAGTAACTCAAAAGTAATCTAAAAGTATTTAATATATATTACAAACTGCATTTAAAAGTGATACACACCTGTAAGAATTGTAATTCCAAGCACAATTGCATTTCCTTGAACAGTCTTGCATTTTGAAAGTATATTTTACTCGCCTGTGCCAAGTCCAGCTTGGTTCTAAAATAAAACCCAAGTAGATCTTTTTTTATACCCACCTAATATGTCTGGATTCTGTCTCTGAGTGTGTGTATATCAGTCCTTGATTGAGTGAATACAATAAATGCTTAACACACCCTCTGGATAAGCCTAACTGCTCGCCCACACTACCACAAAGAAAGCTGTTAGTAGTTACCTAATTTAGCCTCTGCTAGACCTCTGGGGACTCCCTGGACTCTGTGCACACTATACCTTACTTTGGTATAGTATAGTATATACAGAGCCAGTTTCATATATATATAATAGCCGATCCAGTTAAAAATTAATTTTAAAACAATATATATTTATATGCTCCGGGGTCCCCACACGTGGGCTGGACAATTCAGCGCTTATGACTATTGATGAGTATCCTCTGGAAGAGAACCCAACTAACACCCCTTCACCAGCTCAAGCACCAATGGAGAGAAATGCTACACTAACGGTAGCAGGACAGGTAAGCAAGTTAAATTTAGGCAGCTCATCTGAGAACACTGAATTGGTTGCCTCTGATGGGGAATCATCCAAATCAACAATAAGCGAAGGCTCTGGGGATCTTCCAATGATCACATCATAAACAGAAGATCTTATTTAACTGCTGTGATTATTCAATATTAATTGCATCGATATACAAGTGTGGTTAATCATTTACATGTTAACTTATTTGCGTTGCTTGTTAAATTACTATGTACTATTAATTACTGAATGTTTATAAGACTATTCTGATAAGTGGCTCACATACCCTCTAGCTCTCTGGGACTGAAGCAGGACTTGGAAACAGCTCGGGGAACAATCTACCCTGATGGCTGTTGTTGATTGGCTTTAACCCACACATACCTTTACATGACCGCCCCACCTGCACACTGGTCCCCCACACATTTATCACTGTAAACGTGGGAGGGCAATGAGCAAAGAATCCGGAATGGACAACCTCTTCTCCTTTCTTGGACCTTAAACAGATTTGGAGAGAGCACCACTGTGTGTAGTTACCAGTTTCAGTTTGGGCGGTTGCACAGTAACCTTCGGTTAACGTGGTGGGGAGTTGGGAAGCTCACAAAGACAGGCTTGGCCACTAGTACCATGAACCAGTAATGGAGTTGGGTTGCAATGGAGGGATGGGCTATGCACACACATATCCTGAACACTGGCAAAACGCTATGGTTGAGCGTCCAGGCAGTACTGCTTTTCACCCAAAATGCCTAGAATAAAGTTCATGACCGGGAATGTTCAGTGTATGAACTCCCCAAAGAAAAGATACAATTTTTATGCATTGCTTAAACCTACGGGAACACAAATTACATTCATACAGAAATCACTCATGACAGATGCGGAAAGATCATTCTCTATAAAAGATTGAGAGGTCAATGCACCAACTTGACTTGGATTAGGGCGGGCAACCCATTTACTCTGATTAGGACTGAAACAGACAAGGAGGGGATATATGTCTTAGTGGACAAGCTACTTACCTTCGGTAAGGTCTTATCTGGTAGAGACATGATCTAGCCGCAGATTCCTTACCTTTGAACTTCCAGGTATAAGGTAGGATCCGGAAGATTTTTGATAGCAGTACCCCTGCGCGCCGATAGGTGGCCACGGTAGACTCCACTTGACGTAGTCGGCATCTGGTTCGTCGTCATGACGTCCGCAGCGTCTATATAGGCGCCACCCCGGTGCGCTGACATCAGTACTTTTCACGAATTTCCACACCAGAAGCACAGAGCCATGAAGTGACGATCCATGGTGTATCAAAAAACAACTAGGGCCCTGAAGTGAAAACCGCCCTGACACTAGAACTAATCCACAGTGTTCAGTAAGGAACTTGAGGCTAGATCATGTTTCTACCAGATAGGGCGTTACCGAAGGTAAGTAACTTTTCCATCTGATAGAGACATCTAGCCACAGATTCCTTACCTTTGAACAGATACCCAAGCAATGCCATCCCCGCAGGTGGGACTGCGGAAAAGTTTCAAACCAAGAAATCTTGTAAGACAGAGCAGCCAAATAGGCCCTCCCTGCGTACCTGATTGTCCAGGCAGTAGTGTCTGGCGAATGCGTGCAGAGACTCCCACGTGACTGCTTGGCAGATGCTGCGAACCGGAACACAACACTGAGGGGGCTGCCTTCGGCCTGGTGGAATGGCCCTAAGGCCTTCAGGAGGTTGTTTGTTTGCCAAGGCGTAACATATTTTGTTGCAGAGGATGACCCAGCGTGAAATGGTCCACTTCTGAGCAGCACTCCCCTTCTTTGCTCCCACGTAACCAACAAAGAGTTGGTCATCCACCCGGAACTCTTCGGTGCAATCAAGGTAAAACGATAATGCTCTTTTTGGGTCCAGACGGTGGAGACGCTCCTTTTCCTTGGCAGGATGCGGAGGTGCATAGAAGGTGGGCAGGGTAACAGACTGCCCCAAATGGAAGGGTGTTACCACCCCAGGCAAAGAAGATGCCCTAGTGCGGAGCACTACTTTGTCCGGAACGACGGTCAGGTAAGGAGGCTGAGATGACAGAGCCTGCAGTTCGCTCACCCTCCTGGAAGAATTATTGCCACTAAAAAGGCTGTTTTGATACTGAGCAACCGGAGGGGGCAGTTGTGTAACGGTTCAAACGGTGCACACATCAAAAAGGTAAGGACCAAGTTGTAGGAAAGTAGGATCTGCTTCTTATGGTTACCCCCACTTGTTGCTGATGTAGCACTGTTTTTGGACTAGACTGACTGGGATCCTGCTATCCAGGACCCCAGTCTATCTGCTTTCTCCCTTAAATTGCTAAGCATGTACTTTAGGTACACTCCAGATTGGATACTGGGGTTCCCTTATAAGTCCCTAGTATATGGTACACCATGTACCCAGGGCATAGGTACCCCAGAGGCCTCCCATGGGCTGAAGCATGTATTATGCCACCCATGAGAGGCCATTCAAAATGACACAACAGGTCTGCTACAGCAGCCTGTGTAAGCTGGTGCTTGCACCACTTACTTAGATATAGGTTCATTATATCTATCTAAATCACTATACTTAAAAACCTATCAGTCACCCCTATGGCAGGCCTTATCAATCCTGAAGGCAGGGTGCTGGGTTTTACGTGAGAGGGTGCTCCTGCATGAGCAGAGCCCCTCTGCAGCCTTCGGAGACCATTCTCCGGGGTTGTCAGTGATGCAGCCAAACATATAGGTTAAGTTGCATTATAACCTAGCGGTAAATGCTAACTTTAAAACGGCTGCTTAGAAACATGTCGTGTTTGGTGTCAAACACCTTGGAATCATACCTCCACACCAGTAACTGGTGTGGGAGGTATGATTCCACCCTTCTAGAACCACTACTGTGGGTCACCGGTCTACCCGGTACCAGCTTTCTCGACCTGGGCAGCACAAAATGGATGCTGCCAGCCACAGACACGCTTCTGCCCTCCTGCTGCTGAGCCAAGCTCGAGCAGAGGAAGGCATGACAATAGGCATCCTGTCACAGGGAGGTGTGACCACCTCCCAGACAGGGTTTAGTGTATTGGGGCTGGGTGGGTGCACTCTGAGAGTGCCAGAAAGTCTGCACTGGGGGCACATTCGGTGTCCCTGTGCGTAGTCCAGTTCAAACCAGTCCTGGGAGCCAGTGGCTCCCGCTCTGGCGCGAAACTGGACAAAGGACATGGGTGTAGCCACCCCTCTGTCCTGCCCCTCCCCTAGGAGGGTCCACAGAATCTTTCCAACCCTCTCCCGTGGGTATAAAGTGGGATACCTGGCTACAGGACTTTAGATTTTACCTGGACAAGATTCTGCAACGAAGAAACCAAATACTTCGACTGTCTGCACGACGCTGGACGACTGAAGAATCTCCCTTGGAGTAAAGGAGTTACTCCCCTGCAGCAGCAGGCACCTAAACGCATCTGACCGGCTTGCATCTCCAGAGCTCCTGCGGACTCCGAAGATTTCAGCAACACAGGAGGTGGGTTCCCAAAGGTCCTCGAGGTTGATCTGACCTCTCAGCGATTCTGAGACCAGTATCCCTCGTGGGAACCGTGCAACCCGAACCCCTGTGCACAGCGTACATTTGCAGAAGCATATGCTTGTTGGCGTTCCCTGAGCTTGTGCTTTGGACTCCGTGTAGTCCTGACCCCGAGCAGCAATTGCACCGAAGATATCCGGCCTCCACTCACCGAGTGCTCTGTGGGCTGGTGCTTTGTGAATTCTCTCGAGGTCTCCTCGAGATCCCTAGTCCGTTGGCCTGTGGGTCCTGGCGAGGGTCACTTTGTTTATCCTTGGGCTTCCCTGGTTGCTCCAGACGTGCCCTGACTCCCCATTGCTTGGAGAGTCTCCTGGACCTTGCTGGTCCACACTGTAACCTGTTTCCTCTGCCTGCGTGGGTTGCCGTTGCCAAGGCTTGTTGGTGCTCCAGCCGGACACTGACCCCCTCAGCACTCGACATCCTTCGTGGGACAGCTCACCTCCGGACTTTGGTCGTCGTCGACGTCTCCAGGTCCCCGTGGCTGCAGAGTCAAGCATCCTTACTTCTCACCTGAAGCACCCGACATCGGTGGGCATTCGACTACCGAGCCCCTGGTCACCTGAAGTGACCCAGACTTTGTCCCCTCTGCTTTCAGGTTCCTCTTACCTAGAATCCAGGCTTGGATTCCACCGGACACTCTTCACCTTCCTGGCAGCAGTACTTCTTCGCAGCTCTCCATTGTAAACGACAGAGGTTTCCGACACCACTTGACCCCTATGCACCCGGCTCCTCTGGGATAGGTAACACGGGTACCTCGGTACTCACTGGTGTGTTGGCTCTAGAACCTCTTATGTGCCAAAGGGTTTGCTTGAAGTCCTCGTAGAAGTGTCCTTGACTTGTAACTTTCCAACCGCGACTTTTCCATAGAGTTGCACTGAGCACGCAGTCGTGTTTCCTCACTGCACCCGTCCTCCGTGGGAGCCCTGTGTCACTGCCTTGGGTGGTTCCTTGGGGTCCCAGCGATTCTACGTGCACTAGGCACTGTGTCTAATCAAGTTGTGATTGTTATACCATTTGTTTAGTATATGGTTCGGTCTCCCCCTGGAGCCTGCTGTGTATTGTGCTACTTACAACTGTTCTATTGATTCAATATTGTGTGCTTTATGTTCAAATCTCGTGTAGAGATTAGTAGAGAGTGTTATATTAATAAATACATATTTTTATATCACTACTGTGTGGTTCTCCTTTCATTTGTCATTCAGGAGGTGATACTCTGGTAAAACAAGCTGCTTTACATTCCTTCAAGATTAAGCCTGAAGGCTGCTCTCCACTGCTACCACTAGGATAGCTTTCTAAAGGTTATCTTTGACCTCATACATCATAAGGGTCGTTTGGACTGGTACAAGGTGCCCACTTTAATTAGTGGACAGCATATACCAAGCCACCTTCTCACACAAGTTAAGTTCCTACTGGGGCATAATAAAAGGATAAGGGGGAAACAGATGGGTTAACCCCTTCAAGAATCTCTGTACAAGAGGTAATTTAAAGAGTGATGGCTGATCAGGCAGCAGAAAATAATCAGACAGGGCCGAAAGGTAGCCCTTCAAAGTGCCCAGAGCAGAGCCCTGCTGGTCCAAAGAGAGAATGAACAGAAGAATATCTGATAGAGAGGCAGACAAGGGGTCAACAGACCGTTCAGTACAGTATTTACAAAATTGTTGCCATTGGCAGGCGTATACCGACTTCGTGGAGGGACACCTGGCTGCCAGAATAAACTCATAGACTTCGGCAGGAAGGTTGAGAGCTGTCAACTGTCGCCGCTCAATCTCCACGCAAGGAGGCGAAGAATGGACCGGTTTGGGTGAAGGACCCTCCCGTGCTGCTGCGACAGAAGATCCTCCCAAAGAGGCAGCCTGATCGGAGGATCGATGCTCATTTGTAGAAGCTCGGGATACAAGACTCTCCGTGCCCAGTTGGGAGCCACAAGGATGACTTGAGCCCGGCCGCTCCTGAGCTTCTTGAGCAATCTGGGCAGGAGTTGTATGGGCGGAAAGGCATACAGGAGGCCTGTGCTCCACTCGCAATGAAAAACGTAGCTGAGCGAAAGTCTCTTTGGAAACTCCAACGCGCAAAACTACTGACATTGCGCGTTCTCTTCGGAAGCAAACCGATCTAACTAAGGCTCTCCCCACTGTTGAAAGAGGACTTGCACCACCTAAGGATGGAGACGCCACTCGTGATCCGCAAGTCACAAAAGTTCGTCGGCTCTGGTGTTCAGAGAACCGGCCAGATGTTGAACCACCAGGGTTATGCCCTGTTGCTCCAGCCAAGTACAGAGACACAGGGCCTCTTGACAAAGGGTCCACGACCCCACTCCGCCCTGGTTGTTGCAGTACCACATGGTGGTAGGGTTGTCTGTGAACACCTGAACTAGCCTTCCTTTGAGTAATGTAAAGAGGCTTTCAGTGCAATCGGATCGCACGAAGCTCCAACAGGTTGATATGGAGCCTGGCTTCTGCCGGAGACCAGAGTCCTCTGATCTCCACCTCCCCCCAATGGCCGCCCCATCCCAGAAGAGTTGCATCCTTCACTACTGTGAGATCTGGGTGGGGAAGGGAAGAGGGGTCTGCCTTTGACCCAATTGCGGTTAGTCAGCCACCACAGCAGGTCGCTTGCGGTGCCCTCCGATATCTGAACAAGGTCGGTAAGATTCCCCCGGTACTGTGCCCATTGGAACTTTAGGTCCCATTGCAGAGTCCACATGTGCCATCCAGCATGATCCACCAGTAGGATGCAGGAGTCCCTGAAGCCCAATAGCCTCAGAGTCATTATCAGCGAAATCCAGGATAGAAGCTTAAACATTGGTATCATACCATGAATATTCTGGATTCGCCGATCTGGAGGATAGGCCCGAAACTGCACTGTGTCCAGAACTGCTCCGATGAAAGGGAGCGTCTGAGAGGGAGTGACTTCGGCACATTGATAGTGAACCCCAGCGAATGCAGGAGGTTCGCCATAGTCTGGAGGTGGGAGACGACTGCTTGGGATGAGCCCACCTTCAACAACAAGTCGTCAAGATAAGGGATGACTGGAACCACTGATCTCCGCAGATGCGCTGCGACCACCAGCACCACCTTGGTGAACACCCATGGGGCACTGGTGAGGCCGAAGGGCAGCATGGGAACCTGAAAGTGCTCGTGGCCTACTGTAAACCGCAGGTAGCGGCGATGGGCAGGCAGGATGGGAATATGGAAATAGGAGTCCTGCAAGTCCAACGCTACCATCCAGTCTCTCGGGTCCAGGGCAGATAGGAGCTGAGCAAGGGTGAGAATCTTGAACTTCTCCTTTTTGAGGAAGTAGTTGAGGGCTCTAAGGTCGGGGATAGGACTAAGGCCTCCGTCCTTCTTTGGGACCAGAAAATAGCGGGAATTTGAACCACAGCCTATATTTGGCCTGGGAACCCTCACTATAGCTCCCTTGGCCAGGACAGTCTTGACTTCCTCGCAGAGTAGGTCAAGGTGATTCTCCGTCAGCCGATCGTAGGTTGGAGGAAAGGAGGGAGGGGTAGTTTCGAAGGGGAGGGAGTAGCCCCTTCGCACTATTTGTAACACCCACCTGTTCGAGGTGATATCTTGCCAGTGGTGGAGGTGATGGCGTATCCTGCCACAAACTGGACGTCCATGATCCGAAGGGATCGGACTAGGAAGGTTTTGCAGTGGAGGAGAGGTTTGTGGCTTGAGTGGACTTCTGGCCACCCGATCCGTGGGGTCAGGTTGAACCGCGTCCGTGGCCCCGCAGAGGTTGCTGAACTTGCGGGGTCCTCTGACTGGAATAGAGTTGGCGCGGTTGGAAGACCCTTCCGTATACACAAAAGGGGCGGAAAGCAGACACAGGCCGGGCTGACATGGTGAGGCTTAGGGACTTGGCCATACCACACAAGTCCTTAAAGCGCTCAAGCGCTGCATCTGCTTTGTCTCCAAAGAGACGGGAGCCATCAAAGGGCATGTCCATAAGATTAGCTTGGATATCCCCTGAAAAACCAGACATCCTCATCAAGGCTTACGCCCATCGTCGAGTTGTTGTGTCTAAGCCACAGCATATGGCAAACTTTTCTGCATCTCTCCCGTCTGAAACAGCTTGGGAGAGGAGAGCCTGGTCCTCCTCAGAGACACTTGGCAGCACCTGTGCAACTGTATCCCATATCAAATGGGAATAAATGTCCAAAATGCATGCAGTGTTTACCGACCACAATGTGAGGCTGGCGGAAGAAAAGATCTTCTTACCGGAGCTGTCCAGCCTTTTGGATTCTCTGTCCGGGGGTGCAGAAGGGAACGCACCATGGGAAGTGGATGCTTGAACCACTAAGCTCTGTGAGGTGGGACGGGTGGAGAGGAAAGCTGCATCGCCCTGTGTAGGGCGGTGGCAGCGGACAATGGTTCTATTCACGGGAGCCCCTGTAATGGGTTTGGACTAGGTGCCCAGTAGAACATCGGTCAAGGCCTCATTGAAAGGCAGCAAGGGTTCCGAGGTGGAGACACCAGGCTGCAGGACCTCCATGAAGACGTTAGTCTTGACTGCCAACATAGGGAGTTGCAGGTCCAAGACCTCCGCAGCCCTATGCACAACCATTGCAAATGAAGCCCCTTCCTCACTAGCCGGGTTAGGGGGAGACAGCATGCCAGAATCTGGGGAGGTGTCGAGGCCGCTGGCATTACTCAGGTCCTCATACCAGTCCAGGTCTCGATTAGGTTGCGGGATTTCTAAGCGATCCTGCTGCTCCTCTCAATCATCATCATCCATCCCTAGACCTTCAGAATAGGGCAGGGTGAACGGCATGGAGCCGAACAGCTCCGTCGGTGCCGGTGGACACCCAACCGGCTCCGTGTCATCCGGAATGACAATGGGGGAGGCGCCGCCAGTGGGCGCCGGCGACGCTAAGGATCTCGGCGTCGGATGCGGTACCTGGAAAGGTCGCAAATGTACGACCGGCGCGGGTCCAGATCCAGGAATGGATTCAAGAGGAGGCGGTGGCGCCGGAGACGCCGAACACACAGGATCTCCTTCAGCTGAGCCTGCGGGGTAGAAAGGCGCGCCAGGTCGCTCACATATGGCGCACATGGTGTCATAAAACTCCTAATTGGGCGGGGGTCGATCCCGACCCCGGAAAGGGAGGGAAACACGGAGCCGGCGCAGGCACCATCTTCCCGGAGCGGGGCCTCAAACGCCGAGGCTTCTCCGTCTCGTGACTGATGGGGCAAAGTCGAAGCACGCTTTGACTTCTTGTGCTTTTTATGGTGCTTCTTATCTGCAGAGATAAGCTGTATTCTTAAATAAGAGTGTTATGAAAAAGAATCAAACGCTGAAGTTTATGTAATGAGTTGTGAACCTAAATCGCTTACCCAGCAATATACTGCATAGCGAATATTTTTGACAAAGGAGCAGTATTTTTTTTTTTTTTACATCTTTAAGCAACATATTTACTTTGTGAACAAACAAAGCTGCAAATCTAACAATTTGTTATGATAATAGCAAAATAAAATAAATTAACATGCAGGGGCAGCTAGTGTATAGCTCTGTGTCCTTGTCACAGACTAAAGTGTCCAAACAGCACACAATTCCTGAACAAAAAAGTCATAAATCAGCAATTCAAATGTTGAATCACAAAGTAAATACAGTAACAAACAACACATTGGCTCTCATTTACAAGTTATATGCCATGACTCAACCATAGACTAACAAAGTGACTACTTGTTACCCCATAATCAAAACCTAGCGGGAACCCAAATTTGAAAATTTAACTGCTGAAAATGTGCCCTTTTTGTAGGGTCACCCCAAATTATTTTGCCTTTTTGCAGAAACTTATTTTGCTGCTAACCAGGTGTAAAGTGCTTGTCCTACTCATCTCAACATAATGAAATTGGCATAATTAACTACCTATGGGTCCCTAGTATATGCTACTAAGGTGTATTTAGGGCCTGTAAGTTAAATATCACTACACCCATTGCGCCATCCACTACAGTGGCAATATAAGACAGCCGGCCTGCCACAAGTAGACTAGCTGTGCAGGTTTAACCGCGTTCCTCACCTGGGCCTCATTTATTCTTACCTGCTTTCCCGTCAGCTAGTCAGTGGAGGACTGCAACGAGCAGCATTCTTGGGCACAGGACGCGCATAAAAGAAAGGCGCCGGCTCGCGGCGCGGTGTAGCCGCGTTCCTCACCTGGGCCTCATTTGTTCTTACCTGCTTTCCCGTCAGCCAGTCAGTGGAGGACTGCAACGACTAGCATTCTTGGGCACAGGACGCGCATAAAAGAAAGGCGCTGGCTCGCGGCGAGGTGTAGCCGCATTCCTCACCTGGGCCTCATTTGTTCTTACCTGCTTTCCCGTCAGCCAGTCAGTGTACGACTGCAACGACCAGCATTCTTGGGCACAGGACGCGCATAAAAGAAAGGCGTCGGCTCGCGGTGCGGGACGCGTGCGGGGACACGCCCGGGCAAAGCCCGGCCCAAGGGCGGGCCCATCCACGCCCGTCGGAGCCCGGAGGAGGCTGGGCTGGGTCCACTCTCTAACATCTGATACAATCTGAGGGTACTGTGCTTTCTTGTGTTCCCATTTTTGACTCTGGTGGGGGTGTGTCGAACAATATCCCTGCCTTTAACATGAGCAAACGGAAGGGACCAAATGAAAGACCAGGGGGTGGTGTTGCAGGCACGCTGGACGCTTTTCTCACGAGGGCAGAGACTGTCTTATCTCACGAAATAGAATTAACGGAGCGACGGCTTTCTTTGGACACTTTTATGGCACAAAAGCGCTCCTCCCTTGGCACTATTAGCACCATTAGCACGGAACCCCCGCCTGTAAGGTCTCCAAAACAACTCGTCCCTAACCCAGTCGTCACTACACTTTCTACCTCCTCTTCCTCCCTTGGTGTAATATCAACTGGCAATATAGTGACCCGGGCCGAGTCCGCGCCACCCCAGCCTGACCCAAGTCACAGTGGACCCCCAGTCAAGAGAAGAAGGGGGGGATGACCCACTAAGCAAAAACCCACGAAAGGGGCTTGTGCTGGGAAACGTACCAGGACAGACGACTTGGAAGTGGGCCAACCTGAACCTGGCAGCTCTAGGGACTCAGATACTGTTACTTTACCCATATTTTCGCCTGAGGAGGACTTCTTGAAGCAGATGGAGACTATGGTTTCTGTACTACTGAACCCTCTCTTGTATAAACTAACTAGAATTGAAGAGAGGCTGTCATCATTGGAGGTTGGCTGCAGACTGCATCACACTTGTGACAATAGAACCCAGACAAATGTAACAGAGGGGTTGTCGGCCCAGACACAGGCCTTAGTTATATCATCAAGTGAGGAGACGAACAGTCACATCTCACACCAGTCTTCTGGGCCCGTAGTTTCGTCAGGGGGGTCAGTTCTGCCTACAACGAAGGGAGCCGCCCCGAATATTTATAACACTAATCCCCCGCAAGATGAAACTCCAGGAATTATAAGGGCCCAGCAGAACTTACCTTCTGCATCAGCTTCTACTAGATCTAGCCTTCCAACTAATCCCCAATTGGCCCCAAGGGGGGGTGGTGATAAAGTAGCCAAACAAAGACAATATACCAATAGCGAGCACCACTGTCTCCATCTCCCCCCGGCAGCAATGCCTTTAGTGATAGTACTGAGAAATGTTCCATCTTTGAGGGAGGGTCAAGTGGAAACTACTTCACAGCTGATGGATAAGTCCCTTCATTGGCTGAACCGTTATGCAGCGGGCTCTGGTTGCGGGGGGGGGGGGTACGTCTAGCCAATCAAATCATCATGGCTAGAAGGGTAGGGTGGTTGGGGGTGTCCCCGAAAGTGACTCAGGGAGATTGCGTTGTGATTAACTTTAATAATCCCCACGTTGCAAAATTTCTTTTAGATTATTTGCGCAGAATTCCTCCCGTAGGGACCCAGATCACTGCATTTTCACTGGGCTACTTCTATAGGCCTCTCTCACCGCTGGTCTTGGGACCGCCACTTCAGACTAGGGAAAACCCAGGGAGCTACAATGAGATGAATAACCAGGGAATTCCCTTGGAGAACAGATTTGCCCCCCTTTCAGGACTAGAAATGTGTGATTGACTACCTGAGAGTAGGCAGGTGGGGCAGGCCGTTTTGCCCACGGCAGCTCCAGCAAACATTACCGACAGAGCAGCGACTATTACCCCCAGTAATAACAAGAGGGGTACTCAGATGTAATAAGAATAGTATCCTGGAGTCGCAGGTATCTTAATTAAACTCGGGGACGCCCACTGGCTCAGACTGTGGCAGGATCAAGACATCTCCTGCTTGCAGGAGACATGGCCACAGAAGAGATCTTTGTAAATGGTTACCGAACATACCAGACAAGAGCCACCCCGTCCCCCTCAGGAAGAGCTAAAGGGGGCTTAATAACTCTAATCCCAAATACATTAGCAATAAAAGTAACGATGTTTGAAGGAACCTCCCCATATTTTCATCTCATTATTCTAGAGTTCTCTAACCGAGATCAATGGCTCTTAATAAACTTTTATAATAACAACTTCGGCCCAAATATGCATAAGGTTCTGGATGAAGTGAACTGTGCCATTGATAAGGCGACCAATTTTATTAAACAAAAGGCTGTCTTAAATATTGTATGGCTGGGAGACTTTAACATACACCCGTGTAATTATAACTTAGAGCGGGTCTGTGGTGTGGAGGATATGAGGGGCAATCCTGTCCATCATTTCTCGCATAATACCTATGGAAACACCCTGAATACGTTAATTTCAATGAGAAACATGCTTATGGTCAATAACCTAGCCACTATTAGTGATACTTTGTCTCCAACGTTTCACAGGGATCATCAGGAATCGACTATTGCCTTTATATTGGTCACAAACCCCTTAAACAACAGGTGCAGCAAAGTAATTATTCAATTCAACGCCTTTAGTGACCATGCGATTCTACTGTGTGAAATCCAACTTATGCAGAGGGTTGTGACAACCCCCCAGGTAATTGGTCAGCCTATATTAGTCAGGCGAAACGGATATCAACTGAAGTGGCCAAAAATTGATAAAATAAAGGTGATACCCAAAATAATTAGTAATGCTCTCCACAATATTAGTATTTGCCTAGATCCTGACAACCATCCCCACCCAATTCGTGGTGTCTTCCTTTGTAGACTTTTTAGAATGTATAAGGAAGTCACTCACTAGGAAAAATACTGGTAAATCAAAAAAGGATAAGGGCTGGTTTGACTATTTGTTCCAAAAAAAAGAAAGTCCTCTCCAAAGCTCTAGGTTCCAAACCAAGGAATTTATCCGAAATTCCCATTCTCCGCAGGGAATATAAAACGGCCAGGAAAAATAGGGAAAAGGCGCTAAGGGAAGAATCTTGGGCCAAATTACAACAGGCTTCGGCTTCTGGCAATTCAAAGGAGTTTTGGGGAATAATAAATGGCCCCCACTTTAAAACTCCGAATGACCCAGCGCTTGATGTTAATGTAGGGGAGGAGGAGTGGGTGGCTCACTTTAAAGGTATTTTTGCCCCAACTGATTACCCGATACCACCTGTGTGTATTACCTCCGGGATTCATCTCTCATTTAATTACAATGAAGTTAGGAATGGGATTGAAGCATGCAGTATTGGGAAAGCCCCGGTCGATTGGATTTTTCTTTGAGAACATGGATATATGGGTCCCCCTTTTAACCAATGTTTTTAACAAAATTGTTGTAGTGGGCCCCCACGTCTTGGAAAACCAGTATAATCGTCCCAATTCACAAAAGGAGACAAAAGTAATCCTAAAATTATCGACCAATCTCGCTGATCGATACGACGGCCAAACTTATGGGCCGTCTTCTTTTGACGAGACTGGAGGCATGGGTGAGGAGCAAAAATATTTTAATGGAGTCCCAATATGGTTTCCAAGAGGGAAAAGGTACGATAGACCAATGCCTGAACCTCTCATTGATCATGGACAGATATGTCAGAGCCAAGGGTGGGAAGATCCATCTTGCCTTTATGGACTTATCCGCAGCTTTTGACTGCGTGTCCCACCCTAGACTCTGGCAGATAATGGAGGAGATGGGAATAGATCAGGCATTGGTCGACTTCATCAGACAGCTGTATTCTGGCATCATCCTCAGTCCATTATGGGAAGAACGGGGAGTGCACCCAATGATTTAAGATCTTAAGAGGGGTAAGGCAAGGCTGCGTCCTGGCACCATTTTTATTTTCCATCTATAATAATGGTGTGGGAAAACATCTTGAGGGCGCAGCCTTGGATGTCCCTGTGCTTTTGAACCATCAGCGGTTACCGATTTTGGCGTATGCTGATGACGCTGTTCTGATGGCCCGAACTGGGATGGGGCTCCAGCACCTTATATCCGCTTATGTGGTTTTTATGAACTCATTAGATTTAAAGGTCAACCAGAGCAAATCTTTTATTATCATTGCGGGGGTGGGGAAACGTGACAGACCACCTTCTTTTTTTATGGACTCTGGTAAAATTGATGTGGTGGACTCGTTTCCTTATTTAGGAGTCCTTTTTGATAGAAATCAATCATGGTCCAAATTGCTAGAGGGAAGAGCAATGGGTATGCAGAGAAGCCTAATGGCGCTGAAAACATTCTCCAAAAGGTTGGGAGCCAAACCTCTAATCCCAATGAAAAACAAAGGCGGCAGCGGTGTATGGGGCAGTGGTATGGGGGATGGCTCCCAGTGATTCTTTGCAAACCATCGAGAATACATTTTTTAAGTCTTTTACTTCCCTCCCACAGTCATACTCGAATTATGTCCTACACATGGAACTGGCTCTACCATATATTATTGATTCAATCAAAATGGCACCACTCCTGCTGTGGCTTTCTATTGGGCGCAGGGAGACAGTCCCCCTTACGCAAAATTTAATAACACTTATTTTAAAATCAGACAACTACAGCAGGATCAGGTGGCTAAAGTATGTTGAGTCGGAACTAACTGCAATTGGCCTAAGTCGCCTTTTTAAAGATCCATCCACCTGCAAGTCCCTAACAAAGCGGAAACTGGCCGAGATATTCATTTTGAGGGCCCAATACTTGAGAAAGGAAAAAAACTTCCATACCCAGACAGCTCGCCTGTATGAACTAACTCCAGTGCTGGAGGAGGGAAGTTTTTTTTTTTTTTTAACCTGGCTGATGTCACATTGCCACAACACAAATATATTTTATTAAGATTCCGCTTAAACCCGATTCCATTAATGGTAGGATACCCAGGGAAGCAATACAAACACTCTGATCTTTCCGTGTGTCCGTGCGACAACATGTCCCCACAAAATGATCTTCATGTTTTATTCTTTTGTGGTTTTTATCGTCAAGAAAGACATAATTTTATTGTACCAATTTGCAAGCGCTACAATTTTAAATTTTGTCGTGTAGCATTGTTTTTCTTCAAATCCTTGCAGAACTCTTTTGTGTGTTTTTCGCTAGCATCATTGTTATGGGCATGTTTGGAAAAGAGAAAGCAAGTTGGCCCATAAGATGATTTAGGACTGTCTATTACACTTTTATTGTATCTAGCTTATTTATATATAGATTAAATGGATTTTATGATAAATTGGATGATAGTACTTTTTAATTATTGGGTTTTATGATGATATTTTTATCTATGTCTTTTATAAATTGTGATTGTAAGTACTTTTATGATCTTATGTGTAAGATCGAATAAAGGATTTGAATTGAACTGTGAAATTTGAACTGTCAAAATAATCCCTTTTGACAGCCATAAACCGTACTTTTAAATATTTATAAATCACCCCTAAGCCCAACTGCCCATTACAGCAGGGTGCATGGCATTTAAAAAAAGGACATGTGATAGGTAATGTTAAATATGTCCTTACAGTGACTACCGTATATACTTTATTTCGACTTCAAGTCATAAAAGTTCGCTTACAGTACAGAAATGGTATTAAAATGGTACAATAAGGTGCAGATCTTAAACTAGGCCTATTTAGGACGTACAAGTGCAACAATGATGAAGGCAGTTCTGCCATTGGTGGATTATCTCCGAGCAGTCATACAGGCCAAAAAATGTTTTATACATCAACCTTGTAGCACATGGGAAGATAGATAGCAGCAATACTAAGTTAATATTACTAAAAATACATATCATAAAATAGAGTAATTACAGTTGGATGAGGTCGATAATGTTATTTAACAAACAAATATCCACATCAATTCCTTTGTTCCAATGAAGATCAATAGTGAACTATGTAAAAACGAACCTAATAAATACTTTAAAAGCAACACAGCCATAGTAAAAATGTATATAAGAATATACAATTCGTCAAATACAATGCAGCAATAATTTATCCATAGTAATAACATCAAAAAACTTCACTCGTTTATCATCCTCTGGGCCCTACCCCCAATACCCCACATTTGACCCAAGAATTTTGCCACCGCACAAGCAAATAGTGGCCTAGCATCTGACTTCAGGATTCTCAATGCAATCTGATAGTTATCTGTTCCTAATATCTTACAAATCGGGGTAAGCCAATTTTTCTTCCGCGTAGTGTACAATGGCAAGCGAACAATACGTGGGGTTTCTTGATGGATTTTACAACCCAGGTAGCTTCATTCCTACAGTTCCAGTTTCTAGTAAAGACATTCAGGGGCAGTGTACCCAACCTGAACTGAGTATATAATTTCCTATCCCCCGGGTGTTCTATAAAATAAACATAACCTTCCAGGGAACAATTTAATTTGTGGGCCACAAGGTCCAAGGTAAGCTTCCCCTGAGCCTTGTTCAATTCATCCTGAAACACCCACTCCCAGTAGGCGTTCTTCAGGTCACATTTCCAGGGCAACCAGTTGGGATCGTTGACTTCCCATGCCTCCCCCCATCCAGATAGCTATACGCAGATTCTTGACCCCTCTTAGCCAGCTGATTTTGTTGGCTGTATCCCTACATTTTACATCCTCTAGGGCACGAGCATACAGCAATAATTCAGGAGTTGTCTTGATCTTAAGCCAAAATAACAGAGGGCGTAATATTACTTTGGAGGCAAAAGAATGACTACCCAAGTCTAGCATAAAGGGAAGGAGAGGGGTGCTCTGGAGTAGCATCCCTAAGCCTCTTAAGTACTTAAAATCAAGGATACTTAGCTCCTCCACACGATCCAGACCCCATAATTCTGCCCCATACGTCACAGAGCTCACCACTTTAGTATCGTATACCTGGAGTGCTGGGCCAATCGGTTTGCTATGAGACAAACAATGCTCTCTCCCTAAAACCCATGAGAGCTGTTTGTGCTTCAGAACCATCTTACTAATGTGCGATTTCCAAGACAGGTTTTCGGCTATCTTTAAACCCAAGTAGTCAAAAGCACTAACCCTTTCGAGCTGAATGCCTCCAAGCCTCGGACAGCCCCGGTAAGATTGGGAGTGTTCATGGCCATAAATGTGGTTTTTGCTGTATTGATTCTTAAGCCTTTAGTATCACAGCATTCTTGGAACATATCTAGCAACTGTTGAAGCCCTCCAGGTGTTCTGGATACCAGCAGGGTATCAGCTGCAAAAAGAAGGGTGACTACCTTTTACCCGCCTAGCATAGGAGCATCTGCTGGTTTCGCGCTCAGAAATTGTACCACACTATTGATAAACAGTGAGAAAAGTGTTGGGGCCAAAATGCAGCCTTGGCGGATGCCCTTAGTAACAGAGATTGGGTCTGTGAGTTGGCCTTGCAAGCCCCATCGCACCCTGGCAGAATTTCCTTCGTGCAGGCGGATGAGTAGGTCTATAATTGCCTCCGACAAACCTAGGTCGCTGAGGGTTTGCCACAGGTCCTGCCTAGGCACGAGATCAAACGCAGTCTTAAGCTCATTGAATGCGCCTTTCCCAATTAGCACCGTTTTCCAGCAGAGAAGGAGAAATCGTAACACTTGGTCTACAGTCCCTGTTTTCTCTCTACACCCTGCTTGGAATGGGGATAAGATGTTATTATCAATGGCCCATAGCTGGATTTTATTCAAGAGCACCCTAGTAAAGACTTTCTGCATTGCGTCGATAAGGCTGATTGGCCTGTAATTACTGGGAGATGGCCCATCACCTTTTTTGAATATTGGTACAACTTCGGCAGCTTTCCAACAGTCTGGGATAGGGGCACCTTCAGCAATGGCGTTAAATAATATGTACATATATTGTGTCCAGCCAAGAGTGTCCCAAAGAAAAAGATCGCCCGGTATCCCATCAGGACCTGGAGCTTTGGACGGAACTATAGTGCTAATTGCAGACGAAATGTCTTCCATAGAGAAGAAGGCCCCATTGGAAATAGAGTGCCTTCTGAGTTGCACAACCAGTTGCTTGGGTGCATCTTGATCAGTGTAAAGGGTATACCAGGCATCAGGTGGAATGTGGTTTTCTAGTTCAGTATGCCCTGGTTCAGCACCCCGAGCCAGCAACGACCAAAGTTTTTTGCTGTCTTTAGCTTGGCATGCAACCTTAAGGGACTGCCATCTAGCTTCATCCCAGTCCCGCTTTGCTTTCCAGAGTTCCAGCTTATATGCCTTCCTCGCATTTCTTATCCCCTCTAAATCCCTGGATTTAACTGCTTGCACTAATAATGATCTGGAGTACCTACAAGCCTTATTGTACCAGGTCTGTAACCTGTTCTTGTTAGACCTCATATGTTTGGTGTGTTTGTTAGCTGTAAAACAGTGACTACACATCAAACCTATTTTCAATGTAGCAGGATTGGCTTTTTCTGAGAAAATCATTGGAATACAATATTAAATTTAATGAATGTCATCTTCCCTAGGAAACAACTACAAATTTAATGTTGGCTCCTTTTGATATATTTATTACAATCTCAATTCACCGGGGAAGTTGGATTTGTAATAAACGTTTTGGAAAGATTACCTTTGCCCTACAGGACATCCCTGGATACTAAATTTGCATTTTGCTCTCTCCCTTCTGCCAGCCAGTAATAAGCATTTCAATGGGCATGAATGAGGTATGACCTTGCTCCCAGGATAGGGACAAATAGCCTCAGGGTGGGGAGGTGGTGTTGTGCCCTGTGGGCTGGGCCCAGGGACTTGATTAACTTCAAAGAGGGCTATCCTGTCACAATCAGATGTAGCTAAAACCCAGGAATGCACCTTTCTTCTGTCCCTCCAATCAGACAGGCCTCCATCACAGTGGGTCTCTTGTTGACATCATACTGTCACATCCTGCTGTAGTGTCAAAACCTGCATGACTAGACTGCTGGGGGTTTTCATACCACACAGGGGGTACACTTCGAAGGAGGGCCACAGAATGCCAAGACAATATTTGTATCCACTGTCTGGTAGTTAAAAAGTTCAGCTTTGTCCCCCTTGACTTCTGTCTCTGGGTTTGTTGTGGGTACAGGGACTGCGTAAAACTGGATTTTAGTGGTAGATGTGGGAGAACATTAGGACTACCATAGTAAACTACACACACACCCAGGACTCTGAGCCCAATATTAATGTGGTAGAACACTTCGGCCATCTTAAAAATGTCCAAAGTGCTTGTCTCCCTGTTAACAATAAAACGTATTAAAAAAAATAAAAATAAAAATAAATGTCCAAAGAAGGTAGGGTTAGCCATGGGAACCTTTAATGCATCCCCAGGGGTCGTTCCCACTCAGTATCTCGTGCCAGGCATACATGTGGCATCTCCAAGCTTCCACTTTAGAAAACTCCTCACTCCTGGACCTGCTGATAATCATAAGAGTACTGAACCTGCTGTCTGAGACCTGGGAAGAGACTGGATATGCTCCTCCTCTTGTACCCAGGGCAAAGAAGTTGGCTCCAAAAGTCATAAGACTAACCTCCAGTTATAACTACAGGGACACAATAAGCTACAAGAGGTCTTTTCCTGCAACTGCCCAGCTGACCAGGGGCAACTAGAACTGGACTGGACCATGCTGTGGTCTCTGCCTGACAACCTGTGTGTCTCCAATTTATTATCTATATTCTGATTAGAATTATATTTGCCTTGTAACATGAACTATTTTACAATTGGAATGATAATGCTGTGATGCACAGAGCAGTTTTCTTGGCTTATGCTAAAATAGGCCTTAATTAGGCCTTGACTCCATCTTATTTGTTTGTGCATCAATACTATTCACCATGTGTTTATATTTCTCATTGAAACAGCACACAGCAAAATATGCACTGATGTTTTGAAATGACACTGTTCTCAAAACACTACGGAGGAAGCCTTTACTTATTTTTCGAGGCCTTTCAAGTTCGCTGACAGTAGGCTATTCATTTATGAGACTTCATTGCTTATGCAAACAGATTTGTTCTAGCACCTCCAATAACATTAGTTCAGAAGAGCTTCATTAATATTCATTTAGGGAGATAGTGCTAGGATGGTGGCATTATATGATGTTTAATAAGGTGTACTGTCATCTGACACCTTACGCTGACTGCGATTTCCAGCTCTTTCTATTTTAAAATTTATTATAAAAGCCCTGATTTTTGGGCTCTCAGCGTGAAACTGTTCTGAGCGTCTAGAGATGCTGTTCGATTTTCTATTGATTTGGTGCACTCTATGTTTCAGACTTTGTTCATGCTGTATTTATTTTAAACGCTAGGAGCCTTCATAGCAATTGATTTCTTAGCCTTCTGACTGATTCACTGAGTTGAATTATATTTCTGTCTTGTGTTTTGTACTTTAATACTTCAATAAACCTTCATGGTTTTCTGATATATTGATCCCAAGCCTTTTTGAGAGAACCCTTATTTACTGGCTGAAATTGTTTTGGATATTGGCTTTAGGGACACATTTCCTCATCTATTCTTGTGGACAACACCATCCCCAAACCCCACAACTGGGCACTTAATCTCTATCATATTAGATTACCTGCAAGACAGCACCCACATTGTATGGCGTCCTGTACGGGGAAGATAAAAGATAAGATAATAGATTTAAAGATCTATCAATAAATAATTTTACCCCTATTCTGCAATCTGACTGCATTCCTCAATTTCCAAGAACTGGGCGAATTGGATTATTAGCGGTGGTTCTGTGCTCATGAGCTGCTCCAGAGCAAATAAGTGTGAGTATTAGTAGGGTCAGGTGGAATGCATTGTGCCCGACTGTGGCTTTACAAAGTACTGCATTGTGAGAGCTGGAGTTTGAAAGTGCGAATGTGTGTGGAGACATAAATTACACTGCATGTAAGATTTTTGGTCATACTTTTTTGATTTGCAGGTCATTTCATGATTTGACCACTGTGAGTTTGATGATTTTGTCGTATTTGTGAGTGAGGAAATCAATGCTTTTTATGATGTCATTTTAGGTATTTTATAAAGGGGTAGATTTTATGTTAGTGTCAAGAATATTGAATTTTTATGTTTATTGTTGGTTTAGGTAATCAGATTTGTTGAAATCCAAGAACTTGAGATATATTGTTGAACTTGTTTGCAAGCGGAGACTCTGCCTTAGTGTGGTTGACAGTGTTGTATTGATTTCTTCCATTTTGTGAGACTGACCTTTCTTTTCCTTTCTTTCAGTTAAGTAGACAAAAGATAATTTGCTGTTTGTGTGTAGATGACTGCAGCCGAAGGCAGTGTGCTGAGTTCGGTTCACAAAGAAGTTGTGCTGCAGTTGGTTAATTGACATTGACAAGCTGCGTAGGATGCATATGTGGTGCCACCACAAATAGCGCTGTCATTGGACAGTTGCTGTTGTAGGTCATGCTGTGATTGATTGAGCTTTGCCATAGACATGCTGAGGTTGGTTGGTAGGTGTTTATTTTTGAGTGGTTTGTGTATAGTTTGGATCAGAAAAAATGGGTGCTGTACTGAAAAAGCCTAAGGTTCTGGTTATTGAAGGTGAAATGATTCCTCTTGAGGACTCCCCTGGATAAGAGATGATGGTGGATCAGAGTTTTCATGGATGTATATAGTCAACAGATTGGCAAGAGATCACATCTGGTGACAAGAACATGCAATTTCATTTAGAGGGTACCTTTAATGTCTGGAATTATTATTTGAGGCATGCAATGTGTGAGAGTATAGTGCAATACAGACCTATAACATTTGAGGCAGTGAATGAGTGGGATGGAGTGTCTATTGAGAAGGAGCAAAAGAAAATGAGGACACAAGTTAGGAATACTGTAAATCAATGGTTAGAGGCAAAGTGGGGTATGCAGGGAAAGGCATGCAGAGAAAATAGGATGTTGTAGGAGGGTGTACGTCTTGGAATAATTAGTGAAACAGACCAGAAGAAAATTGAGAATAAGTCTGATTAATTTAAAAACAAGAAAGGAAAAAGAGACGAGTAAAATTATTCTGATGAGGATAAATTCCTAAATGATGTATTAGATTCAAGATATCCTCCTTACACACCTGATATACTGAGACCGTGAGCACATGATATAGGTGCAGGAGAATCAAGCATGGTCATGCATGCAATAGCAACGCCAAGTGCACCACCTGAGAGTGCGCCAGGATTAGCTTTACCTGGTCCTAGTTGGATTATTGTTACATCTACTGGTAATATCATTGTCCCAGTTGTTTAAGTGGTTGTTTCTGTAATACAGCCTACTGAACTATAAAGGAGAGAAATTAATACCGGAAATGAGAGAATTGAGTTTAGAGAAATTTTACAACCTACAACTTTTGTAAAAAGATTGACCTATACAATGTGGATGAATTGAGATATTTGAAAGGAAGCAGCTAGGCACATGTTAGGCTTGAAGAGCTAGCAGAAGAATATGAAATTGATATATACAAAAATAGGAGTTTGCATAGAGACTTTAGAATGGATTTGAGAGAAAATGCAGTGATTAACATGGGTTTACTGACTACCCAAGCACATATAAGAGAATTAAGTGACTGCATAAAGGACAAAGGATTTGGAAAAATACAGGAGTAAGTGGAAGGGAAAGGTTGCAGGGCTCGAAAAATCCACTCTCCGCTCACTATGGCGAGCCAGATTTAATCAGGATCTTTAGGGCCTACTCGTCCTTTCTGGCGAGTAGGAAGACATCTTAGAAAGCAAAGCAAATGTGACAAGATAACAAGATTTATAGGCATCTTTATTACTCACAAAGTGAATGAGCAATAGAGATGCCTTTAAATCTTATCTTGTCACATTTGCTCGGCTTTCAGAGACAGCGGTCAAGTACATTACAGTTAGGTCAAGTAGATTTTTCAAACTACAAGACCTGCAGGTCTAGTAACATTTTTATGATTTTTCAAGCCCTGGGGTGACTCTAAAAGGAATAAGATTGATACTGAAGAAATAAAAATAGTCACAAGTGAACCTGCAATAGAAATGGTTGTGATAGAATTTACTCTGTGAGAAGTACATGGATTAGCATATGTGATTGTTCCTTGGAACCGATCTGAGATCTATACATCCACCACAAATTTTCCAAAACACAATTTTTTGGGTGTTTATTGGTTTCTTCTGAACAACAGAACAAAAAGATCATGCCATCAGATTTTACTTTTCTCTTACATACTGTACATATACTTCACATGGTTGCCGGCGGCTGCATGCACAATAGACATATATCATCAACATAATTCAAGATCAGCCCACTGGTGTAGTTATATGGCATCTGGATGTTGCAGCAGGTAAGCTGTTAGCGGGCTCATATATCTTTTGGCTGTGATGAGATTGGCAACTCCTACGCACAAGTCCCCAGGGTGTCTTTGCAATATATCATGTCGAGCAACAAATGTCTATGTAAGGGCTTTGAGTGTTTCCCCTAGTGAATAGCTACTCTCCTTTTGGCCAAAAGCAGTCCCACCGCCATAAATTTCTGCTGTTGGGGCTCTACCATTGTGATTAATCCCAGCAAACACACTTGTACAGTACACTCCACAGAGTCCATCATCATAGAGCATAGGTCATACGTCACTTTTCCCCAGAATTCCTGAACGAACCACAACTCCATGCTAGATGCAGAAAATCTGCATCAGACCCTGCCACATCTTTTACACCGCACGTCCTCCCACAGCCCATATCTGTGTAACATAGCAGGTGTGTAGTACATTTGTTGTAAATATTTGAATTGTATGATGCGTAAGTTACCATTGGGGGTCAGCATCCCTGTCAGGGCACAACAGAACTCCCATTCCTTTTGTATCAAGGGAGTCTCTAATGCGCAGTTTCATCTCTCAGGCGCCTTATTCTTGCACTGTGCGTCCTCAGCCAGCATTGCATTACATTTTCCAAAACTTACAGAGGAAAGGTAAGTTGAAAGACTAGTGACTATTTCAAAGGTGTTTTGGATGGATTTGAACACATTGCATTTTTCCCATAGATTTGTGGGCTGAATGCAAAGTGGCTGTTGCGTGGCCAATAAAGGAGATGCAGATCATACTGCCTAATAATGGTCCGGCTGCTCTAGTGATGGAGAAATACAAGGCAGCAATGACACATTTGAAGCATAGGTGCCGGTGAAAGAAGTGAATTCGGCAAAAATCATGAAAGCTACACAGAAACCAAAAGAATCAGTGCACGCATATTATGAGCGGCTTATGTAGATCTATAGTGTTTGACGTGGAATCCTTGGTGTTGTTTCCCCAGACTTTTTTGCCTTCTGACCTCCTGTTTCGCTGACTTCATTTTTGCAGGCCTTAGTATTCTGAGCACTTTACCACTGCTAACCAGTGCTAAAGTGCATGTGCTCTTTCCTAACACATGGTAACATTGGCATATCCACAATTGCCATATTTAATTTACTCTAACTTCCCTAGTAAAGTGCACTATATGTGCCCCGGGGTTGAGAATTAAATGCTACTAGGGGGCCTGCAGCGCTGATTGTGCCACCCACTCAAGTAGCCCTTTAAACATGTCCTGGCCAGCCATTGCAGAGCCTTTGTCTGCAGTTTTAACCTGGCAAGTTGACCCTCTTGCCAGGCCCAAACCTTCCTTTTTGATACATATACGTCTCCCCTTAGGTAGGCCCTGGGCAGCCCCAAGCGAACCTGCAGTGTAATAAAAAGGTTAGCAATATCACAAAATAAAATGATGGAAGGAGTGTTGAAACTTTTCAAACACTCACCCCCAGTCACAGATCTGGGTTTAATCCATCATTATTTTGCTCGCCACGTCACCCCAGTTTGGACCCAGCTATATGTAAATCAGTCTCGACCCTGCACCCCATGGGAACAGTCCAGTCCGAACTGCCAAGCCAGGTCTTCCCTGGACCGGAAACAAGCATCCTGGGACCGGTTTCGGGGTATTACCCCTCATCAGGGAGGCTAGCTCGAATTCAATGGCGCAGTGAGCAAGGGAGCCACATCTGGGCATACTCTTAGCCACTTAGGCGGCACATAGCACTATCACAAAATAAAATGATGGACGGAGTATTGAAACTTGGTCCAAACTGGGGTGGCTTGGTGAACAGAAGAACGATGATGGATTCAACCCAAATCTGTGACTGGGGGTGAGTGTCTAAGTTTCAGCACTCCGCCCATCACCTTTTTGTGTTTGCTATTTAAAAAGTTGGACATGTACTTTTAAGTTTTACATGTCCAAGTAGCGAACAACTCAAAAAAAAATTTCACTACTGCAAGGCCTAACTCTCCCATAGGTTAACATTGGAATTACCTTATTACATTTTATAAGTGTAATTTCCAATTGGGAAAAGATAGATATTTCCAGTTTGGACTCACAACTCAAAAAATGCCAACTTATGGTAAAGTTGGATTTTAAGTTCCAAGTCTGAAAATGCCACTTTTAGAAAGTTTCCATTTTCTTACTTTAACCATTCTGTGCCTCTGCCTGTCTCTGAATACACGTCTGCGGTGGGTGACAGCTGGGCTTTGTGCATTTGCTCCACACAGCCTCACACAAAGAGAGCTTAGGTGTGCCTGATGGGCCATCTTGGGCAGGATGGGAGGGAGGAGCGGACACTTGCACCTGAATAGGGCTATACTTGTCCCCACACAAATAGCTCCATACCCCCTATAGTGAGTCTGGAGCCAGGGCAGGAAGTGCAGGGACCTGGTGCACTTCAAAGGACTGTCTTTGAAGTCTCCCCCACTATAAAGGAACAACTGGGTATAAGTAACGGACCCCTGAAACCACCAACTCAGTACACTTCAGGACCTGAGGACATTCTCCCAGGAAGGATTTCTGTGCTGCTGAAAGAACTTTCACTCTGCTGGACATCTTCTTTGTGGTGCCTGCCCTGCTGCCCTCTTTGCCTGGGAGTGAGAAGGACTGGACCTGCATCTCTATATCCCTAGTAGCAAAGTGACTTTAGGGCTTGCTGGCTTGCCTCCTCTTCTGAAGTCTCAGGGACATCAAAGACCAGCAACAACCCTGCTACAGCCTCTGGACTCTGCCAACCGTGAGCCCTGCCCTGCCAAGAGGTGCCAATCCAGTCCTGGGCCCTTGGAAAGTGGGTTTTCTGGCTGTTTGCTGCAAAAACCAAGCATCACTGTCGTTGCACCAGTCGGAACCGACGCATCTCCCCTCGACGTCAACGCATCACCGCTGAGGACAAAGACATCTCATTGTTGGCTGCGTAGCTTAACAATGACGCATCGCCTTCATCATAAAGGGTTCGCCGATGACGCATCTCAGACTGTGCAGATTGGAACCTACGCATCGCCTACATTCAGCCGGATCGGCAACGAGGCATAGCCTCCGCTACTCCTCGCATCGGGTCTTCGACAAATGACATATCCTCCATCCAAAGGTACTTTTTCAGTGGGACAAGGTTGGCCCCTGTATCGGACCCGCACTCCATCGCGGTCAGTCTGAGCTTTTGTATTTACCCCGGTTGAGCATGACCAGATGGCCCCAGTTGGTGCTTTATGCTTTTCAGTACTATTTTTGCGGATATTATTTAAAAATTCATAACTCCGGTTCTCCTGATTGGAATTTTGCTGTTTTGCTCTGGTTTTGTTCATTAAAATAAACTCTACTTTTCTAACCTGGTGTGGATTATTTTTGTGTGGTGTTTTCACTGTATTAAGTGTTGCACAAATACTTTACACATTGCCTACTAAGTTAAGCCTGCCTAGTCTGTTCCAAGCTACCAGAGAGTGAGCACAGGCTAATTAATGGTGTGTATCTGACTTACACTGACTAGGATTGTGGTCCCTACTTGAACAGGGTGCATACCTTTGCCGACTAACGACCCAATTTCTAACATATAGGAAGTACAGTGGAGTGGAAGGTTCACCAAAAGAAACCATTAATGGATTCATATCAGCTTTGTGTTTGGTATCAAGCTTAGTTCTAATATTCAGCAGAGTATGATATGTTGGCAGACTAGGAGTATCGATGAGATACTTAAGTATGCAAAATATTACAACGAAAACTGATGGTCGCGCAAATAAAGCAGTTACTGAATGGTGGTAAAAATCAGATCGCGAATTCGGGTTTTGATCCTGGTTTTGTTGATTGTGCACATGCTGGTGTGCATTTTGGGATGCAAGAAGCCGGTGCAAAAGGAAATTAATTGTCTGCACAGGTTGGGAATGTAGTTTCGCATGATAGAGGTAGAGGGTTTGTGAATAATTCTGGAATTAATGCGAACATCAGCATGCCTAAGAAGAGCACCGCTTGTCAACTCTGTGGGAATATTGCATGCTGGAAGCGTGAATACAGACAGAATCCAGATCAAATTCACAATGATTTTGTTTCACAGATGTAGCAGAATGCGAATCAGATGACACAATCTAATGAACAAGTTACTTACCTTCGGTAACAATATATCTGTAAGAAACATTAGTTATAGATTCCTTACCTTAGAATTACCCCCAGGCGTCAGACTGGATCCGGAAAGTTTTCGTTAGCAGTACCTCTGTGTGTCGGAAGGTGGCGTCAGTCGGCTCCGCGTCTGTCGTCGGCGTCGCCGGGATGACGTTGCGGCAGCTACTTAGAGGCCACCCTTGCGCGCGGACGTCAGTTCTGAACACAACTTTCCGCGCCAGAAACGCAGAGCAATGCAAGACACTGACCACTGGTGTACAAAACTAGGGCCCTGAAAGGATGTCCTTAACCCTAGAAATCAGTTCGCAGAACGGGGAGGATGGGTGGACCGGTAAGGAATCTATAAGTAACTAATGTTTCTTACAGATATATCGTTACCGAAGGTAAGTAACTTGTTCATCTGAAAGAAACACGTTAGTTATAGATTCCTTACCTTAGAATAGATACCCCAGCAATACCAACCCCGGTGGTGGGACTGCGAACCAAGATCACACCAGAAAGTCCTGGAGAACAGAACGGACAAAGAAGCCATCTCTCCGGACTTAGCTGTCCAGGCAGTAGTGCTTAGTGAACGTGTGCAGCGATGCCCATGTAGCTGCCTGACAGATGTCGCTTAGAGGAACTCCCTGTCCCAAAGCAGTGGTGGCTGCCGTCGCCCTGGTGGAATGGGCGCGCAACCCCACTGGAGGCTCCTTTTTAGCCAAAGAGTAACAGGCCCTGATACACAAGTCGACCCACCTGGAGATGGTCCGCTTGTGTACAGCCCGACCTTTCTTGGCGCCCACGTAGCCAACAAAGAGTTGGTCATCCACCCGGAACTGTTTCGTGCGGTCTAGGTAAAAAGAGAGTGCACGTTTTGGGTCCAGACTGTGGAGACTCTCTTCCTCTCTCGAAGGGTGCGGAGGCGGAAAGAAGGTGGGCAAAGTGATGGTTTGGCCAATATGAAAAGATGTAACCACCTTTGGAAGAAAGGATGGACGAGTGCGTAGGACAACTTTGTCCGGATGCATAGCTAGAAATGGAGGCTTAGAAGAAAGAGCCTGGAGCTCACTCACCCTTCTATCAGAAGTGATGGCCACCAGGAAAGCAGTCTTAAGCGTCAAGAGACGAAGAGGACAGTTATGAAGTGGCTCAAAGGGAGCACACATCAAAAAGGTTAAGACCAGGTTCAAGTCCCACTGAGGCATAACAAAAGGAACAGGAGGAAAGAGATGAGTTATGCCTTTCAGGAAACAACTAACCGGGGACTTGAAAAGAGAAGGCTAATCAGGAAGCCGGAGAAAGGCAGAAATGGCCGCAAGATAGCCCTTGAGAGTGCCCAGAGCAGAGCCCTGCTGGGCCAAAGAAAGGAGGAACAAGAGAACCTCAGAAAGAGGGGCAGAAAGGGGATCCACAGCCTTTGCTGTGCACCATGCCACAAATTTGTTCCACCGGCAGGCGTATACCATCTTAGTGGAGGGACGCCTGGCTGCCAAGATGACATCACAGACTTCGGGAGGCAGGTCAAATAACGTCAGCTGCCGCCGTTCAATCTCCACGCAAGGAGGTGGAGGCTGGACAGGTTCGGGTGGAGGACCGTCCCCTGCTGCGGCGACAGAAGATCCTCCCGAAGAGGCAGACGGATCGGAGGATCGATGGCCATACTGAGTAGCTCGGGATACCATACTCTTCGTGCCCAATCCGGAGCCACAAGAATGACTTGGGCCCGGTTGAGCCTGATCTTCTTCAGCACTCTGGGCAGAAGTGGTATAGGCGGAAAGGCGTAAAGAAGACCGCAACTCCACTCGCGACGAAAAGCGTCGCCTAGCGAGTGCCGCCTTGGAAATTCCAACGCGCAGAATTGCTGAAATTGCGCGTTCTCTTCGGTGGCGAATAGATCTAACCAAGGCTCTCCCCACTGTTGAAAGAGACCTTGCGCCACCTCCGAGTGAAGACGCCATTCGTGCTCCATCATGCATCTGCGGCTGAGCTCGTCCGCCCTGGCGTTCAGAGAACCTGCCAGGTGTTGAACCACCAGAGATGTGCCCTGATGTTCCAGCCATGTCCAGAGACGCAGAGCTTCTTGACATAGGGTCCACGACCCCACCCCTCCCTGTTTGTTGCAGTACCATATGGCGGTGGTTTTGTCCGTGAACACCTGCACTACTCTTCCCCGGACAGAGGGAAGGAATGCCTTGAGTGCAAGACGGATCGCTCGAAGCTCCAGAAGGTTGATGTGGAGCCCGGACTCCGCCGGAGACCAGAGGCCTCTGATCTCCGCCTCTCCCATGTGGCCACCCCATCCCCAGAAGGGATGCATCTGTCACCACAGTGTGTTCTGGTTGGGGAAGGGAGAGGGATCTGCCGTTGACCCAATCCTGGTTCGTGAGCCACCACTGCAATTGTCGTGCAGTGCCCTCCGAGATCTGGACGCAATCGGACAGGTTCCCCTGATGCTGCGCCCACTGGAACTTCAGGTCCCACTGCAGAGCCCGCATATGCCACCTGGCATGATCGACCAGCAGGATGCAGGAGGCCATGAGTCCCAACAGCCTCAAGGTCTTCCTGACCGAAACCCGGGATACAGGCTGAAAGATCGGAATCATAGCCCTAATATCCCGGACTGTTCGGGAGGATAACCCCGAAACTGCGTCGTGTCCAGAACCGCTCCGATGAAGAGGAGCTTCTGGGAGGGAATCAGGTGCGACTTCGGCACATTGATGGAGAACCCCAGCGAATGCAGGAGGTCGGCCGTAGTCTGGAGATGGGAGACGACAGCCTGGGGCGAGCCCGCCTTCAACAGCCAGTCGTCTAGATAGGGGAAGACTGGAACCCCTGATCTGCGCAGATGAGCTGCAACCACCGCCATCACTTTCGTGAACACCCGAGGGGCGCTGGAAAGGCCAAAGGGGAGCACGGTGAACTGAAAATTCTCGTGGCCTACCGTGAACCGCAGGTAACGCCGGTGGGCCGGCAGGACGGGGATGTGAAAATAAGCATCCTGCAGGTCCAACGCTACCATCCAGTCTCCAGGGTCGAGGGCAGACAAGACCTGAGCCAGGGTCAACATCTTGAACTTCTCCTTCCGGAGGAAGCGGTTGACGTTCCTGAGATCCAAGATAGGACACAGGCCTTTGTCCTTCTTGGGTACCAGAAAGTAGTGGGAATAACAACCACGACCTACTTCTGGGACAGGAACGCGCTCGATGGCTCCCTTGGCCAAGAGAGCCGCAACTTCCTGTTGGAGAAGGGACAGGTGATCCTCCGATATGCGATGGTACTTGGGTGGCATGGAGGGAGGGGTAGTCTCGAAGGGGAGGGAGTCGCCCCTTCGGACTATTTGCAAAACCCACCTGTCCGACGTGATGGTACACCAGTGGGGGAGGTGATGGCGAATCCTGCCGCCCACGGGTGTTTGGTGGCCCTGAAATGTCGGACTAGGAGGACTTGGAGGCTGCGGCGGAGGGGGCGGAGGTGGACTGGCCCACCCGCTGGCCCCCAGAATCACGGCGTTGGTTCCCACGTCCCCGGCTCTGCTGGGATGAAAAGGTCTGCGCAGGCCTGTGGCTCTGAAGGGAACGTGGTGGGGCACCCCTTCCGTGGCCACGAAAGGAGCGAAAGGCCGACTGTGCAGGACGCAGGGTGGAAAGACCCAAGGACTTGGCCGTAGCCCGCGAGTCCTTGAAACGCGTCAATGCACTGTCCGCCTTGTTGCCGAACAGGCAACGGCCATCAAAAGGCATGTCCATCAGAGTGTTCTGGACATCCCCCGAAAAGCCAGTCGTCCTCAACCAGGCGTGGCGTCTGATCGCCACCGACGTGGAAATCGCTCTGCCCAGTGAGTCGGCGGTATCCAGCCCACACCGAATGGCGAACTTAGCTGCGTCTCTCCCTTCAGCAACAGCACGGGAAAGCACGGTCCGGGCCTCCTCCGGACACTGAGGCAGCACTTGCGCCACCGTGTCCCGCAGAGTGGGAATAACGGCCCAAGAGGCATGCGGTGTTCACCGACCGCAGCCCTAAGCTGCAGGAAGAAAACAACTTCTTCCCAAGGTGATCCAGCTTCTTGGATTCCCTATCCGGGGGTGCGGTAGGGAAGGCGCTCTGGGACGTTGAGGCTTGGACCACCAAGCTCTCAGGGGAAGGGTGTTGGGAAAGGAACAAGGGGTCGCCCGGAGCGGGGCGGTGGCGTTGTTATGTTATGTTATGTTAATTTGGATTTGTAGAGTGCTTAATACCGGAAGGTCTCTAAGCGCTATACGAAGAATGGCGTCAGACCCAAGCGAGTGAAGTCAGTTAAGCCCAAGCTTCTGTAAAGAGAATGGTTTTCAGTTTTTTCCAGAAAGGAAGAAGACTGCTTTCTGCGCGGAGCTGGCTAGGCAGCTTATTCCAGAGGGTGGGTAGGAGGACGGAGAAGGATCGACCTCCCTTGGTGGCATAATTGAAGCGTGGGCAATTTAGTAGGTCCATCGTGGATGATCTTAGCGAGCGGCATGGGGCGTATTTCTCAAGGCATTGCTTAATATAGGCGGGAGCTTGTCCATAAATAGCCTTGTGAACAATGCAGAGGCCCTTAAATTTGGTCCTCTGTTTTAAGGGCAACCAGTGGAGGCTTTGCAGAAGGGGGGAAGCCCGTGTGTGCCTGGGAACTTTAAAAATAAGCCTTGCCGCGTCGTTCATGACTATCTGGAGTCTGCCAATTAGAGAGTCTGGCAGTCCGATGTAGAGCGAGTTGCCATATCGAGGCGGGACAGGATCATGGCAGTCACTACTGTTCTCATGGTCGAGAAGGAGAGGATAGGGGAAAGTTTCCTAAGAAGCCTAAGTAGGCCCACACAGGTTCCAAACACAGTGGAAACTTGGTTAGCCAGGGAGAGCTTGGCGTCTACTCTAATTCCCAGGCTTTTTACCACTGGGACTGGAGCCGGAGCAACGCCCAGCTCCTGCGGCCAGTAGAGGGAATTCCATGGGTTATCGGCATCGGTCATGGCCAGAACCTCAGTTTTGTCTGGGTTAATCTTTAGTGCGTTGGCTGACATCCAGTTGACCGTGAAGCGTAGAACATCTTTCACCCGGGAATATGCTTGGGGGTCTTTTCAATTTGCAGAATGATTTGGGTGTCGTCCGCATAATTGAAGACTTGGCACTCCATGGCTGAGAGGGTTTTGATTAAAGGACTGAGATAGATGTTAAACAGGAGGGGTGACAGTGCCGACCCTTGTGGGACTCCGCAGGGAACGGGCCCCCTCTCTGACACCCAGTCACCCATCTGAATTCTTTGGGAACGGTTCGTCAGAAATGAGGTGATCCATTGTATGGCAGGTCCCCGGATCCCAATTGCTCTTAGTCTTTCCAGGAGAAGGGCATGGTTGACCGTGTCGAACGCTGCCGACAGGTCAAGGAGGATTAGGACACAAGGCTTTTTATTGTCGGTGGTTCTTCGGAGGTCGTCAAGCACCGATAGCATCACCAGTTCTGTGCTATGGTGGGCGCGAAAACCAACCTGCCTGTCCTCCAGAATGTTGTTATCCTCCGTGAACTTAGCTAAGTTTTGCAGGACATGTTGCTCTAGGATTTTGGCAAGAAATGGGAGTTGGGAGATGGGTCTGAAGTTTTTCATATTGGAAGGATCGGCATCTGTCTTTTTGAGCAGGGGAATGATTCTGGCTTCCTTAAAATAGCTTGGTACCTTCCCAGTCTCCAGTGAGAGGTTTAGCAGAGCAAGGATTTCTTCCTCGATTTCTGGGAGGGCTAAATTAAAAATCCTAGGGGGGCAGGGGTCAGCGGGTGAGCCTGATTTAATTTTTAAGGCAAAACGTCGGAGGGTTTCCAAGTCGAGGTTATGGAAGGAAGTGAGCATTTCTGCTTGCTTTCTCTGTGTGCCTGTCTCTACCACGGGGGTTTGCTTAAATGGGGAGTTGTCAATCTCAGTCAAGATATCCCGTATTTTATTGGAAAAATACGTAAAAAATTGATTGCATTGTTCTTGGTTAGATGGAGGCGGCAGTGATTGTTTTTGACTGAGTTCTTTCAGGATTTTGAACGTTTCTTTTTGTTTGTTGGTTGCTACTAGGATCCTGTTTTCATAGTAGTCCGCCTTCCTGCGGAGGAGCGCCTTTTTCTAGGAAGCCTTTTGGGCAATCATCCTATCCACAGGAGCCCCTGTGGTGGGCTTGGACCAAGTGCCCAAAAGGGTGTCCGAGAGGGCTTCATTAAAAGGCAGCAGGGGCTCCAAAGAGCTCGCTGCCGGCTGGAGTACCTCTGTCAGGAGGTTAGTCCTGACTGCCACCGTAGGAAGCTCGAGGTTGAGAGCCTCGGCCGCCCTACGCAACACCACTGCGTAAGACGCTCCCTCCTCCGTAGCCACGGTAGGAGGAGACAGCATGCCAAGGTCTGGCGAGGTGTCCAAACCACTGGCATCCCCCAGGTCCTCTTTCCAGTCCTGTTCCAGCCGTTCTGTTAAAGGGTCACCTGACCCCTCCCAATCCTCCTCCTCCTCCTCGTCCCCTGGGTGCCAATCTGGCCTAAAAGGGACTCCAGGAGTGAACATGGGCACAAAAACCCCGCTCGGCGCCGGATCCGGCATCGGTCGACGCCGGTCCGGCTCCGTGTCTTCATCCGGAAGGAGGTCGGGGTCGATGCCGGCCGGGGGGCCGATCGGCGCCGGGCGCAGTAGTGGTGCCGTCGGAAGCGGTGCCGGAGGAGGTGTAATAAGGTCAACCGGCGCCGATCCGGATCCAGGCCTGGATCCAAGGGGGGCCTGCGGTGTCGGGGCTGGAGCCGCCGGCAATGAAGGTCCTGGCCCCCCAGCCGAGTCCGCGGGGCCCGAAGGCGCGCCGGCGGGTTCGGGTTGCCCAAAGATGCAATGCATCGCCTCGTAGAACGTACAAAGCTGGGCGGGAGTCGCCCCGGGTCCCGGGAAGGAATGGAAACCCGGAGTCGACTCTGCGGGCTTCGCACGCGAAGCCGCGGGAGGGGCACCACCCGCGGGCCTCGTCGGGTCAGCCGACCGACGAGGAGAAGTCGAAGAGCGACGATGCTTCTTCGACTACTTTTTGTGCTTCGACTTACCCGACCCCGAGTGCGAAGACTTCGATCCTGAATGGTGGTGGCTCCGTGACCGGTCCCTCAACCTCCCTCTCGACCGGGACCTCGAACGGCGCGGAGCAGACTGTCGGGGTTCAAGCAGCTTTCGGGACCGCTCCCGCAAAGCCTTCGGCGTCAACAACCGACAGTCGGACCACGACTTGGGGTCGTGGTCGTACTCCAGGCAGAAAAGACACACGCGGTGAGGATCCGTCACCGACATCAGTCGGCTACAGGAACCGCAGGCCTTGAATCCTGGCATCCCTCGTGCACCTTTCGGAGTCGGAGACTCGAAAAAGACGTCAACAAAAGTCGAGAAAAAGTTAGTCAAAAAATGACTGAGGTACCGCTCTTCCCGGATCTGCGCTGGCTGGCGCGGAAAAAGAAAGAACTGACGTCAGCGTGCGAGGGCGGCGTCTAAGTAGCTGCCGCGACGTCATGCCGGCGACCACGACGCCGGACGCGGAGCCGACCGACGCCACCTTCCGACGCGCAGAGGTACTGCTAACGAAAACTTTCCGGATCCAGTCTGACGCCTGGGGGTAATTCTAAGGTAAGGAATCTATAACTAGCGTGTTTCTTTCAGATATTCCATCTCAACAGACTTCTATTCAAAATGTGCAAAGTAAAGGGCAATTCCATACAAATGTGCCTGTAGTCCCAGTGTTGCAGCAAAACATGAGAAATAGAATGCTTCATTATCAGAGTTCAGGTATGCAAAAAAAAGTATTTGATAGTAAATGGTCACCTTCCCCAGTTTACAGCAAATGCGACTATTTCGCAATGACTGAGGCGGAGGGCCAGAAGGATTGCATGCTTAGTGCAGACTTAGAGCTACCCCAGAGTGGCCCATATGTACATAGTGATGTGAATGGCCACACTGTATCATTCCTGATAAATAACGGTGCTACCAGCTACACAGCTCATTCTATGGAGGTCCCAAAACTACCCCTCTCGGGAAAAAGAAATCCAAGTAGCAGGCTTTTCAACAAGCAGATAACTAACCAAGTTTCAACAAATATGCATGTAAAAATTGGTTTGAAACAAAATGATCACCAGTTCGTATTGAGTGATTCGAGTCCTGTTAATTTACTAGATAGGGATTTGCTATGCAAGATAAATTGCGTGATTTACTGTACGTCAAATTGTGTCACAATTCAAAATCAAGTTGAGGATTTAGGAGTTCAAGATAAAACCACAAGAATTAAAGGTTGAGTTTTTTTCAGTTCTTACAAAAACATCCTGCCTCTTGATTTAAGACACACAGTAAAAGAAGAGGTATGGAATTTTACATGCAAACAAATTAGATTGATTAAACGTGCAGAGCCCGTAAGGATTACGGTAAAACCAGATGCAGTTTATCCTCAAAAATGTCAATATAAGCTTTCAAGAGAAGCAGAAGAGGGAATGAAGCCAGTCACTGTGAAAATGATAGAGTAGGGAATTCTGAGAAAGGTGCTTGGTAGTCTTTGCAACTCTTCTGTGATAGTCCTTAAAAAACAGATTGGAAAATGGAGGGTGGTCCACAATCTTAAAAAAGAGAAATAAAATTGTATCTCCTTGTTGTCAGGTGGTACCGTATCTGCTTTGATTTAATTTCAAATTCCTGCAGAATGGTACAAGGTCCTCAACTTGTGTCAACCGTTATTCTTCATTCCTGTACCTGATAGCCAATACCTTTTCACATTCACATTTCTCAATAAAGTCCCCGTTTGGTGTTATATCCCACAAGGGTATACAGAAAGGCCCTTAATCTTTAGTCTTCTAAAGAAAGATTCGGAAAATCCGCAGAAATCCTGTAACTCTGAGCTTGTACAATACAGTAATGATTTTTTAGTTGCCTCCGAAACAAAATAATATTGCAAGTTGAATACAATTGCACTCTTCAACCATCTTGCTTACAATAGAAATAAGGAGTCACCCACAAAAATGCAGCACAGTATGAAGGAAGTGACATGCTTGGGACAACACATTGAGGAAGGGGCAAGGAAGATGTCCAAAGAATGCATTTCTGCAATACTGAGGATGAATTCTACGACTTCCCAGAGGGATGTGAGGATGCTTTTGAAAATGGTAACTACTCCAAACTTTTCCCTGATTGCAAAGCCTATAGTAAGGCTTACACACCGCAAAATAGCAGATCCAGTCCCATTTGCTGACGAATGCATGAGTACTCGCTCAAGCTGAGAGAGAAACTTTACAGAGCACCAATTCCAAGAATGACACATTTCGAGAAGGCCTTTTTCCTCTACCGTCACAAAAGAGAAGGGTTTGCACTGTCATTTTCAGTGCAGAAGCATGGTGAAGTAAAGTGGCCTGTCACTTACCTCTCTGCTACATTAGATCCAGTAGGCATAGCTCTTCCTGGTTGTTTGAAATCTGTAGCAGCAGTCTGCCTTGCAATAGAAAAGAGTGAAGGAATTGTGATGTGTTACACACTTATTGTGTTACTCCCTCATTCAATTGAGATTTTGTTGACTAGTTCATAAACTCAGCACATGACAGTCGACTGACAAAATATGAGCAAACCGGGGCGCTAGAAGGCGCACGGCAAAATGGCCGCTCTGTAGAGCTGCTCCGCCGGCCGAGTTTATTATCCGACATTTATCCTCGTCATCCCACCTGTATTGCTGCCCAACTCGAGGGGACTGCGGTGCGGAGTGTTGGGGGACGGCCCTGGCCTGCTGCAGCGGCCCACAACGGCTCCCTGATTGAGAGCGGAGGACGCGGAGGCCGGGATCGGCGCGGGCATCATGGCGGACTGGAGCGCGCTCTGATCGCGCGACTCAGGTGAGCTGCGGTAGGGTCTGGCTGCGGGCGGCGGGTGTTGTGGGAACCGACCTACGCCTCTTGCTTAGGGCCGGGGGCCGGTGTGGTGTGAGCTGGCGGGACGCCGTGCCCCCCTTCTGTGCGTTTAGAGACCGCTTGGGGGTGCGGGCTGCCCGCGGGTCTCCGCCGGCGCGGCCTATCGGCCTTGAGTTTGCTGCAGGCGGGGGTTGCGCGTCCCTTCGACCCGGGGCTGGCGGCTGGGTCCCTTGCGGTTATACCTTGGGCAGCGGCGGTGTAGTGGCCCTCTGGTCCTTTAAACGAGTGCCTGGCGCGTACAAAGGTCCGCTGTACCTCCCCCCCCATCACGGCAGGCTGCTGGTCTGGGCCTGGCCCTCTGATCCTCTGCGGCTGGTTCGGAGCGCCAGACACCCCGCGGAGGACTCTACGACATTCCTGGCTCCTCTGAGGGTGAATAGCTGGCGGATCGGCGATTGGGTGGCTCAGCCTTTGTCCACGAGCTGCGAGGGCCCGAGATAACTGCGTGACACCTGCTGTGCCCAGAGAGGCTGTCTTGCTGGTGCCGCCGCGTGGATGTCCGTGTGTGACCCTGACCGTCCCTGCACATCGCGGCATTTCGGACATCTGCAGCGCTCCTGATCGGCAGTGGCAGCGGACTTGCACTCGCCTCTTTATTGGGCTGCTGGTGTGAGTGGCGGAGGAGAACTGTGGCTTTGGCACCCACTTGACCTGTGGTGACATCCTCCCTGCGTTGTGGCGCTCCTGTGCTGGTGGGCTCGGCTGGTGCCAGCTGCAGGCCTAATTCTCGAGGGTGGCTTGCGGCGTCACGTCATCTTAGCCCCGAGGCCCTGGGGCTGCTAGGATACAGTGGTCCTCCTGCTTACCTCACCCCTCTATTGTTTGCTGGCATACTGGGTCTGCGTAGTCTGCTTCCTATTGTACTACATCAGCAGCATGGGGAAGACCGAGCGTGGTCAACCGCGTCTCACATTCGAGCCCCGCAAATCCAGTAGGGCCTCAGCACGCTGCATCGGACTCTGAGGCTGACGCTCCTACCGACCACCTCACCAACATTGATAAAACCCTTCTGGCGGTCCAAGCCAGTCTGCAATCCATCGATGGCAAAATTGATCACCTGAACTTGCGAATGGATCACATGTCCTCGAAGCTAGACAAGCACGCGCTGCGTCTTGGGGAAGCCGAGGCACGCATCTCTGAGGCTGAAGATGGGCTGCACCAGGTAACCACCAAAGCTGCGTCTATGGAAAAGGTCCTTTCTGTCATTCAGGCCCGTAACGAGGACTTAGAAGCTAGATCGCGACGCAACAAGGTGCGAATTACGGGCCTGCCGGAGTCCACGAACACGGGCCGCCTCGAGACATATGTGGAGAAACTCCTCCGTGATATATTTGGGTCTGACCAGCTGTCTCAAGTCCTGATTGTAAAACGCGCCCATCGCTCTCTCTCTGCGCGCCCCCCACCGGGCGCTCCACCGCGTCCCATCATCGCCCGCTTGTTAAACTACAGGGACCGGGATGCTGTGCTTCGTCTGGCTCGTGAGAAGGGCACTATCAGTTATGAGGGGAACGTTCTCGCTTTTTACCCGGACTTCACGATGGCGGTACAGGAGGCCCGGCGAGAGTACCAGCCCGTCAAGAAACTCCTGATTGCCGCACAGGTGCCATACGCCATGCTTTATCCTGCGCGTCTGAGGGTAGAGGTCAATGGGAAGCAAAAGATATTCACATGCCCAAGATCGGCATTGGACTTTGCCAAGTCTGTTAACCGCCGCCAACGAACGCCTCAAGATCCGGGAGGGGAAGAACATGCTGAGACCACTGAAACGCTGAATGAACAGTGACACTACTGCAAGTTATGCATTGGATCCTAGACATGCCTTTATTTGTTCAGTGACTACGTCATCACTATCTGTATGGTTCGCCCTTGTATATGTGGTCATGGCCACTTTCCCTAGATGTTGGAGCTCCGACTGATTACGCTACGCTCCTCTCTATTGTGTCTATACCCGTCAATGTTTTGTGCGGACGCAGTTTCATATCACTTATTGGTGCATTACTTTAGCGTCTGGGTGGGAACGCACGCCAACCCGGCCCTCTCCCTTTCTATCGGGAGGTTTTTTTTGTGCTCCAGCGTGCCCCCTTATGGGTGTTCCCCACCACTGGTTACTCACTTGGCCTTGCCTGTGGGACTTGTTATTGGGGGTTCGGGATGGCTTTAGCAGGTTGGGGATGCTGAAGTGGGTGGGGGGGTTAGGCGGGTGGGTGGGTAGCACAGGGAAGGGTGTTGTGGCTGCTTACACTGTCAATGTTTTACCTAATGTTTGTGCGCTCTGTATGAAGGTTTTTCAGACAACTTCAATTGCCTATATTTGGTCTGTTGACTATGCATAGCAAAACACTGTCACTCTCTTGCTTGACGTGGAATGTGCAGGGGCTTAATACGCCTAAGAAGATTCGCCAGGTGTTAGCACACTTAGACCGTCATGGGATTAGTATTGCCCTGTTGCAGGAGACACACTTAACAAAGGACACAGAGCAGCGGGTTGGGGCCCGTTGGGCCGGATACCGTTTGGCCTCCTCATATTCCTCCTATAGTCGGGGAGTGCTTATACTTGTCAAGAAGGGTCTTCCCTTCAGTATGCTGCAGACTCACGTTGACATGGCAGGACGCTACGCGGTAGTTCATGGGACACTGGCGGGCCAGCTAGTCACCATTGTTAACACCTACGGTCCCAATATAGACGATCCTGCTTTGTATGAGCGTCTATTCACTATACTGCGAAACCTACCTGATGCGGTGTTGCTTTGGGGGGGGAGACCTAAATACACACTTGGACCCCAGAAAGGATAAGTCTAGAGGCAGGGAGGGGCACTAACCTGGGTCGGCTCGTGTCATTAATGATGGAATGGCAGAATTGGGACTTCTAGATATATGGCGGCACAGGCATGAGGAGGCACTTGAGGGCACGCATATCTCCACAGCGCATGGCAGCTGGTCCCGCCTCGATTATTGGCTTATGAGTGAGGGGGCGGCGGGCTGGGTAACTGATGTGGTGAGTTTGCCGCGCACACTTTCGGACCACTGCCCGGTCAGACTCACACTTTGCATTCCACAAACAATTCCTAGATCGTTCACTTGGCGATTCCGACCTGAATCATTGCTAGACCCCCTGTATGTGGAGACAGTTCGTGAGGCCATAACACAGTATTTTGCGCAAAACAAGGGCTCTGTAGATAGCGCTGGCGTCCTGTGGGAGGGAGTCAAGGTCACCATTCGGGGCACGTGCATCAGCACTTCAGCGGGCATTTTGAAGGACCTACGAGGCCAGCTGAATAAAGTGGAAGCCAACTTGACTAAACTTGAGCGTGATTACGAGGCTGCCCCTAATCCGTCGACTTTGGCATCCATTAAAGATGCTCTACTCGAGCACGGGAAGTTGGCAGAAGTGGAGATGCGCTACATCTCCAAACGACATGTGGCCCGTTCTTATGGCGAGGGAGGGAGACCGGGACATCACTTAGCTACTAAGATCAAACACCGCGTGCACCATGATGCGATCACCAAGTTCAAGGATGATACCGGTCGAGACTATTATAGTGTCCCAGACATCACGGAAAGCTTTCGCTTATTCTATGCGAACCTTTACACCTCGCAGGGTGGGCCGGACATTGTTGAATTTGATGAATATTTCTCCCAAGTAGCCATTGCGTGGCTGTCAGATGGCCAAAGAGACTTGCTCGTCCGGCCTATTACGGCTGAAGACATTCGCTTAGCAATAAGATCTCTCCCCAATCGTAAAGCGCCGGGTCCCGACGGGTTCCCGTGTGAATTGTATAAGAACTATGCGGAGGAGCTCACCCCTTATCTGCTTGAAATGTACGCCGAGGCCTACGATACGGGGGTACTTCCCCCGTCTCTCCGTGAGGCGCTAATAATTACATTGCTAAAAAAGGACAAGACGGCCTCTCGGTGTGAGTCATACCGACCATTATCTCTTATTAACATGGACATAAAAATTCTGGCGAAGATTCTGGCCCTCCGGCTCCAACCTCTTATGCAAAACCTGGTACTTCCGGACCAGTCGGGCTTTATTCCCACGCGGTCCACCTCCCATAACTTACGCACATTGTTCGCTCTATTTCACACCCTCTCTCCCGAGCTTCCAGCTGCAGCGGTTATGTTAGACGCTGCTAAAGCGTTTGATTCGATCGAATGGGGATATCTTTTTTATGTTCTACAACGTATGGGGTTCTCCCCTTTCTTTGTCAACTGGGTACGTCTCCTGTACACCAACCACACGGCGCGGGTTCGGGTGGGAGGTTACACCTCGGACCCTATACTAATTACTAGAGGAACTAGGCAAGGGTGTCCACTTTCGCCACTCCTATTTGCGCTAACGCTAGAACCGCTGGCTTGCCTCATTAGGCAATGTCATAAACAGGCAGCATTAACCCTTGTTCACCGTCCACTTATCATCTCTCTTTATGCGGATGATATGCTGCTCTTTATTCGTGAGCCTCACCAACGCCTTGATCCAGTACTGCGGGAATATATCCGGTTCGCTCGTTTCTCCGGGTTACATATCAATTGGGAGAAGTCGGTAGTGATGCCACTGACTGCGTGTACGCTTCCGCATGCACTTGAATTCCCCCTAGTCTGGGCCACAGAGTCGGTCAAGTATTTGGGCGTATGGGTGCATCGGGACCCAGATAGAGTCATTCGCGAGAATTACGGCACTGCCACAGCGTTGTTGGAACAGCAAGTCGACAGATGGGTGCATCTCCCGCTCTCGCTTGCAGATCGTATTGCTTTAATAAAGATGGTGGTGCTGCCTAAGTACCTGTACCTTTTCAATAACATACCGGTCCCTCTTACTCAGCAATTTTTTAAAGCGGTGCGTACTATGCTTCTTAGGCTGATATGGGGTGGAAAGCAGGCTCGTGTGGGCTGGAGAACTCTCACTCTCGATTATAAACATGGGGGGGTTCTGCATCCCAGACATCAACTTATATTATTTCTGTGCACAGGCGCAATACGCACATTATTGGTACCAGTCTCATGATTTTGTTGCACACGTTGCGGTAGAGCACTGGGAGGTACACCCTGTTCCATTGCACTCCGTCCTCACACATCGAAGCAGAACCACTCCTAGAGGTACAATTAACACTGCAAACGCCACTATCGCTGCGTGGCAGGGGCTGGGCCGCATGGCCGGTAAACTGCCCTTATACTCCCCATTGCTACCCTTGGCTTATCATGCTGAGTTGTCGGTGACGCAAGAGGCGGGGGCACTACGTACACTGGCACTAGTAGGCATTGACAAACTACAGGATCTCTACCCCAATGGTACCTTCCTGACAACTACAGACATGGACTACATCCAAAACAAAACGCCACTGTTCCTATTTCTGTGTCACAGATTAAAAAAAGCGATACAAGCTCACTATCCTGCATTCCCCGCAGAACCGCCAGTATTACTGGCGTTACATACGTTACTCACATCCCCATCCCGTCATAGGCTCGTTGCCAGGCTCTATCGGGCAGCTAAGGAGGATGGGCGCCCTCCACCTACCCGAAGTTTGGACAAATGGAATGAATGTTTAGACCCCCACTTAACGCCGAGGGAATGGGAGCAGTGCTGTCAACTAACAAACGCCCTTACCTCCAATGGAAATTTGCGCGTCATCCATTTTAAATATTTGCACCAGGTCTATCACACACCACATAAACTTTTTAAATATGGGCTCCGAGATACCGCCGCTTGCAAGCGATGTGGGGCTCCTGGGGCTGATTTCTGGCACCTGGCTTGGGCTTGCGGGAGAGTGCAGAACTACTGGAGTGTGGTGGTCGCTACTCTGTCTAAAATAGTGGGGGTTGAGTTGCTGTGCTCTCCACAGATGTGCTTGCTAGGCCTGCTTCCCTCCCTGAAGGGTGCCATGGGCCGGCTGGCAAATGTGGCGTTGTTAATAGCCAAGAGGCGGGTGGCAATGCTGTGGGAGAGCAAACAGAGTCCCTTAGCTGAACAATGGCTCAGAGATTTAACGTATTGTAGGGACAATTTGGTACTCTATGCAGAGGAGCTGCCATCTACGTCCAGACCAAATGACATATGGACGCCCCTTCTGCTTTACTTACGGTCTGCTGTGCCGGCGGACACCAGTGGCGATGTCTCTGTATAAATAATGAATGCTATGCTACCCAGTACTGTAATGATGTGCAATTGTATTTCCACTGTGTTTGGAATCTACTCCTTCTGAGCGCCTAATGTAGCCACTTGTTGGTCGTTTTCATCTGTTTTGTTATTCCGTGATATTCTTTTTGGTTTCCTCATATTGTACTCATGTATGTCATTTATCTACATTGTATGAGCCTATATAGAAACTAATAAAAAAAAAAAATTTAAAAAAAAAATTCTCCTAAATATAAAAAAAAATAAAAAAATAAAAAATATGAGCAAACCACACTGGTAGATGACATTTCAATCAGAAATTACAATATGTTTAATCCTGCAACGTTGCTGCCAATTTAAAAACAATGATGAAGAATCTGACCATGATTGCACTGATGTAACAGAATTGTGTACAAAACCAAGACCAGACATAAAAGATAGCCCATTTGAAGAGGCTGATCTAACTTTGTGGCTGGTTCTTGTTTAAGAGACCATCGTGGAATACTGACATATCATATGCAATCTATTTCGAAAAATGCTGAAGCATCATACTTGTGTAATGTAACTGCAACACAGGTAGCAGAACTGATTGCCCTGACAAGAGGATGCTGTCTGGCTAAGACATGTTATCTGGATAACACAGGCAGCCAGTTGTCTTTGGAGCAATATATGATTTGGGACAATTGTGGCACAAAGGGGTTTTATGACATCCTCTGGTACCCAAATGACAAATGGGACATACATTTTACATTTGTTCGAGGCTTTGCAGTAACCAAAAGAAATTTCAGTCATTAAAATGTATTGTTTATAAGAGTGTTGATGATATGGTCACAATGGGCAACAAATATGCAGACGAGGGTGCTTGGTATTTCGCTGTTGAAATGGTAGCAAGCAATTCAAAAGAGAAAGAACAAGGTAAAACTGAAACAAACTGGCAATGTAAATTGATTTTGTTGAATCCAGTACAAGCAAAGTTGAGTTAGCTCAGGGAGCTTCAAAAAGAGGTACCAGACGATGGCAAGAAAAGGTGGGAAACAACTGGTTGTAATAAAGATTTCAATGATATATGGGTACCTTCTGAGAAAAAGTAAGTAGTACCAGATACAATGTTGCCAGCTATGGCCAGGTCGATCCATGGCCAAAGACATGTAGGGAGAGACACCATGGTTAAGATTATTTTTAAATACTGGTGTTTTTCAACACCCATTCTAGGGCTGTAGCAGAAGATCTATTTCAGAAATCGGCGAAATGAGGCATCAGTGTTGAAAAGACATTTTCTTCTTCCTGTCAATCGTTTATTGTGGACCAGCTGACTAACGAATATTGTTCATGCGGTTTCCTTCTTTTTCTATCCGTTGATGTAGTCGTGCTCTAGTTATGGCTCTAAATGTGACCACGCGTGATGCTGGCACAACTGCACTGTTATATCAGCATTGTTATATCTACAATAAAAAACCAATAAAGAATTCATAAAAAGATGCATCACTTGTAATTGTTTGTTCTCTTATTGGGTTGAGGCCTACCCAACTAGGAGATGTGATAGCATGACTGTGACCAAATTACTACTGAGGGAGTTGATGCCTACCTCTATTGAGAAAGACAATGGAACCCATTTTAAGAACAAGATCCTGAAATTACTATCTACAGCTTTGCAAACTGAACAGGAGTTTCACTGCAGTTACAGACCAGAAGCATCCAGAAAGGCTGAGAATGAATGGGACTATTAAAACCAAACTGGCTAAAGGGTGTGCCTCAACGCCTTTGAAATGTCCTGAAGCACATCCACTTGTGTTGATGAGCATTAGAAGCATGCCAAATACAAGAACTGGCCTTTCTCCACATAAAGTGATCATGGGAAGGGCTAAGGGCTATGAGAATCCCCTGCGTTGCTTCAGCAGCACTTGTGTCAATAAGTGATGAAAACGTGTCTCTCTTCAGGTGAATTTTGCAACACCATTAACAAAAAAGGTTGTGTGCCACGCACTTTAGTCAGGTGACTGGGTGCTGGTGAAGAAGTGCATTCGCAAGAACGGCCTAGAGCCAAGATGGAAAAGATTCTACCAGGTGATTCTTGTGACAATCCTGACAAGTGTGCTGCAATCCCGCAGTGGATCACATGAAGAGAGTGAAGACTACAGATGAAGAAGTAATAACAATGAACACTGATTCACACTCTCTGTATGGATCCAGTGGGGGGAGAACAAGATGGCTGTGGAAAAAACAAATATTAAAATCAAAAATAAGAAACACTGCAGTATCACAAACAAGAAGAACAAGAGACTGAAATTCCAATTCGTGAGAAAGTGAAGCTGAAAATTAGAGTCTCAACAAGTCCCTCACAAAGGAAAGCAGTTCACAGTTAAAAGTGAGTAAAGCTGACGATGCAGATGAAAGCACAAATCCAGCAGCAGTTGAAGAAGAAGCTTCAGCAGTAACCACAAAAGGATCTGAATATGAGAATGAGGATTGGGGAGATAACTGGTCGGCTAAGTCAGTGAGAAGAACTAAATGATTGCATTGTAAGAATCAGAGGCCAGAGAAGAGTCAGAAACAACTAAAGCCAACCTTAATAACAGTGAAAGTGAATGGCATACTATCTATCATAAGACCAACAAGAGAGAGAGTATCAAACAGAAAGTATGCATCTCCTGAATGGACTTATTTAGTATCAGTCTCTGCTGATGAAGAATCAAATGCGGACGATTATGATCTGATAAACTGCGGCCAGTTTATTTGTTAGGAAGAACCACCTTGAACTGAAAAAAAGAAGAGAAGTAAGGTTGCACATATTCACAAATGCCTCTCTCGTACTCATTATCCTGCAATATTTTTTTAGTGTTTTCCATAATAGAGAGCTTTTAGCTCTGTATCTTTTGGACTTCAATACTTCTCTGGAAGCACTTAATCTTAAGGCTCTCGGAATTGTGAAAATCTTTCTAAACTTTTGAAGTGAATTCCACAACCTAACCCAAACATTAACAAAACTAAAAATGAGTTTATGTGTGGTTGGAGTGAAGAAGGGAGTTTATTAAGGAGTGTGATGAAAGAAGGGTGAAAATATTGGTATTGGGAACTTGAGTGTGGTTATGATGCAAATATAAGCTGAAGAGAAATTTAAAAGTTCAAATAAGCAGGTTGAGAATGGAGTGTGCAAGAAAATGAGTGCTATGCATGGGTGCAACAGAAATCTCTACTAGTTCAATAAATTAGTTGGAGAGAGTGAGTGTTAAAGTAGTTATATGGTTGATTATGAGCGTTTGATTAATGAAGAGCCCATACTGAGAGGAATTTATTATGTCTTTGATAAGACTACCTTTTAAAACCTGCCACTAATTGGGAAGAAAACTTCAATATTGCAGTAGTATTACCTCCGGCTTTTCCAAGTGAATGATATGAATGAAGCTGCTGGTTTGAAAAGAGTGAAACCTGGGTTTGGACAAATTGTGTTAGATGTATTAGGTGCGATTATTCAGTCTTTTGGTGTACCTCTGAAAGATGGGAAAATTAGCAAGTTGTCAACGTTTCCTTTACTTCTAACACTGCTGGCACATTAACTCGTATAAATGAAGAATTAACTGCTATGCATGCTATGATAATACAAAACAGACTTGCATTACAAATTTGTCTTGCAAAAGAGGGTGGAGTCTGCCGTGTGTTGAAAGTACAGCAGTGCTGTACTTTCATCAATGATAACAGTAAGCTTATAATTTATTTTTTTGTTTTATTTCTTTCTTTTTTTTTAATACATAACATTAAATAGTGTACATTGGTAGAATTCCCTCTTCAAAATAGGAAAATGTAGATAGCTACACCTTTATTATTTTTTTGTTCTTTAGCAACAGGGACATTACATATCCAATGCAGACAATGTTTAGATTGTCTATACAAAGTGTATCTGGCATGGTCGTCATGTGTCCCTAGCTGCATAATAGCAGGAGGTCATTCTTCAGATAGAGTGTCGTCTTTTTGGGGTAAAGCCTCCTCCATAGAATCTTAATGTAGTAACCTCAGAATTAATGAAGCGGGTACATCAGATCTGCACTATACAGGCAACTGTGTGTTGCTAAGCCACACACACGTGTGGATCCAATAATGCTATGCTCCGTGTTTTAGGGACAGGGAGGTATGTGACGAGCACAACTGCCATTGGTCAGAAGGGGTCCTGCACGCACCTGCCCTATTGTCCCGTGGGAGGGGGCACCCCTTCCTCCTCCACCCCTCCATCTCCCCAATTACTTGTTCTATACTGTCTTCTCACGTGGTCACTCATCCAATTTGTTTTCCAGACTTTCAATGAGCTTGTCCCATTTCTCGTATGGATCACCACCATTTGTTGGTTGCCTTATCTCCCTTCTTTCTGCCTTTGCCCACTTTAGTAAATAGGATTATCATGGACTTCCAGGCCATAGTGATCCTACACTTGGCTAGTAGATGTGAAAGACTCACAAATCTGTAAACATGTTTTTTATTGGAGAGGGGGAGCACCTTCAGTAAGGTCTGCACAGGATCAAGGGGGAGGAGGGCATTAGTCAGGTCCCCCATGAACCGAAGCACTGCCTCCAAGTATCTGGTTATCACCGGACAGCTTCACATCATATGAAGAAAGTCTGAGTCAATCACCGCACAGCGCAGGCATTTTGTGGAAGTGCCAGGGTACATACTTTCTATCCTATGCTGTATAAAGTTAGTGTGGTGAAGTACGTTAAACTGGGTATAGCACAGCCTTACTTTTATTGAAATCCCTTCAACCAACTCTAAGGAGCGTTTCCACATAGCCAGTGTAAATTCCCATTCCAATTTCGCTTCCCATAATTTATTTAGCTGTCCCCTCGATTGCGTCATTTGAAGTCTTAATGCCTCAAGTATAGTAAATGCTTTACACTTGTGGCCATGTGTCAGTAGCACTGTTAATACCGGGGGCAGCTCAGGTATGGTTAGCGGATCCCACCAGCTCTATTACAGCACCATGATCTGAGCTTCATGCAGCAAAAACTGCCCTGTACTCAGCGCTTACGTTTCACCGATATTGGTGAATGTGCGCCATTGTCAATTCTCAGTCAGGTCACCCCACTTCGTCACTCCAACCTCTGTCCAGCTGTTCGGCAGGTGCTTAGTTTTCAGGGGGCTAGTCAGCCTAGACCATAATGGCAGGTCTAGTGAAAAAGGTATCTGCCCTTCAGTGGAGGGGACATATTTTCTCCAGCAAGCTTTCGGTACTTTTAACAACTTGTTATCTGATTTGACCCCTGGTGCTGCCTCCATCAAGTATTCTAAAATAGTGTATTCCCCAAGTTCATCGCTCACGTCCTCTCGCTCCCAGGTGGGAGTGTTTGCCAGCCAGTGTGCAGTCCACTGTAACTGGGCCGCAGGATAGTACAATTGGTAGCTGAGTACACCCAATCCTCCCTCCTCTAGGGGTGCATATAGATTTGCCAGGGCAACTCTGCGCCTACCTATCCCCCATATCAAGAACACGAGTATCCATTGTAATGCCTGGAAAAAAGAGTGGCAGTGCCACCAATATGGCAGCAAAAAGATACAGCAGTCTTAGTAGGACTAACATTTTAGAAATGCTGATCCTTCCCATGGGGGATAACGAAAGCTTGGTCCAAAACGGCTAAGGACTGCCTCGTCGCCTTTAGGAGCATTCCCAGATTACTGTCTAAGAGGTCCTGTTCGGCATGATACACTGTGAACTTCAGATATTTGAGTGCGTCCACCTTCCATGGAAGGGGAGTAGTATGTAGTGTTTGCATCAGTCCCTCAGGTACTTTTAGTAAAGGGAACATACAAGACTTGTTTCAATTCTGCTGTCGCCCTAGATATGTCTGAACGAACTTTATAGTTATATCCATCCTTTATGAAAGTGGTAGACTTTAACGCAGCGTTTAAGATAGTCTCTTTTATAGTGTAAGTTTTAAAATTAACAAGTATTCGGCGCGGATTTTTCCTTGGTTTATTCAGTCTAAAAGGGTCCCTGTGAACCCTCTGGATATCGTCCTCTAGCACTTTTTCGTCTAGCTCTGGAGAGATTCCCTTGATCAGGTTAATTATAAAGTTTTTAGGTTTGAACCTTCAGCGCCTTCTGGAATACTTAGAAACCGTAAATTACTCCTCCTTGCGTTGTTTTCCAACGTTTCAAGTTTGTCTCTAAGTTCCTTCTCTGAAGATCTCAACTCCTCAATGTCATTTTGACAAGATCTCACTTCTGTTTTAGTTTGTTCCAAAGATTCTTCTATAGTAGAGACTCTAACGACTAAGGCATTAACCTTAGATTCTAAGGCCTCGCATGTTGCCTGAATCCTCTCCTGATTTTTTTCAGACTTGGCAAAGCCATGCTTCATTTCTTTGAAGAGAGACCCCATTAGTTCCCCCATTTCAGTGTGCGGGGGTACCTCTAAACACTGATCTTTATTTATAACCTTTTGTTGTTGATTTTCATCCCTCTCATGATCCTCCTCTTTTTCGATATGATTATTATCCTCCTTATCTGTCTGATCGAGGACTTGAAACGGATTAGATATCTCTATTGTTTGCATAACACCGATAGGTATTGGTTTTTGCATGTTGAGGGACCCCTCTACAGATTTTTCCTCTTTTAATCGTGTATTTTTAGACACCTGTTGAACTTTAAAGAAGGAGCGAAGAGATGTTGTAACTTTTAGGCTGGCGCCCTTTTTTAGCTGCTCTTTTTTCGCCGCCTTTGCTGCTCTAGTAGAGACCACTGCTACTGTATCTGCTTTTACTCTTTGGTTTTCTTGTTTCTTAGTTGCTTTTATAGCTATGGTATGACTAGGGCTGGCAGTTTGTTCTTGGTCAGGTTCTTTATACGTTAATAGAGCAGCGTCAACTTTAGACGGTACGGTTGTAAATTTCCTATTCCTTAGTGCATAAGTTATATCTTGAATTCGATTCTTTGTACTCTCTTTTTTATCCGAATCCCTTAAGTAAATAACAGTCTTCTTAGTACCATCCAAAATCTGTAGTTTAAAGTCTTCTGCAGTTACAACCTCGTCTTGTAATGATTTTATACTACTGATGTTTTGGGTGTAAACAGGTCCTTTACCTGGCCCTTCCCCCTCCTTCTTGCTGAACTCATACACACTACTTTACGAGTTACTGTAGTGGTTCTGTGTTCCTCGCTTGATAATTCAGCATTTAGTTTCAAAGGCAGTAACAAGGAGCCACTTGGGGGGCCTCTAAAACTTACTTTTGTTATGGCTCTTCTCCTCCGATGTAACTCAGCTGCAGCAACTGACCAAACCGCTCCCCTCCCTCCTCTCGGTGTCTGAGGGTTCGAGGGCGGCTCTCCTCCGAGTCTTGCCTGCTCCTCCGCCACCGTTTTCGCGTCCACCGTGCCTCCAGCAGTGGCTCACAACCCTTCACCGGCGAGCCCCAGGCTCCAAACTCCAAAGCGGCAGGGAAGAAAGAAGCAAGAAAAGGGACCGGTCTCCTGGTCAGCCGCGGGCTCCGCGGCTCAGCGCGGCTCGGCGTTCTATGACTCCCCGTACACCCGCGCCAATCAGCAAAGCAAAGTGCGCGGACTGCGCTGCAGCAAAACCAAAGTAGCCAAATCCACCCTCGAGGACGCTTCGTGAGTTTCCTGCTCCTACGAGCCGTTACATTTCTATGAGGACTTCCCTAACTCACGGAGTTCGCGACCCGCTCTCCTAGCTGGCCGCCATGTTCTCCCTCGTTATTCTAAAAGGCATTTATTACCAAAAAAGGGAATTACATGAAAGAGTTGACAGCAGCAGGAGCCTCGGTTCAAATGAAATTTCCTGCCCTCTTGAAAATTATGTGGAATAACAAGACTTTTAATATTCGTGAACCAAAAGAGGTAGAATCACTGTTGGAGCAAATAAAAGCACATAAATAAATGAGACTGAAGTAAGAGCCAAGATACAACGCAATAAAGATAGGACAACCCTACAATAGCGGAGCTCAAATAGGGCAATAAGATTGCCCAAATGGAAGTTGGGAGGGTTCTCCAGGGAGGGGTGGGAGCTTTAGAGGGGGTAGAAGTGGTAGGTTTTTCGGGTTTTTTTAGCACATTTATGATGTTTTGTTTTTATTGGGTGGGGAGCATAGGGAAAAAAACCAAAAAATGCATTTGTCCGATATGTACATTTTATGGTAAATAAGGCCACGATAGTTTGTAGGACCAAAAATCTCCTATAAGATGGGCGAAATGAAAATTACAACATGGAATGTTAATGGGCTAAGGGTTAGGAAAAGGCGTCAAAAGATTTTTGAATATCTTAAACTAATAAAGAGTGATGTTATAATACTACAGGAAACTCACCTATTAAAAACAGAATGGCATGAATTTACAAAATATGAAAAATGGATTGAGAGTAGTGCTTGTACAAATCAAACCTGCTGTATAAAAGGGGTTGCAGTGATTGTGAAAAGACCATCTAAAATAACTATGTTGGAAGAGTGTGGGGACCCGAAAGGTAGATGGATCCTAGTGAAAATGAAATCTGGGGATAACCTCTTCTCGATGGTGGGTTATTACGGCCCCAATTCGGATGACCCTGAACCACTTCAATCATTATATGCCCAATTAATTAATGTATCTACGCCAATAATTCTTGGAGGAGATTTTAATATACTGTTAGATCCTAAACAGGACAGATATCCGCCTGGAAGAGGTCTCAATTTAATAAAAATGAGGGATTGGTTGAATAGGTTTAAAGAGGACTTGGGGCTGGTAGATATATGGAAGAGTAAAGGTGACCAAGGTAATAGATTTACTTATAGGAACCATAAATATGGTCACGCTTCCAGAATTGATTTTTTTCTAATCGATAAACTATGGAGTAAAAAGGTAAAAAAGGTAGTACATATACCAGCGCACCTGTCCGATCACTCCCTTGTCCAGATGGAATTAACTCAAGACCCCCTCAGGGTAAGAAAAGATGGACTGTAGACCGTACTCTCCTGTCAGATAAACAACTAATTGAGAAGTTGAAGGGCGAGACATTAGAATATTTTTTAATAAATGCTAATGGTGAAGTACCCAGCCACACAGTGTGGGATGCATATAAATCCGTTACTAGAGGAAACCTCATTGGTCTTGCAGCAAGGAAGAACAAGGAAAATAGGCATAAAATTATGCAGTATGAGGCAGACATTTTAGAAATGCAAAAAAGAGCGAAGACACTATTTCAAAGGCAGAACAAGGAAGGGCAATTGAGGAATTATTTAAGAAAAAGCAGGATTTATCATTATATTTAGAAGATCGAGTTAGGAAAAGATGGGAGGCTAGTAGTTTGTCATCCTACGAGTATGGGGAAAATAGTGGAAAATTACTAGCATGGAAGCTTAAAACAGACTCCAATAGGAACAAGATTATGGCAATTTATAATGCTCGTAAAGGGGGAGGGTAGAAGATAGCTTAGATATAGAAGAAGCATTTGTAGATTTTTTCAGGAATTGTATGAGGAAGATTTAACACCGTCCCCCAGGCGGTAAACTTGTACTTAAAAACTCACAAATAACAAGGTTGGATTTTGACTCATGCGAGGCCCTAAATAAAGCAATAACTACAGAGGAGGTCATGAGGGCGATAAATAAGATGAAAAAAACAAAGCTGCTGGCCCCGACGCTATCCCCAACGAATTCTATCTAGCTCTAAAGGAACAACTAGCTCCCATTTTGACAGACCTCTTTAATTCCATATACTTGGATGACCAACAGCTCCCAAAATCATGGAATGATGCTACTATTAGTTTAATTTTGAAACCTGGCAAAGACCCTTATAAATGTGAATCATACAGGCCTATTTCTATACTAAATAATGATTATAAAATTTTTACCCAGGTTTTAGCCATAAGGCTAGGCAACATAACCGATAAAATCATTCATAACGACCAGAAAGGTTTCACTAAGGGAGGCAACTATATGATCTCACTCACCAACTTATAGGCGCCATTGATATAGCCACCCAAGAAAAAATCCCATTAGCGGTACTTACGTTTGATGCTGCTAAAGCATTTGACCGTGTAAATTGGTCATTTTTGTATTCTGTTATTTTTCATTTTGGGCTAGGAGATAATTTTTTGAGAGCAATCAGAAACATATATAAAGCCCCCAAAGCAAAAATTCTGATTAATGGAAGTCTCTCGAAAGAATTTATTATCAACAGAGGCACGAGACAGGGGTGCCCGCTCTCTCCTCATCTTTTTAATTTGTATATTGAGCCTCTCGCAAACATGATCAGAAGGTCTCAAGAAATTATTCCTTTTACCTTTAAAGAATGGGTCATTAAGGTTGCATTATATGCAGATGATCTAATGCTGTACACAAGTGACCTAGATAAATCCCTCCACCCCATAACAAAGTTGTTATCAGACTTTGGTAGTGTTTCTGGCTATTTACTTAATAGCCAGAAGACTGAGATGATGCTCTGGAATATGAACTCACCACCAATAGGAGCTAATAATAAAATTAAATATTTGGGGATAGAGGTTTTAAAAAATATTGATGAAATTGCTCAAGTAAACCTCAATTCAAAAGTCAAAGAAATGAGGAAATTACTAAAATCTTGGAATAGTCTGTCTCTTACTTTTTTAGGGAGAACAAATGCTGTAAAAATGTCAATTCTGCCCAAATTCACTTTTTTATTTAATGCAATCCCATTGGAATTTAAGTCCATATGGTTAAAGATGATCCAAAGTGAAATCAATACTTTTATTTGGGCTTCCAAAGGAGTAAGGATAGCGTGGAAGAAGCTCTCCCAGAAGAAAATTCGAGGAGGCATAGCTAGTCCAGATCTTGTGGCTTATTACAGAGCCTTTCAATTTAAGAATATTAGGATTCTTCTTAGACCTCGCGCTTTGTATCCTCCGTACTGGCATACTGTAACGGATGAGGATAACTGTCTTTATAAATTTGGTCATCCAAAATATTTCAAAAAGATAAAATTAAAAGTTTTGAGATCAGCCTATAAGTTATGGTACGATCTAAGGAAATCTTGGAAAATCCCCTACTATAGTGATCTAGCATCTATATGGTGCTCACCTGGAACCCCGGACTGCCTAAAAGACTCTCTTGCTGCCCCATTGATAAGTGCTGGTATAACTAGCTGGGGAGAACTCCTTGAAAATGGCATTCTTCAAAGTTGGGCCTCATTGCTAGAAAAAACCAACGGAGCCATCTCTAAGTTTAAATATTACCAGTTGGTGAGCTGGTCAAAAGATCAAGAGAAAACATTAGTTTCCACACAAAAATTGGAAGAAGAGATTCAAAAAGATCCAACTCGGAAAGAAATATCTAAATGGTACTGGTATATGATTCAAGATGAAGAAGGCGATTTCACCACCCCAGACGACATCTGGAAAAAGTCTTTCCCGACCAAGACTTGCAACAGTTATGGCAAGTATCCTGCACTTTTCTTTGGTATACTATTGCTTCTGCACCCCTAAGGAAAAACCATTTGTTTACCATACATAGGTCTTATTGGACGCCCGAGAAGTTGTCTAAAATAAATAACCAGGAGATGAAACACTGCCCGAAATGCAACAAGATAAAGGCAAACGATATTCACATGTTCCATCTGTGTACACACCTTGATGTCTTCTGGGAAGAAGTTGGTAAGAGTATTTCAAAAGCTCTAGATATTAACATCAAGGTAAGCACTTTTACAGTTATCTTTGGCATTTTGGATAATAACATAGTGGATATGGTATTAAGTAAAAACCAAAAATATTTACTATTTGTCTTGATCCTGTTAGCTAGACGGGAGGTGTGTATCAATTGGATTCTCTCTACTCCTCCCGGGGTGGCAGAATGGCACAGGTCAGTAGATAGAATCAAGAAACTGGATAAAGCTAGTGGGAAGAGCAAACGAATAAAATACTGGGAACTATGGGATAAGAATACATCTTAAACTAGGGCGGACGTCCAATGATTTTAACTAATGCGACATGGATGGAATCATCATGGTGGGACCATGATTGACCATTTTTCAAATTCTTTGAAGGTTCTTGAGACCTGCTGTTAACCTTGTACCCTACGGGCGGTTCTCCTGTAAGAGTTTTGGGTATACAAGGTGACTTTGGCCTTACCATAACCACATTTAATCGCATAAATGAGGACAACAACAACAAAAAAAAAAGACTTGTTTCAATTGATCTTGAGAGACCACTGAACTCATTGAAGAACTTGGTTCGTAATTTGATTAGGCCGTCATCAGCATATAGGGAAATGTTATGGGTCTGACGCCTAACCATGATTCCTCTATCAGGGTCCTTGGATCACAGTAAACATGCCAAGGGTTCCATTGCTAGAGCGAATATTATGGGATAGAGGGGACACTCCTGCCTAGTGCCTCTCCTAATCAGTATGGATTCTGAGATTTCTCTCCCCCGTTCGCACCCTCCCAGTTGGTCAGTATACAGGTGGGAAACCAACGTTTGGAATTACCATCCCACTCTTATCCTGTCCTGCACCGGAGAAAGGAAGGGCCAGCTCAGTGGTATCAAATGCTTTTTCGATATCAGGTGATGCAACCTGATGCTGGACATTATTGCTCCTGACCCACTCCATGACACAAAACAGATGTCGTAAATTTTGAAATGTGTTCGTGCCTCGGATTAGCCCATTTTGATCGGGGTGTATAATCCTCTGGGTTATAAGATATTTTCCCCAAGACCTTATCGTCAAGGTTAAGGAGAGATAGTGGCTTATATCAGCCTACATTGAGGGGGGTCTCTGCCGCGCTTAGGGAGAACCAGGATTAGCGCCTCTCTCATGGAGGGCGGATAAGTGCCTTTATCTCTGGCCTCAGTGTACACATACAGTGACCACTGCGCTAACTGTGCTGTAGGTGTTGTAGAATTCTACAAGGAGGCCATCTGTCTAGGGGGTCTTACCCTTTGCCATTTGTTTGATGGCTAGTCTGATCTCCTGGATCGCGTTTGGGGCATTGAGATTGCGACGCTGCATTTCAGTGAGGGTCAGTAGGGCTAGGCGATCTAAATGACATGACAAATTGTTCTGGGCAGCCCCTGGGTGGGCTTCATACTGGGTCCTGTAATATGTGTGAAAAATAGCTTTTATTTTCTGCTGTGTGTTCACTAGTTTCTCACCAAGGTCACAATCAACACTTATCAGAGTCCTGGTGCTTCTGCCTTTAGCAACCATACCAGCATGGCTTTGGCTTTATACCTCAATGATTGTTGAGGAGCCAAATGTCCTTATAATCTAGGTGACATAAATGTGAGAGCGTCACTTCATATTCCTACCCGCAGATACCGGAGGGCAGTGCATGCTCCCACCTCGGTTACACTCCTGTTTCCTAGGTCCCTAATGCGCGCCTCTGTGCGTGTAAGTTCCCTGTGCAAAACCCTCTTGCTCCCACAGTCTCAGACATGCAAAATACCCCTGATAATAACCTTAAATGCATCCCACTCTACGACACTTTCTGAGCCCGAACCTGCATTTTCCTTGAAGCACAAGTTACTAACTTGTGTAACGATATATCTGTAAGAGACAGTAGTTAGTGACAGATTCCTTACCTTAGAATATCCCCAGGCGTCAGGCTGGATCCGGAAAGTTTTTTGCGTAGCAGTACCCTTGCGCGTCGGTAGGCGGCGTCGTGCGGCTCCGCGTCCGTCGTCGGCGTCGTGATCGCCGGGATGACGTCGCGGGCAGTACTTAGGCGCCGCCCCTGCGCGCTGACGTCAGTTCTGTACACGACTTTCCGCGCCAGGAACGCAGAGCCATGCAAGAAGCTGACATAGGTGTCTGAAAAATACTAGGGCCCTGAAAGGGATGTCCTTAACCCTAGAAATCAGTTCGCAGAACGGGGAGGATGGGTGGGGCGGTAAGGAATCTGTCACTAACTACTGTCTCTTACAGATATATCGTTACACAAGTTAGTAACTTGTGCATCTGAAAGAGACACGTTAGTGACAGATTCCTTACCTTAGAATAGATACCCCAGCAATACCAACCCCGGTGGTGGGTCTGCGAACAAAGATCAGACAAGGAAGTCCTGGAGGACAGAACGGCCAAAGAAGCCGTCCCTCCGGACCTGACTGTCAAGGCAGTAATGCTTTGTAAACGTGTGCAGCGAGGCCCACGTAGCTGCCTGACAGATAACCGGCAGCGGAACACCGCGGCCCAAGGCCGTGGTAGCAGCCGTTGCCCTGGTGGAATGGGCACGCAGCCCAACAGGAGGTTCCTTTTAGCCAAAGAATAGCAGGTCTTGATGCACAAGGTAACCCAGCGGGAGATGGTCCTCTTGTGCACCGCCCGACCTTTTTGGCGCCCACGTAGCCAACAAAGAGCTGGTCATCCACCCGGAAGTGTTTTGTGCGGTCAATATAGAAAGAGAGCGCACGTTTTGGGTCCAGACGGTGGAGCCTCTCTTCCTCTCTGGAAGGATGCGGAGGCGGAAAGAAGGTGGGCAAAGTGATGGTCTGCCCAATGTGGAAAGCAGTAACCACCTTTGGCAAGAAGGACGGACGCGTCCGAAGAACAACCTTGTCTGGATGAACAGACAGAAAGGGAGGTTTGCAAGATAGAGCCTGGAGCTCACTCACCCGCCGAGCGGAGGTGATGGCCACCAGAAAGGCTGTCTTCAGAGTCAGAAGACGAAGAGGACAGTTATGTAGAGGCTCAAAGGGAGCGCACATTAAAAGGTAAGAACCAAGTTCAAGTCCCACTGAGGCATCACAAACGGAACAGGAGGGAAGAGGTGAGTAATGCCTTTAAGAACCTGTTAACAACAGGGGACTTGAAAAGGGAGGGCTGATCAGGGAGCCTGAGGAAGGCCGAGATAGCACAAAGATAACCCTTGATGGTACCCAGGGCAGAACCCTGTTGGGCCAAAGAGAGAAGGAACAGAAGGACCTCAGAAAGAGGGGCAGAAAGGGGATTCACAGCCTTTGCTGTGCACCATGCCACAAATTTGTTCCACCTGCAGGCGTATACCACCTTAGTGGAGGGACGCCTGGCTGCCAGAATCACATCACAAACTTCGGGAGGCAAGTCGAAAGGAATCAACTGCCGCCGCTCAATCTCCACGCAAGCAGGTGTAGACTGGACAGGTTCGGGTGGAGGACCGTCCCCTGCTGCTGCGACAGAAGATCCTCCCGAAGAGGCAGACGGATCGGGGGATCTACGCTCATATTGAGTAGCTCGGGATACCAAACTCTTCGAGCCCAGTCCGGAGCCACAAGAATGACTTGGGCCCGGTCGTGCCGAATCTTCTTCAACACTCTGGGTAGAAGTGGTATAGGCGGAAAGGCGTACAAGAGACCGCAACTCCACTCGTGACGAAAAGCGTCGCCGAGCGAGTGCCGCCTTGGAAATTCCAACGCGCAGAACTGATGACATTGCGCGTTCTCTTCGGTGGCGAATAGATCTAACCAAGGCTCTCCCCACTGTAGAAAGAGTCCTTGCGCCACTTCCGAGTGAAGACGCCATTCGTGATCCATCATGCACCTGCGGCTGAGTTCGTCCGCCCTGGCGTTCAGGGAACCTGCCAGGTGTTGAACCACCAGGAACATGCCCTGATGTTCCAGCCATGTCCAGAGGCGCAGAGCCTCCTGACAAAGGGTCCACGACCCCACCCCGCCTTGTTTGTTGCAGTACCACATGGCGGTGGTGTTGTCTGTGAACACCTGCACTACCTTCCCTTTGACAGAGGGAAGGAATGCCTTGAGTGCAAGTCGGATCGCCCGGAGCTCCAGAAGGTTGATATGGAGCCGGGACTCCGCCGGAGACCAGAGGCCTCTGATCTCCGCCTCTCCCATGTGACCGCCCCATCCCAGAAGGGACGCGTCCGTCACAACTGTGTGCTCTGGCTGGGGAAGGGAGAGGGATCTGCCCATGACCCATTGCCGGTTCGAGAGCCACCACTGCAACTGTTTTGCAGTCCCCTCCGAGATCTGGACGTGATCGGACAGGTCGCCCTGGTGCTGCGCCCACTGGAACTTCAGGTCCCACTGCAGAGCCCGCATATGCCATCTGGCATGAGTGACCAGCAGGATGCAGGAGGCCATGAGGCCCAGCAGCCTCAGGGTCATCCGTACCGAAACCCAGGATAAGGGCTGAAAGATCGGAATCATAGCCTGAATATCCCGGACTCGCCGTTCGGGAGGATAGGCCCGAAACTGCGTCGTGTCCAGAACTGCTCCGATGAAAAGGAGCTGTGGAGAAGGAATCAGATGCGACTTTGGCACATTGATGGAGAACCCCAGCGAGTGCAGGAGTTCGGCCGTAGTCTGGAGGTGGGAGACAACTGCCTGGGACGAGCCCGCCTTCAGCAGCCAGTCGTCGAGGTAGGGGAAGACTGAAACCCCTGCCCGGCGCAGATGAGCTGCGACCACCGCCATCACTTTCGTGAACACCCGAGGGGCACTGGTAAGGCCAAAGGGGAGCACGGTGAACTGAAAATGCTCGAGGCCTACCGTGAACCGAAGGTAACGCCGGTGGGCCGGCAGGACGGGGATGTGGAAATAGGCGTCCTGCAAGTCCAACGCTACCAACCAGTCTCCGGGGTCGAGGGCAGTCAAGACCTGAGCTAGGGTGAGCATCTTGAACTTCTCCTTCCGGAGGAAGCGATTGACGTTCCGGAGGTCCAAGATAGGACGCATGTCCTCCTTGTCCTTTTTGGGCACCAGAAAGTAGTGGGAGTAGCAACCACGCCCTACTTCTGGGGTCGGAACATGCTCGATGGCCCTCTTGGCCAAGAGGGCCGTGACTTCCTTCTGTAGAAGCACCAAGTGATCCCCTGACATGCGGTGGAATTGAGGTGGCATGGCTGGGGGTGGTCTCGAAGGGGAGGGAGTAGCCCCTTCGGACAATGTCCAAGACCCACTTGTCCGAGGTGATGGGACGCCAGTGGTGAAGGTGATGGCGGACCCTGCCCTCGACTGGCGTGCTGTGCACCTGAAAGGAGGGACTAGGAGGGCTTGGAGGCCGCGGACAGGTTGGAGGTGGTGGCCTGACCCGCACGCTGGTTGCCCGAACCGCCACGGCGGTATCCACGTCCTCGGCCACGCGAAGGCGCTTGCTGCGCGGGCCGTTGGCCGGGCTGTGGACGTGATTGGGCGCCCCTTCCGTGGCCACGAAAGGGGCGAAAGCAGACGTTTGCGGAGGGCGCACAACAGCAAGGCCCAGGGACTTAGCAGTAGCCCGTGAGTCCTTGAAACGCTCCAGCGCATGGTCTGCCTTTGAACCAAAGAGACCGACTCCATCAAAGGGCATGTCCATGAGAGTATTCTGGACATCCCCTGAAAACCAGTGGTTCTCAGCCAGGCGTGGCGACGCAGCGCCACCGTCGTTGCAAGCGATCTGCCCAGCGAGTCGGCGGTATCAAGGCCACAGCGGATGGTATACTTAGCCGCATCACGCCCTTCCGCAATAGCGCGGGTAAGCAGTGTCTGGACCTCCTCAGAACACTGCGGCAAAACATCAGCCACCGAATCCCACAGGGAGTGGGTGTATCGGCCCAAGAGGCAAGCGGTATTAACAGACCGCAAGCCAGCACTGGAGGAAGAGAAAGCCTTCTTCCCAAAGTGATCCAGGCGCTTGGATTCCCTATCCGGAGGGGCGGTAAGGAAGGCTGTTTGGGAGGCAGAGGCTTGGACAACCAAGCTCTCAGGGGTGGGGTGTTGGGAGAGAAACAGGGGTCGCCCGGAGCCGGGCGATGGCGTCGGGCCACGTTCCTATCCACAGGAGCCCCTGTGGTGGGTTTGGACCAGGCACCCAAAAGAACGTCAGTGAGTGCATCGTTGAACGGCAGCACAGGCTCCGAAGAGGAGGCCGCCGGCTGAAGCACTTCAGTCAGGAGGTTAGTCCTGACGGCCACTGTAGGCAACTGGAGATTTAAGGCTCCAGCAGCTCTCACGCAACACCGTTGCAAAATTAGCCCCCTCCTCCGTTGCCACGGGAGGAGACAGCATGCCAGAGTCGGGGAGGTATCCAGCCCACTGGCATCCCCAAGTTCCTCAACCCAGTCCGGGTCAAACTCGCACTGTTGTGTGAGAGGGTCGTCAGACCCCTCCCAGCTCTCCTGGTCCTCCTCAGGTTGAAAAGATGGAGGAGGAGGGACATAAGGGACCCAAGGCCTCATCGGCGCCGGAACCGGCGTCGGGCGACGCCGGTCCGGCTCCATGTCCGGACCCGGGAGAACCGGGGAACGACGCCGCCCGGAGCCCCGGACGGCGTCGGAAACGGCACCGGGGACATCGGCGTCGGCGGAGGCGTGGTTAGGTCAACCGGCGTCGATGGAGGTTGCGGCACCACCGGAACCGGGGTCGAGGCCGGGGCCGGAGCCGAGGCCGGGACGAAGGCTGGTGGGACAGGCGACGCCGGGACCGGAGTCGACGGCGACGCCGGAGCAACCCCATCTGGGCCCGCGGGGCCCGAAGGCGCACCGGAGGGACCTTGAGGCCCGAAGAGGCGGGCCATGGCCGACAGGAATTTCTGTACTTCGGCCGGAGTCGCCCCGAACCCGGGAAGGACGGGTAATGCGGGGGCAACTCGACAGGCACGTCCGGGGCCGCGGGGCGGGGACGGTGCCGACAGGGACCTCAGCCGAGTCGCGCGACCGGCGAGGCGAAGTCTTAGAGCGATGACGCCGCTTAGACTTCTTGTGCTTCGACTTACCGGAGGAGCGCGAAGACTTGGATTCCGACGAACGGCGGGGACTCCGCGTCCGGCCCCTCGACCTCTCCCGGGACCGGGGCTTGCTGCGGCGCGGAGCCGACTGCCGGACTTCAAGGAGCTTTCGAGACCGCTCTCGCAAAGCCTTCGGATGAAGTTTCCGGCAGTCAGGGCACGACTTCGTGTCGTGGCCTCGGCCGAGGCAGAAGAGACACTCGAGGTGGGGGTCCGTGATGGACATCATACGACCACATTCCTCGCAGGGCTTAAAGCCGGGCATCCCTACGACACCTTAGGAGTCGTGAAGACTCGTTGAAGAGAACAGTGAAAAATTTCACAAAAAGATAGTCAAAAAGTGACTAGGGCACTGCTCTTCCCGGATCTGCGCTTACTGGCGCGGAAAAAGAAGAACTGACGTCAGCGCGCAGGGGCGGCGCCTAAGTACTGCCCGCGACGTCATCCCGGCGATCACGACGCCGACGACGGACGCGGAGCCGCACGACGCCGCCTACCGACGCGCAAGGGTACTGCTACGCAAAAAACTTTCCGGATCCAGCCTGACGCCTGGGGATATTCTAAGGTAAGGAATCTGTCACTAACGTGTCTCTTTCAGATGTACTGTTCTATCACAGATCCGATATTCCGTGACCGAATAGAGTCATGCAGTCCATCTACTGACAATCGCCTTAAGGGTATTTTGGGGGAGGGTACGCCCCCATTGAAAGGTGATCCATAGAGGTTGTGAACTGACATTGTTCAGGCCAAATACTCTGCGTCTGTTACCTTAGCCTGGACCTCTACCGTGCTGAAGACCATGTCTATTCTAGTGTGGAGTGCATGTACACCTCAGTAGTGGGAATACTCTGTGAAATGTGGATGCAGCGCTCTACACAGATCCGTTAACTGAACATGTGTGGCCCACTGGTGAAGCAGTCTAGAGTTGGCAAATGGCTATGCCCCCGGTATGGGTGTGGTGAACCTGTCCAAGTGCAGATTATAGTTGAACTGAAATCCCCGCACCACAAGGTTGGAGTCTTTACCGTGGTGAGGAAGGAGGGGGTAAGGGACAAATAAAAAGGGGCCTGGGCAGCATTCAGGCGTATATCACCACTAAGGCGAGCGGGGCCCAATTAAAGTCACCCTCTACCACCACGTATCTCCCCTCTGAATCCACTCTAGTGTGTCGTTTGGCAAATGGTACTCCAGGTCCTGTCCATATCAATACTCCTCTGGCAAAACCTGAGTATGTGTGTCATTTGTGCAACCCCTCCACCTCTTAGCTAATTGCTGTAGTTTTCCAGCCACTAGATGAGTTTTCTGCAGGCAAGCTAAGTGCTCCTCTTTATGTTTTACGTAGGATTTTATTCTACACTGTTTCGCGTGAAGGGCCATGACCCAAACATTCCACGTCAACAGGGTATATTTGTTGAGTGTAATTGATTACAAGAGGTCTAGTGTTCCTTGGGCTGGTCCCTTCCCTACCCTATGTTATGCTGATTCCGTATGGGTCCCTGTGTTTCCTATATTACGTGTGTGACTTGTCCTGGAAACTAATCCCTTAAATTTCTTTCCCTATGCTAAATATGGGAACATATTTAGCCAAACAATACCATCATAAACACGTGCATGTGAACTGTTCCGCATGGATCATGGAGTCCCATGGCGTGTGCCTTTGTGAAAGAAAAAAAATCATATAGGGAAAAAAATGCTCACTCCCACCTTTTCTTGTGTCCCCCTAATTCTAAGCAGCAGCAGAAACGTTATGGTGCAGTAACCTCGAGTTTCCCCCCTCATTGTGAGCAGCACCGTGCCTAACCAGCGGGGCTCAAGGCAAGGAGAGGGCCTCATACATTACCCAGCATGCCACACCACAAAGTCAGCTGTCATTGGGGTGATGAGCGGCCCCACAATCTGGGTCTCCACCACATTAGTAATGGAATCTCGCTCCGGAGATTTGGTCAGCTCGGACCAGGTCTTCCATCTCGGAGGAGCTTCTCTGCTCCATGTCTACCAACACCTGCGTCCTCTCTTCTGCTGCCTGTTCCTTGGAAGGTTTAGGTCAGATTGTCTTGGCTGCACGTCGTCTGCTCCTCGCTGGTAATCAACCCCATTTGTCTCTTATCCCTGCTGGGTTTGGGAGGGAGGGCGCATCCTTCTGGTCTCCATTCAGTCCCATGCCACTTGTGGGATCTAAAAAAAAGAACATCTTTTCCCCGGCTTGAGTACAAAGTTGTGTCGGAAACAACACAGCATATTTGATATTCAACTTGCACCTGATCTCTGTAAATGATTCGCACTTCTTTTGCACTTCGGAGGTGTAGTCGGGAAAAATCGTTACCCTGAAGTTTTCCACCTGCCAGGGGCCTTTGGTGCTGGCAAGCTTAAGTATATTGTCCCTGTCCCAGTAGTTGAACATTCTCGCCACCACCACAACAGATGAAGGCCTATGACCAAGGACTCTGTGTGCCCTCTCCGCTGGAAAAAACGTGCATGTCTTGCCCCCTAGCACTGTATTGGCTAGCCAATTTTCTATGAACAGTTCCACACTCTAGACTTTAATTTGAGACCCACCACTCCTATGTTATTTCGGTGTGTACGTCCCAATACGCCGTTCTCTCTTATTTGCTGCTGTATAACTTCCTGTTCCAAATTAGCGATTTGATCCTGAGCCTCGGTTAATGACGGCCTCATCATGGCCAATGTGGATTCTGCAACATACACACAATCTCGCAGTTTCTTGTAGTCCTCTCGCAGGAACCCCATATCCTCCACCAATGTGTAGATCTTTGGGCCCAGGAAGTATTTAATGTCCAGAACTGCCTGCAACAGTTCGGATTATTTCTCAGAGTGTTCCTGTAACTTTTTCTCCACTATGGTGTTCAAAGGACCTATGGAAGCCTCGGGCATGGTGGTCGACAGTTGATTGGGTTCCTTCCCCTGTTTTGGCAGGTTTTGGTTTCACCGTGTCTGCACTCCATCTTCTCTCCCTGTATTCTCCAGCAAGGGGGTCCCTGTTTCAATGTGTGGAGCGCCCTAAAACCATTCCTGCTCTATCAACTGGCAAATAGGCGTTCTATATCGTGGTGAGTGGCAGATAGCCCACCATGGGTTGGGCTTGTGTCCGTTCCTCGTGGGCTCTCGCGGGTATGACCAAGAGTGGTGGGGGCCGGGACCATCCAATACTGGGCACTCTTCTGTGTTAAAAGGGAAGGAATTTCCCTTCTGCAGCACCCCCCAACCCCGCGGTTACCCACTGCCTGTTTGGGACGTGACTGTTTCTGGGTTGGCTCACATCTCACCATCTACTAGAATCAGCCACCTCAGAGCCCCTCATCTGTCTGTGGGTCCCAACGGTCCTCTGGGCCTTCAAATGAAAAGAGTCTATGGATCCCCCAGCCGATTATACCATGTGACTAGTGAACAACATGATAGTCCGTGGGTCCGGGGGAGAGAGGGTGGCCCCCTTGAGTGTTGTCAACAACTGCATATATATAGGGGTTCCCCTGATACTAGGTAGGGTTCCTAAGCCAGGGACTGAATAACAATTGTACCAAAAAATGCTTAGGCAACTTTATATTAGAGCGTTATCTTTATAACGGGGGCATCTATGAAAGATTACCGGAACCCAGATAAAAAAATTAAGTTTCAATAATTTATTATATCAAAAATAGAAAATTCATAAAAATACATACACTTCAACTGTGAGCAATAGTTCAGTTAATTCAAACATAATTTAGTCATAACATTATAACATGGCATCCCTATTGTTCATTCATCCGTCATCATGCATCCTAATTTTGGATTAGATATTTTTTCTTATGTGCAAACTTGCCGTATTGTTTTAATATTTAAACATTTACTATTTTAAATCTTACAATAGGGGTATATTCTTCTGAAATACATGTAATGACAATACATTTCACCGACATCAATATTCCAATGTTCTTGGTCCTTGTTCGAAAAAATATTGTCTCAAATTATAAAAAATATATGCAAATTAACATTTCTTATCCATCATAGCTATACATTGCCATTACTATAGCGACGTCCATGGCGAGACCTCCATGTCTATATATTACCAGAGAACAGCTATTCATTAACAAGCATTGGCATAGCCAATAGGTCTCGCCTTTGGGACCTTATAAGTGTTGAGCTATGGAACAGTTGATGTTGTTGCACCAAGGATATTGTGCTGGTTAACTAAACACTTATAAGGTCCCAAAGGCGAGACCTATTGGCTATGCCAATGCTTGTTCTTTTTGGGCAGCATTTGGGAATTTAAAGCAACATCTGGATGGTGGGGGTGAATTGAAATCAAATACGGGAGGGTGGGAGAGAACTGCAAGCAACGTTGGGAGGATGAGGGGAATTGAAACAACTGAAGGGTAAAAGCTGGAAAACGTTTCATGTTGATAAGCCCCTGGCACAGCTCCACATACACTGGAAACTCTATTTCAGGAGACGTAGTTGAGATGGGAAGAGTTAATTCCACTACCAAGAAAATGGACGAGGACATGAAGTGGGCTGGACAAATGAATGTGAAACCTAACGCGATTGATAGAGTACCGAAGCGAGCGAATGCCATGAATGCAGCCAACGTTGAGGCAAAGGACAGAAACAAGAGTGCTCTACAGTTTGGCTTTAATGAAGATGAAGCGTATGAAATACAGTAAACAAATGCATGGCCAGGCTCTCAACAAGAAGGCAGCGATGTGGTGAGCAGCTTAAGTTCCTAGCAGGTCGCACCTCCTCCTGCTCAGTATACTGGGAAGCAAGAGACACACGACAGAAAGTAACATCCTCTGACAAAATAAACAAGCATTGGCCGCGCGGCCGTAAAAGTAACGCCGTGCGGCCGCGAAATGAAATGATAAAAAAAAAAAACGCGAGTGGTGACGCGAGTTGTGCGCACGCGACGAGAAAAAGTGCTGTGCACGTCGCGCGCGCTTGTGCGCGTAACCGCACGCTGGTGGCTGCTTTCGGAGCACTTTGAAAAGCCCCTTACTAAAGTCTCGCAGAACAGCGCATGCGCGCTGGCTCAGCGAGACCTAAAAACCAAACTCAGAATTCCAGGAGGGTTTTCTAATGTAAAAGATCTCCAAGCCCATGCTTAATACTAATTATGTATAGAATAAACAGAAGTGCCATGATGATGACTACATGTAGGGAAGAGTGGTTCACCTGGTATATATGTGATTGCACCAGGTCAGCTCTCTTTAATGGATCATCAATAAAGATAAGGAGCAGGAAACTTGCTGCACTAGAGAGAAGAGTATTATAAAATGTTACACAGCCAAAAGTGCAGGAATGTGCTTCCTATGTGATGTTATGCACTGCAAACTGATTATGCATACCAGCAGTCTACCAGCAGTCTTGAATTGATAGGCATAGCATGCACTAAGGAGTGGAATGAAAAACAGAAATGGTTCACAAGAACCTTCAGTAAACGAAGGGTTGTTGGCCGTATGTGATACTCCATGTATATTACAATTGTTTAAACAATGACATTTCATTTGGGTTTTCAGATATGCCCCTGAGGGAGGGACCTTGCTGTCCCGAAATGCATCGGGCATGAAAATGAACAGGACAAAAATATTTTTGTGTAACGTATAAAATGTTACGTTTTCACGTTTATGTTATAGTTTGTATCAAAGAAACTTGTGATATTGAAGCTTTTGTTGTAAGAAACAAGCATGTGGTACTAGCAGTATGGTACCAAATGTAATGAAACAATAATATATTATGAACAAAGAAATAAATGCTTAAAGAATGCAGTACCAAGCAGATTGTGTTTTAGATTTTGATTAATCATTTTATGAATTTTGGTTCAAAGTGAACAGTTCACACCACATCCAAGTCTGTGTACTTGTTATATAACGCTAATTTATGTAACGTGTGTCGAAAGTACACGTAGAGGTGCAGCACCACTGGATTATTTTGAAACGATTTAATTTGAGAAGGAATAGTAATCGGTAGTTCACAGTCCGAAGGATCCCTCGTATTCCTTCACCTAATGAGCTGTTGTGGACGCCATGTTGAAATCAATCATGCGTAACCTCCCGGAAGCAGGGGTCCTGTCTATATCTGTCTTTTTCCGAATTGGAATGGCGCGAAACCGAACTTCCTGGACGTCGGGTGCGTAAGCGAACTAGACTGAAAAGTCTCTTCCGGTATAACTGCAAAGGTGCCGTAATGTCGGCCATAATGAGACGGTTCACATGTGCTGAATGAACTGCTGTTATGCATACCGTAAGAACTATGTACAGAGTATAGATTCCGAGATCAAACCGAAAAGTCCTGATATCTAGAGTATAGTTACTGATTAGCTGGCTATATGTCAGTTTTAATTGAAACAGGATATTAAAATCAGAATAACCTAGTCAACATTAAAAACCCATAAGAAGAATTGATGAAAATTATAAAATACGGGTACATGTAACCTAAAGCTCTGTGTACATAGGTGTTATTGAGCTATGGTATGTTCCTCAAAGTGCATATCGATGAAGTATCAAGTAAAATCAGATCTAGATTTGTAGTAAGTAGGACTTAGAGTAAATTCATATAAAATCTATAACATGATACCTGTCCTATAAGTTCATTACAAATACAATAAGATGTATTAAAAGGAAATTCAGCATAATGAACTAGTGATCAGAATATCCTCAGGAATGGAATATATGACAAGCAGCAGGATGGATTTTCCACATCATCCTGTGATGTACCTGATAGCGTGCTCCCATTGGATCTCACTACTCAGGCTTTTTTTGTGGGTGTCCAGTGTGAAACTCCCAAAAACTTCTCTACGTTTCTTTATTTCACTACTTACATTACCTATCTTCATATGGATTTTTTCTAAAATTATCCATTGTATATCATCAGTTGTAAGTGATGCCTCTACATAGTGCTTCACTAGAGGTGCAGTGAGTTTTTTAGTTCGAATAGCTGACCGATGTTCCGTCCGCCTGGTTGCCATGGTATACAAACTTTCCCCCATGTATCCAAGTTTGCAGGGACACAACAGTAAATATATGATATTTCTGGTTTTACAGTTAGTGTGTTGTGGCAGCCCCACATGGCCACCCCAAATGGCCGCCCCCGCTCATAAGTGATGTGCAGGCCCAGAGGGACATTCCTGGAAACAAAACCTTGTGGCAAGCAGATCGGCACTCTGTCCCTCTTCATTAAGGCCACCTGGGCCACAGACGCCCACGCCTGGAGATATGGGCCTGTGGCCTTGTATAGTCCCACCGTGGGTTCTGCTGTTGTTCTGACTCCTTGGTTGAGATCCAGTTAGACATCCTCTGTTAAGAAAAGGGGGCTTGTCACAGCCGGCTCAGCTCAGTCAGCGGGCCACCGTCTCCACACACTCAAACAGAGGGCAGCACGGGTGACATGCGAAGAGGCAGGTCCACCGCACAGCGTCAGGCTGCCGCAGTCCCTCTGGTCAGGCAATCGCGATCCCAGCGACCGATCGGTTCCTCACTGTGGCGGGCAGTCACCATCACTGGCTTCTGCTGCACTCTGCGTATGCCGCTTAGCACCGTGCCTACCAGCCTTAAGACCCCTGATTGGTGAACATCATCTGATGCCGCGCAGCCAGCTTATCCTGGTGCAACCGCAGGGTTTACAGCCTCATTTCTACACCACCAGCCGCCTTTGGTAGGGGAATCAAATGAGTTTGGAGAATTTATAACGGGGCCATGCTCGGAGCTCCAAGCTATGCGACTGCTCCGGCTGCCATCTTTGCCACGCCCGTAAGCCTATTAATTCTTATATAAAAATTGTAACTAACATTTCTCACGAGGCAAAAGCTCTTGAGGAATATAGTTTGTGGGAATCGGTTGGTTCTTGATTTAGAGAGACTGAAAAGGGATTTGGAAAAGTGGGTGAGTGGTTTGAGAGGATAGGAGGGAGTATGCTTCATACTATATTAAAACCATTAATTATTGTGATGATTTGTGCAATTGGTTTAATTCTTTTGCTTAAGATGTTTGAATCTATCTTTTACAAAATTAGATTAAATGTGGATGCATAAAGGAGGTGTCAGCAACATCTACAAATAAGAGGAAACATGATCTTTATGGAATGGAATATATCAAAGTACGAGCCCAGGATGACATCAAGGCACTGGAAGAATCAAGACACAAGAGATGGAAAATGATAGAGACTGTATTATAAATGCAAACGATGGATATTTGTGATGTTTGCAATCAGAGGGGGGAGTTGTTATAGCTATTTTCTGATTACAACCACATTGCCGATCAACATGAACTATTGTACAACTGAAATAATAATGCTAAGATGTACAAAACTATATTTTCCAGGCCTATGCCAAACTACGTCTAAATTAGGCCTCAACTCCATCTTGCTTTTTTGCAGCATCCGCATTATCCATTGTGTGTTTTTATTTCTCATTGAAACAGCATGCAGAAAATTGTGCGCTGATGTTTTGTAATGATATGCTGTTCTCTAAGAACTCCGGAGAAACTTTTAGTTATTTTTCAAGGCCTTTTCAGTTCGCTCACTGTAGACTATTCATTCATGAGACTGTATATCGTTTATTTAAACAGATTTGTTTTAGGACCTCCAATAACATTGGTTCAGAAGAGTTTCATTAATATTAATTTACGGGGATAGTGCTAAAATGGTGGCATTATATTAAGTTTAATAATACTGTACTGACTGTGATTTGACAATGTGAAGATACATTCGTTTACTGTTAGACCTGAAATCCTTCACGTGGTATACCCCCAAACTTCACCCCTCCTGTTTTCTGAATTTGTTTTTGCTGGCATTAGGAGTCTGTGCACTTTACCGCTGCTAACCCGTGCTAAAGTGTTTGTGCTTTTCCCTACAACATGGTAAAATTGGCCTATACCAGATTTGCACATTTCATTTACTTGTAAGTCCATGGTATATGGTACTACATGTACCCCGGGCCTGTAAGTTAAATGCTACTATTCTCCCAAAGAAGAAGTTAGAATTTACCGAGACACCCCTTCCTGGCACTCCTTTTCTACCAAGGGATACTGTAATTAGAACTCAATTCCACAAATATTCCCGTTACTATGACAACTGTAAATGCCAACACACATGCGTCTTCAGGGGCCCTCGCACATGCGCACGCTTCACTTACAGATACAGACACATCCTTATTGTATCTCTAATGAGGGTTGATCATCTATCTTCAATTAGTGATTAAATTCATCCTTCCGTGCTCACACCCTAAATGTAAGATACCACACTTTGGAAGGCTGAGGACTATATGTGGTGAAATTAGCCTCGCTAGCTTTTATATTAATGGGTATACCTCGGAACACATTCCAATATGGCTGCATCCTTCCTTTCTAATTTTTGACCGTTTGTAGCAGTACCTATCTACAACGGTGGCCACAACTACAGTTGCCGTTGCGCATGTGTTAACCTAGCAATGCACTCGCTGAGTGCACTTCCAATACCAGTATATAGGCTGGAAGCAATCCCGCCCTATCGTAGCTTCAATTCCAAACTCAGACAGACCTTCGTTTGCGGGACAAAGGTAAGCCTCGCCCCTTCCGATAGATATTACGAAGCCCGTTCTCTATCGGTCTCTCCACTAATTCTGCTGTTTTTGCAGACCCGCATCAACAGCTGCAACAGTGCGAAGAATTAGGTTACCACTGTTGTCTCTTTATTCATGATACAGTGACATTGTTCACTTCGCTATCCTGACTTCTGGTGAGTACAGAAAGCCTTCCCCTCCCCTTCTAGTTTTTATTATTGACTTATAAATACGAGTGTATCCTAATGTGGTCATTTCTCACAGGAATCCCCTGGTAACCCTGGCAGTTAGCTCATCTTCCCCCATCAAGGATCTTGTTATTCCGATTAACCAGCAGAGTCCTAGAGGCCGCATATTAACACTTTTAGGGTAAGAACCGGCCCTTTTTTGACATTTTTATAAAGTTCCCATACCTATTAAGAATTGCTGTACATTAATGCGCCCACCCCTGTTCCATTAGGAAATTATACATGTTGTCTACAACTGACACTATTATAGGACGATTGAATCAACTACACCTCTGGCTAAATATGAGTGTCCAGGGTAAGCCTTCCTCTTATTTTCCACCTCACAGCCCTTAATTATCCTATACCCTCAAACTAATTTTATGTCCTACTTCCAGTCCCCAGAATCCTCGTCCTGAAGAGACCCCATAACACGAGAGTGTTGAAACGTCGTCGACACCAAAAAGGGAAAGTCCCAGAATACTAGATATAATCTCTAGAATGATGGATTAAAATCAGATTCCCTAAAGGACTTCCCTTACTATTCCAATAACCAATTGCTTTTCTTTATATTGTCACTGCAAACTACTTCACTGTTGGTTATGGTCACTACACTGGGGCACATGAGTCTCGTGTCTTATATTATCTTGTATACAGTGTGAATACACAACCAGATTTCAAATTTTCTAACTACTGTTATTGCAAATAAAAATACGCCCATTTTCGGTTGAGGTGGGCACAACAGAAGTACTGTTGTATGTGGGCTTTTTTCTATCCTGAAATAGATTCAAGACGCCATCAATGAAATGATATGGCTAGAATAGTACATTTATTTACTCTAACTGCATACTAACTTAGGCGCAAGAAATGAATACTACTTGCATATTTTTCATTTTATCGTTGTAATGAGTTCCTTGTGAACAACTGTATTTTTGCTGATCAGCTATACCCAGTTCACAGTGACATATGGGTCGCTCTTGTTTTTGTTATAATTGATTGCGCAGTGTCACTGCAAGAGCTTTCTTTCGAATTGCTCTAACCCATCAGTGGGTGTTGTGAATTGTTTTGTGTTTATATGTTATGTTAAAGTTTTGTGAAAAACTTATCCTCCAAAAAAATGTATTTAAAAAAAGTCTGTAATACACAATTCATAAAGACACAAGACTACTATGTCAGATAGGGAGGCCCTACTATATACAGAGGAATACATTGCCAAAGTAATAAGTGGTCCTTCCCTTTTTCTACAACTAATCAGGTAATTAGTACTAACCCCAGATTAGTACTTCTGGAACAGTTAGAACAAGGTAAGAAAAAGCATGTACGAACAGAGTTGCATGCTCGTATGTTAACCGAATACCTAAGAGCTAACATCAGACCACAAGGTCTAATAGTACATAACGCCCCTGGTATATTCAGAGAGGACAAGAAATTTAAAGGGGGTTTCTCACACATCTCTACGACGTGCTCCAGGCACTGGATGGTGCTTGGAATAGAGAGAGCACTCGAGCATAGTAAACAGGGGCTAGTAGAGATTGAGAATTTGGAAAAAGAACTGTTTGGCTGTGACAACTTGGAAGAATCCAAACTTGCCTTGGAAAAACTCAACAAAACAATCCAAGAGTTTAATACTTTTGAGTTAAAAAAGAAGGCAGACAAAGTCCAAAAAGACATCAACGCCTACAGTAAAGAAAAAGCGTTCCCCTACTTACAAGACGATTACTATTCCCAACCACGGCCAGCAAGAAAGAACGTCACCTGGGGCATGTACAAGAACAATACCCTGATCAGTTTCTCAGATTCTTCTGCTGGGTCGGAATCTTCTGACAACGCAGGTGAAGGTCCAAGCGGCGGCCAACGGGACCAACAACAAAATCCTTTTTTAGGCCAGGCCCAGAGGGGGAGAGGAACCAATCGGAACCTAAAAAGGACTTGGAACCAATTTGCAGGAGAGCGACAAACACGGCGACAGTATTACACATGTGGACCGGGAGGCCAGTAACGGTCATGGATCAAGGAAACCTCATCATCCTGAATAATGAATCCCGTGACACAGACTACACTATGACAACCTCTGTTGAGACCGAAACACCGAACCATGCGAAAACCATTCCCATTTTTAATCTATCCTCTCACCAGCTCAACCGCAGTGAATTATCACTCCTGAGCCGAGGATTGTCATGTGTCATGACAGAAAGAACAGACTTTTTAAAATTACAAACGGAACTCCATAAATTCTTCAGAGCATTGAGGCTAAAAGTCTTTTTCAACGCCAAACAAGAGGTCCCCTCCACCCAAATTTCTACCTTCATGACCAAATCCACGTTTATCCCAGCTAATGCTTTGATGCCTCCAGAGATTCTGGCTTTCGAAAAAGCTGTCCTCAAGGACATTAACAAAATGAAAGCCGAGAAATGGTTCACCCCATATAATATCTCCTTATTGAAGCGACAATCGCTACTGAAACTAAAGAAAGAAGACTCAATCATTATAAAACCAGCTGATAAATGCGGTGGCATTGTCATCCATGACAGATCGGACTATGAAGCGGAAATATTGAGACAATTGGGAAATACTCAACATTATAAAGAACTTACCCAGAATCCACTAATGGAAATCAAACAAAGGATACTGGAAGTAACCAGGAATGGCCTGGAGGATGCTTTCCTCACCCAGCTGGAATTTGAATTCCTTAATCAAAAGAATCCCAGGACCCCGGTGTTGTACACCTTACTCAAGATCCATAAAAACATCACAAGTCCCCCAGGAAGACCCATTTTGTCTGGATGTGGATCTATCTTGGAGCCGTTGGGCCATTATATAAATAGCTTCATTAAAGATTTTGTTCCCACTCTAGACACCTATGTACGTGACAGTATGTTCATGATCAACTTGATTGAAGGAATTGAATATGATCCCCTGGAAGAGATACTCGTGACACTGGACATAGAATCCTTATACACAAATATTTCGCAGAGAGAAAGCATGGAAGTCATAAAGGAAATTCTGGACTCCCGTCCAGCACCTGTCTCTGTCCCTTCTGGATTTATTATTGACTTACTGGAAATTGCTCTATCTATGAATTATTTCTTCTTTAACACCACATACTATCAGCAAATGCTCAGGGACATCCATGGGGGCAATTTTCGCACCTAACCTAGCTAACCCACCCTCCTTGTTTCCTTCCGGAGGGCCCGTTCTGCTGCTTAAACTGTGGCTTCAACTCTTGGGCGTCCATTGTACCCCCCTGTCCCCCTCCCAGCTCTAGCCCCGAGATTAAACTTCTCAGCTTGAATTGCCGCTCCTTAGCCAAGCATTTTGCAGATGTTTACGATCTGCTACAGGACGATGCCCCGGATGTTCTTTTTTTAACTGAGACGTGGTTGTCAGCTGACATGGTGGCTGAACCAGGTCTGGCGCTTCCCCCGGGTTTTAGTATTGTGACTCTCAACAGAGAGTCCAGAGGGGGTGGTATAGCAGTCATTCTTAAATCTTGCTACCCCTGCACCTTCGTCAAGGAGTCCTTGGTTGGGTGCGAATCCGCGCGTTTTGGGATCTCATTCAACGCTAGTTACACCATGTCTGGCCTATTGATCTACCGCCCACCAGGGCCCTCCAAAGAGTTTAGGGCTGCACTTATTGAGGCGGTGAGCCCCTTAGGCATGAGAGCGGCCAATTTTAGCATTATTGGTGACTTGAATCTGCATCTGGATAGCTCTCAGGATACTGATATGGGCAACTTCTTAGCCGATCTTGCGGCATGTTAGCTATCTCAACTGGTGTAGGGTCCCACACACTCTGCGGGCCATTTACTGGAATCAGTTTTTTCCAACCTTTCTCGCCTGACCGTCCACACCCCCTCTCCGATGTGCTGGTCCGATCATTATTTAATAACTATGACACTCTCGGGGATTGTGCCCGTGAGGAGGGTGTCTCAGAAGTTTTCACTTAGACGCCCCTGGCATAAACTTAACATCGCTCAATTTCACGGCCTCCTCTCTACTACCATGCTCAGCATTCCAGATGACCCAGACACGGCCGATAGATCATTGTCGGATTGGATCCTTCGCGCTCTGGACTCTCTCATCCCTGTAAAGCGGTCAAAAAGCCGTAACATCAAATCCAGTCCCTGGTACAATGCTAAGCTCACCTCCCTGCGTAAAGCGTGCAAAAGGCTGGAGAGAGCCTGGAGAAGGGACTATGACCCATGTCTGAAGGGGTGCTATCAGGCAGCCATCAAGAAATATCATAGGGCTATTCAGACTGAACGGGCAACTTACTATGCGGATGAGATCAGGAGCAGTAATAATCCCTCCAAAAGTATCTTTTCGATACTGAAAGATCTTAAATCATCAACGGCCCTTAATGCGACCTTGATATCGTCAGATGAGCAATGCGAGGCTCTTGCCTCCTTCTTTGTGGAGAAGGTGGATAAGATCTATAAGTCCTTTCCCCAGGTAGCGCTATGTCCTGACCGCGTGCCTAGACCCCCTCCTATCCATACTTTGACCGCTTTCCCGCCGATCTCCCAAGAGGAGTTGTCTGTGCTCTGTAGCAAGATTGAATCTGGCTCCCCCACCGACCCCCTTAAGCCTGACCAATTTATGAAAATCCTACCGGTGCTCCTTACACCCCTGAGCCAGTTGATCAATCTGTCTTTCTCTACGGCGGTTGTCTCCAGCTCATGGAAGCAAGCTAGGGTGGTCCCTTTGTTAAAAAAAACCTAATCTCGACGCAGCCAAACCAGAGAGCTTTCGCCCCATCTCCCTCCTGCCCTGGGTCTCCAAGATCTCTGAGGCCTATGTCAACTCTATCTTGACGGGTTATCTGGAGGAAAATAACTTACTGGACCCCTCTCAGAATGGTTTTCGTCCTGGTCACAGCACGGAATCTGCTCTCCTAGCTGTGACCGAACATCTGAGGGGGGCTCTAGACGAGGGTCGTACTTCGGCACTAATCCTACTAGACCTTAGTGCCGCGTTCGACACTGTGTCCCACCAGATCCTGCTGAAACGGTTGGAGGAGGTGGGCATCGTGGATTCGGCCCTGGATTGGTTTGCCTCTTTTCTCATGGAGAGGACCTTCCAGGTAGCCGCCCCCCCCTTTTGCCTCTAGGGTCCATACTACCAAACAGGGGGTGCCGCAGGGCTCTGCCTTGAGCCCAACCCTATTCAACCTATATGTCCAACCGCTAGCTACGGTGGCTAAGAACAGAGGGCTCACGGCAGTATCATATGCGGATGATACACAGTTGGTAGTCGCACTCTCAGATGACTCCACTCGGGACGCATATAAGTTCCGGAGTGACCTTGAGGCTATCGCGGAGTGGATGACTGCCAACTGTCTCCAGCTCAACGCCAGCAAGTCCGAGGTATTGCTGGTAGGGAAAGACTGAGCTGTGGAGCGAGCACTGGTGGCCTGCCACTTTGGGGCATGCACCTGCCCCCAAACAGGTGGTAAAAAACCTGGGTGTCTGGGTAGACTCCGCCCTCAGCTTCCAGACCCAAACCAAGATGGTGGCGGGGACCTGTTTTGGTATATTGCGGGGGCTCAAACCATTGTTGGGGTTTTTTGACCCCTCCATCAGGCAGGTTATTGTTCAGGCTTCCATTCTGTCAGGATTGGATTATGCCAGCTCACTCTATCTGGGGTCTAGCAAGACTGAAATCTTGAGACTGCAAAGGGTCCAGAATGCTGCAGCCAGAACTCTCCTTGGCCTACCTAGGACTTGCTCTGCGTCTAGTGCTATTCGTCGGCTTCATTGGCTGCCTGTGGCCAAACGCATAGAGTTTAAGTCCCTCTGTATTTCTTTTAAAATCTTGAACTCCTCTTCCCGAGGTATTCTGGCCAACCTGCTTGCACCATACACCCCTTCCCGTCAACTTCGGTCGATGGGGCAGCATTTGGCGGTCATCCCTCGGGTGAGGAGGGTACCCGCCGGGGGGCGTTCCTTTCGTACTTTGGCAGCCAAACTTTGGAACGCACTTCCTATTTCCATCCGCAGCTTGTAGAATTATTTGGCATTTCGTAAAGCAATTAAAACGTACCTCTTCCCTCCATTGTAGGCCTCTTCCCTGTTAGTGGCTGTGCAGTTTTCTGCTATTAGCGCCGGGACGCCCCTTTGCTGGGGCAGCTGTGCGCGCTACAAAACCGCATAACATAATCTGTACGTTGGAAATTTAGAAAACAAATTTGTCACCTCCCAGACCAATCCATTCAACAGTAACAACAAATGTTGGAAACGATATATCGATTATATTTTTATGATATGGGTTGGCAACATAGACAGATTGAAAATGTTTATCACCTATCTCCATAACTGCCAGTCAGCCCTCAATATCACCTACAGTGCAGACAAAGAAAGTATTCCCTTCCTGGATTTAAAAATACTCAATAAAAATAATCAATTGATTGAAAGCCTTTACAGGAAGCCCACATAACGAAACACATTGTTGGAATACAACAGCTTTCACCCACGTGCCTTGAAAGATGGATTTCCATATGGGCAGTTTTCAAGATTGAGAAGAAACTGCACAGATAAAGAAGATTTTTTTAAGGAAGCCAATATCCTAGGTGTCAAACTACGAGAAAGAGGATACCCCAAGCGGTTGATAACAACATCAATGAAAAGAGACTTGTTCAGCCCACGAGAGGAAATACTGAAGAACAAACCAAAGACACCGATGAAAAAAAAAATATCTGTCTCACCACCTTCTGCTCTCACAGTACACAGGTTGTGAAGACGATTAAGAGACATTGGCCCACACTCAACACACTCGATATATGCCAAGAGCTAGCTGATGTTCTCATACAGAAAAGGGAAAAATATAAGAGACCATCTTGTGCATTCAGATACTAGCATTGCTAAACCCAAAACCACCATCAATGAGATTTGGTCACTACCACACATCACCGACCATTTTAAATGTGGTAACTGCATAGCCTGCCAATACACATCCAATACCAAACTCTGCACACATGGGAACATCACATGGACTCTACACGACCATACTAACTGTGCTACTCCCAATGTCATCTACTGTATCTGGTGCCCGTGCGACCTTATATACATAGGTCAGACAGTACAGCCAGTGAAGACACGTATCAGCCAGCACAGAAGCAGGATACGCTGTCTGGTTGAAAATGCCCCATTGGTACAACATTACAAAGAGAGATCCCATACTGCAGAAGAAATACCCTGGCAGGTCATCGAGAAAGCAAAAACCCCACTGAGAGGTGGTAACATTTCACTGATCCTTCAATCCCTAGAGTGCAAATGGATTGATAAATGCGACTCAATAAGAAAAGGCTTAAATAGTCTTGAGGAGTGGCGTAAATTCATCAGCTTGAACTGATGAGGCTCCTTGATACATGACACACTTAGGCAGGATACTCAGCTTATGACCACCCCTATCATTACTGCATGAAACCACCACAATAGAGGTCAGCATCCTGAATGAGGGCACAGTCCTTTACAGAGCTCTAGGCATACACACTTCGTGATCTGATATCTGCCTGAGTAATTGTGTTACCTACAGTAAGCACCCATACGGTGTGCTTCTATGAGCTTTGTATTCCGTTCTTGTAATTCACATATTGAGATTCATATACATGCGACTATCACACTGTTTTAAATATGTATCATCCTTGGGCATCCTTCTCCGGTACCCGATGGGTGCCCATGAATCTAAATTGTATTTTCTGATATGGTTCCCTGATACATGACACACTCAGGCAGGATCCTCTGCTTATGACCACTCCTATCATCATTGCATGAAACCACCACAATAGAGGTCAGCATCCTGAATGAGGGCACAGTCCTTTACAGAGCTCTAGGCATACACACTTTGTGATCTTATATCTGCCTGAGTAATTATGTAACCTACAGTAAGCACCCATACGGCATGCTTCTATGAGTTCTGTATTCCGTTTTTTAATTCACATATTGAGATTCATATACATGTCACTATCACACTGATCTAAATATGTATCATCCTTGGGCACCTTTATCCTGCACCCGATTGGTGCCCATAAATCCAAATTGTATCCTCCTGTACAAAATGTATGTGCCCTAATTCTAAGTCACATGATACTATGGTGGTATCATTGAATAAGGAAATGTATATTTGTGTCCCCCTCTTTAGGAAATAGGTAAATATGCTTCTACTCCTCAATAGAGAGGTATCCCTTACAAGGCACATGCAAACTGTAACTAAAAGATTGTGATTACCCCCTTCCATAGAGGTAATATGACAATTCTCCCAAAGAAGACACAGTTTGAATTTACTGAGATACCCCTTCTTGGCACTCCTTTTATACCAAGGGTTACTGTAATTAGAACCCAATTCCACAAATATTCCCGTTACTATGACAACTGTAAATGCCAACATACATGCGTCTTCAGGGGCCCTCGCACATGCGCACTCACTTACAGATACAGACACATCCTTATTGTATCTGTAATGAGGGTTGATCACCTATCTTCAATTAGTGATTAAAGTCATCCTTCCGTGCTCACACCCTAAATGTGAGATACCAAGCTTTGGAAGGCTGAGGACTATATGTGGTGAAATTAGCCTCGCTAGTTTTTATAATAATGGGTATACCTCGGTACCCATTCCAATATGGCCGCATCCTTCCTTTTTAATTTTTGACTGTTTGTAGCAGTACCGCTCTACAATGGAGGCCACGACTACAGGTGCCATTGCGCATGCGTTAACTGAGCAATAAACTCGCTGCGTGCACTTCCAATACGAGTATATAGGTTGGAAGCAATCCCGCGCTATCGTAGCTTCAATTCCAAACTCAGACGGACCTCCGTTTACGGGACTAAGGTAAGCCTCGCCCCTTCCGATAGATATTATGAAGCACGTTCTCTATCGGTCTCTCCAATTCTGCTGTTTTTGCAGACCCGCATCAACAGCTGCAATAGTGCGAAGAATTGGGTTACCACTGTTGTCTCTTTATTAATGATACAGTGACATTGTTCACTTCGCTAGCCTGACTCCTGGTGAGTACGGGAAGCCTTCCCCTCCCCTTCTAGTTTTTATTATTGACTTATAAATACGAGTGTATCCTAATGTGGTCAGTTCCCACAGGAATCCCCTGGTAACCCTGGCAGTTACCTCATCTTTCCCCATAAAGGATCTTGTTATTCTGATTAACCAGCAGAGTCCTAGAGGCCGCAAATTAACACTTTTAGGGTAAGAACCGCCCCTTTTTTGGCATTTTAATAAAGTTCTCATACCTACTAAAAATTGCTGTACATTAATGCGCCCACCCCTGTTCCATTAGGAAATTAGCCATTTAGGCTACAACTGACACTCTTATAGGACGATTCAATCAACTACACCTCTGGCTAAATCTGAGTGCCCAGGGTAAGCCTTCTTCTTATTTTCCACCTCACAGCCCTTAATTTCCTATACCCTCATACTAATTATATGTCCTACTTCCAGTCCCCAGAATCCCCGTCCTGAAGAGACCCCGTAACACGAGAGGGTCGAAACGTCGTCGACACCAAAAAAGGAGAGTCCCAGAATACTAGATATAATCTCTAGAATGATGGATTAAAATCAGATTCGCTAAAGGACTTCCATTACTATTCAAATAACCAATCGCTTTTCATTATATTGTAACTGCAAACTACTTCACTGTTGGTTATGGTCACTACACTGGGGCACATGAGTCACGTTTTTGATATTATCTTGTATATAGTGTGAATATACAAGCAGATTTCTAATTTTCCAACTACTGTTATTGCAAATAAAAATACGCCCATTTTCGGCTGAGGTGGGCACAACAGAAGTACTGTTGTATATGGGCTTTTTTCTATCCTGAAATAGATTCAAAACGCCATCAATGAAATGATATGACTAGAATGGTACATTTATTTACTCTAACTGCATACTAACTTAGGCACAATAAATTACTACTACTTGCATATTTTTCATTTTTTCGTTGTAATGAGTTCCTTGTGAACAACTGTATTTTTGCTGATCAGCTATACCCAGTTCAGAGGGAAATATGGGTCGCTCTTGTTTTTGTTATAACTAGTTGGCCCCCACTAAAGTAGCCCTTTAAAACTTGTCTCAGGCTTGTCATTGCAGCCTGTAGTGCAGTTTTAAACTGCCATTTTGAACTGGCAAAATAAACCTTCCTTTTTAATACTTATAAGTCATCCTAAGGTAGGCCCTTAAAGCCCAAAGGGCAGGGTACATCATATTTAAAAATTCGGGCATGTGGATGAAAGGAATCAAAACCCTAATTTAGATTTAGGCCCTAATTATTGTGTTCATTATTCTGTTTTACCTATCACTTGCCCACAAACTGTGAATTATTTTCATGTAAAGAAAGAAAAACAGTATAATGCGGTTTAAATGTGTGGTTAAACGTGCAGGTTAAGTTGCACATTTGTATCTGGAAATAACCTACAGCCTGCTTTCAAAAAAAGGTCTAAATGCGGTCTGGCTTAAGTGTTTTTTTCTTCTTGTATGTTTGCTGAGAAACTTCCTGTCTTGAATATGTAACAGGAAATTCAGAGCAGCAAGAATGTTCTAATTGTAGTCTGTAAGTGTGGAGTGACTTAGTCACAAACACAGGAAAAAGCTGCAGGAAAAGTATGTAATCTGGGTGGGACATAACGGAAAAGCAGGAAGCTTTTTCTATTGTTCATATTGTATTAGAGTTATGGAAGTTAGCCAAAATTAGTATTATAAGACTAGACTCGAAGTGTGTGTAAGTTGTGACTGACTTGTGCTTTTCTTATAGCACGTCGCTCTCCCAGCTGTACTAGCCTGGCATATGCAATAAACCTGTTTGTACTCCTTTTGTTGCAGATGTGGTGATTAAATGATTTGCACTGCTTAAAGGATTTTTTCCCGACATCGTGGCAGAGCCAGCCAAGAGATCCCCTTTGCTCAGGCCTGCCGCTAGGGAGGTTCCCCTTCGGGGCCCCTTCGGACAACTAATTTAGTCGTGCACAATTTGAGGAGGATGGCAGACGCCCGTTGAGACGAAAGATCTGTTTTTTGGACGACAGGGGTACCGGTCTGGGGGACGTCTGCAGCGGCCAGATAAGGTAGGAAAAAGGGCGATCGTCGTATCCTTGTGTATTGATCCACAACTGTTACAAACGGAGATGTGTATTTAGTTAATCCTGGCAGACCTTTGTTTAGGAATCGTCAGAGAAATAGATGTTTATTTAGTTAAAATTGGCAGACTGTTTTTCTTTCCCTTGGGGAATTATTAGAGAAATAGGAATTATATAAGAAGTTTATCCTGACAGTTTGAATTAGGAAAACGTCAGAGAAAGAGAGAAAAAGTTGACATTTTGTATATGTTGTGTGAGTTTTCTTTAAACAAAATATATATATATATATAATGTAGATTTGTGATTGTTATATCATGTGTAATAGATCATGAGTTCTCTTTCATTATCAGAGGTACCAACTGTTTTTTTAGTGTTAACTCCATTAGGACAGGAGCCTTTAAGAATAGTACAAGTTGGGTCTACTAGGATAGCAGGTAGATTTATTCCGTGTAATATAGATCCATCTGATTTGAGGGTAGGTGTGTCGTGTGAAACTCATGTAAGTATCCCACAACTTGCTTATTTAGGGATAACTGAAGACGAGGCTAAACAAAAGGGAGTAGTCTGTGTTGTAGTCCACAAGTTTTTTCCCTACAAACAGGAACTGTAAAAGTTTTTGGTAGATTAAAAGAAAAATTGTGAGGTCATGCCTTTCTTTAAGAAATCTTCCCAGGGGAGGCACGGAGGGAAAGGAACTCCTTTATGCCATATGATTTCCACATTTCCAGGAGACTCTGATAGAATAAAAAGACATTGTCAGGAATGGGCAGAAGGTACAAAGACTTCCCTGGTTCCATGGCCATCAAATGGCTCGTTTGATAATACAGTGATAGCCCATATAATATCATATATCTTAGGAGCATATAAAGGAGATAAAAGAACAAAAAGATTAGCATCATTGGACATGTGGAAGATATTCAGTCAGGATTCCCATGTAGAAGCCACAGCACCACCCCGACATTATCTGAGATAATTAAAGGGCCCTTATGCCATCAGGGTATGTATCCATCATTGTCAGTGGAAGATAAGGAATCCACTACCTCAATAGACTCAGTGGACACTGATGTTCCAGCTTTAGGCTATAAAGATCTGATATTAATACCCCTGACTGACATAAACAAAGTTACACCAAAGGTTGATGACTTATTAAAAATGGGGGAGGTTGATCTTGCTCAAACAATTAATAAAGATTCTCTTAAACCTGAAAAAGTATATGAGGGAATAGTGTCCCTAACAGGAGACATTTCAGTAAAATTAAGACAAGACAATAATGGAAAATTGCTGAAACAAAAATCAAAAGACATATTAGAATGGGCTAGCAAGATTCCTCAAAACTCAAGTGAGGGAAATGGATACTTTACTAGTACCCCACAGGTGAAGTTTGACTTAGGGGCACAATCAAAAATACATCAGGAAGAGGATAAGGGTTATCGTGACATGACCACCAGTGTAAAGGGAATACAATTAAGAGATTAAGCCTTATTGCTGATGACTGTTCAAATATATGTAATTCCATAATATTTAAACCAGATGAAAAGCCAGTTGTAAGGGATATAGGATATGATTTAGAAATCAAGAATGTGACAGGAAAGATGAGAAAGATGAGGAAGAATAAACTCAGTGGGGAGTGAAATTAGAAGGGTTCTTGACCGGGAACGCATGGAATTGTGGCAAGAGGCTGAGAACAGAAATGCTGAAATAAATAGAAGAAGATTAGAGGAACAAAGTGCCTTTAGAGAACAAATAAGAGGAGAGCAGGTGTTTCCCAGTAATATAACAAGGTCTTGGCGTCCATTTCGAGCCGAGGGTATGATAGAGTTAGGACAAAGTTCCCTCCGGCTGAAGTAAGATCCCTTCATGTACGAAATATGCAGGGAATGACAAATTTTATACAGAGAAAAGAAAGGAAACAGTGACTTGACACCCAATGAAATAGTAGCGAAGGGAGAAAATAGTTGGTATAATGTTGTCCCATTTACTAATAACCTTGCAGGGTGGACAGAAGGTATGGTGCCACAGATGAAAGTGTGGCCAAGAGCAGGATCTTTTGACCCTGAATTGATAAATATGGCTGATTTATGTATTTTTCAAGGTTATGGGGACCCAGAGTGGGATTATGATTACATGCAACAAAGTCTGTGTGTGTGGAAGAAATATGCTTAAAGGTCTGAGACACCTTATGAGGGACATGGTGGCAGGAATACTGCTATAATGCAGATGCCACTGGTGTATAAGACACAGGGAGCACAGCCTGTCTATGTTCCATTGCAACACATGGATAAAGAAAATCTAAAAAAAAAAAGCCTGCCTCTATTACATGAAGGAGCAGGGAAATGGATAAAAGCATTTGAAAATACAAAAGCTGGGATACCTTTAGCTCTTGGGGATGTTAAGAGCCTGCTGAGCTCCATAGTAGGGGATGAGGTGGACAGTATAATGAGAAGTGCAGGGATACAAGGAGTAACTATTACTAAAGGAAAACATGATGGGTCTGCTTTTGGAGTAGTGTGCTCTAGGGTGTGGACTGAATTAAGGAAATGGTACCCAGACCGACCAGATATTGGGGCATTGATGACACAAACTATGTCTCCAGGACAGTCCTGTGCAGACTACATAACAATGATGAAGAAAAAGTGGGAAGCAGATGTAGGACCTGTAGACATGGGAGGTAGTTGTAGATTATTCTACAATGTTTTAAAACAGGGGCTACCAGGAGACATACAAGACCATTTAGATCAGGTTGTGGCCTTGGATGTAAAACCCTGGGCAGAAATACAAGCACATATTATACATTTTTGTAGGAAAAAGGAAGAAAAGGAGAGGAAAAATAAAGACCAAAGTGACAGAGCCCAAGCCAAACTGGTGACACAAAAAATACAGAAAAATGAGAAGGAAAAGACAGGAAAAGAAATTACTGTGCAGGTTCCTGTTGCAAACAGGGAGCAAGGAAGGGCTCAAAGAGAGGGGAGACAGATGCAAGGAAGAAGAAATTTTAAATGCCATTACTACGGTAACATTGGACATTTTATTGCTGAATGTCGCTTTAAGAAGAGTGATGAAGCGCAGGGAGTGAGAGGAATAGGGAGAGGAAGGGGAAGACAAAATGTGAACACGTCAGGGCCAGTGCCTCAATATGGTCCTTATCAGTATGTCCCCTATCCTCAACAACAAATAACTCCACTACCACAGGTTTATATGCCACAACAGCAATTTGCTAATGTACCTGTTCAAGGGGCACCAGCACCTGTTGTACAGACAGGAGGCCAGCATCAGGTGCAGATTACTGCATTGGTGAGCACAGGGAGTCAAGGACAAGGGGGAGTGATTGTTCAAGGTGGAAACCCCTTTTATCATACAGCCTGATGGGATGCACCAGGGAATCCCAATTGTTCTGTGGTAGCTAGGACTCTAGACCCAGAGGAAGAACCAATGGTAGAAATGATTATAATGGGAAGGAGGTATACTTTCTTGGTTGATACAGGGGCAACAAAATCTTGCCTCTCAGAAGGAAATGTTCCATTGTCCTCTGCCACCATGGATACGCAGGGTTTCTCTAGTGAAGTACAGCGCATTCCATACACAACACATGTGCCCATAGAGGTGGCAAGAGTGCGAACGCAGGAGCGTCTCCTTTATCCTCCAAATTCACCAGCAAATTTATTAGGAAGGGATATCATGTCTAAATTAAACATGACAATAAAGTTTTCCTCTGATGGGTCCATGACATGTGAAATACCAGGGCAAGCGAACTGTGGGATACATCTGCTAAGAATACCAGAGGAAAATGTGGTTGGAAGGGCAGAGCCAGTGCATTATAAATTGCTAGCAGATGCAGTACTTACGGTTCTGAAGACAGAGGAAATACTTTTAGGGAGATGGATGGAATTGCCACCTAGACTAATTTTCAGGAGACAAGCGGGTGCTGATGAACTGGGACAGGTGAATAACCTTTACCTTTGACTGCATCGAAATAGCCAGTAGGTGGGGCGCTCTGGTGGCATCAGATAATGATGGAGGAATTTGGAAGGTCCTGATTTTTCTTATGCCGGGTCTGAGACCACGGGACATTTCTGATTCAGAACTCTTTTCAGACGATCCCACCAGGACTGAGATAGTTTATACACAAACTGCACCCTTGTTAGTGCGTGTTTATCGTGCACAGACCACGTTACCAGTTGTGCCATCCCCCTCCAATGATATTGAAGCACTTGCAGCAGTCCCGCCTTGTCTCTGGACATCAGCTTCAGATGAGGTAGAACTGATACTATCTGCAAAACCATTTAAGATAAAGTTGAAGCCAGGTGCACAATTGCCACGTGTAAAACAGTATCCACTGTCTAAAGAAGCAAAAGAAGGTATTAGAGGGACAATACAAAGACTGAAGGATCAGGGAGTCCTGTATTCCTGTCCATCACCTTGTAACACCGCAATTTATCCTGTAAAAAAATCTACAGGTAATACTTGGAGGATGGTTCAGGATTTTCGCCCCCTTAATGCCATAGTATTAGCAGAGTACCCCATAGTGCCAGACCCATCTGTGATATTGACTAATATACCAAGTGACAGTAAATAATGGTTTTCTGTAGTGGATCTAAAGAATGCTTTTTTTAGCATACCTTTACATCCTGACAGTCATTATTTGACAGCCTTCAGTTTTGATGGCGAACAAATCCAGTATTCTAGACTCCCACAAGGCTATTGCGAGTCTCCATCTGTGTTTAATAGAGTATTGAGATGATTTGTTAAATTTCCAGTCAGACAGTACAGTCTTGCAATATGTAGATGATTTACTAATACGTAGTAAAACAGAATCTGAATGTGTTGTGGACACAGTCAATCTCTTAATGCTACTAGGTACTAAGGGATACAAAGTGGACAGGAAAAAATTACAGTTTGTGCAAAAAGAAGTGCTGTATTTGGGCCAAGTGTTGTCTGCAAAAGGCAAAAAGATAGCAGGTTATAGAATACAAACTATACGTGATCAGCCTCAGCCCAAGACAGTAAAAGACATGCAGAAATTTCTAGGCCTTTGTAATTTTGTACGTCAGTGGGTATTTGATTATGCTACCATCATAGAGCCACTATTATATGCAATGAAGCAAGCTAAAACGGACAACACAGGCATACAGTGGAGTGATGACAGTGTAAGTGCATTTCAGACATTGAAAGCAGCAATTGCTTCAGCCCCAGTGCTAGCAAATCCAGACTATACAAAGAGATTATTTCTGTTTTCTGCTGCCACAGAGGATTCCATGATATCAGTCCTTACTCAAAAATACCCAATGGGTCACAAACCCGTCGCCTATTTTAGTGGACTATTAGATCCAGTAATGAAAGGTCACTTTCCTTGTGAGCGAGCGCTTGCAGCAGCAGCTTTTGCAGTAGAAAAGAGAAGTACTATTACAGCAGGATGCCCTATAACACTATATGTTGAGCACTCTCCATTCGCTGTGCTGCAGAAAAGTAAAAGTACATTGACCACTCAAAGAGCGACAGGTTATGAAGTAATACTGTCAAACCCATCTATCTGCATTGAGCGAGTACACTCAGTCAATCCTGCAACTTTTTTAGTGCACCCACTAGAGCCCACTGATCATGACTGTAGTGTAACATTGGGGGAGGACGATCACCTGGCACATGATGACCCCTTGCCTGATGGCCGAAAATTGTTTATTGATGGTTCCTCATGGATAGACCAGGAGACAGGCAAAAGACATACAGGTGCAGCTGTTGTTGAGGCTATTGGTACACCTACTGATTATTCCTTACACACATTGCACCTCTTACCCTTGCCATCCCAAGACTCAGCCCAAGTGGCTGAATTAAAAGCATTGATAATGGCCCTACAGGCTTGTCATGGTCAGCCAGTAACAATATACACTGATTCAGCATATGTAGCTTCTACAGTTCACTCCGGGCTGAAGAGATGGGAATGGCGAGGATTTTTTTAAATCTGATGGGACAACAGTAGCGCACCAACTTCTTTTAGCTGACCTTATTGGTGCATTGCAAATACCATGTCAAGTAGCAGTGGTTAAGTGCTAGGTACATACAAAAGGAACAGATTTGGTGTCTAAGGGAAATGAAGCTGCTGATACAGCAGCAAAGGAAGCAAGTTTATATGCAATGAAAACATGCAGTATGCACACTTTAGATGCAGATGATGAGGTTGAGATACAACACTATGAGAATATTTCTACAGAGGCATTATTAGACATTCGAAATGCAGCACCATAACATGAAAAAGATCTCTGGAAATCAAGGAGGGGAGTGACTGGATTTTCAGATCTCCTTTATAGATCAGCAACTTCAGGTAAAGTTATAATGCCTCAGTCACTACTTATAACAGCCCTTCGACAACTTCATTTACCAACACACAATTCTAAAAGAGTAATGATGGATGAATTAAATAAAAGCTGGTTTATCCCTAATCTAGGACCATTAGTTGATGTATTCCTAGCTTTATGTCATGTGTGTTATCAGTACTCTAAAAAGAGGTCACCAAAATTCCTTCATCCTCCATTCCAAGACCAATAGGTCCTTTCATAGACTTACACATAGACTTTGTAGATATGAATAAAATGTAACAGATATAGGTACTTGTTAGTAGTGGTGTGTCCATTTTCACGATGGATTGACGCAGGACCCTGCTCCAGGTGTGATGCTGACCAGGCAGCCAAACTCCTGGTGAGAGAGGTCATACCGAGCTGGAGGGTTCTGGCAGCAATACGCAGCGATAATGGCAAACACTTTGCTAACACAGTATTTCAGCAAATTACTACACTATTAGAAGTGGAACACCAGTTTACCTCAGTTTACCACCCAGAGAGTAATGGAATTGTTGAGAGGATGTATGGCTTATTGAAAAGCAAAGTGTCAAAAATTTGTGAGACACTGAAAAAGAATTGGCTTTACTGCCTTCCCCTTGCTCTGTATGCATTGAGAAATGCCCCTTCAAAGGATCATCATTTGACCCCTCACCAAGTCGTAACAGGTAGGCATTCTAATTTTTCCTTTAAACAAAATCAAATGATTCGTTCTGATACAAAGTCTGCATCAGAAAGTGTTTGGCAAGAAATGAATGCATACATATCTGCCTTAACAAAAGATGTACAGGTTTATCCTAAACAGGTTCAGCTGCAACAGGCCGACAGTACTGCACCACCCCTGCCCTTGTCTACAGCCATCAGCATCGGTTCCTGGGTCTTCGTGCGCAACTTCGTGAGAACATGGAAAGACCCTACGTTTCTAGGCCCCTACCAAGTAACACAGAGCACGCCAACATCAGTAAAAGTGGAGGGGATGCGGAACTGGGTGCACGTAAAGGACCTTATTCCATTTTTGGCCTTACTCCCACAGAGAGGGGAGGAGGCAATGGTCCAAGAATAAATGATACAATGAAAAGACAGTTAAATGATATTTTTCATAGTATAATAATGAGTTCGGTGGTTATGATTATTACTCTGATAATTTGCTATTGTATTATGTGTTATGTAGATGCAAAAGATCTCACCCATAGGGAAGAAATATTACGCTTTCGTAGAGCTATTTTTAATGAAACAGATAAACATCCTCTGCATGATTCTTTACTTGATAATTTGTCATACAAAAGCATGCATGATATAGGTACCAATACACAAAATGATAGCTGTTATGTATGTTCTCTTATTCCCCATTCCATAGAAACGCCACCTTTAGTGTATCCTAAAGAAGTGCCTGTTAATATGACAAAGTATTTATTGCACCTTTTCTTGTGTAGGATAAAAGCACAGTTACAGCCAACTCATGTTAGTCCTATGACTGCCAGAGTTAATACAACTAGCTTTGATACAGCCCCTGAAATTTTGCAAATTCTGACAGATAAAACAGAGATAATGAAAGAGATATACAGTATGAAGGGAGCAGGGCAGAAATATAGTTATGTAAATTGGGAGGAAGCAAGATTGGAACCAGGTATTCTAGGGAGATCTAATCCACCACCCACCTGTAATAATTATCCTGCCAAACCACTGCCCCCAGTTTGTGCAGCCCGGCCAGTATTAAGTATTGAAGCATCGGTATTTGCCAATAATAAATGGTTTACTGGAGCTAGGTTTTCATGTAGGGCCATATCTTTATGGAATGGCACAGAAACAAAAAATCATTTGAGATTTGATGATATAAAAGCATCATGTCAGCAAGAATGGGATGAAAACATACAGAGATATACATGGACTGGAACTAAACGTCATCCTAAGCTGGCTGTGAAACCAATGAGCTTTTCTCTTTGCTTTCAGGGAAATGGGATTGTTAAAGCGGGACGGAATCGCAATTGCAGCTCAACTATTTACAATGCCGATATGCAGGGCGGTACCTCCAGCCTTATGGATTTTTTCTGGCAGTGTGGAGCTCGAATATACACTCAATTACCCCCCGACTGGAGCAGAATCTGCTCTTTGGTGACTTTACATACCCCATCTATGGTAATACCAGCAAAAGAAATAAAAGATTTGCATTTGCATTCCATGAGTAAAGCATCAACTTTGCTGCATCATCACAGAAGAAAAAGGATGGCTGAGTACTTTGGAACTTCAGTGTGGCAGGATGTGCCCAAAGAGTATAGGTTGTTCAATGACGCCCAAACATTTTTTGGGAGTCTGATACCTATGTTTCAAGCAAAAGCAACTGCTCACTGGGTTCAAATCACCCAGTGGGAATTGATGAAAGCAATAAATGCTACTGAAGATGGCTTTAATGCAATTAAAGAAGAGCTGCGTTCAATCAGACTTATGGTAATGGAAAACAGATATGTTTTGGACTTGATGACAGCAATCGAAGGATGGGTATGTAGAAAAATGTATTCTGTATGCTGCACTTTCATACCGGCAAATGATGAAGATGAAAGAAATCTAACTCAGGCCATATTGACTTTGCATAATTTGCATACACAGATGAAGAAAGAAGGGGGTGCTCCAGATGAGTGGTTCACTGACTGCTTTGATTGGGTGCCGTCCTGGATGTCGGGGTTTTCTAAGGCCTTGTTGCCTATAATAGTTCTGTTGCTATTGATGTGCCTAGTATTCCAGGTTATCTTAGCATGTTGCAAGAGGGTTACAGCTAAAGTGATAGGTATGTTTCCTATAATAAGAAATAAAGAGATGCAAAATACAGAATTGGAAGAAATGTACAGGGGTAGTGAGGAAGTAGTCGAAGAATCGACTAGAGAGGGGAATGAAAGGAATCAAAACCCTAATTTAGATTTAGGCCCTAATTATTGTGTTCATTATTCTGTTTTACCTATCATTTGCCCACAAACTGTGAATTATTTTCATGTAAAGAAAGAAAAACAGTATAATGCAGTTTAAATGTGTGGTTAAACGTGCATGTTAAGTTGCACATTTGTATCTGGAAATAACCTACAGCCTGCTTTCAAAAAAAGGTCTAAATGCGGTCTGGCTTAGGTGTTTTTTTCTTCTCATTGTATGTTTGCTGAGAAACTTCCTGTCTTGAATATGTAACAGGAAATTCGGAGCAGCAAGAATGTTCTAATTGTAGTCTGTAAGTGTGGCGTGACTTAGTCACGAACACAGGAAAAAGCTGCAGGAAAAGTATGTAATCTGGATGGGACATAATGGAAAAGCAGGAAGCTTTTTCTATTGTTCTTATTGTATTAGAGTTATGGAAGTTAGCCAAAATTAGCATTATAAGACTAGACTCGAAGTGTGTGTAAGTTGAGACTGACTTGTGCTTTTCTTATAGCACGTCGCTCTCCCAGCTGTACTAGCCTGGCATATGCAATAAACCTGTTTGTACTTCTTTTGTTGCTGATGTGGTGATTAAATGATTTGCATTGCTTAAAGGATTTTTTCTCGACATGGATTTAAGTTTTACATGTCCTGGTAGTGAAAAACTCCTAAAGTAATTTTTCACTACTATGAGACCTACCTCTCCCATTGACTAACACTGGGCTACCTTATTAAATTTAATAAGCGCTAACTTTGGATTGGGAGCAGATAGAGATGTCATGTTTAGACTCAAATGACTTGTAATTTAAAATATTCTTTAATGGCACAGTCAGATTTCAATTCACTAATCTGAAAATGCCACTTTTAGAAAGTAGATGATTTCTTGTCCTAAACAGTTGTGCCTTCTGCCAGTGTCCTGGGTCACATGGCTGTGAATGGTTCTGCTGTGGGGGTTTGTGAATTCACAAACCACAATATAGTAGGGTGCCAATGTCAGACGAAAGGGCACAGAACCCAAAGTCTAGTCCAGTACCTCCTATTAAGAGTCGAGTGGGGGCCGTTCAAAACGTGAAGGCCATCCTTAATGGAAGAGGATGCCTCACACACATAATACTATCATGCTTCATCATCGGCATCCTCTCGCATCCTGGTAAGATGGTACTATCGAGGCAGACTCGACCTCCACAAAGACTTGGCGGTAGGAGGGAGTTCTTACATAAAACTACTGGACAGTAACGGGATCCAGATGAGTAAAAAAAAAAAAACTCAGGTTCCTCAGTTGTCACTTTTATTCATGAGGACCCTAGGAATATTAAAACTCCAATCTAATGACAGGTATCACAGAGTACAATGACTCATGCCCAACCTACATTTGCCAACATGTTTCTGCCCTCACAACTTAGCCTAGAAGGTCTGGGGCATTCATCAGGGCTAGTGGATCCCTACAGTGTTATCCTAAGAGTCAAAAGGACCCTAGATATTAATCTAAGTGAAACACCTGCTCAGTGTCCCAAGTGAATCCTACCTGGGCTAAAACCTCCAGGATTCCATAAATTACCTGTTTAGGGAAAAACAGAAAACACAGTATGTACACACCTGTGTTATGACATGAGAATAAAATACCACCAACCCTCGTCCATGCTGACAGGAACAAGGGGATTGTACAGTTGATATCCCGTGGTTCATAACGCCCCCTAATACGTCACCCAACACGTGTAATTCATGGCAGTGACAGTGGCTAGCAACTATGAATCCTACGTGTTGTGGGTACCCATCTAAGCGATAGGAACAACTAGATCCACATGCACAAACGAGAGGTGTAAATACACCTACTATGTGTCGGACTGAATCTAATCTGTGGTCAGTTAAGAGGCATGTATTATAATTAATAACACGGCGTAACATACAGAATCACTTAGACACCTACGTCTTACCCTAAGATTTAGGGGATACCGTAAGGCTGGTGAAGGAGAGGGTGGTATCCTACATTGACACATTCTGCAAAGCCCACAGCAAATGAGGAGTAAGAAATAAAGAAGGGAAAGGAAAACATGGACACATTCATATTACTTATAACAGGAAGGCATGTCCGATGGCAGATGACATAATAACCTGGTTCCTCCCATCACAGTGTCATGAGACGGCCAAGAAAATATCTTATCATGTATATTATACTATGTTAATCTTTACAGTCAATCATACTTCGTTAATGGCTTCCGCCAGAAGAAACTCATTAAGGCATCTTGAGAAAATGTTACAAAATATTGTACCAATGTAGTGCACCTGAACCCAACTGGGAGCCCAGTAGTCGGTGCATCATGGTTGCTCAGGTATATCCATCTGCCCCAGTGGTATTACGAGGGGCAGCGACCCACAGATTAAAGCGAGCCATCAATGCATTAGAGGTGTGTCCCACATAGCCCAGTCGTATCTATATTATGGACCAATGTGTCACCACATGGTAAATTACTCATGGTCTCAAGCATGTATTCGATCACCCATTCAATCTGTACAGCGTCCCATGCAGCTCCACTCCAGGCTACGGAGCACCATTTGATCGTAAGATTAGTTCTGGCAGGCTCACTGTAATATGCCAGAACTGTGCAAAGTTAAACGGAAAACCCAACATCAAACCCCCGCCCAGTTCTTCTTACTTCATCAGAAGAGACACCACTCAAGGCAACCTGAAAGTTTCCACTCCTTGCCGCTGGTACGCTGGGCGACGGGAGTGGAAAGGCGATAAAGCTTGCTGGATCATGACGCGCAGGTGCATGCATCAGGACGGTGCCGGAAGCATGCTTCACTCCGTGAGCATGCGAGTGTTCCGGAATACCTGGGAGATGTAGTTCCCAGATTATATTGTCGGAAGAGCTGACCAAGGGTAGTTAATAAAGTTTTAAACTGAGTGGTCAAGACATTTTTCTGTTAATATTCGTTATCTCATATCCTTGTTATCATGATTCATATCTGTTTTGTTAGTTCCAGCAGCCTCCCATTAAAATCTAGAATCACCACAGAGACGGTAGCGCTGGTCCAATAGGACTAGTACAGTAGCCAAGTCATTCCCATTGTTACTTGTTTCTTACATGGCTGGCACCTGATACGTATCTCACGTGGTCATCTTCTCACATTTGAAGGGGCCAGGGTGAGAAAGTTGACATGGAGGGTTGCTAGATATATTTAAACTAATTAGCCAAGAGGGTGTGTAAATAGGTTATCTTGTATTTTAGCTATTAATTTGTTCTGAGCCCTGTATCTAAAGATGACACCTCAAGTGGACACCCACCCCTGAGGTCCCTGAAGAGTATGTTGATCTAACTGCATGGTTCTATCCCTAGCGAGGGTAGTGAGCCTCAAACTTGTCCTTCCATCTTTTTATGTGGTGCGCTTCCCAATGGCTGCCCAGGTAACTCTCTTGCTGGCTCCCCCCCACTCTATTGTAAGAATGTATACGGTCACGATTAATCACTTCAAGTTTATCTTCTTCAGCTAGTGACCCAAGTCTGGACAGGTAGGCACAGGCCCCACACTCATCTTATTTGGCTGATAGGCTGCACCAGGGGATCTCATCAGTGAGTCCCGTCCGAACAGTACGCAACCTATACACCCATATCTGCTCGAAGAATAACAGTGCTCTTGCCATATCTTCGTGGTTTTGTGTTAATCTTTCAAGGATCGACCACTCAATTTGGTCCAAGCTATGGTTTTTTTCAATGTAATGAGCAGTGAGCTTTGTGGCATCCTTCTTGCATCTGATGGTACTACGATGCTCTGAGATGCGAATACGCACTTTCAAGTAGTCATTCCTATGTATAACAAACCACACAGACACTTTATTATGTATACCACATTTGCAGTATTACAGTTGGTCAAATTTTTCTGTATCCATGGTGTTTTAATGGCCAAATCAAGCTCTTTCGTTTTTTTAAATGGGCACACGCTGCATCCCCCACACGGGGAGTGTCCTGTCGTATGTGGGAGATTCCACAGGGTTTGTTTGCTAGTTCTCTGGACCTTGATGCCTTGGTCTAGTATGTATCACCATGTCTTTGATATTTTTTGCTCTCCTGAAGGAATGCATTGTTTTTTCCAAGTCTAGTCCTCTGACTTGAGGACCCCCCCCAGTTCTTATTAATCATTTTTTGGAACCTGTTAGAAATTGTGCTGTATGTCGAAACAGGTCTTCTTTGTGTTTGGCATCAGCAGTTCTTCTCTGTTCTGCGCTCTTTTATTGGCTTTTTTGATCAGCCTACTCGGGTAATTTTTTACAATTAGCTTCTGTGTGAGCTTCTTGGCATGAACCTGGAAGTCACTTGTATCTGAACAATTGCGCCTTAATCACAGGCCTACCAGTAGATTCTCACGGAGGCCTCGTGGGTGATAGTTCTCAAATCTCAGTAAATTATTGCAGTCCGTAGGTTTGCAGAACACTTCGCTGCTCAAAGCCCCATCCCTTTCTTTTATTAAGAGGTCTAGGAATGCCAATTCATTAACTCCAATTGTAAGGGTGAACCGTAGAAAGGGGTTGTGAGAATTCAACCATTTCCCCAAATTCTCGAACTTCGTGAACAGTCCCAGTCCATATTAAAAGGACATAGTCTATGTACCTCTTCCAAAGTTGTATCTTTTCACAGTGGGGGTTGTTCTCCTCTTGGATCACTTAAAGGTTGGTGTATTCCTCCTAAACAATGGCACAAAGTGAACTATGTTTGAGGAGGATAGGCCATTCTGCCAGGATGGCTGGAGCGGAGCTGTGCCCTATCCCATGTGCTATACTAAGGGCTTGCCTCCAGCACACACAAATGGACCTGACACCAGCCTTTTGTCACTTCAGACTTCATGGAGCCTTCACAGAGGAAGGTAAGAACTTTCCTGAACTAGTTGTGAGGGTAGAATTGGGTGTTCTCCCGTACAAAGGCTGGCATCCGGGATAAATATTGGGCCCTCAGAACAACTTATCAGTACACTCCTGGACCTGTGGAAGATTCAGAAGGACTGCCCTGTTGCCAGAAGGACTGCCTTGCACCTTGAAGGAAGGCTGGACCAGCGTCTTGATCCCAGGACCAACAGAGTGATTCCAAGGGCTAGTTGGCAGGACTCTTGTCTGAGCTACAGGGACATAACAAGCTCCTGAGGCCTTGCTGCTGGCCTCTGCTGGAGTGAGTTCTAACCCTCCCAAGTGGTGGTGGTAGAACTGTTCCTGCCTAATCCCAAAAGATGGGACTTAAAAAAAATTCAACAAATACTTCCTGGAGAACCTACCAAAGACTGGGACATACCTGCCTGCCGATCCGTCCAAGGTAAATCGTCAGCCAGCCTGATTTTGTGGTAGCTCCCGCTAAGTTCTTCTCCTCAGCAGCACATCTGCAAAATTTCTATTGACTTGCTGCGAACTTTGGACTTAGTCTAGTGTTTTAAATGCTAAAAGCCTTCATGGCAATTGATTTCTGAGCCCTTGACCGATTCTTTGAGACTAACTATATTTTGCCTTCTGTATTGCACTTTGTTACTTCAATAAAACTTCATCGCTTTCTAATTTATTGATCCTGAGGCTTTCTGAGTCAGTTCTTATTTATTAACTGTTATTGAGATTATGTTTTGAATCTTGTCTTTAGGGACACATTTCCTCATCTATTCTCGAGGACAACACCATCCCGACTCCACAATTGGGTGCTTAATCTCTATCATGTAAGAATACCAGCAAGACAGCTCCCACAGAAGTGCACTCCTGTGATGGTAGGGACTTAAAGTTCTAAAGTTAGCAGGTAAAATCTTTGAGCAGGACGAACCTTGTTAGTGTATCTGATCTGCGCTCCATCGCAGTCAGTGTTAAATTGCGCATAGGTCCTGTTTTACCATGACAGTTGACTATTGTTGGCACTTAGTGCTTCTTGGCTACTTAAAAGTAAAAAAAATATATCCCTGGTTTCCTTTATCAAATTGTTATCATTTTGGTGTCATTTTGTTTATTACATTTTATTCTATTGTTCTAATTTGTTCCGGGACTTTTATTGTTTTGCATTCCAACTTTCTAATTGTTTTAGTACTGTAAAAATACTTTAAAAAGTGCCTCTAAGTTAAGCCTGTCTGTTCCGTCCCATAGCTACCAGGGGGTTGAGCTCAGGGTTAAGTGACTTTAGTGCCTTATTTAACAGGTCTTTCTGGGTTGCTGTATCTACCGGAGAGTTTCCTTGTTACAGCAAGCCAGAAAGATCTGTTAAAGACAAAGCTGTGAAGGCAATCATGGGTAACAAAGGCCAACAATGAAGATGGGTGGAGCACTCTGATGAACTGCTGAACCAGCCTGTGCCGCAGTTTCCACCAGACATACAGCCAGCTGACAAGGACTTGTCAATCAACTGCAGCAGATCAACCAAGAAAGAAATACGGCAAGCCATCAAACATTTGAGAAATGGGAAAGCAGCGGGACCTGATAACATTCCTGCAGAGGCACTGAAGGCAGACATCGAAACATCAGTAGACGTGCTCTACCCATGTTTGGAAGGATCTGGGAAGAGGAAAGGGTGCCATCAGACAGGAAGGAGGGATATCTCACGAAGATCCCCAAGAAAGGTGACCTGAGTAACTGCACAAACTACAGAGGGATAACTCTTCTATTAACCCCAGGCACAGTGCTCACAAAGTCATCCCGAACAGAATGAAGGAACAAGTCGATGCTTAGTTGGGAGACCAGCAAGCCGGCTTCCATAAAGATAGATCATGCACAGACCAGATTGCAACACTGCACATCATCATTGAGCAGTTGATGGAATGGAACTCACCCCTCTATGTTAACTTCATTGACTATGAAAAGGCATTCGACAGCATGGACAGAAAGACTCTTTGGAAACTCCTCCACCACTACGGTGTGCCAGATAAACTGGTTAAGAGTCATCAGGAACTCTTATGAAGGAATGACATGCAAAATAACACATGGAGGACAACTCATGGAAGCCTTCCAAGAGAGGACCGCAGTCCGCCAGGGTTGTTTGTTCTCGCCAGGGTTGTTTCTTCTAGCCTTTTATCTTCCTGTCGGCCATAGACTGGATCATGAAGACATCCATAGCAAGGAGAAGAAATGGGATCCAATGGCCACCTCGGACGCAGCTTGACGATCTGGACTTTGCAGACGATCTGACCCTACTCTCCCATACCCATCTGCGAAAGCAACATAAGCCCGACAATGTGGCAGCCACATCAGCACAACTTGGCATCAACATCCATAGGTGAAAAAACAAGATTCTGAAGGCTAACACAGCGATGTATTGGAAGAGGTTAACAGCAAGAATCTGGAAAGTAAGTGCTGCCTTCATTCAGCTAAAGAAGATCTGGAGCTCCAGGACCTAATGCTGCAAACCAAGATCAGGCTTTTTTAACACCAACATAAAATCAGTCCTTCTGTATGGGGCAGACACTTGGAGGACAACAGTGACCATCACCAACAAAGTCCAGACCTTCATCAACACCTGTGTGAGAAAAATCCTCCAAGTCCTTTAGACAAACATCATCAGCAACAACGACCTATTGCAGCAACAGTCCAACTCCCTGCTCATGAAGAAATCCTGAAAAGATGCTGGGGCTGAATAGGTCACACCGTCCGCAAGCCTGCATCAAAAACCACCAGGCAAACCCTAGCCTGGAACTCTCAAGGGAAAAGGAAAACAGGAAGGCCAAGAAACACCTGGCGCCGAGTCCTCTAGGCTGACTGCAAGGAGATGCGTTACACCTGGAGTCAGCCTGACAGAAAAGCCGAGGACAGAAATGGCTGGAGAATCCTGGTTGATGGCCTATACCCCAGGAGGGTAGCAGGCATAAGTAAGTAGTGGTTCATCTTGACAAGGAGTGTGATTATTACTTAACGTGGGTACTTAATCCCCCTCAACTAATAACTCGGTTCTTACAATAACCATCCATGGAATGCCATGGCCTTGATGGGCAGTCCATACAAGCAATGCCAAAACATAATAAAAACAGGTGAAAACCAATATCTGAAGTGAGAAATGATTGGTGGATGTAGTTTGAAATGTGTGCAGTTCCATAAACCAAGCATATGCGGGAAATCTGCAACAGCATAAAACATGTACCACACATTGCCTGTTCAGCAGGTAGGGTGGCATGGTGTTTGCTACATGTGTCTGTTAGCTCTGCTCCTGGTGCACACATCTACATTGGCTTGTTTGCAAGAGGTGAGTGGTCCTCTGGAAAGATCCACTTACGAAGTACAATGCAGCAAGTACCTTGACACAGAGACAGCATGGCAGTAGCCAACCGGTAATGTGACCTACTCCTCATTTAATTTCCCACCTAACTCCATATCACATGTGGTGGTGGACAAAATATCGAAAACATAAATATTGTCGGACAGAATATCGTGTCAAAAATATCGAGGACAAGAATATCGTGAAGGTCATTTTCTATGGGTAAGTAAAGTTTTACTATATATAACTCCACATATATGTACTTTGACGATATATATATCTTCAAGGTACGTAGATCTGGAGTTAAGAATAGTAAATTGATACCCATCTATTTGCACTTACCTACTCGATATTCTTGTCCTCGATATTTTGGACACGATATTCTGTCCACACGATATTTTGTTTTTGATATTCTGTCAGTGAACCATCACATGTGGCAGGAAACAATACCTCCCAAACACATTTTCGTCAGCCATGCCAGAGTGGAATCATCTGTTAGTATATTGCCTCTTTCGTCACTTTCTGTTTCACGAAAATTACCATTTTGTTAGGAAGGTCGCAATGTTTGGTGTGCTCTCATTCCATCCACCAATGTTGCGTTGGTGACTGAAGACGAGTGCTTCAGCTATTTTGAGGCTTGGGGGTCACATGTCCTGCCTCAGACCACTTTAGTGAAACTATGACGCACTGTTTATGTACATGCTCAGGTATGGGTTATGTGCATAGACATGGTGGTGATCAGTGGTTCCAATTAACTTCAGTACTGGTATGGTACTCATCTTGAGAAGCAAAAATGTATTGGTGCTGGATTGTTCCAGTTAACTTTTGCACACAAACCTGCTCCTATTTTTCCCACCAAAACTTCATATGAAGTCTTATGTTTGTGATAACATTTTAAATCTGCCGTTTTACTCAAATATGACAGTAATGATTGACACAATGGCTTTCTTTTGATGTTAAATGATGACTATGTTTCAGGTTTTAGGTCAGTTCAGCTATTTTACCGTCCCACTGCCTTGCAACATACTGAAACATCTTTTTCAGTGTGACTGCTTGAAGAGTCACTTAGTTCAAAGCTGGATAGGAGAAGGAATAGTTACTTACCTATAATCCTACTTCTCCTCCAGAGGAATCTTCATTATAGTCATAAGCACTGAAAAGACACTTCACTTTTTAAAAGAATTTATAGAAAATGCCAATTTTGTTTAAAAAAAGAAGCCATTTTAAAAGACAAAAAGTCACTGTTTTTCAGTACTTTGACGAAAAAATCCTTTCACAATTATTTTTGAAGAAGAAAAAAAGACAATCCAAAGCTGAAGACCAAATAGCTGGTAAAATGGTCATTGATACTTTGAGGAAGAGCATATTACCAGTATGCCATCAAGCACATGTGGTAGCGGAGCTTTTTCTGGCTGCTGATGAAAGGATCCTGGAGCACTGACCTTCTGCTTTTTGGAGTTTTTCTTTGGAAACCTTTCCAAACCTTCAAAAAACAGTTTAACATTTTACAGTTTCTAGTTCCCAACGTCTACATTTCTATCCTTTTTGTAATAAGATATTCAGGTGGAAGGTAAAGAAAACAGAGAAGATCCAATTACATGCCCAGTATGAAGATCAACGCAGGCATCAAGAATTAGAATCTGAGAGATGCCAGGGAGGCGGAGAGAGTGCCCCCTTTACTACAGCTACTTCCACTATTTCCAGGGACCCTTCTAGAGGGAGATCCAAGTAAAGACTTTGACAGAAAAAACAGGGGTACTCCCGATCGATGTTGAGATCTACGTAGTGAGGGTAGGCTCAATCACCAAATGCTCATCATTAAGGGCTGGTTTGCCGTAGAGATATAAAAAAATAAGACATGCCTAAGTCAGGAGTAAAGTCAATTTTGAAGACTGCCTCGAATTCGAGAATGGTTTAGACATCAAGGGAGATGACTCTGAGCAGGTCCTTTCACCTTTCTGCCGATTGGGTCTGCATGATGAACAATAGGTGAAGCAAATGATGGATTCAAACTATTCAAGAACATGCTAGCCATTATAAGCTGTTGCACCTGCAGCAAACTTGTTGAATAATGTGAAAAGGTGAAAAGTAGGCAATATAGCCAGCTGCAGGCTGTCAAAAAATACATTATATTAAAAAAACTAGGCTTTTCAAAGTGAAACATGTATGGTATTTATGTTTGTAAAAAGTGTTTCAGGATCCCTCGTACAATTGTGATAATTCACTTTCTGAGACTAAGAATGAAGATTCCCTAAAAGATAGCACCGGTGTAACAATTACTTAGGTGTTTGTGTCTTTTTTTGTGAACTCCTTTTTGTTGACTCCTAGAAATCCTTATCCCGTTTGGGTGTGTAGTGTGATTACAATCGCCCTCCTTGGGCCTCTCCTTGTTTCTTCCATATTTGGGCAAGAATACAATATTTAAAGATCACATCAATGGGAAACTCCCACTTTTACACATGAGAAGTAATTTTGCAAATTCTTAAAAGTAAGCATTTGAGGCGTATTTCTACCCATACACATCCATCAGAGCTCTGTATATGAACACAAGGCATACATACTGGGCCTGATTCACAGAACTAACTTACGTCAAAAACATAAAGTTAGTACTTTTTGGTATTCACAGAATACACTTACTCATTTTGGTATTCACAGAATGAACTTACTCATTTCGGTATTCACAGAAGTTAGTAAGTAGTCCTAACTTTAGGACTCCTAAATGCCTTCTGTGAATACCGAAAGTCTTAAAGTTAGATTTTCTCAGTTTAGGAGTAGTAAAGTTAGTCCTAACTTTACTACTCCTAAACTGAGAAAAATCCTAACTTTAAGACTTTCGGTATTCACAGAAGGCATTTAGGAGCCCTAAAGTTAGGAGTCCTAACTTTACTACTCCTAAACTGAGAAAAATCCTAACTTGAAGACTTTCGGTATTCACAGAAGGCATTTAGGAGTCCTAAAGTTAGGACTCCTAACTTTACTACTCCTAAACTGAGAAAAATCCTAACTTTAAGACTTTCGGTATTCACAGAAGGCATTTAGGAGTCCTAAAGTTAGGACTACTAACTTCTGTGAATACCGAAATGAGTAAGTTCATTCTGTGAATACCAAAAAGTACTAACTTTACGTTTTTGACGTAAGTTAGTTCTGTGAATCAGGCCCACTGTGTGTATGCAGTGTATACTTTTCAACACTGTTTTCTTTTGCTTTGTAAATGAGGCCCACAGATGTAAACCTACTGAATGTGCCCTACACCCAGTATGCCACTCCCTCGAGGTATTTCTGGATGAAATTGGTGGCTAAAAGTAGATTTTCATTACCAGTGACCTACAAAGTGGTAAAAAAGGCATAGGTTTTACAAGCAATTACAAGTATCTGGGTACATACTCTGATATGGCCTAGTATTATTCAAAATGTATATATAATCTTGCTTCACTTTTACCTTCTATTCATTTCCATTTATCAAACCCTGTCCCTTTTAGTTGGGATAAACATAGTCAGTTTATGTACTCTCAAAAAAGAAATGTTACACAGAATTCAAAATACCATGCTAGGACAGCATAGCAAGAGTTCACGTTACAGTGACCTCTCAGGTTCCAAAAGCAGATATTTCCCTTCAATTACACCATTCTGTCAAAAGCATTTATGTCTCATGATATAATAATCATACCAGTAAGGGCCCACTAGCACAAGTAAAGCACTTCTGCAATAGGTGCCTCTAACTCGGCAACAATAAGCACACACATAAACTTTGAATAGATTTTGGAAATGCAATAATTTTCTCTCCAAACCTTGTTATTTTCAGTAAATATACAATTTTCTCCCAAATACAAGCCTGTCATTTTTACTAAATGTACACGTTCGGTCACAAAAAACCAGAATGTCATTTTGATTATGTTCTTGCATGTACTACCGCCCCACACGGTGAGTTGCTGCCTCACATGCCAAGGGTGACCCCCAAGATGTTGGGAATGCCCACAAAATCATTAAGTATGGCATGTTATGTTACTTTGATTAGTATAGCGCAATAATCACCGAGAGGGTATCTAGGCACTTGTGCAGGTGTTATAGGTGTGTGGTCCCCAAGGTCCTTAAACGAAGAGCCAGGACTTCAGCTTCTTCTGGAACTCAAGAAGTGAGAATGAGGCTCTGATGTGTTCAGGGAGGTTGTTCCATGTCTTGGGTGCGATGTAGGAGAATGATTGACCTCCAGTTTTGCTTTTGCGGATGCGGCAATGTTTGCGAGTGAGGCAGAGCGTAGGTGTCTGGTGGGTTGGTGAAAGTGTATGTGGCTGCTCAGGTATTCTGGTTCTGTGTTGTTTAGGGCTTTGTATGTGTGCATCAGAAGTTGGAATTGGCTGCACTTGTGAATGGGGAGCCAGTGAAGCTTCCTGAGGTGCAGAGTGATGTAAGGGCAGTGTGATGCGGGTGGGGCGTGGGAGGTCGAGTAAGAGTCATGCTGTGGTTCTGGATGGTCTGGAGTCTGTGTAAGAGTTGTTTGGAGATTCCGGAACATAGTGTGTTGCCTTAGTGCAGCCTGCTGGTGATGAGTGCTTGCGTGACGGTACGCCTGGTATTCTGAGGCAACCTTTTGAATATCTTTCACAGCATTTGTAGGATGCTAAAGCAGGACTTGCACACTGAGTTGACTTGAGCTGTCACGCTGAGCTTGTCGTCTATGATGATCCCTAGATTTCTTGCGTGGTCTGTGGGTTGTGGTGTTGGTCCTAGCTCAGACGGCCACCAGGTGGAGTCCCATGGGGAGGTCTTGTTGCAGAAGACCAGTAATTTCGTCTGGTCAGAGCTGAGCTTCGGGCAGTTAATATGCATCCAGTCTGCTGCCATGGTCATGCAATTGGCTCTGGTGGAGGTTGTCTTGTCTGTCCAGGGATAGGATGAGTTGGGAGTCATCGTCGTATGAGATGATGCAGAAGTCTTGTGATTGGATGACGCTGACGAGCGGTGTCATGTATATGTTGAAAAGGGTGAGGCTGACGGACGAACCCTGTGGGACTCCACATATCAGTTTCTTGGTCTCTGATATGAAGGGCGGCAGCCTGACCCTTTGGATTCTTCCAGTGAGGAAGGGACAGATACATTGAGAGCGGATCCTTGTATGCCAATCTCATGGAGTCTTCTGATAAGGGGCTTATGGGAGACGGTGTCGAAAGCTGTGGAGAAGTCAAGCAGGATGAGGGCCACTGTTTCTCCTCGGTCCAAGATGATTTGAATGTTGTCGTTGGCAGTGAAGAATACTATTTTGGTGCAGTGGTTTTTCTGAATCCGGATTGAGTGTTGTCTAGAAGATGGTGAACTTCACTGTGGCATTATATATATGGGGTGATTTTCAGATGTCACGAGGTCTCTCTTCCCTTCTGCCTATGTTCCCTATACAGAACAGAGGCATGTCTCAGACGCTATGTAGGGTCATCAGATGCTAGTAGGGGCCGCTGCAAGTTACCAGAGGCAAGAGATGAACACAATTATACCAAAAAGTGCTCATAATATGCCAAGCCACAGAAGCCTAAAATAGCGAAGAGCATGTTATGCCACTGGTATGCAGGAGATGCCCACTACTCTTAACAGGGTTGCTGATCACTATTGTTTGGATGACCACCATTATTCCAGGGGGAAGGCTACCACAGTAAGGAAATGCTCTAAACATACATGCACACAAGCAAAGACTGAGTCACAAAGAAACGAACACATGCTCAGTACTTCAAAGGGGATGGAAAAGATGGTAGGTCTTCAGGCGAGGTAAGAAGCATAACTAACAAAGGTTTTTAAGTGGTGTGGCACGCATTATCTACTGTGTGGCCTATATGTGGACAATCATCTTGTGCTCGATAAACTATGAAACTGAATCTTCAATTGCAGGAAGATAATACTGAGTAGTTTTTTTGTAGTACATATGTCCACCAATCACTTTCCTCATCTGGTTTCTCAAACTTTCTACCCTCTCTTTTGCTTCATACCTCTTGAAAATCCATAACTGGAAATATAATGGAAGATAAAGAAATGAGTTTGTCTTCTCTTGAAATGCACTTTAGTGAATATATTTAGAGGACTGGATGCATATTTGTAAATGAAAGATGGCATCCAAAAGAGACATAAATTGGACGTATTTCCATTTTCTTCTTTCCAGTCATTATTCCCTCTTTGGAGCCCTTCCCTTTTTCCCCTTTATATATGGTGTACCTACTGCCCAAACTTGCTTATTAAGTGAGATAAATAGGTGGGACGGTTGGCACTGGAATTTTACATTTCCAGATAATCCAATTATAGACGTGTTCTACTGCAGTGTTGTTTATATGTCCCGAACTGCAGACATGTGAACCATGACTAATGAAGTACATGCTTTGGCTGTTTTTTGCTAAGGGCATTTCTACTTTGATACCAATATAGTCCAATATAACTTGTCACAAGCCTCCTTGTGTTTAATCGGCATATTGCCACTGTTACTGGTAAGCACAGAGCAATACTGCAAAATAAAAATATTTATTTTTATTTAAAACAGTCAAATGCTCATGTCTAAAAGCCTGTTTGAGAAGGCCCTTTTGTGTTTCTCCAGTGCTAACTGCTGGCAAGTTCCAGCTCACTCCTCCATACACTCCTACAAACGGCAGACAGAAACACACACCTCAGCATCACTCCCCTAAATTGTTTGGTGCTTGCTCTGAAGCAAGCACTACCACACCAGGGCTCCTCGGGGATAAAAAGGACTGGGCACGACCAAACACTTTGCTCACATCTCATCTGTATGCTAGCTTCTGCTAGAGCACAGAGGCTTAAGTTTAGTGCTGGTTCATTAACACATCACCAAGGGAATACACAACATATCTGTTAAAGATTTGCCTGAATGATGTAACAACAATGAAGTAAGCTCATCACACATCTTATCCATCTGCAGACAGTGCTATACTATCTGTAACTGGATGGCTTTGTCAGCCATTTGACACCACTATGTGCATTCGGAAATAATCCTGGTTACACTTCACTTTTTCATCTGTAGTACCCTCGGATTCTGTGCTTTAACCTGACAAAACAGCAGAGAGAAACGCAACAAACGACAAGATTCCTGACGCATAACTCTCAATTTGGCAATTTTAAGATGCCGTGTGGGTGTTTGGTTCATGGGCCTTCCTCGTTCTCATAAAGTCACCACCCACAGTCATCTTCAGTAGTACAAAAGAACCATTGTTGGCTTATTGAATGGCTGCTGCTGTGACGGGGGGGGGGCAGAAACCACCCCCACCAGCAAGCTAAGCGTCGTGGACGCCGCCAACGTCATTCCCTCGCGCCAGGAGGCACATAAATTACGGCCAGGGCTCCCGCAGCCAAGGGTGGGCACGTCTGGCCCGTCAGAGACAGGGCAGGGCCACCCCCCCTTGGCTGTACCACAACATCACAAGTACCACGGCGCCATCTGGTAAGAACCTTCTTATCTTTCTGGATTTTGGCAACCTGGACCGGTTTTGACTTCCCATTTGAGTTATTTGACTAAACATGATTTAACCTGAGATTTCTACGAGTGACTCACAGCCCCGGAACTAACTTGAACCCAACTTGAACTTATTGGAACTATCCTTTGACTAAGTAGAATACTGGAACTTGTGCAACAACTTGTATGTTTTTACATGGATATGTCGTTATATATTTTTATTTAGTCTTATTCCTTTCACAATGGATACTCAAGAGCCCTAACGCTTGAAGGAAAACGCACTTTTCAAAGCACCTGTACTTGTCCTTTCTAGGCTGGTATTAAAAACTGAGCCTTGGGCTCCGATATTCTGTTTAAAGGTCACTGTAGATCCATTATACTTGTCATATAGCTGTTTGTATTTCTGCATACAACTGTCCTGCGGCTCCTGAAAAGGATTGATAGCCTTCCCAATTTTAGAAAAACAACTTAGCAACAAGTTTGAGCGGCTTGCTGTTAGGATTATGGGGAAAAGGAAGGCAATAGAGGCAGCAGCCGGTAGGAAGAAGATAGCAAAGACTAGCAAAACAGTTACATCTGCAGCAGATAATCGCACCCTGGCAGCAATTGATGACTTAATCGAAGAGGTGGAATCTATGCTAGTGAATGAGAATGAATTACCATCTAAGGGTACTAAAAAGATCTCCTCATATTTCAGTAAACAAGGCAAAGTGAGCACTACAAAACAAACAAGCCCTCCAGTTATTGTGTACCACACCCCACTATCCCCTACAGCTATGCAAGTTAACCCCTCCCAAATAGCCTCCCCCAGGCGAGATACTATAGCGACGAGCCAATCAAGCCCCGCAACCAGGGATTTCATCACTTTAGAATGTTCCAACAGATATTCAGTACTAGCAGCTGGTCACGGAGAAGATCTTGGGGGTCAAGCAAAGGAGACTGAGTGTAATACACGGCTTCCAGCCAGTTTTAGAGAAGTGGGGACCCAAACAGAGTTAGTTGACATCACTGGTGTGTTGAGGGACCGCTGTTTAAAACAGAACACTACACAAAATGAGATTGTAGGTCTCAAGAGGATGATTATGGACTTACTAAAACGTCTGCCCACAGTCCCTAACGAGAAGAGCAACGTGTTAGATTGCTGCGAACACCTTAGTGGCAAACCAAATTTTATCCCTACAGTAGACTTGCAACCAGGGCTTCCACCTGGAGCAATTCCTAAACACTCTGTAAAGGACCCAATAAAGCAGACTAAACATCCGGCCAGCACAGATCATTATCCATCTAGAAAATAACAAAGCAGACGTCCTCTGGGATTTGTTTAAAAACTTATGTGCACACCTAATCACACATAACCAATCCAACTGCATACACACCACAATTATTCATAAAGGACACCGCCAACCTGGTGGCTACAGTAAATTGGCACAGATATTCATACAAGGTCAATAGTGTTTGCAATTTACTAAGTTCATTTATTACAGTTAGTATTATTTTTCTTTTTGGGTTTAATGATTTTAACTGTGATTTATGTGATTAATTGTTTTTAAATTTGGAATTAACTGTGTGATTATTGTTTAATATAAATGTTTTTAATTAAGTTTTTTCCTGTTTTTTAATACTAACTGTAATAAATGAACTTAGTAAATTGCAAACACTATTGACCTTGTATGAATATCTGTGCCAGTTTACTGTAGCCACCAGGTTGGCGGTGTCCTTTATGAATAATTGTGGTGTGTATGCAGTTGGATTGGTTATGTGTGATTAGGTGTGCACATAAGTTTTTAAACAAATCCCAGAGGACGTCTTCTTTGTTATTTTCAGTTTTACCCTAGTCCTTTGGGCGATCAAGGGTTCCTCTCTTTTTCTGAAATAACATTATCCATCTAGGCCAGATAAACACATGACTGTTCCAGATGGATCTCCTGGTTTGCGCGCTCTTCCTAGTTACGAGAGATATAATAGAGTCCCTCCTGAGCCCCACAACCCAAATAGAATGAAACCACTAAGACAAGATGAACTAGGACAAAACCCAAGAAGCGGTTGGGAGGGTGGGGGCCATCACCATCTACAGAACACCTATCCAACACCCCATCATTCGAACAAGCATAAGCCCACTACATACAACGTCTTCTTGACAAACGTCCCGAGATAAAATCGGGGAATCAGAGAAGATGAGGATTCTTTAATTAATAAAGTGATTCACTGGATCAGAACCAAGCGCCAGTGTCTCTCTATAGTTAGATCTGATATTATAAGGGCTGAAAGGCTCCAGCAGGAAGCGGGGAATAGGGATGACCTAAAGCTAACATTTTATTCAAAGTATATAGCAGACAATTTGATAGTCATGAACCTCCGCTCACATTCTCTCTTTGAATCCACAATTGGAATCAAACAGAACATTCCTGAATCAGGCAAGCGCTTTAAAGTAATTCAAGATAAGCAGGAGACAAACAATCTAGATTCTATAGATTGACTGATTAAACAGGATGTAGTGAACACAACAATAAAGAGATCCCCCACCAAACTAGATAGGAAGCATCTTAAACCTGGACCTATCCCCCAATCTAATTATGATGCCAACCCAGAGTGTACACTCCACCATGAATTCAGGGTAAACAACATCCACACTATAGGGGAGAGTGGCTGCCCAACTAAACTTAGCTACCCCCCCGATCACTCCCACAGTCTTAGCCCCCAGTTTGATAAAGATGGTCTCCTGGAATATTGCCGAGCTTAAACAAAAACTTAGGGAACCTGACTGGCAGAGATATGTCGAAGATTTCGACTTATGTCTCTTTCAGGAGACATGGGCAAGAGAACCACAACACAAAGTAGGGTTTAGAACATTTAGCATAGAAGCATTGCAATCAAAACAAGCATTGGCATAGCCAATAGGTCTCGCCTTTGGGACCTGCTGCATAACTAAATACTTATAAGGTTTGTTGTTCTTGGAGCACACGCCTAAATCTTATAAGTATTTAGTTATGCAGCAGGTCCCAAAAGCGAGACCTATTGGCTATGCCAATGCCAATGCTTGTTAATGCTTGTTTTACTGGCAGTGTTAGTATTTCCCACCCTTTAGCTGACATAGCCCGGCATTCTCACAGGCTGAAAGCCTCCCAGGATAGTGCAATTGTTGTGAGCGTGTTAAGTGCGAGAAAGTGTAGGTGTTGTGATGTGATGGTGTGGGGAGAGTGCTGGGTGCCAAAGCACTCGAATGTTGTGAAAGTGTTGGAGGCCCAGAAGTGCTTTACTGGTGGTTTGAGAGCCCCGGGTGTGACAGCGCTGGAACTGAGTGCTCAGCACACCATGAAACACATGCAGCTCACACTCAGGTTGTCTCTCACCGGCACCACCCCTGCCAGACCATGTTGGTGTGCGAGTGCACCTTTGATTGTGTACTCGTGATTGTTCTGGGAGGCTTAGTTAGACCTCTTACCCCAGCACACACATACACACGTACACTCCTTCACCCAGCCAGCTCGGGTAGAAGGCTGGAATTGAGTATTTACTACAAAGAGTGACGGATGTGCTTAGAGGTCAGCGTGGGGTGAGGGGTTGATGGACACGGGGGTCCTACGTGCACTTTAGTCATCAGTGGCTGTGCCTGCTACTTCTATAACGTGGAACTGGCGGGGGGGCGGAGAAAGTGCTGGAAGGGCACAGAAAGAGTGTGTGTGAAATAGGAGACAGAACGGAAGAGAGAAAGGAAGAAGACGGAACAGAGAGTGTAAGGGAGAGAGAAAGGATGGTGACAAAAGAGGAAGACAGACATGCAGAGAGATAGAAAGTCGGAAGGTGAGAGTGAACAATGAGAGACAGGAAAGCGAGCGAGGTTCGGTTACATGAAAGAGAGAACAAATGCTAAAAGAGAGATTAACAGAGAACTGGGGTGCCGTTCCTAAGAAATTTAAAAATTTGAAAAGTATAACGGAAAATGTTCCAACATGTGATCATTATTTTTTATGGTTTTGTTGCGCTGTTTCCAGCGTTTCAGGAGAGGGTTTCCAATAAGGCAAAACGAGCCCGTGCTTAATATACCAGGATGTCTTCACACCCCCCTATAATAAAACGTGGTCTGTCTGGGTGAGTGCGGCGGTTGTCACAGCAAAGCAGCGAAAGTGAGCATGAGGCGGTGCTAGCAACCCTCCTTTAGAGAAGAAGCCGGTTTTATCTGCTGAAAGTAAGCAGCGGCAGCTAAACAATTTAATAAAGATACGCTTGTGTGCGCGCATGAAAAGGAAAGCCGCCGGAGAACAAAGTGCCGTGAAAGCTAAGCAGTGCCCAGTGAAATCGGATACGCGGCAGAGCCCCGGGGCAGCTGAGGCCGGACTATGACACCAGTAACTTGTAAACATACACGCAAGCCAGACCTCTCTCAGAAAGAAAGTGGCTTTATCAGTTCCAGCATCTCAGAATGTTTCATGATCAACCACAGATTTTAATTTTACTTACCAGGCTCTCTGAATAGCCAGTTTTGTGTGTTTTATTCCTTCAGAAGGTAGATGTGCAAGAGGGATAAGTTACTTACCTGTAATCCTAGTTCTCTTCCAGGGGTATCCTCATCAAAGTCATAAGCACTGAATATTCCCGCCCACGTGCGGGGACCCCGGAAATATAAAAATTATATATGGAAATCACATATATACAGCTCTACATATATGCATATACATATATCATTTTTTCTCATACCAATGCAGCTCTCAATAGGAGGCTAAACAATGTAATTACACACATAAAAAACTACTTTTGCCAATATATAAAAACACCAGAGAACAATTAGTACTTGAACTCGGTTTTTTAATGAGCAAAATACTCATAAATAGTAAAAACTGCAAAATAAGTAGACATTGTTAGCCTACAGGCTGCATTGTAAACCAATAGCATAGAAAATGAAAACATTTTCAACAAAAACTGGCACCGTGCCTTTAAGGCAGCCATGACCCCTAGCTTCCCATCATGCCTCAGGGGTGACAGTTAGGTCAGTTGTTCTTTGCATAACCCTGAAGGTCAGGGCACAAAGATTCCTTTAACACTTTAGAAAATCCCTCATTTACCTGGGGAGGCGGGTGGGTTGCTTATGACTTTGATGAGGATACCCCTGGAAGAGAACTAGGATTACAGGTAAGTAACTTATCCTTCTCTTCCAGGGGATCCTCATCAATAGTCATAAGCACTGAATAGAATAGCAAGCCCATCAACCACCTGCAGGTAAATGAGAGTAAAGTGACCCAACACAAAGAAACATAACAGCCGAAATCAGCTGTTGAACAGATTCCTCAAGGAGGCCTGGCCCACTTGGGTGTCTGCTCTGGTGTCTGATTCCAGACAGTAGTGCCTCGTAAATGTATGGACGGACCTCCAAGTTGCCGCCTTACAGATTTCAGACATGGGCACATTTTGAAGAAAAGCAGTAGTAGCCGCTTTTCCTCTAGTAGAATGCGCTCTGGGAGTAAACCCCAGGAGCTTCTGCGCTAATTGATAAGCAAGCTTGATACATGAAACTATCCATCTGGAGATGGAGCGCTTGAAGCTGCGAACCCAGATCTGATCAACCCATAGTTAACAAATAGTTGATCAGATTTTCTTATAGACTTGGACCGATCCAGATAGAATTTTAAAACCCTTTTGAGGTCCAGAGAATGCAAAGCCCTCTCAGCTGGAGTGGAGGGATTGGGAAAAAAGGTGGGTAGAGAGATGGTCTGATTCACATGAAAATCCGACACCACCTTTGGAAGGAAAGAGGGGTGCGTCCTCAACACAACCCTGTTAAGATGGAAGACTGTATAGGGTTCTTTGGAGCAGAGCGCCTGTATTTCACTCACTCTGCGAGCTGACGTGATCGCTACCAAGAAAGCCGCCTTCCAAGAAAGATGCTGTAAGGTTGCTTTGTGTATGGGTTCAAAAGGCGGACCCATCAATTTTGATAGCACCAGGTTAAGCTCCCAGGGTGGTGAAGGAGGTCGTACCGGAGGATAGACCTTCTTTAAACCCTGCAAAAATCCTTAACAGCCTGTAACTGGAAGAAGGAAGGTTGAGAAGCTGAACGCCTATATGCAGTTATAGCTGCTAAATGCACCTTAATGGAAGAAAACTTCAAACCTGCTTTCGCCAGATAAAGTAGGTAAGGAAGGATGACCTCTTCCTGACCTTTGATTGGGTTACAATTGTTCTGCATACACCACATGTAAAACCGTTTCCACTTGCATGCATACGAATGCCTCGTGGACGGTCTTCTTGCTTCCTTCAAGATGGACATGCATTCCTGCGGTAGTCCTAAGTGGCCATACTGGAGGACCTCAGGAGCCATGCCGCCAAGTTCAGTGAGGGAAGGTTGGGATGATGAATCCTCCCGTTCATCTTGGACAGCAGGTCCGGTCTGCACGGCAGCCTCTTGTGAGGACACTCTGATAGGTGCAGAAGGTCCGGGTACCACCATTGTCTCGGCCAGTCCGGGGCAATTAGTATCATCCTCGTGCACGAATGGGACAGCTTGGTCACCACCTTCGGGATCAGCGGAAGGGGTGGAAAGGCGTACACAAATGCCCCTGACCAGTCTATCAAAAGGGCATTCCTTTCGATCCTGGACGGTAGAACCGTGAGGCGAAGTCTCGGCATTTGGCATTTTCGTCGTCCGCGAAGAGGTCGATGGTGGGACGACCCCATGTCTGGAAGATGTCTTTGACGACCTCGTCGTTGAGCACCCAGTCTTCTCTGTCTTCGAAGTGACGGCTGAGTGCATCCGCTCTCACGTTCTGTTCTCCTGGCAGGTGGACTGCTGTGACTGCCAGATTCCGAGCCAAGAGCCAATGCCAGAGTGCTTGAGCTTCCAGGGAAAGTGTGCGTGGAACGAGTTCCCCCTGTTTGTTCAGGTAGTACATGGTGGTGGTGTTGTCCGTCTGTACTAACACTGAGGTTGCCTGAATCGAGGGGAGGAAAGCTTTGAGGGCTAGGTGTACTGCTCTCAGCTCTAGCATGTTGATGTGATAGGATCGCTCCTTTGGAGACCACAGTCCTTGAGTCTGGAGAGAACCCATGTGGGCTCCCCAACCCTGCAGCGAGGCGTCCGTGATCAGTGTCTGAGCAGGCGGAGGTTGATGGAAAGGAACTCCGACTTGCAAATTTTGTTTTCTCATCCACCAAGGTATGGAGGCTCGAGCCGCGTTTGATGGACTTATTTTTTCGTCCCAACGAGCGGTCTGCTGGTCCCACTTGTCCTCCAGATCCTGCTGAAGAGGACGCATTCGTAGTCTGGCATTGGGAACCAGGAAGATGCAGGATGCCATCGACCCTAGCAGGGAGGCAATCCGACGCACAGGCAGTTTTCTGTTGCGCAGAACCAGCTGGCATTTCTGTTTGAGGGAACACTGTCTCTCCTCCGAAGGAAACACTTTTCCTACCGTGAGTCTAGCAGAGCTCCTAAAAATGTATTTTCTGTGTTGGCTGTGAAGTTGATTTGACGAAATTCACATGCAGGCCCAGCCGGTGACACAGCTCGAGACAGCTCAAGAAATGAATCCTCACACTGTCTGGGGAAGGACCTTTCACCAGCCAGTCGTCCAAGTACGGGTATACGAAGACGCCCCTGCGGCGCAGTGCGGCTGCCACCACCGCCATGCACTTCGTGAACACTCTGGGGGCTGACTTCAACCCGAAGGGTAGAACCTTGAACTGGTAATGAGCGGATCCCACTAGGAATCTCAGGTACTGTCTGTGATACTGATTGATCGGAACGTGAAAATATGCATCTTGCAGATCCAGCGAACACATCCAATCCCCCTGTCTGAGATGTGGATATATTTGATGGAGAGCCAACATGCGAAACTTTTCCTTTTTTATGGATAGGTTGAGTGATCGCAAGTCCAGAATGGGTCTGTACTCTGCTTTTTGGCCTTTTTTCTTCACCAAAAATATCTTGAGTAAACCCCTTTTCCTCTTTGAGATACTGGCACCCTCTCGATGGCTGACTTTCTGAGAAGGGTGGCAACCTCTTTCTGCAAGAGTTTTAACTGGTGACACGACGGAGGAACTGGAGGGATTGATGGTGGGCGATGTTGAAAACGTAGAGAGTACCCATTCTGCAACGTGGCTAGTACCCACCGATCCTTTGTGATAGCTCGCCACTCTTTGAGATGATCTGCGATACTTCCCCCACCGGAGTGGTGAACGGCGACAGGGGAAGTGAGTGTTCATTGTTTCGACTGCGTCTTGGAGGAATTGTTGCCTTGTTGCTGGTTTCTTCCTCCTCTGGAGGAGCGTCTGCCCCGATACTGCGTTTTTGCTGGCCTTGCTGATCCTGATTTTTCTGCCAATGAGGGGTTTGAACCCTCTGTTGGGAGGATCGTCTATTGTAAGGACGGAATCTCTTACGGAATTCCTTTCTTTTCTCCAGGCCCACCGCTTTAAGTGTGTCCAGTTCCGTTTTCATCCGCGTCATCTCTTCATCCGTGTGAGTCCCGAACAAAGAGGAACCAGAGAATGGAAGATTGAGGATGCGTGACTGCGCTTCTGGCTTGAGTGCTGTAAGACGTAGCCATGATGTTCTCCTTGCGCATACCCCATGAGCATAAGCATGTGCCGAAAGGGTAGCTCCATCCGCCGCAGCACTGATGACCTGGTTAGACACCTGACTGCCCTCTGTTAAGATTTCTTCAAAATCTTTACGGTCTTCCTGCGGCAACTTTTCAGTGAATCTCTGTAGTGAGTCCCACAGAGATCTGTCGTAGCGGCCCAGGAGTGCCGCTGCATTGGAGACCTTCAACATGGAGGCCGAAGTGCCACAAACCTTCTTTCCCCAGGAATCCTGCACCTTGCTCTCCTTGTCTGGTGGGACAGTAGAGGAGGATGCCACCGCATGAGTCTTCTTTGCCGCCGCAATTACGACTGAATCCGGAGAAGGGTCAGCCCTGAGGAAGAGCGGATCGTCCTCTGGTGAACGGTACTTTTTTAAGATCCTCGCTGGGGCGGTCTTAACACTCGCTGGCGTGAGAAAGATATCCATCACTGGCTCTATGATGCCTGGTACCAAGGGAAGCAGAGGTTTAGCTGCTGCTCTTTGGTGTAGAGTCTCAAAAATTACAGAGGACTTGCTTTGACGAGTTGGCATAGGGATACCCAGCTTTACAGCTCCTCTGCCAAGAATGTCCTGAAAAGTGTAGATGTCGTCCACCGGAGAGACCCTCGACGGTGGACTGTTCGTCAAAGTAGGCGAATAGTCTCTATGGGATGTATGAGTGGAAGAAGAGGACGGAGTAGGCGATCTGTGTGCTCTCCTCCTGCTTCTTGATCTAGACCTCCTCCTGTGTGAGTGCACCGGTGTGCGGCTGCGAGCTCTTGTTCTTGAAGGAGATCGCTCTTTATTCTGAGTTAAACGAGCCAACGGGGATCTGTTCTGAGGGCTCGAGTAATTCCTGTCCGTAGCCCAGTGATGTAGAGGCCTGTGCCATCGTGGCGATAAATGGATGGAAGGCGATCTGTGGCTCTCTCTTCCTTAGGAGACTGCACAGGAGGCGTGAAGCTCAGCTCTTCATGCCTTGTTGGAGAATCTTGGTGACCCCCTGACACTGGGCTGTTGGACGCCGAGATAACCACCTCCGGGGATCTGGACGAACCTGAAGGTGACGAAGACAGGCTCACTGGAGGTGAGGCGTCTCCAGAAGGGCGCTTTGACGTTGACCTGGAGCGTCTAAGCGTCGACTGCCCTCTCAACGGAGACGTATGTCTCGACGTTGACTTTCTTCTCTTAGAAAGTGGACTTCTCGGCGACGAACGTCTCTCCAACACTGGTGCAGTGTCCTGCTTTGACACTCCCTGCACCCTTTCAGGAGATTGCTGTCTCGACGTCGACCGGCGTTGGACTGCCGGCGACGGAGGTCTTGGTCTCGACGCCGAAGATCCACTCGGCGGAATCATCCGCCTCGACGGCGTGGAATGATGTATCGACCTTAGAGTCTGCTTCGACGCCGAAGGAGGTGTCCTGTGTCTCGACGCCGAAGATCGTTGCTTTGATCCCGGCGGAGATCTGTGTCTCGACGTCGATCGCCGATGAGGAGGCGACGACGGAGAGATGCGCCTCGACGTCGATCGCCGCTGATGAGACGGGGAGATGTGCTTCGACGTCGATCGCCGTTGATGAGGCGACGACGGAGCGCTGTGCTTCGACGTCGATCGCGCCTGCGACGACGGAGCGCTGTGCCTCGACGTCGATCGCGCCTGCGACGACGGAGCGCTGTGCCTTGACGTCGTGCACCCACCCGGCGCCGACCTGTCTCTCGACGTTGAGCGCCGCCTGGTTGACGTCAACGGAGGACCTGTTACCTTCGTCGACGAAGATTTCGTAGTCGAATGATGATGCGCCGGCATCACCGAAGTCTTCAACGCCGATTTCTTCGTCGCCGACGGAGAACAGGTCGGGACTTTTCCTCTCGACGTCGACCGAGTTCTTCTCTTCTTCTGCCTCACAGGAGACCTACCTCTTTCAGAGAGGCCATAGAGACGGATCCTGTCCCTCTCCTTGATAGTCCTTCTTGATAACTTCTTACAATGCTGGCATTTGTCAGAAGAGTGGGACTCGGGGAGGCAGAGAATACACACAGGATGTGTATCTGTTCTGGCCTTCTTCTTGCCACATGACGGGCAAGGATCGAATAAAGAAGGCATTTCCAAAAAATAAAACCTTTTCTGAAACACAAAAAGGAGCTACTTGCACTCTAGGACCAAAAGACGTCGAGTGAAAGTAGAAAAACTAGATTTATATAGATATTTTTTGACAGAAAGTCAAAAAAACAAGAGCTGAAAATCCAGGGTCCTGACTGAAGGAGCCGGAAAGAACAACTGACCTAACTGTCACCCCTGAGGCATGATGGGAAGCTAGGGGTCATGGCTGCCTTAAAGGCACGGTGCCAGTTTTTTGTTGAAAATGTTTTCATTTTCTATGCTATTGGTTTACAATGCAGCCTGTAGGCTAACAATGTCTACTTATTTTGCAGTTTTTACTATTTATGAGTATTTTGCTCATTAAAAACCGAGTTCAAGTACTAATTGTTCTCTGGTGTTTTTATATATTGGCAAAAGTAGTTTTTTATGTGTGTAATTACATTGTTTAGCCTCCTATTGAGAGCTGCATTGGTATGAGAAAAAATGATATATGTATATGCATATATGTAGAGCTGTATATATGTGATTTCCATATATAATTTTTATATTTCCGGGGTCCCCGCACGTGGGCGGGAATATTCAGTGCTTATGACTATTGATGAGGATCCCCTGGAAGAGAACAAAATATGTCCACTATGTTTTTTAATTAAAAAGCACTCTAGAGTTGGACAGATTACCTTCTACTAAAGAACGGTATGTTCCAGTGCATGCAAATCTCACCAGGCCTCTAGGAAGCAGTAAATAAGCAGGACCTAAAAGTGTAGGGGAATTGTCTCCGTCCCTGCCTGTGACACCTCTGCGGCAGCCTATGGTGACATGCTCTGGGACCTCCCTGCATCCATTTACCTCGAGTCGCAGCCCTGTGTGCCGATAAGACATCACCAGTGGCAGCACACTCTCCTCCGTCCCTAGAACTCCACCCCCACCACCTCACGTTAATAATATCTCTGCTCACTCCCAGAAGAACACTTGAGCAGCCCTGTGATTGTGGAAATCTCGGATGCCCCCTTGAGACGATAATGTCGGTTCTCCTTTTACTGTAATTATCCCGACACGCACATTCCTCTACGGCATTCTCCTCTGCTGGCGTATCTCAAGGAATGGAATACAAGCATTGGCAAAGCCAATAGGTCTCGCCCATAGGCGAGCTTTTGCCTTTGGCGATTGGGTGGGAGTCGCGACCGGGGGCAGGGAGGGAGAAACAGACAAGGGGGAGAAGAAACAGGGACGGGAAGGGTTATATAGTTCTCTACCGATAACAGAGTCCCCAGCGAGCCCTACTTTGGGTGGAATTCTTCCCAGCATTCATGATAAAACGTGCGTGTCAACTGTGTATTTTAATCCCTAACTCCTAAAATATCCTTGACATAAGGGACAGACAAGGGACGCACAGATGTCTCCCTGTACCACCATCCCCCCACGCCCCCCATTGTCCACATGTTATCAAATACTACTACGAATGCGAGAATCAAAGCCCCTGAAACTTACATAGACATGAAAGGCTCTGCGGTAAGAGGCAGCGGGCTTCTCGGTGCTTTGGGAGAGCAGGCAGACTACATCGTCTGAGCTTGCCTAGGTGTAAACTTCTCTCAAACTTCCTGGAAGTTACAGTGGCTGAGGGGAGAAGCGTGAGTCTGAGGGCGGAGAGGGGCCGAGACGCAAATAGAAACTGGACACAGAGGCTTCTCGGAGCCCAGGCCGCAGGACCTACCCCTAGGACCTACCTTCGTCCCAGTCTCAGAGCGCTGCCTTCGGGGAGCGGGCTTAATGAATAACCCACGCCCGAGCTGCTGAGGGCTCTGGGGGGGGATCTGCAGCTGACGACAGGGAGGGCTGGAGGCTCCTCGTCCACATGACTCAGATCGGAAGCTGGCGCGTCAGCCCCCAGGATCCGGGAACCAGCCCCGAGGAAAAAACGGAGGCTTAGAGGGGAGGGGGAGCAGAGAGATCTACAGGCTACCCCGAAAGTGCTTAGAAGCATCACATGGGCACCATGCAGCGACCACTGAGCTTTACACACATTCAACAAGACGCAAATCGTAGGAGCTGCAAATGAGACATTTTTTCAGACTCAAGATACAAGTGGCGGCAAAAGTGAAAGCAGCTGCAGCGGGAGTGGTGCGCGCGTGCGCGTTCGGCTCGACCTAAAAAACGCGAGCACCATCTGTTTCCAATTACCGCCAATGCGATAATTGGAGACAGATGGGGTTGAAGCTCGCGCCCGAGGACCCTAGGCCATCCAACAAACAAGGCGGGACAATCACCCACCTTGCACCAATTGCGTGCTGTGTTTTTAAAAAAAGACACATGTACAAGCCAATTGCGGGCTCAGAAAAAAAAAGCACACGCACGAGCGTGTGTTCAGAGCTCAAAAGCCCTTACTTAATGCCTCGCAGAGCAGCGCAGGCGCGCTGGCTCAGGCGAGACCTCAAAAGGGAGGGCGTCGGGTGGACTGACAATTTGGGTAAAGATCAACTTAAATGCCACCATAGAAACTGTATCTACTGGCTCATTGGACATCTTGGGGCTGAAACTCAAGTTCTCGAATTCTACACAGATGTACCTCTTTAATATTTACGTAAGGCCTAGGGAACGCTCGAAAGAATCCCCGCTGATAGAACATTTCAAGGAGGTTCTGGGATCTATAGACCAAAACGATGCCATCTTAGTGGGGGGCGATTTTAATTGCTGCTACGAACCCATTGTGGGACTTGATATAGTTCTTGAGGAGGAGGATCAAGCTAGGGGGATCCCCCTCCTCACGATAACAAGTTCAGTGAGGTGTACTACCTCTGCTATGCAGATTTACCACCTTACTATTGAGAAAGGCCTTAGGGCTTGCAACGGCCGCTTCCCCTCAGATCTTGTTTGCGCAAATACTTTTCCAAGAGGAAATTCCTCATCGCGAATAGACTATGTGCTGATAAGCACAGCACACTGGGCATACGTACAGGACTTCAAGGTAGACAAGAGAGGAGAGAGCGACCATTTCCCGTTATGTTTAGACCTAGACGGGAAACGGTTTCACACTCATGCAACCTTAGAAATCGACTCAGGGGTCGAGACTAGGCAGCCCTTGGTAACTAATAACCGGCGGTCAGTTAGGTGGCCGGTCATACTAGATCAAGTTGAACCCCTCATTAGTATATATAACACTTTTAGTGACCTTGTAACTTCTTACTTGGAGCAAGGTCCCGCAAATATGCAGATAACACAAATCCATAAAAAATTGGTAGAGAAAATACAAGTCAATTTAACCAAATCTCAGAAAGCAACAGGCACCGCCAGGGCCGTGGCACAGCCAACAAATCCCTGGTTTGACAAGGAATGTAGATTGGATAAATGTCGACTCGTTAGAGCCCTTAAAGACAAAAATTTAACTGAGATTAGACTTGAAAGATTAAAATACAGGAAAACACAAAAGATAGCCCAAAGAAACTGGGAAGATGGTATTTGGGAAGATCTTATATCAGCCTCAAAAATCGGGGACCAAGCCACGTTTTGGAAGTTAATGACTCATGGAAGTAAATTGGATAAGACGGTTTCTGACCACTACTTAGATCCCAATACTTGGCAGAGACACTTTGCAAACCTATATGATATCACTACCGAATCGGATATAGACCAAGATCTCACAAGTGAACGGGGGGGTGGCTTTTGATACCTAGACGAATTGCACCTTTTTCAGTTTAGTATGGAGGACACGGCGCTTGCCATAGCAGCTATCAAGCCATCAAAGGCGCACGGCCCTGACAGAATACCAGGGGACCTATTCAAACACACCCCGGAAGTGTGGGTGCCTTACATAAATGAACTATCCAACGCAATAGCTAGAGGGCAGCCCATCCCAGCATCCTGGAAGGGCGCAGAGATAGTTCCTATCCATAAAAAGGGCAGTAGAGAAGAGCCTGCAAACTACAGACCTATAAGTCTGATAGATGTTTTGCAGAAAGTTTATGCAAAGCAAATTTTGTCTAAGCTCACTGATTGGATCACAGCAGAAGATATACTCTCACCGTGCCAGGCTGGCTTTAGAAAGAAAACAAGCACAATAGACCAAGTTTTTAGACTTTTGGTCATAGCCTGGAAGTACACAAGGTTGAGAGCTAGCCACTTGTATGTTGCCTTTATTGATTTAAAGGCAGCATTTGATTCTATCCCAAGGGCTCAGCTGTGGAAAAATCTACACCAACAGCGGGTACCCGATGAGATCTTAAACCAAATCGTAAGGCTACACGAGGGCAACTTTGCCAAAGTACGTTGGGGCAAAGGAGGCAAGCTCACTAATGAGATCCCAGTTAGGAAGGGCGTGCGCCAGGGCTGTGTCCTGGCGCCGACTTTGTTCCTCTTATACGTAAACGACTTGGTTGAACATCTGCAAAAATCTTCTCATGACTCGTCCAAACTTGGAGGTGACCATATTTGTGCTTTAACATTTGCGGATGATACTATCCTGTTGTCCCAAACTCCCAGTGGCTTACAAAACTTACTCAACAGCCTCAACAAATATTGTAAAGCAAAAGGTCTCGAGATCAATCCAACTAAAACAAAATATATGACCTTGAGACCACATAGGAGTTTTAAGAACAAAATAATCTTGAATGGGGCAACTTTGGAACGTGTATCCAACTTTGTATACTTGGGGGTCACCCTTGATTCTAAACTCTCCTGGGCTCCACAAATAGAGAAATCAAAGGCCATCCTAATGCAAAACTCCTTTCCCATCGTTAAAAAACAAGCTGCAACGGTTTCAAAAGCTATTACTCCCGCCCTGGAAGTATACAAGACCAGAGCTCAAACCGCTGCCCTGTATGGTTCAGAGATATGGGGAGGCAAAACTCTCAAACCTCTAATTATTGGAGAAAACAAAATTTTGAGAATGCTTATGGCGCTTCCCCAACATACCCCATTGATTCCCCTGACTTATGAAATGGGCATAAAACGCTTGGAGCACTTAGCTATCTGGAGAACGTTGTCATATTGGATCAGAATGTGGACAACAGCGGAATTAGTAACCTATAGAGAATCTCTGAGTGAGCTGTTGGAATTGGACTCCCAAGTCACTTTCCCTTGGTTGGCTCATATTCGAACACGGTTCCTTGATCTAGGTTGGAGTAGATTCTGAACGAACCCGAGTCTGCTGACACCTGAATCAAAACGCGAGATTAAGCACATATTCTGGAACTTTATCAGGTACAAAGTAATTTCAAACAGTACACTGGGAAGGCTCAATACGCAATTCCTCCAGTTTAAAATGACCCCTTGTTTTGAGCCATTTTTGGACGAAATAGAACCACTACTGGCAAAGTGTTTATATCTGAAATTTAGATACGAAATACTGCAGATAAACACTTTCACCTCCAAATGGGTAACTTCACAAACTAAGGAGGGGGAGTCCCAGTGTAGGCTATGTCAATTGGGAGTAGAGGAGGATATTGCACATGTTTTGTTCTTTTGTCCAGCGTATAAAATCGCCAGAAGGAAATGGATAAAACCGATTGGCAGGTGCCTGAATGTCAGGAAATTCAATGAAATGCTGCGAATATTAAAAACAGACAATTCACGTCTCATTGTATTTGGTCTTAGCAGATTCCTACTGGCCATTAACTTTATAAGGAAAAAGAGAGGGCAAAAATTTTAAATTGCAGGACACGGGGTCGACGCTTGTATCTAGTGACCACGGGGAATTACTTTGTATTACGTGGCCTGGCTTAAAGTAAACCGAGTGGAACAGATACTTTAAGCACGTATTATACTGATGACCTCGAATCATTTTTGTTATGAAGATAATAATTGTGCATATTCGGAAAAGGTTGACTTGACATGCACTTGCACTTTTAAGAATCTTTTGACAATATTGAAAACGTCCAAATAACTACTTTAGTGGGGAAGGGAAACTGTAAACGTCATTGTTTAAGATCATATAGCATTGATATTGAAGTTGACAGTTCTTATGTATTAACTAGTAGATTTTTATCTGACATGTATTTTATAAGTCTTTTACATTTTTAAGAAACATTTTGATGATCCCTTTAACTGATTAGAATTGTTTTATACATACTTCTTATTGAACTCAATTTTAAGGCCAACATAAATGTCACTATCCCTCGTACCCTTTGCATATGCACTTTACCTAACTTATAGTGATAGCCGAGCCAAACGGATTACTGTAACGACCTCGCCATTCTTCATGTATTGCACACGCACTTTATTTGAATCCGATGCTTGGAATTAGGTAAACACCATCATGCTGCTAATGTATTGCACATGCACTTTATAGACCACTATGGTAACAGGCTAGCCTCTGGCCTGTCGAGGTTATCCTGTGGGACAGACGATAGTTTTACTTAAACCTACTGTGATTTCTTACTAATTAGAATGTATCTTGGTGCTTTGTAACGAGCAATGAACGAATGTATTTATCAATTATTCTCGCATGTATTGTATTGTATCTGTATCTTTACTTTTATGGCCTTATAGGCCGAAATAAAGTTTTGTATTGACAGAATTGACACCACTATGTCGATAAGTACAGAGTACAACAAATTGAGCAGCAAGAGGTATGGAGGGTTGAACCTGGGTCTTCCTAATTTGTAAACCCATAGGTCTTACCAGATTTAATTTCTTCTGGGTCAAATCTTTTCTGCAAATAGGTTTCATCCTCATGTTCGAGGCTTAATGAAAATACAGATGTGATAACTGGATCATCTGTTGGAAGAAAAAAAGGATGGTCAAATATAACTTCAAATTCAACTTCTAGAACCTGATTGTTTTCTGATCCAAACTCAAACTGACAGGTTCAACTGCTAACAGAGAGAAACAAAAACTTACACTACTAAATATCAAAGATCTGAAGCATGGGCTATTTTATTATTTTGTAAATTTTGAATTCTCATAACAAAACATCAAAAGAGGCTTAATATACTGGTGAATAAGCAGCCCATCTCTACCCCTCCCCCATCACTAACAAGATCACAGAACAAAAGGTGACGAGATAACTCCAAAAATACATAGAAGTTAATTAGTCAGAATTCAGGCTTGCTAGTGGCACTGAAACCACTTCAGCCAACCAGAAGGGAAGAGTTACCGCAGGTTTATTTTATTTTGCCATTAGGCTTTCTCTATAGTCATCTGCAACCTGCTTCCCAGGCAATAGCCACAGGCAGCCGCATTCAGTCTTTCTCCACTACAGCTAAGTTTATTTCAGTTCATAATCGTTTACAGCTCCTATCCGATTTAAGCCAACTTGACTGAGGAGCAAGGGGCGTGGGTAAACCAATATCAGATGACCAGCTGTGCTTATCTCCACTTATTATGACTGACCACACACCCGCTAACGATGACAGGGATTTGCCATAATTCATACTGTACAAAAATTAATAGTGGAAATATATCTGGTATTGCATCCAAAACGGATGATGACTATTGGCTGACCAATGTAGAAAATTGGCATTATAATGTTACAAGAGACTCGGGCCACAGGCAAAATTATATTGGAAGGCTAATCTAGTTATGTTGTGCCTGCCTCCCACTACTCATCCCGAAGAGCTACGGGAGGGTTGTAACATTAATTAGGGTCTCCACTGAGGTAAAAGTTGTTGCAATACCCCTCTCTCATTTGGGGATCCAGATATTCTGGGATATATCCTCTAGGCATTTGAATATTTTTTGTTTGTTAATTTTTACAATGAAATTAACTCCAGGTAAAATGCTTAATATAGATGTTTTAATTTCTGCCTTAGAGGTTCTTAGGCTTAGATGCAATCCCCTATTAGGGCCTTGTAAAATCATCCTAGTGGGAGACTTTAATGCCTAATTAGGTAATAGCCCTGCTTTTCTCGACCCCTTTTCAAATACGAACATTGATCACTGTCATTCAAAAATGGACACAAGGGGGACGTACTTTATAGCAATCCGACTTTGATTTGTGTACCATTTCTGAAATACTTAGGGAATTAAAGAATCAAACATTCCTTGGCTGGGGACATGGGATTGTACTTGATTTTGTTTTTTGTCTCCAGGGTTTTGCACATTTATGTTAAGTCTGGGGGAACTAGAGTTTAGTGTTCGTAATCCTAACACTTTAGTTTTGGACATAAACAATTAAAAGGCTCCCCCATAAGAAGATAAGTGATTTAACAGTCAAAAAACAGGGGTTGAGATGGAAAGCTGCTGATATGTGAACACTATACTAAAACTATAAGGAAGAATTTACTTAATATTAGCAAGTCAAATGATAACTGCCTCAGAGAATATATCATAGATGCCTTTGGTGAATTGGGTTGCTACATTAGGAACTCCTTGCTGTCCCCTGCAAGACACTTTAAACACGATGACCCCAGCTGGTTTGACAAGTGTTGCAGAAAGGCAAATAGGCATCTGAGCAAGGCCTTGAACAAAATTCCCAGAGATAGGGAGGACATAGCTAGATGTCGGTTTGATTATAAAACCGTCATAAAAAATAGGAAATCTGCCCTAAGTAAGAGACATGGGAGAACCTGGTTACCATGTGTCATAGAAAAGATACCAAGTCATTCTGGGTCATAGTTAATACTGGCTCATTTAATGATCCCAGATAGCAGGTTTAGGGTTGATTAATTGGTGGCCCATTTTAGGTCGATTGTCTAGCGAATTCAGATGTCCCACCAATTCTGTGATCCTATGCCAACTTACCTGCTTGCAATTAGGTTTGTGTTAAATTATGTAGTCACTGTTATTTCAAAGAGCCCCTCTGGAAAGGCCCAGGCCCTATGGACATCTATAAATCAAATACTGGATGTTGTGCTTCAGTCATTACTAACACTCAACAACTCAGCATGCTCTACTAAATTACCATCCGCGTGGCATACAGTTACTATTGTACCAGTCTTTAAAAAAGGTAATAATCCAGATCCACACTGTTACAGACCAATTTCTAAACTTCTTTCAGTAGTAAAGGTCGTAGGGCACATAATGCTAGACGGAACTGTGGTATGGTTAGTTGATCTAAGTGTCCTTTCACAGGTGCAATATAGATTTGGGGAAGGTCTTGGGATGATGGAGGATGGAGCAATGTTTAAACCTTCACCTACTAGTAAGCAAATACACCATAGTCAAGGAGGGTCCTCTATATGTATCCTTTGCGGATCTTAGGAGTGCTTTTGATTGAGTTAATCAAAGCTTTAGGGAAATCTAACAAATATGGGTATGGATAAAGCTCTAATAGACTTCCTACGAGCACTTCACTCAAGGTTCAAGCTTTGGTGAGGTATGGAGAAGAGTGAGAATGTACAAACCCTATTAATTTGTATCATGGAGTCAGACAAGGCTGTGTCCTTGCTGCCATCTTGTTCTTACTTAATATTCCTGATCTTAACATCTTTCTTATTAGCCATGGACAAGATATACCCAAGGTAAAATCCTACCCTATATCCTCATTATTTTAAGCAGACAATGAAGTCTTAATGTCGAGAATATATAATGGGCTCAAGAGCTTGATAATTTTGTCTTTTTTATAGACAATCTTGACCTTGAGACCTACTTCACCAAAAGTTTCTATATATTGCATGTGGTACAAAGACATGTAAGATCAGAGCTGTTTCCATTAAGGATGAGAATGCTGAGAAGGTTAATGTTATATCATGTTACCAAAACTTGATATAGCACAACGAATCACATCGAAGGGGTATCTCGGCACTGAAGTGCAAACCCAAAGGAAAGAGGATGAAAAGAAATGCGATCAAAAGAGCCAGGTTTTAAGTTGCTTTTTGAACCCGACAAAATCAGAAAAAACACAATGTGAAGCGAGAGTCTGTTCCACTGAAAAGGACCCAGATATGAAAAGGATCGGCCACCATATCAGACTTTACGAATGCGGCGTGGGTGGATCAAGAATTGATCTTTGGATCTCAGGTTTCTGGCAGGCCAATAAATTGAGAGTTTGTTTTGATGATATGCCGGCCCTTTACCTAAAAGAGATATATGTACCAGGCACAGTAGCTTAAAAATAGCTTGCTTCCTAATAGGAAGCCAGTGCAGTGATCTGAGAATAGGTTGTGAGGAAGTGTGAAGTGGGAGCTTGAGAACGAGCCGGGCTGCGGTATTCTGAACCACTTTAGACTTGACAAGAGAGATTCATTAGCTGCTACCATTAGGGCATTTCCATCTTCTAAGCAGCTAACCACAAGGGCCTGCATGCGTGTCTTTCTTGTGAGGAGAGGCAACTATTGGAATACTCTTCTCAACATGCGCATTGTGCCAAAACAGGTGTCGCATGTAGATTTCACCTGCTCTCTCATTGTGAGGCTGTCATCAATTATGATGCCTAGATTTGTGACCACCTTGGATTGAGGAGGGGTGCCTAATTAGGACGGCCACCAATCATCTGTCCAGTAGTCATGGGCCTTGCCAGACAGCACAATTTCTGATTTATCTCCGTTGAGCTGTAGGCAATTATGGGACATCCAGGAAGCAATATTCCTCATACATTCCCTGAATTTCAGTTCAATATAATCAGGGTTAGGGCTCATGGAAATGATCAATTGTGTGTGATCTGCATATGAGATGACACCCAAGCCACAGGACCTTATTACTTGAGCCAAAGTTGTCACATAAATGTTGAAGAGTACAGGGCTTAATGAAGAGCCCTGAGGAACTCCTCTACCCAGTGACATGACCCGAGATTTGAAGTGACCTAGATTGATAGTCCGAGTATGATTTCTGAGGAAGCTCTGAAGCCAGTCGAGAGCTTTACCTCCGACACCAATGTTAGAAAGTATTTGAATCATGATGGAGTGTGAGATGGCCTCGAAGGCAGCAGAGAGATTAAGCAGCAGCAGCATAGCTGGACCACCCTAATGACTTCTCTTACTTAGGTTTAACTTTTTATTCTTCAAGCTCTTGGTCACATTGCTTTGCCAGCAGGCTCCGAAGGTTTGGCAAATCAGTTATCATCTTGTTTAATTTTTCCCAAAACATTGTAAATCAATCGATTAAGGCTCTGGTGGAACTATACAGACTTAAGTGCCATCCGGGGCGGCTATTTTCTTCCAAAGGGAAGAAAATAATTTTTGTAGGTGATTACTCAGGTTGCCGCCGAGTAGCCCCCATTTTTTCCTGCATGAGCAACTGGTTTTGAGCTATGTGGAGGACCTTAAAAAACTGGTGTCTATGCTTTTATGTCTATCAATCTGGTCAAATCCCAACACTACTCTTAATAGAGATGTAATGGACTACTGCTTACCGTGTGATTACAAGTATGAAATCCCTGGTTTCAGCATATCCAACACACAGCACATATCTTAGGTGGACCAGATCTATATACGAATTGTACGAAATGGTTACTTACCAGTAGGAGTAGTTTTGCAGCTTGAAGAATTTTCTGGATTCATATGCTGTGTATTATTCCGCCATCTAGTGGTTGGGTACAGAATTCTATTTATTTAAATGATGTGGTTAATGTCTTGGAAAACTGTGTAAATGATTCTCCTATGTTAAACGGCAGGAAGATACCAATATTGCTCTTTGCGGATGACTCCCTACTTATCTCAAAGTCCCCTATGGGTCTCCAGATCCTGGTTAATAAATTTTTAGGGTTCTGTAATGAGAGGGGACTTGAGCTTAATGTTAATAAAACAAAATTTATGATTCTAGGCAAGGGGGTCAAGAAAGGTAATCCGACTATTCGGGTTGGAAAAGACGTCCTTGAGAGGGTTGAAAACTTTGATTATTTGGGAGTACGATTTATGGATAATTTTAAGTGGTTAGATCAGATCATGAAAAGTAAATTTCTTATTGAGCACAGGTCAAATGCCATTCTGAGAACACAAAAGAGAACGGTATCTCACGTGGTAGCCCCGGTTATGGAGATTTACCGCGCAAAGGCGCAAGGGGCTGCTCTTTATGGAGCTGAAGTGTGGGGCTATGTTGATGCTAAGCCTCTTGCACTGGTAGAAAACAGTTTTGTTAGGAAAATGCTATGTCTACCCCAGAGCACACCTCTTATTCCATTGTATTTAGATCTAGGATTAAAAGAATATCAGACTTAGTGGCTTTGAAAGTCTTGATCTACTGGGTTCGTCTTTGGTGTACACCGGAGCTAGTTGATTACAGAGAATCCCTGACCGATGTTTTAAATATACCAGGTGCTCGATCGCTCCCATGGTTTAAACACGTGTTTTCGTGGGTGAGAATATTAGGTCTCCGTAGATTTTGGGATGACCCTACTAAACTAACGAAAGACGATCAGCATCTTCTTAAAACTACTTATTGGAATTTTATCAATGAATGTGTACTAAGGAAAAATTATGTAGGATCTCTGACCAACAGTTTTTTTGATTTTTGGAAGATTATATGGATTTTATACCTTTTGCTTTCCCTAAAAGCCTTTTTATACGGTTTCGCTTGGGGACCTTGCCTATAAGATCATTCACACATAAATGGAATCCTGCACAGTCAGAATTGACTTGCCCAATGTGTAAACAATGTGATGAAAATGAATCACATTTGCTATTTTTTGTCCAGAGTATTTGTCCCCTCGTAGGAGGTGGATTATTCCGATTTGCCGGGAAATGGGACTTGTACATTATCAAATAGCATTACGGATTCTAAAAACTAATCTCTCCCCTAGAATAGTTGTAGCTGTTAGCAAATTTTTAGAGGCAGTCTGGTATAAGCGTAATGCAATTTTAAAGATTAGATCAGTGTAAGGATTAAGGAAGTATTTTTATTGCTTACTTTTATTGATGAATTGTCTTATTCTGTATTGTTCTGTTAGGTGTAACTTTTAGGTACTGTCTGTTGTTGGATCATATGTACAGTGCTAATGAAATCATTGTCTTTTAACAACTATGATATTATTGCTGCTGTTATTGTACCCAATTCTGAAGCACTATGCACTTTAATTATGGACCTATTGCTGCTATTATTGTATTTACAATTGTAACGTAATTTGAGGCACTATGCACTTTAAATATGGACATACTGCTGCTACTATTGTTGTTATTGTACATATATTTGCTGTGTCATTGGTCATTTGATGTATAGGATGTTGGTTGATACTTTGATGGTTGCAATAACCGAATAAAGTTATATACTACTACTACTACAGAATTCTATTGTTAGTCTTCTTTTCGCTTTCTCCCTCTTTTTTTAGCTGGGTGTCATCTGTGGCCATTTTGTGCTATGGTCGTCCTCCTGTGACTTCAGACATGCACCCCGGAAACCTCTGTGCGTGGTCGTCATTTCCAGATTCTATTTGTTCTATTTTTGGTGACCTTTGTCCTTATTGAATTCTTGATGATTTAAGGTATCGTAGTATGTAACCCTCCTTGTAACCTCATTTTCCGGGGAGGCGGAGGGTCACATGTGAACCCAGAAAATTCTTCAAGGGGCAAAATGACTCCTAATGGGAAGTAACCATTTCGTTTTGCAGCATGAATTCTTTTCTGGATTTACATGCTGTGCATTGATTTTATAGTGGTATCTCTGGTTCCTTTTCGAGGTGGTGTGAAAATGAAGCTGAGTTTGCGAACAGGTGCTTTAGCACTCTGTCCCACTTGGGACTCCTTCTTCAACTGGATGTCCACGCAATAGTACTTTGTGAAGGTGTGAACTAATGACCTGGTGACTGCCATGTGTATGTCTCTTATCAACAAATTTGCTAGGAACGCTAAGGTGGGCCCTTTTTCCTTGTGGAATGCGTTCTAGGCCTTGCCTCCAAATGTGTGCCTGTTTCTTGGTAGCGATGCTGTATTGTTTGCACCATCAGTCTTGCAATGGTGCCCTTTTTTACTCGTGATCCTTTGCTTGAATCTGCGAAGGATATGAAGAACTGTTGTGATGGCAATTAGGAAGGCGATTTTCAAGGTCAGGAACCACAGTTATGCCTTGTGCAGAGGTTCAAAGGGTGCCTTCATTAGTTGTGTCTGTACCAGGGTTCACACTGGTGTTGGTGCCGATTTTGGTGAGCTCAGTCTCTTTGCCCCATCTAGAATCCTTTCAATCACTGGTGCAGTGAAGAAGCTTCTTCCTAGGTGTACTCTTGAATAAGCTACTATTGCTGCTAAGTGTCATTTTAGCGAGGCATATGTTAGATTGTCTACTAGGTGTGTGAGGTCTCTGACCACTGTGGTATCCTCCATTCTGCTGTGGAACAGTTCCTTGTCTAAGCACAACAAGACGTATCTCTGCCATTCTGCTGAGTAGCACCTTCTTGTACTTTACCTTCTATCCTCTTTTAGGATGTCGATGGAACTCTTTGGGAGATTCAGGTGACCAAACTTTAGGTCTTCGGGAGCAAGGCCGCTAGGCTCAAGTTGCTTACTTCCAGGTGTTGGACTCTTCCCCCTTGCATGAAGAGAAGGTTGTGCTTTGCTGGCAACTTTCCTACATTCCCCTGTACCATCACCCCCAGGTCTGAGAACCACATGTCTTGCCCACTGTGGGGTGATCAGGATCATGTGCACTTGCTTATGACTAAGGGTATGCGGGGAATTGGTGGAAAAGTATATGCAAGACTTCATGAGCAGTCCATTGACATTCCTCTTGGAGCGGTGGTGTGGGTGCCTGGATGCAAAGTCTTGGCATTTTGCGTTTTCTGGAATTGCGAACAGATCGATCTCTGGGGTGCCCCAGTGCATGAAGAGCTCTCAGAGCACCTTGTCTATTTAGTTCCCATTTGTGTTATATGGATGCACGTTTGCTTAGCCTCTCTGCCACTTCGTTTTGCGCTCCCGGCAGGTGTATTGTGATTAAGGTTATTCTTCTCTGAATAACCCATGCCCATATTTCCTGGGCTAGTTTGGCAGCCCGTGTTACTTTGTTCCTTCTTGCTTGTTCAGATAGAACATTGTATCTGTGATGTCTATTTGTATTTGCACTGTCTTCCCCTTCACTTGTGTCTGAAAGGGCTTTACGGCCAGGAAGACAGTTTTTAGCTCCAGGATATTTATATTTTGGATTGTTTCCTCCACTCTCCATAATCCTCAGATTTTTAATTCCCCCCTGTGCGCTCCCCAGCCTGTATGGGATGCATCTGTGGTGACCGTCTTAGTTGGGGTTGACTGTCTGAAGGGTCTGCCCACTGTTATCTTGTTTGTGTTCCACCACGTCAACTCTTGTACTTTGTGTGTAACAATCACTATATCCTCCCAACTCCCTGTTGCCTGTGACTATTGGTTCTGGAAACACTCTTAGATGGATCTTCTACGTAGTCTTGTATGTGGGACAAGGGGAATGCAGGAGGCCATCACGCCCATCATTGACCCTACAGTACTCACTGTTGGAGACTGACCCTTGCAGTAACGGCAAGCTTGCTCTGTGACTGCCTGAACCCTTTTGAGGGTAGGGAATGCTTTTGCCTCCATGCTGTTGATTCTTGACCCCAGAAAAATAATTTTTCATTTCTAGCGCTGTGGATGGTTTCTCAGGGTTGACTGTGAAATCTAGCCTGTTAAGGGTGTCCATAACAGTTCAGATGTTCTTCTTGCATTGGTGGAAGCAGTGTGCTTTTACCAGTCAGCTCTCCAGATTTGAGTAGACGTGAATCCCCTTCCATTTTTAGGTAGGCCGCCACTGTGGCAAGGCATTTTGTGAATACCCTTGGTGCTGACTTGATTTTGAAAGAGAGCACTCTGAATTGGTAGTGGTCTTGGTTGACGACAACCCTTAGGTATATCTTGTGCTTACGGTTCATGGGGATGTGTAGGTAGACATATTTTAAGCCTATGACTGCATTGTAGTCATTTTCCTGCAGAAGGACCTCTTGTAGAGTGCATATTTTTAAGTATTGTGTTTTTATGAATGTGTTTAAGAAGCGGAAGTCCAGAATTGGTCTAAGCGACTTGTCTGGTTTTGGGATGATGAAGCATGCTGAGTAGTTTCCTTGGTTGATTTCTGTTGTTGGCACTCTCTCTGATGTCCCTTTTTCCAAGAGATCCTGCCCCTCCTGTTCTAGGCAGCGCCTCTCTTCCTGGAGGTGTTTTTATGAGTTCTATGCAGTATCCGAGTTGGACGATGTAGAGGATCCATTTGTCTGATCTGACCTTCCTATACTCCTGAAGGAAGGCCTTATTCTGTCCCCACTGGTGTTATGTGGTGGGGGGAATGGCAAGTGGAGCCACTCGGATGAGGAGATGGCTCCTCTGGACAGCTGCCGTCTTCCTCTCGCTCTGTCACAAAAGTGCCGGTGCTGTGTTGTCTGCAGCTACCACTGTTGCACCGCCGGTTTTTGTTGGCCTGAGTGGTGGTAGAATGTGTGTGGTGCAGTGCTCTAGAATTATCCCATTCTGAAAGTTCTTTTCATAGGGGTTGCCCTTCTATGTGGGTGGCCTCGAAAATGCAACGCTCCCATGGCCTTGTCGTTTTTCTTTAGCTGTTGCAGTGTCTCATATGCTGCTGCATTGAACAAGTGTTCTCTGGTGAAGGGACTGTTTATGATGCTTTCGAACCTAGACACACGTAGCCAGGCATGTCTTCTCAGGGTTGTGTCCGTGACCATCTGTCTACTGGCTGTGTCTGTGGCGTCGATGGCGAATTTCAGGCACGTATTGTTAATGGTTTTGTCTTATTCCACTAATGCGCTGCTTGTTTTTTAGAACTGCTCTGGTAGGCATTTCATTAGCTCTCCCATTCCTTCCCACTGCTGATGGGCGTACCAGTTCAGAAGGGCACTGGAGTTTTCATCCTCCACTGCATTGCCATTTCTCTTTCCGTTTTGCACCCCACCCTCTTTTCTTTTTCTCGGTTGGTGATCCCGTTGAAGTAGGGATGCTGGCTCTCATCCTTGCTGTGGCTACGATTATGAAGTTTGCCATAGTATTCCCTCTAATATATAGAGGGTCTCTGGAGGTGCATTTGTATTTTCTTCTCCGTCCTCTGTGTCACAAACTTGCAGGCTGCTGCCTCTCTGAAGGCCTCTTTTCCGTGGTCCAGGACGCTGGGGAGCATCGGGAGATATTGGCTCCTGCTCTGTGAGGGCACAAGGGCTTTGAGAAGGAAGCATGTCTGTGCCCTCTCATCTTCGAGTTGGGCTCCAAGTCTGTCGGCTGCCCACTATACCACCAAGTTGCATGTGGCGATATCTTCTGAAGGGGATTTTCTCGAAGGGTAGGAGTCGATTCTCCCTTCCCATGAGTCGGCTTCGATGTTTTGCCACAGGTCGTCAACGCTTTTGACGACTCGAAAGAGCCTCTGGTCGTCGACGAGCTCTTTGTCTTTGAAGAACATTTCCTGTTCTTCTTCTTGTGGCTCAGGTGTCATCAGCGGGTATATCTCAACTACCTCCAGTTCCTCCGGACTCGGTTCTTCAGAGGGCTATGAAGGGATTCAAAATTCCTGAAGGAATGCCTCAAACTCTTTTTTCTTCTACAGAACTGCTGCAATTTCAGTTTCGAGACGCATTTTCTTTCTTTCAACCTCAAGCTCCTTCTTGATGGGTGGCCCTCGGTCAGCGGTCTATTCTTTTAGGCTAGGGCCTCAAGGTCTACCTGTTCCTTCGCCCTTTCTTGCTTGTCCTTCGACGTCGAGCACTTCTCAAGGGGGTGACCTCTACTGGTATCCATGTTGGGACCTGTGGGGCTCCTTGTGATTCGACTTCCCTTTGGTTAACAAATCTTTTGGCTCTGAGGTAGGTTTTCTGGACTTCGAGTCCGCCGACTTTTGGTCAGAACCCCCCCTGCTTTTTACCCGGTACCTAAGGTCTTTTTTGGGGGTCTCTCTCCTTATGTTTCTTCAAGGGACTGGGTTCCAGGTTGACGACCTCTCGCTCGGCGTTTGACCCTTCAGCTTGTGTCGTTTCGGTGCCCACAATGTCCTCTTCCTTGCTTGATGGCCCTAGCTCTCTTTGGGATGGGCTCCCTTTCTTCTGTGCCTGCATGGTGGCATAGTGCGCCTGTCTCCACTTGGCTCTAGTCCTCAGCGGCTTCGGGAGGAACTTGGCGCAAGTCTGCAGCCTTCAGAGTTATGATCCCTGGGTAATTAGAGGTTGCAGACCTGATGGTTGTCCTTCTGGGCAAATTTGTGGTGGCATGTGCGACAGAACATAAAGGGGGTGCTCTCCATTTTCCTTATCGGATCCATTCCCCTGTTGGTGCATTCTCCGATCGCGTGGTCGCACTCCTACATGGTGCACCTACTTTCAGTGCTGGATGGTGTTTTAAATTTTTTCTCCTCCACCAATGTCCTTTGGGGGGATGTTATCTCTTTCCGTCCTTGACGATTCGTCAAACATCGGTCTTTCCTTTCTTAGGCGTCCACGGAGCTTTGGCTGATACTTCCAGACCCAACAGTGGAAAAAAAACTTGAAGATTGTGACGACGCACAGAGACTTCCGAAGCGCACATCACAGGAGGACAGTCAGCACTGAATGGACACAACTGCCCCATAACTCCTGTTTGAATGCATCATCATTTCCCAGCGCTCTGATGTAACAAAAGGCTACAAGTATTGCCTTTTAAACCTTAATAAAAGAATAAATAAAAGCCCATCTTAGTTTAAAGAGTACAGGATAGTGAGCTGCCTAGTCAACCAGCTAGATTTCCAATGACGATTCACCTTTAGGTCTAATCTATGTTGACTAAGATTTCAAATTATTACCATCTGAAGTATATTATATTTGAACAAAAGATTGTTATGCACGACTGAAAAACAAATGATAAGGCAAAGCCAGGTTGAACAACGAAGGTCTCTCATTTTCTACAAAATTGAGATAGCTGGTGTGAAGGTAGCATTAAAAGACCCTTTTTAATGCTGCCTCGATCCTCCAAATTACTTCCCACAGATACACCGAGCATTGTTTCTGCTCTGAGAACCCAGCACCCTCCTTTGCATGTATGCTCTAGTCACAATGAAAGGATGACAGGATTCCTCACCCTAACCATGGATGAGAGGATTCCTCACTCTAACCATGAAGAAAGCAGTTTTCAGAAATTATGTATGTCCTCTAGACCATATCCTATGGCTGTAGTCAATGCCCTCTCATCCGAAATGGATGCCCTCAGCCCAAAAAAGAGATCTTTCTCCATAGACCATGAAACTCATTTACTCTACCAAGTGCTCTCTAGCGAGCACTGTAAAACTTCAGCTTCTGTCCTTCCACACAGGCTTCATGGCAAATTGAATCAACTGTCTGACCCACAAAGTGGTCAACAGCCTGCATGTGTGGTACCTTCTCACCCAAAAAAAGACATTTATGACCTACTATGGGAATAGGACAAAGAAAAAGACACTAACAGATCACCACGGTTATTTCATTCCAATTAAAGAGACTGTATGAAAAAAATACCATCCTGTCCTGGAAAAAGAGCCCACCAACAGAACTTGACAGGCAGTATTCTTTAATCGTCCTTCATTTGCCTTATGCATAACTTCAGGTCAGCCATGGAATGCTTACGTTCCCTTAGGGAAACATAGCTGAATGAATCCTTTCGGGTAATGTTAGACTTGTAGCCCTCGCAAAAATCATGAAAATGTTACCAGACCTGCAGGTGAAGTGCCTTGCATAATCAACTAGACCCAACTGTAATGCGTTCAACTCAGAAACTGGTCTCAAATTGTGTGATCCTAGGCAAATAATGTATTTACGGAGTCGCCTTTTTCTTCAACTACCACCTATGAGACCTTCAAATGTGTTAGTTCATCATGTCTGCTGTGCAAAAACAATTTTGTTCGATTTAATAGACTACTCTTTTGCCCCATGTATCATAAAACATAACCCACATAAGGGTACACATGAGCCCCTTTAATTTGGTAATAGATTGTCATCAGGGAAGGGGGGAATTATTCAGTTGATGATTAAAAACTCTCAGTTTTAATAAATATATTACTAAAGCATGATGTGGTAGCGCACTGTCCTTTACAGAGAGGGCATTTCCCATTGAAATGGCCACAAACCTTCCCATTGACATGCAGTTTTACTGATAAAACTATATAGCGTACAAACAATAATGTGTGAAAATTGTGCTTCAGCAAATAGTTATCATTTTCACATTGCTAAGTAAAATGTTTGGATTTGTTTTGACCCTATTAAAATCTTTGTTTCCATCAACACTTCAATATAAAAATAAGTGCTTTCCTAACTACTGAAGCATATTTTGAAATCTTTGTACCATTAATTTACAAGTAGACATCCTACAGCCTTTCATTTTACAGTGCCTGTACCCCAGCACGATTGTTAGACAGTTCACTTTTCCTACTCTGACTGCAAAGTTAGAGGATTTTGTAAACCTCAATCTCCAAGATAAAATAAGCGGCAATTTGTAAGAAGACATAAGCTGAAATTTGATCTCTATCTTCCAAAGCACAGCAAACATGTCAAGATAAAAACAAGATTTAAAGGCATCTTTATTGCTCATTCACTTTCTAAATGAACACCTGTTCTCTGTCAGCTCGAACTCTCTCACCAGACTGGGCCAGTAGGCCCCTAAAAATAGCTCACGCTGATGAAATCTGAATCACCATAGAGAGTGTGCAAGTATATTTATCAAGGCCTGACTTAATAAAACATGCAAGCACTCCGGAAGAATCAGTCAAACATCTTGAGGGTACGATAAAGACAGATCTTTACTGATATACATTGATACTTCAATCTAGATATGGCCAGGACATGTTTCCTCACATGGATCCGTAACAATATCTTCCTCGGGGACTTCAATTTACACTGAAGATCTAAAAGAGCTGAATCACAGCTTTCTTCATTTTCAAATAATTGTGACTTCATTCTCCTCGGTTACACTCCCACCCAATGAAAAAGCTCCAACCTGGCCATTCTGATTTCAAAAGAATGAAGATGTCCAATATGCTTTGCATCGAGACACCTATCCCTGTGGATTGCCAAGATCAGTTCCTTGCTCCCTTTTTCTCTTAAGATGACTCCACAGACTAACCTAAAAGACGCAAACAATGGATAAGAGGCATTAACCCATTCGGTGCGGAGGACGGAACAGTTGCGTCCTCAGCGGTCATGTGCCGAGGACGGAACGGTTCTGTTCTCCGCACACCACCCAGAAATCCCTCTGCTGTAAACAGCAGAGGGATTTCCTTTTTTGATTTTCAGCCTTCGGGAGCTGGGGAAGAGCTTCCCTACCTACAGAGGCATTTTTGTTTTCAACGTAATGGCGATCGGTGCGCATGGTGCGCTGATGTCATTACATTGAAAGTGAAAGTGAAATGAGCTGATCAGCTCATTTCACTTTCACTGCCTACGTGCTTGAGGGGCTATCTCAGCCCCCCAAGCACCTAGGCACACATGGCAGGTATCATTGGAAAAGGGGAGAAGGAGAGTGATTCCCAAGCAGGGATCCACACACCAGACACCAGGAAGGGGGAGCAGCCCCTTTTGCCCCCCACCAATAAGCAGAGATATTATACCTCAGAGACAGAGCAGAGGATGCTTTGAGTCTGCAGTAATCTGCTGTTAGTTGTTTAAGCAGTGTTTGGAAAGGGATTGTAACACTCATTTTTTGGCTAGGAGAGTGAGTTGTTTAAGTGTTGGAAAAGCAGTATTGTTAGAGTGCAAAGTTTAGGCCCTCACCAGCAGAACTGCAGAGTGTGGATTGAGCCAGTCTGTCTCCTAGGAGATTCTGAATTAAGGAGCAGCTTCCAGCCACCTGCCCAGCAGCCTGAGCTTGCTGATTGGCTCCCTAGCTCCCAAGAAACCCTGAGCCCTCCTCTCACACCTGCCCAGGCCCCTTAAGGGTTTGTTGGGAGAATCCCAAAACATTCACCTCCATTTTGTGAGCTGCAGCTTCCCTGTGCCCAAGATTGCAGTGAACCAAGGACCAGGAGGTGGTAAGAAGGCATACTTTGTGCTGTCTCTTTCCTGAAATTTAAAAGCAATTTTCCTCTACCTGTGACTGCATCATTTTCACCAGTTCTGTCTGTGGTTATTACACTTTAAAAATGTACGTTTTTACCTGCCAGTGACTGCGTAATTTTCACCTGTTTTGTTAAAAAAAATTGAGGTTTTTACCTGCACATGACTGCCTCATTTTAACTGTTTCATTGCGGGCTTTGTAGTTCAAAATCTGTTGTTTTGCAATTGCCGTGACTACCCGATTTTCCCTCCTAGTTTCTCCCTTAATCTGTGTTCAGACCTCTATGTTAAGTAATCCACCCCCAGATCCCTTTTTGTCTTAGCAAGTTAGTGAAACCAGATTAAACACCCGACCCCAAGAAACAGAGATATTATACCTCAGAGACAGAGCAGGGTGGATTGGGACTGCAGTAATCTGCTGTTAGTTGTTTAAGTAGTGTTCGGAAAGGGATTGTAACACTCGTTTTTTGGCTAGGAGAGTGAGTGAGAAGTGTTGGAAAAGTAGCATTGTTAGAGGGCAAAGTTTAGGCCCTCACCTGCAAAACCCCAGAGTGTGTATTGAGTCTTTCTGTCTCCTAGGAGATTCTGAATTGAGGAGCAGCTGCCAGTGGGGTGCAGTGGGCAACAACGTAGTAGATTGCTGTTGAGTGGAGTTGTATAGAGTACACTAGTGTTTTGTACAGTGGAGCTGGGTAGAGTGGATGATTGGACAGTGGCGTAGAGTGAGGTAAAAGCTCATACAATGGAGTACAGAAGAGTTGGGTAACAGTGTGGAGTAAAATATAATACAGTGTAGTAGAGTGGTGTGGAGTTCATTATAGTCTAGTTCTGTAGTGTATAGTGGAGTAAACTCTTATAAATTGGAGTGGCATCTCGAAGAGTGGAGTGGAGTGCGGTATTGTATACAAAAGTGTTGTTTAGTGGAAAACAGTGTTGTACAATAGAGTGTAGGGGCATAGATTGGACTGTAGAGCTAGACAGTGGAGTGTAAGAGGATAGAGTGAAGGAGAGTCTTGTGGAGTGCCATAAAATGCATTATAGTTTTATAGAGTGCAGTTCTAGAGAGTGAAGCAGAGTGCCGTACAGTGGAGCCGCGTACAGTGCAGTGGCATACACTGTAGTGGCATAAAGTGGAGTACCGTACAATGAAGTAGTATATAGTGGAATGGCATAAAGTGGAATACCATACAGTGGAGTGTACAATAGTGGATTGCCATAAATTGGAATGTAGACTAAAGTGTAAAAGAGTGGAGTGCCATACACTGGAATAGTGTACAGTGTAGTGAAGTACAGTGGAGTGGTGTACAGTGGATTAGCCTACAGTGGAGTAGGGTAAAGTGGAGTGGCGTAGACTGGAGTTAGACTGGAGTAGCGTACAGTGCAATGTGATCAAGTGGAATACCATATAGTGGAGTTGTGTACAAAGGAGTGGCGTCCAATAGAATAGCGTAGAATGGAGTGTAGTAGAGGGGCTTGGCATACATTTGAATGGCGTGCCATACAGTGGAATAGCGTAGAGTGCTGTGGCATACAGTAGAGTGGCGTACAGTGGAATAGCACATAGTCGAGTTGAGTTCAGTGGAGTCGCGTAGACTGGATTGGCATTCAGGGTAGTGCGTACAGTGGAGTTGCGAATACTGCAGTGGCGTACAGTGGAGTGGGGTACAGTGGAATAGCATATAGTGGATTCATTGAAGGAATTGATAAGGTCCGGCATCCTCCACAAAAAGCTTCAATGAGAGGCCCATGTGAAAGAATAGAATGCTTGGGCCCAGAGTGTTATCGATCAAGATTTGCCGCCAAAATTGAGTGCCAAAATCCGTGCCAAAAACACTAAGATAAAATCTGGCAAGGCAGATCGGCAGGAGTTAGCTTTCAAGGCACATGGCGATCTATGTGCCCCTTTTTATCAAGATTTGGGGAAGGCCCTCTATCGATCCAGCCCCTTGATCTTATCCCATAAAAAAGAACTTTTGAGACTGAGAGTTGGTTTAATCCCTTTAAAAGCTTATAAATATGGGCGCCTGACAGGTTCTGTTTCTCACAACTGCAGGCTGTGTGACCGTAAACAAGAACTGTTATTGCATGTAGTGTGTATGTGCTCTAGCCTTAAGAGCTTAAGGCGTTTCTAGGTAAAACCAATATTTTGCCACTTAGGTTTTGTCGTGTAGTTCCTATATAACCTATACAGGATCTGCGCGTTTGGATAACATAAACTGTGGGTCTGGTGGCAGACTGATTCCGTGCACCCCCACCGGATACGTTAACCTGTCTGTATCAGCTAGCTCACAGTGCCACTGTATTCTCCTCTTAACAAGGAGAGAACCCTGATCCCTCAGAATCGTGGAAACAACATACTACCTTTCGCTCAGTCACTCGTGCTCACTTGGTTTGTCTTAGAGAGATACACAGAATAAACAGTCTGGGCGTTTTCAATAAGAATTTATTGAACAGTTGTTATTCTAGTGTAGAATAGATGAGCTGCAACAACCATTAGACAGTAGCAGAGATATTTGATTAGAAGTACTACGAAAGTAAATGGATGGTATAGCTTTACCATCTTGCAATGATCATGAATACCTATGAGTATATGAAACACATGATAAAAGGTGCATCTCCTACAATGCCTCCCTAACTAGATGTACCTAAATGTACCTAGCATCTGTGTAGGTGTTATGCCAAGAATCCCTCTAGGATCTAGTCAACCCCATTACCTGAGAATGAGAGAATATGGGACCCCATCCTGGTCTCGAGTTGGACACCCCGCGAAGGATGTTAGACCACTGCGAGCTGGAGCGTCTGCATGCAGGAACCTCAGCATCTCTGGTCAGTGTGTCAGCCGGGAGGTCTCGGTCTCCTCGGTCCTTCTAAGCAAGATGTGATGCATATATACCCATAGGTCTCCCCAGGGGTCCTACCTTGCTGTGTTACTGTGTTGGCCTAAATAATGACGTCGGGCCTGAACTTTATACAGAGATATTATACAGGAGATGTTAGTCCTGCTGTGCTTCCAAGAAGCCTCATGCATAATGTATGAGATTCAAACTAGGGGGAAACCTGCGTTCTGAATGCAGTGTCGTATCTAGGTAATAGGTCAGTCCCTAGGAACCGTTATCTATGTAATGAAGGGAAGAATATAGGTGAAAGGTTGCAATGTTACCTGCACCTATATAGGGTACCTATATGGAATATAACACCCACTCCTCTTCCGACTGGACGACATATGTAACTTATTACCGTACTACTAGCCTAACTAGATATTGGTACGCACAAAGTTTATAAAAACATTTGTTTTTGCTAAAATGTTTAAAACTTCTAAAAAACTTAAAAATGTTAATAATAAAAAAAATGTTTGCAAGCCATAGCTCTAAAGTGTCTGTAGTTATAGTCCGAACCACTATGAGCATTAGAAAGCCATGTATGCCCAATAAATGAAAGGAATGTCAATTTTGTTTTTGAGTTCCAAATTTGAGCTTGTTTAAAAAAGGGCGAATTTCTTCCAGCACACGACGAGCCAAATGAGCCAAATGTTTATGTGTCCTGGCTGGTAGACGCAACATTTTCGTTGCTTGCTTCCGCAGTAGACGGCCCCTGTAGCACCTCACAGAGTACGTCAATTGAGCACAGATGATGTTCCACACTGTCTGCAGCCGGTGCTGGGCAGCCTGGGTGTCAGAGGAGGAGCCGGTGTTCATACCAACATGTGCTATTACTACCTGTTGGGGCTCAAGGAATGCCGCCATCAACATCGGAATATGCTGAGGACACTGCAGAACATGGGCCATTATCTGGTCCAGTAAAGCATTGACGTCCGGTTGCGCACATGATGGGAGTGTCAAACAAAGGTCTAACACGCATTCATCTCTGCAAAACAGGCATCGGAGGACAGGTAAGATGCAGTCCATCCAGACTGGTCGAAATGACAAGAACCAAAATGCACTTAGTTCTCTTAGGCGAGGCGTGCCTAGATGTTGTACCATGCAGTCACGGTATTTACGCTCCAGGAGTGCTTTTTCCATCTCCTTGGTGACTGGGACGTCCATTGCGTAGCAGATGGAAAACAATCAGGATACCTCTACTAGAAACAGGATGAGCGGAAGTCCTCCAAAGATGCTTCCGAATACGGAGTATATGAAGTTTGGTATAACTCCAAGTACCGTCTGAAAGGTGCCCAGAAGTCCAGAACCTATGGTCTTAAATAGGTGGACTATGCCTGTCATATGAGACATGTTAAAGATACGATTTACCATTTCTGCGAAATGGAAAGGGCAGTTTGTATGAATAAGCACCTGTATCTCTGCCGAAGATCTGGAGATCAAAAGTCTCTCGAGCGGAGGTTAATGGCACAGACTTCTGTAAAAGCATGGCTTTCATTCTGCTTAGAGTATCAAACTGTATTAAAGAAACTTTCAGTGAAGGCCATAACGGCGCCTCCCTGACTGTATGTGTCGGTGGAAACAATACTTGCATACAACAAGTAACCCTGGAGCTCACGGTTACCAGATATGCGATGCCCGGGAGCATTCCGCAGCAGCCTTGACTGTTCAGCATCAAGTAACTCCCATTTGAAAGTAGCCTGAATGCTGGAGTAATCACTGCAGCTGGGGCACCCCTCAAATGGCAGGACAAGTTCGCTACAGAACCATTACAAGCCACGTGCAGCATTATATCCTGGCATATAAGTGATCCACTTAAAGCGTTCTCACAGTTTGTACCGCTTAGAAACACTTCTCGATCCCCACTCCGGCATCGAAATCTGTATGGTAATACCCATGATTCCTTAATGTATTCCTTACCCATCTCTTCATATCTGCCTGCCTGCTTTTGTTCAAGGCAATACTGAAACTGAAAAGTAGTGACCGGTAGAGTTATGTGGCCATGGATTAGCCATTCTGTGGACGGTAATTCTGCCACTGTAAATGCTAATCTATCCAGATTTTCGATACGCAGCATTGTATATTTTGCTCCCCTTTGTGCCATTTCTATCTGTTTATCTGTTAGATTGTATTCAGAGAACAGAGACGTGCTGTTAATAGAACGCCAAGGCACATATCCTGCACGCAAAGATTGCAGCGTCCAGCTTAACAACATAATAGAACGTAATTGAGATTGCCCGTGTTGTAATATGGCCAAATCTTGTTCTAGTATGTCTATCGCAGAAGATACAATGTTGCCTAAGGAATATATCCTGGAGGTCAATGTAGTTAACCCGTTGTCTACCACTGCTAGAGATTTTTCTAGATTTATACGGTCTATTTCACGTAATCTCTCTGCGGCCTCTTGTTGGGATATTTTCCATATTTCATTGTAGACAGCATAAATAAAGCGTTTCTGTCGTGGCTTCCTGGGACCTAATAAAAAATCTCCAAGGTCCACATCCTGTGACAGTAAGGATAAGTGTTGTTTCACCTTTGTGAGTGTTGAGGTTTTTAGCCAATCAAGGCACAACTTCCCAACACTGTAGGATGTCACTACCCCTGGATGTTCTCTCTGTACATAACGTGGATCTGGCCTATGAATAGCGAACCCTTCGGTTTTACCCATGAATCTCGCCTGACAACTATTGGTGTCTGTGGGCCAAATCAACCATTTCTTCCAATCGGGGTCTGATCTGTTGTATTGTATAATGTCATCTACTGTAATCTCTTTCTCTGATGTTATGTTACCCTCGGTGTGTGATGGAGTTGGCATCCGAGGTGTGTTTAAGTCCTTGTTCTTGGCTAGTCCAAGGCAAGACGTTTGTTGCACTTTCTCATTCAAAAACATGATCTGTTGAGGGATAAGGCATGCTCTAAATAAAGCTTCCGTTCCCTGAACTTGCCATTCTCTAGTACCCCAGACTGATTTTAAGTCTATGGTGTCTTTTCATAAGTCAAAACCTTGTTCAGACAACTGGGCAATGAAGGAAGCAGAGTAAATCTGTTTGGTGTTTGTTAACATATTTTTCTGTGTTGATGTTGGTGCAACCGTATAATAATATGAGGCTGGGTCAGACATATTAAACCCTGAAAAATATGGAAACTTTTGTGTAAATGTTTTTGAACTGCCTTTCGGCGGTGTTGGACAATGTTCCCACTGGTGGTAAGTGAACACATTTCTAGGATTAGCAGATTTATGCAGAAAATGATGACCATAGTGTTGATAACAATAAATTGTTTCTAAATCCGGTGTGCTTTCCAATGATCCACTATTAGAAAATGCAGCAGATTTTTCCAAATCAGGCAACATGTTATTTACAGTTTCAAAATCCCAATCATCGGAAAATGTACTTGAGGTAATGATATCGCTCAATGATATTTTAAATAAATGTGGAATTCTTGAAAGTTCGGTCGGACCAAATATATCGAAATCAACCTTGTCCCAAACTATACCATCAGGTATAGGAACTGCTGTAATGTTCACTGATGACAAGTCTCTTTGTTCTCGATGAGATGATTGATGGGGTTTTAAAATTAAGTTCACCTTTTGGGCTGCAGAGCTTTGTCGAAGGTATTTTCCATTAACCAGCATGCTAAAAACTATTACTAAGCCTACCCAGAAAAGAAAGAAAAGTATCCCGGTGATTACCCATAGTTCTACCCAAGGTGACACCAGGTAAGTCTTTTTAAGAAAGTTCAGAAAGTCTTTAACTTGCTGCTTGCGTGATTTTTGGGCTGGCATCGTTTGAGGTTCACTTGGATCCAAAGAAAACGTATCAAAGTTTATGAAGTAGCCAGAAGCAGTTCGATCAATTGTTGGTATTGCATCAGGATTTGTAGAAATCGTAGTTTGCTCTTGTCGAGGCGTGTTGATGTAGACATCTGTATTTGGTCGAATTGAAATTTGTCTTTCATTTTGATTCTGAATTTGAACTTCAGGTTCAAGGGGAACGAGTTCCATAGCATTATTGCATAGTCCATCATTCCATGCAGGAGACTCTTCAAACGTGATGAGTCTTTCCGTTTGAACTTCTTGAATTGTAGCGAGAGGAGGGCGTCTGCTACTTTGGAGTCCACGTGGCCTACTCATTATCGGCCACATAGTGTGGTTTGATTAGGTCGATTGAGACAAATCTTTTCTCCTTTTTTCCGGCAAGAGGCGGTAGAAGTACAGTTCTTGCTCCTTCAACTGCTAGGACCTGTACAGGCTTTCTGTATGATGGCCAAAATTCTTTCTTGTCCGCTATTTTCTCTCTGACCTGATCCCCGACCTTTGGGATCCAGACAGGTCTTGCTGTGACTGATTTGACTTCCCCAGTGGCTGTCTGCTTCATATGGACATTACTTTGTTGTGTCCTGGATTCATTTAGATCCTGTAAAACAGCCAAACGATCATGGATGTCAAAAAGCTTTTCATCCGCCACTTCGCCTTCACAATCAAGATCAGGTACCCACATTCTTGTCCCAAATAGGACCTCATATGGAGTGACCCCCCCTAGAGAACTTCTTGGCATATTATTCAATGCTCGCTGCACTCCATACAGATGTTTTACTCAGCTCTCACCCGTGCCTAGTACTCTAGCTGTTAAAGACTGCTTTAAGTCTCAGTTTTTCCTCTCCACGACCGAATTTTCCTCGGGATGGTACGGAGAGGAGTTCCGCAATGCTACACCCAATCCTCGCATGGCCTCCTTGTAAGCCCGAGAGCTAAACGCAGGGTCCTGGTCAGAATGTAATGTGCCAATTGGTAATGTCCCTATGAAGACTCGCAAATCTTTTATAACAGTTTGAGCGTCAGCCGAGCGTTGGGCCACACCCATAGGAATCTTGAGCAGGAATCCACTGCAACCATGATATACCTGTTGTAAGGGGGCGCAGTGGTCCAAGTAAACACACGCTAGTGGTTTGTCAGATATCAATAATGGTGTCTGTGCTGGACGTGTTACGGTGGAACCTTTCATCTGCTGGCAGATGTCGCATTTCAAGACATAGTCTTTAGTCTGCTTTGTTAACCCAGGCCACAAATAGCGTTGTTTCAATAAAGAAACAGTCGTCGTAACTCCTATATGTGCAGAACCTATCCCTTCGTGTGCTGCTAGAATTAGACCTAACCTACGATCCATGTTTGGAATTACTCTATCCCCCACTCCAGGAATCTGAGCAAATGGAGTGTTATTGGCATCTAACTTGTAGGAGTACTTGAGTGGAAACCTTTTAGGTACTGCTTTGCTGTTTTTGCGTGAAGCAATGACAGCCACCATAATCTCACCGCCTATTCTCGTTTTCGAACGAGTGATTGCAGCTACGGAAGCCGTGCGTGCATCCCCCTTTGCGGCTTCATCAGCCAATGAATTCCCTTCAACGTGAACGCCATCACGCTGATGACTCAGTGTATGTATCACGAGAGCTCTCGGTAGTTCGGTTTTCAACTCCACTACCTGTTCCCATAGCATTTTATGCTTAATTGTGCCACCTTTTGCATCTTTGAACCCGTTTTGAACCCAGTGCTGCAAATATTCATTATATGACTGCACAGAGTAAAAGGAATTGCACACAATTAGTGTGGGGAATTCTCGATCCGTATTTACCAGTGCCAGTATCAAGGCTTTTAACTCTGCCAGCTGTGCCGTGCAGTCTCCTAGAGATTGCGTTTTTGTGCAACTTGGGTGGAACTTTCCATCCCACATGCGACCTTTAACGATTGCGCATGCCGCACTATATTGCTGCTTACTACCTATGGCCGGTTGAGCAGATCCGTCAGTGTAAATTATATATTCATACTGATCTAGAGGCATTATTTTGTTTGGTAGAGGATATTCTTGTTCGTATTGCAGAAATGCTTGTGTCTTTAGATTTGGGTCGTACCTGTATTCTACATCTGTTGCAGTGAGAGAATTAGCCCATTGTATCCATCTCGGATGTAAGGTTTTAGCGTTAGGAACGCTTGCCTTTGTCGCAGCCTCTAAGGCTGGAACTGGAGTCACTACTATTATTCGTTTCCCCTGAGCCAGCGCTCTTTCTCTCACTACAGCAATCTGTACCGCTGTCAGGATCTTTTCTGTAGATGCAAAATGCATCTCAGCATTTGTGTACAAATGTGATTTGTATGCAAGTGGTACTGTTTCACCTTCATTATATGTCAGATAGGTGTACCCAGATTGACCCGCAATTATACGGATCACCAGGTTGCGTACGTTTACGCGTGTCTGTAAGTGTTTGGAAGCTATCATGTCAGCTTGTAGGGAACGAAGTGTATCTGTGAATTCCTGTGTCCATTGTCTTACTGAAAAATCTGATTTTATTAAATCGTAGAAAGGTTTTACTCTTTCTGCGTAATCCAAAATGTATGTTCTACCAAAATTTAGGAATCCCAGGATTGATTGTAAATTTTTCAATATTTTGGAGGTTGGAGCAGCGCGCATTTTTCCCAAAAATTGGCTGCCAGGCTTTTACCTTCACTTGAAAGCTCATATCCTAAAAACAGGACACTGAGGTGGGCAATTTGAGATAAGTTGGATTTGTAGCCCTCAAGCGCGAATCCCAAAATTTTGGTATTCACTCTGTTCAAGTGCTCCTCTAGGTCATCGTCCGTCAGATAAATATCATCCACATAGGAAAATGCCTCTTCATCCAAATTTTGAAGTAACTCAGTTACTCTGGCCGAGAACAACCCCGGGCTGTTCTTATACCCTTGGGGGAGTCAACAAAATTGACGCTGGGACCCTAGCGCTGAGAATGCTGTTAGATACCTGCTTTCAGGCGCTATATTTTGGCAGAAAAATCCATTTGAGATATCAAGTGTCGTTTTATATTTTTTCCGCACAATGTTATTCATTAATGCGGCACTGTGTGTGTTTTGGACTGCAAATGTCTTAGTGCAAGTGTTTAAATGTCTATAATCTAGAACTAAACGATACGAATTATCAGGTTTCATGACCGGAAACAAAGGATTATTCATTGATGAGGTGCAATTTTCGATCACCCCTTGGTATTCAAGTTGATCTAAGATCTCCCTGACCTGTTTTTTAGCTTCTTGCTTTATTGGATACTGCCTTTGTGCAGTTGGAATGTTTTTAAAGGAATTATGTGGTGGGTTGAGTCCTCATCCCATCCAATATGGTTTTTGTATAATGCAGGGGCTTGGGCTACCGCCCACTCCTGTGCATATGTGTGTTTTAGGTGCCTGGGAATATGGTCTGAGAATGCCAGTAGAATTACTGTTTCCCCTTTAGGGCAATCCATGACGAATGCTGGCGGCCAATCTTGTTCAGCTAACAAAATATCATAGCCAAACGTCAGGTTCTCCCAAAAGAGACCTCTCACTGTTCTACATTTGTCCCCCTCCATCTGGAGCGTTATTTCATATAACTTATGTGGGACACTTACCCTAGTATCCGGTGTCTCCACCGTGATATAATCATTCAAGTCCGCTGTCACCAGAAATTCCATCAGGTTCTGGCGAGCTATTGTTACTTCTGCCACACTGTCTAGCATCGTCAGAGCCCATTCCCCGTTCAGTAGTCGAGTCCTCAGAATCCTGGGCATGTCTGATCTTTAGACCTGCAACCTTCTTCTTTTTGAACGGTGGCTTTTGCTTTGGTTTCTCTTCTTTTTTAGAAGTGTAATCTTAAGTGTGCTGCTTGTCTCTGGACTTTGTACGCTCTTCTTGTCTGTCTGACCGTCCTTCCCTTGATGAACCCTGAAAGGAACAAGAGGAACGTGTATCAGTATCCTGATACCTGTCAGGTTTCCTAATATTATCCCTATTCCTAAGATTATACCTCTTTTCGGAGGGCATTCTGTGTTTTTCATGTGGGGTAGTATTCGGGAATACTGCCTCTAGCTGTGCTATTTTCTGAGCTACCCAGAATGGCATTTGTTCACGTTTTGTGGGCATTTTACCCTTCACTGCGTGTAATGTTTGTGGTGTGATTTTAGTTGGTGTACCCTGAGTTTGAGTTCCATTTATTGCAACCATTGCTGGTTGGACTGTAAGTGTACTCATGACGAATTGTGTCAAGTTTCTATACATTTTGATCACTTCTTTGTGTTGTGTGAGTAAGTCACCTGGTGGCATTGTTTCAATGTCAGGATGTGGTGTGTAGGCCGCTAATATTGGCCATGTTGCCCCTTCTCTTCCGAGTGGGCCGAGTCTCACTCTTCTTCTTATGTGAGGTAGGGCGCCTTTAAACCAGTATAAGTGTTCCTGGTACGTGAGCAGAACCTCAATGTCCTCAAACGGACAATATTCTGCTGGTGCATCTCCTTCTGTGTAGGAGTGAAATGTTTTTGTTCTTGCATTTGCTGCTGGGAATGTAACCCACGAATAAAATACCTCTGTTCTGTATGATTTGTGCGCCTCAATCACGAATACTACTATACCACCCCTAGGTGTTAAACCATGCTCTAGCAGTTTCAGGGTGACTGTATTTCTAAATTTTCTGCAATCGGAATTGCGTCTGCATCTTCTTCTCTGAGAGGTGTAGATCTACTATTACGTTGTCTCTGTCCTCAGTCTTTTTGTAAAGAAGAGCTTTCCAAGGGAACTAAGATAAGGTGTTTTGCACAATTTTAGGAACACTGTGTCCTTCAAGCTTGATTAACCAACAGCCAATACATAGGATTTCTTGCCTACTCAGCTGTGGCGGAGTTTGTGCCCACCCACTCCAGACGTCTCTGGTGTTTTGTGAGTAGGGGCCTCTGAGAATAGCACGACTGAACTACTCAGATTCTACTGTTAAATAAGTACCCAACCAACGTTGGCGGCGCCATGTCGTGTAGTTCCTATATAACCTATAAAGGATCTGCACGTTTGGTAACAAACTGTGGGACTGGTGGCAGACTGATTCCGTGCACCCCTACCGGATACGTTAGCCTGTCTGTATCAGCTAGCTCACAGTGCCACTATAATCTCCTCGTACCAAGGAGAGAATAGATTCTGGCAACCTCAGAACATGACAACCCTGATCCCTCAGAATCGTAGAAACAATATACTACCTTTCGCTCAGTCACTCGTGCTCACTTGGTTTGTCTCAGAGAGATACATAGAATAAACAGTCTGGGCGTTTTCAATAAGAATTTATTGAACAGTTGTTATTCTAGTGTAGAATAGATGAGCTGCAACAACCATTAGACAGTAGCAGAGATATATGATTAGAAATACAACGAAAGTAAATGGATGGTATAGCTCTACCATTTTGCAATGATCATGAATACATATGAGTGTATGAAACACATGATAAAAGGTGCGTACTCCTACAATGCTTCTTTAACTAGATGTACCTAAATGTACCTAGCATCTGTGTAGGTGTTATGCCAAAAATCCCTCTAGGATCTAGTCAACCCAATTACCTGAGAATGAGAGAATATGGGACCCCCGTCCTGGTCTGGAGTTGGACACCCAGCGAGGGATGTTAGTCCACTGCGAGCTGGACCGTCTGCATGCAGGAACCTCAGCGTCTCTGGTCAGTGTGTCAGCCGGGAAGTCTCAGTCTCCTCTGTCCTTCTAAGCAAGATGTGATGTATATATACCCATAGGTCTCTCCAGGGGTCCTACCTTGCTGTGTTACTGTGTCGGCCTAAAGGATGACGTCGGGCCTGAACTTTATACAGAGATATTATACAGGAGATGTTAGTCCTGCTGTTCTTCCAAGAAGCCTCATGCATAATGTATGAGTTTCGAACTAGGGGGAAACCCGCGTTCTGAATGCAGTGTCGTATATAGGTAAAAGGTCAGTCCCTAAGAACCGTTATGTATGTAATGTAGGGAAGAATATAGGTGAAAGGTTGCAATGTTACCTGCGCCTATATAGGGTACCTATATGGAATATAACAGTTTACGGCAATGTAAAAATGCGCTAATATCGTGCTTTCCTACAGGGAACCTGGTCCAAGCCCTGCACAGGGGTCCTGTGAATAGGACGATTGCCCGTCACTAACGCCCTGCTCCAGGCGACCCAAATTTCCGCACCACTTACCCTACCCCACAGAGCTTGGTAGTCTAGGCATCTACGTCCCAGGGCGCATTCCTTTCCGCTTCCCCGGATAGGGAATCCAAGAGGCTGAATAGTTGGGGCAAAAATAAATTTTCTTCGGCCAGCCTTGCATTGCCCTCGGTAAACACCGTATGCTTATTGGGCCGTTATTCCCACACTATGTGGGAAACGGTTGCGCAAGTGCTGTCACAGGTCCCGGAGGAGGCCCAGGCCGTCCTTTCCCAAGCAGTGTCAGATGGGAGAGATGCAGCAAAGTTCGCCATTCGATGTGATCTAGACACGACCGACTCGCTGGGCAAAGCGATTTCATTGTCGTTGGGCTGTGAACATCTGACTTTTCGGGGAATGTCCAGGCCTCACTCATGGACATGCCCTTTGATGGCACCCATCTCTTCTGAGGCAAGGCAGACACGGTGCTTTATGGGCTCATGAGCTACAGCCATGTCCTTAGGCCTCTCAGTGGCTGCACGTCTCCAGTCTGTCTTTCGTGGCTACAGAAGGGGCTACCGAGCTGCACCAGTTCAGCAACCCAGGCGTGGTTCGTTCAGGCCACGTTGGTCGGGCAGCCAGAGGTCATGTCAGACCCCCTCTCCTTCCCCCCCCCCCCCTTTCACCCCGGCAGCTTTAGCCGAGCAAACCCTCCTAGTCTCACCCTTCCAATCCATGGGCGTCCAGTTGATGGCAGGATCAGCAATCACCTCCACCACTGGCATACCATCAGGTGGGTCCTCCAGATAGTATGACTGGGCTGCTCCCTCCCCTTCGAGATCGCCCCTCCCTCCATGCCTCCATCTTACGACCGGCTGACGGAGGATCATTTACTTTTACTAAGAGAAGAAGTCATGACTTTCTTGGCCAAGGGAGCCATAGAGAGGGTTCCGGAGCCAGAAGTAGGCTATGGTTGCTATTCCTGCTACTTTCTGATCCCGAAAAAGGACAAGGGACTCACGCTAGCTCAGGTCCTGTCTGCCCTGGACCCAGGAGACTGGATGGTAGTGTTGGACTTGCAACAAGCCTATTTCCACATTCCTGTCCTGCCCGCTCATCGGTGCTACCTGCGGTTTACAGTAGGCCAAGAGCATTTTCAGTTCACCGCACTCCTTTTTTGCTTTCCCAGTGCCCCTCTTGTGTTAACCAAGGTGATGTCAGTGGTCACAGCTCATCTGCTCAGATCGGGGTGCCAGTCTTCCCCCTATCTTGACAACTGGCTGCTGAAGGCTGGCTCGCCCTAGGCTGTCGCCAACCACCTCCAGATTACGGCGAACGTCCTGCATTCGTTGGGGTTCACTATCAACATGTCGAAGTCACGCATGACTCCCTCTCAAACGCTCCTTTTCATCTGAGCTTTTCTGGATACAGTGCAGTTTCGGGCTTATCCTTCTTATCGGCGAATCCAGGATATTCACGCTATGATACCAACGTTTCAGCCTCTATCCTGGATTTCAGTGAGAATGACTGAGGCCGTTGGGCCATATGGCATCCTGCTAGTGACACATTACAGATGGCATATGTGGGCTCTGCAGTGGTACCTGACGTTCTAGTGGGCACAGCATTTGGGAAATCTCTCTGACAAGGTCCAGATCTTGGAGAGAACTGCACGAGACCTGCAGTGGTGGCTAACGAACTGCGATTGGATCACAGGCAGGCCCCTCTCCCTTCCCCCACCAGATCTCACAGTAGTGACAGATGTGTCACTTCTGGGAGGTGGAGATCAGAGGACTTTGGTCTCCGGCGGAATCCACATCAACATGCTAGAGATCCGAGCAATCCGATTGGCATTGAAAGCCTTTCTACTCTTCATCAAATGAAGGCTAGCTCAACACCACCACCATGTGGTACTGCAACAAACAGAGCGGAGTGGGGTCGTGGACTCTGTCAGGAGACTCTGCGTCTCTGGACATGGCAAAAACTTCAGGGCATATCCCTGGTGGTTCAACACCTTGCAGGTTCCCTGAACACCAGGGTTGACAAACCCAGCTGTCGATGCCTAGCGGATCACGAGTGGCGTCTCCATCCGGAGGTGGCGCCAGGTCTCTTTCAGCAGTGGGGAGAACCTGGGTTGGATCTGTTCACCTCTGCAGAGAATACGCAATGTTAGCAGTTTTGCACCCTGAACTTTCCAAGGCGGCTCGCGCTCGGAGACGCTTTTCGTCTCGAGTGAAGCTCAGGCCTCCTGTATGCCTTTCCGCCCATACCACTCCTGCCCAGAGTTCTCCAGAAGATCAAGAACGACAGGGCCCAAGTCATCCTTGTGGCTCCGGACTGGGCACGGAGAGTCTGGTATCCCGAGCTTCTGCAAATGAGCAGCGATCCTCCGATCAGGCTGCCCCTTCGGGAGGATCTCCTGTCACAGCAGCAGGGGAGGGTCCGCCACCTGAACCTGTCAACTCTGCGTCTTCTTGCGTGGAGATTGAGCGGCGGCAGTTGCTAGCTTTCGACCTTCCTCCCGAAGTCTGCAATCTTATTCTGGCAGCCAGGTGTCCGTCCACTAAGATGGTATACGCCTCCCGGTGGAACAAATTTGGAATATATTGTACAGAAAAGTCTATTGATCCTTTTTTTGCTTCCCTTTCTGATATTTTGCTTTTCATTCTGTCCCTTGCCTAGCAAGGCTCTGGGCACCTTGAAAGGGTATCTTTCGGCTTTATCTGCCTTCCTGAGGCAGTCAGACGAACCCTTATCTAAATCACCAATAGTACATAGATTCCTAAAAGGCCTTTTACATATGTTCCCTCCTGCCTCTTTCATTATGCCTCAGCGGGACCTTAATTTTGTTCTCACTTTCCTATAGTGCGCTCCTTTCGAGCCCCTACATAATTGCCCCCTCCGACTGCTCTCCATTAAAACAGCCTTCATAGTAGCAATTAAATCTGCCAGGAGGGTGAGCAAGCTGCGGGCTTTATCGTCCAAGCCCCCCTCTCTGATGATATTACCTGACAAATTGGTGCTTTGCACTAGGACCTCTTTCCTTCCAAAAGTGGTAACTCCATTCCTTATGGGGCAATCTGTCACCTTGCCCTCTTTCTACGCTCCTCCGCATCTCATTAAAGAAAAGGAGCGACTCCACCGCCTGGACCCCTCTTCGTGGGGTACGTTGGAGCGAAGAAACGTTGTGCGGTGAAGAAGAGGACCATCTCCCCGTGAGTCATTCTCTTCATCAAAATTTTCTATACTCTGGCCAAGAAGCAGCCTCCTGAAGGCTTACGGGCTCATTCCACCAGAGCTGAGGCTCATACCACTGCTTTGCAACGTGGAGTCCCAGTCCTGGACATCTGTGAGGCTGCAACATGGGCATCCCTGCACACATTCACCAAACATTACGGCCTGGATAGTCAAGTCCGCGGGGATGGCCATTTTGGCCACTCAGTCCTGCAGGATTTTCTAGTGTAAATTTGTCTGCAGTCTCTCTTCTGGGGATAGCATTGCTTGGGTATCTATTCAAAGGTAGGGAATCTGTGGCTAGATGTCTCTATCAGATGGGCAAGTTACTTACCTTTGGTAAAGCCTTATCTGGTAGAGACATAATCCAGCCGCAGATTTCTTACCGGCCCACCTATCCTTTCCACACTACGGACACATTTCTGAAGCCAAGGCTTTTCCTTTTCAGCACCCTAGCTTCTTAAAAAACACACCAATGTCAGTACTCTTCTTGTCTTTGTGTTTCTGGCGTGGAAAGTCGTGAAAAGTAAATTACGTCAGCGGGCCGAGGTGCCTCCTATATAGGTTACTCGGACTTCACTTCCAGTGCAGACAACGACGTCATGCGGAGCCGACCAACGCCACCTACCGGTGTGCAGGGGCATTGCTCGAAGAAAAATCTTCTGTATCTAGTTTGATGCCTGGGAAATTCAAAGGTAGGGAATCTGCAGCTAGATCATGTCTCTACCAGACAAGGCATTACCGAAGGTAAGTAACTTGTCCATCAGCACCCAACAAGCCTTAAGATAAAATACTAACGTGTGCTTTGCAATGCGCAGCACAAACTCTTCTTGACCTAGGCATCAGACAACTAGATAAAATACCTAATACTTAAAATATTTAGTTCTTTTCAAATCACAATGTCATGTGGGATTTCATTTGATCAGCAAACAACGAGCCTTAAAACTAGATAGGTAAAGTGCACCATGCAGGGATTGGAACTGCAAGTCTTCATTGTCGTATGGACTTCCCTGAGTATTTCAACTTTAACCAGAGTTAGAGCGGACATTCATCAACTTATAAGCTTCCTAAGGAACTTCAAGAACCTAGCTGAGAGCTGTGGATTGACCCCACTTGGGCGCTTAGACTTCTTATGCTTCTTGTACCTCTTACCTGAAGGTCCTGATGATTTTGAGTGGGACACAGAGGATTTGCGACTCCTGGAGCAGTACCCGAACCTTACTCCGGACAGGGACCGTGACCTCAGAGGAGAGGAGCGATGCAGTGTCGCCTGCCGGGCCGCAAGCAGCTTTAGGGACCGCTTCCTCAAAGCCTTCGGAGCCATGGCCCGGCAGTCGAAGCACAACTTCGAGTCATGGTTGCGCTCCAGAGACAAAACAAATGCAGGTTTGTCACCGACATGGCACGGTGACAGGCGCCGCACGGTTTGAGCCCTTAAGTCTTTCTAGACATGGTAACTTATACACCACAAAAGGGGGTCGACAAAATATCAAAGAATCCTGTCAAAAAGTGACAGAGGGTAACTTGCTTCACGGATCAGGGCTAGAATGGCTATTAAAGAAAAAAATTGACGTCAGCGCATCGAGGTGGTGCATATATAGGTGATGCGGACGTCACTTCCGGTGCGGACGACAACGTCACGTAGAGCCAACCTATGCCACCTACCGGCAGGTAGGGGTATTGCTCAAAGAAAAATCTTCCGGATTCAGTCTGACACCTGGGAAATTCAAAGGTAGGGAATCTTAAGAATGTAATATCAATAGGTTAACAAATATTTATTGAATGACGATCAGGCAGGTTAAACATGACATCACACCATAATTTCACTGCTTATGAGGGTGGTAGTAAATGTCGTTAAGAATAGATGAATTATAGGAATTAAACAAATGTGATTTTTATGGTTGTTTGACATTGGTTGAGATAAATTCTCATGGTTTAAATAACTGTATACAATAAAAACGCATTTACTAGTTACTTACCTGGAACTCCAGTTCTCCAACATTGGTATCTTTTATATATTCACATGCTTGAATCATTCCCAGTTGTCAGGCTTGAAATTCACAGTACATTAAAATAGCAGTATACAGTGTAAAATGGCCATAGGCCTGAAACAACATTGTATAGTTAGTAGCACATCCACCTCATTTGAAAGAACCCACATTTTAGCCAATGAGGTGGAATCTTAAGTTCTCCTACTACCCCTGGAGGCCACCATGGCTCAGATTTCAAAGTGTGAGAATAATATAGGATGAGCCTCTGACCGGGGAGGAGGGAGGGTCGCATGTGAATATACAAAATATGTCAATGTTGGAGAACTGGAGTTACAGGTAGGTAACTAACTTCTTGTCCAACACTGGATCTTTTATATATTCACATACTTGAAACAGAATAGCAATCAGTACACATTATGATAACTAACAAAAGCGGAAGCAGGCTTTAATGAATCAGGTTTCTCAGGACTGCCAGTCACACGGCTCCTTCAGCTTCTGCATCCACATCTAGGCAGTAGTACTTTGTGAACTTAGGCCTGCCATTCCAGGTGGCTGCACAACAGATGTCCTTCAAGGGCACCCCAGCATAGAGTGCCTCAGGAATGCCATTCCCTGGCGGAGTGCACCCTCACTCTTCCAAGGAGAGGACGCTTGGCCTTGACATGACAAAGTGATGCAGGCTGAGAGCCAATGAGCTATCCCCTGTTTGGGCAGGGCAGGGCTTCTTCGTGGTTGACCAAAAAACACAAACAGCTTGTCCGATATACGTATGAACTCTGTCTTATCTAGGTAGAATCTGAGACATCCACTTAAGTCAAAAGAAAGCAACTACCTCTCTGCTGCTGTAGACTGGTTTGGAAAGAAAGATCAGGTTTATTTAAGTGAAAGTCAGTAGGAAACTTAGGTATGAATTTAGGGTTGGTTCTGAGGATTACCTTGCCCTTCATGAACCGGATAAAAGGTTCCCTGATGGTGAATGCTTGAATCTCTCCCACCCTCCAAGCAGATGTTAGTGCCAGAAGACGTGCTGTCTTCCATGAGACAAATGTTAGGTCTGCTTTGTGTATTGGCTCAAAAGGAGCTAATTGCAACTGACTGAGGACGGTAGTAAGTTCCCATGGATCCGGAGGATGTCAAAGAGGTGGAAATGTTCTGACAATCCCTTTCATAAACTATTTTAGGATTCTTTGGGAAAACGGAGTACATGTTGATGTTTCGATTCTCCTAAATCTTGAGACTGCAGCAAGATGAACTCTGACTGAAGAATATTTGAGTCCACTCTTGGCTAAATTAAATAAATATTGAAGGATTTGATGACATTTTATTCGAAGTGGATGATGATCATTATTCCTGCACAAGACAAAGAAACGTTTCCATTTGGCGTTGTAAGTCTCATTAGTCATTGAAGTTCAAGCCTGTGCGACAATATTTCTACAGTCTTGAGGAAGATCTAAATGGCCAAACTCTATGTGGTCAGGTACCATGCTGTCAAGTTCAGCGACTGAGGATCATGATGAAGAATCTCTCTATGATGTTAGGAAAGAATCCTGGCATGCACTTTCAGAGGAATGGCTGGACGTGTTGATAACTGCAACATTTCACTGTACCAATATTGGCGTGGCCACTCCGGAGCAATGAGGATAAGAGATTCCACAGAAACAGAGCCTCTTCTGAGAGGGATCGGGACTGTGTTACTCCTTGCTCAGCTATATAGAACAGCAATGTTGTATTGTCTGTTCCGACTAGGATTGGTTGTCCTATTAGCCTGGGAAAAAAAGCTTGCAGGTCTAGACGCATGGAGTGGAGTTCCAACACATTGATGTCAAGTCTAAAGTGTCTTTTTCCTATTGGACCATAAACCTCTTGTTGAGAGTTTCTGCAGGTGAGCGCCCCATCCATCCATGGATGCATATGTTGTAAGTATCATCCTGTTTGATACATGTAGGAAAGTCTGTCCTGCATTCAGATTTGTTGGAAGCATCTGCCACAGCAATGCCTGTTTCAGCCTCCTTGTGACTTGTAGTGTATCTTCCCAAGACCCATCGACTTGCTTTCATTGCGAGTCTAGCTCCTGCTGAACAGGCCTCATGAGGAGTCTGCAAAAAGGGACAAGGCCTAAGCATGACGCCATTAAACCCAGTAGGTATTTGTATTGTCTCACTATTATAAATTGTTTTATATAGATGTTCTTTGCCACAATTTGCAATTTCTTCGTCTTTTGCTGTGATGGAAAAGCCTTCTCCAGTTGTGTGTTGTCTACTGCTCCCTGGAACTGGATTCCTGTTTGAGGTTTCAATGAAGATTTTTTTCTGTTCAACAAAAGGCCTAGTTTCTTGAACACGTTGATGAAGTCCGTCGTACACTTTGCCTCTTCTTTAAAGGTGCCTTTGCAAGTCAATCATCGAGATACGGGAACACCTGATAACCTTCTAGCCTGAGAAAGGCAGCTACTGGGGCGAAATATTTGGTAACATTTCAAAGTGCTGATTTGAGTCCAAAGGGAAGTGCCTTGAATTGATAATGTTGTCCCTCCACTAGGAATCCGAGATATTTTCTGTGTCTTTGATGAATGGGTATGTAGAAAGACGCCGCCTGAAAAACCAAGGAAGTAATAAAATCTCCTCCCTGCATCATCAGGAAGACTTCCTGTAGGATAACCATCCAGAAAGACTGTTCCTTTAGTTGTCTAAGCTCCAAGATTGTTCTCCCCTGACTTTTTGATCAGGAAAAACCTGGAGTAAAAACCCTTGATTTCTTTGCGATTCTGGGACAATCTCTATAGCCCCTTTGAGGAGGAGTAAGAGACTCCATGTTGAAGCTCTTTCAAATGGGGATGATGCTCTTTCCTGGGTGGATTTACCAGGGGTCTCTGAATGAACTCCAATGTATGGCCTGAAAAAACATTTGTCCAATATTATAGCCTCCTGAGCGGGAGAAAAAAGGGAAATTCCCCTCCCACTGCAAGCTCTCTTCTGATTGTCGTTGCTGCATTAATGAGTAACACTTCTCTTTTTTCCTGATGATCTCCGTAGGACTACCTTTGACTACAGCTGTAGGAGTATTCTTGATTATATCGGATTATCTTTGAGGATAATATGACTGCTGACATCCATATTGGTTGAATCCACCGCTAAAACTTTCTGATCATCTTGAGCCACGAAAATGATAAGATCCCAATCTGCGATACTGTAGAAGACCCGAAACCTTTGCAGTATCTGTTTTAAGACCCTGAAGAGCCTCAGCCACATGTTTGCCGAAAAGAGTAAGGCCATTGAAGAGCATGCCCAAAATCACTGATTGCACCTCATGACAGAAGGCTGTAGACTTTAGCCAGCCATGCCTTCTTAACACAGATCCTACTGCAAGCTGACGAAAACCTGTATTGGAGACATTGATTGCTGCATCAATAATGAAAGAAGTGATTTCTCCTTCCTTAATGTTAGCTCTTGCTGTCTCCTCTTATCCGTCGGGATAAGTCCAAGCAATTGTGCAATATCATGCTACATCTGGTGATCATAACGCCCAAAGATTGCCAAGGCATTGGCTGATTTGATAGAGGTCGCTGTCATAGATATTCTTTTACCTAAATTGTAGAATTCTATCTCTGTCTGGCAGACCAGGGGATGGCGTAATTGTCCAGTGAGGCAAGCTGGAGCAGTTTCGGGAGCTTTGTACTTCTTCTCCAGGCAAGGTATCACTGCTGGAAGTATAGTACGGGTTTTCACTAACTTTAGGCCTTCTGACTAAATAAAATCTCAAAATTGGTAGGGGTGGGGGAGTAGGAGAGTTTAAGCTTCCACCTCAGTGGCTGAAGTTTGTTTTCTTTCAAATGGAGTGGATGTGCAACTAAATATACAATGTTGTTTCAAACCTAGGTCCATTTTGCACGGTATATTGCTAATTTAATGTACCCGGGGCTCCCAGCCTGATGATGGGGAATGGGTCACACATGAATATATAAAAGATCCAATGTTGGAGAATGTTGTTAATTTTAGGGTTCAGGGGTGGGTAGTGGTAAATGGTAGTAAGGGTCATTTTAGAGTTTAGGGGTGGGTAGTGGTAAATGGGGGCAAGGGTCGTTTTAGGGGTTAGAGCGGAGTAGTGGTAAATGGTGGTAAGGGTAATTTTAGAGTTAGGGGTGGGTAGTGTTACACTGTGGAAAGGGTATTTTTAGGGTTTAGGGGTAGGTGGTAGTAAAGGGTAGTAAGGGTAATTTTAGGGTTTAGAGGTGGGTAATGGTATAGGGTTGTAAGGGTAATTTTAGGGTTTAGGGGTGAGTAGTGGTAAAGGATGGTAAGGGTAACTTAAAAAAAAGGGAGGGTTGTGGGTTTCCCCAATAAAGAAAAATCGAATTAATTTAAAACTATATATATATATATATATATAATATTCACTGAAAAAAAACAAAGGTTACGGGGACGTTATAGGTAGGCTCAGGTTTCCCTCGTACGAGAATTCAGCAGTTAGAATTACCTGAGCTAACTATAACTTGCGCCCCCCGCAATGCACTGCTTATGACCCCACATATTACATCACTCATGACATGATCAGTGACATCCCTCATGACATCTCAAATGACATCAGTGAGTGTTTTAAAAAGGATTTTGAGTGTTAAATAAATATACAACGGTGTATTGGTGAATCAGTGGGTGAATGAATGCATGTACGGATGATTCAGTGGGTGCGTGAGTGACTGTATAAGTGAGTGATTAGGTGTCTCAGTGAATATATGGGTGAGTGGCTGGTGTGTGAATGTCTATCAGTTTGTCAGTTGATGTCTAAGTGGCTGTATGGGTGTGTGAGTGGGTATGTGAGTGGATGTATGAGTGAGTGATTGGTTATCTGAGTACCTGTATGGGTATCTGAAGTTTGTTTGGGTGGGTGAGGGGGGTGTGACTGCCTGTATGGATGAGTGAATGGGTAAGTCAGTAGCTGTATGGGTTAGTGAGTGCATGTGTGAGGAGCTGTATGAATGAGTGTGTGTGGGTGAGTGAGTGGATGTGTCATTGGTATATGGGTGAGTAACTGGGTATGTGAAAGGCAATACAGGTGAGTGGTGGCGTGTATGAGTGACTGTATGGGTAACTAAGTGAATGTGAGAGGGCCTGTATGGGTGTGTGCTTGTGTCAGTGACTGTCTAGGTGAGTGAGTACGTGTTAGTATCCGTATGAGTAAGGGAGTGTGTGTGTATATATATCTGTAAGGGTGAATAAGTGGCTGTGTAATAGACTGTATGGGCGAGTGAGTAGGTATGTGAGTAGCTCTATGGGTGACTGACAGTGTATGAGTGGCTGTATGAGAGTATATGTAAGTGGCTGTATTAGTGAGTGGGTGGGTGTAGGAGGGGCTATATGGGTGAGTGAGTGGATGAGTGTGTAGATATATGAATCAGTAAGTGGGTACGTAAATACTGGTATAGGTCTGTGATCGGTTGAGTGGGTGTATGAAAGGTTCTATGGGGGTGTCAGTGGGTGGGTCAGTGACTGTGCTGATGATGTCATTAGTGATGTCATTTGAGATGTCATCAGTGATGTCACTGACCATATCATGAGTGATGTGATATGTGAGGTCATAAGCGGTGCATTGCGTGCGCGAGCTATCTCAGGTAACTATAACTGCTGAATTTCTATGGTTTTGCACGAGGGAAACCTGAGCCTAACCATAACATCCCTGTAACCTTTGGTTTCTTCAGTGAATTTCTAAGGTTTTTAAAATGCAATTTTCTAACTATAACGTCCCTGTAACCTTTGGTTTTCTTATTGAATTTCTAAGGTTTTTCAAATTGTATTTCCTATATATAATGCCTCTGCAACACATTTTTATAACCCTATATTTTCTTTCAGTGGATTAATAAGTGTTTTTTTTCTATAAACCTTTTTATGTTCGCCACGACGTCACGATCTCTGCGGTGTGGTCGCGAAGGGCACGTGTTTGAGGTACTCTGAAACATATATATATATATATATAAAATCACCGCAAGAGTTGAAGATATTCTAGGAAGTGCACCTACCTTGACGAAAATTTGACTACAGGGGGTGACTCCCAACACCTCGCTAATTCAAGCAATTCACTTGCTGAAACTCGATTATGAAGAGGGTGTGAAATAGGTAAACCCTATATTGGAAAGAATATTCCACAGATACCTAAACCAGGATCAGAGGGTATTACATTTTGGGATCCGGAGGGTCATGACAAATTCCGGGGTGACCCGACATTGTGGGCACAATCAAAACGGCAAAAACATGTCGACATCTTAGCAGTAAGGAGGGGTGTAGAAATCCTAATCTACTTCTATCACCACCATCCTTCACGTTTTTAAACCTAGCCGAACGGTACAGGAATAAAAGTTCGAGAGGGGACACATCCGAGCTAGTTTTAACCTTCACTGGCTGCACTTTTCTTCGGTGATCCCAATTCTTATTGTTTGTATTGTTTTCCCTTCTCTTTTGCTCCACCCCAGGCGTTGGTCTGCGCAGGGGTGTTAGTAAGCAAGCCCAGTGATGAAGCATGTCATAATTTTGTGAGTGAGGGCAGTTTTTTCTCACTAAGCACGTGCCACCTTCTAAAAAACACTTTCCTACTCTTTTTGGTGTGTTATATTATACATATATATATATATATATATAGACAGATTTTATTTAATATTAGACACTAGTTGAAGAGCTTATACTTGAGTTTCTGTAATGGTTTTTTGAAAAAAAACACTTCAATGTGGTGTTTTAGGTGTTTGCGGTGACTCTGTAGGTCGCCGCAACGTCGGTAGTCGCAAAGTGCGCATTTTTTTTATAAACTCCGGAACACATACTTACACATTTTTTTATTAATATTTGACACAGGTTGTTTACTGATGCACTCTTCAAATGTAACGTTTTGGAAGAATTTTTCAAGTAAAAGCCTTTTACTTGGTGTTTCGCGTGATCGCAGCGATGCGGGATGTCGCGATGACATCGCTAACTGCGATGAAAGCGTGTTCTTGGTGAAGTGTATAATACATATTTATACATATTACATTGTATGATGCACATTAGGGGTTTAATATGAGTCGATTGAGACTTATGTTTGAGTAGTTATTATCAAATAAAATGATACATTGATCAATTTCCGATCTTCGCAATGAGACAGAGATTTGCGAAGATCATGTGACCGGGAAAGAAAGGAATATGATTGGATGATACACTTTTCAACTATAAGTTTTAGAAGAACACACCAATACACCTTTCTGGATCATTCTCTGGAAGCACTTCACTGTGAGGAGGTGTCTGCAATTTACTGGTGTGATTTTCTCTACTTTGTCCTACAAATGGCAACTCAGCCAAAAGAACAGCAGCAGGTGGGAGACCAGCAGTAGCAGGACGACCACGAAGTGCATGAAGTACACTCTGGGGAGTCTGAAGATGAGGGGACTCCACAGAAAAAAAGCAGCATTGCATGGGAGTTCTTCACAATTCCTTCTGGAGAATCCAAAACCGTGGCTAAATTGTGCAATGCACAATTTGTGATAAACATTTGCTGAGAGGCACAAATAAAAAATACTCTTCAATGCTCTACCATCTCAAAACTTACCACAGTAACCAATTCAAAGCTGCAAAGAAACGAGAGACTGAAGGACCATCTACCTCTTTAGCAAGAGCATCAACACCTGGACAAAGAGTGCCTTCAGAAGTACAAAGAGAGTCTGAAGATATGGCTCCAGAATTTAGCCGAATGGCGACATAGTGTATGAACTGTGGAGTTGTGGTTAGAACTGGTGAGTAAAGCATAACAGCTCTCCGCAATAGTTGCAAGACTCACAAATGTAAATTTTGTCTTTGGATCCTTGAGAGTATTCTCATATCTTTGAGCTTCTTCAAGTTTTTCCACTGCCAGTTGCAGTTATTTTTTGGATCAAAAAAGAAGAAAAAAAGTTGAAAAATCACTTAAAAAAAACAAACTTAAAACCTAAAAAGAAAAAACAATTTTTTACAGTTAAAAAAACGTTATGAATGAATGAGTGTATAAGTATATCTATTATGACTGCAATAGTGAAAGAGTGGTGTATCAATGGTTGCATAAGTACAGCAGTGGTGTATGAATGTTAGAATGAATGTATAAGTAATGTACGGATGACTGAATGAGTGGTGGATGGATAATTGAGTGAGTGCATGAGAACTGCTTGGATGATTAAGGGTATGAATGCTGAATGGATGATTAAATGATTGCATGAGTGGTGCATGGATGATTCCCTGAGTGCATGAGTGGTGTACCCATGTTAGAATGAGTGCATGAGTGGTGCATGGATGATAGAATAAGTGTATGAGTGGTGGATGGATGATTGAATGAGCGCATGAGTGGTGCATGGGTGATTGAATGAGTGCATGAATGCTGCATGGATGTAAAAATGAATGTATGACTGGGGTATGGATGAATGAATGCATGAGTTGTGCATGGATGATTGAATGAGTGCATGAGTGATGTATAGATGATTGAATGAGTGCATGAGTGGTGCATGGATAATTGAATGAGTCCGTAAATGATGTATGGATAATTGAATGTGTGCATCAGTGGTGAATGGATGTTAGAATGAGTGGTGCATGGGAGATTGAATGACTGAATTAGTCATGCATGGATGTAAATATGAGTGGGGTATGGGTGACTGAATGAATGCATGAGTGGTGCATGTTTCAATGAATGAGTGTATGAGTGGTGCATGGATGATTGAGTGCATGAGTGGTGAATGGATGATTGAGTGCATGAGTGGTGCATGCCTAGCTGAATAAGTGCATGAGTTGTGCATTGATGTTTGAATGAGTGCATGAGTGGTGAATGGATGACTGATTGAGTGGTACATGGGAGATTGAATTACTGAATTAGTGGTGCATGGATGATAGCATCACTGTATTACAAATGATTGAATGAGTGCATGAGTGCAGTATAGATGACTCAATAAGAGCATGAGTGGTGCATGGATAATTGCATGACTGCATGAGTGGTGCACAGATGGTTGAATGAATGCATGAGTGGTGCATGGATAACTGCATGAGCATACGAGTGGTAAATGGAAGTTAGAATGAGTGCCTGAGAGGGTCATACATGTTACAATGAGGGCACGAGTAGTGTATGGCTAATTGAATGTGTGCATGAGTCGTGTATTGGTGGTTGAATGGGTGCATGACTGGATGATTGAATGAGCGCTGCATGGGTGTTTCAATGAGTGCATTAGTTGTGCATGGATTTAAGAATGAGTGGATGAGTGGGGTATGAATGAATGCATGAGTGGTCCATGGATGATTAAATGAGTGCATGAGTGGTGCATGAATGACTGAATAAGGGCATGAGTACATGGATGATTGAATGAGTACATAAGTAGTACATGCATGTTTGAATTAGTACATGTGTGGAGAAGGGATAATTGAACTTGTGCTTCAGTGGTGTGTATATATGTCAGAATATGTACATGACACGTGGATGGATAATTGAATGACTGCATGAATGGTGTAGGAAAGTAGGATCTGCTTTAATGGTTACCCCCACTTTTTGCTTGGTGTCAGTATGTTTTTGACTAGTCTGACTGGGATCCTGCTGACCAGGGCCCCAGCCAATGTGCTTTCTCCCTTAAATTGACCATGGTAAGTACTTCTGTACACAATTGGCTAATGGTGTACCCTTGTAAGTCCCACGTATATGGTACTAAGGTACCAGGGCATAGGTACACCAGGGGTCTCCCATTGCCTGCAGCATGTATTGTGCCACCCAAGAAAGACCACTTAAACTGTGACTACAGGCCTGCCATTGCAGCCTGTGTGAGTTTGTGCTTGCATCCCTCACGACAGATATACGTTTTCTCCTATCTGAGGTCACTGCACTTAAAGCCTATAAGTCACCCCTATGGCAGGCCTTTCAGTCCTGAAGGCAGAGTGCTTGGTTTGAAGTGTGAGGGTGCCCCTGCATGAGCAGCATACCCCTGCAAACCCCGGGGTCGATTCTCCAGCCTATGTAAGTGCAGTCAGCCATTTTAAATCATATGGTGGACATCAGTCATTACAAGATGTCTAACTATATAGTGGCTGCACCGAAACCGGTCATGTTTCGTATCAAACATGTTGGAATCATACCCCAACACCGATTCCAGTGTTGGAAGTATGATCTCATGTACTAGGGGACTCCCTTGGGGTAACCTCCCTGTACTCCCGGTTACAGCCTTTCAGGGTCTGACAGCAAGCGAGTGCTGCTGCCGACAACAGACACGATTCTACCCTCCTGCTGCTGAGCCATGCTCGAGCAGGGGAAGGTAGAACAATAGGTTTCCTGTCGCGGGAGGTATGACCACCTCACAGACAGGACTTAGTGAATTAAGCTGGGGTGGGGGCGCTTGCCAGCGCCACCAGACTGCTTTGAAGGGCACATTTGGTGCACTCCTTGTATACTCCAGTTTAAGCCAGTTCAGGGAGCCCTTGGCTCCCGCTCTGCCGCAAAACTGGACAAAGGTCATGGGAGTATCCTCCCTTCTGTCCAGTCCCTCCTCTGGGAGGGACCATTAAGTTGTTCCAACTCTTTCTCTAGGGTACTTCAGGGCTTACCTGTGGGTGGCTCTTCAGATTCTTTGTGGGACAAGACTCAAGACTGAAACCACGTCACTCTTCGAGGGTCTGGACACTAAGACCTCGCTGGACTTCGCCTGGAACATCAAGGAAGACTTCTGCTGCTCCTGGTCTCGCTGTTCTGCAAGTCTTCTTCGCCATCTGTGCTTCTTCCAGGATCTTCAACGGACCTGTGGGCATCAAGGACACCCGAAGTAATCTCGCTTGGAGTGAAGGAGTCACTCCCCTGCATCTGCATGCACCGCAACGAAGTTGACCAGTCTGCTGCTCCTGATGTCCCACGGAGTTCGAAAGGCTCAGCAACACAGGTGGTGGTTCTGCAACTCCCTTGAGGCCTGACCTGTCCTCTCTGCAATTTTGAAGCCAGTAGCCCTCGTCGGAACGGCTAGGACCGAAACCCTATGCACCGCGTCGACTTGCTGTTGCCAAGGCTTGTTGGCTCTGCACTCCAGAGATCTTCGGGCTACAAGAAGCTCCAGCCTCCAGCACCTCTTCCTGCCAAGTACAGCGTCCTCACCGCATCCTCTGCACCGTGGGCCTTTTTTCTTGGTGAGCTGCTCGAGGTCCTCTTGGACTCAGGTGCCTTCGGCCTGTGGGTCCTCTTGAGGGTCTTCTGCAGGGGCGGCTCCTCCATTAGGGCGGAGGAGCGTCGCCCCACTGCTTTCTCGCAGTGCGAGAAGCAGAAACATAAAATTATATTTTAAATACCATTTTATGTTTCTGCTTCTCACACTGCGAGAAAGCAGAAGGGTATGCCTGATTGGGGTCGGGGGGGTCGGGGAGGAGTGGCTTGCCCAATGCTGTGGGCCCTGACTGTTTGGTCGGCCCTCTGGGGCCGACCAAACCAGTCATTCGCACTCTGCCTTTTCTTTATGTAGGCTGCATGCAGGCTACATAGAGAAAATGGCCTCCCCATAGGCGCCCGGCTGGGCGCCGTCCCCACCAATCACAACGCTGCCATTGCAGCATTGTGATTGGCTTAGGGGAGGGGAGGGAGGCTAGCTGTGGCTGCTTCCTGTTCAGGAGAGCAGCAGGAAAACGCGGGGCCCGGCCAGGAGCGGAGGCAGCACGGGATCCGGTAAGGTACGTTTTTTAAAATTTTAATTAAAACCTCCCCCCCGCCCACCCCGCCTAGGACTAGGGTTCCATGGTGGCAGCACTAGCGAGCATAGGATCAGGGAGCTTCCTATGATACTAGGAACCTGAGCAGGACAGTTCCTCCTTACCAGGAGTGAGATGATATCGATAAATGGATCACTGCTTTAAAGAGGGCCTGTAAAGTTCAGAAGGTCCCCTGAAGGGCAGTGGGCAGCTATCCTGTGGTTCTCCTTTGCTGATAGAGACAAACTCCTCACTGTCAGGGAGGAAGATGCAGATAACTACTCAGTCTTGCAGAGTACCCGCTTAGAAGGGTTTGGTTTAACAACTGAGCAATACAGGGTTAGGTTTAGGGACACACAGAAGGCACACAACCAAGACTGGGTTGATTTTGTATACAGTGCTATTAAGGCTCTGGAAGGGTGGCTTCAAGGGAGTAATGTACATGACTATGAGGGACTGTACAATTGATTGATGAGGAAGCAATCCTAAGTAATTGTCAAAATCAGCAACTGCACCAGTGTCTGGTGGACTCTGATCTGACATCTCCTCAAGAATTGGGAAAGAAGGCAGACAAATGGGTCCGTCCCAGGGTTAAGCAGAAATATAATGGTGGTGGAGGTGACCAGAAGAAGCAGAATTCTTCTAAGGCCCAAGAGAACGGTAGAGAGAAAGGTAAAGACAAAAAGGAGGAGACAAGGTCCCCAAAAGTCTTCCTCTGAGGGTGGATCCCAAACCTGTTCTTCCTCTAGCAAGAAATCTTGGTGTTACCTGTGTAAGGAGAAAGGCCATAGAGCAAGGGATGCCAATTGCTCTAAAGCTAACACCAAAGAAACTACTACTACTCCTCCTAAGGCAACTAGCACCCCTAGCACCAGTAGAAGCACTAGCAGTGCCTCCAAGGGAGCAATAGGGTTAACCTTGGGTTCTGGCCTACTCAGAGCACACACTCAGACTGTCCTGGTCTGTGACAGAAGCATGGGACTTGCCACTTTACTTTTACGTCTCACTAACTTGGGCAAGTACACGCAACAGCCTCTCATTAATGGTCAGGAAGCTGTGGCATAGGGGGACACAGGGGCCAGTTTCACCATGGTGACATAGAAACTTGTGTCTCCTGAGCAGATCATACCTGCCAAATTTACCAAGTGACCAATGCCAGCAATGTCAGGACTGATCATTCCTTGGCAGTTGTGAATCTCAGCTGGGGAGGGGTAACTGGCCCTGAAAGAGATGTGTTTCCCCAGACCTACCTGTGGACTGTCTATTGGGCAATGACTTGGAAACTTCAGCCTAGTCTGAAGTGGAGTTCAGGACACATGCAGACACGATGGGAATGTCTGCCAGTGCATTTGCTGTTACCAGGGCTCAGGCCAAACAATTAGACACTGAGGGAGCTCTGGATCCTGGAAGAATGGACCAGCAAGTTCCTAAGAGGAGTGGGAAGGGTAAGGAATTATTCTCCTCTCAGACTCGCAGTGAGGATCAGTCTCCTGAGGGAGATGACCTCAACCCCTGGGAAGGAGCTGTCCCAAAGGAACTAAAAAAAAATAAAAAATGAATGTGTCCTCATGTAACGCAACTGGTGCTATGTAAAGCGCTCTGATACCCGATATCGGGTCAAGTTCGCGCTATATAAAACTCGGTAAAAAAAAGAAAACTTGGGCCTGACACAGCAGAGTTCTTGGGGGCAGGGGGGCCTTCCAGGGCAGACTTCGAGTCCGGAGCAGAAATCCTGTTAATCTCTTGAACAGCTCAGACAGCAAGCTGCTGGTGAGGAGGCAGGGAATCTCAGTGGGTCACATAGGATCTATTGGGAAGATGGGCTCCTATTCTCAGAGTGTAGAGACCAAAAACCTGGTGCCACCAGGAGGTACAACCACTCATGAAAAAGGGGACCCCTGAAGTTAAATGTAGGTACAGAGGCAGGAGAAAGAAATACAGCCAAAATGCACAAACTAGATACTCTACCTATATAATTTAAAATATGCTGTACGTCATCTGATTAATTGACCACTCTGGCTAGACCACAAACTATATTCTTCACAACATCCAAATTATGTTAAACATTACTTTATTTTTTCATCATAAATACATTAATATATCACAAGTAAAATATCATATCCTAAAGATTATGGAAAAAACAGATCCCATTCCAAAACTGCCACTCACAACATACAAACAATATCATACTCAATCATCCTCACACAGACCACAGATACAGGCATAACAATAGTATCAAAAGACATGGTATGCACCAAGTCCCCTCAAAAACATATAACAATAATGTGATGGAAATTATAACCAAATCAGATCTCCATCTTATTATAATAAGCATCTGCAAAGTTGATTTTCAATTTGTGTGATATCAAAACAGAGAAAAAACAATAAAGAAAAATTATTGTAATCAAAAATTTAACATCAAAAGAAACTTTTCAAATCAATTCATTGATTTTTCAGGACTAGTGGATCGGATGAGTTCATAGAGGGAACATATTCACAGCGCCATACCTCAGAAATTATGGGGTTTTCTTTTATCCCTAGCACATGACAATACTAATGCAGGGCATCTTGGGCAAAGCAAGACTTGGGACTGGCTAGTCCCTCACCTTCACTGGCCTCACATGTCTGAAGATACCAAGACGTTTTGTTGCTCCTGTGTCACTTGCCAAGCCAGTGGTAAGTCAGGTTGCACTACAAAGGCCCCCTTAATTCCACTTCCAGTGGTTAGGGTTCCCTTTGAGAGGATAAGGATAAACATTGTTGGTCCCTTAAACTCTCCAACAGCATCTGGACATAGTTACATCCTGGAGGTAGTGAACCATGCCACTAGGTATCCAGAAGCTATTCCACTTAGGACCACTACAGCTCCTTTGGTGGCTAGGGCCCATCTGGGAGTCTTTTCCAGAGTGGGGTTTCCTAAGGAGGTCTTGTCAGACAGAGGTACAAGCTTCATGTCTAGCTATATTACTGCTATGTGGAAAGAGTGTGGTGCAAACTACAAGTTTACAACACCCTACCATTCGCAGAGCAATGGGCTTGTTGAAAGTTTCAACAAGACCCTGAAGGGTATGATCGTGGGACTCGCAGAAAAGCGGAGACGAAAATGGGATGTCTTACTATCTTGCCTTCTCTTTGCCTACAGAGAGGTTCCTCAGAAGGGGGTGGGCTACAGCCCATTTGAACTTCTGTTTGGACATCCAGTTAGGGGTCCCTTGTGTCTGATTAAGGAGGGCTAGGAGCAGCCTCTCAAACCCCCTAAACATGACATAGTGGACTATTTCCTTGGCCTGCATTAACATATGGCTGAGTACATGAAGAAGGCCAGCAAAAACCTTGAGGCCAGCCAGGAGCTTCAGAAAACTTGGCATGACCAAAACGCTGTACTGACTGTTTACCAGCCAGGACAGAAAGTGTGGGTGTTGGAGCCTGTGGCCACAGCAGCTCTCCAGGACAAGTGGAGTGGCCCCCCACACTATCCTTAAGAAAAAAGGTGAGGTTACCTACGTGGTTGACCTAGGCACTCCAAGAAGTCCTCACAGAGTTCTCCATGTGAACCGCCTAAAGCCTTTTATTGACAGGGCTGACATGAGCTTGCTCATGGCAACTGCTGAGGGACAAGAGGAAGAGAGTGACCCTCTCCCTCATCTCTCTCAGGTCCCTGTTGATGGATCGGTGGATGGAGTAGCCTTGGCAGGCAGCTTTGCTGATCTGCAGCAATCGGATTGTAGGCAAGTCCTCAATCAGTTTCCCAACTTGTTTTCTCTGACTCCCAGTCAAACCACCTGGTGCACCCATGAAGTGGACACAGGTGGCAGTCTGACAGTCAAGAGTAAAATCTACAGATAGCCTGACCATGTCAGAGATTGCATCAGGACAGAGGTCTAAAAGAGGCTGGAGTTGGGGGTCAGTGATCCTTCAGATAGCCCTTGGGCTAGTCCATGTGCCAAAACCTCACACCAAAGATGGTAAGAGAGAGATGAGGTTTTATGTAGACTATAGAGGTCACAATGCAGTCACTAGGAGTGATGTCCATCCAATTCCCAGGGCAGATGATCTGATTGATACTCTCGCCTCTGCCAAGTATCTCAGAACATGGCAAATCAGACTCTCTGAGAATGCCAAACCAAAAAAAGCATTTTCAACCCCTAGTGGCCATTATCAATTTATTGTAATGCCTTTTGGCTTGAAAAATGCACCTACCACATTTCAGAGGTTGGTGAACAAAGTCCTAACATGTCTGGAAGCCTATAGTGCAGCATATCCAGATGATATTGCTGTCTTTAGCTTCACTTGGGAGGATCAGCTGGTCCACCTCAGGAATATTCTAGAGGCACTGCAAAAGGCAGGCTTCATTATCAAGGCCTCAAAGTGCAAGATAGGGCCAAGCAAGGTTGTGTACTTGGGCCACCTGGTAGGTGGAGGCCAGGGTCAACCATTGGAGAGCAAAATCTAGACCATGATGGATGGGTTGCTCCCACTACCCAGACACAGGTCAGAGCTTGCTTGGGCCAAACTGGGTACTACAGGAGGTTTGTTAAGGGCTATGGATTCATAGTGACTCCCCTTAATGATCTTACGTCCAAAAGGATGCCTTAGAAATTCAGTGGACAGTTAGCTGTCAGAAGGCATTTTATGACCTGAAGCAGGCCATGTGCTCTGCTCCCATCCTGCAAAGTCCTGATTACTCCAAAACCTTCATAGTCCCGACAGATGCTTCTGAGATAGGGGTAGGTGCAGTACTATCACAACTTGAGAGATGGCCAGGACCAACCAGTAGCTTTTATCAGCAGAAGGTTGACCCCCAGGGAGAAACATTGGTCAGCTATTGAGAGAGAGGCCTTTGCTATGGTCTGGGCCCTGAAGAAGCTGAGGCCATACCTGTTTGGCACTCAATTAATTGTTCAGACAGATCATAAGCCACTCTTATGGCTTAAACAAATGAAGGGTGAAAACCACAAACTTTTGAGGTGGTCCATTTCCCTACAGGGTGTCGTGTAGTTCCTATTTTTTTTTTAAACAAATTTTATTATTTTTATACCATAAAAGTGTCACATAATGGCATTACAATTAGTAGCGAGGATAGGCAATACTTCTCGTTATATTTCAAGAACGTTATTACAATGCCTCACATCGTCCTGTTATTGTCATGTCTTACATCAAACATGTTGTACCTCCTTTTTGCCCACCACGTCATCTTAGTAGGAATCCTGCGAGACATTTACATCTTAGTGTTGGACCATCTATTGTCTGCAATACAAGTTCCAACAATACTACGATTCATTGTAAATAAAATAAAATAAACGATATTATCAAACAACTTTGAAATAACAGTCCCACCCAAACCCACCCACCTTCTCAGCTGTGATGCCAATTCTATGTGATATTATTAACTCGTACCTTAAGATCCGAAGCACTCCCAAACCCTTTTCATATGTTTCTTAATCCAGCAGTAAAAAATTCAAATGTACCAATTTTGATCAGAACAACCATGGTCTCCCTTTACACCAGAAAAGCGCCTCCCAACAGCTAGAAATGCAACTAGTGTTCTCACTCTGTGTGAAGCTCCACAGCGGCAAACTCCTCCATTAGTACATTCCAGTCTAGGGATATCAACCTTTTGCGCAGCCCCCTTTGTTCTTCGCGTTTGATCTCCGCACCCTCTGCTCTACCCCATCGTATCATTTCTTTGTGCCAGTCTGCAATGTTAGGTGGCTTTGCCGCTTTCCATCGCCTTGTAATAGTCCGTTTTGCCAATATATGAGCAAGGTTCATGAATTTGTGTGTTGGGCCAGACTTCTTGCCTATAGGGCCTAGTCCTAATATACAGTACTCTGGCGAGTCATCGTTCCGTATTGGTGCAATTGCGTGCAATATTTTATTCACCTCAGACCAATAATGTACTATTCTAGGGCAGCTCCATACCATATGGAATAATTTTGCTTGTGGAGCATGGCATCTTGGGCAGCAGTCCGTAACTGCAGGGTACATTATATGTAATCTATGTGGTGTTAGATATGCTCTGTGTACAATCATCAATTGTATGAACTTGAATTTCGGGTTTCTGGAGGTTTGTCTCGGGTACTCCACTATCCGCTTCCATTCTTTATCAGTGAGAGCATGACCCAAATCCAAGTCCCACTTATCTCTCAGGGATTGCAACGGGATCTCAACCGCAGTGCGCACACCTCTATATAACCATCTCGTAACATGACTGCCATTTCCCATTAGATATTGCAGGTTCGTCAAGCCATGCATCAATGGTTCCTGACCCATCGGAGCCCATACCTTGCGTATATAACGCGTTATCTGAGCATGGATCAAAAATAATGTGTGAGTCACCCCATGTGTTCTAACAAATACATCGTGCGTTGCAAGAGTACCATCCACAAAAAAGTCGCCTATGCTTGAAACTCCCTCCTCACTCCATGCCCTAATTCTCCTGCTATTGATAGTGCCAGATTGAAGCGGTAAACCCAATACAGGAATGTTAGGGGCGTACGGGGTCAATTCCTTAGTATAGCGCAGTGCCCTTTTCCAATATGTCAACTCCATTTTCAGTAAATGAGGTGCACTTGCAGGTATCTTTCCACCTGGCAGCAGTAGCCTATGTAAAGAGCCATTTTCCCACGACTGGTGTGACAATGCAATTTCATGCAGGTTCTTGCCCGCTAACCAATAACTCAACCATTGTAGTTGGCCCGCATAGCAATAAGCCTGCAAATCTGGAGCCCCTAGTCCGCCGCGTCTAACATCTAACTGTAGTTTCATTAAACTTATCCTTCTGCGTCCCTTTCCCCATATTAGTTCAATCAGTAAGGTGTCCAACATCCGAAACACAGATGCCGGTATTAATATTGGGAGGTTTGTAAAATAATATAACAACCTGGGCAGTAACACCATTTTACTGAGTGCCACTCTACCCGCTATTGAAATGGGAAGAGAAACCCAAAATTTTATTTGGGACTTTAGCGAGGAGATCGCACGCATTAAATTACCTTCCAGTAAGTCCTGAGATTCCCTGTATACCTGAATACCCAGATATCTAAAGGTCACCGGTGCTGCTTGGAAGGTCCACTGTCCAAATTGAAGTGCCTCTACACGTGTGGTATCTCTAAAACTATATCCGTATGATTTGTTCTCATTTATTGTCAGCCCTGAAATCTTCCGGAAACTTGTCAAAAATAGTCGGTAGCGGTTCATATGTGTCATTTAAGTCATTAAGGTATAGTATTAGATCGTCCGCATACGCTGAGACTATATGTTTATTCATGCCAATGGTTATGCCCTTATGACCCGCCACTGTACGAATAGCGTACAATAATGGTTCCAGTGCCAATATAAATAATAATGGGGATAGGGGACATCCCTGTCTTGTGCCCCGTGCGAAAGAGTATTGCTTGGACATATAAAAACCTGTACGAGTTCTAGCCGTCGGATTAGTATAAAGTAGCTTCACCCATTTAATGTATTCTACAGGGATATCAAATTTTTTAAGTGCGTACAGCATATAACTCCAGTGTAAAGAGTCGAAAGCCTGGCGAAGGTCCAATGAGATACAACCCTGTCTGCCCTCCAATGTAGGTATACTTTGCATAATCTGATGTAGCCTTCTAATGTTCATAGATGTGCTCCTCCCCGGCACAAAACCACATTGATCTGTGTGTATTAGTTTGGGGATCAAAGAGGTCAAACGATGTGCCAGGATTTTACTTAAAATTTTGTAATCCGTATTTAATAGTGAGAGTGGTCTATACCCCCCCCCCCAAGTCTACCGAATCCCTACCTGGCTTGGGAAGCGGGACCACCAAAGCTTGTAGTGTGGTAACTGGCACCGTCCCTGTAGCTAGAGACGTGTGATATAGTTGTTGCAACCGTGGGGACAGCACATCAAGATATTCCACATAAAATTCAACAGGTAGCCCATCACTACCCAGCGCTTTATTCCGTGGAAGTGTGTTTATTGCAACTCGGATCCCTTGCACAGTTATCTGCTTTCTCAGGTCCTCTTTATATTCATCCAGCAGTTGCGGTAATTGCATGTTATCAAAAAATGAATCATAGGCCATACAATTTGGTTCGCCCGGAGAGTCATACAATTGTTCATAATAATCTTTAAAAGCAGCATTTATCTCTAATTGTGTACCTACAACTGAACCCTCCAGTGTTTTAACTTCAAGAATGGGGGAGGTCGTCGGGGTATCTTTTATTAATCTTGCCAACAAAGGGCCCGCTCTGTCTGCTGTCGCATGCTGTTTCTGTATGTACATAGCATGGTCAATTATACGTAGCTCCTCCAGCAGTTCGGAGTGTAATATATTCGCTTCCTGCAGTGTGCTCTGTTGTGAATTGTGGGCTGCTGCTTTCTGTTCCAACACTCCCAGTTGGGCTTCTAACTCTGAAAGGCGCCTAAGCAATGTGTTACGCACACCTGTCTTAGTGCTAATCGCTACTCCCCTGATTACAGTTTTATACGCATCCCATTCAACTTGGTAACTACTGGCAGAGCCCATGTTTTCATCAAAATAATTCTGAGTTGCATCTAACAGTGCGGTGCGAAAGACCTGATCCTCCAATAGTGCAGGCTGCAGTTTCCACGTTGGGATAGGTGCGGGTACTCTGCCCCATTGTACTACTATGTCCAAAGGATTATGGTCTGATAAGGTTTTCCCCAGATAAGTGGAATCACTTACTGATGCCACTAAATTCGCTGTACAAAATATTCTGTCTATTCTAGTGTGGAGGCCGTGCGGGTGAGAAAAAAAAGAATATTCTCTGCTAGTAGGGTGGCACATTCTCCATGCATCTCCTAGTCCCCACCCCATCGCCCAACTCTGCATGGCATCCGCTAGCTTCTTGCTATTAGTATTCGGCAGCGGGGGATGGGACCTATCTAATTCCACATTTAATACCATATTAAAATCGCCTCCTATTATCCAAGGATAAGCTTCCCATCCCACTAACACTGTGCTAACAGACTCTAAAAATTTGTCCTGCTCTGAGTTCGGGGCATATACACTTCCTAAGACTATATTCTCACCATCCAACGTGCCTCTCACCAGTATATATCTGCCATTCACATCCCTCCTTTGCTCTATTGGTTTAAAGGGGACGCCATTTCGGACCCAAATTGCAGTACCCCTAGCGAACGACGAGTATGAGGTATAAAAAAAACTGGCCCCTCCCTTTTCTCTTCAATTTAAGAACTTCCGCTTCCACCAGGTGAGTTTCCTGTAATAATACCACGTTAGCCTTCCTACGATTGAGTTGCGCCAACAATCTATGCCTTTTGTGAATGGAACCTAGCCCTCTGATGTTCCAGGAGACATATACATATTTACTAGGTTGTGCCATCCCTGCACAATGTAAGGAAATACTTGCAATCACAGAGTACCTCGATCAATCCAGTACGTGCCCTAAACCCAGCTGAGCCTACATTACCCCGGTGTCGTGTAGTTCCTATAGTACCCCTGCAGGACCTGCGCGTTTGGATAAAATATACTGCGGGCTTGGTGGCAGACTAACTCTGAGCACCCCCACCGTATATGTTAGCCTAGTTTGCATTAGCTAGCTCACAGTGCCACTAGTGTCTCCTCTTATCGGGGAGAGATTAGTTTCTGGCAACCTTAGATCATGACAACCCAAATTCCCTCAGACTCGTGGAAACAATGTACTACCTTTCGCTCAGTCACTCGTGCTCACTTATTCGGTTTGTCTCAGAGAGTTACACAGAATAAACAGTCGGGCGTTTCAATAAGTATTTATTGAACAGTTGTTATTCTAGTGTAAAATATATGTGCTGCCGTAACCAGCAGACAATAGCAGAGATATATTATCAGCAGTACGATAAAAGCAAAGGGATAGAACAGTTCTACCATATTGCAATAATCATGAATACATACATGAATATAAAAGCATTATGCAAGTGCGCGAACTCCTACGATGCCTAACTAGATGTACCTGAGTGTACCTAGCATATGTGTGTAGGTCTAAAGCCTAAGAGCCAAGAATCCCTCTAGGATTTAGTCGAACCCCCATACCTGAATAGAGAGAGTGTGGGACCCCGTCCTGGTCTCGAGTTGGACACCCCGTCAGGGCTGTGTCAGACCACTGTCAGCTGGAGCGACTGCATGCAGGAGCCTCAGCGTCTCCGGTCAGTGTGTCAGCATGGAAGTCTCGGTTCCCTTTGTCTTACCGGGGCAAGATGTGGTGTATTTATACCCTAAAGAGTCTCGGTCCTCAGCTTGTTTGTATTGCACATGAGGAAGACGTCGGGGTGAACTTTGTACATACATATTATGCAAGTGGTGTATTCCTAGAGAGCTATGCATAATTAATGAGTACAGTGTGGGCCTGTGTTTGGGAAAAACCCTGCTGTATTCAAAACCACAGGATAGATAACGTTCAGCCCTCAGAGCTTGTTGTGTACTAGCAAGGACCAATGTAGGTGAAAGATCATGCCTATATAAGGAATCATGACTATAATAGGACATGTACAATTATGACCATAATTGGGCATATGCGGCTATGACCATAATAGGGCAAGTACGAATATGACCATTTTAGGGTAAATATGAATACGTCCATTTTAGGGCATGTACGAACGGGTCTAATTAGGGCCTCTATGCGGGATACAACACCCACTCCTCTTCCGAATTGGATAAAAAATGACCATACTTAAAATCTGGACAATTTAAAAATATTTTTTTTAAAGCAAATAAAAACATGGTTTTAAAAAATCGTTAAAAATGAGGTGTTTAAAAGAATGTTAAAATTCAGCTATTTCTAGTTGCCACTTGAAGAAAAGTCAATATTGTCTCTCTATAAAAGTTGCATTACAATAAGCAGGAGAAGGCCATGCTTTTCTCAAGCGAAAGTGTCAATGTAAGAAAATGTTCCAAATTTAGATCATTTGTTTTGAAACGAGAAAAGAAGCCGAATTCTTTCCCAGGACGCGATGAGCCAATTCGAGATTAAACGTCCTGGCTGGGAAGTTCAGTATTATCGGTGTTAGCTGCTGCAGACGACAAATCCAACGCCTCACAGAGAACGTCAGTCGCACATAGATGGAATGTAGCATTGCCAACAGTCGGAGCTGCGGCAGCTTGTGCGGCAGTTGTTACCTGGGTGCCTGTGGAGGAGTCACCTAACCCAGCAGGAGCAAACGGCACCTGTGGATTCTCCAGGAATGCGTTCATCAGAATCGGAAGCCGCTGGGGACAACGCAGAGCATGGGCCTTTATGCACTGCATCCGTGTCCGGGGGCGCATCTGATGGAAAAGTTAGACAAAGATCCAACGTGCATTCTTCTCCGCAGAACAGGCATCGAAGAACAGGTAAGATGCAGTCAACCCAGACTGGTCTAAAAGATAGAAACCAGGAGGCATTGAGTTCTCGCAGGCAATGAATGCCCAGAAGTTTTACCATGCGTTCACGATATTTCCGCTCCAGGAGCGTGTTCACCATTCCCTGGGGAAGTGGGCCGTCCATTGTGTAGCAGCAATATTACAATCAGCATTCCTGCAATTAGGAACAAGATGAGCAGGAATCCCCCAAATACGCATCCCAATACGGAGTGTATAAAATTTGGGATAACTCCGAGGACTGTCTGAAAGGTGCTGAACAGTCCGGACCCTATGGTCTTAAATAGGTGTACAATACCGCTCGTATCAGACATGTTGAAGATACGACTAACCATTTCTGCGAAATGAATGGGGCAGTTTGTACATATGAGGGCCTGTATCTCGGTCGAGGTCCTTGCAACTTGAAGTTCATAGGTTTCTCGAGCGGAGGTTAAGGGCACGGGTTGCTGTAAAAGCATGGCTTTCAATCTGCTCAGAGTACCAAATTGTATGAAAGAAACGTTCAGCGAAGGCCATAGCAGCGCCTCCCTGACTGTGTTCAGTGGCGGAAACAATACTTGCATACAGCAAGTAACCCTGGAGTTAACAGTGACCAGATAGGCGACGCCCGGAATCATCCCACAGCAACCTTTATCATTTAGCATTAAGTAACTCCCATTCAAGAGCAGCTGGAAAACCGGCGTGATCATGGCCGCTGGGGTCCCTGACATGTGACAAGGTAAGTTCGCTACCGAACCACTGCAGGCTCCATGGAGAGAAATATCTTGACACATTAGAGAACCGCTTAAAGCGTTCTTGCAGTTTGTACCGCTTAGATACACTTCTCGATCTCCATTCCGGCATCGATATCTATATGGTAACTCCCAAGATTCCTTAATGTATCCCTTACCCATTTTTTCATATCTGCCTGCCTGCCTGCCTTTGCTCAAGGCAATATTGAAACTGAAACGTAGTGACCGGTAGAGTGATTTGGCCATGGATTAACCATTCAGTTGATGGTGATTCGGCTACAGTGAATGGTAACCTTTCCAGTTTCTCAATACGCAGCATTGTGTATTTGGCTCCCCTTTGTGCCATTTCTGTCTATCAGTTAGATTGTATTCTGAAAACAGAGACGTGGTGTTTATAAAACGCCAGGACACATAGCATGCACGCAAAGATTGCAGCGTCCAGCTTAACATCATAATAGAACGTAGCTGAGATTGCCCGTGCTGTAACAAGGCCAAATCCTGTTCTAGTATGTCGATCGCCGAAGACACAATGTTGCCTAAGGAGTAAATCCTGGAGGTCAAAGTTGTTAACCCATTATCCACTACAGCTAATGCCTTCTCTAAGTTAATACGGTCCATTTCCCGTATCCTCTCTGCGGCCTCTTGTTGGAATATTTTCCAGTTTTCATTATAGTAGGCATAAAGGCCTGCATATATGAAACGTTTCTGACGTTGTTTCCTGGGTCCTAGTAGAAAATCTCTAAGATCCATGTCAGGTGTGAGTAAGGTCAAGTGGTGCTTTACTTCTGTGAGTGTTGAGGTCTCTAGCCAATCAAGGTACAACTTCCCAACACTATAGGATGTCACTACCCCCGGGTGTTGTCTCTGTACATAGCGTGGATCTGGCCTATCGATACTAAACCCTTCGGTTGTATTCATAAATCTCTGTCGACAGGTGTTGGTGTCAATGGGCCAAACCAGCCATTCTGTCCAATCAGGATTTGATCTGTTGTACTGGAAAATGTCATCTAATCTCACCCCATATGTAGTTGAATTCTGCCCCCCACCCATCTGTGATGGTGTTGGAAACCCCGGTGTGTTCATTTCCTTGCCTTTGGCTAATCCAAGACAGGTTGTTTGTTGCACAGTTTCATTCAGAAATAACATCTGCTGCGGAATGATGCATGCTCTAAAAAGTGCTTCTATTCCCTGGACTTGCCAGTCCCTAGAACCCCAGATTGATTTTGAATCTATTGTGTCTTTCCATAGATCGAAACACTGTTTAGACAACTGGTTCAGAAAGGATGCAGAGTAAATATGTTTGGTGTTTGTTAACATAATTTTCTGAGCTGAAATTTTCGACACTTCATAATAAAATGACTTCGGGTCGGATGTGTTAAACCCTGAGAAGTATGTGAATTTCTGTGCAAATGCTTGCGAACTACCTTTTGGAGGTGTTGGGCAGTGCTCCCACTGTAGATACTCGAACACATTTCTAGGTGTTATAGACTTGTGTAAGAAATGATGACCATATTGCTGGTAACAGTATAATGTATCATAGTCTGAAGTACCTTCTAACATTTCATTGTTCGGAAATGCGGCAGTTTTTTCTAAATCAGACATCAAATTATTCACAGTATCAGTGTCTCAATCATCCAAAAATTTACTGGAGGTAATGATATCACTTAATGAAATTTTAAATACATGTTTAAGCTTTAAAAGTTCAGTCGGACCGAATACATCATAATCAATCTTGTCCCATACTATACCGTCCGGTATAGGAACTGCTGTGATGTTCACTGAAGACAAGTCTCTTGGTTCACGATGTGAAGACTGGTGTGGTTTTAAAATCAAATTGACTCTTTGGGCTGTAGAGCTTTGTTGGAGGTATCGTCCATTAATAAGCATACTAAAAGTTATTATTAAACCTAGCCAGAAAATGAAAAATAAAATCCCAGTGATATACCATAGTTCTATCCAAGGTGACACCAGGTAAGTCTTTCTAAAAAACGTCAAAAAGTCATTGAGTTTCTGTTGGAGTGATTTTTTGGCTGGCGTCGTTTCCGGCTCACTTGGGTCCAGTGAAAACGTATCAAAGTTCATGAAATAGCCAGAAGCAGTTTGATCAATTGTTGGAATTGCATCGGGATTTGTTGAAATCGGATTTTGCTCTTGACGAGGCATGTTGACGTAGATGTCTGTATTAGGTATGATTGCAACTTGGTTGTTAAGTTGATTTTCTTCTTGAAGATGTACTTCTTGTTGAAGTGGAACGAGTTCCATAGCATTGTTGCTTAGTCCTTCATTCCGTACAGGTGGCTCTGCAAACGTGATGAGTCTTTCTGTTTGAACTTCTTGGATTGTAGCGAGAGGAGGGCGTCTGCTACTGTGGAGTCCACGAGGCCTACTGTTTAGTATCGGCCACATAGTGTGGTTTGATTAAGTCAATTGAGACAAATCTTTTCTCCTTTTTCCCGGCAAGAGGCGGCAACAGTACTGTTCTTGTGCCTTGGATTGCTAGGACCGGTACAGGCTTTCTGTAGGATGGCCCAAATTCTTTCTTGTCAGCAATCTTCTCTCTGACCAGATCCCCGATTTTTGGGATCCAGATAGGTCTTGCCGTTACTGCCTTGACTTCCTCAGTGGCGGCCTGTTTCTGGAGCACGTTACTTTGTTGTGTCCTGGATTCATTTAGATCCTGTAAAACAGCCAAACTATCATGGATATCAAATGGTTTTTCATCCGCCACTGTGCCTTCACAATCAAGATCAGGTACACACATTCTAGTCCCAAATAGAACCTCGTAAAGAGTGACACCCCCTAGAGAGCTTCTTGGCTGGTTATTAATCGCGCGCTGTACCCCATAAAGGTGATCAACCCATCTACCGCCCTTGCCTAATACCCTAGCTGTTAAAGATTGCTTTAAGTCTCGGTTTTTCCTCTCCACAATAGAATTTCCCTCGGGATGGTACGGAGAGGAGTACCGCAATGCTACGCCCATTCCTTCCATGGCCTCTTTGTAAGCCAGAGAGCTAAACGTCGGACCACGGTCAGAATGTAACGTGCCAACTGCGTATGTGCCGATAAAGACTCGCAAATCTTTTATAACAGTTCAAGCGTCAGCCGAGCGCTGAGGCCAAACCTTGAGGAAACTTGAGCTGGACGCGCACAAATGGACAACCTAATGCTGTCTAACAATGGTATCTGTACTGGACGTGTTGTGGTGGACCCGTTCATCTGCTTGCAGATGTCGCAGTTCCAGACATAGTCTCTAATCAACCTTCTCATCACGGGCCACCAGTAGCGTTCTTTTAACAAAGCAACAGTCTCCCTAAGTCCGTTATGTACAGAACCTACCCCTTCGTGTGCTGCCACAATTAAACCTAACCTACGATCCATATTTGGTATTACTCTATCCCCCACTCCAGTAATCTGAGCATATGGAATGTTTTGTGCATCTAACTTGTAGGAGTACTTGAGTGGAAATTTCTTTGGTACTGCTGTGCTGCCTTTACGCGAAGCATTGACAGCTACCATTATCTCGCCGTCTATCTTCGTTTTTGAACGAGTAACCGCAGCTACGGCGGCTGTGCGAACAGCCCCCTTTGCGGCTTCATCAGCCAATGAATTCCCTTCAACGTGAAAGCCATCACGCTGATGACTCAGTGTATGTATCACGTGAGCCCTTGGTAGTTCGTTTCTCAACTCCACTACCTGTTCCCATAGCATTTTATGCTTAATTGTGCCACCTTTTGCATCTTTGAACCCGTTTTGTTCCCAATGATGTAGATATTCATTGTACGACTGTACACAGTAAAAGTAATCACACACAATCAGTGTGGGGAATTCGTGATCCGCATTTATAAGTGCCAGTATAAGTGCTTTGAGTTCTGCCAACTGAGCCGTGCAGTCTCCTAGAGATTGCGTTTTAGTACAGCTTGGATGGAACTTGCCATCACGCATGCGACCTTTAATGATTGCACATGCTGCGCTGTAAGCTTGCTTGCTTCCTGTGGCTGGTTGAGCAGATCCGTCAGTGTAAATAATGTATTCATACTGATCCGGAGGCAAAATTTCATTTGGTATAGGGTATTCTTGTTCGCATTGCAGGAATGCTTGTGTTTTTAAACTTGGATCAAATCTGTATTCAACATCCGTTGCAGTAAGAAAATTAGCCCATTGTATCCATCTGGGTTGTAAGGCTTTCGCATTTGGAATGCTAGCTTTTGTAACAGCTTCTAAAGCTGGTACTGGGGTCACAACAATTATGCGTTTTCCCTGAGCCAGAGCTCTTTCTCTTGCTACAGCGGTCTGCACTGCTGTCAGGATTTTTTCTGTTGAAGTGAAACGCATCTCTGCGTTCGTGTACAGGTGTGATTTGTATGCGATTGGTACTGTTTCCCCTTCATTGAAGGTCAAATAAGTGTACCCGCATTGACCCGCTATTACTCGGATCACTAAGTACTGTGCGTTTACGCGTGTCTGTAAATGTTTAGAAGCTATCATGTCTTCCTGTAGGGAACGCAGGATATTTGTATGTTCCTGTGTCCATTGTCTGACTGAAAAATCAGGTTTTATTAAGTCGTAGAAAGGTTTTACTCTTTCTGCGTAATCCAAAATGTATGTTCGACCAAAATTTAGGAATCCCAGAATTAATTGTAAATTCTTTAATGAGGTTGGAGCAGCGCACACTTTTCTAAAAAGTTAGCTGCTAGGCTTTTTCCCTCACTTGACAACTCGTATCCCAAAAACAGGACACTGAGGTGAGCAATCTTTGATTTTTTAAAGTTAAATTTGTAGCCCTCAGAGGCGAATCCCATGATAATGGTGCTCACCCTGGTCTAGTGCCTTGGTAAGTCATTGTCCGTCAGATAAATATCATCCACATAGGACAATGCTTCTTCATCCAAATTTTGGGGTAACTCTGTTACCCTTGCTGAAAACAACCCCGGGCTATTCTTATACCCTTGGGGGAGTCGACAAAATTGCCGTTGTGACCCTAATGCACTGAATGCGGTCAGATACCTGCTTTCAGGCGCTATATTCTGGCAGAAAAATCCATTTGAGATATCAAGTGTTGTTTTGTATTTTTGTCGCACAATGTTATTCATTAATGCAGCACTGTGTGCATTTTGAACTGCAAATGTCTTTGTGCAAGTGTTTAAATGTCTGTAATCTAAAACTAGACGATATGTGGTCAGGTTTGGCTACGGGGAACAAAGGATTGTTCATAGGTGAAGTGCAATTTTCTATCACCCCCTGGTATTCTAGTTGATCTAGGATCTCCCGGACTTGTCTTTTAGCTTCCTACTTTATAGGGTATTGCCTTTGAGCATTTGGGGAAACTTTTAACGGGATCACGTGGTGGGTTGAATCCTCATCCCAACCAGCATGATTTTTGTACAATGCTGGAGCTAGGGCGACCGCCCACTCCTGCGCATATGCATGTTTAAGATGTATGGGAACAAGGTCGGAAAATGCTGGAAAAATTACCTTTTCTCCCTTGGGGCACTCCATGACGAATGCTGGCGGCCAGTCTTGCTCTGCTAATAGGATGTCATAACCAGATGACAAATTCTCCCAAAATAGACCTTTAACTTTCCTGGGCTTGTCCCCCTCCATCCGGAGTGTTATCTCATGTAACTTATGTGGGGTGCTTACCAGAGTATCAGGTGTTTCCACCGTGATATACTCACTCAACTCCGCTGTCCCCTGAAATTCCTTCAGGTTCTGGCGAGCTATCGTTACTTTTGCCGCGCTGTCTAGCATCGTAGGAGCCCATTCCCCGTTCAGAAGCTGTGTCCTCAGAATTCTGGGCATGTCTGATCTTGAGACCTCCTACCTTCTTCTTTTTGAACTGAGGTTTCTGTTTTTGTTTATCCTCTTTTTTAGGTGCGTAGTCCACAGCGCGTTGCGGGTCTCTGGACTTTGTACGCTCCTCTTGTCTGTGTTCTGACCGTCCTTCCCTCTCGGAGTTTCTTGACGAACCCTGAAAGGAACGAGAGGAACGTGGATCAGTATCCTGATACCTGTCAGGTTTTTAATATTATCCCTATTCCTGAGGTTATACCTCCTTTCAGAGGGCTCCTGTTGAGGAGACCTACCTCTGGATTGAGATCTGGTGTCTTTAAACTTTTGTTGTTTTTTATTTTCCCACTTCTTTTTAGAAGAAGTAGGTGTCTGCTTTATAGTGTCCTTTTCAGGACTGCCCACCAGTTGTGGTTTTAATGCTTTCCCACCTAGACTGTCTCTGCCTAGTTCTGCATATGAAGTTTCAATTATTTTGGTTAGTTCGTGTTGTTGATCTACTGGACTGAACTCCCTTAGGCGTTGGCGGTTCGCCACTGAAGCTGCTTCCCCCTTAATGTTAGCTATTATTATGGCTGAGACCTGTTCAAAGTTGTTTAGCAACTTCATCCCTAAGTTAAGGGCAGGCTCTGCTCCGTATTCATGTTGTATCTGTCTCAATACTTCAGATACTACTGCTATTGACGGTATACCATGTGTTTTGGTATATATGGCAGCAAAGACTGAACCCCAAGAGGTGCAATCCTCTAGTTGTGGTGTGATCCCCATGGGCAAGCAGATTGTTAGAATGCTGTGTTTATCACTGGTGGTAGTATTCGGCAATACTGCTTCAAGCGGAGTTATTTTCTAAGCTATCCAGAATGGGATTTGTTCACGTTTTGCTGGCGTTTTGCCCATTACCGCGTGTAATGTTTGTGGAGTAATTTTATTAACTGTACTCTGGACTGGAGTATCTTGTGCTGCAGCTGGTGCAGGTTGAACTGTTAAAGTCCTCATCACAAATTGTGTGAGGTTTCTGTAGATTTTAATTAAATCTCTGTGTTGTACGAGTAAGTCTGGCTGTGGCATTGTGCCAATGTCAGGATGTGGTGTGTATGCCGCTAATATGGGCCATGTGGCTCCTGCTCCTACGAGCGGGCCTAATCTTGCTCTTCCTCGTACGTGGGGTAGGGCGCCTTTAAACCAGTAATTATGCTCCTGGTAAGTGAGCGGAACCTCTATCTCCTCAAAAGGAGTATAGTCCGCTGGTGCTTCACCTTCTAGGTAGTAGTGAAATACATCTGTAACTGGATTCGCTGCTGGGAATGTAACCCATGAATAGAACACCTCTGTTTTATTGGATTCATGTGCCTCAATCACGAAAATTACTTTACCACCCCTGGCTCTTAAGCCATGTTCTAGAAGCTTTATGGTGACTGCCCTTCTGTAATTTGGTGCAATTTGTATTGCATCTTCAGGGTCTTCTTCTCCTAAACCGAAGAGGTCTGTTTCAACTCTCCTTGTTACCTCTGTTTCTTCCACCATTTTTTAATTGGAAGAAGGGAGGTTAAAGAATTTTAAGATAAGGTGTAAATGCACAATTGTAGGAACTATATGTCCTTCAAGCTTGAATAACCAACAGCCAATAAATAGTATTCTAATACTACTCGGCTGCGGCGGATTTTGTGCCCACCCACTCCAGACGTCTCTGGTGTTTTGTGAGTAGGTTCTCGGAGAATAGCACGACTGAACTACTCAGATTCTACTGTTAAATAAGTACCCAACCAACGTTGGCGGCGCCATGTCGTGTAGTTCCTATAGTACCCCTGCAGGACCTGCGCGTTTGGATAACATATACTGCGTGCTTGGTGGCAGACTAACTCTGAACACCCCCACCGTATATGTTAGCCTAGTTTGCATTAGCTAGCTCACAGTGCCACTAGTGTCTCCTCTTATCGGGGAGAGATTAGTTTCTGGCAGCCTTAGATCAGGACAACCCAAATTCCCTCAGAATCGTGGAAACAATGTACTACCTTTCGCTCATTCACTCGTGCTCACTTATCCGGTTTGTCTCAGAGAGTTACACAGAATAAACAGTCGGGCGTTTCAATAAGTATTTATTGAACAGTTGTTATTCTAGTGAAAAATATATGTGCTGCGGTAACCAGCAGACAATAGCAGAGATATATTATCAGCAGTACGATAAAAGCAAAGGGATAGAACAGTTCTACCATATTGCAATAATCATGAATACATACATGAATATAAAAGCATTATGCAAGTGCGCGTACTCCTACGATGCCTAACTAGATGTACCTGAGTGTACCTAGCATATGTGTGTAGGTCTAAAGCCTAAGAGCCAAGAATCCCTCTAGGATTTAGTCGAACCCCAATACCTGAATAGAGAGAGTGTGGGACCCCGTCCTGGTCTCGAGTTGGACACCCCGTCAGGGCTGTGTCAGTCCACTGTCAGCTGGAGCGACTGCATGCAGGAGCCTCAGCGTCTCTGGTCAGTGTGTCAGCATGGAAGTCTCGGTTCTCTCTGTCTTACCGGGGCAAGATGTGGTGTATTTATACCCTAAAGAGTCTCGGTCCTCAGTATGGTTTGTGTTGGACATGAGGAAGACGTCAGGGGTGAACTTTGTACATACATATTATGCAAGTGGTGTATTCCTAGAGAGCTATGCATAATTAATGAGTACAGTGTGGGCCTGTGTATGGGAAAAATCCTGCTGTATTCAAAACCACAGGATAGATAACGTTCAGCCCTCAGAGCTCATTGTGTACTAGCAAAGACCAATGTAGGTGAAAGATCATGCCTATATAAGGAATCATGACTATAATAGGACATGTACAGTTATGACCATAATTGGGCATATGCGGCTATGACCATAATAGGGCAAGTACGAATATGACCATTTTAGGGTAAATATGAATACGTCCATTTTAGGGCATCTACGAACGGGTCTACATTAGGGCCTCTATGCGGGATATAACAAGGGATGGACCTTTCTGTGGAACATAGACCTAGGAGTAACCATGCCAATGCAGATAGACTCTCTAGATATTTCCACTTAAAAAATAAAGACTCAACTGGGCAAGGTTAGTCATCTCCTTTAGTTAGGGGGAGGGGCTATGTAGGAAAGTAGGATCTTCTATCATGGTTACCCACCCTTTTTGCTTGGTTTCAGTATGTTTTTGACTAGTCTGAATGGGATCCTGCTAACCAGGACCCCAGTCACTGTGTTTTCTCCCTAAATTGACCATGGGAAGTACTTCTGTACATCCATAATTGTCTACTGGTGTACCCTTGTAAGTCCTTAGTATATGGTACTAAGGTACCCAAGGCATAGGTACACCAGGGGTCTCCCATGGCCTGCAGCATATATTGTGCCACCCATGAGAGACCACTTAAACTGTGACTACAGGCCTGCCATTGCAGCCTGCATGAGTTGGTGCTTGCACCCATCACAACAGATATAAGTTTTCTTATACCCGAGGTCACTGCATTTAAAAACAGTAAGTCACCCCTACGGCAGGCCTTTCAGTCCTGAAGGCAGGGTGCTTGGTTATAAGTTAGAGGGTGATCAAGCATGAGCAGGACACCCCTACAAACCCCGGAGTCTATTATCCAGGCTTTGTAAGTGCGGTCAGCCATTTGAAATCATATTGTGGACATCAGTCATTACGAGATGTCTAACTATATAGTGGCAAACACAAGGAGATGATGGACGGAGCACCAAAGCTTTTCAGACACTCACCCCCAGTCACAGATCCCAGTTAAATCCATCATCGTTCTTTAGCTCACTTCGCCACCTCAGTTCAGACCCAGCTATATGCATATCAGTCTTCACCCTGTGCCTCATGGGAACAGTCCAGCCCGCACTGCCAAGCCAGGTCTTCTCTGAACCGGAAACAAGCATCCTGAGACCGGTTTCGGGGTAACACCCCTCATCAGCCAGGCTAGCTTGAATCCAGTGGCAAAGTGAGCAAGGGACCCATGTCTGGGCATACCCTGCCAACTTAGGGCGAACAAAGCAAACACAAGGAGATGATGGACGGAGCTCCGAAACTTTTCAGACACTCACCCCCAGTCACAGATCTGGGTTGAATCCATCATCATTCTTTAGCTCACTTCGCCACCTCAGTTCAGACCCAGCTATATGCAAATCAGTCTTGACCCTGTGCCTCATGGGAACAGTCCAGCCCGAACTGCCAAGCCATGTCTTCCCTGAACCGGAAACAAGCATCCTGGGACCGGAAAACAGGTTGTCCTTTTACTGGAGTTAGTTGTAGTAGGTCACCAAATACAATCAAATGTTTACCTCCAAATAGTACATCATAGTTCATTATCAATACCTGTTGCATTCTTAAATGTATAAAGGCAAGCATTAAATTCGACACCATGCTCACTTCATTGATAATGAGAAGCTTCAGTTTTTTTTAATACTCTTGCTACTTTATGACAAGCGTCACCTGATAATTTTTGATATTTCAGTTTGTCGTCATGTTCCACAGGTAGTAATAGTAGTTGATGAAGAGTAATTCCTTCAATGTTATGTGAGGCTAATCCTGTTGGTGCAGTTACTACACAAGACAAATTTTAATCTGTAGTCTTTGGTAAGTAACTGGCGAGTACTTTAATCAAGACACTTTTTCCAGTACCAGCTTGACCACTTATATATAGTAGAACTGGTTTAAATGAAGAACATTGACACTTTTTTTTCTCATGCAGGTATCCATACTCTATTTTATCTTTTATTTCGTTAAATATAACTTTCTGTTCTTTATTCAGTTGCTGCAGTAACTGCTCTAAGTCCTCTGTTTCAGCTCTTACAGGCTGCATTGCATTTTCCACTTCATTCATAGCTATAGCTGCTTCATTTTGAATAATTGCTTCTACAAGAGGATCTTGGCTTCCTGGTGCTGAGCTTTGGCTACTCTGAGGACTGTCCTTCGCTATCTCAGAAGCAATTGTTTCCTCCTGTTCAACCTCCTCTCTCAACATTTTAAGGTAATTTGGAAATACTGAGCACTGTATGGTATCTTTGAAAGCATTGAAAGAATTTTCATAACAGTCATAATGTCCAAGTAATTCTGATTCTACACGCTATGGCTTGAATAACTGCAAAAGTGGCAAGTAGAAAAACTCTGTCTGGTGTTTGAAAAGTCAGCTTTCTGTGGTTGGTCAGATTTCCTTTTTTATGTCTTACTAAACAATCACCACATCTAATTAGGGCATTTCTTCCTTCTTCTATGTTTTCAGTAGCATTACTTATATATGTATAGTGCTGCAGTATCTTATATAGACATGTTTTCAAGATGTCTACTTCTTCCAGGGTAGTATGTATCTAGCATATTAGTTTTCAGAATTTCTCTACTCTCAGGCTGAAATACAGCAAGATATTGGATTTCTGGGAAAGACTTTAATACTCCGTTACGAGTGTTTGCAAGTCCTAGGCTCACTCATACAATTCCTCTTGACTTAGAGAATAAACTAGCTGAGCTTAACCTGTCAGAGAATTCATATGAACCTATTTCTCTGTGGGACAGAATTTTCAAACTAAAACTGTACAATTTCTTTCTAAGACTTTTTTCAGATGAAATCTCCTCCCACATCTTTCATCTGTCTTCTCTGACTTCGTTATATATGAAGTGACGTAGCAAGCAACAGCAATAGAGTTGTCTGCAACAACAGGGTTGTAGTCATTAATGTACTTGGAGGCCTCTGTTCTTCTTAGGTTGTATGCATTTTTCAGCGATTTCCATGTAAAGGTGTGTCTCACTGCAGACAAAAAGCTATTGACTCTTCCTAGTGAGATAACAGGTCGTGGGAATCCGAAACATCTTGTGTAAAATTTCCCTTTGGATTTGTATTTATGACGACAGAATTTTCCACACCTATGATTTTGAAATCGTAAAACTTGTTGTCTTAAGATCTTGTCACCAGTGTCCTTTGGGATTGCAAAAGTTACAAACTGCTCTATGAAAGACAACACAGACTCATTACTATCTGTTCCAAACTTTGGGGCATCCTTTTATTAATAACAGCATGTGAATATGTGGAGCACCTATAGCTTGGTATTCTTTGTGCCAAAAGAAATCAGTCACTTCACTGAGAGGAGGATTACTCTTGTGGCAGATAAAAGCCATCATAACTTGAAATCTGTGATTAAAACATCTGCAAACATTTGCAGGGTCCAATGAGCAGAGTTCTCCTGGTGTCTTCAAATTGATGTCTTTGATATTTGAATCTGCCTCTCGCAAGAATTGAAGCAGGTCATCCTATGCATACTCAGCACTACTGAGTGTCAGAAACCATGTTGGTGCTCCAAAATTTCTTAACATGCATTTCAGCTCATCGTGACGACAATACCAATATTAGTTGGTCCCACGCTGACAGGCCATGAGATTAATCAAGTTGTATTCCAAATGTTAATTTTTTCCACGAATTTTCTCAACAAATTCTCTTGCAGATACATTTTGCAGATTTACACCGGTTTTCAAAATGTGATTTACTGCATAAGACAATGCAGACAAATCACTTTCAAATAGTAGATGAAATATATAAGGGATACATTGACGAAATCTAGGTTCCTCTGAATAAAGTCTAGTAGATCTGTATTCTGCCAATGTATTTGTACAGACCAATCATTATACCTACCACGTACACCAGTAGGAAAGAGATGAGGGAAACAGTGAGTTTCTTAACTTTTTTCCCATACAGTTAAGGGAGCTCCTTTTGCATCTTTTTGTTGACATAGATCAATAGCATCACCAACAATTTCTTTAGAATGTAGGTGATGGATGCTATAATGTCCATAAATTTCTTCTACTCTGGATCGAAGCACTTTTTCTATCTGACCTGTCGATGGTGATGTGCTCCAGATGTGTCATATCTTGAAGAATATGTACATCTTCATAATATATGTTATTTTGCACCAGATACGAAGTTGCCTTTTTAACTTTACTAACATCTACTAACTCTTGCCATATCTTTTTACTCTTAGAAGGGACACCAATTACTAGAATAACAAGTCCCTCTTCCAAATTTGTCTGTACCTCTATAGTTTCAATATTTTGCTTACAATCGAATGGCAAGTATACAACTCTACCTTTCAGACCATTCTGGAGCTCAGTCGGAGGTAATTTCCCAGTCTTTGGCTCCATACGAACTATAGCTTGAAATAGATGTATAGATTGTATCTGTATGGATTCATACACATTCAAATCTTTAAGTACTTCTGGAATAAATACTATTTCTAAGTTGTTGTGCACTGCTCTAGCAGGCATTTTGTTTTCCTCCAACTTATTTTAACAGTACTTACATATAACTTGTCGGCTGGACAAGGCAAACTGTTCCTCTACGAATAAGCCAACAGCAAATGCACGCTACTTATCCTCTTTTTCACTTTTAATATACAAATCAACCTTATGAGTTTGACTTTTGTAGTGAATGCGTCGACAACATATACAAACACAGTTTGGTTTCTCAGAACACACTATCTTAAAGTTTATAATCTCTTTTTCAAAATTACCAACATTTATGCCTATCTCCTGTTTTGCAACTCCTGTTGTTACCAACTCTGCATTTTCCCTACACTCCTGTTCCGGACCAAAGAATCAAAACTGATCATCATAAATGTTTTCTACCTCTAGTGCAGTACCATGTAAAAGACCTCTAGTCACTTCTCCTAAACATAAAGCAGGCGTTTTCACATAGTACAGCCTCCTAACGAAAGCTCACACTTTTAAGTGGTGTACACCTAACATTCTGAAATGATGGAAGGTGCTTTGGCAAATTTTCTTTAATAGACAGGCTAGTGAGTGTCCCTGTAAATTAGTCTGCTTCCTCAGTTTGCATGGATCTAAACCCTGCAAAGCCATCATTTTCTGTTTTAGACTTTTCCTTGAAAAGTTAAGTAAGAAAGTTCTGAATATATCAATTAATTGTTGTTGAATACTGCAAACACTACTACGATTCCATTTGTACACAGAAGCCTGTCTATACCTTCCTTGCACCTCTTCAGCAATCACTTTCTCTACATTTCTAGGTACCATTTCTTCTTTCGGAATAGGAGTACCATTCTTCATCTCATAATGTCCAGATTCATCAACTGCATGCACTGTGTTGTCTTGCAAGTAGGCTTCTTCATTAAAGAAAGACTCAGTACTCAAACTATGTATCCATTCACCACTAAAAACCTTGCAAAAGTTTGTTCTACTCACTAGTCTTTTCTTTTGGCTTTGCCTTTTCATTGTCAATACGATTTTGTCATTCTGTTTAGTATCAAAACAAATAGCTTCCTCTTCCGAGCAAAGGCTTTATCAACTACACCCTCAACACATTCCTTTTGTCTTACTGCTTCTCTTCTTTTATACTTTTTCATACTTCTAATTACATTTTATGTTACTCTACAACTAAACATTCTTAGTCTAATTTCCTTCTTCTCCTATTTAAAGTGTCTCCTTTTCTCTTTGTTTTTTCAGTTTTCTTTCCATGTAGTTGTTCACCTTTGCTAGTGCGTGTTATATATTCTCGTTTATGGACTCCATTTTTCCTAACTGAGCAGATACAATTTTAAGAAATGTCTTTGTACTCATACCAGCAGCTCTTTTCTCTTCTACCACTTATTCCACATTTTGCTCCTTTTGTTTCTCAGTTCTGAGGAGATGGTAATTTTGCTGCTGGTTCTGACTGCTCTGACTTTTTGTTGGCATTCTATGTGTCTGTAGTTAACTTGAAATTGAGACCTGAAAAGAAAATAAAGAACAAACACCGTTACCTTTTTATTATCTATTAGATTATATTTTTTAAATATTTAACTAGTATTTTAAGTTCTCTTTATCTACTATATACCACATCATACCATATATTTCCAATAGTGTCTATTGGACAACATATAGCACTCTAAATTCTCACAGTATTTATATTATTGTTTAAATATATAGCACCCTGCCCGATGCCTAGCTACACACTACCCCAGTAATAAGTTATACGTGACAGAAAATAGGTTTATGCTCTATGTAGGACTTTTGAATCAGACTGTTGGTCTAGCTGTAAAAGTCCATCCAGTGGGACAAGTGTAGCAGGCCATAAACATGATGGAAGGGCAACTTTACTGCTTGTTACAGTACAAAATGTTGTTCTTCAGTCGATATCCAAATGACTGTATCTGTCTCTATGTGAGCTTCTGATTACATGTAGATCTAAGTTACTGGGTAAATGACTGCCTCCGTTAGTGACTTCTCTGGTTCACTAAAAGGGAATGAACTAGGCTACATTATTTCCTTACTGGCTGCCTTAGTGAGTTTGAGTTTATGAAGTGTGTGTAACTTTCTCTATTACCACTAGATACATATCAGTTGTGCACGTCTCTATGAGTGAATGCTGAAGTGCTTTTGTTACTATTTCACTGAGTGTTTTTCAGTCTTCCTACTTTTATACTTCTGTATGACAGATTAAAGTCTCGGAGACAGAGTAAATGTATAATTGGGCACATGAGTTTGTAGAAGTAAACATTCCTCACAGAACATACACAGTACATATCATACCTTTTTAGCACAGATCACCGTCCCCTATACCCTAACTGCAGGCTACCTTCATTGGTCACTTATACATGCTAGAAGACCAGTTTATGCCTTCTGTAGGACTTTTAAATCATACAGTTGGCCTAGTTGTAAAAGTCTGTGCACTGCTCAAGTATAGCATGGCTCAAACATAATAGAAGGGCAACTCAGAAGGTTTTATAAATATCAATGCAACTCGTTCCACTAGCGATTGATACATATCAGTTGTGTATCTTTGTGAGTAAATGTTTAGGTGGTTCTCTTACTATATCAGTAGCTGTTTTAGTGCCTCTCTGTTTTTTAATTTAGGTGTCTCAGATGGAAGTCTAGGAGGCAGGGTGGATGCATAATTGGGCACATGGATCTCTATAAGTGCATATAGCTCAGTGAATCTTCAGAATACATGTGTTACCTTTTAAGCGCATACCAACCTGCCCTATGGCTTAGCTGCAGCCTACCTCACTGGTGAGTTATATTTGGTAAAAGAGCAGTTTATTCCTTCTGTAGGACTATTAAATGTGAAGGGTGGTCTAGCAGTAAAACTGCATGCACGGGGCTCAAGTGTAGCAGCCCTGAGACATGATGCAAGGGCTACTTCTCTACATGTTAGTTTTCAAAGTCTTATTTCTTTAGCAGTTATCTAAATGAGTGTCTCAGTTCCTCTACGGGGCTCTGATTACATCTGTATGTACGTTTCTTCGTAAATTACTGTAAGTTTTTATAACATGTATGATTCTCTAAATATGTTTGTAAGGGGTGTACAGTTTGTCTCCTGGATGTTAGAGAATATTAGGTTTTTTAGGTGTGTGCAACTACCTTCATTAGCGCTATATAGATATCACTTGTGCCTGTGTATCAGTAAATCTTTAGATGTTTCTCTCATTATGTAAGGTGAATCTATAGTGGGGCACCTAAGTTGCTATGAGCGTATATAGCACTGTGAATCTTCAGGGTACATGTGTTATCTTTTAAGCACATATTAGGCTACCCTATGATGGGGCATGGCTAGCAGGGCCAAGATGGCGGACCACTCTAATGAGGCACCGCATCTATACTCCATTATCCACCTCTACTCCCGGTTGCAGACTGATATCCGGCCATGGCAGGTCCTGTATCGACTCCCTAATCCCCAATTCTTATATTGGAGGGATCTCCACTGCGGCAGGAGCGCGGAAACAAGTGAACTGTTGCGGGCACGGACTGCGACCTACGCCCCCGATCCCCGGCAGTTGGCGTGGCAATTGTTGGACCACCTGGAGGCGGCTGCTTGCTACTCAACCGCCAACACAAGTGTCACTGCGGGCCTGCCGGCATATTTACCTGGGAGACTGGTTGAGGGCACGGGATCCCAGACGGCCGCTGCTGTTGGAAGCCGTGACCGAGGAGGGAGGTGGCCTCACCCAGCGTGTGGCCCGTTGATACACGTTGAGGCTCTGGAGAGCCGTGTCCACACCTGCAAAGCAGGTGAGGAGATGGAGCCTGCGATATTAACTGACGGGAGGCAGTGGAGTAGGGCTGCACCCGGGGACAGGTTAGGAACTAGGCCAGCCCGCAAGTCTTGACATCTGCCCTGCTGAGTGCTGAGTCACGGCAGCGGCTTGGGCAGGTGTACACTGACGCGGGGAACTGCTGCGGGGCTCGGGTCATGTCGGGCCCAGGCCTCATGGTGCTGGCACTTAAGCACCAGTTCTGCCGGGAACATCGGGCGGGGGGCAGAGATCTCCGTCGGCACCTCTGCAGGTCAGACCGCACGCATTGCAAGTGGCACACTGGTTGAAACATTGTTGTTGATGCCACAGGAGCTGAGGGTGCAGCACAGTGCCCGGAGGCTGGTTCGGGCCTATGCCGGACTGCTTACAGTGCCCGTCTGAAGACGGAGGAATCGGACGGAGGCCAGGCCACTGCAGTGATTTTGTGTATAGGGCCTGGACGCGACGCTGCTCACAAACTGTGGCCGTTGGGGTGTATGCTGTGGGGTCCGGGGGTTGTGTCTGACCAAGGCCCTGCGGTGCTTGATGTCCTGCCTGCGCGTTTTGGACAGCTGGTGTGGGTGTAGCGGCGCATAATTTAACTAAGTAGAGCGACCTTCAGAATGGCTTACCGTGGGAGCGTGGGACACTGGTGGCTAGTAGCTGTCCTTGCTGGCACCGATGCCTGAAAGCGGTTGAGCTCTGCTGAGTTGAGGTGATGGGCTGCAGTTAGGTCCTGTGGTCATTCCGGGCCTAGGCCTCATGCTTTCCTTGACTTGCAGCCAACATCAAACCAGAGATAACTGTGTTGTGTTACCTGTTTCCATACTGTGCCTGCTATTGTTGAGTCACATCTAAGGCTGTTGGTGGGACATATGGTGGGCAGCAGCGAGTGGAGCTCGCTTTTTATGTGACTCCAGCCTGGGTCTAGTGGGGCTGGGAGAGATTTGTCAGACTGCCTGATTCTGGTGGGGGCTTGACTTCCCCTGCAGATAGTGGACTAGCCACAACCATCTGGGAGAGCCTTCCCTGTAGTGTATGTACAAAGATTAACTGCCCCGTCACGCCATAGTTCGGGCCACTGGTCATTGTAGGGCCTGTTACGCCCCTCGCCCCAGCCTAGCACATATGAGGTGGGACCCTGTTGGCGCTGCCACTGCGGCTCCACCTCACGTACCCTTCTGGAGGCCTGTGTATGAGTGTTTGGGTATCCTGGGGTAGGTGTTACATCACACATGATGCATAGAGAGCCTGCACCTCAGGGAAGCACTGTAAAGCACCTTCACGCGAAACAATTAGGGAGGGGCTGCTTAAAAGACCACACTGACATTGCAACATCTGGAGTAGCTTGACTGGGTGTCCCCCACTGGCAGCACCATGGGACGATTGCGGTTGACGACTCCGTACACTCCTACACATGGCGGCAGGGTCCACAATGCACCGGATGGAGATGCCTCGAGCTCTGGGACCCCAGGCTTATCGGCTGCAATGGAAAGCAAATTTGACACCATACTGACTGCTATAGAAAACTCCAGAACCTCCTTGGAATCCAGAATTGATAGCATGGTCACAGACCTGACCCTGCTGAGAGCAGACCACCACAAACTTGCAGACAAGGTTGCGTCAACGAAGCAGATCGTAGAAGCACTCCATGGATTCCTCACTGAAGCTGCTGTCAGATCGTGTGCGCACATTGGAACAGAGAGCCGAAACTGCAGAAGGAAGGTCAAGGAGGAACAATATACGAGTAGTGGGGCTGCCAGAAGAAACAAAGCTGAGACATCGTCACTGTTTTTTTTCTTTTCTTTATTCGGATAAAAGTGTATCCATAAAAGCACAGATCACATAGCAGCATGAAAATACACAAATCTTGTTGATCATGAAAACAATAAAAACAAATACAATAAAACATTTCCTAAAAATGCATCATGTTATGAACGGATAGAGCAGTTTTCCAATTAATGCCCTCATTGTGAAAGAATAAAAGCAAGTCTACAGACTTAGTTCAATGTTAATCATAGTGACAGTATAAATATTAATTCAATAAGAATGTCCTTCATAGAGTACACATTGTATTACAGGCACGTACTGCCACTTTAAAAAAGGAGCCTATACGCAGAACTAATTCATCATCTTCCAATTTAAGAATTTTCATGTAAGCAGCTTCAAGATGGACAGGCAAGATTTTTATTTTTAAACGGTATCAAAAGCCATTTTGCATATTTTATATAATATTTACAGAAGAATAAAAAATGGAGTATTGTTTGCCCACTCCTGCCGTCACATAGGCATGGCAGGTGGTCTAAATTAGCATTATACCCAAGGGGGAAACAGAGTAAGAATTTTACTGTGCTTGCCCTTAAACGAAAGAGGAGTCCCCTTTCCCAGCGGCCTATGGGTTTTAAAAGATAACTAGATGGCATATATAAGACATCCTCAATAGACATGTAGGTTACAACAGTTGTTTTCTTGACCTCCCTTTCGTGCCTTACTTTACTATAATATGCATATAGGGCTGACCGAAGGTTTTTTATTCAAACTGTTTCAGTTGGATTAAAAAAAGAGCTGTTCATATTTGACACTACTTAAAATCTCACTCACTGCGGCAAGCCACGGTATTTCCCTTCCCTTCTCACACTTGTGGCAATCTCCTATTATTTCTCTAGTGAGAGACGCTGCTGGGTTTTTCCAAATTGCTAGCCAAAATAGAGCAGGGCGAGCCTTTATATAATCTTCAATATAGTGCAATTTCAGTTCACTATGACAGACATATTGTGAAGCAGAAATCGGTGCTTCCAAGAGTTTGACAACATCTATTTTCTTCACACTGAATGCTGTTGCTCTTTGTGAAACCCCAGACCTCTGCACCATATGTTGCTGTTGGGATGCACTGGGATTTAAAAATGTTCATGATTGCTAAAATTACCCCTGTCCTTTTTGGCTGGGGGAGACCAAAAATCGAGTTAATAGCCTTAGAAAACTTGTTCCTACTATGCACCACATGGTCAGCCCAGGATCCATTATCAGCGAAAACCAGCCGAGGTAAGGAAAAGTGTAAGTGCGTTGTAAACTTTGATTGTCCACAGTAATGAAGTTTAAGAGATACTTTTTCGGCCCGCAAGCCATTATAAAAGATTTTTTTAAATTAGTGCATAAATCTAAAATAGCCATAAAATCCACAAAACCCTGCACTAAGATACGTAGGGCATTCGGTGTGCAGCCCATTAAGACCGCATCGTCGGCATACAATAGGGCGGGGAGTGTATTGCCATCGATTCTAGGGACATCGTTGGTGAGTGCTGTCAATGATTTATGTAGATCGTTGATATACAAGATGAAAAGAAGAGGGGCCAAGAAACACCCCTGCCTGACCCCTCAGCAAACTCTGATGTTATCTGAAACCTCCCCACCCTAATTAATTCTCACCCAGGGTTTCAGATCCTTATGCAGGTAAGCTAAAAAATGAACTAAGACCTCGTCTAAACCGTATTCTAAAAGGGTGGACCATAAACGTGACCGATTAACAAAATCAAAAGCTGAGGTGAGGTCCATAAAGGCCAAGTATATTGGGGATCGCTGGGCTGTGGTATACTTTCCAATAATTAAATTAAGATTTAGGCACTGTTCGATTGTACCCATTTTACTCCTAAAACGTAACTGGCACAGTTGTAAAATGCAATCTTCCTCGGTACATATTTTGATTTTATTGTATAAGATCCTCCCTAAGATTTTCAAAGTATTGTCTATCAGGGAAATCGGTCTATAACAACTTGGTTGGGAGCGGTCACCCTTTTTAAAAATCGGGACAATAATACTGGTTGACCAAGTACTTGGTAACAGGGCATTAGTTAGGTTGTTAAAAACATTTAGTAAGAGCGGCACCCAGAAATCGGGTTTGTGCTTAATAACATCAATGGGCAACCCATCAGGTCCCGGAGCTTTGTTGCCCAAGCTCTGTTGAATGCCTTCCTCAACTTCGAATAAAGATATTGGGATCCCAGTGGGGGCCTGGTGCTCAAAGGCATCCTCGTTATGTATTGGGGCTGTATAAATCATAGAGAAATGAGCTTCCCCTGCCTCACTATTTATATTGCAACTTATCGGGGTCAATGATTGTCCCATAGATCTCATGTCTTTGACCGCAGCCCAAAAGCCATTTCCATTCTTTAGAATGGCAGCATGTGCAAGGGCATCCCAGCGTTCTTTCACTAGTTCTTCCTTCCTATGTGAAATAGCGGACTTCTACTTTTGCCTTAGTGATTTAATAAGAGAATGACATCTGGGGTTAGTTGAGAGTGCCTTACAAAGCGGTCTATTAATCAATGAGCAGTCACTGTTGAACCATCTTGGTCTGTGATGTGCTCCCACAATTGGTTTAGATAGTCTAGATTTGATACCCTCACAAAGTTTAGTAAAGACGCCAATTACCTTGGGATTGTAGTCCTGTAGTGACAGGCACAAGTCAATAAGTCTCGGGTAGTCCCTTACCATCGTACAGAACAAATCAGTGTTATTGATTCCTCGCCAGACCAATCTTAGATTGTCAGTAGTGGGAATTAGATTCCTAGCACCACACTCATTTTTGTATGTCGGCTTGGGGGAGATTCTCAGCACTATTTTGATAGGGTTATGGTCGCCGTGGATGGTGGGGGACAACCTCGGCTTTCAATAGGCAATCCTCAAGGGTGGGGAAATAAAAACAATCTATGGTAGTGGCACTGCCCCTACCTCTGAATGTTGGCTCAGGAGGGTTATTATTGACAGATGTTGCAGCAATTTCTCTCACATTAATTAAATTGTGGTTTCGCAGATGATCCATTAGTTCCTCGCCCCTATTACAAATATGCACTCTACTGCTAAGCCCTATGGTTGTAGTTTTTTCCCTGGGAATCTTGGCATTGAAGTCGCCCCCAAACAGATGCCAGCTATGTTATCAAATCCATTAAGATGATGTAAGGTGGTAATAAAGTCAAACAAATTTGTAAAATTTATATTGGGTACAGAGTGAAAGGAAATTGCTACTTACCAGTATGCATCTGTTCTTGGCATGTAAAGCTGCAGAATATCATACTTTTGCATAGATCGCCATCTGGTGTTGGGCTCGGATGCTTGCACCTTGTTGTCTTGGAAGAAGTCTTTTGTAGTCCCGAGATAGGTGACTCCTCCCTTGGACGATAGTGCGCATGGGCATCGACTCCATCTTCAGATTGTTTTTCGCCATGATGGAAAATGATGGAGTTTGTAAGAAACAGAAAAGATGTCCATGTGAATGTATCTAAGTAAGATAACACTGGAACAGGTACAGGTTCCGGGGAGGCGGGTGGGCGTATGATATTCTGCAGCTCTACATGCCAAGAACAGATGCATACTGGTAAGTAGCATTTTCCGTTCGAGGCATATGAGCTGCAGAATTCATACTTTTGCATAGACTGTACAGCAGTGTCTCCCCTAGCGGTGGGCACCTGTACCTGTTGCAGTGGTTTGGATAAGTGTCTTAAGAACAGCCTGGCCTACAGAAGCCTGTTGTTTCGCCTGCACGTCTACACAATAGTGTTTGGTGAAGGTGAATGTAGTAGACCATGTGGCTGCTTTACAAATGTCTTCTAGGGGAATGTTCCCTAAGAATGCCATGGAAGCCCCTAGTTTGTGTGTTGAGTGCGCTCTAGGGGGAATTGTTAATGTGCGTTTTGCTTTCTGGTAGCATATTTGAATGCATTGGACTATCCACCTGGCAATTCCAGCTTTGGAGATGGGGTTGCCTTTATGAGGTGGAGAGAAAGCTACAAACAGTTGGTTTGTCTTTCTAAAAGGTTTAGTCCTGTCAATATAATAAAGTAAAGCTCTTTTGACGTCAAGTGTGTGAAGAGCTCTCTCTGCTACGGAATCTGGGTTTTGGAAAAACACTGGTAACTACAGATTGATTAAGATGGAAAGCAGAGATTACTTTGGGAAGGAATTTAGGATTTGTTCTAAGAACCAACTTGTTACGATGTATTTGTAAGAATGGTTCTTGTATGGTTAAAGCCTGGATCTCACTTACTCTCCTGAGAGAGGTGATTGCGACAAGGAAAGCTACTTTCCATGTAAGAAACTGCAGTTCACATTTGTGTAAAGGCTCAAATGGGGGACCCATGAGCCTAGTAAGGACGATGTTTAGGTTCCACACTGGAGAGGGTGGCAGTGTGGGAGGAATTATCCTCTTAAGGCCTTCCATAAAGGCTTTGATAGCGGGTACTCCAAACAATGACAAATGTTGTCTGTTTTGCAGGTAGGCGGCAAGGGCAGCCAGATGTAATCTTATGGATGAGTATGCTAGATTACATCTTTGTAGATGCAGCAAATAGCAAATGATATTCTGAATGGAAGCATCTAGCGGGTCAGTTTTGTTGTTATTGCAGTAAATGACGAATCTTTTCCATTTGGCTGCATAGCAAGCTCTAGTAGTAGGGCGTCTGGCTTCTTTGATAATGTTCATACAGTCTGGTGGGAGGTTTAGGTAACCAAACTCTAGGACTTCAGGAGCCAGATTGCTAGATTCAGTTGTGCTGGATCTGGGTGCCTTATCTCTCCATGGTTCTGCGTTAGCAGCTTTGGGGAGAGACGTAGTTTTTGGTGTGGAATTACTGAGAGTTCTAGGAGTGTTGTGAACCATGGTTGCCGTGCCCATGTGGGAGCAACTAGGATCATTTTGAGAGACTGTTGCTTGAGCTTGCGTACTACTAGCGGAATGAGTGGGATTGGCGGAAAAGCGTACGCAAATCTGCCTGACCAATTCATCCATATCGCATTGCCTTTGGGCAACGGGTGTGGAAACTTGGCGGCGAAGGTTGGGCATTTTGCGTTTGCGGCGAACAGATCTATGTCGGGTGGCCCCACATCTGAAAAAACGGATGAAGAATTTGCGGATGAAGTTCCCATTCGTGTATCGGCAGTGTCTGATGACTTAGCAGATCCGCAATCTGATTGTGCACTCCTGGAAGATGTTCTGCCAGAAGATATATGTTTTGCGGAATGGCCCATCTCCATATGCTTTGCGCTAGATGAGATAGCTGCAAAGAGTGTGTTCCTCCTTGTTTCTGTATGTAATACATTACTGTCATATTGTGCGTGCGGACGAGGACTGTCTTGTTGAGGAGATGTGCTTGGAATGATTTTAGCGCTAGAAATATTGCCAGTAGTTCTAGGTGATTGATGTGGAGCACTTTTTGTTGAGTGGTCCACCTGCCCTGAATAGTGTGGCTTAGGAGATGAGCTCCCCAGCCGGTGAGTGATGCGTCCGCTGTTAGCACTATCTGGAACTGGCTCTAGGAACGGCCGCCCTTTGGAAAGGTTTTGTGTGTTCCACCACTGCAGAGAGCGATGTGTGCGGCTGTCCACCAACACCAGATCTGTAAGTTGACCTTGAGCTTGATTCCACTGACGTGCTAAGCATTCTTGTAAGGGGCGCATCTGAAGTCTTGCGTGAGGTACTATGAAAATGCAAGAGGCCATCATTCCTATGAGCTGCATAAACAATCGAGCTGGAAGGGAGTGTTGGGGTTGAAATTTTTTGATGAGGGTTTGCATACTGGCTTTCCTGGCTGGATTGGGGTATGGTAGAGCTTTGGAAGTGTCTATTGTGGCCCCTAGATACTGAAGTAGGTAGGAGGGCTGTAGATGTGACTTGGTGTGGTTTATTTTGAACCCCAAGTGGTGTAGCAACTGAATTGTTTGGTGAGTGTGATGAACACACTGACTGTGTGAGTTGGCTTTTATCAGCCAGTCGTCCAGGTATGGGAACACATGGATTTGCTGTCTTCGCAAGTGTGCGGCTACTACCGCAAGACACTTTGTGAAGACCCTGGGTGCTGTGGTTACTCCGAATGGGAGAACCTTGAACTGATAGTGCTGGCCGTCCACTGTGAACCTTAGATATTTCCTGTGAGCAGGGTGTATGGGAATATGGAAGTAGGCGTCCTTGAGATCTAATGTGGCAAGGAAGTCGCCTTGTTGCAGCAGTGGAAGGACCTGTTGGAGAGTGATCATGTGAAAGGGATCTGACTGTATGTAGAAATTGAGAGGTCTGAGGTCCAGTATTGGCCTGAGAGTACCGTCCTTCTTGGGGATTAGAAAGTACAGGGAGTAAACCCCTGTCCCTTGATGCTCTAGGGGAACTGGTTCTATTGCGTGCTTTTGAAGCAGTGAGAGAACTTCCTGTTTAAGCGTTAGATGTTCTGTGGACATTGGATGCTGTTTGGGCGGTATGTTGGGGGGAGTTGCAGTAAATTCCAGGCAGTAACCATACTGGATAATTTGTCTTACCTACCTGTCTGTAGTGATGGAATTCCAGACAGGTAGGAACTGTGAGAGTCTTCCTCCGACCGGAGTGGAATGGTCTGGAGGAAGCGGAGGGAAGTCATTGTTTGTTAGTGGTGGGGGGGGGTGCGAGTGTTGTTACCTCGGCCTCTCCCTTTGTTATTTCCCCGGTACCCACCTCTGAAATATCCTTTGTTGGGGAATGTTTGTGTGGGACTTTTATAGGAGGAGGAAGCAGTGTTTGTGCTGATGTTCTTCGATGCACCCCTATAAAAGGAGCAACGAAAGGATGGAGACTGTAATGCTCCCATAGATTTCGCAGTCTCAGTGTCTTTATTCATTTTCTCTAAGGCTGTGTCTACAGCTGGTCCAAAAAGTTGTTCCTGATTGAACGGCTGATTCAGTATAGTAGTTTGCACTTCTTGTTTGAACCCAGAAATGCGCAACCAAGCATGTCTTCGTAATAACACGCTAGTGTTGATTGATCTAGATGCAGTGTCTGCTGCATCGAGGGCACATTTAATGGATGCGTTTGTGATTAACTTGCCCTCCTGAATCAAATCATTGGCTTTGGCCTTGTATTGGTCAGGCAAATGCTGCATTAGGTCCTCAAGCTCGTCGTAGTGAGCCCTATCGTATCTGGCAAGTAATGCCTGTGCATTAGCTATCCTCCAGTGATTAGCTGCCTGGGCGGCAACTCGTTTGCCTGAAGCGTCTAGTAATTTAGACTCTTTGTCTGGAGGTGGACCATCACCGGAGATCTGAGAGTTGGCACGCTTCCTAGCATTGGTCACTACCAGGGAATCTAAGGGGAGTTGTCCTTTAATGTAGGTGGGATCATTAGGGGCAGGTTTATATTTTTTATCAATCCGAGGATTGAGAATCCTGGTCCTGACAGGGTCTTTGAAGACGTCTGGAGCATGTTTGATGACCCCTTTCAGCATGGGTAGTTTGTACTGTCTTTTGTGACTGTGCAAAAGTGTCTAGTAGGAAGTCTTCCTCTGTGGGGTCTGAATGCATTTGAACGCCATGATATTGGGCAGCCCTATCAATGAGCTGACTAAACCCAATGTTGTCATCTGGGGGAGATGGCCTTGTTGGGTATGCATCCGGATCAGGAAGGTCTGGAGGATCTACAGGGTGACTGTAGTCGTCCCATGTGTCCTGTGGTATGTTAGTGTCATCATCAGGATCATCGAAAGGGTCATTATGTCCACCCCCACCCCTAGGTCATCATCATCCTGTGGTGGTGGTGAGTATGGAGGAAGTATGGGAGACTTTGGAGGAGATAAAGGCTTAGTAGGAAGAACAGGAGAAGAGGGTCTTATTGGTGAAGTTGCACACTCTTTTCTTCACAGGCACCTCAGGGATGTGTGGGGTGTCCAATTTCCTCTTTTTGTGCAGGATATTGACAATATGGCCTGTTTTAGGGTCCACATGCAATGTTTTCTGTTTCGGATCGATAGGATCCGGTAGAAACAGTTCTTCCTCGTTGGCGTGTCCTTTCGGCGCCGATTTTTTTCGGTTCCGAACGTGGTTTAGATTTCTGCTCTGGAGCCTTAGAAGGGGTTTTGGGTCCTTCGGCGTGGAGTCCGAAATCTTTTTCGGATCCGAAGGTTGTCGAGGTTTGTTCGGACCCGAGGCCTTGTGTTCTTTCGGTGCCGAAGTGCTCGGTGCCGAGGTCTTTTTGAAGACAGCGGGAGTAGGATGTGTTCCCGCTTTCGATACCGACGGTGTTTTTGGGGCACCGACGTGCGGCTTGCTCGGTCCCGAGCCGCCGGAAGGCTTCTCCTTTGTCTTCGGAGCCGGGCCCGGAGGCGGGGCTTCTGAAGTTCTCTTTGGGTCGCGACTAAGGCCTTCAGGCGAAGTCTTGACCGGAGCCTTCTTTTTTTCGGGTGGGGTTTGGGCAGGGGCAGTTGTACTCACTCGTTGACCTGGAGTGATGTGGTCATCGGAGTCGGCGTCATCTGCTTCGGATACGATGACGAGATCCTCTGAATCCTCTGCCTCTGGAACGTCGGGGCCTTCATCGAAGAGGTCTTGTGGCACCGATGCAGCCTGTTGCGCCATAACGTGTCGTCGAGCCCGGCGATCACGGATAGTCTTCTTGGAGCAGAAGGAGGAGCAGGCTTGGCAATCTTTTTGTTCGTGTTCGGGCGAGAGACAAATGTTGCAGACCCTGTGTTGGTCGCTGTGTGGGAATTTAGCTCCACACTGGGGGCATTTTTTAAATGGAGTCCTTTCCATTAGCCGTAGGACAGAAAGGCGTCGCTAGGCCCAGCGGCCTGCGTGGACGACCGGAATAGAGTTTTGAGTTAGCGCGTCGAAAGGCACGCGAACGGAAACAATACCATCGAGTTTGCGAGTCGAAAAGGTTTGGAAAACACGGTACCGAACCGGAGCGCTGAAGTTACATCCGAACCCGATGGTGGAAAAAAACAATATGAAGATGGAGTCGATGCCCATGCGCACTATCGTCCAAGGGAGGAGTCACCTATCTCATGACTACAAAAGACTTCTTCCAAGACAACAACAAGGTGCAAGCATCCGAGCCCAACACCAGATGGCGATCTATGCAAAAGTATGAATTCTGCAGCTCATATGCCTCGAACATCATTATTATAAAAATGGAGTAGACAAATAGATACTCCCCTTTTATATATTAGGGCTTGGAATTTGTCATTTTTTGTATGTAGAACCTTAACGCTACCTCCCGCAGAAATGTTAACCCAAATCGAGAGACCACCAGATGGACGGCCTAGCTTAGGGATTGGGACAACAGTGTTAAAGCATTCAAACCCTTCGATATATAAATCTTGTGTGGCCCAGGTCTCTTGAAACATAAGAATGTCCTGCTGTTATACTAATTCTAACCAATCCGGTAGGGTTATTTTTGACTCTAAGCCAGCGACATTCTAACTTAGTATGTTTTGGTTTGAATCGGTGGTAGCCTTAATTGCGAAAACATAATCACGTGGCTCAGATAAGTACACTGGAGCATTGGGTATAGGAACGACCTTGTTGGTTTCCAGTGGTGGCAACAGTCAATCCCGAGTGTCCAAATCGGACAATGCTAAAAACCTACTGTGTACAGTTGAAAAAGGGGGGTCTTTTGATGGGGGCCCAGAAATCGGTTTATAAAAATAGCCCAATGGCAATGACCAAATGTGCATGGGGTTGGTGGTAGTATCCTCCTGTGCCTTCAATAGTGATCTGACCGTAGACGGTCTGCGAAAGTTGATCACTATGAAGTCCCCCTCTATATTCTTAAGTGAGGCACCCACCCACCATACTGTTTGTACCATGATGATATCATTCATATTTGACACCTTAAACCTCCTATGTTTAGATAGCCAGTCCACACAATTGTTGCGCAGTTGGTCCCAGGTTGCCCCCTGTTCTTTCTTAAGGGTTGGTACCCCTGCCAACACCAAGACATAGGGACATGCTGCTGGTGGCAATCCTAAGACCTCCATATTAGGTTTAAGGAGATTTCTACTCAGGGTATCAGGCACATTACTGCTCGAGCAGCCTAGGTTTGGGTTCACACCGACTGAGCTGATGACAGGCTCAGAAAAAAGAACAAGGGGCATGTTCGGAATAATCCCAGCCCTGTTTAATGCGCCATTAGTAATAGGGGGATATTCTGACGCAACATTAGGCTTATTTAAAAAGCACTCCCTAACTTTACTACATGTTCTACATGAGTTTCCGATTAGGGGGCCGGTAGGCAGGGATGGAGTAGGGATCGATGGGTTAATACTGGATGGAGCATCAGGTAACAAAGTCAATCACTCCCCCGTGCTAGCAACAGTCTGAGTTGTCTCTTGTTGTTGGCTCAGCTTATTCATAAAGGTATCCAGATGATCTAGGCACTTCCATAGGCAGGTAAAGTTCATGTCTATCAGGTCTTTGATCCGTGCAGAGACAGTGTCAACAACGATATTGATGAAGGTATCCCCAGGGCCACTATGTTCAAGTATGGGAAAAGAGGCCTCAGTCTGAGTACTAATAGAACAACTTAGCTTCCAGTTTGATACAACCTCTAGAATGCTAGCATTCGATGGGGGCTGTATCCACGAGGTCAAACAGGTACTAGATGAACTGGAACAGATGTGTGGTTTCCTTTTTGAGCATGTGGGCTTCCCAGGCTTCCTTTTGCGCTTAGCAGCTGGGACTACAGTTGGCGTTGGAGGGCCCGTATTTAGCCGCTGCTCGGCGGTATCATCTCCCTTAGGGCTCCCACTAGGAAGAACTGTATTATTGAGACCAGATCCCAGGTGCAAAGGAGTACGGAGTGCAATGGCGGACACATGGCTAGTTGCAAGTGCAGGAATAGTCAGCTGGAGCCCCTCCAGCTAGATGACCGTTCAATAGAGCCTCGCTTCCCAGGGACAAACGTCGCTCAGTTAATTCGATTTCGCTAGACACAATGCTAACAACCCTTTCTAACATGCTGTCAATGCTGGTAGTGGTGGGGAGCGCAGGCAATGTCCCACTGCGTTTCCCCATAGTAAATGCTTGAGGCCCGCTCTTATCAGTTCAGGTAATCTATATGGGCACTCACCTCCGGCCTCTTAAATGATGTTGTTTAAAAGAGGGGGGGCAGCCCTGCCTCTTCCTGCCGCTGACGGGCGCAGACGGGCCCGCCCGCGCCGCAGGAGCCTTGAGCATCTTTGAAGGCGCCTCCTGGCACGTCGGAATGAGTGTGCGGCTCCTGCCGCGTGGTTGACTGGTGGATGGAGTCCCCGTGACAAGCAGGGCAGGCAAATGCAGTGATGGACTCTGGCACCACAGGAGCCCTGAGCAGCTTTTCAGGTGCCTCCTGGCGCGTCGGAATGAGTGTGTGGCTCCTGCCGCGTGGTTGCTTGGGGGATGGAGTCCCCGTGACGAGCAGGGCAGGCAGGCAGGCAAATGCAGTTGTCACTTATGTAGAGAGCTGGATATGCGACCTACAGCCCCCACGGGAGCTCTCTCTGTACGTTATTATCGAACGCGCCCACCGGGTTCCAGCACGCAGACCCCGCCTGGCTCTAATCCCAGACCTATGGTGTTCAAGGTGCTGCACTTCCGCGACAGGTATGCTATACTACGCGAGGCAAGGAAGCTCCCAGAGGTGGTAGTGGGGAACTCATATGTCCTGTTTTTTCCTGATTACACTGCAGTGATCTAAAAATGATGCAGCACATTCACTGCTGTGAAGCACAGCCTCCGTGAATTAACCCTGAAATATGCACAGCTTTACCCAGCCAGGCTCTGAGTGGCCGCAGATGGAGTCACACATTTCTTTGACTCGCCGGAGGACACGTCGAGATGGTTGGAGACATAGGGCCCTCATGCTGATCAACGGTCTAGATCGGACTCCGGTGCGGCTGTCACAGGTGCACGAAGTAGACACCACAGACGCCGCGTGACGGCAAGACGGACACTGGTGCCTGGGGCTGCACCGGACCTGGAGCATATGATCGCGGAGCGCTGCCAAGTGTTGGAACATGCAGCTGCGATTGCAGAGATGTTGCAGTACTGAAACCCTGATACGGTGTCGCTTCACTCATCTGGCGGTGATAATTCAACTGCAACATGGCCTTCCAAATTGGACTCGGAGCCTCCCCCAGAGGTGACACTACAGACATCAGACGACATCCTTTGACGCACTGTGATTGTATTTGGTGCTGGACTTCTCAAGTTGTGTGTGATGCCCCCTGACTCTCAGTACTGCAGTCTGATTAGTGTAATTCCTGTTAAATAGGTCTTGCCCGAGCAGTGCCCTCGGGGTGGGTCCCCGCCTGCGTCTGACGCAACATGTCAGATGAAGATCACGCAAAAATGCTGGGAACAGTTATACTCTATACAATTGAAGGGGTTCCATAGCGGGTCGCACCTATCTGCGCTCTCCCTTTGCATTAACGCATTAGTTGGCGGGCATATGTCTTCTCAGCCCTGGCTTGGGCGGACGCCCAGTTGGTGTTCTGCTCCTCTGGTATCTGAGGTTTTGTGGTTTCCAGATTTGTTCTGTACACTCAGTTTATACACAAAATGTGGCTCAATTTCGATATCGCAGCAGTATAGTCTCTGTTGTATCCTCTCATGTGCACATACATGTTGCTCTCTGGAACGCTCCCACGAACCCTATCTCTCCAGGCTGCTAAATGGCGAATTTTAAAATACTAACCTGGAATGTGAGGGGCACGCATACCCCTGCACACCGTTATACGATCTACTCTTATCTAAAACGACACCAGGTGCATATCATGCTGCTGCAAGAGTCCCATCTGATGCGCTCAGAGACGTCTAAAATCCAGCGTCGCTTGTGTGGACAGTTATTTGCCACTGATTTCTCCTCATACGCGCCTGGGGCGCTTGTGTGGGTCAGCCCGGAGTCCCGTTCATTGCAGAACATGTTGTGATATATTCAGAGGGCAGATATTGTATATGTATTGGGTAGACTGGACGGTAGATGCATACTAATTGGCAGCCTTTATGCCCCTAACATAGGCCAGACACCATATCTCAATGCTTTCTCTGGGGTCCTTTCACAACGGAGTGGGATACCATGGTTACTGGGTGGCAACTTTAATAGTGTGCTTGACGTCAACTTAGACCGCTCGTTTCCCCCACTGCCCGTACCACTGCCTCATCAAATGCTAGAGTTCTCACAAGCTGGTTAGATAATTGGGGCCTCATGGATATCTGGCGCAGGCACAATGCTTCAACTAAGGTATACTCCTTTCACTCTGCACCACATGCATTGTATGTCAGACTAGATAGGTTAGTGGGTACGCCGGATGTTAGGCAGCACGTCACACACACTTACTAAATGGGCCGAACCCCTTCGGACCATAACCTGCAGTTTGGGCAATTGGCTTGGAATGCGGTATACCCCGCCGGTCCCAATTTGGCAGCTGCAGCTAGCGGCATTGGAAGTCCCCCCTGTTTCGTCCATCGGTGAGCACAGCCATTACGGGTTATTTTTATACTAACACTGCCACTACACAAACATGCTAACTGGAATGGAATGCATTTAAAGTTACGTTGCGGGGCATATGCCTAGGTCTGAATTGGAACATCCACAAAGTGCTTGATACAGATCTGATGTGAATAGAGAGTAAACTGCTGTGGTTGGAAACTGCAGCGGCAGACATCCCTGCTGGGAAACGGTGCCTGGCAGAGGTGCAAGCTGAACGCGCAACTCTATTAGAGAGGCTGCGCTGTCACAATTACGCAGCTCACTCGGCCAAAACGCATGCAGTGGTGGACAGCAGGCTCCCTGCTTGCCTCGCTGATCCGTCAGGACCACCCTGGTGGACCTATTAGTGGTCTACGCTCAGTAAGTGGTACTCTTCAACACTCACAGAGTGACATTCAAACAGAACTGACCCACCACTATACATCCCTGTATCGCTCGCTAACACTAGCGACCCCAGAGGATGTCTCCTCCTTCATGACTGCTGTAAGGCTGCCCAAGCCAGAGCAGAAGCAGGAACTAGATGAGCCCATCACACCCGCTGAGATACGCAAGGCAATACGTGCACTACTAATAGGCAGAACCCCGGGCCCAGACAGCTTGCCTGCAGAGTTCTATAAATCTTACACTCCGTTGGTGGTGCCCCGCCTGCAAGCCTGAAGCTCTAGAAAAATCCTGTCTCCCGGTTTTCCAGCGCAAAGCGCTTTTAATTTCACTGCTTAAGACCCATAGAGACCCAGAAGCCCTAGGTTCCTATAGGCCGCTAGCCTTTCTCAGCATAGAATTCAAGATTTTGGCAAAAGTACTTGTGGATAGGCTTTCTTTGCTGACACCTACATTAATAAAAAACGGATCTGTTCTCACCCGCACCACCTCTCTTAATTTGCGATGATTCTTTCTGATACTAAAATACGCTCCAGAGACTTGGCCACGTTCTGGGTGCTGGACCTGGAGCAATCGTTTGACTCGCTGGAGTGGTCCTATCCACTGGCGGTGTTGCCTCGCTATGGATTTGGTGCCCAGTTTCTCAAATATATGAGGCTGTTGTACACACTACCACTGGCTCTGGTAAAGACAGGATCCCTTATACCGGAGCCCATTCAAATAGGACGCAGACCCAGGCATAGGTGCCCTCTTTCACCACTGCTCTTTTCCCGTGACGTAGAACCTCTGGCAGCTCACCTGCATGCGTTGCCGAGTGGCACTAGCTAAATGATATCAGCCAACAGATATCGGCGGGCTTGCAGTGCCCAATTTAAAAAAAAAAAGATTCATGAAACAAAACATTTATATATTAGCTTTGGAGATTTTGTGACACTCCTTGGTGATAGTTGTATGTCTGTGTATGGATGCAGTATGAATTACAGATAGTGTGCTTTAATACAATTCAAAGGGAGATTGACTTGAGCCATAGCTACATAGATAAGGAATCGGATGCAGTATTGGAGAGCCCCATCATAATTACACGCAAGGCCAGATTCAATTTGATTCAGCTGTATGTTGTACATAGGGCCAATCTTACCCCACCGAGAAAATTAATCGAAATTTTGGGCGCGTTGACGCCGCCTGTCCCTGCTGTCAGTTGGCAAATGTCGACTTAGTGCATATGTAGGCTTTCCTGTTTTCAGTTTCTATTTTTGGTAAATTCTGGTGTTTTTTTTTCCAGTGTTTCCAGTGATTTCAATACCTTAAAAAAACAGTGGTTATCAGTGGTTACACATTTTCGCGCCATTGAAAACAACAGAACAGTGTTTTTCCGGTGTTTATGGAACTTTTTGCTTTTATTATTGCTTACTTTCTGCACTGATAGTGCATGGTATATAGACAGTGTACGTACAGTGTATATGAGGTCCAAATGCATTTTTACAAATCAAACTTATTGCAGTGCACCATACAATACTTCTTCAGTGACTCTTTGGTCATGCATGCTCGCTCTTTCCTTCTCATGTTAAATTTAATCAGTGAAAAGGCCCTCTCAACATTGGCACTGGAGACAGGCAACGCCAAAATAGCCAGTACACAATTTGCTAACTCTGGCCACTGGCATAGCTTCCCATGCCAATACAGGTGCACCTGAATATTGTGATTCTCTGCGACAGGTTCTGCAACATATGCGTTGAGCTGGGCGCATATGCCCTCAGAGTTATTGAAGCGGTCAAAAATGAGGCAGCACTTTTGAAACTCCGGAGAAAATTTCCCTTTACGGAAGGGATCTATAACTTGTGCAGAGTACCACAGTGAGGCTTCATTGACTTCAAATGCCATGGTTGGTGAAGGGCTATTTCTCATACATTGTAAAATAAAAGTTCCTGAATTGCTCCTCAACATTTCTTTGCATACGGGGGGGCGTGGCTTGGCGCCGATGGAGTGAGCAGCACAGCTCGCGCGCTCCGGTCAGCCGGCCGCCATCGACAGCCATCCTCATGCCCTAAGAGGGACGAGAGCCCTGACGGCACACCCCTGCAACTATACGAGGGGAGAGGTGTGTTCTGGAGGTGGAGGAACCCCGTCCTGCTGAGCAAAGGCAGAGAATTTGTGATTCTTGGGAGCGGCGAGACGGCTAACCAAGATGGCGGCGCCCAGGGAGCAGTAGCAGAGCCGAGGAGACTGCAGAACCTGTGGCGAGGATCTGATCGCGGTGAGGCGAGGACCAGGGTGCCTCTATTGTCCCGCTGATGAGAGGTCTGGAAACTGGCCCCCAGGACTCCTCACGGAAGCAGCGGAGGAGTTGAGGGGTGACGGGCACGGAGCGGCTGAAACCCCAAGTGGCAGGCCCGGGAGCGGGGTCGGATAACCCTCAGAGACAGTCTGCAGAACAGAGGAGGTGACAGATAATGCCCGGAGACCGCCGCACTGCCCTGACTGGCAGTCAAGAAGGTGACAGCGGAGGAGGTCCCTTCCTCCCCACCATGGTGGGACAGGAACAGCGAGGCCCGCGTCCCTCGGCGGAAGGTCGCAGAGGAAGGTGACTGCACTGCCCCAGATGAGAACGACGCAGTACGGGCCCCAGCGCGAGCGGTGAAGAGCCCTGTGTACCCTACGTGCCAGGAGGCCCTCGGGAAGCGAGCCCTACTGGGGGAACTAACTGGGGAGCCCAGCGGCGGCAGCACGTACCGGGGGTCCGGAGGAGCACTACAACCCCCCCACGAGTGACTGCCTGAACGGATGCCTGCAGCGGGGGAATAGTGCCAGCGGGGAGACTTGGCGCGGGCGAGCGCGCCCGGCTGAACTGCTGAGGCAAGAGAGTGAGCCCAGGGACTGCCTGCACCGGGACGCCACCCGCAGAGCGGCAGAGAGACGCTGCTGGTGCGCACAACCCAGAGGGCCACGCCGGGAGACTACCTGCGGCTGGAGGAAGCGGGAAGGGCCCCCAGAGCGAGACCTTGAAGGCGCCAGGGAACGAGCGAGAGAGGGTACAGCCCAAAGAGGGCAGGAGTGTGCAGCAGAATCGCGGAGCTGGGGCTGCGCCGCTGGAGAGAACTGAACACATTAGAGGCTGGGAGATCCATCGGGGAGAAGTATTTTGGGAGTGCGCCCTGGAGGGGTCAACAGCAGCGCCCAGGGCCCCAAGCAACGGAGGAGGCTGAGAGGGTGAGGCCAGGGGAGGCGCGGGCCCTCCTTGTGACAGCGCCACGCAGCAGACAAGCACTGCGGCCCAAGGAGGAAGGTAACCGGCAAAACCGCTGGAGCACTGAAAAGTAGAACGAGCCCGGCAGCACTGACGGAGCCAGCGAGTGAGCCTACAGCCCACTGCAACCAGAGACCGCTACGCGCGGTGGGGGAGAGAAACACCCCTCCCTCCCTCCCCCCCCCGGAGGAAGCAGGCACCAGAACATAACGCCCTGGAAGGAGCGAGGGCAAGGGACGGAAGAGGGCAATGTAAAGGGTCTGAACAGGCTTAACGGGCAAGAGTCTGGGACCTTGAGGTGAAGAGGATACTGCGCTGGGCGGCGCACACAGATACATCAGGCTACAACGCGGTATTAGCTGGGGGCCCTCGACAGGCATTGAGGAGAGTGTGCCAAAGAACTGAGGGGGAGCGGCGGATCAAGAAGGCAGAACCAGACTACATAACGGGCCGCAGAGTGCCAAGTAGGGAAAGTACACTTGCGCGCCAAGAGGTCTGCTAAAAGAGCCCTGCGAGCATACGTGGCGTCAGAGGCCCCACAGGCCTAGAAGACACGATGCGGAAGGTCCCTAAGAAAAAGGACCGAGAGGAGGCTCCAACAGAGCAATTGACAGAGGAGAAAGGGAGGACCCAACACCAAGCGGAGCACCCTGGAGATCCTACGCTACAGGACATTTTACAGGCTATCACCTCTTCGAGTGAACGACTGGAGACCAAGATAGAACTCACTGGGGCTGGATCTGGGCCTGCTTCGGGAAGACCACAAAAAGTTGGCAGACCGCATTAAAACAACGGAGGACCAGTTGTCAGAGACGCGGCCAGACATTGCAATAATGCAGCGATGATTAACAGCGCTAGAGACTCAGGTGCGCACATTGGAATTCCGGGCTGAAGATGCCGAAAATAGATCACGCAGAAGTAACCTCAGAATCATAGGTTTGCCGGAAAAAATAGAAGGCCACAACATGATCGACTACCTGGAAAAATGGTTGCGAGAAGAAGTGGCGCCTGAAGGCCTATTGAGCTTCTTTGCCCTAGAGAGGGCGCACCGAGTCCCTGCAAAACCACCTGCACCGGGAGCGCCACCACGAGTGGTGATAGCGAAGTTACTCCATTACAGGGACCACATCCTTGCCCAGGCCCGTCTCAAGGGAGATATGGCGGTAGACAACTCAGCGGTGCGAATATTCCCGGATTTTTCTCGCGAGGTGCAAAGACAGAGAGGCTCTTACCGGGACGTGAAGCAAAGATTGCGGCAACTGAACTATAAATGCACCACGCAATATCTGGCCACACTGCGGGTAGTCACTGAAAATGGCACAGAGTTCTTCAAGACCTCGCAAGAGCCCCGGAAAGGAGAAGAAGAAAAACTAGCCGCCCCCGAAGCCAGAGAACCTTACGAGAGACTCTAGCACCCACGCAAGAAGAAACACAGCTTGAGCGCCGAAACGCGATGCAGGTGGTGGCGAGGATTAGTGGTAAAGGGAACAGCCCAGCTCCTCCCGAGAGCAGCGAGACGGCAGCCGACTCTGGCTTGGAGCAGGGATCTAGCGACTCCGAAGTGCAGAGTGTGGTTCTTCCGGACGTCACGCCGCAGACGGCCGATGATATAGCCTAGAGGAGGGGGGCTGAGGCTTGCCGCGAGAGGATCGGCAGCAACGCAAGATGAACTTGACCCAACAATGAGGTACTGGTGTTGCTGGAGGGGGCGCTGTGGGGGCTCCTTTGGGACTACGAGAGCGAAGGGCGGCCTCAGAGACCAGGAGAGAGATGGACGAGCAGCCTTCCCCCTTGCACTTGACTGATTGGACTGCAAGAAGTCACTTGTGGACTATTAACCTTAGTTTGGATTGGGGGTGTTTTCCTACTTATCCTGGGGAGTGGGAGTTGGGGGAAATGTTTAAAGTTTTTATGGGGGGGGGGGGGGACGCCTTGAGTTGCAGTGTACAGAGCACTATAGGGGTTTGAGCGAGAAGAGGAGGCCCTCGAAGGAACATGGGGAGCATGGTGGGTGGAGAATTGTTAACCCACCCAATGGCTGACACACAGAGATACATATGTATGACTTGGAACATTAGAGGGATGCACACAATGACGAAACGCCATAAAGTCTTATCATATGTCAGATGGCGGGGAGCCCAGATAGTCCTACTACAAGAGACGCACCTAACACAGAAGGAGGGGCAAGCATTGCAGAGACGGTGGAGGTGCCAGCTCTTCTACACCGCCTTCTCAGCATATGCGCGGGGGGCGTTAATTTGGATCCAAGCAGGGGTCCCATTCCAGCTGCTGGACTCGATAATAGACCCGGAGGGTCGCTTTGTAGCCATAAGAGGGAGGCTAGAGGGCCGGGATATAAATATAATTACCATATACGCACCTAACGCAGAGCAACCAGCCTTCTTTGCGAAGCTGAGTCACTGTCTGGCGCAATACCTGGTGGGTAATACTCTAGTGGGAGGTGACTTCAATAGTGTGGACGACCAATATCTAGATAGGTCTCATCCCCCACTGCGAAATTCCCAAGCGGCGCGTGCCTCACAAGCGTTCACTACCTGGAGACAGAGTTGGGGACTAATAGACACCTGGAGGGTTTTACATCCTGATGATAGACACTACTCCTACTTCTCAGCAGTGCATGATGTGCACGTACGTCTCAACGCCTTTTTAGGCTCAGTAGAAATCCACTGCACCACCACTACTGCGGAATATCTTGCGTGCACGATATCAGACCACAACCCACTGATCCTCTCCTTGAACTGGAGGCAGCCGACGTCGGCGATCCCCACATGGAGACTCCGCCCGGACACCCTGGAGGACCAGGTCATCCGAGAAGAGATTAAGGGGGAGATAACGCACTATTTTGAGACTAATACAGGGACGGCCTCCTCATCGAACGCGGAGTGGGATGCCTTTAAGGTGCTCTGCGGGGCCAATGCATAACACGTTCCACAGGGGTTAGGCGTGTTATTCTGGGGGAAGTGGAGGGAGCAGAGGCAACCCTCAGGGGCATAGAACGTAGGAGACCAGAGCATCCAGAGCTCCAGCAAGGAGTCTTAGATGCCAAGGAGTAGGTGGCAAGACAGACAGAGAGACTCAGATGCTTTGACTATAAGAAGTATCTAGAGCGCATGCATGCAGAGCGGGACAAATCGGGATTGCTTCTGGCATGGTTGGCAAACCCGGTAAGCAGGAACCAGCCACTGGTAGAAATAGAGGATGAGGAAGGGGTTAGACACTACACACAGCTGAAGATTAATGAGGTCTTTGCCCGCTATTATGCCAGGCTATACAAGCGGTCGCAAATAGGTACACAAGCAGACGCAAGGGAATACCTTGCAGATCTGCAGATGGGGAGGTTGGACCCTGAGGAAGCCGAAGAGCTCGGAGCAGACATTACACAGCGGGAGGTACGGGTCGCCATCAAGGGTATGGCGCGGAATAAGACCCCGGGCACTGATGGATTGCCGGCGGAATTCTTCGCGACATATGCGGAGGAGCTGGCGCCAAGATTGGTCACTATGTACCAAGAGGCCCGGGAGGAGGGTATGCTGCCGGAGAGTACTATGGAGGCCCATTGTGCCGGTACCTAAGCCAGGGAAAGAACCACACGATTTCACACCATACAGGCCACTATCCATGCTCAACATGGATTACAAAATCCTGAGCAAGATCTTGGCGATGCGCCTACTCCCCCCGATGAAGGACTTGGTCCACGCAGACCAAGCAGGGTTTATCCCAGGGCGGAACACAGCCATAAATATTAGGAGACTGCCAGCCATCATGGGCTCGAATGGGTATGACAAACAGAAGGCAGCAGTACTTGCGGTAGATATAGAGAAGGCCTTCGATAGCCTAGAGTGGCCCTATCTATACGAGGTCCTGGATAAGATGGGCCTGGGAGGAGGCTTTCTGGCATGGGTGCGATTATTATACACGTCTCCTAAGGTCCAGGTGCACACTGGGAGGACTATCTCACCGAGGCAGCGAATGGAGAGGGGTACGAGGCAAGGATGACCTCTCTCTCCTCTCCTGTTTGCGTTGACCATGGAGGCACTGGCGTGCAGGGCAAGGAGTGGGCAGGCCTATGCCGGCCTGGGAACGGGAGTGGTGCAGCATTTTATAGCCCTATACGCAGATGACCTCTTACTATTTCTCAGCGATACAGCGGGAGAGTTGAGAGGAGCGCAGGACATGCTAGCTAGATTTTGTACCATATCCGGCCTTAGAGTTAACTGGAGGAAATCCAGTTTGTATCCTATGGAGCCCAACACCCGCCCGCCTCCTGACCTAGAGATTCTGAAGTGGGAACCCAACTGTCTACCATACCTCGGAGTCAGAATATATCATGGCCCGGCAGACCTGTTGGAGGGTAATGTGGGCAGAGCGATACGATTAGTAAAGTCTGCAATGGACTTTTGGGGAACGCTGCCTTTATCGGTAGCTGGGCGAGTAGCGGTCTTAAAGATGGTAGCGCTCCCACGATTGTTGTATTATTTCGGGGCCCTCCCAGTGTGGATCCCGAGAGAAATATTTAAAGACCTTGACTCACTGACCACGGCATTTATCTGGGGAGCGGGACGCAGACGTGTAGCGTTAACCACTTTACAGCGCCCCGCGATGGAGGGTGGACTGGCGGCCCCAGACTTTGAAGGGTATTATAAAGCTGCCCAGCTGTACTGGCCGATCCAATGGCTGGCGGTGGAGCGCAACCCGGAGAGGGAACAGTATCCGTATGCGCCGGATGCCGCAGAAACGGCGAGGATCCTGCTGCGGGTGCGAAGGAACAGGACGGAGGACACAATGGAAACTAAAGTGGTGGTGTGTTGCTGGGCGAGATACTTGAGACAGGTAGGAAAAAAAATTCCCTACTCCCCGGACCTGCCCATTACAGCACTCAGTGGTCTGCCCCAGGGAGAGCACTGGACGGGGCTAGAGGACTGGGTGGAGGCAGGACTGAAAGTGATGGGGGACTTATACCAAGACTCTACATTACTCCCATTCGAGGTGTTGCAGGCAGCGTACGATCTACCAGCAGGCAATTTCCTGAAACATAGGGCCCTCACTAGAAGGATCAGGCAGCACTGGGGAGTGGGAGGGACAAAACCGCGACCGCTAGCAGGATGTCGGTACGTTGCGTTATCAGCGGGGAAAATTAAGACAGTCTCTTGCCTCTACAAGGCAATCAGACGAGACATGCAATAGCCACTAGAGCGTCTGCGATTACAGTGGGAAGAGGATATTGAGAAACAGATTCCAGAGGTGGAGTGGGACAAGATCCTGGACCAAACCTTGAAAGTGTCCCGAAATGCACGCTTTAAATTAATCAATTTCTACATACTACATAGAGCGTACCTCACTCCATCCCGCATTAGGAGGTACTTTGGGACGGAGACAGCTACATGCCCGCGATGCGGGGAGAGGGAGGCACACATAATCCATATGTTTTGGAGCTGCCCCACACTGCAACTTTTCTGGGAGGAGATAAGACGGGTGGTGGGTGAACTCATCGACAAAGCGCTCCCGCACACCCCAGAACACTTCCTCTTGGGATGGTTCCCACATACAGCCAAAAACAAGGTGACAGGGAAGTTCCAGGACCTGGCCTACGTCCTTGCCAAAAGAGAAATAGCCAGGAACTGGAAAGCACCGGGGGGACCGCGGATTGGTTCCTGGAAAAAAGAACTAGAAAAATAGGCAGGAACGGAAAGTAGACTGCTCCTCAGGGAAGCTAGCCGAGGGATAGGTAAAATAGATAGGGCCAGGGCGTGGGAAAATCTAGTGAATGAACTGACGATAAGTGAACAAGATGGCAGCGGGGTGAGCTTCCCACAGCCGGCGACGCCGGAGCGGGAAGGAGAGAGAGATGAACAATTGGAGCAGCGACAATAGGCACCATTTCATACTGCAACTGAAAGTTTCATCTCGCAAGAACCCAATAGAACCTAGAGATCAGAATGCACTCACTTAAGCGCAACTCAAGGGGGTGGGGGGTATTGTTTTGTTAAAAGGGGTGTTAAACCATGTCTGTAAGAGTATACCAATATGATGTAATATGCAATGGCAATACTAATGTATGTGAGTACTGCTATTATCTTGAAAACTAAATAAAATCTGGTGAGAAAAAAAAAAAAACCATTTCTTTGCTTACCAAGTGGCAAGCACTCTAACATGGAACATGTTGCAGTGCCAAAGTCACTAAAAGTGTCACCCAGCTTACTCTCAAGGAGATGTTTCACATCTGTTATGTTATGTTAGCTAATATTTATAGAGCGCACGGCTACTCCCAGGAGTGTCCCGGCGCTGGGAAACATAGACCACATAACGTCAAACAAAGCAAACAATTGCTGCGAAGCTCACAACTGAAAGAGCCACGTTTTCAGACTCTTCCTAAAAGTAGAGAGGTCAGGAATCTGTCTAAGGGAGAAGGGTAGGCTATTCCACAGAGAGAGGCCACTGCTTGGAAAGATCTACCCCCTACCCGGGAGAGCTGAATCTTCGGGGCAGAGATCAAAAGCTGGGAAGAAGATCTCAAAGTCCGCTGTGGAATATAACGTTGGAATCTATCCCTAAGGTAGGGGGCACCAATCTGATGAAAAGCTTTGAAGACCAGGACCAAGGCTTTAAAATGTATTCTTTTCCGCACCGGGAGCCAGTGTAGTGAGAGCAGAAGCTGAGTAGTGTGAGTCCTGGGCCCTGTCAGAAAGATGGCCCTTGCCGCCGCATTCTGAATCACCTGTAGTCGGCCCAGAAGATAATCCGGAAGGCCGAGATACAGGGAGTTTACATAGTCCAATCTGGAGACCACCAGGGCCTGGACCACTGTTTTTCTGTAGGGGGCTGAGAGCAAGGGGAGAAAATTCCACAGCATTCTCAGCACCCCGAAGCAGACCCCGGCCACCGTTTGGACCTGGGCCTTCATGGAAAGGGCTGCATCCAATTTAACCCCTAGATTTTTCACGGTGGTAACGGAGGACGAAGGGGGGGACATGTCCTGAGGCCACCAGTTATGCCAAGCTTCATACGGTCGGGGGCCAAAGAAAATAATCTCTGACTTCTCAGAATTACACTTTAATTGATTACAACTGGGCCACGAGAAGACTTCAGAGAGACAAGAATTTATTAAGTTGCCGTTAAATTCAACACCCTTCTCGCACGTAAACAGCAGTTGGGTGTCATCAGCATATGACACTATTTTGGTTCCAAATTTCTCGGCGAGGGGGGCCATATAAACATTAAATAATGTAGGGCTCAATATTGAGCCCTGGGTGACCCCGACATTCATAGGGGGATCGCTGCGGCACACGAATTATGCTGAACACTTGGCAGACAAGGGTGTTTTCAGACTCTAGTTTTTTTATTATGTCCACTACACAGTCATGCTTTCCTGTAAAAATCTAAGACTGCAGTAGAGTGTACTTTTTTCCAAATCACCATCAATATGTGACCAAAGATCCTCACATTTCTTGCCGTTTGCATCATCCCTCAGCAAAAGTTCTGTAAACGGTTGCCACATGGATAATATAGCATTCATGGCCGCTAGGACTGAGAACCACCAGCTAAGTGACACAGTTGGGATGACTCTTCCTTTGATGCCACACAAAGCACAAAATGAGAAATATTTGTGTTTTAGTTACCACGCATAACAAAACAGTGCATTAGAATGGACTAAAAAGTCAATAGCATTCTTCATTAACTCTGAAGATTGTAAAGATGCTTTCAGATTGCCATCTAACAAGTGGCAAGGATCTCTTACAGGGAAGCACTTCAGCTCAGGTATCGATTTTGACAGGTCATCACACAACTTTTTCATAAACGTAGCTGAATCACTGCAAATACAAACAATATCACTCCAATCTTTGTTGAACTTGGTAAGAACTTTTTGCAGCAGCATTCCAAGTGACACCGCATTCCATGTTTTCCAAAAGTCTGGTGTCATGTTTTCAGCAGTATCCCAGATGCTTTGTGACTGCACTCTTTTCACATACACCTGTCACTATACCTTGCATTGAATGTTTAAAGCCTGGGGTGTTTGGCAATTCACCTACTATCAATACTGACTCACTAGAAAAGGGGGCTGATGTATCAAGGGTTTTTACCCATTCTCTGTGGGTAAATGTGATGGTACATATTGAGAAAGATTCTTATGAAACTTACATTTTTCCTATCAGTGAAAGACTCAAACGTAGCCAAAAAATCAAATATGATTTAGATATTTTCTGATTCTCTACAGTTTATAAAATAAATAAACAACACCTAAAACATGCTTCTAACCCCTGTATCTTTAGACCAAAGACCACAAAACTGAAAAAAGGATGAAGAAACAATATTTTAGTGACATCCCTAAACAACAAAACTCAAGCAGAATAATGTTAGCCCAGTCTTTCTTACTGCTACCTCATATAACAAAGTTACATTGTATTGGCCCATTCAGGAAGAAATAAAAATGACTTTCACTCTCCTTTTCCTTGCTTTGAATGGCATTTAGTTGTGGTTGTGCAGGGGTTTTTATCAGTGTTTATATGTTTACACTGGTGAGGGCTATTACCCTTCCGGTGGGGTTTTATCAGTTATTATAGGTTTAAACCTAAAACCGGACAGCCTATGCATATGCTATGGGCTTGTCCTCGACTTGCACACTACTGGCAAGCTGTAACAGACCGATTGCTGCATTGCATGGAAAGGGCTCTTATGTTCACATGGGAGGTATGCATATTATGGAGGTATAGCAGAGGCAAGAAATACAAGGTCATGTCCAGATTTATTGATCTGGGGCTGATCATGGCCAAACGTCTCATTACTCGCAGGCAGAAATCCCCTGATCCCCCGCATACTACGACCTGGTTGCATTCGTTTACAAATTGGGCGCAAGCGGAAAGCAGAGCCTTACACAGAAAAGACAATCTGGGTCTCAGGAAACATCCTAGTGCCTTGCACTGGGATGCTTTAATGGCAGATTTGCAGACTTGCATATCTTTTACCCCGCGTGTTAATGACATAAATATGGGTGGAGACGACGCAGCGGTGGGGGGAGGACTGCGCAGCGCCTCTTGATGACAAGGATAACTCTATTACACACCATTCTTAGCTACACTGAGCTATCCACAGTTGATTAACACATCAGCAGGGGCCACCGTTGGGGGAACCAATCCTGCAAGTAAGCTGCACGTAGTAATAGAGAGATGCGACTGACTGCTTGGACAATGCTAAAACTTTTATTGGTAGTCATATACAAAGTGTACGTTGTAGACTGTTACCCTATAGTAAAATTGTTTAGCTCTGTAATTAGCATATGCTGCAAAATGTTAGCATCAGCTGGTGTTCACTAACAGCAATTAATATATACGTACAAACTCTGCACTATCACACTCTGTGACATGGTGAAGTAGTTAGCACAATGTGCATGTATGTGATATGCGATGTCAACAACAATTCACACTGTCATTGGTAAAGCTGTATGTATCGTTTATGTGATCAATCAATCTGAAAAACAATAAAAACAGATTTGAACAAAAGAATTAGGCTACCCTATGATCTAGCTATAGTATATCTCAGTGCTTACTTATGTCTATTAAAGGATTATGTTACTTACCCTGTAAGCATCTGTTCTTGGCATGTAGAGCTGTAGATTCACATGCTTTGCATACTCCTGCCTTCTAGTGTTGGGTCCGGATGTTTGCAAGTTGTTTTTCCTCAGAGAAGTCTTTTCCAGTCACGAGGTAAGGTGACTCCTCTTTTCGGTGATAGTGCACATGGGCATCGACTCCATTGTTAGATTGTTTTCCCGCAAGAGTCTGAGAATGGAGTAAGTGTGGTACAGAGATGTCCATGCGTATGCAATGTAAATAATAAGAAGTGCAACAACCTTAGGTGTCTGGGGAGAAGGGAGGGTGCATGTGAATCTACAGCTCTACATGCCAAGAACAGATGCTTACAGAGTAAGTAACATAATCCGTTCGAGGCACGTGTGCTGGTGATGCACATGCTCTGCATAGATTATATAGCAGTATCCTCCCAAAGTGGTGGCTAAGCAGTGGGTGTTGCAGTTGTTTGAAAAAGTGTTTTTAGCACTGCTTGTCCTACATTAGCTTGACGACGTGCTAATACATCCACACAATAATTTTTGGGAAATGTGTGTGGTGTAGACCATGTAGCTGCCTTACATATGTCAGCTAAAGGAATGTTACCTAAAAAGGCCATTGATGCTCCTTTTTTGCATGTAGAATGTGCTCTAGGAGGTATAGTTAGAGTCCTTTTAGCTTTAACATAGCATGTTTGAATACATTTAATAATCCATCTAGAAATACCGGATTTAGAGATGGGATTTCCTTTACGAGGTGGAGCAAATGCAACAAAAAGTGGTTTTTTTTGGCGAAAATCTTTTGTTCTATCAATATAGTACAATAGTGCTCTTTTAACATCAGGTGTGTGTAGAGCACTTTCTGCTACTGAATCAGGTTGAGGGAAGAACACAGGTAACTCAACTGATTTGTTAATATGAAAAGCAGAAACTACTTTTTGAAGGAATTTTGGGTTTGTACGAAGAACCACTCTATCTTTATGAAGTTGAAAGAAAGGTCCTTCTAAGGTTAATACCTGTAGCTCTCCAAAACATCTTAATGAAGTGATAGCAATTAGAAAGGTAACCTTCCATTAAAGAAATTGTAATGAACAATTGTATAATGGCTAAAAAGGTGGACCCATGAGCCTTGTGAGAACAATGTTAAGGTTCCAGACAGGCGCAGGTGATACCCTGGGTTGAATTATTCTTTTAAGGCCTTCCATGAAAGCTTTAATTACTGGAACTTTGAATAAGGACACATGTTGTATGTTTTGCAGATAGCAAAAGACACACAGTTGATAGACAGAATGAAGAACAAATCAAAACATTCACCCCCAGTCAAGAGATCTGGGTTAAATCCATCATTCCTTTGCTCACCATGCCACCCCAGTTTAGACCTGGCCATATGCAAATCAGTCTTGACCCTGTGCCTCATGGGAACAGTCCAGCCCAAACTGCCAAGCCAGGTCCTCCCTGGACTGGAAACAAGCATCCTAGGACCGGTTTCGGGGTTTCACCCCTCATTAGCCAGGATAGCTTGAATCCAGTGGCACAGTGAGCCCGGGACCCACGTCTGGGCATACCCGGCGCACTTAGGGTGAGAAAGCAAAAGACACACAGTTGATGGACGGAATGCAGAACAAATCAAAACAATCACCCCCAGTCAAGAGATCTGGGTTAAATCCATCATTCCTTTGCTCACCATGCCACCCCAGTTTAGACCTGGCCATATGCAAATCAGTCTTGACCCTGTGCCTCATGGGAACAGTCCAGCCCGAACTGCCAAGCCAGGTCCTCCCTGGACCGGAAACAAGCATCCTAGACCGGTTTCGGGGTTTCACCCCTCATCAGCCAGGATAGCTTCAATCCAGTGGCACAGTGAGCCCGGGACCCACGTCTGGGCATACCCGGCGCACTTAGCCCAGATCTCTGTACTGGGGTGAATGTATGACATTGCTCTGCATTCTGTCCATCAATTGTTCTTTTTGCACTGGTCACCCCGAGTGGGACGGGGATGCCCAGACGTGGGTCCAGTGCTCTCCATGCCACTGGATTCAAGCTATCCTGGCCGATGAGGGCTGAAAGCCCGAAACCTGTTCTAGGATGCTTGTTTCCAGTCCAGGGAGGACCTGGCCTGGCAGTTCGGGCTGGACTGTTCCCATTGGGCGCAGGGTCAAGACTGATTTGCATATGGCTGGGTCCAAACTGGAATGGCATGGTGAGCAAAAAAACGATGGATTTAGGCCCAGATCTCTATACTGGGGTGAATGTATGACATTGTTCTGCATTCTGTCCATCAATTGTTCTTTTTGTTTTGCAGATATGCAGCTACTGCCACAAGGTGTAGTCATATAGATGTGTAGGCTAAGCCAACTCGCTGTAGATGCAAAAGATAAATAATATTTTGTAAAGATGAGTCTAGCAGATCAATTGTGTTATTTTTACAATATATCATAAACCTTTTCCACTTTGTTGGATAACATGCTCTAGTGGTAGGTTTTCTTGCTTCTTTTAGAATTGTCAATCTGGTGGTAGATTTAGGTATCCGAACTCTGACTTCAGGAGCCAAATCTCTAGGTTGAGCTCCTTGGGGTTTGGATGTCTGATTTCTCCATGGTTCTGTGTGAGAAGGTTGGAAGTGAGGTGCAGCTTTTGGTGTGGAACCATTGACAGTTCTAGTAGTGTGGTGAACCATGGTTGACGAGCCCATGTGGAAGCTACTAGAATCAGTGTCAATGATGTCTGCCTGAGTTTCCGAACCAGAAATGAAAGGAGACGGAGAGGCGGAAAAGCGTAAGTAAATATCCCTGACCAATTCATCCATAGGGCATTGCCTATGGATAGATGGTGGGGAATCTGGAGGCGAAGTTTGGGCATTTTGAGTTCTCTACTGTGGCTAAGAGGTCTATCTGTGGAAACCCCCATTTTTGGAATTATGGAAGGAGAATTTGGGGGTGAAGTTCCCATTCGTGTACTTGTTGCCACATCCTGCGGAGGTCAGCAAATTGATTGTGCATGCCTGGAAGGTGTTCTGCCAGAAGATTAATTTTGTGGTGTATTGCCCAACGCCAAATGGTCTGAGAGAGGCGTGACAACCGTAGAGAATGTGTCCCCCCCACCCCAGTTTTTGTACATAGTACATAGCTGTCATATTGTCCATCCAGACTAGGAAAACTTTCCCTATGAGGTGATACTGAAACGCTTTTAGTGCTAGAGATCAGCTAGAAGCTCCAAATAATTGATGTGGAGACTCCAGTGTTTGGTGTCCCATAAACCCTGAATTGTTAGATTGTGGAGATGGGAACCCCAACCTGTAAGAGATGCATCTGCTGTTAGTATGACTTGTGGAATGGGGTTGATGAAGGGCCACCCTTTTGATAGGTTTTGTGTGTTCCAACACTGCAGAGAGCGATGAGTGCGGCTGTCTACCAACACTAGATCTGTTAATTGACCCTGTGATTGATTCCACTGACGTGCTAAGCATTCCTGTAGAGGATGCATGTGTAATCTTGCATGAGGCACTATTGCAATGCACGATGCCATCATCCCTAATAGTTGCATGAACGTTTTGACTGCTAGGTATTGGTTGTTTTGAAACTGTAATAATAAAGTTTGAAAGTTTGGAATTCTGGCTGGATTGGGAGAGGCTAGAGCTGTGTGAGTGTTTAGCATCACTCAGATATGGTTGCAGTTGTGAGGGTTGAAGATGGGACTTTTGTGCATCGACTGTAAATCCCAATTGATGGAGTAGGTTTATGGTAGCTTGTGTGTGTTGTAAACACTTTTGCTGTGTGTTGGCTTTGATTAGCCAGTCGTCCAGATATGGGAAGACATGAATTTGTCTTCTTAGATGAGATGCTATTACTGCTAGACATTTTGTGAACACTCTGGGTGCAGGAGTAACCCCAAATGGGACTACTTTGATTTGATAGTGATTCCTGCTATCACAAATCTGAGATATTTGCGATGTGCTGGGTGAACAGGAATGTGGAAGTATGGGTCCTTTAAGTCCAGTGTTAACATAAAGTTGCCTTGTTGTAAAAGCGGAAGCACTTGCTGAAGCGTGACCATATGGAAGTGCTCTGATAGTATGTATAGGTTTAGCGGTCTGAGATCTAATATTGGTTGTAGAGAACCGTCCTTTTTGGGAATTAGGAAGTAAAGTGAGCAAACTCCAAATCCTTGGTGTTGTATTGGAACTGGTTCTATAGCTCCTTTTGTTAGAAGAGCTTGTACTTCTTGTTTGAGGAGCTTTTGGTGTTGTAATGAAAGCTTGTGATTGCGAGGTAGAATATTGGAAGGATTGCTGGTGAGTTCCAGGCAATAACCATGTTGGATAATGTCTAATACCCATTTGTCTGATGTTATTGATTGCCAAATGGGAAGAAATTGTTGTAGTCTTCCCCTGACAGGTGTAAGGTAGTCAGGGGGAATTACAGGGAGGTCACTGTTTATTGGGAGATGGAGAAGTACGTATTGGTATGCCTTTACCTCTGCCTTTGAAATTGTTCCCTCTGTAACCGCCGTTATAGAAACCCCTAGATGGAGAGGCTTGTGTGTTTGATTTAGATGAGGATATATTTGAATCTGAGGGATTACTTTTGGATCCTCCTCTATAAAATGAGAGGCGAAAAGAACCTCTATTGGATGGTGACTGGAGTGTTCCCATTGATTTTGCCACCTTTTCTTTTTTTCATTTCTCAAGTGACTCGTCTATTTGAGGTCCAAAAAGGTGTTGTTTGTCAAAGGGAGCATTGAGAATTGATTGTTTAACTTCTGGCTTAAATCCAGAGATTCTGAGCCATGCATGTCTTCTAAGGAGAATGCTAGTGTTAATTCCCCTTGCTGTGTTATCAACAACGTCCAGTGCACATCTAACGGAGGAATTACATATTAATTTTCCCTCTTGCACAAATTCTTGTCCTCTTTTCTTATGCTCATCTGGGAGTTGTTGGAGTAGCTCCTCCATTTTGTCCTAGTGGGCACTATCATATCTCGCTAATAGGCCTTGTGTGTTGGCAATGCGCCAATGGTTGGCGGATTGTGCAGCCACTCTTTTCCCTGATGCATCTATTAATTTAGACTCCTTGTCTGGAGGAGGTGCATCTGCTGAAGTCTGTGAATTTGCTCTTTTCCGAGCATTGGATACCACCAAGGAATCTAAAGGCAAGTGCCCCTTGGTAAAAATTGGGTCAGATGGTGGAGGTTTGTATTTTTTTTGTCAACAGTAGGTGTTAATATACGGGCGCGTCTGAGGTCTTTAAAAATGTCCTTGGCATGTCGCATCATGCCTTTTAACATGGGTGATCTTGGAGTTGTTCTATGTGTAGAACCTAGTGTTTTGAATAAAAAAATCTTCTAAAGATTCCTTGTATAGTGTAACTCCATAGTATGATGCTGCCCTTAAAAGTAATTCCTGGTATGCTGTGTTGTCATCAGGAGGTGATGGTTTTGCAAGGTATAAATCAGGATCATTATCCAGTGGTGGATCAATATTATAGTCATTCCATGGATCTATAGGTGGTGGACTATTGTCATCCCCATCCCCTATATCAGGCAGTGTGTGCGGGGAACCCTGTGGTGTGATGTCTAAAGGGTTTGAGCCTGGTAGTGGTGAAGATGGTGGAGGGGATTGAGGGTTAGGGTAAAGAGGACTTGTAGCCATGTCCTTTTTTTTTTTTTTTTTTAGAGGAATTTTGTAACTTGCATCCTCTGAAATCATCTTCCTTTTGGAAGGTGTTACATCATTGGCCAATATATGTGCAGTGTCTGGATTAATGTAAATTTTCTTATGCTTTGGATCCAGTTTCTCCTTCATAATTTCCAAGATAGGTTCTGGAGGTTTTTGATGGGCATCTTTTGTTTTCGGTGTCAAAGTTTTCGGTGCCAAGCTGGACCGGTCTTTCTATCCTTTAGAGCCGAAGGTTTTGGTTTAGGGTGTCTTTGCTCAGCTCGAGCCCGAGCCGGAAGGCTTGGTGTTCTGTTTCGGTGCCGAGCCTGAAGGCGGGGCGTTAGAAGTAGTCTCATGTCGACCATGGCCAGAAGGCAGTGGTGGCCCAGAAGCCTTGTGTGGTAGAAACAAGTTTGGTGGGCACAGCAGCTTTGTTACTCAAGGCACCCTGTGCAGCTGGAAGTCCTTCGGACTCTAGGTCGATCCCCAGCTCCGAGTCCGATTCCTGGTAGAGAAGTCCTCCTCCTCTTTCACTGCTGATGCTTCCATTTCCTCCTGCTCGGTATGTTCTCTGAAGATATCCGGGGTATGTTCAATGTTCTGCCACTGCACGTCCCTTCGTCAAGCACGACGAACCCGCAAAGTCTTTTTCGATCGGAACGATCGACAAGCGTCGCAATCTTCATTTGTGCTCTGGTGATAGGCAGCAGTTGCAGGTCGGTGCGCGGATACTTGGAGTGGCACCAAGGACAGAATTTAAACTGAGTCCGTTCCATCGGCAGAAGACTCAATATGTAACGGAGTGGAAGTCAACTGACACGGCTAGGCCCGAAGGCTGCCAACGAAGTCTTCTCGATCGCAGATAGGAAGTTTCTATTTTTTCAGCATGCGGAGAATGATGGGATGCGTACGAAACAATACCGACAAGGGTACAGTGGGTTGCGCACCGAGGGGATCCCGAAGAACTGTTTCGAACGGGAGCGCCGCAAACCACGTCTGAACCAGATGGCGGAAAGAAAACAATCTAACAATGGAGTCGATGCCCATGCGCACTATCACCGAAAGGAGGAGTCACCTTACCTTGTGGCTCGAAAAGACTTCTTCGAAGATAAACAACTTGCAAACATCCAGACCCAACACTAGATGGCAGGAGTATGCAAAGCATGTATATCTACAGCACACATGCCTTGAACAGATTAGTGCATCCCTTGTGTAGGAGTTTAAAATATGAAGCTTGGGCCAGCAGTAAAACTGCATCCAGATGCTAAATTGTACAACGATCCCAACATGATGCAACGTCTACTTCTGAGCATATTAGACTTGAAAGTGTCAGTTCTTTAGCAGATGTCTGAATGAAAGTCTCAGTCATATCAGAGGATGTGTATCCATGTGCATGCTAGTTAGTATAGAAGTCAGTGCTTCTCACTGTAATGTCTAAGGTTATCTAAATGTGTCTGTAAGGGGCTGCATAGTTTGCCTCCTGAATGTGTGAGCGAGTATTAGGTTTTTTTCAGTGTGTGTACAACTACCTTCATTAGTGCTATATAGATATCACTGGTGCCTCTGTATATCGGTGAATCTTTAGATGCTTTTGTCACTATATCACTGGGTGCTTTACGGCCTCTCTGCTTTCCTACTAAGATGTGTCAGAGTAAACTCTGGTTGGCAAGGTGGATGTTTAATAGAGTACATGAGTTCATATAAGCGCATTTAACTCTATGAATCTTCAGAGTTCATGTGTTATCTTTTAAGCACATATCAACCTGCCCTGTAGGCGACCTACAGCCTACGTCAGTGCTGACTTGTATGTAGTAAAAGATCAGTTTATGCTTTGTGTAGGCATTTAAAATATGAAGGTTGGGCCAGCAGTAAAACTGCATCCAGACGCTAAACTGTGCAAGGCCCAAAACATGATGCAAGATCTACTTCTCTGCATGTTAGACTTGAAAGTGTCAGTTCTTAAGCAGATATGTGAGTGAGTGTTTCAGTCCCTATCTGGGGCTGTAATTGCATGTGCATGTAAGTTTGTCAGTAAATCACTGCCTTTCTTTGAAACCTCTAAGGTTATTTAAATGTATCTGTAAGGGGCAGTATGGTTCACCTCCTGGATGTGTTAGTGAGTATTAGATTTTTTCGGTGTGTGTGCAAAAGTGCCTTCATTAGTGCTAAATAGACATCACTTGTGCCTGTCTATATCAGTGAATCTTTAGGTGCTTTTGTCACTACGTCAGTGGGTGTTTTAGTGCTGGTCTGCTTTTCTACTAAGATGTTAAACAAAAAAACAATGTTCACAAGGAACTCATTTGAACTGACAATCTGCGTTTATGTAAGAAAATTAGGACTTGCTTCAATTAATCAAATAAGGCAAAATCGGAGAATACGGGACGTGATCTTTCAAATGATTCTGTAAATATTAAAACCAAGCAAAACCCCAACGACAATATATCTCAATCTGGCTCACTTCAGCCGAAGTGAGCACGATTTATTTCATAATCACAGTAATCAAAAACGTACCACAAAGTGAATAAAGAGAAAGACACTTTTCAAAGTATATACAATATGTACATATTCCGGTGATTTTAGTGAACCCAATTGGAAGACTTCCGTGATCCGAGGTAAGCTCTCGGTAGTCCGTATCATACAGGACCCGGGCCGACAACGACACGCCGCACATAGATCGACTCGTGTGACCGATTGCCACGTAATTCAATTACAGACTACCGAGAGCTTACCTCGGATCACGGAAGTCTTCCAATTACATTTAACACGCCCAAGCAGTCTGGCGGTCTCATTATCGGAGTAGAGTGAACCGGCCAAGACTGTCCTATATACAGCACAGTTCCCTGCTTCACACTGTGGAACTTGCGCCCATTGATTGCCGTAGTGGAACTCTCGGGTCCATCCTTATCTCCTGGACCAAATGGGAATGGTTACCTTCTTCCAGAAGACCCCCACCATTTCCATTCGTGTCCGACTAATGACCCCAGCACTCCTGTCCTGAAGAGACCCCGTATCGAGAGAGGGTCGAAACGTCGTCGACTGTATAAAGTGAGAGCCTGAAAATATTATAAATATTATCCACTGTACTACAAACGTCAAGCTCCTCTTTTTATTTCCAATAACCGTCTCCTTTTCCAAGTCACTTTAGAAACACTCCTCGCACCACCGTTAGGTAATGGTCACTCCACTGGGGTTCACTAAAATCAACGGAATATGTACACATTGTATATACTTTGAAAAGTGTCTTTCTCTTTATTCACTTTGTGGTACGTTTTTGATTATTGTGATTATGAAATAAATCGTGCTCACTTCGGCTGAAGTGAGCCAGATTGAGATATATTGTCGTTGGGGTTTTCTTGGTTTTAATATTTACAGAATCATTTGAAAGATCACATCCCGTATTCTCCGATTTTGCTTTTTTGATCAACTCAAGCAAGTCATAACTTTCTTGCATAAACGCAGATTGTCAGTTCAAATGAGTTCCTTGTGAACATTGTTTTTTTGTTTAGCATTAATACCCAGTTCACAAGGACGTATGGGACGCTCTTGTTACTTTGTGAATTTTCTACTAAGCTGTGTAAGATTAAACTCTGGGTGGCAGGGTGGATGTTTAATGGGGCACATGAGTTTGTATGAGCACATATAGCTCAGTAAATCTTCAGACTACATGTGTTACCTTTTAAGCACATACCAACCTGCCCTATGGCCTAGTTACATTCTACCTCAGTGGTGACATATCTAGTACAAGATACGTTTATGCCTTGTGCAGGAGTTTAACATTTAAAGGCTGGCCTAGCAGTAAAACTGCTTCCAGAGTCTAAACTGTACAAGGCCAAAAACATGATGCAAGGGCAACTTCTCTGCACGTGGGACTTGAAAGTCTGTTCTTTAGCAGAATGAATGTCTCAGTTCTATCTGCAGCTCTCATTGTATGTGTATGTAAGTTAGTGGGTAAATGACTGCCTCTGTTCATGAGTTCTAGTGGTGCTCTAAATGGGTCTCTAAGAACTACATGGATTGCCTCCTGGATGCGTTAACGAGTATGAGATTTTTTAGGTATGTGTGCAACTGTCTTCATTACCGCTACATAGATATCACTTGTGACTGTCTATGTGAGTAAATGTTTAGGTGCTTCTGTTGCTATTTTACTAGTTGTTTTAGCGCTTGTTTCCTTTTCTACTAAGATGTGTCAAATTAAAGTCTGGGTGGCAGAGTGGGTGTTTAATGGGGCACATGACTTTCTATGAGGCTCTAAGGTTGGCCTACAAGTAAAACTGCACCCAGAGGCTAAACTGAACAAGGCTCAAAACATGAAGAAGAGCTACTTTTCTGCATGTTACAGTCGAAAGTGTCAGCTCTTTAGTAGATATATGTATGAGTGGCTCAGTACTTTTCTGGTGCTGTAGTTGCATGTGCATGTAATTATTTTGATAAATGACTGTCTCTCTTCGTAACCTGTATGGTTCTCTAAATCCTGCATTCTGGATGTTTTAGTGTCTGTGCTTTTCTATTTAGTTGTGTCACATCGAAGTCTGGGTGGCATAGTGCATATTTAATGGGGCACATGGGCCTGTAGGAGTGCATATAGCTCAGTGAATCTTCAGAGTACATGTGTTTAGTTTTAAACATATAGCTCCTTGCACTATGGCCTAGCTACAACCTTCTTAAGTTGGACATTATATGTTCTAGAAGATCAGTTTACACCTTTTCTAGGAGTTTTAAATAAGACAGCCCCAACAGTAAAACTGCATGCACAGGTCAACTATACCACACCCAAGACAGAATGCCTAGGTTTCTACTTAGGTATGTCAGATTGAAGTCTGGGTGGCACACTGCATGTATACTTGAGTAGAAGCGTCTTTATGAGCACATGTAGCGCACTCAAACTTCACAGTACATATCAACACATAGCACCCTACCCTTTGGCCTAGCTAGCAGTCCTATAACATGTGTAAGAAAATGTACCAGTATCCAAATATCTGTTTTGAAAGCACTATAAATCTGAACATACATAGCTAAACCAATACCCAAGTTCCTCTATTACAATTTAAAAAAAGTATGTGCATCTGCTTTTTATAGTGCTGGAAATATATATCTTTCCGAGTGTGTTACTGAATGTATAAGTGCTTTTGTTGATCGATAACTGGGTCAGTAACACCCTATATACTTTTAAAACATGTATGTCACTTGCATCATAATGGCTATATTCTATATAGTGTTTCACATAACATTGTCCAGATCATTACAGAAACTCAAATGGACAACTCTCACTTTTTATCCAGAAACAACCATACTTTAAAACATACCTACAGAATATGTCAGAGATCACCTATATGTACCAAAACATATATTCAAAACTTGATTAATTTTACATGCTGGTGGTAACACTGCAAAGGCACACTGCATGTTTAACTATGCCAGTAGTGTTATACTACATATCTTACTTAGAATAATAAACAACATATCTCATCATCTATGCACATACAAATATGCCCTGAAATTATCCAACACCTAAACTAAAGAGAATGTAATACATAGCTGTATTAATAATTCATATATACCCACAGTGCATAGTTTCCACATTCAATTGTGACTGTTCTAGTCCTCCTTTTAAGGGACCAAATACAACTACAACTCACACAATTCAAACGAAAACATTGTTTATGAGCAGTACACATCATGCACACACATGTAAAACTATCACATCTTATACTACATTATTATAACAACCTATGTCTTAGTCATCTATTAATACATATAAAAAGAAACACTAACAGTATCACTTATAAATCCTCCTATCTTTTTTAAATACTTATACATATATTTCAAAATCTTTTATTACAATATGACAATTATATACCTTGTTAATACATTTTTACTTCCAAAGAAATGCAATTTACATACCAGAAGATTGAGTTGGTTGGTAAAATCGTTTTTTTCTCTTATTAGATAAATGCAATACTCACAGGTTTTATAAAAACTTAGCACAAGAATGGCACACCACTCTCATACAAAGCAACCATAAATGGCAACCTTCTGAACTTTGCATTGCCTGTTACTGCAAAACTCAGCAAATAAAAACATTCCTTTCATATTTCATTGTTGTAACTGCATTTCTGAATGGTTATTGTCTGTTAACCCTTTCACTCCTTTTTAGAGATAGCCCAAAAAGGATCCATTGTGTCAATTCTCAGGACGTCATCGCGATGACATCGCGAAAAGAAAAGGGAGTCAGAAAACCTACGTTCATTTATAATTAATTTTTTTTTATACTATAATACAGTTTATTGCAAAATCCTCACTAGGTACTCTTACCTGCCTTATAAAACAATGAACCTGAACCGGTCTAATTCCTAAAAACTAATACCGGTCTCTTTAACACCCTCCAACATCCTTCCTCCAATCACATTCTCCATAGAAACCCACTAGAACCAGTCGGTCACAAGGTCACAGCACATTCCAGAAGGGCCATACTAGTTACAAAATGAACTTCAGCAGCTGTGGTTTACAGCACAACTCTCTCTGTATTACATTTTTTCTATTTACCAGAGCCAATCACACATCTATTTACTAATCAATTCCAAGGGCTACCAACTTTTATTCACCTGCATATTCACTCCATCCAATCAGATTTTTAGTATTTTTCATACCACCAGCACACATGCATTTTCACCGTATTTCATTGTACCAACTGTGATATTCAGCTGCAGACCTATCCTGAGTGCTACTCCTCCTTCCTTCAAAATGCTTACAGTGTGGATTGTGGTCCACAGCTATGTCTATTGGGCTAGTGAGGCTGCAAGAAAGAGAAGTATAGAGAGGGACTTGGGTGTGGCTAATGTGGACATTACTTGGATTGGGCAGAAAGGATTAAAGTTTCATCAATTGCTGCCTTTGGTTAAAACCATTGTGGATTCATTAGCCCCTCACCTCATGATTGTGCACTGTGGTGGCAATGACCTAGGCACATTGGGGTAGGACTGGAAATCCTAATGAAGAATACCTTTGCTGATTTGATGATGCTTTTCCCTCACACTGTCTTGGTGTACTCTAACATATGCCAAAGGCAGAAATGGAAGTGGTCAAATCAATTCTGTCCACAGATTGACACCGCTAGGAAACATGTTAATAAAACTGTTTCTGCATTCCTCAGAGACCATAACATGGGCTCTATTTACAACAACGACTTGCGTTTCAATTTGCATGGAATGTACAGAAATGTAAGAGTGCACTTTACAGAATAAGGCAACAGGGTGTTTCTAAGCAACCTGAAATTATGCATCCTGTCTTATTTGTAGCTCTCATACACACAATCAACACAAAGGCTCTTGTCAGAGCCACCTTAGTGCCCAAAATATTTTGTAATGTTCTTTATAAAGATCCTCTTTTAAAAAAAAAGAAAATTGGGTATCTTTGCGGGGACATCGCTATGGTTGCGAATATGTTGCGAAATCGCGAAACAAAAGAAGACATTCAACAGCCACCAGCACATTAAAAAATTATAACAAAAAGAATAATTCTAAGCATCACATTACTATCTACATGACTGTAATTTTTTTTAATTTAAACTGATGTTTTTCTAGTAAGTTTCTTTAAAAACCATCTTTAAAACCTAATTTCCGTTTTCGTGGTGACGCTGGGTGTTGCGATGACATTGGTAACCACAACAATCGTGCCATTTTCATAAGGTGGAAAACACATATATGGACACATTTTACAGTATTTTGGGAACTAGGGGATTATTACTGTACAGTTCAAAACCATGTTTTTCAAGTGAGTTTCTATAAAATCCATCTTCCAAACCTATTTTCCGTTTTCGCTGTGACACCGGGAGTCGCAATGGCGTCAGTAAACGCGACCATCGTGAATACATCGTGAAAACGCATAGCAAAAGCAGGAATTCAGCATCCTCCACCACATTCAAAATGTATAACTATAGAACTAATTCTATCCATCACACTAGATACATCACTATCTAAATAGCTCTTAAAAAACATGTTATCAGTCTCTCAATATCTCTATAACAGTGTGTATTAATGATTTACTGGGTAATGCGAGTGGGTGTCTAAGTCTGAGTAAGTCTGTGACTGGGTACATCAGTCTCTGAGTGAGTGTTACTGGGTGCATGAGTCTCTGAGTAGGTCTTTGAGTGGGTGCATGAGTGTTTAAATGACTGTCACTGGCGTTAGATTATGCTCGTTGATGCTCTCGTAATGCCATGTATAAGTTAGCATTCGCTGCACCATTTTTATCTTCAGACTCCATTTTGTGTGAGGATCGAAACTAATCTTTCCCTGTTCCGAGAAATACCCTTTTGCTAAGTTTTGTTTCTGTAACGAAGAACTGCTTGTGCCAGTGCATAGTTTTCCTGAGATAAAGAACCTCTCCTACCTGTCTGGCAGTTTGATTGCAGCACAGGATGGAACGGCCTTGAGAGTGTCCTAAAATGTGCAAGATATGAGAGTAGAAAACTTTTTTTTGTCTTTCGCTGTCCGGCCGCATCTGTTTCGAAAATTCCATTGTGGGCGAGTTCTTAGCTAACCATGCAATGTATATAATGTATCTTTATGCTTACTGTTCCTCAGTTCCCTCTGTAGTACTCTTACGAGACTGTGCACACGGAGCCTCGCTTTGAGCGTATACTAATAAATAGTTATTGGTGTATATTCTCCACTGTTTCTCTGACTCTTCATTCAGTATGGAAGGCTGAGAGGTGGTCTATGGTGACCTGGTGGCCCTAAGCAGGTCACTTCTTTCATTTGGCGCCCGAACAGGGACTCCATCGTGGCATGACCCATCCATTTTCCACAAAAGGAGAGGAGGACGATAACACCATCAGGTCGGACTGACGGCTCAGGGATCTCTGCATGAAGAGATACGTTTCTCGCAGCTGCTGCCTCTATCCCACCGGAGGGTACCTCGCCCAGCGGTCATCCCGACTGGAGTCCTGAACGGCGAACCCGTGATCTGACTGTTTGGGCCAAAGAGTCGGCAGTGGAGAACTGGTCTATTTGTGCGCCTGACATCAGGTGAGTCTGTTTCAGTTTTATGTGGATGTGGTACCATTGTAAATTGGTTGGTTTCAGTCTAAGGGCTGTTTTGGTGAAAAGTGTTTGCAAATATTTTGTCAGGTAAAATAACGACTTTGTTTTTCTCTTCTCTGCAATGCCTGATTTTAGTAAAATTTGGAGTTTGTGCTGTCATTGTTTTTCTACAGATGCACGGTTGGCAGAATCACAGCCTGCACCTCCTGAGAGCAGTCCTAATTTTGATATGTATATAAAACAGGACATTGGCCCTATTATGTTTAGTACGTTATGGCACAAATATACACGGGACAATGCAGAGTTACAGTGGCCTTTGACAGGCTCCTTTGATGAACAAAAGATGGGATTTCTTCAAGAACAATTGTTTAAAAGACGCAGTAGACAGTCCATGTTTGACTCCCTACGTACTTGGCAGAAGAAGGCCAAACAGAGGCGATTAAAAATGGAAAAGGACGCTAGAAAGCAAGGTATTCAGACCCTTACACAGAAGGCTGTCGCTTATGATAAGGAGAAGCAGGAAACGGGGATAGAATGTGCGGGCAGGAGATTTCGGTTGCAAATTGATAGGTCCTATATGGCTCAGGAGGACAGGGATACTTTTAGGGAGACCCTATTAGATGCTCGACCCCCGCCACCATATGTCCCAGAGCGGATATACCCTGTTGTTCCCATCAGCAACAACAACCTGCACCAGTCTCAACAGCTGTCACACCTACTGCCCGTGTTAATGTACCCCCTACTTCTTCTCTTTCATTACAATCTCTGACTGCAGCAGTACCTGTTACTCCCATTCCAGTCATTCATCCTCCATTGTCACTAATTACTGACACACCAGTGCATGGTTCGGAAGATAGAGAATTGACCAGATTCAGAGAACGGTTAGGTCCGTTAATGCGATCTGGAGTGAGGGAGGAAGAAAAGAAAGTAATAGCGGATCAGGCAATACGGTCGGCTCGCAACCCAATTTACGGTCTCATGGACATCTGGCAGGTAATGCGAGACTTTGATCCTTTTCTGCAGCAACATGCACTTAAACACTTGTCCTCCACCTTAATTGACCTCTGGCGCACACACATTGAAATAGAAGCACCTCAAATACTATTTGATATTAATGAAGGCGCTTATATAAATAATCTGGAGCCGACCTCCCTGTATAGGAATGTTTCAACGCTCCTGACTTATAGAGGTAGACTGCATGATAGGAGTCCCACTAAAATAACTCAATTCCCAATGCGAGAGGTTCACCCCGTTTATCACCCGGAAATTCCTGAAGTGGTGGACCAACATGGAGCGGTTACCAGACCGGCTGTGGCTACCCGTTTTCAGGAACAATGGGTTTATACTCCATGGAAAAGGAGTGAAGTTCTGGCCCTTAAGGCTACGTTGCCTGATCCTAGGAAAAATCCCACTGCTTACTATAAAGAATTGACAGAGGCCGCCTCTTCTACTGTGATGACCCTTGATGATATTTAAATGTTTTTTGGCCTACTAGTTCCAGTTGATATTTGGCGACAGGTGCATACCCAAGATCATGTTGCCGAGTTGGGCGGAACATGGGATATGATTAAGGGTTGGGACCGAGATGGGAAGCCAGGAGATAATTACCAAAGTAGAGAGGGAGGCAGAGGTAGAGGCTAGGTTTATCCTCCTGACAGCTACGTAGTTAGACAAAAATCGAGTATATCGAAGAAAACCTGCCCTTAGGGAATTAGATAGGACACAGCAAGAATTCGTTGTAATCCCTTGTCTAGAAAAAAAGACTTTTTTCTAGAGACCCCTCACCCACCAGGGTTGCCCCTAGGTGGCATGCTTCATAATTGGGGTTCCTCTCAATCCTCTACGGATTGAGGCGTGCTGCGACTTGTGAATTACGTAGAAGCACTTTTTATTGTAGACTACGTGTAGTGCAGTGATGTGGAGTGGAAAGGGAAACAAAATTTAAAAATACCTAACTAGTTGGCCACTCTTTTATTCCTGCCCCTAGTTGGTATGGTTAAAAATCAGGGGTTGTTTACTGAGAAGAAACCTGACCTTAATGAGTCTGGTTGTCTCAGTAATGTGTTTTTGTCAACAGGTTTCAAGCTGTTCCCCTAATAGCTCTTCATCAGGACTCCACGGGGTCCAGCCCCGTGTGTACCACTCCTAGTGAATCCTGTAATAAGGACACAAGCCATGCACACCTAATGGGCACTGTGTACATACGGTTCTAGTGATTAATCTGTGTCTGTAAAAAGAAAGCAAAAAGATATATTAAAAACAGTGACCTGTCAGCCGTGCTGGCAGGTCGCATTAGCATGATTGTGCATGCAACTATCAAAATATCGCACCCGTATATTGTGGGTGCTCATATGGTCTATCCTATGTGATCAAATAGTGTGTCATGAACATGCCACACACTGTAATGGGTGACACCACTCTTAAAATAGCACTCGTGAAACAAGACACCACGTGACAGTACAACATAAAACATAGAAAAGATAATCCATGTGACGTACTTCTGTAGATGCTATATTATTGCATCATGGTCAAAGCCAGGGGTAGAGGGGCTTGTAGTCACACTCTGAAAGAGGGAGAGGGGGAAAAAAGGTCTATATATCATGTATTCTTGTTGCTGCTTAACAGGTGGATAGGGTACTCCATCTGTAGGATAAAAGGAAGCCCCCTGCCACTTGCTTCGTCAAAGCCGCCTCTGGTACAGTAACCTACTTCTCTCCCTGGAGACCGCATACTAACTGGTGCATGAGCCGTTTCCCTTTATAAAGCCCTTTCCTAACCATGCGGCGGGAAAAAAACGCCCTGTCATTCTGCTTTGTAGCACTAGACCGCCCGGTTATTTCAAAATGGCCGCCGTTGCCGGAGTAGTGGCAGCGCCATGTTGGGAGAATTCCCATCCCGAAAAACATTAAGTTACTGGAAATGTATGAGGAAAGGAGTGGATATTAAAATGTTTCACGTAATGCAGAATGGAATCAAGCGATACGCATACAAAAACATTGGGCATTACACAGGTATAGTATTTCACCGTTTCCCTGCCCAGAAAACAAGTCCTACTCGGGGGTGGTTAGATGTAATGGCTACTCAGGGTGGCTAACCGGGGTGTAATACTTAGTTATAGAGACTCCTAAGGATGTCTCCACTAGTCTCAATGTTGTGCATTTTCAACGTAAGAGGCCCCACGGGATATTGTCATTAAGCCCCACGGTGTCAGTGTGGAGTTTGTACACCCACCGCTGTTCTTTTTCCAGAAGTCTGTGTTCCAGATTATCACTATAACACAGGTGTTCAAGGACAACCCACTTCAAATCATTGGGTGTGTGTTTCTGTTCCTTGCAATTTGAGGACATTTTTGTGGTGAAGCGCTGACACCGGACGTTTCTGCGGTGTTCGCACACTCTGGTGCTTACTTTTCTCGTGGTCATACCCACATAATGTAGGTTGCAGGGGCAAGTGATGAGATATACCACTCCTGCTGTGTTACAGTTTGTTAGCTTTAGCAACTCCCAATTCATTCCATTATTGAAGAACACATTTTTGGTGGCGGTAGTAAGATAGCAAACACTGCAATTCCCGCAGGGATAATGACCCGTAGGTGGTGTACCTAGCATAGTTTGGTTCCTTTCTCTGTTGGTTCCTGATTTCGGGCGTGTATGTACCAAAATGTCTTTCAAATTCCTCCCCCTTCTGTGGGAGAACATTGGTTTTGGGATGTTAACTTGCCCACTGTTCAAAATACGCCAATGTTTTCCAATGATTTTGGTAACTCGATCAGAGGCTATGTTAAAGGTAGTTATGCAGATTGGTCTCTTGTCTTCAACAGTGTTCTGTTTTTGGCGTGTTTCCAGCAGAGAATCTCTGTGATTATTCACGGCTCGTTTCTTTGCTTTAGACACCAATTCTTTGGGGTAGTTCCTTGCCAGAAGTTTGTCTGTCAGTTTCTTGGCTTGTGTTCTGAAATCATTGACCTCTGTGCAGTTCCTCCTTAGCCTAAGGAACTGGCCGAAGGGGAGATTATCTTTTAAATGCCTGCGCTGAAAGCCGTCGCATAGTAATAAGCAGTTCTTTGCAGTGGGTTTCTCATGTGTTGTTTTTTTTAGGGTGCCTACAGCTGCAAAAATGTTGAGGTCCAGGAACACCAGTTTAGATCTGCTCATAGTATGAGTAAATTTAAGGAACGAGTCCTGGAGATTCAGCCAGGTTATGAACTCATCTGCTCTGGACTCGTCTCCTTCCCAAATCAGCAGAATGTCATCTATATACCTTTTCCAAAGTGTGATGTGTTGGAGATAAGGGTTGGTGTCTGCCAGGATTTTATGTTTCTGTATATGGTGTACGTATAATCCCGCCACACTAGGGGCAAAAGTACTGCCCATACTGGTTCCGTGTATGTATGCAAGTATGTGTGTATATATATATATATATATAAATATATTTTATATATATATCATCAATCAGCTTTATTTTGGCAATACATGTCATAAAAGCAACATTACAAAATGATTTTTAAAATATGATAAAAAAAAATAAAAAAAATATCATTCTTACATGTGCAAGTAGAAGTGGGATGACGCCTCATCACAGTACAAGTAAACATAGTGCATTTCATAAAAACAGCATAATATGTAAATACATAAGATGCGGGCGAATTAAAATAACACTTGCTAGCCTTTACATAAAGATAAAATACTGATTTCACGTCATAGGCAGTGCAAAAGATCCTCATTAACGCACAGTCAAGCACAATGATTTTGATTTAAGAGCAAAGACTAAAACCCTTACTGTTGCGCTGTAGGGGGCAACAGTTTTGACCTTATAATCCACATCCAACTTAAAAACTTAGCAACAGGAATTGCATTTTGAGGGGAGGAGTTTGTACATAAAATTAGCAGGGCAACATCTAGTGCCTAAGTTCTTGCTAGTCTGCAAGAGCCATTTCTTACGTGGGGCTGTATAGGCTGGACAAACAAACAAGTGAGAATAGGTTTCAATGTGGTCTGGACAAAGTGGGCATTTATTATCACCAGTTGTGGACCATTTGGAAGTGAATGATTTTAGTGGAAGTGAGCCCACTCGGAATTGGAAGTAGAGTTTCTGATCGAATGGTTTCAAAATTGTGTCCCAGTAGGGCTCAAGATTTGGGCAGAGTTTGAATTCTAGAAATCTCCCTGTCGTTGTGGTGCTATCACATATTCTAATGGTATTCCTTCATTAGCGCTTTAGTGGGGAACTGAGTGCTATGTGGTTTTTCCCATAAGTGCAGCATTCCCATGTTAAATAAAATATCTTTGATGTCGCGTAGCCAACCAATTTTAAGGGAGCGATCAGCCTCAACGACATCCTTGAGCGCGTTGGCATAAATAGCCAACTCGGGGGTGGACCATATTCTGCGCCAATATAAAATAGGGTGTAGTCTGGCTATATCTGCCAACGATTTCCTTCCCAGATCGTTAAGCAAGGGTGTCACAGGAGTGCTTTGCGGTATGTTGGTTATCGTTCGGAGAAACCTATCCTCTGCAGTGGTAAGCTGTGTCCTTTTCTCGAACCCCCATAATTTCCAACCCATATAAGACTGAGCTCACCACTTTAGCATTGTAGATCTGCAATACTGGACTAACAGGTCTTGTCAGAGAAGTTTTAAATTTGTTGTTTAGTATGCCTGCTAGCTGACAGTGTTTCGATGCCATAGTTTTGATGTGTGGCCTCCAACTCATTCTTTTTTCCAGTACGATTCCTAAGTATGTAAATGAGTCTACCTGTTCGAGGGGCTTCCCTCCTAGATCAATTTTGCCCCTGAATGATCTATGCTGATCAAAAACCATAAATCTGGTTTTGGTTGTATTAATTTCTAGCCCGCAGATACTGCAGAAATCCTCAAATCTGGCTAACACACGCTGCAGCCCGCTGGGAGTTTTTTAAATAATGAGCGTGTCGTCAGCAAACATGAGGATCGGAGTCTTGGAACCTGCTAGTACTGGGGCGTATGTAGGCAGTACAGATAAAAATTGAGTGACTCTGTTTATGAATAAGGAAAATAATGTTGGGCTATTACGCACTCTTGGCGCACCTCCTTTTCTACCGGGAAGGGATCAGTTTTATATTGCCCTGTAGGCCCCAAAGATTTTGTGCAAAATTATTCTCGTGTAGTCGAACAATGAGAGATAACAGATTCATGGGCATTCCCATCTCCATAAGAAACCAACCAAAGCTTGTTGGGTGAGACTGAGTCGGAGGCTGATTTTAGATCTACAATAGCAGCATAAATGCTGCCCTTACCCATCACAACAGTCCGCCAATAGATTAACAAAAAGCGGAAAACTTGGTCAATTGCACTGACATGTGCTCGAAAGCCTGCCTGAAAAGGGGTTAAGATGTCATTGGCGTCTATCCAATCCTGAACCTTCGCCAGGATTAGGCAAACCATCACCTTTTGTATAGAGTCTATGAGGCTTACGGGCCTTTAGTTTCCTGGCATGGATCTGTCCCCTGTTTTGCAAATGGGTATGATCTCCGCACCCCTCCAGGATTCTGGGATGGGAGCGCCGCGGGCAATGGCGTTTGCGAACAACATAATATACCTGGCCCACTTTGCCTTCTCATGTAGAAAAACATCAGCCGGGATACTATCAATACCTGAAGCTCCCCCCCCCGTGATTACACTAAGGACAGCTCTGACTTCGCCTAGATCAAAGACCAGTTCAGATGAATGTTGAGGAATATCGGGCAACTCACAATCATGCTTATCATTTTTGGCATATTGTTTTGCAAAATGTTTGACCCAAGCATCAGGAGGTACATGTTTTTGCAGAGGTTGGGAAAGACCACCCTGCCCCATTTTACTAGTCTCCGAAAGTGGTGGAGAATATTAGTTGCATACGCCAATTTAAGGTCTGGCCATCTGTTTTCGTCCCACTTCTTTTTAGCGCTGGCCTGAGTTATCTTATAATGTTTCCTCGCCTTTTTAATACTGCTAGATTTTTTCGATCGGATAGCCTCCGCTAAAAGCCTGCGTGATTTCTTGCATTCTTTGTTGTACCAATGGGGCTGTGCCTTGACCGAGTTAGCTTTAACACTTTGAGGTCTAATGAAGTAGGATCGTATTTTATCAAAGAAATCATTATGCACGATTGGAATAGCAACATGCGACTTTGAAGAGGGCAGGAGCGCCTCTATTACTGCAGTCGCATTCTCAACTTCCCTTATAATATTAGACAATATGTCGGGTTTCTCCATTATCTGACCATTTGATTCATTGCATATCATTGGAAGTTAGCAGATCTCTAGTGGATGTTAAAGCGGGGAGGGCGGGGGTTTACTAACTCTTTTGGTTTCTCAAATTCAAAGATTGAGCTCAATGGGTTTTGATCGCTCTCAACTCTCCCTATTACAGCCATATCATTAAATATTGCCCACAGTTTTAAATCAATTAAAAGATAGTCAATGCGACTTGAGTGATATCAGTTGTTATATGTAATGGCCCCTTGCCTATCAGAGTTGGATCTACCATTGGCTGCCCTTACACCTCTTCCCAGACGGATAGCTTTGAGTTGGATAGCTTCCTCTGCCCATCTTTTAATTGGTGTTAGTTCAAGAGCAGGTCTACCCCATTGTGTATCTTCTTCCCCTGATAGATTATCACTATCAAGTGGCTCGAAGGTTGTGTTGAAATCCCCGGCTACTATTACTGAGGCTGCGCCTGGTTGTTTATCAAGCAGCTCATCTAGAGCCATAATGGTAGCAGACCTTTGCTCACCTCTCAGTCCTCTCGCATAGACACTGTAGATGTCAATATGGCCATATGGAGTATTCAAAGGACGAATGGTAAGAATATCCGGGCTCTGTGACGGGAGTACCTGTATTGTAAAGGCTGTGTCCCGTCTAACCCAGATTGTTAACCCCCCCCCCCGCCTCCCCAATGGTCGACCCTTACTGCCCTAGTTCGCACGAATGTAATAGTTTAAGTACCCAGGGTGAAATAGTGGGTCAATAGACCAGGTTTACTGGAATATGCAGATGTTATGCAGGTCCACAAAGCTATTCCAATTAGGAGAACCTCCCTTAGATTTAAACCCTGCAATATTCCAAGACATTAGTGATAATTGATATGAGACAGGGTACAATTCTAATGTTTCATTAGCCCTGTGGGGTGCCACGCTAGAATTTAAGTTCTGCTGGCTCATAGTTGTAGTTATGTTGATGGTCTCCGGGGGTGAGTTTACTTGTATGTGTAATTCGTTAACCCTACCGGTACCTGCAGGTGGCGCGACCCGACTATGCACTAGGGAGGGTATCTCTAAACATCAATCTAACTCCCTTGTTGGTGTCATCGCTATGGGAAGAGATGGTAGGTGAGGTGTGCTGATCAATGGGGTCGTTTCAGACAATTTATACTTAAATCGAATGCTGGTTTTAACTAAGTGGAGAGTACGAGCTTCAAAGCCACTAAATTATCGACTAGATCTCGGTGTCAGACAGTTAGAGCAATAGAATCTAAGAGAGCTCCCTGGAGGGAGCATCTCTTTGCCCTGATGTCATCCCTTATTATCGTGCGACAGCCCCTCACATGTCGTATCCATTGAGTGCATTTGTTTATTAAGGAGCCCTCATCTTCATAGGACGACCTGAGCGGAAGTTTGGGTATATTTATTAGGTGCACTATGCATCTTGTGTCTGGTACCCTTGCTGTTTCATATTGAGCTTGCTTCAAGTTTGCCTGTATGGGCATCGATCTGGCTAACAGCCCAGTGGTGGCCATCTGATTTGACGATTGACGATGGCCTACGTGCTTTTGGGCTACCCAACTAGAGTTGGTGTTAGAGGATTGTAGACGATCTGATGCACTTCGCACTGTGAGATGGTCCCTGCACACCATATTCGGGGTTTGCCCAGGGGCGCCCTTAGTCACCCCGCAAGTCTGTCTTTCAGAGTGAATATCCATTTGGTCACTAGGTTTGAGACCCCCCCCAACTGGTATTTAATGTGGTGTAGCTCAGAGAGTACTTTATTTAATGCATCAGAGACTACTAACCATTGTTTTGAGTATACCAATCTCCTGTGCAATGGCCATAATCTGTGGTTTAAAATTCTTTATGGATGGATCCTCTGTTTTTGCATCAATAGTTGTTTTTCACAATAACTTATCTATATCAATATGTGGGGCTGCTCTTAACCGGTTAACTGCTTCGAACGTTCCGCGCCAGTGCGGAACGTTCTATTAAGCGGGCGGGGCCGCGTCGGCCAACGGACGTGCGCAGCACTACCGAGGTAGTGCTCGCGACGGCCGTTGGCCGACAGAAGCACTTAACGGGTTAATAGAGAGGGCTTGGTGCTATTAAATCGATCACAAGTCAACAAGTACGGGGAATCTGTGTTTAACAAATAATTTACGCTATTCTCGATCCCCAAAATGCCTGTTTCCAAAGCTGTGCATTCTATTTGCTGGCTAGGTATTGCGTTATGTCCATTGGGCTCTATATCGTCCCTGGTCGCCTGCACACCTGAGATAGTTATGGTGCCCAGGGATTCTGGTCGGTCTAGAAGGGGTAAGAATCTATTCCTACATGGGAAGTCAGCAATGGTCGCAGGAGAAGCGCAATCTTTGCTAGGCAGGTTCATGCGAGGGACATCTGTAGTTTCCAAAATCTTTTTCTTACTGGTTACCCCTTTAAACATACTCGGAATACGCCCAGTATTTACTGGGCTGGCATGTGTATGAAAGGCATTGGACTTTTTTCCACTATCAATGACAATAGGCTCTAGAAGCCCCTCACATTTGAGCAATAAATAAATCGATTCTATCCAGCACACCCGCCCCTGCCGCAGAACTTGGATTGCAGGATTTGTTTTGGTTTTCTTCTTGCTGGCCCCTCCCTCGATTACTTTCCTCTTCCCCATACTACCCCAATGTCTGGAAAAAGGTGAGGAGAGGCACTCCAACCCAGGGAGGATGTGCAACTCTCGGTGTTGCTTTAGGGGTGCTTTAAGCTAGCGCACAGTACCTTTTCTAATTGTGAACACGACAATCCTCTGTGGCAAAATTTGAATGGGGTGGCCCAGCCTCTTCCAGGCCATGATGGGCACGGACTTTGCCGGGAAGTGGCCCGCACCGCGGGGGGGCAGCGTTTTGTGCGCGATCCCCACGCCTCCCCCTCGTTGTCAGCGTGCGTGCCCAACAGCACCCTGGGACAGGAAGTCCCACCAGGGTTGAATGGAGTCCAGCAGGTAAAGCCCCCGATAAGCGGCAAAGCATCCCGCGCCACAGAGGGAGAGGCAGCGCTTTGTGCGCGATCACCACGCCTCCCCCTCGCTGTCAGCGCGCATGCCCAACAGCATCCTGGGACAGGAAGTCCCACCAGGGTTGGATGGAGTGTGTATATATACACATATATACATATATACACATATATACATATATATATATATATATATATATATATATTTTACTTACGATACTTATCAAGCGTGGTAAAGGCATGCTTGGCAAGGTCATACAACCGTGTTTCACATTTCCTTGAAAACAGAGGTCGGTACATAAAATTTGCAAACTCCCTCTCCAACCCGTCCAAGGAGTTCCTCATTGTTCTAGTATCTCACAGATGCTTTACCATTTTATATGGAGCATCTTATCTCAGCTCTCAATCACCCCACCAACAGAAATCACATTTACAGTGATGACAATCTGCAATTATTTGAGATTACTTCTCCTAAAAAGATTAAATACATAGCCAAGTTTTTGGTCAATATCCGACTGGAACTGATCTGTGCCAGAACCAACTGATAATTAATAAATGTAATTAAACATAAAGGGCCAGCTTCAGTCCTTGGACACGTTGGAAAAATTGAAGACCAATACTTAAATCAAATATAAGTAGAAAAGAATTGCACAATGTGTGCTTGTGATTACCAGTTTACAGAACTTTTAGTCCTCTATAAGATTAGTGAATGCAAGGCTGAAACACCAGATTCCTAAACAGAAATTAAAGAAAGGGCCAGTTTTCAAGCACAAAATAAGCAAGTTGGAAATTCCACATTGAGATATGAAACTTAAGAAACAAAAGACTCAGAAGAAGGAAGACTGAAATAAGTAGTCAAAGAGGGGAAAGCGGACAAAATATTTGTGAATACAATTGAATGACAAAGATGCACACTATACAAGTGTATCCGAAGCCTAAATGCAGTAGCTTCTTTTTTTTTTTTATTTGGATGTGTGTGTGTGTGTATTGGGTAGGGCATGCTCCCGACTTAGTTTGGTCCAGGTTATCCACTAATATGCCTTGTGCACAGAGGACTAGGTCTCTGGCACTGCGAGGTCCAAAATGTCTTCTGTCCCTGTAAAGAGTCTCCCAACATGGTGGACAGTGGTCTACTCCCCATGCCCTGAGCGGATCACATAAAGCGGGGGGCATCAAACCTTATTTTCTGAATCTGTAGCATGACCAGATCTTATGATGGTGTCACAAAGTTTGGTCTATTTCCACCTCTTCGGAAAAGTTCCAGTTTTATGTGAAACTCAGAAGCTTGTGCTGACATCCTGTGTGCTTGGTCAAGCTCACATTATTTAAAGTGAATGTATAGCACATGTGTGGTAGCAGGACTGTGTGTTGTAGGAGCCTGAGTACTGGGGCCAGAAGGATCCATTTTGGATTCCATTGGTTAAACATGGCACAAGATGGAGGATGAGGACAGCTTTCCCAGTGAGTGGAAGTATACGGTCTGCATTCCTGTGGCTGGAGGGTGGAGACACTGAAATGAGGGAGGGCAGAGGCAGAGCCTCCCGTAGAAATTGAACGAAGTCCTTGGAAGCAAAGGGCTGATGTTTAGACCTTCCTGGGCACTGCCATTTAGTAGAATGTAATGGTGATGGGTAAGATTGCAGTTTGTTGTTCAAGGTAAGTTTCTAGACAGGGCCTGCTTTCTTGTCCGTCTCGGATTACTGCTTCAGGAAGGCTGAGGACAGCCTGGTGCAGACATCTCACAGTTCATTGTGCTCGTGTTTTGGATACTCCTGCTTAGGGCCAGAGTATAGGAAGCAGCCTCAAAACAAAAGAAACAAACCAAGTCAGTTCTGAAGCCTTGGACAGTGGATCCATACCACTCCACTTTGTTCCAGTCCTATGGACGTCTTGACCAAGAGAAGTATTGTTACACAGAGGACTTGAAAAGCTACTGTGCATCCAGGGCTAGTGTCTGCCTGATAGTTAGTCTCGCAGAAGTGAAAGGACATCACCTGAAGTCTCCACGTTCTGTTGGAGGAGGTGAGTACCTAGAAGCCTGCTTCCCTGCTGAGAGAGGAAAGGAGGGTGTCTGGCCCTGCAGGAGGAGAGATAGTCCAGGAGGAGAAGCCCAGCATATTGCCAGTGTGTTCCCAACCTGAGGAGCACACAGACAAATCTGATTTACCCAGAGTGCGAAGCCAGGAGTGGCTTGAGTCGTAAAGGGGCCCTCCCAGTTGCACTGCACAGTTTTCATGTGAGAGGCACTAAGACTGTGGCAGAACAAATATTCCATGTTGCCCAGCAGTTTATTGTGAGTTTGAGAAACTGGTGCTGATGCAGCTATGAGTAATAGCACAGTAGCTGCTAGAGCAAGAAATCCTCATAAGTCCGGAGGCCACAACTGCTAGAGACGCCCCACAGCAAGGATTTGGACCAGTATGCTGCAAGCGTCACACCAAAGCACCTGCTTGTGGCTTGTTTGGAGGGTAATCACCAAAGACCATTGTTGCTGCACAGCTTCACCTCACTAATTGCCTCTATAAAGATAGTGATGAGCAAGGCTGCTGGCATGGCCCTTCCAGAAGAGTATTGCAGATGTGAGGGCGGGAGCCCAGACCGCATTGACTGCACAGCTTGAACTGCCACAATATCCTGCAGATAAACCTCAGGGATTACACTGCACCAGGCAATAAGGAATAAATGTGGGCAGATGAGTATGCTGCGCACACTCAAACTTTTGCCGTAGGTGTAAAGAGACAATTAACTGAGCTAAACATTTGACCTGAGATAGTATCTGAGCCATCTGCATATATGCCTATTCCAGGCCCAAACCAATAGCTTGCGGAGGACTGCAATACGGGAGCTCAACCATAGTGAGAGGAAGGAATGATATCAGAACACGGTAGTGCCTCACTGTTTAACACAACTTAGTCTGCAACCTTTTATACTTGACGTAAAAAGCAAGCTTGTGAGATTAATGGACATTAACAAGTGCTGGCAATATACGGAACAAAGATTAATGGACATTAACAAGTGCTGGCAATATACGGAACAATGTATTCCACCCTCACAGATCACAGTTTAAAAACCCTGCTGAGTAACTTTGAAAATTATTTTGTATCTCTTAAAAATAGGATTAAAAGAGAAGATAAAATCTGTAACTCACTTGACTTTGAAGTATTACTGCTGCCTTTTTCTCCCTGGTCATACTTGTCTATAGGACATGGATCTTGCTCTTCTTTAGTTGCGAATGAATAAGTAGAGACATGTTGGCCTATTGTTAAACAAAATAAAGTTAATAGATGTACTACTGCTAATGATGTAATGAACTACAAATACCAATACACACAATGAGCAAATTACTGTTATGTGAAATAAAACTCCTGTTAATGTCTTGTTTTAAAATGTATCTAAAGGCGTGTACATCAAAAAGGTTAAGAACCAACTTAAGGTCCCACTGCAAGCATAATGAACAGCACAGGCGGAAACATATGTATCATCCTTACAGAAACGCATCACAACAGGTGGTGTGAATAAAGAGGGCATAAAGTGCAACGCCTTAACAGTGCCGACAGCAAAAAACAGGCCGGGCCAGGGACACAACAAATTGAAGGATAAGTTACTTACCTGTAATCCTAGTCCTCTTCCAGGGAAATCCTCATCAAAGTCAAAAGCACTGAATATTCCCGCTTACGTGCGGGGACCCCAGAGCACGAAATATATATCATAAAACATGTACGCAGTACTTTAATATATATATATATTTACATATACGTATGCAGCTTATGTTAAGGGCTAAAAATGCCCTATGTACATTCAATTTTCCTTTATTAAACCTCTTACCAGACGCCAGCATTTCTGCAAATCAGAAAAAGAGAGCATAAGGTTAAAAAACACAGCCTTTATTGGGGAGAAAATTGCAAGGTAATGCAAAGGCATTGTTAACCAAGATGCTGCATTAAAAGCATAACAAGTGAATACTGGCACCGTGCCTTTTTTAACCCTAGGACCTCCTGTATCCCATCATGCCCCAAAGGTGACAGTTAGATCAGTGTTTTTTTTACGGTGACATGAAGAACCGAACACAGACATGTATGAACTGCTGCATGCAAGACTCGTCTGGGGAAGTGGGCGGGTTGCTTATGACTTTGATGAGGATTCCCCTTGAAGAGAACTAGGATTACAGGTAACTTATTCTTCTATTCTAGGGGACCCCTCAGCAATAGTCATAAGCACTGAGTAGAGTAGCAAGCCCATCCCACACCCCTGCGGACGAGTCAGGAACAATCACAAGCAGTTGACATCACTGAAATTTATTTTTTAATGAGGCCTGACCTACTTGGGTGTCTGTCTTGGTGTCTGAATCTAGACAGTAATGCCTAGTGAAAGTATGCACCGGTCTCCAAGTAGCCGATTTGCAGATTTCGGGGATGGGAACATTCCTTAGTAGGGCTGCTGTTGCAGCCTTGCCTCTTGTAGAGTGGGCTTTGGGCCTGGCAGGTAATTGTTTGGTGGCTAACTGGTAGGTGAACAGGATACAAGAAACTATCCACCTAGAAATGGACTGCTTAGAGGAGGGGAGGCTTGTCCTCAGAGCCATAATTAACAGACAGTCAGATTGTCTGATGGTTTTGGTCTTCTCTAAATAGAATTTCAAAACTCTCTTAAGATCTAAAGACTGCACCACTCTTTCCGCTGGTGTGAAAGGGTTTGGAAAGAACATAGGGAGTGAGAGTGAAATTGTTTGGTTAATGTGGAAATCAGACACTACTTTGGGGAGGAAACTCGAATGAGTCCTCATCATCACCCTGTAACACTGTGTAAGGCTCTTTGGCACAGAGAGACTGAATCCCGCAGACTCTGCGTGCCAAAGTAATAGCTACCAGAAAAGCAGCTTTCCAAGTAAGGTGTTGTAAACTTGCCTTATGTATGGGTTGGAACAGGGGATCCATGAGTTTTGAAAGAACCACATTCAGTTCCCAAGGAGGAGAGGGAGAATGTACAGGTGGGAACACTTTCAATCCCTCCAAGAAATCCTTCACGACAGGAATTTGCAAGAATGACCACTGTGTAAGGGACTTCCTGCAAGCAGTTATGGCTGCGAAATGTACCTTAATAGATGTTTTGAATGGTAGGATTGAAGGACTTGAGAGCTAGGTGGACAGCCCGCAGCTCCAGCATGTTGATATGGTATAGTTGTTCCTTGGCCGACCACAGGTCCTGTGTCTGCAGGGCACCCTTGTGAGCCCTCCAGCCTTGAAGAGAAGCATCTGTTATGAGCATTTGCGTCAGAATGTCCTGATGAAACGGGACACGATGAGCAGATTTTGCCAGTGAGACCACAACAGTAGCAAACTTTTTGCAGCTTGTGACAAGGTGAGCTTGCTGTCCCAATGGGCTGTAAATTCATTCCATCGATCCTCCAGATTCTGTTGGAGCAGTCTCCTGTGGAGTTTGGCATTGGCACCAAGGAATATGCATGAGGCCATTGACCCCAGGACCGAAGTCATCTGTCTGGCTGATGGATGCAGCATGTGAAAAAGGTTGGTACACTTCTGAGCAATTGAGGATAGTCTCTCCTCCGAAGGACACGCTTTTGCTATTATGTCCAGGGTTGCCACTAGGTAGTGCAGCCTTTGAGTTCGAATCTGGATGGATTTGTTGGCATTGACCTGGAGACCTAAAGATTGGAGGATCTCGATACAAATATGATGTCGTCGTCTAGGTATGGATAGACGAAAATGCTTTTCGTTCGTAAGCTGCTTCTATGACGGCCATGCACTTTCGAGGTGGAACATATCCAGTCCCCCTGACGGAGCTGGGGGTATGTCTGGTGGCGAGCAAGCATTCTGAATTTCTCCTTTCTTATGCATTTGTTTAGCAAGCATAAGTCCAGAATGGGTCGGAATTCTCTGTTGCAGCCTTTTTTCCTTACGAAGAAATATCAAGAATATACCCTTACTCCCTTGTGAGAGAAGGGGACCTACTCTATGGCCTCCTTGCGAAGTGGATTGAAGACTTCGTTCTGTAGTAGCTTTGCTGATGACAAGAAGATTTTGATGGTGGAACCGCCGGAGGAGAAGACATGAAGCGAAGTGCGTACCCATTATCTACAATATTCAGCACTCAATTGTCACTAGTTATGTTGTGCCACTTGTTTAGAAGTTTGGTGATACTTCCCCTCCCACTGGAATAGGTAACATCAATGGGGGAAGCGATACCTCATTGTTTGCCTGGTGTCTTGGGGGAAGCTGGTGGTTGTCTATAAGCTCCTCATCCATGCGTTGATCTGCGGGGCTGGTAGTGAGATCTGGCTTGTTCATGATTTTGTTGGTGTCTGAACCCTCTGATGGTAAGGGGGCCTGTCATAAGGCCTGTATCGTCGACGGATGTCTTTCCGTATTTTTAGGCTGACGGCCTTGAGTGTGTCCAACTCTGTTTTCATTTTTGCCATCTCATCATCCGTGTAGGAGTCGAACAATGAGTTGCCAGTGAAAGGAAGATTGAGGATGTGTTGCTGTGCCTCTTGCTTCAGGCCTGTAAGACGAAGCCATGATGAGCGTCTGTAGCACATATACCATGTGAATAGCCGTGCGTGGCAAGGTCAGAGCCATCTGCCGCCCCACTCATTATTTGGTTAACGGCCAAACCTCCTTCTTGCAGGATCTCTTTGAAGTTCGGTCTGTCTTCGATGGGAAGCTTTTCTATAAATCTAGCCAGTGAGTCCAAGACAGACCTATCGTATCGAACTAGTAATGATGCAGCGCTAGACACTTTCTTAAAGGAGGCTGAGGTTATGCACATTTTCCTGCCCAAGGTATCTACTTGTTTGCTGCCTTGTACGGCGGGATGGATGATGAAGCCGCAATGGAGTGAGTCTTCTTGGCGATGGCTAGAAGGACCAAGTCTGGTGGAGGGTCGGCTCTCAGAAATAAAGGGTCTTGATCCGAGCCTTCTATTTCTTTAAAATTCTTGCTGGATCCACTTAAAGGGAGTCCGGGGTAAGACAAATGTCCATGACTGGCTGGAGCAGACCTGAGACCAAAGGCAGCAATGGTCTTAAGGAGGACCTACGATGGAAGGTCTCGAAAAGGACCGATGAGGTTGTTGCGGGTGCTGGAATATCAATCTTCAGCTTGGCAGCCCCTCTAACTAACACCTCATTAAATGTATTAAGGTCATCTATTGGAGATACTCTCACTGGTGGAGTGTTGGTGAGTAATCCATCTTTGATGATCTGGTGGATGTAGACAATGCAGGGGATCCACGTGAACGTTTCCTGAGCAAGACCTTCGAGATCTTCAGGCAAGCGTAGATGATTTTGTTCTGGCCCTGCGTCGACATCTACTCCTTGTCCGTGACTAGGTTCTGCACTGAAGAGTGGTATACCTAGGTAACCTGGATCTTGTTGAGGACCTAGGAGAGCTGGCCTCTGCCAAGCAGGCTAGAGAAATTTTGACTCACAGAGTTGGCTTTGGAGACTGTGTCCTCGAAGGAGACCGTGATGGTGAATATGTCCGTGAATATTGTGAATCTGGACTCTGTGGAACAGGCCAGTTGCAGACACTCTTCAGCCAATGTGGAGAAAAGTGAATAGGTGTCTGCGAAGCCTCTGGTTGGTGGGATGGTACTTTGCCCACGTGCAGAGGAGTGGGAGGAAGCTCCTGAAGGTGCAGCTGAACCCCTTTACTGCTGTGTAGGCCCGTCAGCGGAGGAATGCTGCCTCGACGTCGAGCTATCACGATGCTTAGGTGGTGAGTGAAATCTCAACGTCGAACTGTGCCTCACTGCCATCAGCGGAGACTGTCTCGGAGGCGTCTGTCTTGATGACGATTGCGCCTGGTTGCTACAGACTAAGATGCCGGTCTCTAAGTCGAGAGGCGCCTAGTTGCCGCCAACGGAGAAGTCTGCCTCGACGTCGAATGGTGCCTGGTTGCTGCCGACAGAGACTACCTCGATGAAGTGTGTTTCGACGTCGAGCTGCGAAGGGACACCGTCGACAGTCTTCATTGTAGTATGCCTCGAAGTTGAGAGGTGATGGGTGGCCATCGACTGAGTGTTTGTCAGGTATACTTGCCTCGACGTTGACCTGTCGAGACCGGTCTTCGATGGAGACTTTTCTTGTGTTGACGTCGAGCGATGGTGTGACGGCGATGGGACTTCCCTTGATGTCATGGACTTAGACGACTTGTGTTTCACCATCGATGGAGACTTTCTGGTGCAGAGTCTCTCAACATCGGAGGTAGCTGTTTCGTCGTCGATGGCTGCACTGCAGGCAAAGAGTGCCTCGGGGGCACTTTCTTAATCGACGGAAAACAAACAGGCATTTTCCTACTTCTGCATGCTGATCTTCTTCTCCTTTTTTTCCACGCCTGTCAGGAGCTCTGCCTCTGGATGGAGCCTTGTGAAGAGAGGTAGCCTTGGAGGAAGATGGAGGAGGTCCTCCTGTTGATTACGATTTTTCCTTCTCTTGAAAGCCATGGAAACTTATTTTCTCTCTAGCTTTTAAAGTTCTTTTAGAGAGTTTCTGGCAATGGTGGCAAGACTTGGGCAGATGAGTATGGGGTAGGCATAAGATGAGTGGGGGTCCGTCTGTGCCTTCTATTTGCCACAGGCAGGGCACTTGATAAAAAGGAAAGGCATTTTTGACAGGAAAAAATTGAAATTATTGTCAGAAAACAATTCTTTCTTACACTAGGTCTAAAAAGACGTCCAGTGAAGCACAGACAAATTAATTTTATAAAGTAATTTCTGACAAAAAGTCAAAAACAGAGAGCTCAATGCTCTAGGATCCTTACTGAAGGAGCCGGAAAAAAGAACTGACCTGTCACCTTTGGAGCATGATGGGATACAGGAGGGTCTGGAGGTCTTTAAGGCACGGTGCCAGTATTCACTTGTTATGCTTATAATGCAGCCTATTGGCTAACAATGCATTTGCATTACCTTACAATTTTCTCTTCAATAAAGGCAGTGTTTTTGAACCTTATGCTCCCTTTCTTTTTTTGATTTGCAGAAATGCTGGAGTCTGGTAAGAGGTCTATTAAAGGAAAATCCAATGTACATGGGGCATTTTTTGCCCTTAAACTACGTTATATGTGCTCCGGGGTCCCCGCACGTAGTTTGGAATATTCATTGCTTCTGACTATTGATGAGGATCTCCTGGAAGAGAAACGCATTAGACAACTTACTCTGAAGAGGGTCAGTACGTCCGTGGTCTTTGTACCAGGTAGAACACTTACCAAACAGCTGGAATAGATATAATTGATAAAAGGGCAGTAAGCCGCCAGGATCACATCTACCACTTCAGCAGATCAAATCCAGCCAGCTGGTTCCACTCATTCTTTCTGCACTGTTAGGGTGTGTAGATTCAGATGTCGATCCCTGTTCTCTTACTTGGATAGCTGATCATCCAAAAAAGGTCACCAGAGCAGAGGACAGATGGTTAGATTCAGCAGTTCAGCATGCCAAACTCTCTGAGATCAAAGTGAGTCTATCAGGATGGACTGCACATGGTGCCTCCTGACCTTCTTCAGGAATCAAGGAATCAGTGGAACAGGTATATACGCACAGAGGAGACCAGAGTCAAACTAAAGGTGGAGCACATCACCCAGAGAGTCCAGTGGGGGATGGCAGGGAGTTGTGTAGCCTGGGGAGAACTCTAGGGCACAAAATGCATGACAATCAGCATTCTCAGTGGTAGTCAACAGATCTAGCTAAGGCATGCAGTACTTGGAAAAGAGGTCTTAATTCGCCTCCAACTGCAGATTCATAGTTGGCAAGATAAAGCCTCTAGATATTATTTGCTCTGATGCTGAGAGAACCCGTCATGTGATTGACAGTCAAGGCTTTCACATGAAGGTCCAGCCGCTGACATAGCCCCAGCACCTCCATGCAGAGAGCAAACGTCCCCCCACCCTGGCCCACATCTTGCAATAAGACATAACGATTGTGTTGTCCATTAGAACCAGAAGCAACCTGCCCCTAATGGAAAGAAGGAAGCCCCAGAGAGTCAGCTGGATGGCAGGCAGCACCAAGTAGGTTGATGTGGTATTTTTCCTCCACCTGAGACTAGAGGCCTCTAAAATCCACCTCATTCAGGTGCCCCCCGCACCCCTCCCCCAGCCCAAACATGTCTCATTTAAAACCATAAGCTCTAGATGGTGCAAAGAAAACGGTCCGCCACAAGACAGTTTGGCACCTGTCATCCACCACGACAGGGTCCTGGTTGCCTCATCAGAAATGTTGATGTTGGCCAAGAGACACTTCCAGTGCTGAGCCCACTGCAGGTCTAAATATTCCATTGCAGAGCCCACATGTGTAACCTCGCATGAGGCACCAGTAGTATGCACCGGGCCAGGAGACTAAGATGCCTCAGAACCATCTGGATCGGAAGTAAGGCATGAGCCCGAAAAATTGGAAACTTCCCAGGCTCGTTGTGGGAGTGGAAAGGCCTTTATAGTCTCCGTTTTCAGGACCGCACATATAAATGGAACCCTCTGTACTGGCTGAAGATGGGTTTTTGGCTCACTGAAGGAGAACACCTGGCTAGACAGCAACAAAGCTGTAATCTAGAGCTGGCCCACGTGTGACTTAGCCAAACCAGTCGTCAATGTACAAGAACAGTTTTATTCGGACCTGTGAAAATAGGACGTAACCACCATCACCTTCATAAGCACCAGGCAGGCTGACATGAGGTTCAAGGTCAGGATGGTAAATCTGGGGTGTTCTGACTGCACAACAAACCGGAGGAAACACCTGTGGGACTGCAGCATGGGTACATGGAAATGTATATCCTCCAAGACCAATGACACCGTCTAATCTCCAGGGTCCAGCACAGACAGGATGTTGGCCAATGTCAGCATCTTGAGAAAGGTGTTCAGAAATATGAGGTATAAGATTGGTCTCAGTACTCGCTCGTTCTCGGGCACGAAGAATTATCGGGAGCAGCACCTTGTGTCCTTCCCTGTCTCAGTAATACTATTGCCTGTTTAGCAAGCAGCGTCTGAACTTCATTGGTCAGTATAGCTGATGTATGAAAACAAACTGACAGAATGTGGGGAGGTGTGGACAAATACAGTATGCCATACCCCAAGTAAACAACTGGCAGGACCCATTGGCCCAAGATAACTGTGCTACATGGACAGACAAAATCGAAAGCTGCCCCTTACTGGTCCCAGATAATCACTGGAATGGGAACTACAGCAGAGCGGTGAAAACCACAGCAGATAAAGAGGAGGAAGAGGACTGCTATGTCTACTGGTAACAAACGCCTCTAGCACTACTTCTTCCTTTGGAGCGGCTGATGGGTTGGTAGGCTGCTGGAGAGACTGGAAGGGCTGCTGCTTTTGGTAGGACAAGCCCCAAGAATAGCCCCTGAAGGTCTGGTACTACTGGTGGAATAAGCAAGCAGGGGAGAGCAAGCCCAGCAAGAGAGTTGTGGCCCGGCTGTCTTTAAAGAAGTCCAGGTCAGAGTTTGCTCTCTCTCTCTCTGAAATGCCTGGAGCCAAAAGACAGCATGCCCATCAAGTATGCTTCAAATGTCCCTGGAGAATCTAGCGGCAAGCATCCAGGCAAAGCGTCAAATAACACTAATGCATATGGCCCAGCTGACAGTGTGGTGTTTAGACGAGCCTGCATATTCTATTTGTCTATGTATTGACCATCATGCACAAATGCAAAGATGTTCCGAATTTCCTCAGGATGTTCAGGCAAGTTTCTGCTCGCCACGTTCCAGATGTGTGGATGTGTGTAACAGCCCAAAAGACAAAAAGCATTCAGCAACCTAAGGGGCAAACTGGCAGAGGAGAAACAAATCATGCCAAGGACATTAATTAGTTTAGATTATGTCAGAAAGAGCAGTAGGAAAGGCATCAGGATTCACTTTACCTGCAGACACCTGAACGATCAGGCTCCCCAGTGTCGGGTGCAGTGTCAAAAAGGCCAGCTCCCCAGTAACTAGACAGCTCACTGGCAGCAGTGAGAAAAGTTTGGCTTAGGCCTCCATAAGAGCCTCTGCCAGAGCCTCACTGACAAGCAGAAGGGGCTCAGAAGTGGAAGGTACTGACTGCAAAATGTTAGCACATTTGCACTTAAGTCTCTAATGTAGGCAACTGAAATTCAAGGACCTGTATGAACAACTACAGCAATGCACTTTCCTCAGTAGGGGGTCCCAAGGAAGAGTCCAATTCTGCCTCAGTTGAAGTATCCATACCAATAACATTTTGAAGGTCATTATACAGGCCAGCCTCCTCATCAGTATCTTTGCTGTGGGGAATTTGAGCTAGTTCCTGGATGGCATCAGATTCAGATCCAAGAATTGTCTCCAGCCTTCGGTAATACTGGCATCAAGACAAAGGCACCACTGGGAAGTCTTCCTGGGTCATAATTAGTGATCTCATGGTGCAACATAGTCATCAGTGGGGAAAATGTTGGACATTATCAGTGTGAAGTTTGTACTCATCATTTAAAAAAAATATATATTATTTAATCTCACAACTGAAGTTGCACAGAACAAGGGTGTTGGCCAACACTGAGCATGACACATGGAAGAGTTTCTTAAACTGCTTGTCTAAACTGTCAAATTTGATCAGGGAAGCTCTCTGCAAGTGACAATTTTGCAATAAAATATAGAAATCCACATATAGGGACCAGAATTTGTTCTGAGCCACGGAGAACAAGAATGGGTCAGTTATCCTGCAGGTCCATCAGTAGGATGGCACACAGGCACCAGCAGAGATGGGCTCCCCTGGGTCTCAACGCTGGACTCTTTCAGATGCTGCATGCAAAAGTAAACAGGCAAAATTAGGTTTCTTCCATTCTCTGATGCTGAAGATAACCAGAGAATATCCAGTGAGCTGACACAATAATGCATGTTGCTGGCAATAAAGCCAGTAGCTGAAGAAAGACGACTCGCTGTTCACTAGGTATGCTGTACTGAGGTGGTCCTGTATGTTGATAAAAAAACGTGAATGACACAACAAAACAAACAATGGCTTAAGGAGGCTGACAAAAGCTCAAAGAGGTTAAAATCCTTCTTTATTTTTGTATTGCCGTTAATTTTTTTAATGATAACATATTTTGTTTAAACAGCTAAAACTCTCTCTAGACCTAAAGCACAAGTTACTAACTTGTGTAACGATATATCTGTAAGAGACAGTAGTTAGTGACAGATTCCTTACCTTAGAATATCCCCAGGCGTCAGACTGGATCCGGAAAGTTTTTGCGTAGCAGTACCCTTGCGCGTCGGTAGGCGGCGTCGTGCGGCTCCGCGTCCGTCGTCGGCGTCGTGATCGCCGGGATGACGTTGCGGGCAGTACTTAGACGCCGCCCCTGCGCGCTGACGTCAGTTCTGTACATGACTTTCTGCGCCAGGAACGCAGAGCCATGCAAGAAGCTGACATAGGTGTCTGAAAAATACTAGGGCCCTGAAAGGGATGTCCTTAACCCTAGAAATCAGTTCGCAGAACGGGGAGGATGGGTGGGGCGGTAAGGAATCTGTCACTAACTACTGTCTCTTACAGATATATCGTTACACAAGTTAGTAACTTGTGCATCTGAAAGAGACACGTTAGTGACAGATTCCTTACCTTAGAATAGATACCCCAGCAATACCAACCCCGGTGGTGGGTCTGCGAACAAAGATCAGACAAGGAAGTCCCGGAGGACAGAACGGCCAAAGAAGCCGTCCCTCCGGACCTGACTGTCAAGGCAGTAATGCTTTGTAAACGTGTGCAGCGAGGCCCACATAGCTGCCTGACAGATATCCTGCAGCAGAACACCGCGGCCTAAAGCCATGGTAGCAGCCGTTGCCCTGGTGGAATGGGCACACAGCCCAACAGGAGGCTCCTTCTTAGCCAAAGAATAGCAGGCTTTGATACACAAGGTTACCCAGCGGAAGATGGTTCTCTTGTGCACCGCCCGACCTTTTTTGGCGCCCACGTAGCCAACAAAGAGCTGGTCATCCACCCGGAAGTGTTGTGTGCGGTTGATATAAAAGGAAAGCGCACGTTTTGGGTCCAGACGGTGGAGCCTCTCCTCCTCTCTGGAAGGATGCGGAGGCGGAAAGAAGGTGGGCAAAGTAATGGTCTGCCCAATGTGGAAGGCAGTAACCACCTTTGGCAAGAAGGACGGACGCGTCCTAAGAACAACCTTGTCTGGATGGACAGACAGAAAGGGAGGTTTGCATGATAGAGCCTGGAGCTCACTCACCCGCCGAGCGGAGGTGATGGCCACCAGAAAGGCTGTCTTCAGAGTCAGAAGACGAAGAGGACAGTTATGTAGAGGCTCAAAGGGAGAGCACATAAGGAAGGTAAGAACCAAGTTCAAGTCCCACTGAGGCATCACAAACGGAACAGGAGGGAAGAGGTGTGTAATGCCTTTTAGAAACCTGTTAACAACAGGGGACTTGAAAAGGGAGGGCTGATCAGGAAGCCTGAGGAAGGCCGAGATGGCACAAAGATAGCCCTTGATGGTACCCAGGGCAGAACCCTGTTGGGCCAGGGAAAGAAGGATCAGAAGAACCTCAGAAAGAGGGGCAGAAAGGGGATTCACAGCCTTTGCTGTGCACCATGCCACAAACTTGTTCCACCTGCAGGCGTATACCACCTTAGTGGAGGGACGCCTGGCTGCCAGAATCACATCACAAACTTCGGGAGGCAAGTCGAAAGGAATCAACTGCCGCCGCTCAATCTCCACGCAAGCAGGTGGAGGCTGGACAGGTTCGGGTGGAGGACCGTCCCCTGCTGCTGCGACAGAAGATCCTCCCGAAGAGGCAGACGGATCGGGGGATCGACGCTCATACTGAGTAGCTCGGGATACCAAACTCTTCGAGCCCAGTCCGGAGCCACAAGGATGACTTGGGCCCGGTCGCGCCGAATCTTCTTCAACACTCTGGGTAGAAGTGGTATAGGCGGAAAAGCGTACAACAGACCGCAACTCCACTCGCGACGAAAAGCGTCGCCGAGCGGAGTGCTGCCTTGGAAATTCCAACGCGCAGAACTGATGACATTGCGCGTTCTCTTCGGTGGCGAATAGATCTAACCAAGGCTCTCCCCACTGTAGAAAGAGTCCTTGCGCCACTTCCGAGTGAAGACGCCATTCGTGATCCATCATGCACCTGCGGCTGAGTTCGTCCGCCCTGGCGTTCAGGGAACCTGCCAGGTGTTGAACCATCAGGAAAATGCCCTGATGTTCCAGCCATGTCCAGAGGCGCAGAGCCTCCTGACATAGGGTCCACGACCCAACCCCGCCTTGCTTGTTGCAGTACCACATGGCGGTGGTGTTGTCTGTGAACACCTGCACTACTTTCCCTTTGACAGAGGGAAGGAATGCCTTGAGTGCAAGTCGGATCGCCCGGAGCTCCAGAAGGTTGATATGGAGCCGGGACTCCGCCGGAGACCAGAGGCCTCTGATCTCCGCCTCTCCCATGTGACCGCCCCATCCCAGAAGGGACGCGTCCGTCACAACTGTGTGCTCTGGCTGTGGAAGGCAGAGTGATCTGCCCATGACCCATTGCCGGTTCGAGAGCCACCACTGCAACTGTCTTGCAGTCCCCTCCGAGATCTGAACGTGATCGGACAGATTGCCCTGGTGCTGCGCCCACTGGAACTTCAGGTCCCACTGCAGAGCCCGCATATGCCATCTGGCATGATCGACCAGCAGGATGCAGGAGGCCATGAGGCCCAGCAGCCTCAGGGTCATCCGTACCGAAACCCAGGATAAAGGCTGAAAGATCGGAATCATAGCCTGAATATCCCGGACTCGCCGTTCGGGAGGATAGGCCTGAAACTGCGTCATGTCCAGAACTGCTCCGATGAAAAGGAGCTGTGGAAAAGGAATCAGATGCGACTTCGGCACATTGATGGAGAACCCCAGCTAGTGCAGGAGTTCGGCCGTAGTCTGGAGGTGGGAGACGACTGCCTGGGACGAGCCCGCCTTCAGCAGCCAGTTGTCGAGGTAGGGGAAGACTGGAACCCCTGCCCGGCGCAGATGAGCTGCGACCACCGCCATCACTTTCGTGAACACCCGAGGGGCACTTGTAAGGCCAAAGGGGAGCACGGTGAACTGAAAATGCTCGAGGCCTACCGTGAATCGAAGGTAACGGCGGTGGGCCGGCAGGACGGGGATGTGAAAATAAGCGTCCTGCAAGTCCAACGCTACCAACCAGTCTCCAGGGTCGAGGGCAGTCAAGATCTGAGCTAGGGTGAGCATCTTGAACTTCTCCTTCCGGAGGAAGCGATTGACGTTCCGGAGGTCCAAGATAGGACGCATGTCCTCCTTGTCCTTTTGGGCACCAGAAAGTAGTGGGAGTAGCAACCACGTCCTACTTCTGGGGTCGGAACATGCTCGATGGCCCTCTTGGCCAAGAGGGCCGTGACTTCCTTCTGCAGAAGCACCAAGTGATCCCCTGACATGCGGTGGAATTGAGGTGGCATGGCTGGGGGGTGGTCTCGAAGGGGAGGGAGTAGCCCCTTCGGACAATGTCCAAGACCCACCTGTCCGAGGTGATGGCACGCCAGTGGTGAAGGTGATGGCGGACCCTGCCCCCTACTGGCGTGCTGTGCACCTGAAAAGAGGGACTAGGAGGGCTTGGAGGCCGCGGACGGGGCGGAGGTGGTGGCCTGACCCGCACGCTGGTTGCCCGAACCGCCACGGCGGTAGCCACGTCCCCGGCCACGCGAAGACGCTTGCTGCGCGGGCCGGTGGCTGGTCTGCGGACGTGACTGGGCGCCCCTTCCGTGGCCATGAAAGGGGCGAAAAGCAGAGGTTAGCGGAGGGCGCACAACAGAAAGGCCCAGGGACTTGGCAGTAGCCCGTGAGTCCTTAAAACGCTCCAGCGCATGGTCTGCTTTGGAACCAAAAAGACCGACTCCATCAAAGGGCATGTCCATGAGTGTATTCTGGACATCACCCGAGAAACCAGTTGTTCTCAGCCAGGCGTGGCGACGCAGCGCCACCGTCGTTGCAAGCGATCTGCCCAGCGAGTCGGCGGTATCAAGGCCACAACGTATGGTGTATTTAGCCGCATCTCTACCTTCCGCAATGGCGCGGGTAAGCAGTGTCTGGACCTCCTCAGAACACTGTGGCAAAACAGTCGCCACCGAATCCCACAGGGAGTGGGTATATCGGCCCAAAAGGTAAGCGGTGTTGACGGACCGCAAGCCAGCACTGGAGGAAGAAAAAGCCTTCTTCCCAAATTGGTCCAGGCGTTTGGATTCCCTATCCGGAGGGCGGTAGGGAAGGCGGTTTGGGAGGCAGAGGCTTGGACAACCAAGCTCTCGGGGGTGGGATGTTGAGAGAGGAACAAGGGGTCGCCCGGAGCAGGGCGATGGCGTCGGGCCACGTTCCTATCCACAGGAGCCCCTGTGGTGGGCTTGGACCAGGTGCCCAAAAGAACGTCAGATAGTGCATCATTAAACGGCAGCACAGTCTCCGAAGAGGAAGCTGCCGGCTGAAGCACTTGGCTCAGGAGATTAGTCCTGACAGCCACAGTAGGCAAATGGAGGTGCAAGGCTCCAGCTGCTCTACGCAACACCGTTGCGAAATTTGCTCCCTCCTCCGTAGCCACGGGAGGAGACAGCATGCCAGTGTCAGGGGAAGTGTCTAGACCACTGGCATCCCCAAGCTCCTCTGCCCAGTCCTGATCATACTCACACTGCTGTGTGAGAGGGTCTTCCGACCCCTCCCAGCTCTCCTGGTCCTCCTCTGGTTCAAAATATGGAGGAGGGGGGACATCTGGGACCCAAGGTCTCATCGGCGCCGGCATCGAGCGACGTCGGTCCGGCTCCATGTCCGGAACCGGAGAGAACCGGGGAACGATGCCGCCCGGAGCCCCGGGCGGCGTCGGGAACGGCACCGGGGAGATCGGCGCCGGCGGATGCGTGGTTAGGTCAACCGGCGTCGATCGGGGTTGCGGTACCACCGGAGCCGGGATCGAGGCCGGGGCCGGGGCCGGGATCAAGGCTGGCGGGACAGGCGACGCCGGGACCGGAGTCGTCGGCGACGCCGGAGCAACCCCATCAGGGCCCGAAGGCGCACCGGAGGGACCTTGAGGCCCGAAGAGGCAGGCCATGGCCGACAGGAATTCCTGTATCTCGGCCGGAGTCGCCCCCGAACCCGGGAAGGACGGGTAATGCGGGGGCGGCGCCACAGGCACATCCGGAGTTGCGGGGACGGTGCCGACAGGGGCCTCACCCGAGTCGCGAGACCGGCGAGGCGAAGTCTTAGAGCGATGGTGCTTTTTAGACTTCTTGTGCTTCGACTTACCCGAGGAGCGCAAAGACTTGGACTCCGACAACCGGCGGGGGCTCCGCGACCGGCCCCTCGACCTCTCACGGGACTGGGGCTTGGTGCGGCGCGGAGCCGACTGCCGGACCTCCAGGAGCTTTCGAGACCGCTCTCGCAAAGCCTTCGGGTGAAGTTTCCGGCAGGCAGGGCACGACTTCGTGTCGTGGTCTCGGCCGAGACAGTAGAGACACTCTAAGTGCGGGTCTGTGATCGACATCATACGACCACAGGCACCGCATGGCTTGAAGCCGGGCATCCCTACCGACACCTAGGAGTCGAGAAGACTCGAAAAGAAACAGTGAAAAAATTCACCAAAAATGTAGTCAAAAATTGACTAGGGCACTGCTCTTCCCGGATCTGCGCTTACTGGCGCGGAAAAAGAAGAACTGACGTCAGCGCGCAGGGGAGGCGTCTAAGTACTGCCCGCGACGTCATCCCGGCGATCACACCGCCGCCGACGTACGCGGAGCCGCACGACGCCGCCTACCGACGCGCAAGGGTACTGCTACGCAAAAACTTTCCGGATCCAGTCTGATGCCTGGGGATATTCTAAGGTAAGGAATCTGTCACTAACGTGTCTCTTTCAGATAACCCCTCTAGTCCAGACCTAAAAATGAATGCCAAGAGGCAAAATTCATGAGGTTATTGGGATCGACTTACCAAAACAACTACTTACTTTGAAAGACCAAGGGAGGGGATGGATAAGTTACTTACCTCTAATCCTAGTTCTCTTCCAGGGGTATACTCATCAAAGTCATAAGCACTGAATAGTCCCGTCCACGTGCGGGGACCCCGGAGCATTAACAAATAATATATGCATATTCAACCATATATATAAAAATATATATAATAATATGCATATATCTACAATATACACACATGTATATAAATATGCAGCCCAAAATTCACATCTAGGCTCAAATATGCCAATATTGCAGTGCATTTTTCATTTGAAAAACATTGTACAAAACAATATTTTCATAACATGGAGAAAAGCACTCTCAACCTGTTTGAACACAGCCTTTATTTTCAGAAAAAAAGGCAAGGTGATAGCAGGCAGATTAGCCTAGAAGGCTGCATATAGAACACTCAGCGAAAAAACTGGCGCCATGCCTTTAAGACCTCCAGGCTCCCATCATGCCCCACAGGTGACAGTTAGGTCAGGTCTTTTTAACGGCGTATTACATTGTGCAAATAACATGAGGAAACAATATTCAGTAACAGGCAAGGTATTCGTCTGGGGAGGAGGGAGGGTTGCTTATGACTTTGACGAGTATACCCCTAGAAGAGAACTAGGATTACAGGTAATCAACTGATCCTTCTCTTCCAGGGGATACTCATCAATAGTCATAAGCACTGAATAGAGTAGCAAGCCGATCCCTGAACCCTGCGGACGAATACCTGCATATCAAATATATTCTGAATTATACGATTATCCAAATAAATTCCTCAAGGATGCTTGCCCAAACTGAGCATCCGCCTGAGTATCAGAATCTAAACAGTAATGACGGGCAAAGGTGTGGACTGACCGCCATGTAGGTGCTTTACATATCTCTTGAATAGGTACATTTTTAAGCATAGTCGCAGTAGCAGCTTTACCCCTCGTAGAGTGAGCCCTTGGTTTGCCCGGGAGCTGCTTGTGAGCTAGCTGATAGGCTAATGTGATGCAAGATACTATCCATCGAACGATGGACCTTTTAGAGAGGGAAAACCAGTGTGCATTGAACCATAATTAACAAAGACTGTCCGACCTTCTAATATCTTTCGTTCTATTCAGATAGAATTTTAACACCCTTTTCAGATCAAGCGAATGCAAAGCCCTCTCCGGAGGCGTGGTAGGATTTGGAAAAAATGTGGGTAGAGTGATAGACTGGTTAATATGAAAATCTGAGATCACTTTAGGTAGGAAACTCGGGTGAGTTCTCATAACCACTCAATTAGCATGGAAAACTAGATAAGACTCTGTAGAACATAAGGCCTGAATCTCGCTTACCCTGCGAGCAGAGGTAATTGCCACTAGGAAGGCGGCTTTCCAAGAGAGGTGCTGTAGAGAAGCTTTGAGAATGGGTTCAAAGGGGGGACCCATTAATTTAGAAAGGACCACATTCCAGGCAGGGGAAGGTAACCGGATTGGTGGGTAGGACTTTTTTTTAGCCCTTCCAGGAAGTCTTTAACAACTGGCATTTGAAAGAAAGAAGCCTGAGTGGGAGACTTTCTATAAGCTGTAATAGCTGCCAGATGTACTCTGATAGAAGAAAACTTTAAGCCTGCTTTAGCTAAGTACAGAAGATATGGCAAAATAACCTGTTCTTGACCCATGATAGGGTTATGACCATTAGCTGTATACCATAGATAAAAACGCTTCCATTTGAAAGCATAGGACTTTCTCGTCGAAGGCTTCTCGCTTCTTTTAAGATCTGCATACAGTCCCGCGAGAGGCCTAGGTGACCATATTGTAGGAACTCAGGAGCCATGCTGTCAATCTCTGTGATGGGAGGCTGGGGTGAAAAACCTTCCCTCCTGACTTGGTTATCAGATCCGGATGGCATGGCAACCTCCTCCGCTGTGTCTTGGAGAGGTGTAGCAGGTCCGTGTACCACCACTGGCGAGGCCACTCTGGTGCAATCAGGCTCATTTCTGTCCTGGATTTGTAGAGCTTGCTGATCACCAGTGGAATGAGAGGGACTGGTGGGAAGGCGCAAAGTAATTTCTCTGACCAGTCGATCAACAGTGCATTCGATCTGGAGCCTGGTTGAGGGTACCTGGATGTGAAGGCGCTGCATTTTGCATTTGCCGGGTCTGCGAATAAGTCGATGTCCGGAGAACCCCATCTCCGAAAGATGTCTTACGCTATTTCGTCTTTTAGCACCCAGTCGTGTGCTTCGACGAAGTTTCGGCTTAGGTCATCTGCCTGTGCATTGAGGACGCCTGGAAGGTGAACTGCAGATATGGACATGTTCCTCGCCAGTAGCCATTTCCAAATTGCTTGAGCCTCCAGATGTAGGGGTCTGGATCTGGTCCCTCCCTGTTTGTTCAGGTAGTAAATTGTTGTGGTGTTGTCCGTCTGAACCAACAGGGAACGTGACTATGGAGGGGAAGAACGCTTTGAGAGCCAGATGTACAGCTCTGTGTTCTAACATGTTGATGTGGTAAGTTTTCTCCTTTTCCGGCCACAACCCCTGGACCTGAAGAGATCCCATGTGAGCACCCAAGCCCTGAAGAGACGCATCTGTGACAATATTTTGTTTGGGAATTTCCTGGTGGAAAGGAACTCCTTTCGGAAGGTGAGACCATTGCATCCACCATCTTACTGAGATTTGCACTGCGTGAGGAAGAGTTATGGTGTCCTCCCAGCAGTTGGAAACTTGAGACCATTGGTCTTCTAGAGCTTGTTGTAAGGGTCTCATCTGCAACCTGGCATTTGGAACAATGAATATGCATGACGCCATCGAGCCCAGCAGAGAGGACACCTGCCTGGCCGTGGGATGAGGTGTTCTCAGAAGAGTACGACCTTTGTGGAGTATTGATAATAGTCTCTCCTCCAAAGGAAACGCTTTTGCGTTTGCAGCGTCTAGCGTAGTGCCCAAGTAGTGAATCCTCTGAGTAGGGTTGAGGATAGATTTTTTGAAGTTTACACACAGGCCCAATCGGTTTAAGATTTGGATGCAGTAATTCAGAGGTTCCTGCAAGAGACTGGGAGAGGCACTCTTGAGTAACCAGTCGTCTAGGTAAGGATAGATGAAGATTTTTTGCTTTCTCAGGAAGGCAGCCACCACCGCCATGCATTTTGAAAAGGTACGAGGAGCAGACTTGAGCCCGAAAGGAAGGACTTTGAACAGGTAGTTATCTGACTCTATCCTGAATCGAAGAAACTTCTGGTGCTTCTGAGAAATTGGGATGTGGAAATAAGCATCCTGAAGGTCTATGGAGCACAACCAGTCCCCGTGATGAATGTGTGGAATGATTTGGTGTAAGGCCAACATCCTGAATCTCTCTTTGAGAACGAATTTGTTTAAGAGTCTGAGATCTAGTACGGGCCTGAACTCCTTGTTTGGACCTTTCTTTGGAACCAAGAAGTAGCGGCAATAGATCCCCCGTCGATGTTGTTGCCAGGGAACCTTTTCGATGGCATGTTTTTGTAGCAGGATGGAGACCTCCTCTCGCAGCAGATCTAGCCGATTGACTGGGGATCTCCGAGGAGGTACAGATGGTGGCAGGGACTTGAATCTGATTGAGTACCCATTCCGCACAATATGGAGTACCCAGTTGTCCCGCTTTATTTTTATCCACTCTTCCAAGTAAATGCTTATACTTCCTCCCACCGGAGTGGGTAATGGAGTTGGGGGAAGCAAGAACTCACTGCTTAGGCTGTTGTTTTGCCACCGGGGGGGGTTTGCCTAAAGCCCCCTCTTCCTCTACCAGGTCGTCGCTGGTGGAAATGCGATCTCGCATGGTGTTGCTGCAAGGACCAATGAGGGGTTTGAACTCTCTGCTGGTACGGACGACGATCATAGGGTCGGTAGCGACGTCAGAAGTCTTTCCTCTTCTCCAAACCAACAGCCTTCAAGGTGTCCAGTTCGAATTTCATACTTGACATCTCATCATCCGCATGAGAGCCAAAGAGAGATGCACCATTGAAGGGGAGGTTGAGAATCCTGTGTTGGGCCTCTGGTTTCAAGCCCATGAGTCTCAGCCATGAGTATCTCCTAGCGCAGATGCCATGGGAATAACCATGGGCAGCAAGGTCTGAGGCATCTGCTGCAGCGCTGATGACCTGATTCGCCACAAGCCCTCCTTCATGCAGAATCTCCAGAAAATCTTGCCGATCTTCCTTTGGCAATTTTTCTGTAAAACGTGAGAGAGAGTCCCACAACATCATACCGACCTAGCAGCGCAGAGGCGCTGGCCACCTTCATGTAAGAGGCAGAGGTATTGCACATTCTTTTACCAATGGAGTCCATGGCTTTGCTGTCTTTGTCAGGGGGAACAGCTTATGAAGAGGCCCCCATGTGACCCTTCCTGGCTGCTGACACAATGACAGAGTCTGGTGGTGGATCAGATCTCAGAAAAAGAGGGTCCTGTTCTGGAGCCCTGTACTTCTTCACTATCCACAATGGAGCTACTCCCACTGAAGCCGGCGTCAGGAAGGTATGGAGAGTCGGTTCTAGTAACCCAGGCACCAAAGGAAGAAGCGGTCTAGTGGAGGACCTGTGATGCAGCGTCTCAAATATTACAGATGTCGAGGGGACAGCTGTAGGCATTTCAAAGTTGAGCTTTGTAGCCCCTCTACACAGTACCTCATTAAAGGTGACAATATCATTCACTGGCGATACTCTAGTTGGTGGAGTGGATGACAGAGTTGGAGAGTAGTCAGCCTTCGATGATGTGGAGTCAGAAGGAGACCTGTGTCTTCGCTCTCTAGGCGAACGGTGCCTGGATTTAGACCTAGAGCGACTAAGAGGAGATCTTGATCGGTGTCTCTTTGAGGCTGTGGACTTTTGAGGTGTGGCATGTCGCACCTGCCTGTCAAGAGAATAAGAAGGCCAGTATACTTGAGAGTATTCAGAGCCAGGGGTAATTTTCCGCATCCTCCAAACCATCTTGGGGAGAGGTTAGTCGGAGGTGTGTGGTGCTCTGGGGCCAGAGAGCCTTCCGGAGTGACCTGAACGATTCGTAGTTCGGGAGAGGATGAAGCAAACCTCGACGTCAGGCCTTTAGCAGTCAGATCGCGGATTTCCCTCGACGTCGACGGATCCCTCGAAGTCAACACTGGTGAGCAATCTGTTCTCAGTCTCTTGGCCGGTGGAGACCTATGGGTGGAAGTAGGTCTCAACGTCGACCCCCTCGCCGGCGACCCCCTCACCAGTGACCTTCTCGACGTCGAAAGCGACTCTCGACGGCGATTTTCTCGATGTCGATCTCCTCAACGGCGATGCTAGCCCTGCCGTCGGCGACGAAGCAGTCGATCTGCCGTGAACCATGCTTACCGACGTCGGAGTCTTCTGCGTCGGGCTTGGCGTCGATTTTCTAGGTGCCTTCGACGTCGGTGGTGTTCTCGACGTCGGCGCCGAGGCCCTCGACAGCGACCGCACCTGTCGGCGATATATCTTTGACGTCGAGCGTCTGCCCTTCACCATCGTAGGCGAGCGGACTCGGACCGCCTGCTAGAGGGTGTCAACATCGGCCGGTGAGAAGCTGGCACATGCTTAGCTGTACCTGGAGTCGTCCGCTTCGAAGGCTATACAGTCTTCGACGCAGACCTCGGCACCGGAGATTTCGACGCTGAAGAAGAGCGCAAGGGTATTTTCGACGTAGACCTTTCCCTCGACGGCGAATTCGACCAATGTCTTCGGTTTTCTCCCTTTTTCTTGTGCTCCGATCTTCTTTCCTCTCTCCTGCATGGCATGCAGCTTGATCTTCTCCCTTTCACGAAGGGTTCTTCTCGAAAACTGCTGGCAGTAGTAGCACTTATCAGGCCTGTGTGTAGATGTAAGCACACAATACAGACCGAGTGCGGATCTGACTTAGCCATTTTCTTCCCACAGGAAGGGCACTTATTAAATAAAGCTGGCATTCCGACAGGAAAAATAGCTGGGAAGTCAGAAAAAATGATGAAAATAGTACATTAAGTACTAAAAACGTTGAGTGAAGACAGAAAATCTCACTTGAAAAGACCAATTAGTGACAAAAAACCACTGACGAGCTCAATGCTCCAGGATCCTCACAGAAGGAGCTGGAAAAAAGAACTGACCCAACTGTCACCTGTGGGGCATGATGCGAGCCTGGAGGTCCTGGAGGTCTTAAAGGCAAGGCGCCAGTTTTTTCTCTGAGTGTTCTTTATGCAGCCTTCTAGGCTAATCTGCCTGCTATCACCTTGCCTTTTTCTCTGAAAATAAAGGCTATGTTCAAACAGGTTGAGAGGGCATTTCTCTATGTTATGGAAATGATGTTTTGTACAATGTTTTTCAAATGAAAAATGCAATGCAATATTTGCATATTTGAGCCTAGATGTGAATTTTGAGCTGCATATTTATATACATGTGCGTATATTGTAGATATATGCATATTATTATATATATTCTTATATATATGGTTGTATATGCATATATTTCTTGTTTATGCTCCGGGGTCCCCGCACATGGGCGGGACTATTCAGTGCTTACGACTATTGATGAGTATCCCCTGGAAGAGAAATAAATGTATATATATATATATATATATATATATATATATATATATATATATATATATATATAATGCTCCTTAAGTAACGATTCAATGTCTATATTGACAAATGTATCACTCACCTGTGTCAGAGCTGGTAATGAATTTTGCTTCTTTTGAAGTACATCGATTTTGCTTATACAGGTTTTCCTCTTGTTTAATCCTCAAGAGGATATCAGGCATGGCAGATGAATAAGAAGCTGCAGGGACAATTATATGGCATTAATCACTGCATATGAGTATTATATAAATGAACATTGCGCAGACATCTAGTAACAAAACATGGTGTGGAGGATGTCTGAGAAATATGTATTTTGTACTGGATTAGTACAGTCTTACCCAAATGATGGCTCTACTTACATGACATGAGATCATTAATATCTGCTCTTCTCTCTGAATAATTGGAGTTAAAAAAGTGTAAATCCTCTCTTTTTCTGATTTGAAGGACAGTATCACAATTAATAATTGAATGTCCTGTTCCAAAAGGGAAAACATATTATTAATTTAATTGCATGTGTAAAAGTTACGCCTCAAAAATATATTTCTTCATGTAAATTGGACCATTTTTATGCCTCATATGCAAAGTAGGTAACAACAGATTTTGGAGGAGTACAAATGTGATTTATTTGGCTAGTCATGTGTGGCTCGCATGAATATTTCTTGCAGATATTATGAACGAAAATTCAAAGAAGTATATCTGAACGCTAAATCCACAAACCCCTAACTAGGCCACAAATTACCTTCAGTATGCCAGGGCCAACAGCAGGGTTCTAACAGTAAGTGAATATCACAATTATGTGGATTTTATGTAGACACATGACAAGTGAATTTAAGTGAAGCCTAACCACACTTGTGCCGGTCAACATGTCTCGCCCGCATGTCGCTAATTTTTCATTAGATTTCCAAAAGGTACAGAATAATTAAATATATAAAAGACAGCAACAATTAGTTAGAAAGTGACAATTATATAAGAGAATATATCTTAATATAAAGACACTGTTACAGTAGCAACACCCATATTTGATCCGTGCTACTAAAAATCATGTTTGTGTTAAAAAAAAAAAAAAGTTTAAAGAACGATAAACGTTAATTTACCAAAATGCCAGAGTTAGCAGATGTGACATCACAAACGCTTTTACCTTAATGACATCACCTTAGTCCTGAAGACATCAAAATAATTGACACTGCTGAAATGTGTCATAATAACTGCATTATTAATGTAACGCAAACCAGACAAATGAAATATTTCCTAGTAAACAAAGAAAAAGTTTCAATTGTACTAAGGATGTGGAGGCGAGGATTATGCTCTCATTCCTTTATTTTCCACTCTAGCAGATTTCAACATTAAAAAACTAAATTTCCCACAATGCACAGGGAAAAGGTCAAATGAACAGCCAATCAACAGTGCTGAGTGTCCATAACACAGGAAACCCTCCAGAACTCCTCCTCTTTCTTGACTGCGACATGTTAAGTTTCACCAGTTTCTTTATTCAGTTTTGGAACCTTCATAACCTAAAACTATGCAAAGAAAACAAACCACGACCCTTAACGTTTCACTAGATCAAACAACTTAAATCCTAATACAAACATGGACATTACCTCAGAAGAAGTTATCAACACATCGCACTTGCCACCTTTGAAGAAAAGAAAAGGATACTTATACCTTACGAAAAACGTGCAACCATAATATCACAAAGCAAGTAAGGAATACGCCTTACTGATGGGCTGGGCCACCAGGAGACTTGGGTATCTTGGGTGGGAATAATCCTTGCCTCCGCGACCTTAATTGAATTGAAACTTTCCTTCAGGTTTACTAGGAAATATTTCATTCTATGGCAGGACCAGAGGCGAGGATTATGCTAGTTCAAAGCTTATCCACCACCAAAGACGCCATATCCATGATTGGTTTGAAACAGAACCTCTTGAACATAAGAGTCCAAAGACCAATCTGCAGCATTGATAATGTCCTCCAAACGAACTCCCAGAGAAAAAGCTTTGGATGCCATAGCACCTCTGACTGAGTGAGCACCAAACTGGGAGACATCAATGCCTCCCTCATGCAAAACTCATCGGATCCAGTGAGCTATGTTGGGAGGAGAAACAGCTTTGAAAGGCTTCCGAAGGGAGATCAACAGCTAGTGTTCCCCCGGAGGACGAAGCTCTTTCGTCATGTTCTCATAAGCCTTAAGGCATCGAAACAGACATAATTTAGGTGATTTGTCAAAGGCGTGGTAAGACACTACCCTGGAACCAGTCTTTGTATGCCGAGAAACATGAAAAGTTACACCCTGCGGCAAAAAGACCCTTCCAGAGATATCCAGAGCTCTCACATCCGACACTCGCCTGCAGGACAGAAGGCATAGGAGCCTAGCCAACTTCGCTGACAACTCCTTACACGACAAGTATCTATTTGATTGCCAAGAACGGAAGAGGAGTGAGACCTTCTTACACACAGACGAGTAAAGGGGTTCTGGGGGAAGCTGTAGACTGATTCCTCTCTTTAACTTACACACCAACGGATGTTCTCCCACAGGAGATCCCTGAACTGGGAGGTGACCTGAGGATATAGCAGATCTGTAAGACTTTATCATCCTATACGCCAACCCTTGGGATTCATGGGATGCCAAAAAATTCATGATAACGACCACTTCGCAACCCCATGGGATCATAATGTCCTTGAAGACACCAATGAACCCATCTAGACCAAGCAGACCGGTATTGTTTGTTTGTTGCGTTTGCCCATACTGCCGCCAGTAGTCTCTCCTGTGAAAGGCCCGCGACTCTCCAGCTTTGCCTGAAATCCGCCAAGCCATAAGAGCCATAACGACCTTGGAGGACTAACGGATAGTGATTGCCCAGCGGATCCCGAAGGAGATCCGGAATCTAGGGTAGTGGGATTGATGAATCCCAAAAAAGCCCCAGAAGAAATGGAAACCACACTTGGGACCTCCAGAACGGAGTAATCAAGACGACATTCGTCCCTTGCCTCCCTCTTGACCTGGGTGTTTATGATCATGGCAAACAGGGGAAAGGAATAACCCTTCTCTGAGGACCAATTCTGAAGAAGGCGCCCATCGCCACTGCCAGGGGATCTGGCTTCCAACTGAAGTATCTGGGTATCTGATGGTCCAACGGGGATGCAAAGAGATCCACGGAAAAGGGACCTCACAGGGCGTTAAACCTCTGAATGCAATTGCCAAAGGCTCATGTCCGACCATGCCCTGGAGTTCCAGTCTGCCACCACATTGGAGGCATCTGGAAGGTGTTCCGCTGTCACAGACACATTTTGAGTGAGGCAAAATGTCCAAAAGTCCTTGACGAGGTCCACCAAGGCCTTGGTCCCGCCTAGATGGTTGATGTATCTCACTGCTGATACATTGTCCATCTTGAGGAGGACGCTGCAGCCCACACTGTCCTTCGTCCAACAATGGATAGCAAAGGAGCCGGACAGAATTTTGAGGCAGTTGATGTGGAGTCGCTGCTCTTTTGCAGACCATTTTCCTTCTGTAAAGGAGTCCCTGCAGCGAGCTCCCCAGACGGATTTGCTTGCATCAGACTTGATAACAATATCCGGGTCCGAACCGAAGATACCCCGGCCATTCAATGCCACCATGTGGTCCAGCCACCATCTCATCTCGTCCCTGACCTTGTCTGTGAGTGGGATGCGCTCCAAAATATTGGAGGCCCCTGCGAAGATGAGAGGCTTTGAGTACTTGGAGGCCCCTGGAGTGTTATGAACTCATAAACTTGCTCTTGCCACTTGAATTGCAGGAAACGGCGACAGGGAGGAAATATGGGTACTGTTAGTTATGCATCTTTCAGATCGAGTTTGACCATCCAATCGTCCGGCTAAAGGCGATTTCGTAAAACATGGATACCTTCCATCTTGAAATGGCTGTATACCAACCAGCCATTATAATCCTTGAGGTTGATCACCGGTCGCTGCCCACCATCCTGCTTGTCCACCATAAAGGAAACCCCGAGGATGGAGAGAGGAGGGGGCAATCGCTCATTACCGCAGGAGATCGGCCACCTCCCTGTCTATCAGGGCAACCTGATTTTCAGCAAAAACTAGTGGCCTCGGGCACACATCTTGGACTGGGGATCCGCAGAACTCTATTTGAAAACCTCTGATAGTCTGGAGAATCCATGTGTTGGAGGTAAGCCATTCCGAATTTTGAACTAACAGAGCCAACCGGCCCCCCACCCTTATGTGGGAAGAAGGGGAAACTCACCTGTTTGGGCTTGGAACTGCCCTCTGTGAGCACCTCTGGAGCCACGTCCACTGTAGCCTCTATTGGAGGGAAAGAATTCCCCTTGCTTGGTCTGGTCCTGAAATTTCTTGAAGGCTCTGGGAGGGCCTGGAGTGTAGAAGCGGCCGACTGAGCGCCCTCTGCCACAGCCAGCCCCAACAAAAGTTTTGGGCTAGAAGCCCTTCTTCATTGAACCCCGAGCTTCATCTAAAGAGGTGAAGGTGGCCACGAATTTGCCCAGCTCTTTGATAAATGGCTCACCAAAAAGCCCAGCTTGTGCCAACGCGGCAGGCTCCGTAGTCGACAAATCCCTCAATTTAGGGTCCTTTTTTAGGAAGAAGGTACGACTTCGCTTCGTCGAAAGAGCGCAACTTGAGTTCCCCCGAAAAATAATAGAGCATTGCGCCCACCCTAAAACTGACTCCAGGGAAAGGGAGGGTACCTGATTTTCTTGCCTCTTCTGCCAGATCTAGGATCTTTGTGAGGGGGGTACAAATATCATATAACTTATCCTGGCTTGACTTCCAGGAACGGCCAATACCCTTCTTAGGATCCCTCACATATTTTTGTAGAAAGGTGGCCATGCGAGAATCAACCTCCAGGGTTGTTGCTACTTTACCCGGGAGAGAGGGGAGGGGACATTCTGCCTTAAGCTTTGCCCTGATCTCCTTCTCTAAGGGCTTCCTGAGACAGCCTGCCACATATTTTGCAATCATGTCCGAAGGGGCCCATTCCGGTGAACGAGGATGAATAAGGTCCTCAGGGTCTAGTAAATCGGAAGATTCACCAGGGGTGTGATCTGGGGTGTCTGAGTGTTACGGGAGGGCGCCAAGGCCGGGAGGGGCTAGCCTCCTCATTGGATTCATCCTGTGAATCGTTCTCTCGTGAGTCAAGAACGGTCTCAGGAGGGGAAACGTCCGCCACAGGGGCCGGACGGGCAAGAAAAGCCTTCTCGAGGCACTCAAAAGCATTGAGGTCCATTCCTTAATCGCTTTTCCGCTTAGGCGCGTGTGGCGGTGCAGAGGGAGCACCCAGCAGTAAGCAAGCGTGATCTATAATGGGCTGAGGGGCAGTGCAGGCATATGCCATCTCCGTCAGGCGGCGCTCAAAGGGGCCCATGGCCGCCGCAGAATGGTGTATCGAGGCATCCACTGCCTCGCAAAACTTATCATCCAAGGGTAGGACTTGGAGGAATTCCTCCTCTGCGTACTCTTCCATACCAGATAATAATAATAGTAGGGACCAGTTTGACCGTAACCGGCACTCAGGACAGCAGGAGCTGTGTTCAGTGCCCAAAATGCAGTGTTACTAATCCAGGTAAAATCTGGTGGGCCTGAAGGCACAATTTGACGACTGTAATAGTCACTTATTTTGAGGCGAGTGAAGCGCGAGACAATAGGTCTCTGCCCTGGGGCCGACTCACCCTGAATCTGACTCGGGTGTCGGAAACACCTGGGCCCGCCCCCTAGCGGAGGTGCACTAAGCGCAAGGCGGTACTGAGCACCAGAGAACACAGACACGATATCACGGGTGTAAGGCTGCACCAATGGTTTATTTTACCAACCTGCAGAGCGGGCGTCACAGATTCCAGGTGGCTCGGGAGGCCCGGTGGCTCTGTGGGGATGCAAACTTGTCTAAAACGCACTGAGTGCTGACAGCTCATCCCCCACGGAGCAACTAGGCGAGCCGCAGCTCTGGAGCGCCCTCTGGCAGCACACCGGCTTCACTGCAATTGCGTTGTCCCGAGGCTTCAGGGGAAACGTCACAACTGGAGCGTTGATCAGTGCTCCCGCGACGACCAAAAAAAAAAACCAGTTTGACCCGCCAGAAAAAATGACTATAACATCAATTCTATACAGACAGTAAATATCACAAAGTCCCCCAGACACTAAGAACTGAAAATGAGCACTTAACTGCTGGAGAGCAGGACAAGACACAGGAGGAGTTCCTGTGTTATGGACACTCAGCACTGTTGAATGGCTGTTCATTTGATCTTTTACCTGTGCACTATGGGAAAGTTAGTTTTTTTAATGTTTAAATCTGCTGGAGAGGAAAATTATGAAATAAGAGCATAATCCTCGCCTCCGGTCCTGCCACAGAATTTTCATTTCTAGGTAACACCCTCTATTTGTGTGCTGACATGATCTTCGAAAGTTGTAAGAAGTAATACTTGCCCTAAATAGTAGCAAATTAGACCTATTCTAGAAGGGCTCGGGGATCCTCCCCCAAGCCCAGAGAACATTTTAAAGAAAGAAAATCGTAGTCAAATAATGTTCTTAAAAGCATAATTTTCACACAAATTTGCTAAAATGACATAGGCTATGAAGAGACACTTGTTTCATATTCAAGTCCTTTCATTGTGTGCCAAGCCAATGAAATTAGATGCTCAAGAGGAGTTAACCCCATGGTTTTCAAAATGTGCTACGAGTGGCCCCTTATGCCAACAATGACTTACAATATACCATGCATATAGTTTTTGTTATCCTGTCAAAATTACCTCTAATATGCCAGGGCCGGTGTTTTGTCATGGTTGCCCCCAACCCATAAGCCATGTTTTTTTCCCCTTATGCCAAGAAGTACCACTAAAGAGCTAGCACTAATATTCTGTCATGGGTGACCATATGCCATGAATTTCCTCAAGTCTGCCAGAGCCAGTATATTTCCATGGGTGCCCAATATCGCAAGAATTGTGTCAAGTAAGCCAGTATACCTGTAGCACAAGTTACTAACTTGTGTAACGATATATCTGTAAGAGACAGTAGTTAGTGACAGATTCCTTACCTTAGAATATCCCCAGGCGTCAGGTTGGATCCGGAAAGTTTTTGCGTAGCAGTACCCTTGCGCGTCGGTAGGCGGCGTCGTGCGGCTCCGCGTCCGTCGTCGGCGTCGTGATCGCCGGGATGACGTCGCGGGCAGTACTTAGACGCCGTCCCTGCGCGCTGACGTCAGTTCTGTACACGACTTTCCGCGCCAGGAACGCAGAGCCATGCAAGAAGCTGACATAGGTGTCTGAAAAATACTAGGGCCCTGAAAGGGATGTCCTTAACCCTAGAAATCAGTTTGCAGAACGGGGAGGATGGGTGGGGCGGTAAGGAATCTGTCACTAACTACTGTCTCTTACAGATATATCGTTACACAAGTTAGTAACTTGTGCATCTGAAAGAGACACGTTAGTGACAGATTCCTTACCTTAGAATAGATACCCCAGCAATACCAACCCCGGTGGTGGGTCTGCGAACAAAGATCAGACAAGGAAGTCTCGGAGAACAGAACGGCCAAAGAAGCCGTCCCTCCGGACTTGGCTGTGAAGGCAGTAATGCTTGGTAAACGTGTGCAGCGAGGCCCACGTAGCTGCCTGACAGATATCCTGCAGCGGAACACCGCGGCCTAAAGCCGTGGTAGCAGCTGTTGCCCTGGTGGAATGGGCACGCAGCCCAACAGGAGGCTCCTTCTTAGCCAAAGAATAGCAGGCTTTGATACACGAGGTTACCCAGCGGGAGATGGTTCTCTTGTGCACCGCCCGACCTTTTTTGGCGCCCACGTAGCCAACAAAGAGCTGGTCATCCACCCGGAAGTGTTGTGTGCGGTTGATATAAAAGGAAAGCGCACGTTTTGGGTCCAGACGGTGGAGCCTCTCTTCCTCTTTGGAAGGATGCGGAGGCGGAAAGAAGGTGGGCAAAGTGATGGTCTGCCCAATGTGGAAGGCAGTAACCACCTTTGGCAAGAAGGACGGACGCGTCCTAAGAACAACCTTGTCTGGATGGACAGACAGAAAGGGAGGTTTGCATGATAGAGCCTGGAGCTCACTCACCCGCCTAGCGGAGGTGATGGCCACCAGAAAGGCTGTCTTCAGAGTCAGAAGACGAAGAGGACAGTTATGTAGAGGCTCAAAGGGAGCACACATGAGAAAGGTAAGAACCAAGTTCAAGTCCCACTGAGGCATCACAAACGGAACAGGAGGGAAGAGGTGTGTAATGCCTTTTAGGAACCTGTTAACAACAGGGGACTTGAAAAGGGAGGGCTGATCAGGAAGCCTGAGGAAGGCCGAGATGGCACAAAGATAGCCCTTGATGGTACCCAGGGCAGAACCCTGTTGGGCCAGAGAAAGAAGGAACAGAAGAACCTCAGAAATAGGGGATTCACAGCCTTTGCTGTGCACCATGCCACAAACTTGTTCCACCTGCAGGCGTATACCACCTTAGTGGAGGGACGCCTGGCTGCCAGAATCACATCACAAACTTCGGGAGGCAAGTCGAAAGGAATCAACTGCCGCCGCTCAATCTCCACGCAGGCAGGTGGAGGCTGGACAGGTTCGGGTGGAGGACCGTCCCCTGCTGCTGCGACAGAAGATCCTCCCGAAGAGGCAGACGGATCGGGGGATCGACGCTCATACTGAGTAGCTCGGGATACCAAACTCTTCGAGCCCAGTCCGGAGCCACAAGGATGACTTGGGCCCGGTCGTGCCGAATCTTCTTCAACACTCTGGGTAGAAGTGGTATAGGCGGAAAGGCGTACAACAGACCGCAACTCCACTCGCAACGAAAGCGTCGCCGAGCGGAGTGCCGCCTTGGAAATTCCAACGCGCAGAACTGATGACATTGCGCGTTCTCTTCGGTGGCGAATAGATCTAACCAAGGCGCTCCCCACTGCAGAAAGAGTCCTTGCGCCACTTCCGAGTGAAGACGCCATTCGTGATCCATCATGCACCTGCGGCTGAGTTCGTCCGCCATGGCGTTCAGGGAACCTGCCAGGTGTTGAACCATCAGGAACATGCCCTGATGTTCCAGCCATGTCCAGAGGCGCAGAGTCTCCTGACAGAGGGTCCACGACCCCACCCCGCCTTGTTTGTTGCAGTACCACATGGCGGTGGTGTTGTCTGTGAACACCTTCACTACCTTCCCTTTGACAGAGGGAAGGAATGCCTTGAGTGCAAGTCGGATCGCCCGGAGCTCCAGAAGGTTGATATGGAGCCGGGACTCCGCCGGAGACCAGAGGCCTCTGATCTCCGCCTCTCCCATGTGACCGCCCCATCCCAGAAGGGACGCGTCCGTCACAACTGTGTGCTCTGGCTGGGGAAGGGAGAGGGATCTGCCCATGACCCATTGCCGGTTCGAGAGCCACCACTGCAACTGTTTTGCAGTCCCCTCCGAGATCTGGACGTGATCGAACAGGTTGCCCTGGTGCTGCGCCCACTGGAACTTCAGGTCCCACTGCAGAGCCCGCATATGCCATCTGGCATGATCGACCAGCAGGATGCAGGAGGCCATGAGGCCCAGCAGCCTCAGGGTCATCCGTACCGAAACCCAGGATAAAGGCTGAAAGATCGGAATCATAGCCTGAATATCCCGGACTCGCCGTTCGGGAGGATAGGCCCGAAACTGCGTCGTGTCCAGAACTGCTCCGATGAAAAGGAGCTGTGGAGAAGGAATCAGATGCGATTTCGGCACATTGATGGAGAACCCCAGCGAGTGCAGGAGTTCGGCCGTAGTCTGGAGGTGGGAGACGACTGCCTGGGGCGAGCCCGCCTTCAGCAGCCAGTCGTCGAAGTAGGGGGAAGACTGGAACCCCTGCCCGGCGCAGATGAGCTGCAGCCACCGCCATCACTTTCGTGAACACCCGAGGGGCACTTGTAAGGCCAAAGGGGAGCACGGTGAAATGAAAATGCTCGAGGCCTACCGTGAACCGCAGGTAACGCCGGTGGGCCGGCAGGACGGGGATGTGAAAATAAGCGTCCTGCAAGTCCAACGCTACCAACCAGTCTCCAGGGTCGAGGGCAGTCAAGACCTGAGCTAGGGTGAGCATCTTGAACTTCTCCTTCCGGAGGAAGCGATTGACGTTCCGGAGGTCTAAGATAGGACGCATGTCCTCCTTGTCCTTTTGGGCACCAGAAAGTAGTGGGAGTAGCAACCACGTCCTACTTCTGGGGTCGGAACATGCTCGATGGCCCTCTTGGCCAAGAGGGCCGTGACTTCCTTCTGCAGAAGCACCAAGTGATCCCCTGACATGCGGTGGAATTGAGGTGGCATGGCTGGGGGGATGGTCTCGAAGGGGAGGGAGTAGCCCCTTCGGACAATGTCCAAGACCCACCTGTCCGAGGTGATGGCACGCCAGTGGTGAAGGTGATGGCGGACCTTGCCCGCTACTGGCGTGCTGTGCACCTGAAAGGAAGGACTAGGAGGGCTTGGAGGCCGCGGACGGGGCGGAGTTGGTGGCCTGACCCGCACGCTGGTTGCCCGACCCGCCACAGCGGGAGCCACGTCCACGGCCACGCGAAGACGCTTGCTGCGCGGGCTGGTGGCTGGGCAGCGGACGTGACTGGGCGCCCCTTCCGTGGCCACGAAAGGGGCGAAAAGCAGAGGGTAGCGGAGGGCGCACAGCAGAAAGGCCCAGGGACTTGGCAGTAGCCCGTGAGTCCTTAAAACGCTCCAGCGCATGGTCTGCTTTGGAACCAAAAGACCGACTCCATCAAAGGGCATGTCCATGAGTGTATTCTGGACATCACCCGAGAAACCAGTTGTTCTCAGCCAGGCGTGGCGACGCAGCGCCACCGTCGTTGCAAGCGATCTGCCCAGCGAGTCGGCGGTATCAAGGCCACAAAGTATGGTGTACTTTGCCGCATCCCTACCTTCCGCAATGGTGCGGGTAAGCAGTGTCTGGACCTCCTCAGAACACTGGGGCAAAACGGCCGCCACCGAATCCCACAGAGAGTGGGAATTTCGGCCCAAAAGGCAAGCGGTGTTGGCGGACCGCAAGCCAGCACTGGAGGAAGAAAAGGCCTTCTTCCCAAATTGGTCCAGGCGTTTGGATTCCCTATCCGGAGGGGCGGTAGGGAAGGCGGTTTGGGAGGCAGAGGCTTGGACAACCAAGCTCTCGGGGTGGGATGTTGAGAGAGAAACAAGGGGTCGCCCGGAGCAGGGCGATGGCGTCGTGCCACGTTCCTATCCACAGGAGACCCTGTGGTGGGCTTGGACCAGGTGCCCAAAGAACGTCAGACAGTGCATCATTAAACGGCAGCAATGGCTCCGAGGAGGTAGCTGCCGGCTGAAGCACTTCCGTCAGGAGGTTAGTCCTGACAGCCACAGTAGGCAATTGGAGGTGCAAGGCTCCAGCTGCTCTACGCAACACCGTTGCGAAATTTGCTCCCTCCTCCGTAGCCACGGAAGGAGGAGACAGCATGCCAGAGTCAGGAGAAGTGTCCAGACCACTGGCATCCCCAAGTTCCTCTGCCCAGTCCTGATCATACTCACACTGCTGTGTGAGAGGGTCTTCCGACCCCTCCCAGCTCTCCTGGTCCTCCTCTGGCTCAAAATATGGAGGAGGAGGGACATCTGGGACCCAAGGTCTCATCGGCGCCGGGACCGGCGTCGAGCGACGTCGGTCCGGCTCCATGTCCGGAACCGGAGAGAACCGGGGAACGACGCCGCCCGGAGCCCCGGGCGGCGTCAGGAATGGCACCGGGGACATCGGCGCCGGCGGAGGCGTGGTTAGGTCAACCGGCGTCGATCGGGGTTGCGGTACCACCGGAGCCGGGATCGAGGCCGGGGCCGGAGCCGAGGCCGGAATCAAGGCTGGCGGGACGGGCGACGCCGGGACCGGAGTCGTCGGCAACGCCGGAGCAACCCCATCAGGGCCCGCGGGGCCCGAAGGCGCACCGGAGGGACCTTGAGGCCCGAAGAGGCGGGCCATGGCCGACAGGAATTCCTGTATTTGGGCCGGAGTCGCCCCCGAACCCGGAAAGGACGGGTAATGCGGGGCGGCTCCACAGGCACGTCCGGGGCCGCGGGGACGGTGCCGACAGGGGCCTCAGCCGAGTCGCGAGACCGGCGAGGCGAAGTCTTAGAGCGATGATGCTTCTTAGACTTTTTGTGCTTCAACTTACCCGAGGAGTGCGAAGACTTGGACTCAGACGACCGGTGGGGGCTCCGCGACCGGCCCCTCGACCTCTCACGGGACCGGGGCTTGGTGCGGCGCGGAGCCGACTGCCGGACCTCGAGGAGCTTTCGAGACCGCTCTCGCAAAGCCTTCGGGTGTAAGGCCCGGCAGTCAGGGCACGACTTTGTGTCGTGGTCTCGGCCGAGACAGTAGAGACACTCTAAGTGCGGGTCTGTGATCGACATCATTCGACCACAGACGTCGCATGGCTTGAAGCCGGGCATCCCTACCGACACCTAGGAGTCGAGATGACTCGAAAAGAAACAGTGAAAAAAATCACCAAAAATGTAGTCAAAAATTGACTAGGGCACTGCTCTTCCCGGATCTGCGCTTACTGGCGCGGAAAAAAGAAGAACTGACGTCAGCGCGCAGGGGCAGCGTCTAAGTACTGCCCGCGACGTCATCCCGGCGATCACGACGCCGGACGCGGAGCCGCACGACGCCGCCTACCGACGCGCAAGGGTACGGCTACGCAAAAACTTTCCGGATCCAGCCTGACGCCTGGGGATATTCTAAGGTAAGGAATCTGTCACTAACGTGTCTCTTTCAGATATTAATCATGTGTCTGTAATGCTAACAACAGCCGCCAGTATGTCAGTGGCAGTTTTTTCTTTTTTCCCGTGGGTGCCTCCATAAGCCAAAAATTACCTTCAGTATGCCAGAGCCAGCTACAGGGTTCTAAAATAAAACCCCAAAGGGGTTTTATGGGCTTTCCACCAGATATGGTCATATCCTCCACTGCCCCACAATCTCTCCAACACATTGGACCAACTGTAAGATAAAACTTTTCACTTGGCCGGGTGGAAATACCAGTCAAACAATTTATAGTGAGCTTCCTATCAAGTATACTGTGCGCAGGTTTGGTCAGGTATGTCTCCACTGCATTTCTAGGAGTTCTCTTCTTATGAGGATGTGCCATCTGTATTTGTGTGGACACTGGTATTCTCTAGGTTCCGGTTCCAGTACATGTGTGGCGAGATTCCGGCAGGCAGCAGCAGCGAGCCGCAGCAAGTCGCAGCCGAAGCCATAGCGTGACCGCAGCGGGTCGGAGCTAATAACTGAGCCGGATCGGGCTCGGGCGGCAAGCGGCAGGGCGGAGATAATTAGCAGCGGCAATGGGAGTGGCGGCGGCGGAAAGGAGGTGAGGCGAGGTGGGGAGAGACTGAGACCGCGACTGTGATCAATCGCCAGTCTCGCCACTGGTCCCGCCTTGGTGCCGTTTGCTGCTGTCAGTTTCGCGTTCACTCCTGTCCCTGCCCTGCATCAGACTGTTTGGTGCATTTCATCTTCAGGAAATGTAGCTGGTTAGTGCACACATAAATCTGAGAGAGACAGAGACCGGTCCCGTCTTGCTCATTTGCTCAATTCCTACCCCGGCTGGCCGTTTTGCCATCTGGCCCGTTGTGGAGAGGGCAGGAAGCTGACCACAGTCAGTCGCAGGAACAGCGGAGCCGCGGTGCCAAGGAAAATAGAGAGGCACGAACCAACTGGGGTCCTCCCCACAATTGCACTGCAGAATCAAAAATAGCAGGCAATAGGAGAAAAAACATAAGCATTAAATATATCAAATACTGCAACCATCCCAGGAGAAACTCAGGAGAGGCCCAGGAGAACCCTACAGGACAAAAAAAGGAGAGCCAACAGGAGGAAAACGAGCCTGAGAGGGTAAAACAGTAAAAGAACATTAAGGAAGACAATAATCAACAACTTAGGGGGTAAACAGCAAAGAGCAAACAGTAAACAGCAAAACTAGGAAATCAGGAAAATAAAGAAGGAAGAGATGAGGTCGGGCAAAGTAAGGAGGTCCCTGATGAAACCAAAGCCAAACCCCAAGATAAAACAAAGGAAAGCCAAAGGCGAAGACTCCCCTGACTTCAAAACAAAACGCGACACAAAAAACAACATAACCGACGACCCCCTAAACAACACAACTAATGACTTCCTAAACAGGGGCCAACAGTAACACCACCTCCTGTTCCCCGCCCCCAGCGACACAAAAGCCATGGGAACCTGTGGTCCAGCACCTACAAAAAATCCTCAACCGGCTACCCTCCTGATGCAGGATTCAAACCACGAGGGACCAAAGGAGCTCATAAACATTGAGGGGGCTCCCCAAAAGGAAAAAAACATGTACCATTCAGCCAAAAATCTATACAAAATTCTCCTTTTTAAAAGACCCTGGAACAGCCATTTACTCCAAGACCGAGGACATTAAGGGGCTGAAGACCCCCCTACAACCAGGGAGATCTGAATACACTTCGCAGCTTACCGCTAATCCACCAGGCCTGCAATTACCTGAAAAGGACAAACCACGTGAAAGGAATAAGGACACAGACTGGGGCGTGGACCGAGACAAAACAGATACAGACACAGATAAAACAGACGCAGAAACCAAGACAAACAGCGTGGCTAACAACCTATTAGAGGACAAAACTTGTGGAGAAACTGCCCAGGAGCCACTTAGAAGTCCAAAAAATAGCCCAACAAGAATCCCCAAGGTTAAAAATAATCCCCACATTGGAGAACAACAGCCAGCTGGGTCCTTACACCACAATCCCCATAACAATCCCCATAACCATACTAAAACAAGGGGAAAACAACGAACGATCAGGCCCCAATGACCCCCAATCCTCCTCCCCAGAGCAAAGCCAACGGATAGAACAAATCGCTTGGGCAACATCACAACTAAAAAACAGCTCTCCCTTACAGAAATCAACCACCCAAGCTGTCACCCAGTTAGCCCTTAATGAACCATTAAACAATACACCATTTGTGCGCCGTCTGCGACCTCCTTACGAAGACTCCAACTCTACGGAGGGCGACATGACCTTCCTTGCCTCGCAGGAATGGGAGGAACTTGTTGCCTCATACAACCATAAGCCTCCTTCACCACACTCCACCACGGCATCCTTAAACGAGCCCAGGGCAGAACAAATCAATCTCATAGGATCAACACTCACAGAACCCATATGGGCAACTATACTAAGCACTATTCAATATTCGGCTATGGGCCTCCAACACCAATCCCAGAAAATGGACCTGCAGCTTACGGTTCTTCAAACCCTAGCAGATTTTACCTCAGGGATAGAAAGTAAACTAGCAGAATTAAACGGACTCATAAAACGAGGGCAAGAAGCCACACAAGGACCCTCAATATTACAATCTGAATGTACTTGTGCCCCTATAATTGATAAACTACTCACGCTGCCATCAATGCTAGGAGACCAACTAACAGATTTAAAAACAAACACCTTACTGTACAACAGTTCATCTGACAGATCAACTGAAAGAAACACAATGATACCTGGACATCACAAAACGGGGAATACGCGGTCAAGCCCACATCACCATCCAGGAGATAGCAAAACAAAAACTCCAACCAAAGGAAGCCTAGCCAGTGAAAATTGCTTAGCCACAAAAGCTTGTCGCAAACAAACCAGGAAGGGAAGGAATAGGAAGTTGGCCGCCCTGTGCCTTTGTGGAAAAAAATCAACCACCGGCAACTCTCGTCGAATTTGAGGACTCCAGGCATACCTCAGTCATCATCTCAGACGACACGCCAGACTATTTCACTACAACTCCCAAAACAACTCGGGCGTCAATCGCGGGACCACCACCACGCCCATCGATCAATTTGAGGGAATCACCACAAAGGTTGTATACGGAGAATGAATTTACTACCGATGTACCGGATAAAGAACAGACACCAGTCGTACCTCAACAAGCTTGCCATACTAATGCTAAACAAGGAGCCAGCAAAAGGAATCCTGATTCACCAAGGCTCAAGCCCCACGAAGCAACCTCTCCTCAAGAAACCAAGGAAAAGGAAGCAATGGGTACGGACACCATCATATTTTTTCTCGAATATGCAACTCGGGGACGAGCGGATACCCTAAACAGAGGGAACATAATGCGTCTCCTACATACTATCACGAGCTTGGAAAACCTAACCACAGCAGACCTACTCTCAATCAAATTCCAACCGACCAACAATCCGCAATGCTCAGAAGCAACCAAAACAAAATGGAAAACCAACGAGAGTTGCCAAAATCATGAAAGAAGAAAATACGTTTCTACAATGGGGGATAAAGCTAAAAGCTGAGTTAAGCCCACCTTACCCAACGCCCTTCCTCAATATACCCATAAATGACCAACCCAAACCCACCACATCAGTATTAAAAGGTGCACACAGCAGCACCCCAGGAGCCAAATGAACCCATGGAAAGGCCACTAATTTGAACACAGGCATTGAATATAAACCCTCAACCTCACCGTCAACAGACCCGGACTGGATGCAAATACAACGGACAATAACAACAGGGAGCTCCAATTGGGGGGCGTGGCTTGCCTGGGGAACATGGCGGACGCGTGAGCGAGGAGCTCCGCATCAGCCGATCAATTATCCTGAAAAACCGGACGGCTGGGGCCGGTATCAGATGCCCTATTCCCGCTTGCCAGGTTGTGGAACGGAGGGGCGCAATCGGACCGACTCTGAAGACTAACAGAGCCGAGCTCTGGGAGCGGGGTTACTCGACTCGACCCGGGGAGCTGTGACCGTACGTCGGAACGATTGGGGCGGCCCTGCTGGTACTCTACGCTCCGGCCGGAGGGCTCTGGAGAGGCCTGCGCCTTACATGAGGTGGGTCCCTGAGGCCTTTGGAGACCACAAAACGGACGCACTGCATGCAGTTGTGCCCAGCATCACTGGATCACAGCCAGGTATAAAGGAGGCGCAGCCTGAGGAAGAAACGGAAGTGCGACATTCCCAAGAGGAGGCCACCTTGAGGATGCCAGAGCAGGTCCGGAGGCTGTTGTGCAACGCCGGTGCCTGTGCGGCAGAACCAGGGATTGGGGGCCCGGCAGGGACAGTGGGGGGGTTCACTGGAGCACCGGAGTGTACGCCGCTCACAGGACCTACTGGAGGACATCGGGGAGCAAAGATGAGCGCGGCCTGAAATTGAGAGGCGCGGCCGCCATCTTGAAAACGGGCCTGTGAGGCCCAAACTGGGGCATTGGAAGACATACTGCTCGCAGGGGATTACTTGGCCCCCTATGCTTAGAATTGAGAGATTTGCAGCGAGGGGATTAACTGCTGAGCGGCCGGAACGCTCGACCTGGGGCTGTGACCGGCGGCCTTGGGCTGGTACCTGTGCTGGAGGGCTGCACAAGCAAGGGTCAGACATTACACTGCGCAATACCTGTACCTCTAGCAGAGGCGTGCCTGCTGACTGGCTTCCTCCTTGTTGGTGAGAGCAGAGAGTGGGGGTGAGTGTCTCGAGCGGCGTTGGGACTGGTGAATGGGTGGCTTCCAGCACGCTGATCGGGCGGCCTGTAGTACATCGTGCTGAGGCTGGGCCCGACAACGGCGAGACCGGAGCTGCCCCTGCGGGGCCCTGGAGCAATACCATGGGGAAACCTAAGGCCAAGACTGCTGGGGCCGTGCCGGATCCTGAAGAGATTGCGACTGAACAATCGCAACAGGGCCTGGACGATCCAGTACGGCAGCAGCTGAAACAAATACTGGACCCTATTGCTGACACTAAAGCCACCCTCCATCAGGACATCAGCACGGTGGCGGTTGGCTTGGGGCTGCTACGAGAGGAGCACCAGAAACTATCGCTGAGGGTTAAGAACACTGAGACCAGCCTTGCAGAAATGATGCCAGCGCAGAAGGCGACAGATCAGCAAGTGAGTGCCCTTGCAGACAGAGTGTCTGTGTTGGAACGCAGGGCAGAAGATGCGGAAGGGCGCAATCGGAGGAACAACGTTAGAGTGGTTGGACTGCCGGAAGGAACGGAAGGGGGCGACATGGTGTCCTATCTTGAGGACTGGTTCAAGTCCTTAGTGGCCCCGGAGGAACTCTCCACTTTCTACACATTGGAACGAGCACATAGGGTACCGGCTAGGCCGTTGGCCCCGGGTAGGCCTCCGAGGCCGGTGGTGGCACGTCTTCTTCATTTCCGGGACAGAGACTTGCTGCTGCAAAGAGCGAGAGCTGATGGTCCATTGCAGTGGGCAATAGTAGAGTTACCCTGTTTCCGGATTATACGTTGGAGGTGCAGAGGAGGCGGGCTTCCTATCTGGAGGTCAAGAAAGCGTTGAGAGAGGAGGGACTGCGGTACTCTCTGATGTTTCCGGCCCGCCTGCACATTGCCCTTGAGGACGCCACTCATTATTTTGACTCTCCTGCGGACACATGGGATTGGCTGGAAGGATATAAGGGCGGGCTGCTGGGTGGTGTGAACCGGGAGGGACCGGGGACAAGCTCTGGGGCCCCTGGGATACGGCTCCCTCGCAGCTCACGGCGGGGTGCCCTGAGGAAGCCCTCCTTGGTACAAGCTGAGAAGGAGCGGGCCGCGGTGCTACGAGCGGTGGTGTCCCTATCACAGAACCGGAGTCCGCCCCCGTCGGATGATGATGCCGGGTCAACAAAAGAATCGGCCGCTAATGATTCGGACACCTCTCACAGTGGCAGTATAAAGATGCCTGTGGTAACACCTCAGAGTGTTGATGACATTGTGTGATTTGTACTGTAAAGCTGACCTGACTGCGACAATTCAAGGGAAGTTAGTAGTACGTTGTTTCTATAGGCCCTAAGCTAGCTTTGGTTTAGTACGGCTGATGCGTTGGGACCTGGCCATGCATCCCTAGACAGCTGCGCTCACTTATACCTCTGAACTAGTCAGGGGCTTAGTCGTAGGTTAATATAGTTTGGATGGGAGCTCGTTTGATAGTAAATGTCCTTGGGAGGGGGAGTTGAGGGGGTTGGAAATGTTATGTTGAGGCCTTGGCATGGCACTGCTAGAAATTCACTAGGGTACTGGGCACAGATTTTACCATGGGTTCGCTGATTGAGTTTAAGTGCATATCGTGGAATGTCAGGGGCATGCATACTATGGCGCGCCGACACAAGATACATGCTTACTTAGTGTGCAGGGGGATCCAAATTGCCTTCCTTCAGGAGACGCACGTCACAGGTTGTGAGGGCCACGCCCTGCAGCGTAGGTGGAGGGGTCAGGTTTTCTGCACAGCGTATTCTGCCTTTGCACGTGGCGTATTGATATGGATTAGGGCGGGGGTCACTTTCCAACTGGTGCGGCAAGTCGTAGATGCAGAGGGGAGGTACGTGGTGGTTGCGGGAAGGCTCAATGGTAGGGATGTTACGCTGGGCAGTGTATATGCGCCGAATGTGGACCAACCAGCTTTCTTTAATCTACTGTCTGCAAGGTTGGCGCCAGTCTTGACTGGTACTGTGATGCTGGGTGGGGGCTTTAACTCGGTCACTGACGTCCTTCTGGATAGGTCACACCCGCCTCTCCTTGCAGCTCCGATTCACAAGATCTCTAAGGCCAGGCGGGAGTGGCAGGCTCGTTGGGGACTGATTGATACGTGGCAGGCGCATCACCCGAGGGAGCGCGATTATTCCTTCTTTTCAGTGCTGCATGAGCTTCATGTTTGGTTGGATGCTATACTGTGTTCCCCGGACTTACACGCGGTAGTTAAACACACCGAATACCTTACCAGGACACTTTCAGATCATAATCCCCTGCTTTTGGGTGTGTCATGGTCCCAGGCGCGCCCTGCAATTCCAACTTGGCGGTTGAACCCCGAGCTATTAGAGGATCAAGTCTTTCGGGAGGCGGTCGGAACGGGGGTAACCCAATATTTCTTACAAAACACGGGCAGGGCATCCTCGACCGCTGTGGAGTGGGACGCATTTAAGGTAGTGGTGAGAGGTATCTGTATTACCAGCATGCTGGGGGTGCGTAAGACACTACTGCAGGAGTTAGAGACTGCGGACAAGCGTCTACAAGAACAAGAACGGGATCGACCCGAGCAACCTCATAGGCAGCGGGATCTATTAGAAGCCAGGGAATAAGTGGCTGTGGGGGTTGAGAGGCTGCGCTGTTTTGATTATAAACAGTATATAGTGCGTGCTCATGCTGAGCGTGATAAATCTGGCACTTTGCTGGCTTGGTTAGCAAACCCGGCAAGGAGGGGGGACGGTCATCCTAGAATTAAATAGCCCAACAGGGGGAATTTGTTATACGCAGCAGGGGATTAATGCTCAATTTTACTCCTACTACAAGGAGCTTTATCGGAGCAAGGTGACGAAGAGCGGGGAAACTCTTGAGGAGTTTTTGGTAGCAGCTGAGCTTCCACAACTTGATGGGACGCAGGCAGAATTGTTAGGCCAGGACATTACGCTGGGGGAAGTTAGAGGGGCGATTAAACAAATGGCACGTAAAAAGACTCCCGGGGTGGATGGATTACCGATTGAGTTTTATCTGACCTATATCGATCTCCTGGCTCCAAAACTAGTGACCCTTTACAATGAGGCCAAAAGAGTGGGGCAACTCCCAGTCACTACCCGCGAGGCTATAATTATCCCATTGCTGAAACCAGGGAAGTCGCCGTCTGATAGGACCGCTTATCGCCCGCTGTCCATGCTGACCACAAGATCTTAAGTCGGATCTTGGCTACCCGCCTACTTCCCCATATGGTCCACGAGGACCGGGCAGGATTTATCCCAAAGCGGAACACTGCCATTAATGTGCGGCGGTTGCTTAACATATTGGAAGCTGATACATACTCGAAGGTGCCCGCTGCCATTTTTTCGGTGGACATAGAAAAAGCTTTTGACAGCTTAGAATGGCCTTATTTGTTTCAGACTATGCGCACTTTTGGATTGGGCGATGATTTTGTGGCTTGGACGGCATTGTTGTACCGGTGTTCCACGGCTCGGGTTAGGACGGGTGGACTGATTTCGGAGGCGTGTGAGGTGCGCCGAGGGACGCGGCAGGGGTGCCCACTTTCCCCCCTGTTATTTGCCATAGCCATAGAGCCCCTGGCGGCACAGGCTCGGTCGGGGAGGAGGTATTCGGGACTTGAGGTGCGCGGTGTCACTCACTACATCGCATTGTATGCCGATGATCTCCTTATGTTTTTAGCGGACACGGACGCTGCCCTCGCTGGAGCGCAACGCTTACTCCAAGATCTTGAGGTTGTGGCGGGACTCAGAGTGAACTGGGTGAAGTCGTGTCTGTTCCCCACAACCCCAATAGATGGGGGCCCCTTAAACGCTGCTGGAGTGCAATGGGAGTATAGGTGCTTGACATATTTGGGGACCCGTATTTATCACACACAGACTGATTTGCTTGAGGGCAATGTGGGCATAGCCATTCGGGGCCTTCAGGGCAGCATGGAGTTTTGGGGGACCTTGCCGCTCTCAGTGGCGGGCCGAGTTGCTCTTCTTAAAATGGTAGCACTTCCTAGGTTCTTGTATTATTTCCGAACTCTACCCATTTGGATCCCGGCATCGATTTTTAAACGTCTACGGATGATGGTCACAGGTTTTCTCTGGGCTGCTGGGAGGCGACGGGTGGCCTTGCAGACTCTTGTGCGTCCGAGGGCGGAAGGAGGACTGGCGGTACCTGATTTTGAGACCTACTATTTGGCAGCTCAGCTGCAGTGGCTCACCCAAGCTGTGGCATTGGAATATCGAGGAGTGGGGGAGCGGAGGGGTGACCGGGTACCTGGGCAGATATTGGCTCGTATTGTTTTACAGCAGCCACTGCGGCTCAAGACACTTACTACTGAATTGAGAACGTTCCGGCTTTGTTGGAATAGGAGTCAGCGGAGAGCGCAGATTGCACGTCCCTACGCACCAGAGATCCCTCTGACCATGTGTATGGCTCTACCACACTGGGGCAACTGGGTGGCGTTGACTGACTGGGGAGAGAGGGGCCTGCTGGCAATTGGGGACCTGTACGAAGATAATACCCTGTTGCCATTCGATGCACTGCGGTATCGGTACGAACTGCCTCGTGGGGACTATTTACTTCATTTGGCTCTTGTCTCGGCCATGCAAAAGCACTGGAGAGAGGGGCTCTCTGAGCCGCAGACCTCCATGGCTTGCCAATATGTAGTATTAGCGGCAGGAACCATTAAAGCGGTTACTTGTCTATACCGGCGCATGACGCACGAGTGGCTGACTCTGTTGTTGGAGCTAAAGCAGAAATGGGAGGACAACTTGGGCGTTGAGATCCCTGAGAAGGTGTGGGCCGAACTGGTTGAAAGGGCGTGGAAAAGCTCTAGGAATGCTCGTTTTCAGCTGGTACATTCCTTCCTTTTGCATAGGGCGTATCTTACTCCAGCGAAGATTAATAAATATTTTAACACAACCACAGCTTGCTGCCCGCGATGGCCAGTGGAGGGCGCCAGCTTTCGCCACATGATGTGGGAGTGTCCCCAACTGGGTACATATTGGGAGGGGGTAGTGGCGCTGTTGAGTGATGTTACTGAGAGAGAGATGGAGCCCACTATAGACCCTTGCTTGCTGCACTGGTTTCCCCACACCTCCAAGAACAAGATAACCAGCAAGTTCTTGGATCTCGGCCTCTTGTTGGCCAAAAGAGAGATTACAGCACAATGGACGGCCAGGAGGGGCCCGAGCATTCAGAGGTGGAGAAATGATTTCATTAAATGGGCGGCCTGTGAGGGCACCATTAGGCTACAAACTGCTAGCCGCGCGCGCAGCGAGAAATCTTTGGAGGCTGCAAGGGCTTGGGACGCATTGGTGGTTTTATTAAAAGCTTCGGAGGATGACTCGGAGGTGGAGTCCTTGGCTAGCGATCGAGTAGTCTTGCCTTGATGGAGCTGGGTCCAGCATCTGCCTAATCGACCCTGACACATCCAAGGCTATCTTTGGCCTTATGGTTGTAGAACTTCCTGGTATGTACTATATAATATCTGTATGGTAAGCTGATGCACTACACCCTGTTATTATTGTAGTATCCTGATCTATGTGCCATGCCGAGGAGGGGAGGGGGGTAACAGGGTGGGAAGGGGTATTTGTTTCGTTTTGTGGTCCCTTAAAATTTGAGGTTCAGGTGCCTTTCTTATGGTCTGTATTGCTTATGGTTTGCTATAACTGGGTCTAACTCACACTCATGCTGGGACTGTTATGGAGATATGTTGTGGGGGAACTGCAGAGCAATTAAATGCAAGTCCGCGGATACCTCCCTAGTTATGGGAGAGGTCAGAGCGTATTGTTATCAGATGGGCACCTGCAGAAAATTGTAATTTGGAAATGTCGACATAATTTTGTTTTGAAACCAATAAAAACATTTAATAAAACAAAACAAAAAACAGGGAGCTCCAATTGACAAGGGATGCCCTGTCTACCACCAGCTTCTGGAGAGCAAACCAAAACCCGCATCTGCATCTGGAACATTAACGGTCTAGCAAATAAAACAGGTACTAAATTACTTAAAAACATTTGATATAATTTTGCTCCAGGAAACCTGGGAGGATAAGGCATTTGAGCTCCAGGGGTACACATCTCAATTTATTCCAGCAAGGAAGGTATCTGGCTTTGGCCACCGCTCGGGAGGATTGACGACACTTGCCTCAATAACCACAATAGGAGACCTTTTACCAATAGAGGCTCACATCGAAGCCCCGAGTGAAATCCAGGCAGCAAAGATAACACTCAAGCACAGCATGAAACACCAGCAAATCATCATAATTAACACCTACATGCACCCCAAACAAAAAACAAAAGCTGCAAAAGAGTTGGTCAACGAGCTGAAAAGGGTCATGGAAGAGCAGGACGTAGACCACATCATCCTGGCAGGAGATTTTAACCTACACCTTATTGGGTCCGGGCCGGAGGACGATCCTGTCCAAGACCAATCCATTGCATGGAAAATACCGAAACAAAGCATAGCAAGTGTGGGGAAACCAACAAGATGCTCGAAGCACTTGCTCCAAGAACTTGAACACCTAAACATGAGAGCACTGAATGGCCGCTACAAGGAGGACAACCCGCCGGTTGCCACATTTCATTCAACAAAAGCATCCTCCCACCTAGACTTCACCTTTGCAACACTACCCATGTTCAATAAAATCGACTCCTATAGAATAGGCGACAATGAGCAAAGTGATCATCTACCCCAGGAACTAACACTAAAAGCAAATACAACTTACTTGCTAGAGGCATGTAAAACACTTGGAATAGAAGCGACCTCGGACCTCAAACGAATAAGGTGCAAACCCAGCAACATCAATAAAATATCAGCCCTGGCGAAAATACTTCACAGCCAAGGAAAAGATACCCCAGTACCACCCGGGAAAGCATGGGAGAACTACACAACAACACTTAGGGAGAAATTTGCCACTGGGTCAGGAAGGAAATCGGGAAAATCTGTGGCCACCCCATTTAGAGTGGCAACCACCCCAGAATCAAAGAATTTAAAACGAACCATCAACCAAACGTTAAGACGGCTTCGCAAAAACCCTCAAAACCCAGATCTGCAAAGCAACTTGCGCAAACAGAAGGTACAAATAAAACTGAAAAAATGGGAGAAAAAAAAGGTTGAATAACGAAAAATTATGGGCTAAGATACTTCATGACGCCAAACAAAAGAACAGTGCCAAGTTTTGGGAAACGATCAACAGAATTCAGCGACCAAACCACCCAGGGATAAACTCCAATATAACAGAGGCAGCTTGGGTAGAATACTTGTACAGCCACTTTAACAACAACTTGCAAAAGAGGGACGAGGTTGATAAAGGACCCGGGATTAAAATAAAAGTAAGGGCCACCGACGACAGGGGTGACAGTGCAAAACCCCAGACAAGTAACGTACACAGATCCAATCTGGAGCAGACAAAAACACCCGGGAGCAGAATCGGTAGCAGCCCCCGAATCATCACTAAACAACAATAAAGACTGCTTCGAAATAACTGCCCACCAGATTAGGAGTCAAATAGCCAGGGGTAGACCTGCAGGAGCCCCAGGCCCTAACGGAATCCCTCCAATACTCTATAAACACAACGCAGAGTACTGGAGCAGCACACATTAGTACCAGTTCTAAAGGACATAAAAGGCAAGCTCACAATTCCGGAGTCCTGGAAAGGATCAATAATCAGCCCCATATTTAAACAGGGCGACAGGAAAGCCCCAAATAACTATAGATTAATCGCCTTAATCGACATTGAGGCAAAATACTATGCGGGAATAATTCTGGAAGAATTAATATCTTGGGCTTCAGAAAACTCCATTATCCCAATCAATCAAACTGGGTTTTGCCGCGGACAAGGAACAATAACTAACATCATGGCACTCGCGCTGTTGACGGACGCGGCCAAAGTGGCAAAGCATTCCTTGTTCTTATGCTTCATCGACTACACTGCAGCCTTCGACCACGTAGACCGCGCCAAATTATGGCAAAAACTGGACAGCTGGGGGATACCAAAACCCCTTTTGGACCAGCTGATACTGTTGCATACTGACACCTGGATCAGGATCAAACTTGGAGAGGGGACGCACCTTTCAAGGCGAATCTCCACTTCTAAAGGGCTAAAGCAAGGGTGCGTCTTAGCGCCCTTACTCTTTAATCTCTTCCTAGCCGACCTCCCAGGGGACTTGGGCAAGTCTGCTGCACATGCACCGAAATTGGGTAAAACTTCATTGTCTAACCTGCTATATGCGGACGACCTAGTCCTGATAAGTCGGACCCCCATCGGCCTACAACATCTTCTGGACACTACTAATAACTTCTCCCAACGTAACGCCCTAAAAATAAACCTTAACAAAACAAAAGTCATGGTAAGAAACTATCACAAAAGGAAAAAAATCCATTGGTATCTTGATGGGCAACATCTGGAACAGACAACCAGCTATAAATATCTAGGAATCTTGCTGGACCACAAAGGCTCACTTAAACCACAGCTGGAATCCCTACGTAGGAAGGGCATGATGACCTACCTAGAAACGAAGTCCCTGAAAAAAATGCTGCCCGACCTAGCCTTTGATCCCTTACTGCAGGTAATACGTGCAAAATTGCAACCAACACTAACGTACGGCAGTGAATCGTTAAAAGGGAGAGACACTGCGGTATTGGACAAAATAGTAGCCAACACATATACAGCTATTTTTCAACTCCCAAAATACGTTTCACCTGCCCAAATACGCCTAGAGTTTGGGCTTCAAAAACAATTAGTGGAAAGGAGAGGCGCATACATAAAAAGTTGGCACAAAATACGTAGCGCAGGAGCAGGCTCGTTAAACTTGCACCTTTGGAGCGAGCTATCTCGTCACGAAAAATCACCTGCTAAGACGTACCTGGTTGACTCCCTAAAGCTACTGGGACTGACCAACCTCTGGGATACGCCCACAGATCACCAGAGTTTTAAAAAGATTGTGGCAAAGGTAACAAAGAAGGTATCCGTTCTAGAAGACAAGGCAACATTAGCTAGAAGGGCTCATGGTTGGATAGTGCTTAGTGACCATGAAGTTCTCAAACCACAACCTTACTTGAAAGTGGGAATCAAAACAAGGACAAAAGAAAAATTCTTAAAGTTGCGACTGGGCAAGTTACCGATTCTCCCACACCTTCCGCCATGGGAAAGGAGCTCAGGACCGCAATCCTGCCGTTTATGCGCAAGAGGAGATGAAGATCTGGTGCACGTCATCTGCATTTGCCCCAACCTAAAGGACATAAGAAGCATCCTACTTCGACCAATATTCAAGCAGAATGATATCAGGACATGTAGGCAGGCAGTAAAACAATGCTTTAATCCAGCTGAGACGAAGCTAAACTGCCGGCTCACAAAATTCTTTGATATATTAACTGAGACTCAAACATGCATTGCAAGCGGACATCAGCTAAATAAAAAAGCAGTTGGGCTGGTCCGTCATCACCGCTTGTCCTAGTCAGCTCCCACCACTGCACCTTATGGACATACAACCATAACCGACTAGACGAAGACTGTAAGCACAAAAAAAGCATACTTTAAATAGGACATAAAACGATGACCGCTAATATTGGCACAGCCCCAGTTAGTCCAGTTTCCCTTGAAGCACAATGCACTTTAGAATTGTCAAAGAGAGCAATGTCCAAATGCGAGTTTTAAACACAATGCACTTTGATGATCTTTTAAACACTTTTATTTATTGTATTATTATGGAATCTTATTATCATGTGTATGCAACGGTTTTAATTAATCATGCATAATAAATTTACTTACTTACTTACTGTATTTGTGTGGGTGGGTGTTGTCTAGTGTTGTGTCCATGAGCAGTTGCTGTAGTGTAGAAATAACCCCCTTAGTTCCGGCAGCATGCAGGATAAATTTGCTAGTGGGGATAGTTTTCTTGGTATTGCTCACTTAATTGAGGGCTATAAAACCCAGTGTTGTAATCGTGCATAGTGGAAACTCTCTCTCTTCCACTTGGAATTCCCTCTTACGATCGCTAAATGATTTGATTACCCCTTTGTGGTTGATGTTGCTCACCAAATGGAAATCTTGCTCTCGCAATGGATCGAAGGGTCCCGTGGAAGTGCTGGAGTAAAAGAGGGATTAAAATGGATTGGGTTGTGTGGGAAGGGGTACGTAGTCAACCGTAGTCGCTCATTCACCTCATTCCAGAGCGTGAGAGTGGCATTTGTTGGAGTGCAAAGGTAGACATTGGGTGGTCTATGCTGGCTGGGTTTCCATATTAGGTCCCAAAGAGATGAACCCGCTATGGGGCTGTACATGGGTACCCATATTTTCTCCAGTTCATGAGCGCTCCAATCTGTTATCACTCTTAATTGTGCATCTCTGTAGTAGGTGCGCATCTCTGGCAGGGACAGCCCTCCTCTTTCTCTAGATCTGCACAGTATTTTGTAAGCTATTCTCGGTCTACGGCTTCTTCTCCTAGATATATTTCAAGATCATACATTGTAAAGTGGTGAATAAGCTATTAGGTTTTTTATGGGCAAGGCTTGGAACATATAAAGTATCCAGAGGAGCCCAATCATTTTAATAGCATTAATTCGGCCTAACCATGTTGCTGACAGGCTTGACCATCCACAAAGGTCTCCCTGGATCTCTGTTAAAAGTAGGCTTGACCATCCCCGAAGGTCTCCCTGGATCTCTGTTATAAAGGGTATCAGGTTGAATTTATATAGCTCTAGTGTGATCGTGTTATCCTTACCCCCAGGTGGGTAATGTATTTTGGGGCTCATTTAAAATTTGTATGTTCATAGATCCTGTGAGAAGTTGGCCTGGTATATGCTGTCCACTAATTAAAGTGGGCACCTTGCACCAGTCCAAACGACCCTTATGATGTATGAGGTCAAAGACAACCTTTAGAAAGCTATCCTAGTGGTAGCTGTGGAGCGCAGCCTTCAGGCTTAATCTTGAAGGAATGTAAAGCAGCTTGTTTTACCCGAATGTCACCTTCTATATTGACTAAATGAAAGGAGAACCACACAGTAGTTATATAAAAATATGTATTTATTAATATAACACTCTCTACTATCCTCTACACGAGGATAGAACACAAAGCACACAATACAAGATCAATAGAACGGTTGTAAGTAGCACAATACACAGTGGGCTCCAGGGGGAGACCAAACAATATACTAAAATAGTGGTATAACAGTCACAACTGAGATCAAGACAAGGTCTGGAGCACGTAGAATCGCTGGGACCCCAGGAACCACCCAAGGTGAGTAGACAGGGACCCCACGGAGGCTGGGTGCAGTGTGGGAACACGACTGCGGGCTCCGTACAATTCTATGGGAAAGTCGCGGTTACACATTTAAAGTTTAAGGACCCTTCTAGGAGGACTTCGAGCGAACCCTTTGGAACTTAAAAGAGTTTGAAGAGCCACCCCACCCGTTGATACCAAAGTACCCGAGTTACCTATCCCAGAGGAGCCGGGTGCATAGGTCTGAAGTGGTGTCGGAAACTGCCGTCGTTCTCAATGGAGGGCTGTGAAGAAGTACTGCTGCCGTGAAGGTGAAGAGGGTCCGTTGGAATCCAAGCCTGGATTCGACAAGGAAGGAACCTGAAAGCAGAGGGGACAGACTCTGGGTCACTTCAGAGTGACCAGGGGCTCGGTAGACAAATGCCCACCGATGTCGGGTGCTTCATGTGCGAAGAAGGGATGCTTCACTCTGCAGCCACGAGGACCAGGAGACGTCGAGGACGACCAGGAGCCGGAGGTGAGCTGTCCCACGAAGGATGTCGAGTGCTGAGGGGTCGGTGTCCGGCTGGAGCACCAACAAGCCTTGGCAAAAGCATCCCACGAAGAAAGGTCAAACAGGTTACAGTGTGGACCAGCAAGGTCCAGGGGACTCACCAAGCAATGGGGAGTCAGGGCACGTCTGGAGCAACCAGGAAAGCCCACCAGAAATCAAGATGACGCTCTGAGAGACCCACAGGCCGAAGGACCAGGAGTCGCGAGGGGACCTCAAGCAAGATTGCAAAGTACCAGCCCACGGAGCACTCGGTGCAAGGAGGCCGGAGATCTTTGGTGCAAATACTGCTCAGGGTCAGGACTACACGGAGTCCAATGCACAAGCTCGGGAATCACCAACAAGCATATGCAACTGCAAATGGACGCGGTGCACAGGGGTTCAGATTTGCAGTCCCCACGAGGGATACTGGCCTCAAACTTGCTGAGAGGGCAGATCGACCTCGAGGACCTTCGAAAACCCACCTCCTGTGTTGCTGAAATCTTCGGAGTCCGCAGGAGCTCAGGAGCAGCAGACCGGTCAGTTGCGTCAAGGTGCCTGCTAGGGCAGGGGAGTGACTCCTTCACTCCAAGGGAGATTCTTCAGTTGTCCTTAGTGCACCACAGGTCCTGCACGGAGCCTGTATGGAGCAAGGGCACCGACCAAGCTTTGGACGGAGAGGGAGACGAAGTCGGGCCCAGTTGAAGTCCAGCGTGTCCAGACGGTCGAAGGTCAGTGGTATCTTCTTGTAGAATCTTGTCCACGTAAAATCTAAAGTCTTACAGCCAGGTAAGCCCTTATGTACCCACGGGAGAGGGTTGGACAGATTTGGGGGAACATCCTAGGGGAGGGTCAGGACAGAGGGGTGGTTACACCTTTGTCCAGTTGCACGCCAGAGCAGGAGCCAATGGCTCCCAGAACTGGTTTGAGCTGGACTATGCACAGGGACACCAAATGTGCCCCAAGTGCAGACTTTCAGGCACTCTCAGAGTGCACCCACCCAGCCCCAATACACTAAACCCTGTCTGGGAGGTGATCACACCTCCCTGTGACAGGATGCCTATTGTGCTGCCTTCCTCTGCTCGAGCTTGGCTCAGCAGCAGGAGGGCAGAAATGTGTCTCTGGTCGGCAGCATCCATTTTGTGCTGCCCGGATCGAGAAGGCTGGCACTGGTTAGACCAGTGACCCCACGAAGCTCGCTTCTGAAGGGTGAAATCATACCTCCCACACCGGTTACCGGTGTGGAGGTATGATTCCAAGGTGTTTGATACCAAACACGATCTGTTTCTATGCAGCCGTTTTCGAGATAGCATTTACCGCGAGGTTATAATGCACCTCTACCTATATGTCCGGCTGAGTCACAGACAACCCGGGAGAATGGTCTCCGAAGGCTGCAGAGGGGCTCTGCTCATGCAGGGGCACCCTCTCACTAAAAACCCAGCACCCTGCCTTCAGGATTGCTAAGGCCTGCTATAGGGGTGACTTATAAGTTTTAAGTGTAGTAACCTATGGATATAGTGAACCTATATCTAAAGTAAGTGGTGCAAGCACCATCTTACACAGGCTGCTGTAGCAGACCTGGAGTTCCATTTTGCATGGCCTCTCATGGGTGGCATAATACATGCTTCAGCCCATGGGAGGCCTCTGGGGTACCTATGCCCTGGGTACATGGGCACCATTTACTAGGGACTGATAAGGGTACCCCAGTTTCCAATCTGGAGTGTACCAAAGTACATGCATGACAATTGAAGGGAGAAAGCAGATAGACTGGGGTCCTGATTAGCAGGATCCCAGTCAGACTAGTCAAAAACAGTTAAGCATCAAGCACAAAGTGGGGGTAACCATAAGAAGCAGATCCTACTTTCCTACAGATCCTATCTACTTCCATCTGCAAGAGGATCATATTCAGTATTTCTGATTTAGTTGTGTTTATTTTAAAACCTGAGACTTTCTTAAAATCTTCTAGTTGGAACTGTAGTCTGGGGAGGGAACTCACTGACTCTGCCAGGGTCAAGAGTACGTGATCTGCAAAGGAAATGATTTTGTGCTAATCCCGTCCAAATTGTGGGCCCACAATCCCCCTGTCCTCTCTTATATGAACTGGTAAAGGTTCGATACGCAGGGCGAAAAGAAGTGGGGATAGTGGGTAGCCTTAACATGTGTCCCTCTCCAACCTAAATGGCCCGGAACTCCCTCCATTGAGCACAACCCTTGATGTGGGCGCCTATTATCCTGCCAATGCCATGGAACTTGGGCCCAAGCCTCCCCTTCTAAGCACCTGTGCCAGAAAGTGTCAGTCCACTCAGTCTAATGCCTTTTCTGCATTCAAATCAGCTATAGTAGTTGGCATTGCTTTCTTTTTTGCTTTCTCAGTGAACTACCCTTTTTATATTATCATGGGTCTGGAGATAATTTAAGAATTTCAAGGTTGGGGGGTGTATAAGACCCAGAAGTGCATTTCCCAGTTGCATTGCCAATATCTTCGCAAAGATCTTGGTATCAATGTTTTGAACTGCTATGGGTCATTACAAGGAGCACTTCCTCATATATTTCCATTGCTTGTGTATTAAGGATATAGTGGCTTCAGCCCCTGCAGGTGTCACCCCTTCAGTTGTACAGAATTATACACCTGCAACAAAATGGGAGAGGGTAACCCCAAGAAGGCCTAATAGAAACCCCGTTTAGCCATTAAGACCAGGTGCTTTATTTGTTTTCAAGACAGAGTCCAAGAAAAGCTGCACTTAGCAGGCAAGACCACAGGCAGTGACAGTCTCCTAGTAGAACTTTATGTAAAACTGTAGCTACTTTAATTTTGTCTTCTAATTTGGAGAGTCTAAGTTAGATGCTTCTACAGGTATGACCCTTGGAATGTGGCAGGTGTTTAAGTATTTATATTGCAGTGTCTTAGGCATGCTCTGCTGTGTACAGTTAGAAGCAGTAATCATAAAAGGCCTTAAGTTTCTACCCTTTCTTGCTATTCTTTTGCCATTATCTAAAACTATCTCTCTCACAAATCCCTGTTCGTGTACAACTCTGAGTCGAACCAAGTGGGGTCCCACCTTGTTTCCCTGTGCAAATAGAAATGCTTTAGTCTCAGCAGAGACAGTCCAGCTTTATTTGTGCATAACGTGTGTATTTGACCATGGGTGACGTAACCGCTCTGAAAAAGGCAGCATCAATAGACATCCTGTACTTCTAACACTTTTAGGTCTTCTTCTAATTTCTCTCCGTGGTGGCTTCTCTGGTTTGTATGGTGGGGCACTTTATTGCACCAAGGACTGCCTTAAAGGCATTCAAAATGCCCACTAGGAGTCATCTTGCATTTTATTGTTGTCAAAATAGACCTTAATATGTGTATGTAGTTCCCCTCGTAGCACCAAGTTATTCAAAAGTGATGAATGAAAATCCCATCTTCCACCCCTCTTCGGTTTCTCCACCCATGCTATGTCTAAGGAGACTGGAGCATGGTTGGTTATGGATAACGTGCCTATCTCCGACTGTGATATTATCGGTACCAGGGGATTATTGATAAAACCATAATCCATTCTCAAATATGTTGTATGGACTTGGGAGTAATATGTGTAATCCTGTTGTATGTAGAGATGTTCTCTTTAAATGTCTTGGAGCCCTAGCTCCTTAAATTTACCTTTACATTTCTTTGAGAATCCTCCCCAGTGTGGGATTCCCATGCCTGTTCTGTCCACTCTAGAGTTCTAGACAAAAGCAATGATGTCACCTTCTGTGAACCTCAGCAATACACCTATCTACTGTGTTACATAGGATGGTGTCTTGACCTGAATTGGGGCCATAGATAAACGCTGTCATCTTTTTCCCTTCCAGCAGACCCTTGACCATGAGCTATCTACCCTCTTTATCCTCCTTAATATGATTCTTGATAAAAGGCAAGCATCTATACAGGAAGAGAGCCACCCCATTATGTCGAGAGGCATGAGGAGTAAAAGTTGAATGGATACGGTTTATGTTTGAATCCTGTCTCTTTCAACGGTTTGAAATAGGTCTGCTGAATAGCTACAACATCATAGCTTTTGTTTCCTACAAAATAACAAACCTTTATGCATTTGGGACATTTAGTCCTTTTATGTTTAGCAATAGTACTTTAACCATTCTATGGTCTGTGTGGGGCTAAGCTAGCACATGCCTCCCCTCTCCATAAAGTCTGAATGTGGTATAGGTCTGGATGATATTTCTTCTGTTGGCGATCATATAGAGAGACTGTCTCAGTATATGAACACGGGCATCGGCCCACCTGTCTCCACGCTCCCCCCCCCCCCAATTTACCCAACAAACCAAACACTGCTTGAGAAAATAAAATCAAAAACATCTTACAGTGTTGTGGAGGACCCTATCTTGATATATAGACCTCCTTGACCAAACTTGTGGACTTTGTGAGCACCATAAATACAAGGCTGTCCATGGAACCTTTTGATCATGGGCTCCCGTGGGTGGACTCCATCTTATAAACCTGTGGGCATGTAGGAAGTCAAGCCCTGCAGTCATCCCATAGCGTTCCCTTCTCTTCTTTTACAATTCTTCACTCTGTCACAACAGTAAGACAGCCCAACTTCACCTTTACGTCATATCTCTGGATCCCTAGCTGTATCTTCTTCCCAGAGATCTCTACTGATGTGGCATTCCCCATTCAGATGTGGTGGTAGAGTCTTCTCTTTGTTTTGTTGGCTTTGGTTCAAATGTGCTCTGCGGTGATTCCTCCAAATAGACACCCAAATTCGGGCTGTAACAGTTCCATTGGAGGTCTGGTGTGACTTATTCTCGAATTCGAACGCAATGCCGAAAGGAAACAGCCATTGGTAGTGTATTCTGTTTTGTTTTAATTTGCCTGTAATTGGTCGAAAATTATGTCATCTGGCCAACATAGTGGGGGAAATATCTTGGAAGAGGGAGCAGTCATAACCATTATGACTCACCCAGTATTTCTCTCTTGCTGCTTTTAGGACTTTCACCTTAATTTGATACTCACTGAATTTCCCTAATATGTCACGTGCTCGGCTCATTTTGCCGTTTCTCTGCCTCCCCACTCTATGCACTCTGTCTAGTTTGATTTGGTCCGGACGGCTTCCTAGTAGAGTAGAAAAGAGACCTCTTATGAAAGAATATAGTCTTCCGCCCGCTCCTGCAAGCTGAGTATTCTAATATTACCTCTCCAGGGGCAGATTTCAAGGTCTTCTAATTTCCTGGTGAAGAATTTTGTGCATGTAAGGTGCCCATGCTTGTCCATGCCAGATTAACTTACTCTTTAGTGAGGTTGTTGCTGAGGCAAGCAGGGCCTGCTGGTTGCTGGGGGGCCTGTCACCCCTGACTAAACTCTTCTGGGCCCCCCTAGGACTGCACTCCTGAGTTGCAAGCGTGTCTGCCCATTTTTATCTCTTCAGAGCCTGTCTATGCCCTTACTCGTGGGTTGCTGCCTTGGCAAGCACCATCTTGATGACTGCACATCCCACAATAGCGGGTGCCAGCCTCGTCCTCTGCGGTGCCTAACCTCTCCAATTGAGCTACTTCGCTGCTCCTGGGTACTTCATGTCTCCCTTCTCAGCTTTTCTGGGGGCCCCAAGAAACAGCTACAAAAATGTGCACCAAGTAGTCAAAGCACATTCAATGCATTCACAATTATACAAATTGTGCTTATCCTCAGTACACAGTATGTTACTCAAATGCTGATGAACTAAAGAGAAGTTAAAGAACTTGGCATACTGAAATTCCTATTCCAACTAATACAACAACCGCATCCCTTCCTCCCACCTGCCCACCCAATCTCAGAATAAGAGTAGAATAGGTTCTACAACACGGCATCAAATAAATCAGAAACAATGTGCCTATCGATTCACTTCCCTCCCACCAAGCTGTGCCAGCAAGACCCTATGTCCCTTGCACGAGGAAGGAGCTATTCTAGGCCTTTCAATAGAAAAGATTAAAGTCTTTCTATGGTAAAGGAAGCATGGTACTTAGGAGACCCTTACCCATAATCTTAATACCAATTTCCACTTAGCTTCAAAGCGTACCGAAGTACAGTTTATGCTATTAGCTAGTTGCTCAAGTTCAAGAATAGTCCAGAGTCTACAATACCATTGGGTGAGCAGTGATGTGTCCCTTTTCTTCCAGTTGAAAGCGATAGTCAGCTTACCCACACCCAGGACTGCATTATCATATGCCAGTCGTTTCTGGACATTTATTTAAGTTCAGCAGGTTTCAGACCCAATAACATAACATCTGGAGAAGAAGGAAGCAGGTATCCCAGTATTTTTTTTAGCATGTCCACACCACTCTCCCAATGGACAAACCAGCGGTCATTGCCACCGAATGTGCACCGCCCTGCAACCCCTCCAGCATTTAGGGCTCGCATTCTGAAACATTCAGTGAAACTGAACAGGAGCGTAGTACCTGCCGTACCATTTTTTATAGTGAATTTTCCTACTCATAACTGAAATAGATGAAGACTGTATCTCTGACCAGCCTCTGCTACTGTTTTTATTTAACCTGCTAATCCAGAGCTCATTTCTAATCCTTATTGTCTTTCCATGTCTGTGGTGCTTCCTACCCCTGCAACACAAGGTATAGATTGGATATGGTTTGTTAGAAATGGGATTTCTGGTTGGCTAAGGCTTGCGCCAAAGCCAGGCAGAAACCACCACTCTAGTCAGGGCAAGGAGTTACACGCCAAGATAACCCCTGCTCACCCCCTTGGTAGCTTGGCACGAGCAGTCAGGCTTATCCCGGAGGCAATGTGTAAAGCGTTTGCGCACGCCACACAGCAACAACATACCAGGCACACCACAAGAAGGAACTCCACACAAGGTTATATCAAAAATAGCCTTTGTATTCTCATAACACATTAGAATAGTACTCACATAATATACATGGTGCCACCTGGCACTAGGTCATATTTACAAGGGATTATTTACACCTGACAGGGCCAACTGGACCACTGTCAGGACCAGCACAAAGCGAACTTAGTAAATGTAAAACAGATCCTAAACGTGCAACCAGTAATCACTGGTAACCACTGTACTCAGCATCATCCTGTAACATAAACCACATTATGCACAGTATCACATTTAGGCGCGGAATACATTCTGCGCCAACCTCACTAGCATAAACACATTATGCAATCATCTCAGAAGTCTAAATGCATTAGACCCTAACCTCCTAAGCATAACTCACATTAGGGTAAAAACTCACAGTAGGAGATAACCTCACCAGCATAAACACATTATGCAATCCTCTCATAAGTCTAAACGCATTAGACAATAACCTCCTAAGCATAACTCACATTAGGGGCATAACTCACAGTAGAGAATAATCTCACTAGCATAAACCACAGTATGCAAATAACCTCATACATAAACCACAGTTAGAGGCATAAAACAGGGTGCGTAAATCATAGTACATGAATCACATTTCCTAGCACCACATAAATCACATTGGGGCCTGGCGCCCTATAAGCCTCAACCGTCCCCCTGGCCAACTGGCCTTCTCAAAGGGGCTCACATGCCCTATGTCCCCAAAGTCAGGGCGGCTGCCAATGCAGCAGAATCCACAGTGCGCCACTGCGCAAAACTAAACGTGGCAGCTGCCCACTAATTGCTGGGCAGCTGGGAAAGTACTGGGGCAGAGGAGTGCATCTCACTCCTATCTCATAAGGCATGCCCCCAGAGAAAGAATGGCCTAAACGATGCAGCTGCCCACTACTTGCTGGGCAGCTGGGAATCACGTGACGGCCTGGCACCTCTGTGCCTCCGGTCCCACTCAGGGACTCTGAAATAATTGTGCCCAAGGGTTGCAGCTGCCCACTGTCAAGCGGGGCAGCTGTGAACAATAAATCAAGAGGCCCTGGCACAACTGTGCCCTCGGGGCCCCACTGGGCCTCTTTAAACAAACTTGGCCCCACATCGTTGCAGTTGCCCACTGTCCAGCGGGGCAACTGTGAAAACATGGCCAAAACTGGAGGGCACGGGCCCCTCTGGGCCCTCTCTCAACTACTATGCCCGTCATTGGGGAGGCCCGCTCTCTCGCGGGACCGCCCAGACCACACCAAACTGCCCGGGTGCTTCGTGCGTACCCACAACATAGAGCCCAGACTCAGCCCCACTCACCGGGCTATGCGGGGGAGGCTCTCCTCCAGCTGGACTCCTCCAGGCTCTCCTCTTCGCTGCCGGGGCTCCCAACTGCTCACGGGAGCCCCGCTCCCGATCCGCCACTCTGGGCCCTCCGCTGCCTTCACCCGGGCCCCCTCCTGGGACCCGGGACTTGGAGGTGGAGCCCGCAAGGCTCCAAAACTTCCTCCGGTGCACGTACCAGCGCGGGGTGGGCTCCCGCCTGGGTCTGGGAATGCGGCGCTTCTCTTCGGGCCCCACTCCTCTTCTCTGGGTCACAGGAGCGCGGGGTAGGCTCCCGTCCGCTTCTTTACTGCACACCGGGGCTCCCACCAGCTCACGGGAGCCCCGCTCGGCGGCAACCCCACGCCTCACTTCCGGCTCCTCTGGACGAGGCCCCGCCCATGTCCCAGGCAAGGTTGCCTGACTTCCTGCCCTGCGATCGGGGCCGCGGCGGTGATTTCCTTCACTCGGTGAAGTGCGGGGTGGGCACCCGCTCTTCCTAACATACCAATGCGGGGTGGGCACCCGCCATTTTCAATGCATAAAGCGGGGTAGGCTCCCGCTCGTTGGCGCAATGCGGGGTGGGCACCCGCTTCTCTCCCCTCCAGCAGGGGGAATCCCCACGTCGGGATTCCCTCGGGAAAGATGGCAGCTCAGTGCTGTGGAGCCCTCGTGCTCCTTTTCTTGAGAAAATGTAGCGCTCACCAGGCGCTAGGTGTGACAAGAGTCCTGGAGGTCCTTTAGGGATCAAGGGGCAATGCAGGGCCCAGGGAGGCAAGCTCTCCTGGCAGCCCCCCCTGGGCGCCAGCAGCAGCGGCCCCCTCCGACAGGAACAGCACACCAGAACAGGAACTGAACAACTTTCATGGGGTCACAGCCCCTTCTTTTATCCACAAAATCCCCTTTGTGTCACAGCACAGGGTTGGGGAAAAACCAGACGCAACTGGTTTGGGGGAGCTTTGGAGCACTTTGTTTTGCTCAGCTCCTCTCTCCTTTCACAGGACAGGCTAGGGACATCAGACACACCACAGGGGTGGAGCCAGCATTGTAGAGGGAAGGCACAGCCCTATTCAGGTCCCAGGTGCAACTCCTCCCTCCCATCTAGATGCAGATCTCCCTATTCAGCCCTGCGCTGACTCACCCTGCCCCTCCTGGAGCCACACACACCTCCCAGCCCCTGTCACTCACAAGCCAGACATGCAATTCACATCAGGCAGGCAGACACAGAGCACACATAAATGCCAACTTCTAAAAGTGGCATTCCTACACCAGTTATAATAAATCTGCGCACACCATTGCGCAGCATTTATTCTCACGAGATCGCACATACTAAACTCGCCCCTGCACTCCTCTCACCCTAGGAATTACCACTGGCACACAGATCCCCAATGCATTCCTATGGGAGGCAGGTCAATCTCACTAAATGTGCACAGAGCGCGCACGCACTTTCCACTGGACCACAGTGCGAAAGTGCCCAGAGGCCTAAAACCACCAACACTAGGTCACAGACCAGGCAAAAAGTTTAGGGGTGAACCTGCTAAAATGGGCCAAGTCCAACATGGTTCCATTAGTGGCCACTAATTTGTGAAAGGGTGTCTCCGGTGTTATTTTGTCTTAGGTAGCAGCGTAACAGACAGTGGGGTTAGTAATCCAATATAGGGAAACAAGGGGAGAGCTAGGGAGATGTGGGGTACGTCCTTATCCCCAGTGTAATGCTAGACTAAACAATGTGGACGAACCCACTACATGTATGTGTTACAATCACTTATGTGGTAAGTACATGGACCCATTAGGTGTACTTAAAAGACCCCTCACACATCAACCTGGTTGGTGTCATGCTTCATCATTGGGGTCCCAACCGGGTGGCCGAGTGCCCCCCGGTTGTGCTACAACGCCTGAATACAGCGGAGCTGGTGTGGTGTGAGTATGTGATGTGTCGTGAATTTTATAAAAAATATCTCTGAGAATCCTTGCCTGTGAAATGTAATGGCGGCTCAGGATATGGTTAAAAATGTGGTGCAACTACCAGGAGGTTATTACCCTTAGTTGACTATGTGATGTGGTCTACATGTTTCAGCCCGTAAAAGGATGTATGGAAGGGCTTTCTTCAGGACCGGGTTAGTGAGACTAGTGAGTGGCAAAGGTGAAAATAGCCACATGAAAAGAAGTGAAGTGCCTACACACGCGCTAAGGTGTGTGGTCTGAGTGTCGGCGTACGTACAGACACTTGTCAAAAAAACACTATATTAAGGTTTTGGGCAGCTAATTGAGGCTCGGGAGGGGTCTCATCCGGTGTCCCAATTTGGTCTCGGTGAGTATCCCGCTTTGAACCTGCTGTGGTCTCCCGTAGTCCCGGCTGGTGTCAGTGAAACTGAACAGGAGCGTAGTACCTGCCGTACCATTTTTTATAGTGAATTTTCCTACCCAAAACTGAAATAGATGAAGACTGTATCTCTGATCAGCCTCTGCTACTGTTTTTATTTAACCTGCTAATCCAGAGCTCATTTCTAATCCTTGTTGTCTTTCCATGTCTGTGGTGCTTCCTACCCCCGCAACACAAGGTATAGATTGGATATGGTTCCATTAGTGGCCACTAATTTGTGAAAGGGTGTCTCCAGTGTGATTTTGTCTTAGGTAGCAGCGTAACAGACAGTGGGGTTAGTAATCCAATGTCAAAGTTTTTGACCGGAGCAGACCTCCGGTTGCTTACCTGTTAATATTTTCCTTTCCTTGTATTGCACTTCCAGTGCAACCGGGAGGTGCCTGGCTCCCGCAACGGGGACGCCATGATGGATTGGGTATTCAGCACTGGCCTGCCCAATTTTTAGTCACCTCGTTGATTTCCTTGTACAGCACATCTTGTGCACTCGGGAGGTGCCTGGCTCACGCATCGTGGGCTCCATTTCCAACCAGTACTTTACAGGTTTCTCTTAACGTTTTTCCTTGTTTTCCTCGTTTAGTTTTAAAATCAGTTAATTTTAATATATAGCGCGACAGTAGGAGAGTCTGCGCGCATAGCTGTAATTAGAACATCCTGCCTCATCTGACAGCAATTCAGGGCTTGGATTGGGGACTCGCCCCTTCCCACATGGGAGACTGCAAATTCACGGCGCGACAAAGGCAAGCCCGTCTGCGCTCAGCCCGCGCTTAGCCCCAGCCATGCTGCCGGTCTTACTTCAACCCCCCAACAGCAGATCCAATACACAAGGAAGGAATTACTCGAGTTAAACTCCAGAGGTAAGACAGCCACGCCATGTTTAATAAAGGGATGGGAGGAGGGAGAACAGTGTTACCAATGCCCGGCATGTAAGATCACACCACCTACATTCCTTAGACAAGACATTACAAAGTTGGGAGAAACTAAAGCCAAAATAGATAAAGAGAGGATTGACTCCAAGACCTTATGCTGTGCCATATTCAATGCTGGATCCCTAGTTAAACACAGCTGCAAATGTGCGGTATTTGCTGAAAGTCAAGGATGCAACCTAATTTTTATTACTGAGACATGGACCGATGCTACATCTGGTCCTAGCCTGGTGGATGCCACACCGCCAGGTTTTGGAATCTACACACTGGATAGGAAAGACAGGAAAGGCGGAGGCCTGGCCATTCTCCATCAGGAGTCTTTGGCTGGTACCTTCTCTTCCTCCACCTTGTCGGTCTATGAAGCATTATTCTTTAGTTTTCAACTAAGCGCCCAATAAAATTTTAAGGGCATCTTAGTTGACCGACCGCCAGGACCAAGAAGTCCCTTCACAAATAACCTCCATAACCATAAGATGTGTTGGCGGCCTCTAACAGTAATGGGGGATTTTAACTTCCACCTAGAAGCTACCACTGAAGCCGACACAGCAAACCTCCTTGATCTTATGGAGAGTTTTGGGCTCTCTCAACTGGTGAAAGAGCCTACCCATCGGGCTGGTCGCACGCTTGATGGGATCTTTTCCAAGAATCCTAATATAGTAGTAAAGGACATTCTGCCGCTTACTTGTCAGCCCACTCAGCTATCTTATTTAACATCGGATTATCAGAAACGGCCCCAAACGGGTGGTGTAGTTAGTAGATCAGTTAGTGCCTGGAATAGGATCAAATCAACAAAAACTTCAAGAAAACCTGGCCAGCTCACAACCAGAGTATGGGGAAGATGCAGACAAAAACGCCAGTTCCTATAACCATTGGCTGGATATAAATGTCTCACTATTAGCGCCCTTGGCCCCCTTACGTTCGCGGCGCATCCGCCCAATGGCCCCCTGGTACTCGAAAAAACTGAAGGAAGGCAAATTAAGTTGCAAAAAACAGGAACGTATCTGAAGATCAGCTAATGACCCCATAGAGAGAGAGAAATATAAACAAACCCGGAGTCAATACAAAGAAATGATAAGGAGCGAAAACAAACTTTTCTAAAAAAAATAGAGTGTGCTAATAACTCCTCTAAGGAACTTTTTAGAATGGTGTTGGCCCTTACTTCTCCACACACCCCAGAGATTGTACCAACTCAATCCCTGTATGACAAGATCGCTACGCACTTTGTGCATAAAGTAGAAAGTACCTTCAATGAAGTAGGCAGATTCAAGGAGAAATTATCTATCCCTGTCACTGAGCCCGTACTAGACCGGTCTGTCGGGGAGTCAAGTTTTTAAAAGTTTACTGATCTGGACAAGGCACAAGTAAGGGACCTTATGATAAAAACTAAATCAGGATCACCAATCGATCCCTGCCCAGTGGCGGTGGTAAAACTGGCCCAAGAGCTAGTAGCGGATAATCTGACCAAAGTGTTTAATTCTATTTTTAAGACTGGAGTATTCCCTAAAACGTGGAAAACAGCCTCAATCCGGCCTATCATAAAAAATAAAAAAACTTAAATCCTGAGGACGTTAACGATTATCGCCCCATATCAAGTCTGCCTTTTCCTGCTAAACTCAGAGAGAGGGCCATGAATAAACAGCTCATGGAATACATAGATGCACAAAATTGGCTAGACGAATCACAACACGGCTTTAGAGCCGGACACAGTACCGAGTCAGCCCTGAATAAATCGATGAGGAAATCAGGGAAGCACTGGACAACGGTGAGAAGGCCGCCCTCATTTTATTAGATTTGTCGGCCGCCTTCGACACTGTCCACCATACCATCTTGGTGGAAAGGCTAGCAGCCATAGGAGTGCAGAGGTCAGCACTCCATCTGCTCTAATCTTTTCTTGAAGATAGGACACAATTCGTAACCATGGATTCGTATAAGTCCAACCCTTTTCAGCTCCCAATTGGAGTACCACAGGGCTCTTCCATAAGCCCTACCCTTTTTAATGTATACATCGCGGCCCTGGCTCGAGTCGTAAGATCTGTTGGCTTTCCTCTAACGTCTTACGCTAACGATACGCAAAATGTCGTAGCAGTCACGAATTAACCCTCTACCATTAGTAAACAATTTAGCGACTGCATGTCAGCAGTAAGTTCTTGGATAAGTCTTAATTGTCTAAAGCTAAACTGTAATAAAACAGAGGTTGTGCTCTGTGGGAACGATCCCTCTTTCTGGTCCCCTAACTGGTGGCCAGCGAATCTAGGCAAACTGCCTGAGCCAGTCGAGAAAGTCAAAAACCTCGGGATAATTATAGATAATAAGCTCTCCTTTTCCAATCAGATCAACGCTTTGACATCATCCATTTATTTTATCCTAAGAAAAATCAGAAAGATTTCGGATTATATTCCCAAAAAATCTTCAAAAGTTGGTCATATCGGCCTTGGTACTGGCAAGACTAGATTATTGCAATGGCCTATACCTCAACATCCGAGCTCAACATCTTAGGAAACTATAGGGCCTGCAGAAAACAGCAGCCAGAGTTCTAACTCGTACCCCTAAACATGCCTCAGTCAGGAAAACCATCAAGCAGATTCACTGGCTGCCAGTGAAGGAGAGGATCCAATTCAAGGCTTTGTGTTTTGCTTACAAAGCCCTGCATAAACAAGGACCATAATATCTAGACCAGAAATTCAGATGGTACACGCTGAATAGAACACTTAGATCGTCCGACTCTAGCACCATGCTGGTACCAAAAGTCAACAGAAAAAATTGGGGTGGCAGAAGTTTCTACTTAGGAACCTCAACAATCTGGAACAAGCTTGTTATCCATTCGATCTGCCACTTTCCTTCTTAATTTTAGACGCAAGCAGACAAATTGGCTTTTCAGCATATCAGACTTTTGGTAAGACACCTATACCCCTGTCCAATCATTGGTTAGCGCCAGGGCACCGTCTGGTAACAGTGCGCTTTATAAATCTCCCACATTAACATTGACATATTGCTGGCGTTCCCTCTCGGAGAGATGGAACTCTGTTTTGCATTGTATAAATGTCTAAGGCAGGGAAGAAGTAAAATATGAACTCATCCTGCACCCACCTCTCTAGTTCTGAAATGTGTGGCCTTCCACAGCCGGGGCAAAGTCACCATTATAGCAAATGGGAATATATGGAGAGGGTAGGTCGACAAAAGTGCACCAAACCTACAATATTGTGCTTCCCGGATTGCTCAAATAAGTATTCAGTGTTTTGTATTATTTTCATTAAGTCAGACCAAGTCTTCCCATGGAGGTCTGCAAGCGATAGCATGGTCCACGTGCCTCCAGTTGTTTTTAAACTCTGCCATGGACCACTCCACTGCCACTCTCAACTGAGGTGAGACATAGTACAAAGGGATATTTGGTAGAGCCAGCCCCTCTGTCTCTTTACTCTGTATTAAACGTTTTGAGGGACCCTAGGTGTTTTACTCCTCTACAAACCGCAACAGCTGCTGATGGCTCTGATTCAAACATTCCCTGTCCACCTAAACCAGGAGAGCCTGAACAGTAGCCATAGGAGAACATTCATCTCAATAGCATTTATTCTCCCGACCCATGAATTGATCAACACATTTTCTCAGGGCTTGAGGTCTTGCCTTACAATTGCAGGTAATAGAGGGTAATTAGGACGAAATAAGTCTCAAGTAGGCCTAGTGATCCGTACCCTAAGATCGCTGATGGATTTATTGGCCCATCTAAAGGGTACGATTAAGTGTAGCTGCTTCCGCATCCACTAAAGTTAAATTCAATGCCTTTCGTAATTAAATGTACAGCCCGAGACCAATTCAAAAGGTTTAAGGAGGGCCACCAAAGTGGGATGAGAGGTATATGGTTAACAGCACACGTCCACATATAGAGAGATTTTATATTCATGTGGGCCAAAATGAATTCCGACTACCCCCTTCGATTGCAAAATCTGACAGGCCAGGAGTTCTATAAAAGGGCAAACAAAAGGGGATATATTAGGCACCCCTGACCTGTGCGCAACTTAAAGGCTTGTGTAGTTCATCCACCGAGAGCCACCCTAGCAGAGTGACCTGCGTAGTTCGAAAAAATTTATATTAAAAAAATGGGGGCCAGTTCCCATTCACAACAATAATAATAATGTTTATTAAGTGTTTAGTCAATAAAAACAATTACACAAACATTCGTTCGCTGCCATATCATAAGCGTAAACAGTTTCTTTACTACCACTCTAAAACATAATCCTTGACCGATTTGTCAAATTTTAATTTAAAAAGAATATATATAAAATCTCTAAAAGATCATACAGACACTGGTGCTGAAAAACATTAAATCCTATCTATTTCTCATTAATAATCCCCCATATAGGTCTTACTTCAATACTTATTATTCAAATTGATTGGTCTTTGGTCCTTCATAGTCCCATGGTTTAAAGAGCTAGAGCTTTGTGCAAATTGGTTGATGCTTGATATAGTCCCGTGGATTTAAGTACAAGGGCCTTGAGCAAATTTATTGGTGTTACTTTCCATACTTGTTGTGTAAATTGATTCTTCTTTAGATTTCTTATCGGGGGTTAATTAAGTCAATTTTTCCCTTTTGCCTTATCTGGTCGCCTAGGTTTAAAGTGCCAGTGCATAGTGCAACTTTGTCAATAATACTTTGTTCTTACATGTTCTGCAGATATTGTTCCCCAATGAGACTTCTTTATTAAAGTGCAAGTGCCTTATGTTGGTTGTTCCATTGCTTTTATACTTGCTTTTACAAATTTTACACCTCTGCAAATGAGGGGTATTGAAGCTCCACCAAGCCACGATATTACTGCTTGCCTACAAGATCGAATTTTTACATCTCTGAAAATTCCTTTCAGCAAATGTTTCCTTTCTTTCAAGAACTTTGGGCAGACACAGAAAATATGTCCCAGGGTTTCTTCCTTGTATTTACATATTCGACATTCTTGGTTTGATGTCTGGTCCTTCCAGGTTGGGATTAGATCTTTTGTTTCCCATTTTCCAAATCTGTACTGCATGATCTGGTGTTTTATTGACTGAAAAATGAGCTGTGAGATACTTCTGGGGCATTAGTTTTTTGTACATATTAATCACTGTCCAGGCATGTCGTCTTAGCAAAAAGGTGTTCTTGTCTGTTAAATGAGAGTTGTTCGATTGAAATCGTTATTACATGATAAAAAGCCTGTTTCCCAATGCTTGCACACCTGGCTTCTTGTACTCCTAATTCCTCGATGGTCTGGTTTAGGTGTTTGCCCCCGCGAGGCTTTTCACTAGAGAACAAGATGCAGGAAAGACCAATCCACCCCGTTGAAAGCCCTTTCTGCATCTAACAGTAAGATCGCAGGAATCCTGTTAAGTGAGGCCATTCCAACCAGGTGGATGGCAGCCCTAATGTTGTTGTGTGCCTGAAGCCCCTATACAAACCCATTATGCTCTGGATGAACCAAGGAGGGGAGAATCTTTTTGAGGCAAGTCGCCAACATTTTGTATATAGCTTTGCATCAATATTCAAAAGCACAATGGGGCAGTAAGAAGCACACATTTGAATTTGCAACAAAGTTGCAAGGATTGAGATGATTGTTTTCCTTATGGAGGATGTTGGGGTTCCCACAGCAGTTGAACAGGGTTGTCAACTTGGGTGCTAATTTATTTGCAAATATTTTCTAAAATTGGGCCGTGAACCTGTGGGCGCCTGAAGAATTATTAAGATGCAGTCCATTAATTGCCTCCCTCACCTTCTCTAATTGTATGGGGAGTTGTAATGCCTCCCTTTGAGTCTCAGTAATCTGGGGAAGCCGGAAATCTTTCAAATACTCCAAATGTTGCATCTCAGATCAGGATTCCCCAGAGTTCAAGTTAGAATAGCAGAGGCAAACTTTAATCGAATTTCTCTGCATCTTCGACCATTTTCCTGCCAGAGGTATTGTGCATCTCTCATGTACTCCCTTTCCCATTTGCCTTGCAGCATCCTATCGAGTTGCGCGCCCACCTTGTCTTCCGTGACATAGGCTAATTTCTTCAGATGTGAGAGGGCAAGTTCCGCTTTATTAGTGTAATAAATGCCCAGCTGCCCTCTAGCTGCAATCAACTTACAGGTATTCTGTAATGTTGGATCCTTAGCACTCACCTACTGCAATGTCTAGACTTCCTGTTCAAGTTACTTACGAAGGAGTTGCCGGTTAGCTGGTGCCGCACCAAGTCAGACTCTAATCATTCCTCATAGGTATCCCAGACTACCTCGATAGGAACGTCTTCACCTCCATTCAAAGGGAAAAACCAATTATTATGCTGGCTAATTTCATCCCGCATTACTGGGTCTCTTAACAGGGAGGGGTGAAGGCACAAATTCCGGAAATGATCTCTAACCCCCAATTCCAAATGTATAGTCACTGGGTCACGACAGGAAACAGCAATTGCACTACTATCCACGGTGTGGTGTCCAGCTAAAAGCAGTGTTCAAACTAGTACATGGTCAAGTGATCGGTGAACGTGTGAATATTTTGTATAATCCGTATCTGCATAGTGTAACTTTTGCCACACATCTTGGAGGGCCAACTCAGACAGGGTGTTCTTTAACCTTTTGGAGAAAGCACTGGTATGTCGCAGAAGCCCTGCCTCCCTGTCCTTCTGAGGATCCCATACCTCGCTGAAACCCCAAGTGAGAATATTTCTTCCCTTAGCCCCCGTTGTTAAGACGGCGAGAGAAATTGAAAAAGACAAGTATACTGGAAAGTATTCGGAGCATAAATCACAGCCAGTGTAAACTGGTGGCCCTGCAATGTCACTATCAAGATTGGTTGCATTTGATAAGTATGGCTACTCCCCATTGTTTAGTGACTGTAGAAGGTAAAAGGCTGTTTTGGCTACACCTGGTATCTAAATTTTCCCTTGTCCCTTTTCAATAAGTGAGTGTCCTGTAAGCATATAATGTCCAGATTCTGTTCTTTAAGGCTGCTCCAAATCACCCCCTTATTTGGGGCATTTAGGACCATAACATTCCAGGTGGTGATAATCGTCAGTTAAGGTAAACAAACAAAAAAAAGGGGGGGGGGGGTTATAAGGTAAAGGTAAGTTTGTGAGGGGCACAGCAAGTAACATCATCAACCCCCCCCACTCCCCATTTTAAACAAAATAAACCTGTAAGCAACTAAACCATAACAAGCAGAAAGGAATACTTCCTGAGAAATTACGGCCAAACACCAGCCCTGCTGCTGCAAGTTGAGGGGCAAGGGACTTCCTCCGTTCCATTCGACTAAGCCCTCAGGTGGCGTAGATCATACCATGGGCCAGCTGCCGAATCCTGAGAAGGCAAGTTGGATCCTCTCTGCCCCAGCCCAACCAGCGGTTCCCAATATGTATGTACTTTATCCTGCCAACGTCAACTTCTGCCAGTGCATGCCGTTGTCTGCAATATTTAAGTAATCGTTACATGTGCCGGGTAGTCTGTGCAAAGAGTAAGAAGAGTCATGTGTAAGAAAAAATAGGGAGCACAAAGAGATGGAAAGCGCTTCAAGAGTCCTCCCTCTGCCTGCCTGACATGTAGGCCAAGAGGCTCCTCAGGTTAGAGCCGTTCTTGAACCGGAGTCTCGCTGTGGCACAGCGTGGCCCCCCCCCATTCTTTCGCAGCTGGTTTCTTCAATGACGAGAGGGCAACACCTCTCCACAGTGTAAATCTCCAAAAAGACATCCGGCACAGGAAGGCCCACAAGGTAGAAAGTTTGAAGTCTCTCTGACACATGATGGTCTTTGCCTTCTAGCTCAAACTAGAGGCCAAAGGGGTATGTCCATTCCTGATTTACGCCATTCTCTCTTAATTTAGGGTGATCACCTTGAATTCCACTCTCCATTGAAGGGTCGCCTGCGGAACAACCAGGTATATGGAGCACGTTTGTTCCTTGAAGGAAACATTGCCAAGCTCTTGCACCTTTTTCAAAACTGCTTCTCGGAATAGTAATGGAAATTAACCAGGACATCTCTCGTTCTCTGCTGCTGAGCAGGTCTCCTGGGTCCAGCCCGGTGTATCTCATCAAGGGGATCCTCACGTGTGTCCTCTCCCAGCACTCTAGAGAGCATAGCCACCACAACTGCATCTAAATTGGCATCCGAGACCTCCTTTATCAGGCCACAGATTCTCATATCCCTTCGGGAGCGGTTCTCAAGATCTTCCAGCTGATCGATAGATGCCTGTAATTGGTGAACCAGAGTGGAGGTGCGAGAGGATGTAGCTGCTTGTTTCGCCTTCAAGGTTTCCAATTTGGACTCTGCGTCCAAAATTCTCTGCTCCACTGAGTATGTCCATTTGAAGGCCCTGGATTTTGAAGCCAAGATCCGAATGCATGTCAGCAAGGCTTTTCTCAAAAGCCCTGGTGCAGTTGATCCTGCAGATCCACCTTAACTGTATGGAGGCTCTCCATAAAATTTATTTTAGTTAAGGCAGCTGGGTTTGCCGGTGCCGTCTGTGCTCTGGTGCCACCAGCCTTCCCCAAATTTAATATAGATTTGCCCAGATAGGCTAGGAGGCCACCCAATTCTGCCTTCTTCTTTGGTGGCATATGAAGGCGATTGTGTGACAACAATCCCCCTCCCAACGCTGAGCTTCTCCCCCACCTAGGGGCCTAGATGTTGGTTGTCTCCTTTGGATAAAACACACGTATGAGGACTCTGTATAATGATTTTTTTTTTTAAAGCATGAGGACTGGCTAGTAATAAGGCTGAGTCTCTGCAAAACAACTTAGTCAATTAGGCTGCATAGTATCTCTCTGCATCTTTTCCTTGGGCCCTGGAAAGTTGAGTTATGCTGCCATCACTGTCTGCACTGTCAGAGGTCCCACGGGTTCCACCACAGCACCGGGCGTCAGCGGCTCATCACAGTCTCCTCCCAAGCTTCAACAACCTGCCGAACTCCCCGCCCCAGAAAACAGGGGCAATGAATCCTCCAGGGCCACCACCCAGCACGGGCGGACACCTCCTTGCACCATACCCAGGTACGCCGCTGGCAGGACCGGACCACAGGAGCGATGCTGCAGCAGCAGCTATGGAGCAAGGAGCCCCACGCCAACGGGTCTTCACAATGGAATGAGGCTCCATACATTCTCAGAACAGCTCAGGGTCCCCGAAAACATAGGGCGAAAGCTAATGTTTCCTGGCTGGAAGCAGAGACAAACAGTGTACAGCTACACTGCCAACTTTAATCACGCGCCCTCTAACTATGGTTTTCAACCTTTTTGAATTTTTTTTTAGTTCTGGTTTCTTGCCCTTAGTTACCTTCAGCATTGCTCTTTAACTGAAGCTTTGGAAGTTTTGCTCCCAGGACATCACTTCAATGGAAATATATATGTCTGGGATAAAATGTTGGCGAATTTCTGATCATGTGCGGTCATCACATGCCTTTGGCGTATTGCCAGGAGGGTAGCGTTAGTTTTTACATTACCTAAAACTATCTTTGCCCCAGTTATCAGTTTCATACCAAGATGCCCAGTGTTCTTCTTGGATTTGCTTCAGGAAGGATTTAACAAGATTTATTTTAACAAGCCTCGAGGAGAAGGCATGGACATGCAAAAAGTGGACAAGGAACAGTGGAAGAACTGGCTGAGGACTGCAGAGTGATGAAGGCGGCACCGGACCCCATCTTCTAGCAGTTCAAAGAGGTGGAAGTCATCGGCTACATGGAGGACAAGGTGAAAAAGATGGAGTCAGTAAAGTTCAAAGTGTTTGAGTCCTCAGTAATATCGTTAAAAAGTATATGCAGCAGTGAAAAAAAAATGAGGATTTTTTTCTCCTTAGAAAACCTGGAGGGTGATAACAGAATCACAAAGACAAAAGTGTGATTGTACTTTTCAAATGTAAACTATTTCTGCAAACCTTGCAAAGTAAACATTCAAAAGGAGGCAGAATAATATACCAAACTGCAGACAGCATTAAGGTGAGAGATGTTTACTTTTCTGAAGCCCACTATAAGCATATTTTTGAAGAGTAGCGATGCAAGCTCTAGCACAGCCCTGTGAACCTAGACTAAAGTAAGGGGTTAACACCAGCAATGATAGGACTAACAATGATGGGGAGGTAGCACGGACAGTTTCAGAAAATCTTGGCTAGTATGTAGAATTTTCCCTATAACTACACTTTATTTAACCTTATGTCTTCAGGTTTACCCAAATGAGTAAGGGTCCTCGTCAAGGGCCGTCTAAAACATTTTTCAAGTTGGAGCATCTCATGATGAGGGTGTTGCAAGAGAAAGAATAGTACCATGTTAATAGTATATTCACATGTGCACTGGATTGGTGGAAACAAAGTAGGTTAGAAGCATAAAACTATTAAACACAAGACGATCAGTCCTTACCAAGAGAAATCAAAGCCTGGTGTATTTCTTTCATAACATTCTTATAAAGCTCCTTCTGCCATTGGGGTAAAAGCTTCCACTCTTCTTCAGAAAAATAGGCAGCCACATCATGGAACGTAACTGATGCCTGTAATATAAAGATTAGACTCGCATTTTCCAAATACATTCTCAATACTTAGAAGCAAGTGAACACACGTGATTCACTCCCCCAAACTATTAATGTATTTCTTACTTTTCAACAGACTTCTGCAAAACATTTTTTGGAAACTTCTATGGGCGGGCATTTTAAAATTCCATAGAAATCACTTATGGCTCCCATCTCATGTAAGCGAGACGGAGCGAGTCTTCAACAGCTTCATTGTGTGAGAAGCTGGCCTGGTATATGATGTACACTTATGTAAGTGGACACCCTGCACCAGTCCAGATAACCCTTATGGTGATTTAGGAGGTTTTAGACAACCATAGAAAGCTCTCTAAGTGGTAGCTGTGGAGAGCAGCCTTCAGGCTTAGTCCAGAAGGAGTGTAAAGCAGCTTGTTTTACCAGAATGCAATCTTATAGATTAAATGAAAAAGAACCACACAAGGTATTTATACAAATATGTATATATTATATAATACTCTCTAACACGTTTAGCTATCTCCTACCTGGAGCTATGCACAATGCACACAATACTTTGCATAGAAATCACGTAAGTAGCACAGAATACACAGTGAACCCACTTGGGGGGGCAAACCATATATTAAGAAAGTGGTATAAGAACCATGACTCGTGTCAAGACAACGTCTAGAGGACGTAGAAGTGCCGGGCCCTCAAGGAACCACCCAAGGTCAGTGACTAGGAACCCCACGGAGATCGTGTGCAGTGTGGGAACACGACCGCGTTCTCCGTACAAATCAACGTGTAAGTCGCGGATGGATTTTTAAAGAAAAAGGACCATTCCCAGTGGACCCTGAAGAAACCCTGTGGAAGACAGAAGGTTGGAGAGCCACCCCACCCGTGGATACCCTAGTACCCACGTTACCTACACCAGGGAAGCCGGGTGCATAGGTGCGAAGTGGTGTTGGAAACCGCCGTCGTTTCCAATGAAGGACTTCAGGAAAGTGCTGCTGCTGGAGAAGGAGAAAGTGTCCGGTGGAATCTGAAGGTGGATTCTAGTTGAGAGGTACCTGCAAGCAGAGGGGACAGAGTCTATGTCACTCGGGAGTGACCTAGGAGATCTGGAAGATGAATGCCCACCGATGTCGGGTGTTGCAGGAGAGTTGACAGTGACCTTTACTCTGCAGCTGTGAGGACCAGGCGACGCTGCAGAAGACCATGAGCCGTGCACGAGCTGTCCCAGGTCAGATATCGTCAGTTGAGTGGTCGGTGTCTGTCGGAAGCACCAACAAGCCTTGGCAACTGCAACCCACGTGGGTGTCGAAGAAGGTGCAATGTCGGGACCAGCAAGGTCCAGGGGACACCCCCACAAGCAGGGGAGTCAGGGCAGGCCCGAGCAATCAGGGGAGCCCAAAAGAAACAAAGGTGAACCCCAACAGGACCCACAGGCCGAAGGCACTGGAGTCGCAAGAGGAACTTGAGCAGCTCACCAAAAGATGCAGGCCACGATGCAAGTGTTGCGGTGAGGACGAAGATCTTGGTCACTGGAGATGCTTGAGGTTGGGGCTACTTGGAGCCCGAAGATCTTGATGGAAGGAAGCCAACAAGCCTTTGCAACTGCAAGTCAACGCGGTGCACAGGGGTTTGGTTCCTGCGGTTCCTACGAGGGATACTGGCCTCAAACTTGGTGAGAGGGCAGGGCAGGCCTTGAGGGATGTGAAGAACCACCACCTGTGTTGCTGAGCCTTTCGGAGTCCGTGGGAGCCCAGGATCAGCAGACCGGTCAGCTTAGTTGCGGTGCCTGCAGATGCAGGGAAGTGACTCCTTCACTTCAAGGGAGAATCTTCAGGTGTCTTTGATGCCAACAGGCCTTGGAACGTTCCTGTATGGTGCACAGGCACGGACGTTGCAGCAGACAAGCAGGGCGAGGAGATCAGGAGCAGCAGGAGTCTTCCCAGTTGCAGCCTTGATGCCCAGAGCGAAGTCCAGAGTGCCCAGACGGTCGAAGAAGTGGTGTCTGAAATTAATCTTGTCCCACGACGAATCAAGGGACCCCACCCTCAGGTAAGCCCTTAAGTACCCTAAGGAAAGGGTTGGGACGATTCAGGGGTCCCTCCCTAAGGAGGGGCTGGACAAGGGGGAGGATACTCCACTGTCCTTTGTCCAGTTTTGCGTCAGAGCGGGAGCCAACGGCTCCCTGCACTGGTTTGACAGGAATATGCATGGAGGGCACAAAGTGTACCCTGCACGCAGACTATGTGGCGCTGGCAAGCGCCCCCACCCTGCCCCAATATACTAAACCCTGTCTGGGAGGTGGTCACACCTCCCTGCGACAGGATACTTATTGTTCTGCCTTCCCCTGCCCGAGCTTGGCTCAGCAGCAGGAGGGCAGAAACGTGTCTCTGGCCGGGAGCAGCTCTAGCTTGCTGTTCGGGTCTGGAAGACTGGTACCGGGAGCACCGATGGCCTCCCAGAGGAGCTTTATGGTGCATGGAATCATACCACACACCATTTACGGTGTGATGGTATGATTCCAACATGTTTGATACCAAACATGATAGGATACGTTACAGCCAGTCTCGAGATGGTCATCGCGTAATGACGTGGTGCCCCTCTATATGTCATATGGCTGTCTCACTTACAGCCCTGGAGAATGGACTGTAGGGGTGTCCTGCTCATGCAGGGGCACCCTCACACTTAGAACCAAGCACCCTGCCATTAGGATTGAAAGGCCTGCTCTAGGGTTGACTTATAGGTTTTAAGTGCAGTGACCTTAAATATAGGGAAACCTATATCTTTCGTAAGTGGTACTAGCACCAGCTTACACAGATTGCAATGGCAGGCCTGTAGTTGCAAATTGAGTGGTCTCCCATGGGTGGCATAATACATGCTTCAGCCCATGAGGGACCCTTGGTATACCTATGCCCTGGGTACCTTAGTACCATATACTAGGAACTGATAAGGTTGCACCAGTGTCCAATCTGGGATGTACCCAAGTACTTCCCAAACCAATTTAGGGGAGAAAGCACAGAGACCCGGGTCCTGATTAGCAGGATCCCAGTCTGACTAGTCAGAAACCATCACAGCACCAGGCAAAAAGTGTGAGGTCACCATGCAGAAGGATCCTACCTTCCAACACCTTCCCTATGACACTTCCCCCCCCTCCACCTCCCCTTTACTCATCCCAAACCTTCTCCTACTGCTAGTATTATATTCCTGAGTTAGGACCATGTAGCGAAGCAGCTTATGTCTTATATTGTCCTCAAAAATAACATTTTCAGCTGTGACCTTTTGCACATATTTGCATGCACGACAATGTTGGATTAGTTTCGCTGAAAGTAAACTTGTTTTCACATCTAGCTTCGCACATTATCACAATGCCCTGAACATCATGTACAAGGTCTCGTTTTGCACTATGTACAAATGTCATCACTATCTTCATCCACGGGGCGACAGGGCTATCTACTTATTCATAACATCACTAATCTATATGCACATCGCAAGGCTGCTTTCTATTATAAAAGATGAGCTCCCAATAGATTAGTAGAGGAGGCACTTCCGCTGGTCCGAGGGTCCTTGCATGCTGAGAAATCACCACGCAGCGGTCTGACATCTCGTGAAAGGTGTCCAGTTCGTGGCCAAGACTGAGTCCTTCACTCTATCCCATCAGGGAATGGGGTTGGATCGTCCCTTGGGGGAATTCTTGGCTCTACACCTAAACACACTCTAGGTATACTTAGAGTAGGGTTTGCATAGGAGTAGTACAGTAGATTACTGGCTTGTTTTATATTCCTGCATATATACATTGTTTCACCAAAATGTTAGAACTGTATCTACTCTTTACGCTTTTGGTGCTTGTAATCATGCATATCTGCTTCGGTCTACTAATCATTGCAGCACACGTATTGTATGCAAGAATATCGGTTCAATAAATATTATTGAAAACGTCCCACTGTGTATTCTCTGTATATTCCTCAAAGAACAAGTGAGCAAGAGTGACTGAGCGAAAGGTTCTGCACTGTTTCCACAATCCCTGAGGGGTCAGGGTTGTCATGTTCAGTGGCTGCCAGAAAACTATAAGCTCCCTGGTAGGTTAGGGGGGGCTTACAGTGGTACTGTGAGCTAGCTGGTCTATATGGCAACACATCCTGCGGGTGTGTCCGGAATCAGTCTTGGCACCAAGCCCCTAGTTTATGTTGTCCAAACAGTATGCGGATCCTACGGATCAGTAGGAACTACACGACATGGCGCTGCCAACGTTGGTTAGGCTCTTATTTAATGGTCAAATCTGAATAGTTCCTTCGTACTTTATCAGAGACACCTACTCGTATTCTAACTGTAGACGTCCATAGTGGGAAGGGAAACAAATCCACCTCAGCTGAGTAGGTATACCCTATGTATTGGCTGTAGGTTAAATCAAGCTTGGAGGATTAGAGGTTCCCACATTGTGCACACCATATTTCTTTAAGACTTTATCTAAATACTACTGCTGCGACAATGACCGAACAAGCTGAGGACATTGAAGAACATGGCCTCCAGGCAATGGGTGGAGATGTTACCTTTGTAGTTGAGGCATACGAAGCATTCAGAACAGAGGGTTAAGTTCCCGTCTGCAGACACACACACATGGCTATTTCATGAATACATTTAAGTTTATCTGTTCCACAATAGTCGCGGCCTGGTAGGGCCTTGACGGGTAGAGAGGCCTCCTGAGGGAGGTGGGAAGGGATATATCCTCCCTGAATGATTAGTTTTACAAAAAGATATCCCTCCTGGGACCTCGTGGAGTCCTCTGGTGGTGCAAATTGGAAGAAAATAAGAGAAGGGGAGAACAACCGTTGATGACGTGTGAGGGGGTGTTCTGAAATAGAACAGAACGCCTCAGAGAGTCTGCACCTTACTGAATCAGTACTGTTCCCGTGTTGTAAGGTGGGAAGGGAGGGAGACCTTTTGTTATTAGAGCCCTCACTCACTCTAATAGTGACATGCTTCATCATATGGCTCACCCTGGCTTCTAAAGGTCAGGGTGGGCTCTACCGTATTCCAGGGAGCACTTGTGAAGTTTTTTGGGTATGGGGGCGTAACGTTAAAGATAAAATTTCCCTCTCACTCCTAAAGTATCCTTTATTCGTGGAGTGAGGGGGAAGGTTAAAAGAGACTATGGTAGAGTTGGAGGATATGATGGTCCTATGACCCTAACTGAACACCAACATGTTTCAGCCCTATCACTGGCCTATTTGAGGTCCTGGGCTTTCGTCAGGGTGGGGTGCGATGAGGTCACTTCCCCCAGAGACGTGAGTGCTGTGTGATCATGCAATTAACGTGCAACACTATTATAAATGATGGACAAGTCTAGTACGTGGAGAGGTGTGGTGCAGCGGCCAGGGCAGCTGACTTCGGAGCACAGGGCTCACGGTTCGATCCCCGGCTCCGGCGGCAGCTAAGCTCAGCACCATGTGACTCTGGGCAATAGCTCACTTAATTTCCACAATGGCCCCCAGCACCTTGAGACCCGTAAGGGTGAGTAGTTCGCGCTTTACAAATACTGATTTATTTTTACCCGTCACTGTTCTCTTCGAGGATATACCTGAAAGAAAAAACGAGGAGAAAAACAGACAAACACATAAAAGACATGTAGTGACTTTTGTGCGGTCAGGCCTGATGTTGCTCATAGCAAAATAAGCTAGACCGTTGTAGTTCCCCTACAGTGATGTGCCCTGAGGGCGACTTGTATCATCTGTGGGGCACCAGAGAGTGAGAGTGTCTGGTGTTCACCAGTGGGTGTCTGTACCAGTGGCACGCATTCACAGATTTGTTGTTAAACCATACATTTATGGTGAAGGATGCAAGCAAAAATACTATTTCAATCGTGCCTCATGCAATAATCATTGCTGCTTTGTGTCATACATGCATACATACCGTTACCCGTACTGTGATGGTTTGTTGAGTGATAAATAATAGTGAGGTAAAAAAACGGTAGTTTGATGACTGGAGGATCTGGGCACTCACCCCGGTCGGACAAGGTGAAAGCTCCCAACGAGTGGCTTGAGGGGGAGGCCTTGCAGTCACACTCTGTTGTGAATAAACATAAAATAAAGAAACCGGCATGGTGGGTAAGTATAAGGAATGTGCCATGGAGATCGTGGTCTGAATACTCCGTATGGCGTAATGGGTTGCCGGGGGTGTTCTATGGGGGATCACTTACTTCATCAAAGGTCCATCCCCGCCAGAGACCTACTTTGCTCTGCTCCTCTGCTTGTCTGTAGAGGGAGTGGGGCGCCCTGGTGAAATACTGCAGGTCGTGGCGTACGCGCCATTTCCGCATTGCGTTTGTGTCTCCGGGCGATTTGCTGGTGGGTGGGGGCTCGTCATGGTGTCATGTGCCGCGTGGTTGCATGCACGTAGCTAAGGGCGGAGGTCCCGGTTGTCATGGGAGCGGCAGAGACGCTGCTCGTTCTCCCATGTACAGGTGCGAGTGTCCGTACCCTTGCTAATGTTTACAGAGGATCGGAAAACTTTATTGGTAAAAAAAGGAGGGGCAGAGCCGCTGCTCGTGATCCCATGCCTGGATGCGGGTGTCTGTGTTCCTGATAAAGTTTGCAGCAAATAAAAAACTTTAAAGGTATACACCAAAGGGAAAAATTGCTATGGAGGTGTCCCATTTTTATATCTCATTTTTGTATTGCGTGCTATGTACAGTGTACAAATTCGGAAACAGGATGCATTACCCTCTATTACCAGAAGTGTTAGCCTTGGGAAACATTAAGTTGAACCACCTGATGAGCATTTCCCATGCGTGGACTTAGAAGTACTGTTAACTTACCAAAAGCACATTAATTGGTTTAAAGGCACCCTACCCCATACCACAGAACACGTGAGACTCCGTCCGCTCAGTAGAGAAGGAGCGACTTGGCCGGTTTTAGCTTCATTTACACCGCATCCAGATATTGTTGCTTTATCAGCAGCAGGAATGCGTACACTCTACAGAGATTTCGTAAAAATATACAGAAATCTTACACAGTACTTAATGAGAACATTTACAGTTCAACCTGCAGAGGCTTCTCAGGCTACACAACCACACGTGGTTACTACAGGTATTAGCCCACAAACACTTATGGGAAAGGTTCCCACCAGCCGAGAGCAAATTCCGTTCCGGATAGCACAAAAAAGCAGCACAGGTTGAAGCAGTTTTTCCACATACGAGTCCGCAGGAAAAACACAGAATACGGACAATTTGCTTGCCAATGGAAATGGCTCCCCCCGTAGAAGATTGTGTCACTTGGGGCATAGTCTTCGCTGCCGTATATAACAGAACACATGGTACCCCTTCAATAGCAGTCATCCCAGATGTACTGGAACAGATTCAGAATGAGTATGGGGCAGAGCCTAGCTTAGATCTGGGGATGAAACGGATGGGCAATTTTGCCCAGCTATCAGCCATTATGTTGAGTAACATAAAAGGGGAGGCAGCAGCGGTAGCTATATGCCAACGCCTGAGGGAATTCACTCCTGCACAGCAGGAGCGAGAATTGCCTAAGATTATCGAAGATACATATGCCTCACTTGTTAGAGATAATCTGGGAGCCAGACCTGGGAAACCAATAGTTAAGAGCAATTCTGAAAAGGATAACTCTAAGCAAGCACCCGATTCTTCAAAGAAGAAATGGGATAATACAAAAAAAAAATAAACAAAACAGTCATAGGTTGGGTCTCCTCAACAGTAACACACTGAAAGAAAATACAATCTGAGAAACTGTGACAATATTAGGAAACCGGACAGGTATCAGGATACTGATACACGTTCATCTCGTTCCTTTCAGGAGACATCCGAAAAGCGTTCAGAGAGAGACGGACGGTAGTACAGATCGGAAGAACATGTCAAGCAGAAGAGGGAGACACATTGCACTTCAGACTACATCATTAAACAGACAAAAAGTGGTTGGTGGTATAATGTTAGGGAAACTGGCGATACAAGGGTGATGTCACAGATTATCTATATATAGGACTGTATTGATTTAACGGTGCTGTAGGGTGGAGAGAACCACCGGCCTCCCCAAAACTTGTGGCCAAGGCTACAAATGAACAAAATTACTGGGGATTGCAATTTAATTTACATCATTAAACAGGAAGACAAACAAAAGACTTCAAAACCTCAATTTAAAAAGAAGAAGGTAGCGGGATTAAAATTAGAAATGCCCAGGCTACTGAGGACTCTGCTTCTGAACAGGGAACGGGCAAGGACGATGCTGGACAGCGCGGCAGAAGTCATAATAGCTCGCCAGAACCTGATGGATTATCTGGGGATAGTAGCGCTGAATGAGCATATCATTGTAGAAACACCCGATACAAGGGTAAGTGTGAACTTAACGGAATAGATAGTGATGCACACTACAAAATTAAACACTGTATATCTAAAATATAAACGTATTTCATGCACACAAAGCTGGCAGGGCTCCACCCTTCCTCTGGGGGTAAGTGTCCCACATTGTTTATACGGCAGAACAGTCCAAATGGAGGGGGACAGACCCATGCAACTAAAGGGTCTCTTTTGGGAGAACCCGACACATGGTTACGATATTCTTTTGCCAAAACAGATTGGCCACCTGATTTCATAATGCATTGCCCAATGGGGGAAGAAGTTATTTTACCTGCTTTCTCCGACCTCGTACCAGAATCAGTTGAAATTCATACGCGCAGAAGTGGGTGTTAGCTCCTGAACTTTACCGCAATCATGTTGGATGGGATGATGAGTCAACCCATCACGAAATCCCATTAAAATCAATTCATCAACCACAGAGACAATATCCAATAAAGCATGAAGCAAAGAAACAAGTCAGGAAATCTTAGATCAACTTGAGTATCAGGGTGTGATTGAGAATTACGCCTCACCTATGAATAATCCCTCGTTTCCCGTAATGAAACCTGATAATTCATATCGTCTGGTCTTAGATTACAGACATTTAAACGCATTCACACATACATTTGCAGTACAAAATGCACATAATGCCGCACTAATAAATATCATGTGGAAAAAATAGAAAACACTAGACATCTCAAATGGATTTTTCTGCCAAAATATAGCGCCTGGGAGCAGATATTTGACAGCACTCTCAGCCATAGGCTCTCAACCCCAATTTTGTACATTACCCCAGGGGTATGAGAATAGCCCCGGGTTGTTTTCAGCCAGGGTAACGGAGTTACTTCAAAGTTTTAATGAGGAGGCATTGACCTATGTAGATGACAACTATCTGACGGACGATGAATTAATGGAACACTTGTCTAGGGTGAACCACATAATTCTTGATTTCGCAAAACTGGGATAAAAATTTAATTAAAAAAAAAAAATTATAATAATAATTGCCCACCCCAGTGTCTTATATTTAGGGTACGAATTGTCAAGTGAAGGCAAAAGCAAGACGGCAAAATTTTTAGAAAAATGTGCACTGCTCCAACCTCCAACGACTCTGAAAAGACTACAATCCAATGTAGGATTTTTGAATATTGGCAGGACATTCATTCTGGATTACGCATAAAGAGTGATACCTTTCTACAACTTAATTAAACCTTATTTTTCAGTGCATCATTGGACACAGGAACATACTGATATCCTACGTTCCGTACAAGCTGACATGATAGCTTCCAAACATTTACACACACACACACACACACACGTTAACACAACTAACCTGGTGATCCGCGTAGTCGCTGGTCCAACTGGGTACACATATATTACGTTCAATGAAGGTGATACAGTCCATATAGCATTCAAATCACAGTTGTACACGAACGCTGAAATGCGTTTTACACCAACTGAAAAAACACTCACAGCGGTACAGACTGCTATAGTGAGAGAGGGAGCACTAGCGCAGGGGAAAAGCATATTTGTCGTGACCCCGGTACCGACCCTAGAGGCTGTTACAAAGCCAAGCATCCTGAATGCTAAAGCATTAAATCCACGATGGAGTCAATGGGCTAACTCTCTCACTGCAACAGATGTAGATTACAGATTCAATTCTACATTACAAACACCAGCATTCCTGCAGTACGAACAAGAATATCCTCTGCTGAATAAAATAATTCCTCTAGCTCGACATGAATGTATCATTTATACCAATGGATCTGCCCAGCCAGCCATAGGAATGAAACAACAATATTACCCGGCATGCGCAATTGTGAAAGGGTGCATGCAGAACGGAAAATTCCTTCCTGGAAAAACACATACTCAGTCTCTAGGGGACTGTACGGAACTAAAAGCTCTGATACTGGCGGGGGCGTGGCTAGCCGCCTAAGATGGCGGACATGGTTTAGGGAGGCTCCGGACCCCGGGGGGTATAATCCTGCAACATCACCAGGCAGAGTGCTGCTTCGAGCTTTTAATCGCAGCATCACTGCCGTTATGTACCGGGGAAGAAAGCCTGCCTGATTTGCCCGCCCGGAACGTCAGCATCGCCCTGTACACCACCCATGACGGGAGCTGCGGATGCTGCGGCCTAGCCACCATGAAACTACCAGCGCTGCTGCAACGCGCTTCCTGACTGCTCCCGGAGTCGCTATCTACTCACGATCTGCATCGGGGCTCTCGGCTGCCTTCATCTGGCTGCTGGTGGTTGCCCGAGCCGGTGTAGCAGGACAGCGGGGTGCGGACGAAATCGTGCACCGAGGCGAACACCATGCGGCCTACAGGGACGACTGACGCCGACCCCCGGTGAATGCGGGCGCTCCGAGACGAATGCTGTCCCCTGTGTGTGACCTCCCTCTACACTGAAGAGGTGAGGTGCGTGGAGTGGCCGGGAGTCTCGACGCCTGTTGGACTTGCTCATTGTCTGGCCTGTTGTGTGTGCAGTGGGATGCCGCCCTACAGAACGAACTGACCCAGCGTGTGGGATTGAGGGCCTCCGGTGGAGCGAGGTATTGCGGAGGCGGCCGGCGCCGCGGATCGGATGGGCATAGTCTGTTGGGAGCGATTGCCTGTGTACTTGGGGCTCAGAAGACAGAAGTGGCAGCACACCGTGTGCAGTGTGGATCGATGATGCTTGTGGACTACCCGGGCGCACTGCTTAGGAGAGACAGCGCTGTTCGGGCTCTGCGCGAGGAGTAGTGGCTGCCGGAGCAGAGTGGCACCCTGAGCACAAGTACTCTGCTAAACACCCCGGAGCGGATCATTGTCCTGGGACTCTGGGCGAGCTGTGCGCAATGCGGGGGCTATCCTCCGGTGTAACCTGGAGGTAGTATTGTGTCTATTGTTAATACTTTGCCGCTCTCCTCCTCCCCCCCCGCCGCATAACCTCCATTATAGCCCCATGGCAGGCTCCACTGCATGATACAACTGGGATTGGAAGGTTACTCATGAACCGCCATTGACACCGCCTACGCCTGGACCAGCCTACTGATTCTCTCTCTCTCCCCCACCCTTCCGAAAAGTGCCGGTGTTCTGGCCTGTCCGGGAGTGAATGTAGACACATGGGTTAAGGCCATATCTCTACCAGGCCCACGGAGCCCCACTGAGTTATGTAAACGCCAGCAATATTAGGACACAGAGTCCGCACATAAGACTGTCAGTGACTCGCCTCACCGTAGGCTACACTGCACGACTGCAGCTGATATTGACTCCCTGGCTGTGCTTCCACGGCGCTGGCGGTGCCTGTATCCAATTGTCCTGTTGGGCTACGAGCAGATACTCTAGGGAACACACCTGTGTCATCTGCAGCACAGTGGGGGCACCTCCTAGTTGCCCCACATTTAGGCACTTACCCTGCGCCTAACGAGAGTACCAGCACGTAAAATGGGGCGGGTTAAAGGGAAAACCCGGGCTCAAATCCTGCTACTGGAAACCCTGCGGAGGACCCCGAAACTATCGCCAGGCCCTCATCAGCAGGCTCCACTCCCTCTAACTCCTCAGTGATACCTCCAGACAAGCTGGACCTGATCCTGCAGAAAGTCAGAGACTCCCGTAAAGCAATAGAACAGCAGATTGGTTCACTTACAACTGGTGGGCAGACCACGTGAAACTCGCGGACACAGTGCGCTCACACAAGAAAACTCTAAGAATAATTGAACCCCAAATCAAAGAGCATTCGACGCACATACAACAACTGCAGCAACAAATCAACGGATTACAGGACAGGATTGAGGACGCAGAGGGCAGGAACCGCCGGAACAATATACGAGTCATTGGACTCCCAGAGCGCAGTGAGGGCCCCAAGGCTGCCGAATTCATGGAATGCTGGTTTCGGGAACATGTGGCCCCGGGGGGCCTCTCGCCCTATTTCTGCGTGGAGAGAGCCCACTGGATCCCTATTGGAGCGCCAAAAGCTGGAATGCCCCCGCGACCCTTATTAGTTTAAATACTGAACTACAGAGACCGAGATGTGTTGTTACAAAAAGCGCGGGAACAGACTCGGATCCAATTCGAAAATCATCGGATATCTCTTTACCCCGATTATACAGCAATGGTGCAACGCCAGCAATCCTCCTTTCAAGCAGTGAAGAAAAAACTGCGCGCCTTCCAGCTCAAATATGCACTGCTATTCCCGACCCGTTTAAAAATAATTCACGACCAAAAAACTTATTTTTTCGACAGCCCGGAAGATGCGGAGGAGTGGATTGAAGTAATGAATCCAGTCTCGAGCTCTGGTACCTTGTCCCGAAACATGCCCAATAGCCCCGCACGAACCCAAGGCCGCAGATCTCGCCGCAACGCTAAGGGACTGAACAAACCGGCTACCACCGGTCCTACACACAAACAGGCGTTGAATAGTAAGACAGAGGCACTGGCAGTAGCAAACTCCTTAAGGGATGACAACCTCCAGATCGCGACCGACTCTTCAGAGTACAGCACCATACAGTCGGACTCCGAGCGCAGCATCACCCTGTTCCCATCGGTGACGCATCAGACAGCAGATGATCTGATAGGGTGAATGGAACGGATTGAACTGAAGTATTGACCACCAGGCCACGGGGGGCAGGAGGCGCCCCACCGCACGACCTTCATGACTAATCAATCAATCAATCAATCAATCACAGAATTTGTAGAGCGCACTACTTACCCGCGAGGGTCTCAAGGCGCTGGGGGAAAAAGGGGGGGGGGCCGCTACTGGTCGAACAGCCAGGTCTTGAGTAGCCTCCTGAAGGTCAGCAGGTCTTGGGTCTGTCGTAGGCGGAGTGGAAGGGTGTTCCAGGTCTTGGCGGCGAGGTGGGAGAAGGATCTGCCGCCGGTGGTTGTTCTTCGAATGCGAGGGACGGTGGCGAGGGAGAGGTCGGGCGGAGCGGAGTTGGCGGTTGGGGACGTAGAAGAAGAGTCGTCTGTTGAGGTAGGCTGGGCCGGTCTTGTGGAGTGCCTTGTGTGCGTGGATGAGGAGTTTGAAGGAGATTCTCCTGTCGACGGGGAGCCAGTGCAGGTTCCTCAGGTGGGGGGTGATGTGGCTGTGGCGTGGTACGTCAAGGATCAGGCGTGCGGAGGAGTTTTGTATGCGTTGCAGTCGCTTGATGAGCTTGGCCGGGGCTCCCGCGTAGAGGGCGTTCCCATAGTCCTTTTCCTTTATGCACTACTCTCATGATGATACCGGTCACACAATGGCCAAACAAGGTCAACTGATGTATATGTGAATTTCTGATGCCACTCATTTCGAACATTAAATGTACCCAATGCCCACAGTGTATGACATACCACTGAATGATACCTATTATATGAATATGTGGCACGACACTACACTTCTCCCTTTCTAGTATGTAGCACTAATGGCGATTAGCTCTAATAGAGAAATAAAATAACCCCCCCGGGTTCCGTTGAGCTTCTAGAGCTATTGTATACATGCAAGCAGCATGACAGACGGTGGCGACTACCCCCCACAAAGCGAACGCACCGTATTGCACTACTTGTATGTTTTTGTTCGCTGTTTGGCCCAGCACAGTTCAATGGCTGAGCCGAGTATTACTAGTTTGAAGGGGATATGGGACTTCTGGCCCGCGACAGGAAACAGGCTCCAAGTTAGGGGGAGTGCTACTTACACTGACACATGCAATACAACTCCACCACATTAGGCTCTTATAATTTACTCTCCTGGAATGTGCGGGGGCTTGGCTCTGTACATAAAAGGCATAGGGTTCATGCGCAACTTCTTAGGCGAAATGCGCAAATAGTTTTCCTGCAAGAATCGCACCTCACTGACTCAGAAGCTGTGAAAGTTCGCAAGAAATGGAGGGGTCAAATATTCTCTACTAATTATTCGGTTTTTGCAAGAGGGGCGACCATTTGGGTCAGGCACGGAGTCCCCTTTACAGAACTGGAACGGCGCACTGACGATCAAGGTAGATATATATTGCTTTGGGGAACACTAGACGGCCTACCAGTGGTCTTAGGTAGCATTTACGCCCCAAACTTTGACCAAGACAAATTTTTTAACAAACTGAGCACTGTACTGACTGGATGGGATACATATCCGTGGCTATTAGGAGGAGACTGTAACTCCGTAATGGACATTGGGCTAGACAGATCACACCCTCCCCTGCATGGAGCAGGTGCCCTAAAACAAGCTGAGGCCCTGAGTGACTGGACGGGAACTGAGAGATGTATGGAGACTACTGCATCCAACACACAGAGAATACTCCCTTTTTCTCGCCAGTACACCAGCTCCACACTAGGATTGACAGATTCCTTTGCTCCCTTAGTGTCGCAGCCCAAGTCAACCACGCTACATATCTAGCCAAGACTTTCTCCGACCATAACCCCCTGGAGATTACTCTTACATGGGGCAGCGTGCCTACACCGGTTCCCACTTGGAAGCTTTGGCCCCAGTTGCTGGAGGACACTCTCTTCCGCACTGCATTATCCACTGCCATTACGAATTATTTTTTAGAGAACTGGAACACTGCCTCCTCAAATTTAATTGAATGGGACGCACTCAAGGTTGTAGTGCGTGGCACTGCGATTGGATCCACAGTAGGCGCTAGGCAGGAGATACATAAAAGTCTCATCAGAATAGAAAATGTAATGGCTGAATTGGAGCAAGCAGCAGCGAGCGACCCGAGCAAACAGGCTCCACTGCGAGACACGCGTATTCAACATGCCGAATTACTAGAAACTCTCCGGGTCATAGACCACAAAGCCTATACACAACTGAAGCACACCGAGGCTGACAAATCTGGGACACTGCTGGCTAGGATACTGCGAGACAACCCAACACCTCCTATTATTCATCGTATTAACATACTAGGCGAGGGCATGATCCACACACAGCGTGAGATAAGTGATGCGTTTTGTACTTATTATAGTGCACTCTACAGCGAACCTGCACACATTGACGACACACTGGTCGACAGCTTCTTAGAAAGTCTACCATACCCACGACTCACAGCGGACGCCCAGAATAGCCTTTCGGGCCCCATCACCAAAATGGAAATACGGGCAGCCATTAAAGGTCTCTCCTGTAACAAAGCACCGGGCCTAGACGGCCTGCCAATAGAATTTTTTTACTATTATTCGGAAGCCCTCGTCCCTAAATTAGAAGAATTATACAAGAAAGCCCTGGGCATAGGCCACCTACCACATTCCACCATGCAGGCTTTGGTAATTTCACTCCTAAAACCGGGGCGGGATGACACAGACTTATCGAGTTATCGACCCTTGTCGCTCTTAGCATCAGAGTATAAGATCCTAAGCAAGGTCTTGGCTAACGGACTCCTACCCCACTTAAATAAATTGATACATAAAGATCAATGTGGTTTTCTCCCGGCGCGCAGCACGTCCCTAAACATCAGACGCCTACAACACATCATGGTTGCTGCCCCTACGGCATATGGTAATGCAGGCTGCATAGCACTAGACCTGCGCCAAGCCTTTGACACCATCACATGGGGCTATATGTTCACGGCCCTGACCCGATTTGGGCTCCACCCTGAATACCTTCAATGGGTGCGCTTACTGTATACAGCCCCCACTGCAAGGGCACGCACTGGTAGCCATATATCTCGGGAATACACCGTACACAGAGGCACGAGCCAGGGCTGCCCCCTCTCCCCCATACCATTTGTCCTCACCATAGAGCCGCTAGCGTTGAGGCAGACGGCAGACCGCTTGGGGATACCAATAGGTAACACAACTCACCTAATATCAATCTATGCGGATGACATTATTGTGTTCCAACGGGACCTCACCAACCAGTTTGAGCCCCTTCCTACCATTTTTCTAATTTTGAACTAATCTCAGGACTTGCTATTAATGAAGGGAAATCGAACGCATTCTTCCTACATGAAGGTCCCCGTCCAAACATACTCAATTTTGGTAACTACAAAATACCGGTTGCACATAATACATTCAAATACCTTGGTATCCATATATATATAGGTCACATGCAGATCAACTCGATGGCAATTTGATGAGGGCGATTAGTGCTATACGCTCGAGCGTGTCTTTCTGGACGTCACTGCCGCTATCGGTGATGGGGCGGGTTGCTATCTCCAAAATGGTGGTACTTCCCCGCTTATTATATTACTTTGCAAATTTGCCTCCACTAGTTCCTCCGTCCACATTCCGCACCCTAGACACTTTATTGTTAGATCTTATTTGGGGGATCGGGCGTCGTAGGGTGAGCCTAAAAAAATTACAGCTGGAACCGCATAAGGGAGGACTGGGGGTACCTGACATTAGGGCCTACTATTATGCTTGTCAGCTCCAATGGCTGTCCTATTGGACGGCGGGTAGAAACCTTCAAGAAATAGGCTATACAGCTCGGGACATAGATCAAGGGTCATTACACACTCTATTGTTGCCGCTTGCGCCACCACTACTCAAGACGGCGCTCCAATGTTGAAAAAAATCACTGCTCTATACATCAGGCGCGACTTTCTACGCTGGAAACATCCCACTATTGGGGCTACCAACCCCTGGTGGCAGACTCACGAGGGCAAGACTACAGGCCTGGTCGGAGGTTGGTGTGGACACGGTTGGGTCTTTGTTTAACGACGGCACCCTCCTTGACCATGACAATTTCGTGCAGGCCACAGGTGCGCCAGGTCACCTTTACTTAACACATGCCGCTGTGTCCCACTACATAAAAAAGACTTGGGCTCCTCAGCGACAAGAGCCTCCACCACATGAACTAGTCCGTACACTATATTATATGGGTGAGGGGCGTCACCTTATTAAATGGTTGTACATTGGTATCCGGGCACAGGCGTCTGTCCCACTCACTGACTTGAGAACAAAATGGGCGGAAACTACTGATGGTGTACTGTCCGATGAAGCATGGACAAGCATTCTGGAGCATCCCAAGCGAGTGTCCCGCAATGCTAAATTTAAATTTATACAAAGCATGGTGCTGCACAGATTCTATTTAACCCCGCGGCGATTACACCGCATGTTTCCGGACACCCAAAACTGCTGTCCTCGTTGCAAATCTGAGGAGGCGGGCTTCGTTCACATGCTATGGGCTTGCCCCCGTCTTAGTAACTACTGGGAGGGGGTACGTGATGCACTGGGGGAGGTTACACACTTACAGGTTGAGGACAATATAACTGAATGCCTACTGGGTCTCTGCAGGCGCACAAGCGCCCAAAAAGTTCAACTTCGCTTCCTAGATCTTGCCCTTATACTAGCTATACGCGCCATTACCATGCGATGCAAATCCTCAAGACACCCTACGCTATCCACATGGTATGATGAGGTAATACGTTGGGAACAGCGCGGAGAGCGCGGCAATTAGGTCCGAAGAGGCACGTGGATTGCGCAAACGCACCATCTCAATGGAATGGGATACCATGCTGGAGGGGTTTAAAACACTGGACCTCTTCCCACGCCAAGCCACTCCCACCTCACAGTGAAGACCACGCTGTGCTGCTTTAGGTGCACTAACTGCCAAGCGAACTTACAACACACGATCCCACACAACAGTAGAAAGAATTAACGAGCGATCTCCACACTAGTAGTTTATCAGGATAGGTATATAGAACCGGCGGGCCAGAACGTGGGGGGGGGGGGGGGATTTAAGGGGAAATGTTAGGAATTATGTTGATAACCTATTCAAATCAATGCCCTTTTTTTGTTGTTTATCTCTGCACTAAACTAGCTGTTTTGGTATTATTATGTCATTTCTGGTTGTGCCTGCGTGCACACATCATTATGCATAGACTAGCATGTGCTAGCAGTACGAAAACGAAAAATACCACAATGTAATGGCTATAATAATCTGGCAATAATATATGGTGTTCAATAAAGTTTGTTTTTAAAAAAACTAAAAAAAACTCCGATACTGGCACTACAAAAATGTGGATCATGAATGTAGGAAGGTAGGATCCTTCTGCATGGTTACCCCCACTTTTTGCCTGGTGCTCAGCTGGTTTTGACTAGTCTGACTAGGATCCTGCTAATCTGGACCCAAGTTTCTCTGCTTTCTCCCTTAAATTGTTATGTTCAGTACTTAGGTACATCCCAGATTGGATACTGGGGTACCCTCATCAGTCCCTAGTATATGGTACTAAGGTACCCAGGGCATAGGTAACCCAGAGGTCCCCCATGGGCTGAAGCATGTATTATGCCACCCATGGGAGACCATTCAAACTGTAACTACAGGCCTGTCATTGCAGCGTGTGTAAGCTGGTGCTAGCACCACTTACTAAAGATATAGGTTTCCTATACCTAGGGTCGCTGCACTTAAAACCTGTAAGTCACTCCTATAGCAGGCCTTTACAATCCTGAAGGCTGGGTACTTGGTTCTAAGTGTGAGGGTGCCCCTGCATGAGCAGGACACCCCTACAGCCTACGGAGTCCATTCTCCCGGGTTGGAAGTGAAGCAGCCATATACTAGAGGGGCATTGCGATGACCATCTCTAGACTGGCTGCAACGAATCCTATCATGTTTGGCATCAAACATATTGGCATCATACCCCTACACCGTAAACGGTGTGGGAGGTATGATTCCAAGCACTAGAAGAGCCCTCCATTAGGCTCTCCATGTCCCCGGTACCAGTCTTCCCGACCCGGACAGCACAAAATGGTTGCTGTCGACCAGAGACACGATTCTGCCCTCCTGCTGCTGAGCCAAGCTCGAGCAGGGGAAGGCAGAACAATAGGCATCTCGTCACAGGGAGGTATGACCACCTCCCAGACAGGATTTAGTGTATTGGGGCAGGGTGGGTGCGCTTGCCAGCGCCACTCAGTCTGCATGAGGGGCACATTTGGTGTCCCCATGCATACTCTAGTTCAAACCAGCTCTGGGAGACGTTGGCTCCCGCTCTGGCACGAAACTGGACAAAGGACATGGGAGTAACCTCCCCACTGTCCAGACCCTCCCCTGGGAGGATCCCCTGAATCGTCCCAACCCTTTCCTTAGGGTAATTAAGGGCTTACCGGTGAGTTGGTCCCTAGATGTTATCTGCTTCTAAATGTATTTTCAATAAGACATGGACGCAATTGCTTTATGTGATAGGATTTTTTTGCCAACTGTCATTTTTTTTCCTCCACGCATTGGGAGATTAACTCATTTGCTCAAAATCATAGGGGTTTTGTGCTGAGACCTAACAAGCATTGACAATGCCAACAGGTCTCACCTTTGAGACTACTGGCTCTGCCATTGGTTCATGCTGTACAGCATTGGCACTGACGACTTTGGCCATGATTTGTAGTCATGCTGTATAGCAGTATGGCTGCTCTGCAGCATGGCTTACCATAATAAAAAAAAAAGGACTATGATGTACCTAGCGCTAATGCACTTTGAAGAAGAAAAATCACATTAGCCCTGGCTGCGTCATAACACTTTTAAAGATCAGTTTACCCACACTGCAAAGCATCCGTGCTGCTGTACAGTATGGCTACAAAACATTGCCTAAGCCTATATCTCACAGGTGTGACCTATTGGCGTTGCCAATGCCATAGCTGCCAAGGTTTCAGATTGCTATGTGTGACATTTCCATAATTTCAGAGTAATTATGAGTGACATTTCACCGACTACGAGTGACACTTTCTCACGAGCAAAATCAAGCAGAGAAGATGAGGGAAACAAATATCTGAAATTACACCCATTTGAGAAACGTGACTGCGCCAGCAAAAGCAAAATTTTCATAGCATAGCAAGTCAGTGCAACAGTAGATCTTGACCTACACTCTTCCTGCACGGTGCAACGGAGGTCTGACCTGTGTCACCTTAGCACAGTAAGTAACTGCATGTGTTATAATCTGACACACTGTACGACCAGCACCCACTGACTGCCTCGCGCCCTGCCAAAAAAGAATTTGCTAACACACACACACACAAACACACTTGGATGGCAAGTGCGCTGAGGCTGAATAAACCGAAGCACTATATTTAGGCCTTAACAAGAAATATTTAAATATTTCCTGCCAGGTAAATCCTTGTAACCAGCACTGCACGACTCACTTTCATTAACTAGGTAATGTATTCCAGGAGCTGTAGTGCTGACAGGTCCGGATTAGCTGGTCCAACTGAACACAGCGACAGTGCTGATTTCAGTCCTGCCAAGTATCACGCATCAGGCGTGAGACTTACTCATTTCAGTGTGGTGGTCCGCATCACCGCACTGAAATGGAAAGTAACGCATTATAGCGCCTCCTCAGCTGTCAAAGCGGGAGTGCTTCAAAAAGCGCCTTAAGCTAGTTTGGAGGCGCGCGGTAACGGTGCACACAGCCGAGGAGTGCTCTGGCAGGCTTGGGGGCTGGCTCAGCTGCTGCTACAATGTAACAACACAGGGACACGGCGCATGGCACACACTTCGGCATTTCGCATATTAAGGCGGGCGGGTCCTCCCTCCTGCCGCCCGAGGTGCAGGCTGCACAGTTCTTGAGAAAAGTTTGGGCTCGCACCGGGCAGGAAATGTAATAATGACTGAGTCGAACCCACACCGGCAGCTGAGTTAACCTGGCCGCTAGAGTGGTTCCTCAGCTGCAGCGGTTCCTCAGCCTGTACAGAGCACACCAGCAGCCCGTAGTTTAAATCATGCACGCCAGCGCCGATGTTGCCGTGGCCGCCCTGGAGAGTCCGAGTTGTGGGCACCGGCTACCATCAGGCGTGTTCCCGCTGCAAAGTAGTAAGTGCCTGCAGTGTGTGTGCCTAACTACAATGCTTATGTAACTTTAGGATATATAAAAGAAATCGAGCAACGCAGGATAGCTACCTTCCGTCTCTCAAGCACGCTGTTTCTGTCTTGTTTGACCGATGGCCGGGGTGGGGGTTGCTATGGCCCGCTCTCAGACTCACCCTGTTCAGTGGTAGGGAGAAGCAATTCAGCAAATGAAACGCTGTGTGATCACTAACTTCCGAAACAAGGAAGTGTTAATTATCTTCGAGGCTTGCAAATGTCTTCTCTGTACCTTCGTTTTCCAAGGTGTTTTAAGCAGAACTGCTGTTGCACTGCTCTCCCTGAAGGGTTCTGTTTCTGTAAAAGTTTTATTTTTTTTCTTGTTGGAATAGGATCTATCAGGTAAAGTTGATGTGGGGGAGGGGGGCGAAGCTCGGAACGAACGTCCATTCACCAGCAACCTCTATGGCTCTTGAGTTTAGCAGGTTGATTTCAAATTCAATTTATTTAGAAAGCGCCTGTGAGCCCTCCAGACTCCCTTATGCTGCAGTCGCACCCGGCCAGGCCGCCTTCCCCGCCCTTCCTCTCTCTCACTCACGTGCCTGCCCTGGACTTTTCTTTTACAAATCAGCACTGTCGCTGTGTTCAGTTGGACCAGCTAATCCGGTCCGGGCAGCACTACAGCTCCTGGAATACATTACCTAGTTAATGAAAGTGAGTCGTGCAGTGCTGGTTACAAGGAGTTACCTGGCAGGAAATATTTAAATATTTCTTGTTAAGGCCTAAATATAGTGCTTCGGTTTATTCAGCCTCAGCGCACTTGCCATCCAAGAGTGTGTGTGTGTTAATTAGCAAATTCCTTTTTGGCAGAGCGCGAGGCAGTCAGTGGGTGCTGGTCGTACAGTGTGTCAGATTATAACACATGAAGTTACTTACTGTGCTAAGGTGACACAGGTCAGACCTCCGTTGCACCGTGCAGGAAGAGTGTAAGTCAAGATCTACTGTTGCACTGACTTGCTACGCTATGAAAATTTTGCTTTTCGCTGGCGCAGTCACGTTGCTCAAATGGGTGTAATTTCAGATATTTGTTTCCCTCATCTTCTCTGCTTGATTTTGCTCGTGAGAAAGTGTCACTCATAGTCCGTGAAATGTCACTCATAATTACTCTGAAATTATGGAAATGTCACACATAGCAATCTGAAACCTTGGCAGCTATGTGATTTGTAAAAGAAAAGTCCAGGGCAGGCACGTGAGTGAGAGAGAGGAAGGGCGGGGAAGGCGGCCTGGCCGGATGCGACTGCAGCATAAGGGAGTCTGGAGGGCTCACAGGCGCTTTCTAAATAAATTTAATTTGAAATCAACCTGCTAAACTCAATAGCCATAGAGGTTGCTGGTGAATGGACGTTCGTTCCGAGCTTCGCCCCCCTCCCCCACATCAACTTTACCTGATAGATCCTATTCCAACAAGAAAAAAAATAAAACATTTACAGAAACAGAACCCTTCAGTGAGAGCAGTGCAACAGCAGTTCTGCTTAAAACACCTTGGAAAACGAAGGTACAGAGAAGACATTTGCAAGCCTCGAAGATAATTAACACTTCCTTGTTTCGGAAGTTAGTGATCACACAGCGTTTCAGTTGTTGAATTGCTTCTCCCTACCACTGAACAGGGCGAGTCTGAGAGCGGGCCATAGAAACCCCCACCCCCGCCATCGGTCAAACAAGACAGAAACAGCGTGCTTGAGAGACGGAAGGTAGCTATCCTGCGTTGCTCGATTTTTCTATATATCCTAAAGTTACATAAGCATTGTAGTAGGCACACACACTGCAGGCACTTATTTCTTTGCAGCTGGAACACGCCTGATGGTAGCCGGTGCCCACAACTCGGACTCTCCAGGGCGGCCCCGTCCTCGGCAACACCGGCGCTGGCGTGCAGGATTTAAACTACGGGCTGCTGGTGTGCTCTGTACAGGCTGAGGAACCGCTGCAGCTGAGGAACCACTCCAGCGGCCAGGTTAACTCAGCTGCCGGTGTGGGTTCGACTCGGTCATTATTACATTTCCTGCCCGGTGCGAGCCCAAACTTCTCAAGAACTGTGCAGCCTGCGCCTCAGGCGGCAGGAGGGAGGACCCGCCCGCCTTAATATGCGAAATGCCGAAGTGCGTGCCATGCGCCGTGTCCGTGTGTTGTTACATTGTAGCAGCAGCTGAGCCAGCCCCCAAGCCTGCCAGAGCACTCCTCGGCTGTGCGCACCGTTACCACGTGCCTCCACACTAGCTTAAGGCGCATTAGAAGCACTCCCGCTTTGACAGCTGAGGAGGCGCTATAATGCGTGACTTTCCATTTCAGTGCGGTGATGCGGACCACCACACTGAAATGAGTAAGTCTCACGCCTGATGCGTGATACTTGGCAGGACTGCAATGCTCATTTTATTTTTCCATCACCAGGGTAATAACAACTTTTTACTTTTTGCCAATGTTGAACAGCATTGACAAAAAAAACATTGGCAAAGCCAAAAGGTGAAACCTATTACCTTTGCTAAAGTCTGGTAAAATTAGCAAGTGCCTCAGGCAATCCCTGCAAGTGGTAATCTAGGTTAACGGTTTGCCACACTGCTGCGCCACCTCCTTGACCCCAACTACTTCCTCTCGTTCAATCAGCAGTCACAGCAACACAAGGTTCTCCAGCCTGACAAAGAAAAGTTGAAGTCTCCCTGGAGATCCGTGGCTTGTTTTTTTTTAAAAAACGTCACGTACCTTGCCTTCCCTTAGGACCATCATAGCCTCAGGTCGAATAAAAAAAAAACAGACAGCTTCTCGCGTTGACAGCCAGGAAACAACTCACGGAGCAGAGACTGAGAGTCCTAGCAGCTCCTGACCGCTCACGACCAGTTTACCTTTTAGATAAGGTCGCTACGCCGTCAGTCACAAACTATAAACCGACTGCGCATGCTCGTATTCAAAAGTAATCTCTAAATGAAACATGCTCAGAAGGAAACGCCTTGCCTTCTCGCGTGCGCGCATGCGTGTCATCGTACCATGTGTACTATGCAATTTGTCATTGAAGCGCCCAGTGTTCCGCCGTTAAAGTGCGCATTTGTATCATTGTACGCATGCGTACTGTGCAAATTTGTCATCACAGATGTAATTTTTTGAAGCTCCTCGCCGCTGCAGTATCTAACAGTCTTCCCTGAACACGTACTTCGAGTGGTCGGGGAGAGCGTATGGAACACTAGCATGAGAGGAGTGTGCCACTCTCAGACGAGCGAGACCTAACGTGACACGCTTCATGGACCCAGCCCGGGCGTTTAACCTCCGAGAAGGTCAGCTAAAGGTCCGGAGAGGCTGGTATAAATACTGCCTACTTGCATAAAATACCATGCATTTGCGTCTGCGTACACTAGTAGTCAGTGCTTTAAATGGGAAAAAATAAGTGCAGGTACTCATTAAAATGAGCTAGATGTGTAGTGAGGGGGCGGGGCTAGGGGCAAGACATGATGATACTTAACGACTTCTATATTAGTTGCAGCACATACCAAAACACATGAGAAATGTGTTTATATAAACAAAGCAAGTTAACTCATTACACAAAATGAAAGAGAAATGCTATAATATGTTAACATTTCCTGTTTTTTTACAATAGTTGCACCTTCTTAATGCCATACTGTTAATTGCTGTTGTTTGGTACAATACTATATATTTTTCAGCACGTGAGTAGGAAGAAACTGAAAATACCCCCACTTCGAACCAAAGCTCTTATGGCACAAAGCAAATGAAGCAAATCATCATGACCCTCCCCAGAAGATATCTCTTGTCTCTTTCATAGATCTATCCATTCATCCTTTCATCCTACCATTTACCTGCTGATGTCCACCATTTAACCTTTACATTCTGTCGTCTATTCAGTCTTTCATCCATCATTCAGTTTTTCACCATTCCGTCTGTCCACCCTTCATATCCAAACCTATCCATCCATCCAACTCAAAACCTATCCATTCATCCTTTCACTCATCCATCTCTTTATCCACCCTTTCGCTCATTCATCAATCCTTTCGCTCATCTATCCATCAACCCTTTCACTCCTTTATTCCATCCACCCTTTCATTCCATCCACCCTTTCACTCAATCCCTCCTTTCACTCATCCATCACCCACCCTTTCATCCATCCTCCCTCCCTTTCATTCATCCATCCAATCTTTCACTTATCCACCCATCATCCGCCCTTTTATCCAATCATCCACCCTCTTTCACCCAGCAATCCATGCTTTCACTCATCCATCCATCTATACATCCACCCTTGCTCACTCATCCATCCACTCACTCACCCTCTGAAAATACCCCCACTTCGAACCAAAGCTCTTATGGCACAATGTAAATGAAGCAATTCATCATGACCCTCCCCAGAAGATAGGTCTTGTCTCTTCCATAGATCTATCCATTCATTCTTTCATCCTACCATTTACCTGCTGATGTCCACCATTTAACCTTTACATTCTGTCGTCTATTCAGTCTTTCATCCATCATTCAGTTTTCACCATTCCGTCTGTCCACCCTTCATATCCAAACCTATCCATCCATCCATCTCCAAACCTATCCATTCATCCTTTCACTCATCCATCTCTTTATCCACCCTTGCGCTCATTCATTAATCCTTTCGCTCATCTATCCATCAACCCTTTCACTCCTTTATTCCATCCACCCTTTCACTCAATCCCTCCTTCCACTCATCCATCATCCACCCCTTCATCCATCCTCCCTCCCTTTCATTCATCCATCCAATCTTTCACTTATCCACCCATCATCCGCCCTTTTATCCAATCATCCACCCCCTTTCACCCACCCATCCATGCTTTCACTCATCCATCCATCTATTCATCCATCCATCTATACATCCACCCTTGTTCACTCATCTATCCACTCACTCACTCACCCACCCACCAACCCTCCCTACTATGCTGTTTATGAATCTTTGTCGCGGAGCAGACATGTACACACAAAGTGCCACCCATTTTCTTTAAAATACCTCCTGAGAGTGTTTTGATTCTCTCTTTCTCTCACTTTTTTCTTACAAAAAACAGGCATACGAATGCAGGCAAACACACAAACATAAGCAGGCACACAAAAGACTTGGGTATGATGAAAGCCATGTTACACTCTTCACCTACCATGGCTTTTTTAATTGCCACCAGGGCCGGACTGGCCGTAGCCTGATTGCCACTGCCAGGGGACTGCTATGATTCCTGTGTTTGCACAAATGCACAGGATAGTGTGACTGTGATTGACAGCACAGGGCCTGACCGTACCCTGCTCTGTCAAACACAGCGTGATGGTGAGCACCCGGCAATTATTCAAATGAGCCCAGCTGAATAGCTCAGCTGGGGCTCAGATCGGGGATACAGAAGTGGCGCCTTGGCTGCCAGAGACACCTTCCACTCCGGCTCACCAGCACTCACAGCCAATAAGCCTACCTTTTCATGAGTACCGGTACTCTCCTCGGCAGAAGAGAAGTGCCGGTACTCAGAGGGATAAATCTAGGAAGTGCCGGTACTCAGTACCGGTGAGTACCGGCCCATTTAAAGCACTGCTAGTAGTTGTAAACACCTGTTTCATCAAGAGTTGGGCGAACCAATCATTGACAGGGAGAGCGGAGGGTCTGACTGGTCGGGGAGAGGATGCGGTCTGACTGCTAGATTACCGACTTTGGCGCTGGAAACCAAGGTTCGAGCCTCGGGGTCGCGTCCACATCCTGTGATTCTGGGCAAATCACTTAATCTTCCCGTGACCACCAAAAACATGAATGTATCCTTGTGTAATATAACCGGTGCTCATGTAAAGCGCACCAATACCTTCGGGTCAAGTTCGCGCTTTATAAATCTGCAAAAAAAAAAACTGAGCGTTAAGCCCTTGTACAAGCTGAGCCCTGAAAATGTGTGGCAGGTCAACTGTGCAACAAATCCCATATAAAGATGATAGAATGTTTAAAATTCCAAAGAGTTTACTTCTTTAACATGCAGAAGTGTTTCAGCTAGTTAATCATATTATAGCACTGCACTGAGAGCCATTTATTAGACGAGAACGTTTTTGAACATGAACCCCCCCCCCCTGAATGAGAACAAGATGAGGGGAGAGGATGTGGACTTACGGCTAGAGCAGTCAACCTCAAAGCTGGGGAAGTGGGTTCAAGTCTCGGCAACAAGCTCAGCATCCTGTGATTCTGGGCAAATCGCTTAATCTCCCCGTGCCTAAAAAAAAAAAAATCAATGTGTCCGTCTCTTAACGAAACTGGTGCTCATGTAAAGCACTCTGATACCTGATATGTTTGGGTCGAGTTCGCGCAATATAAAACTCCCCAAAAAAACAATGCCATTAGTGAATTAAGAGGCAAATCCGTTGTTCAGTGCACCCTGTATGTGGCATAGATTCTTACAAAGAGCAGTGTTATGGTTATTTAAATCAGAGACACAAGAGATGCTTTTATAGCACACACCCTGAATTCACGTATTTCAGAGTGCTTAAATGTAGTAAAGAAAAAGGAAGCACAGTGCAATAAAATATTTTCCTAGAATCACTCTAATTGGTCAAGCGAGAAGCAAGGAAAAAACCAAGGTTTTCTGATTTCACATTGTGACATTCAGCCACTGCATGGGTGTCTCGTGCCATCTCATGGTTTACATCAAAGGTTAATGTTAATAATGTGTTTTCTTTAATTCTTGACGCTTTAGTTTATAGAGTGGGTGACAGCCAGAAGCCACATTCGAAGCTCGTCTAATTTTACTCGAGGGACCAAGAGGACCTCAAGCTGCACCAGAGCCAGGCATCTGGCTCGGACTTTCAAGTGGTTTACCCACCTTTAGTTTCATCTCACACCACCTGCGCTTAGTGGGAAAGTGGGTACTGCCAAAGAGGTAGTTGGCTTTGCTGTTTGTGACGAAATGGGGGAAAACTAGCTCAGGAAACCAGATTTTATAGGGAAGGCTCACCTGGAACAGTCTGATGGGTAATGGCTGCAGTGAAACTTTAGATACTGGTCCTGCCACTGTGGGACGGATCACATAGACCCCCTGCAGTTATGTGGTGTGCTGAACTGATTCATTGCTCACCAAATTCTTGGGCCTTGGAATGTTTGTAGCTTGTCCAGTATTTTAAGCCATCTTTGTCATTGCTCTAATCTCTCCACTTTTCCTTTTGGTTGTTTAGGACTTCCAACTGTCGCTCCCTCTGTTTATTAATTATTTCCCCTCTGCCTGACAAATGGGAGCATTTTGTTGTTGTTGCTTTGTTCAGTGCGCCTATACCCATGGGGCTGGGACACAGGGACGGGGTTTTGCTGGTAAATGGATGGTGCGAGCATTGTTTTAAATGGAAAACTCTGGAGAAGGGCACCTGGTGACTAGAGACCTGTGGGAAGAGGAATGTGATGTCTCCTCCATTGTAAAGTTCTTCACTCCTTTTTTTAGGTCTCGCGTGCGTTGCAGCGCAAAGCGCTGCTCCGCCTCCGCGAGAGATTTTGTAGGAGAGGACTTTCAGAAAAGGGCTTAAAGCCCCGCCCCTCATTTCCATTGGCCGGCGTCACCGTTTATGGTAAACGGTGGCCTGCCATTGGAAATAAGGGTTTTCTGTTCACGCCCTTTGTCTCCGAGCTGGACTGGCTTGCCTGCTTTGCGTCTGTCATGAAGACATTTCTTATCAGCTTGTTTATTTAACAAGCTGATAAGAAATGTCTTCACGAGAGCCGTGAAGGAGCATGCACCAGGCGTCCTGCAACCACGCTGGCTTCACGCCTGGAGCATGCGCCAGTCAGCTCTCTCATTGGTCTGTCGGTGTCCAGCTGCCAGAGGGCCCCACACAAGGAAGTGGCTACGTGTCTCAAAGGAGGATGCTCTGAGAAGGCGGGGCAGAGAACGCCGTTGAGTGGAGCTGCAGGTCTGTGCTGAGAGACTCACTTTGTGAGACCCAGCTGCTCTGCAGGCAAAGACGGAAAACACCGGCTTGTTTTCCCAAGTAATTGAAAACGCACATAACACGTTTTTTTATAACTGTAACCAAAGGCGCGTAGTACTTAGAGGGGCCTAAAAACCAGAGCGAAAAAAGTAATCTATGAAAATGTTTTAATCTCACTAAACATATTGCTTTGCATCGAGAAATGTTAGTGCAAGGCACGTTCTGCTTGAAGTTTTTAATTAATTTGCCTGAAGTATTCTTTTAAACATAATTATGTAACATAACAAAACAAAAACATAACAAAACACAACACAGCACAACACAACCTAGCCTAACACAACATAACACAGCCTAGCCTAACACAACATAACACAGCCTAGCCTAACACAACATAACATAGCCTAGCCTAACACAACATAACATAACAAATCATAGCATAGCATAACAAAACATAGCATAACAAAACATAGCATAACACAACTAAACATAGCATAGCAAAGCACAACAAAACAGCATAGCATAACAAAACACAACAAAACATAGCATAACAAAACACAACAAAAACATAACAAAACAACACAGCACAACACAACCTAGCCTAACACAACATAACACAGCCTAGCCTAACACAACATAACACAGCCTAGCCTAACACAACATAACATAGCCTAGCCTAACACAACATAACATAGCCTAGCCTAACACAACATAACATAGCAAATCATAGCATAACAAAACATAGCATAGCATAACAAAACATAGCATAACACAACAAAACATAGCATAGCAAAGCACAACAAAACATAGCATAGCATAACAAAACATAGCATAGCATAACAAAACACAACAACACATAGCATAGCATAACAAAGCATAGCATAACAAAACATAGCATAACAAAACACAACAAAACATAGTACAGCATAACAAAACATAGCATAACAAAACATAGCATAACAAAACAAAACAGCATAACAAAGCATAGCATAACAAAACATAGCATAGCATAACAAAGCATAGCATAACAAAACAAAGCATAGCAAAACATAGCATAACAAAACATAGCATAGCATAACAAAACAAAGCATAGCATAAAAAAAACACCAAGACATAGCATAGCATAACAAAACAAAGCATAGCATAGCAAAACACAACAAAACATAGCATAACAAAACATAGCATATCATAACAAAACACAACAAAACTTAGCATAGCATAACAAAACATAGCAAAACATAGCATAGCATAACAAAGCATAGCATAACAAAACACAACAAAACAGCATAACAAAACATAGCATAACAAAACAGCATAGCAAAACACAACAAAACATAGCATAACAAAGCATAGCATAACAAAACATAGCATAACAAAACATAGCATAGCATAAAGCATAGCATAACAAAACATAGCATAACATAGCAAAACACAACAAAGCATAGCATAACAAAGCATAGCATAACAAAACAAAACATAGCATAACAAAGCATAGCATAACAAAACACAACAAAACAGCATAACAAAACAAAACATAGCATAGCATAGCCAAACACAACAAAACATAGCATAACAAAACACAGCATAACAAAACATAGCATAACAAAACAAAACATAGCATAGCATAACAAAACAGCATAGCATAACAAAGCATAGCATAACAAAACATAGCATAACAAAACACAACAAAACATAGCATTGCATAGCATAACATAGCATAGCATAACATAACATAAGAAAACATAGCATTAAGTTTGATAAACTCATAGTAGCGGGCTAGCTAGCTTTATCGGGCAGTGACTGTAAGCAACTCCGTCAACCCAGAAGCAGTCACTCGGTCACCTTTGCTCTTGTATTGCAGTGGCTTCGTTTGTTAAACAGTGCCCATATTTATACTGTTAGCACTTTACTTGTGCAAATTTCAGGGCTCACAAAACTTTGATGAATCGAAATTCACAACTGAGGCTGTTAACCCCTTCGATGCTCATGACGGAGCGGTTCCGTCATGAGCATCGGTTGGGCTGTGCTTATGACGGAACCGCTCCGTCATGAGCACAGCCCCTGGGGGAAGCGCTGGCGCTCCCCCTGGGGCATCGATCTTGCCCCCACAGAGGGGGTGGCAGCGGAAGAGCTTCCGCTGCACCCCCGGCCCCCCACGCTTCCCCATGACGCCAGCGCGCACAGCGCGCGCCGACGTCATCAGGAAGCGCTGGACGCGCTGGAAATCATTTCTTTCCAGCGCGTCCAGAGGGAGGGTGAGTGCTTGTTGGGGCGGGGGGGGCCGTAACAGGATGCCTTGAGGCATCGGGGGAGAGGAAAGAGTATTTCCTCTCCCCTGATGTCTCAATGCAGGGCATTCCTGCTTCACGATCGCGCACAGCATCGCGATCGTGGAGCAGGAATGCCCCACTAGACACCAGGGATGTTTTTTTAAAATAAAGGAAGCGACCCCTTGGGCAAGGGTCGCTTCCTAGGGGGCCAAAATTTTATGAAGACTTTTCTGCCCCCCCTGGGGACAGATCGACCGTTTTTCAGCCGTTTTTGGATCCAGGGGGGGCAGAAAAGCCCACTAGATCCAGGGATTCATTTTTTTAATGAAATGGAAGCGACCCCTTGGGCAAGGGTCGCTTCCTAGGGGCCAAAATTTTATCAAGACTTTTCTGCCCCCTGGGGACAGATCGACCGTTTTTTCGGCCGTTTTTGGATCCAGGGGGCAGAAAAGCCCACTAGATCCAGGGATTCATTTTTTAAATGAAATGGAAGCGACCCCTTGGGCAAGGGTCGCTTCCAGGGGGGCATTTTTCTTTGTTTGGACATTCTGACCCCCCCTGGTGCAGATCGCCCCTTTTTTTGGCCTTTCTGCCCCCAGGGAAACCCCCCACTTGATACCAGGGAGTTTCTTTAAATTGTGATGGGAGTGACCCCTTGGGCAAGGGTCACTTCCAGGGGGCCATTTTATTTTGTAATGGGAATTCTGCCCCCCCAGGGGGCAGATCGGCCTGTTTGTTTGCCTTTCTGCCCCCAGGGGGGGCAGAAACCCCACTAGACACCAGGGAAGTAGTTTAAATAAAAATGGAAGCGACCCCTTGGGCAAGGGTCGCTTCCAGGAGGCAGATTTTCTTATATGTGTATTCTGCCCCCCCCCCCCTGGGGGCAGATCAGCCTAGTTTTTGCCCTTTCTGCCCCCGGGGGGCAGAAAACCCCACTAGGCACCAGGGATTTATTACTTTTGCAAGGGGGCAAATTTCTGTCTGCTGTTTTCTGCCCCACCTGGGGGGCAGATTGGCCTGGCAGACAACCTCACCCGATCCCTTGGGCAAGATCACCCCCTATTTTTCTCAGCCCTATTTGAAGGCCCATCTGGCCGATTGACCATTTGGGTAGTAACATAGCGTGTTATAATGTTAATTGTTTTATTTTTTGTGAATTGCAATTGTAATGCTTTATTTCTCCTTTTTTGTTCTAGTTGAAGGCTTTTGCTCTTTAGACTGTTCCAGGTTGCGGTTTCGTTACTGGTGGCTCTGCTGTTTGTGTAGTTGCACGTGTTTGGTAAGAGAGTATTTTTGTACAATGTAAATGAGTTTCATTTCTCTGCATGAATTTGTTTTTTGCAAATGGTGTAATAATAGCAGTATGTTTGGCTTCTGTTTTTTGAGTGTCAAAAACATTTTGCATTTGTGCTCGATGTGTATTTTGTTGTCTTGTGAGTAATTGGTTTTGTTTTTTTCTTTCTAGTGGGATATCGTTTTTGCTGTGTCTCTGCAGAGTAGGTGCTGGTGAGTGTAGCTGTCTCTTGTAAGTGAATTGTATAGTTTTTGAGTATATAGATCTTTGTGATAAAGGCACACATTTTTTTACTTACTTGCTTTGCACAGTGTTGGTTGTTGTTGACTTGTTTGTGCAGTCTCCTTTCTTAGTAAGGATAATGGCTAGCCGCAGGATTACTGCTCAGCAGGTTGTTGGTATGCTTTTTGAGTCTTCCTCTGACCATGGTTCAGAGACTGACTCTGCATCTGAGGCAGGGGACGAATCAGGCAGTGAGTTTTCTCTCCACATGGAATCATCGGATACTGAAGATACTCTTAGTGCGGATGAAGTGCCTGTGTTAGAGGAGGACATTGATGTGCCGATAGTGCGGCAAGAGGCATCTGGGCTGCAGCCTGGGGCTGCAAGGCTTTCCGTTGGTGTAGTGCGGCAAGAGGCATCTGGGCTGCAGCCTGCGGCTGCAAGGCTTCCCGTTGATATAGTGCGGCAAGAGGCATCTGGGGCAGCAAGGCTTCCCGTTGGTATAGTGCGGCAAGAGGCACCTTGGCTGCAGCATGGGGCTGCAAGGCTTCCCGTTGAAAGTGCTGACCTCTGGGTTGCCCCAGGCATGGTGCAGCCGGCATTGCCAGACTTTACTGGTGTTCCAGGGTGTAGAGTGAATACTGAAAACTTTTTGCCGATACATTTTTTTCAGTTGTTTATGGACGATGTGTTTTTGGCAGAGATTGTTGAGCAGACTAATTTGTATGCCGAACAGTTTTTGAGGGACAACAGTGCCAGTCTTAAGCCCCACTCTAGAGCTACCCGGTGGACTCCCACAAATCTGGAAGAGATGAAGAAGTTCTTGGGTTTAACTTTTTTGATGGGCTTGCTAAGGAAGCCATCAATGTCTTCATATTGGTCTACTAGTCCCTTGATGGCAACTGCTATTTTTCCGGCAGTCATGAGTCGTGATAGGTATTTGCTTCTGCTTCGGATGATGCATTTTGTCGATAATGGTTTAGCGTTGCCACGAGATCACCCTGAATGTGACCGTCTTTTTAAGATTCGGCCTGTCATTGATCACTTTGTTGATCGATTTTCTGAGATCTATGCTCCAGGGAAAGAAATTTCAGTGGATGAGTCTTTGGTCTTGTTCAAGGGCCGCTTGGTTTTTAGGCAATACATTCCTAGTAAGAGGGCACGCTATGGAATTAAGTTGTATATGCTGTGTGACAGTAGGACTGGATATGTCTCTAATTTCAGAGTGTACACCGGTAAGGATTCCAGTATTAACCCCCCTGGTTGTCCGTCCACTTTTGGAGTGACTGAGAAAATTGTGTGGGAACTTGGAAGAGGATTTTTTAACAAAGGCCACCATTTATATGTAGATAACGTCTACACTGGTGTGCGGTTGTTCAGGGAATTGGCCACTGTTGCTTGTGGCACAATCCGCTCTAACCGTAAAGGTTTCCCAAAAGAACTTGTTTGTAAAAAGCTTGTGCGGGGACAGTGCAGTGCGTTGCGTTGCGAGGAGCTTCTAGCTGTGAAGTTTTCAGACAGGAGAGATGTCTACATGCTGTCTACCATCCATGATGAAAGCACTGCACCTGTGACTGTTTGGGGTCAGGTTGCTGAAGCGCGCAAACCTGTGTGCATTTTAGACTATAATAAGCACATGGGTGGTGTTGACAGAGTAGATCAGGGGTTGGAACCTTACGCTGCTCTTCGTAAGGCTTACATTTGGTACAAGAAGTTGGCTATCCATCTTCTCCACTTGGCAACCTTTAATGCTTTTGTTGTGTTCCAGGATTCTTGTCCTGAGTCAAAGATGACTTTTGCTAAGTTTCAAGAGTCTGTAATAGGCAGCCTTGTTTTAGTGGAACAGGCAAGTGTTCCTAGAGTTGGATTGGTGGAGGATGTTGCTAGATTGAATGATCGCCACTTTCCTGATCACATTCCTCCCACACCCTCAAAAGACTTTCCCAGTAGGAGATGTAGAGTCTGTTGGCGAAGATGTATGCGGAAGGAGACTCGCATGTACTGCCCCGAGTGTCCTAACCCTGGGCTGTGTGTGCCTGCTTGTTTTAGAATGTACCACACGCAAAATAATTTTTGGGAGCATCCATGAGTGGTAAAGTGAACTGCCAGGCCTCTATTGTTTAATATTTTTGGTTCAGTTTCAAGGTTGGCATTTGTGTAGTGTATTGAGTTTCAGATGTTGTGTTAGTAGATTTGTATCTATTTGCAATTTGTTTGTGTTTTCTTATTTTTATAAAAAAAAATCCTAAATGTGATGGCGGTGTGCGTGGAGTGGCGCTTGTGTGGCGGTGTGCGTGGTCTGGCGTTTGGCTGGTGGTGTGTTTGGATTGGCGCTTGGCTGGTGGTGTGCGTGGACTGGCGCTTGGCTGGCGGTGTGTTTGTACTGGCGCTTGGCTGGCGGTGTGCGTGGACTGGCGCTTGGCTGGCGGTGTGTTTGTACTGGCGCTTGTCTGGCGGTGTGTTTGCACTGGCGCTTGGCTGGCGGTGTGCGTGGAGTGGCGGTGTGTTTTGATTGGTGCTTGGCTGGCGGTGTGTTTTGATTGGCGCTTGGCTGGCGGTGTACGTGGACGGGCGCTTGGCTGGCGGTGTACGTGGACGGGCGCTTGGCTGGCAGTGTGCGTGGACTGGCGCTTGGCTGGCAGTGCGTGGACTGGCGCTTGGCTGGCGGTGTGCGTGGACTGGCGCGTGGCTGGCGGTGTGCGTGGACTGGCGCTTGGCTGGCGGTGTGTGTGGACTGGCGCTCGGCTGGCGGTGTGCGAGTAGTGACTAGCTGCTGGTCACTACACACACTGCTAGCCAAACGCCACTCAACGCAATCCGTGAGCTGGTGTGGTTGCTGTGTCAGGAATGTGGGCGTGTGAAAGTGATGGGCCCTTGAATGGCGCTGTCTGCTGGTGTGAGTGTTGTAATGTGCTGGGCCCGCGGCTGGCGTGAATGGTTTTGTATGTGTCACACGTATGAAAGGTGTATGAATGGCCTGTAAAGAGGTTGGTGCCTTGTCGTGGCTTTACAGCTCACGAGCTGTGAGTCAATGGTTCAGTTTCTTGTCCTTTCAAGTAACAGTGCATTTCATTTTTGTGAAATCTCTGGTTAATACAACTGTATATACTGAACCATCACTCACCCTCGTGCCAAATCCAACCAGTATGTATGTGTGCTTGAGGAATAGGTGGTTGTGCATAAAAATGTGTCTTTTCTGTTTTTGTCAATGTAATGTGTTGGTTTTGTGCCTGGTGGTGTGAATGGTCTTGTGTGTATCATGTATGAAAGGTGTGTGAATGGCCTGTAAAGCGGTTGGTGCCTTGAAGTGGCTTTACAGCTCACGAGCTGCGAGTCACTGGTTCAGTTTTTTTGTCCATTCAATTATTGACAGTGCATTTCATTTTTGTGAAATCTCTTGTTAATACAATTTTATATACTGAACCATCACTCGCCCTCGTGCCAAATCCAACCAGTATGTGTGTATGTTTGAGGAATAGATGGCGGTGCAGTAATCTTTGTCTGTTTTGTCTCTCTGCCAAGCTGTACATTTCATTTAAGAATAACCTAACAACTGTAGTTTTTGTTGTAAACTAAACACCCATGGGAGTGCATGGTGATGTCTCTCTTGTGGATCCCAACAAGTTATCTTACCCACAATGTCCTGCAAACCTCAAAATGTGACTGACATTTTCCTTGCATTTTTGTGCCCAAATTTTCACACTGCAGAAAGTAACAACAAATTTCCAACCCCCCAGCATTTCTCCAAGTATCCCAATAGAAATGGTACCTCACTTGTATGGGTGGGCCAAGTACCTGCGGCAGGGAATGGCCCAAAACCTATTGATGTGACATCAAAATTACCTATCACAAACCAACCTGGTTTTGCATGGGGGTCCCATGACTTTTTGGCCCGGGGCTCGGCATCCATGTAGGGAAACCTACCTAACCCATACATTTCTGGAAACTAGACACCCGGGGGAGTCCAGCGAGGTATGGCTTGCGTGGGTCCCCCATCATTCTCCTACCCATAATCCCCTGCAAACCTCAAATTTCGCTGAAAAATCCACTTTTTTCTCACATTTCTGTGTGGGAAATTTCTGGAATCTGCGCGGATGGACAAATTTCCTCCCACCCAGCATTCCCCCAGGTCTCCCGATAACAATGGTACCTCACTTGCGTGGGTGGGTGAAGGACCCGCGACAGGCAAGGCCCCAAAAGCTATTGAGGCGACATCAAAATTACCTATCACAAACCAACCTGGTTTTGCATGGGGGGTCCCATGAGTTTTTGGCCCGGGGCTCGGCATCCATGTAGGGAAACCTACCTAACCCATATATTTCTGGAAACTAGACACCCGGGGGAGTCCAGCGAGGTATGGCTTGCGTGGGTCCCCCATCATTCTTCTACCCATAATCCCCTGCAAACCTCAAATTTCGCTGAAAAATACACTTTTTTCTCACATTTCTGTGTGGGAAATTTCTGGAATCTGCGTGGATCCACAAATTTCCTCCCACCCAGCGTTCCCCCAGGTCTCCCGATAAAAATGGTACCTCACTTGCGTGGGTGGGTGAAGGACCCGCGACAGGCAAGGCCCCAAAAGCTATTGAGGCGACATCAAAATTACATATCACAAACCAACCTGGTTTTGCATGGGGGTCCCATGAGTTTTTGGCCCGGGCTCGGCATCCATGTAGGGAAACCTACCTAACCCATACATTTCTGGAAACTGGACACCCGGGGAGTCCAGCGAGGTATGGCTTGCGTGGGTCCCCCATCATTCTCCTACCCAGAATCCCCTGCAAACCTCAAATTTCGCCGAAAAATTCACTTTTTTTGTTAAATTTCTGTGTGGGAAAGTTCTGGAATCTGCGTGGATCCACAAATTTCCTCCCACCCAGCGTTCCCCCAGGTCTCCCGATAAAAATGGTACCTCACTTGTGTGGGTAGGCATAGTGGCTGCAACAGGAAATGGCCCAAATCGTACTGTGGAGACTTCAAAATTACCTATAGCAAAACTACCTGGTTTTGGGGGGGGGCACCTGAGATTTTGGCCCCGGGCTCGGCGGCCATCTTGGGAAAGTACCAAACCCAAACATTTCTGAAAACTAGACACCCGGGGAGTCCAATGAGGTATGGCTTGCGTGGATCCCCCAACGTTTTCCTACCCAGAATGCCATGCAAACCTCAAATTTAGTTGAAAAAAACACATTTTCCACATATTTGTGTGTGGAAACACCGTGCCAGCACAAATGTCCTACCACCCAGCGTTCTCCTTGTTCTCCTGAGTAAAATGATACCTCACTTGTGTGGGTGTCCAAAGCAGAATTGGCTAAAAACGTATTTTTTAAAAATGTAGCGCTTAGAATTCTCGGTGCTATACTCTAAATCTCTATGTTTTGGGCTCTTCCTAGCCACAGGCCTTTGGCCCACCCACACAAGTGAGGTATCATTTTACTCAGGAGAACAAGGAGAACGCTGGGTGGTAGGACATCTGAAAGAGACACGTTAGTGACAGATTCCTTACCTTAGAATATCCCCAGGCGTCAGGCTGGATCCGGAAAGTTTTTGCGTAGCAGTACCCTTGCGCGTCGGTAGGCGGCGTCGTGCGGCTCCGCGTCCGTCGTCGGCGTCGTGATCGCCGGGATGACGTCGCGGGCAGTACTTAGGCGCCGCCCCTGCGCGCTGACGTCAGTTCTTCTTTTCCGCGCCAGCAAGCGCAGATCCGGGAAGAGCAGTGCCCTGGTCATTTTTTGACCATACTTTTTGCTGAATTTTTTCACTGTTTTTTCATCTTTCAAGGTGTCGTAGGGATGCCCGGCTTCAAGCGATGCGGCGCCTGTGCGCGGATGATGTCCGTCACCGACCCGCATTGGGAGTGTCTCTTCTGCCTCGGCCGAGGCCACGACACGGAGTCTTGTACCGACTGCCAGGCCCTCAACCCGAAAGCTTTGCAAGAGCGGTCTCGAAAGCTCCTGGAGGCCCGGCATTCGGCTCCGCGGAAGCCCCGGTCGCGTGAGAGGTCCAGGGGTCGATCGCGGAGTCCACACCGGTCGTCGGCGTCGAAGTCTTCTTCGTCCGGTAAGTCGAAACACAAGAAGTCCAAAAAGCATCATCGCTCTAGGACTTCGCCTCGCCGGTCTCGCGACTCGGCTGAGGCCCCTCCCGGCACCGTCCCCGCCCCCGCGGCCCCGGACATGCCTGTGGAGTCGCCCCCGCCCTTCCCGGGTTCGGGGGCGGATCCGGCCAAAGTGCAGGAATTCCTGACGGCCATGGCCCGCCTCTTCGGGCCTCCAGGCCCCTCCGGTGCGCCTTCGGGCCCCGCGGGCCCTGATGGGGTTGCTCCAGCCTCGATCCCGGCTCCGGCTTCGGCCCCGGCCTCGATCCCGGCTCCACAACCCCCATCGACGCCGGTCGACCTAACGACACCTCCGCCGGCGCCGATGTCTCCGGTGCCGTTCTCGACGCCGCCCTGGGCTCCGGGCGGCGTCGTCCCCCAGTTCCTTCCGGCTCCGGACATGGATCCGGACCGACGCCGCCGACGCCGGCTCCGGCGCCGATGGGACCTTGGGTCCCAACTGTCCCTCCTCCTCCTTATTTTGAACCAGAGGAGGACCAGTTGGACTGGGAGGGGTCTGATGACCCTCTGACACGACACTGTCAGTACGATGAGGACTGGACAGAGAGTCTAGGGAGGCCAGTGGTCTGGATACTTCCCCTGACACTGGCATGCTGTCTCCTCCCGTGGCTACAGAGGAGGGAGCCAATTTTGGTACGGTGTTGCGTAGGGCAGCTGGGGCCTTACGTCTCCAACTCCCTACTTTGACGGTCAAGCCTAACATCTTGACAGAGGTGCTTCAGCCGGCAGCCTCCTCTGCGGAGACTGTGCTGCCGTTTAACGACGCCCTCACTGACGTTCTTTTGGGCGCCTGGTCCAAGCCCAACACAGGGGCTCCTGTGGATCGGAACGTGTCACGACGCCATCGCCCAGCTCCGGGCGACCCCCTGTTTCTCTCTGTCCACCCCAATCCTGAGAGCTTGGTTGTCCAAGCCTCCGCTACCCAAACCGCCTTCCCTACCGCTCCTCCGGATAGGGAATCCAAACGCCTGGATCAGTTTGGGAAGAAAGGTTTTTCTTCCTCCAGTGCTGGCTTGCGGTCCGTTAACACCGCTTGTCTTTTGGGCCGATATACCCACTCCCTGTGGGATTCGGTGGCGGATGTTTTGCCCCAGTGTCCTGAGGAGGTCCAGACACTGCTTTCCCGCGCCATTGCGGAAGGAAGGGATGCGGCTAAATACACAATACGTTGTGGCCTTGACACCGCCGACTCGCTGGGCAGGTCTATTGCAACGACGGTGGCGCTCAGACGCCACGCCTGGCTGAGAACCACTGGTTTTTCAGGGATGTCCAGAATACTCTCATGGACATGCCCTTTGATGGAGTCGGTCTTTTTGGGTCCAAAGCAGACCATGCGTTGGAGCGCTTTAAGGACTCACGGGCTACTGCCAAGTCCCTGGGCCTTTCTGCTACACGCCCTCCGCTGACTTCTGCTTTTCGCCCCTATCGTGGCCACGGTAGGGGCGCCCCTTCACGTCAGCAGCCCAGCCACCGGCCCGCGCAGCAGGCGTCTTCGCGTGGCCGAGGACGTGGATTCCGCCGTGGCGGATCGGGCAACCAGCGTGCGGGTCAGGCCACCACCTCCAACCCGTCCGCGGCCTCCAAGCCCTCCTAGTCCCTCCTTTCAGGTGCACAGCACGCCAGTAGGGGGCAGGGTCCGCCATCACCTTCCCCACTGGCGTACCATCACCTCGGACAGGTGGGTCTTGGACATTGTCCGAAGGGGCTACTCCCTCCCCTTCGAGACCACCCCCCAGCCATGCCACCTCAATTCCACCGCATGTCAGGGGATCACTTGGTGCTTCTACAGAAGGAAGTCACGGCCCTCTTGACCAAAAGGGCCATCAAGCGTGTTCCGACCCCAGAAGTAGGCGTGGTTGCTACTCCCACTACTTTCTGGTGCCCAAAAGGACAAGGAGGACATGCGTCCTATCTTGGATCTCCGGAACGTCAATCGCTTCCTCCGGAAGGAGAAGTTCAAGATGCTCACCCTAGCTCAGGTCTTGACTGCCCTCGACCCTGGAGACTGGTTGGTAGCGTTGGACTTGCAGGACGCATATTTCCACATCCCCGTCCTGCCGGCCCACCGGCGTTACCTTCGGTTCACGGTAGGCCCCGAGCATTTTCAGTTCACCGTGCTCCCCTTTGGCCTTACCAGTGCCCCTCGGGTGTTCACGAAAGTGATGGCGGTGGTCGCAGCTCATCTGCGCCGGGCAGGGGTTTCAGTCTTCCCCTACCTCGACGACTGGCTGCTGAAGGCGGGCTCGTCCCAGGCAGTCGTCTCCCACCTCCAGACTACGGCCGAACTCCTGCACTCGCTGGGGTTCTCCATCAATGTGCCGAAGTCGCATCTGATTCCTTCTCCACAGCTCCTTTTCATCGGAGCGGTTCTGGACACGACGCAGTTTCGGGCCTATCCTCCCGAACGGCGAGTCCGGGATATTCAGGCTATGGTTCCGATCTTTCAGCCTTTATCCTGGGTTTCGGCACGGATGACCCTGAGGCTGCTGGGCCTCATGGCCTCCTGCATCCTGCTGGTCAATCATGCCAGGTGGCATATGCGGGCTCTGCAGTGGGACTTGAAGTTCCAGTGGGCGCAGCACCAGGGCAACCTGTCCGATCACGTCCAGATCTCGGAGGGGACTGCAAGACAGTTGCAGTGGTGGCTCTCGAACCGGCAATGGGTCATGGGCAGATCCCTCTCCCTTCCCCAGCCAGAGCACACAGTTGTGACGGACGCGTCCCTTCTGGGATGGGGCGGTCACATGGGAGAGGCGGAGATCAGAGGCCTCTGGTCTCCGGCGGAGTCCCGGCTCCATATCAACCTTCTGGAGCTCCGGGCGATCCGACTTGCACTCAAGGCATTCCTTCCCTCTGTCAAAGGGAAGGTAGTGCAGGTGTTCACAGACAACACCACCGCCATGTGGTACTGCAACAAACAGGGCGGGGTGGGGTCTTGGACCCTTTGTCAGGAGGCTCTGCGCCTCTGGACATGGCTGGAACATCAGGGCATGTTCCTGATGGTTCAACACCTGGCAGGTTCCCTGAACGCCAGGGCGGACGAACTCCAGCCGCAGGTGCATGATGGATCACGAATGGCGTCTTCACTCGGAAGTGGCGCAAGGACTCTTTCTACAATGGGGAGAGCCTTGGTTAGATCTATTCGCCACCGAAGAGAACGCGCAATGTCATCAGTTCTGCGCGTTGGAATTTCCAAGGCGGCACTCGCTCGGGAGACGCTTTTCGTCACGAGTGGAGTTGCGGTCTGTTGTACGCCTTTCCGCCTATACCACTTCTACCCAGTGTTGAAGAAGATTCGGCACGACCGGGCCTAAGTCATTCTTGTGGCTCCGGACTGGGCTCGAAGAGTTTGGTATCCCGAGCTACTCAATATGAGCGTAGATCCCCCGATCCGTCTGCCTCTTCGGGAGGATCTTCTGTCGCAGCAGCAGGGGACGGTCCTCCACCCGAACCTGTCCAGTCTACACCTGCTTGCGTGGCGATTGAGCGGCGGCAGTTGATTCCTTTCGACTTGCCTCCCGAAGTTTGTGATGTGATTCTGGCAGCCAGGCGTCCCTCCACTAAGGTGGTATACGCCTGCAGGTGGAACAAATTTGTGGCATGGTGCACAGCAAAGGCTGTGAATCCCCTCTCTGCCCCTCTTTCTGAGGTCCTTCTGTTCCTTCTATCTCTGGCCCAACAGGGTTCTGCCCTGGGTACCATCAAGGGTTATCTTTGTGCTATCTCGGCCTTCCTCAGGCTTCCTGATCAGCCCTCCCTTTTCAAGTCCCCTGTTGTTAACAGGTTCTTAAAAGGCATTACTCACCTCTTCCCTCCTGTTCCGTTTGTGATGCCTCAGTGGGACTTGAACTTGGTTCTTACCTTTTTAATGTGCGCTCCTTTGAGCCTCTACATAACTGTCCTCTTCGTCTTCTGACTCTGAAGACAGCCTTTCTGGTGGCCATCACCTCCGCTCGGCGGGTGAGTGAGCTCCAGGCTCTATCTTGCAAACCTCCCTTTCTGTCTGTTCATCCGGACAAGGTTGTTCTTCGGACGCGCCCGTCCTTCTTGCCAAAGGTGGTTACTGCTTTCCATATTGGGCAGACCATCACTTTGCCCACCTTCTTTCCGCCTCCGCATCCTTCCAGAGAGGAAGAGAGGCTCCACCGTCTGGACCCAAAACGTGCTCTCTCCTTCTATATTGACCGCACAAAACACTTCCGGGTGGATGACCAGCTCTTTGTTGGCTACGTGGGCGCCAAAAAAGGTCGGGCGGTGCACAAGAGGACCATCTCCCGCTGGGTTACCTTGTGCATCAAGACCTGCTATTCTTTGGCTAAGAAGGAGCCTCCTGTTGGGCTGCGGGCCCATTCCACCAGGGCAACGGCTGCTACCACGGCTTTGGGTCGCGGTGTTCCGCTGTCGGTTATTTGTCAGGCAGCTACGTGGGCCTCGCTGCACACGTTTACAAAGCATTACTGCCTTGACAGTCAGGTCCGGAGGGACGGCTTCTTTGGCCGTTCTGTCCTCCAGGACTTCCTTGTCTGATCTTTGTTCGCAGACCCACCACCGGGGTTGGTATTGCTGGGGTATCTATTCTAAGGTAAGGAATCTGTCACTAACGTGTCTCTTTTCAGATGCACAAGTTACTAACTTGTGTAACGATATATCTGTAAGAGACAGTAGTTAGTGACAGATTCTTACCGCCCACCCATCCTCCCCGTTCTGCGAACTGATTTCTAGGGTTAAGGACATCCCTTTCAGGGCCCTAGTATTTTTCAGACACCTATGTCAGCTTCTTGCATGGCTCTGCGTTCCTGGCGCGGAAAGTCGTGTACAGAACTGACGTCAGCGTGCAGGGGCGGCGCCTAAGTACTGCCCGCGAAGTCATCCCGGCGATCACGACGCCGACGACGGACGCGGAGCCGCACGACGCCGCCTACCGACGCGCAAGGGTACTGCTACGCAAAAACTTTCCGGATCCAGCCTGACGCCTGGGGATATTCTAAGGTAAGGAATCTGTCACTAACTACTGTCTCTTACAGATATATCGTTACACAAGTTAGTAACTTGTGCATTTGTGCCGGCACGGTGATTCCACACACAAATATGTGGGAAATGTGTTATTTTCAACTAAATTTGAGGTTTGCATGGCATTCTGGGTAGGAAAACGTTGGGGGATCCATGCAAGCCATACCTCATTGGACTCCCCCGGGTGTCTAGTTTTCAGAAATGTTTGGGTTTGGTACTTTCCCAAGATGGCCGCCGAGCCCGGGGCCAAAATCTCAGGTGCCCCCCCAAAACCAGGTAGTTTTGCTATAGGTAATTTTGAAGTCTCCACAGTACGATTTGGGCCATTTCCTGTTGCAGCCACTATGCCTACCCACACAAGTGAGGTACCATTTTTATCGGGAGACCTGGGGAACGCTGGGTGGGAGGAAATTTGTGGATCCACGCAGATTCCAGAACTTTCCCACACAGAAATTTGACAAAAAAGTGAATTTTCCGGCGAAATTTGAGGTTTGCAGGGGATTCTGGGTAGGAGAATGATGGGGGACCCACGCAAGCCATACCTCGCTGGACTCCCCGGGTGTCTAGTTTCCAGAAATATATGGGTTAGGTAGGTTTCCCTACATGGATGCCGAGCCCCGGGCCAAAACTCATGGGACCCCCATGCAAAACCAGGTTGGTTTGTGATATGTAATTTTGATGTCGCCTCAATAGCTTTTGGGGCCTTGCCTGTCGCGGGTCCTTCACCCACCCACGCAAGTGAGGTACCATTTTTATCGGGAGACCTGGGGGAACGCTGGGTGGGAGGAAATTTGTGGATCCACGCAGATTCTAGAAATTTCCCACAGAAATGTGAGAAAAAAGTGGATTTTTCCGCGGAATTTGAGGTTTGCAGGGGACTATGGGTAGGAGAATGATGGGGGACCCACGCAAGCCATACCTCGCTGGACTCCCCGGGTGTCTAGTTTCCAGAAATGTATGGGTTAGGTAGGTTTCCCTACATGGATGCCGAGCCCCGGGCCAAAAACTCATGGGACCCCCATGCAAAACCAGGTTGGTTTGTGATATGTAATTTTGATGTCGCCTCAATAGCTTTTGGGGCCTTGCCTGTCGCGGGTCCTTCACCCACCCACGCAAGTGAGGTACCATTTTTATCGGGAGACCTGGGGGAACGCTGGGTGGGAGGAAATTTGTGGATCTACGCAGATTCCAGAAATTTCCCACACAGAAATGTGAGAAAAAAGTGGATTTTCCCACGAAATTTGAGGTTTGCAGGGGACTATGGGTAGGAGAATGATGGGGGACCCACGCAAGCCATACCTCGCTGGACTCCCCCGGGTGTCTAGCTTCCAGAAATGTGTGGGTTAGGTAGGTTTCCCCAGATGGCCGCCGAGCCCCGGACCAAAAACTCATGGGACCCCCCATGCAAAACCAGGCTGGTTTGTGATATGTAATTTTGATGTCACCTCAATAGCTTTTGGGCCCTTGCCTGTCGCCGGTCTTTGACCCACCCACGCAAGTGAGGTACCAATTTTATCGGGAGACCTGGGGGAACGCGGGGTGGGTGGAAATTTGTGGATCCACGCAGATTCCAGTACTTTCCACCACAGAAATGTGGGGAAAATGTGTTTTTTTTGACAATTTGTTAGGTTTGCAAGGGATTCTGGGTAACAGAACCTGGTGGGAGGCAGTCAAGTCACCCCATCCTGGATTCCCCTGGGTGTCTAGTATTCAAAAATGTATAGGTTTGCTAGGTTTCCCTAGGTGCCAGCAGAGCTAGGGTTCAAAAACTACAGCTAGGCACTTTGCCAAAAAAGGGTCATTTTTCACTGCGAAATTGAGGTATGTACACATTGCGTTTTGCGCCGTTTCCTGTCGCGGGCACTAGGCCAGCCCACGCAAGTGAGGTACCATTTTTATCGGGAGACCTGGGGGAACGCGGGTGGGTGGAAATTTGTGGCTCCACGCAGATTCCAGAACTTTCCAGCACAGAAATGTGGGGAAAATGTGTTTTTTGGACAATTTTTTAGGTTTGCAAGGGATTCTGGGTAACAGAACCTGGTGGGAGGCAGTCAAGTCACCCCATCCTGGATTCCCCTGGGTGTCTAGTTTTCAAAAATGTATAGGTTTGCTAGGTTTCCCTAGGTGCCGGCAGAGCTAGGGTTCAAAAACTACAGCTAGGCACTTTGCCAAAAAGGGTAATTTTTCACTGCGAAATTGAGGTTTGTCCACATTGCGTTTTGCGCCGTTTCCTGTCGCAGGCACTAGGCCAACCCACGCAAGTGAGGTACCATTTTTATCGGGAGACCTGGGGGAACGCGGGGTGGGTGGAAATTTGTGGTTCCACGCAGATTCCAGAACTTTCCAGCACAGAAATGTGGGGAAATGTGTTTTTTTTGGACAATTTGTTAGGTTTGCAAGGGATTCTGGGTAACAGAACCTGGTGGGAAGCAGTCAAGTCACCCCATCCTGGATTCCCCTGGGTGTCTAGTTTTCAAAAATGTATAGGTTTGCTAGGTTTCCCTAGGTGCCGGCAGAGCTATGGTTCAAAAACTACAGCTAGGCACTTTGCCAAAAAGGGTCATTTTTCACTGCAAAATTGAGGTTTGTCCACATTGCGTTTTGCGCCGTTTCCTGTCGCGGGCACTAGGCCAACCCACGCAAGTGAGGTACCATTTTTATCGGGTGACCTGGGGAACGCGGGGTGGGTGGAAATTTGTGGCTCCACGCAGATTCCAGAACTTTCCAGCACAGAAATGTGGGGAAAATGTGTTTTTTTGGACAATTTTTTAGGTTTGCAAGGGATTCTGGGTAACAGAACCTGGTGGGAGGCAGTCAAGTCACCCCATCCTGGATTCCCCTGAGTGTCTAGTTTTCAAAAATGTATAGGTTTGCTAGGTTTCCCTAGGTGCCGGCAGAGCTAGGGTTCAAAAACTACAGCTAGGCACTTTGCCAAAAAAGGGTCATTTTTCACTGCGAAATTGAGGTATGTCCACATTGCGTTTTGCGCCGTTTCCTCTCGCGGGCACTAGGCCAACCCACGCAAGTGAGGTACCATTTTTATCGGGAGACCTGGGGGAACGCGGGGTGGGTGGAAATTTGTGGATCCACGCACATTCCAGAACTTTCCAGCACAGAAATGTGGGGAAAATGTGTTTTTTTTACAATTGTTTAGGTTTGCAAGGGATTCTGGGTAACAGAACCTGGTGGGAGGCAGTCAAGTCACCCCATCCTGGATTCCCCTGGGTGTCTAGTTTTCAAAAATGTATAGGGTTGCTAGGTTTCCTGTTAGACCTGGCATCCTTGGCGTGTGTCTCCCTTCCATTTTTTCGTAATGCCTCCACTGTTGCCGATATGTTTTTGCTGGACTAGATGCTCATGGGCACTTTGCCGCTGCTAATCAGTGCCAAAGTGCAAGTGCTCCCTATCGTGAATTGATGTATGTATTAGTGACTCCATGATTGAATGATTGGTTTACTTGTCAGTCCCTAGTACCGTGCACTGAGTGTGCCCAGGGCTTGTAAATCCAATGCAGCTGGTGGGCTTGCGGCACGGGTTGTGCCACCCACAGAAGCAGCTTGTAAAGTGTGTCTCAGGCCTGCCATTGCAGAGCCTGTGTGCAGCCTAGGGCTGCCATGTCGACTTGGTGAGTGCACCCACTTACCAGTCCCTAAACCTTCCCTTTACTGCATGTTGGTCACCCCTAAAGTAGGCCCTAGGGCAGGGTGCATTGTAAGTATAAGGTAGGACATGCCCTGGTGTGTGTGGCATGTCCTAATAGTGAATTACAGCCATTTTCGTTTTTCACTATTGCAAGGCTACCTGCTCCCCATAGGCCAGAATGGGCAGACTGACTATTACACCTTATAGTCAGAACTGACCCAGGGAACATGGTAGAAAAACGAATTTAGTATGCCTGAACTCAGGATGATAAAATACATCTTTTAGTGAAGTTGGTTTTAACATTCTGTGTTCGAAAATACCACTTTTAGAAAGTGGGTATTTTCTTGCCTAACTATCCAAGCCTGCCTCTGCTAGGTTGTGTATTCCTTGTCTGGAGATTGAGTGACAGGGGCTGGGGGTGGCTACAGGAGACAGGGTGAGTCAGCGCCGGGCTGAATAGAAAGATCTGCATCCAGAGTGGAGGGAGGAGTTGCACCTGGGTCTGAATAGGGCTGTGCCTGCCTTCCACAATGCTGGCTCCACCTCCTGCCGGGCGGCTGAGCACTCTGCCCCACATTCTGAAAGGAAAGAAGGAGTCAGAAAAACAAAGTGCTCCAGGACTGACCAGAACTGGTTTTGGGCTAGGCAGAGGCCTCTCTGCCTTCAGAGAACAAAGAGAAACTGTGTATAAAAAGGGGACCCAGACCCCTAGGAAATTAGATCACTTTTGGGAACAAGAAGAAACCTTTGCTGAGGAGCGGAACCAAGAAGAAACTGAGGAGAGACTATCCCTAAGCCTGAAGTGCTGCTTGGGGGATTGGCCTGCAGTGGTTTGCCTGACTGCCAAAGAAAGGAGAAAGGAACTTTTGCTTTGCTGTGACTTTCATCAACTTGTGAAGGATCTCCAAGGGCTTGGAAGAGAGCTTGCCCCCTGACCGAAGTCCCAGGACCATTGGACTTCACCCCCTTTGTGAATTGCTGCTGGAAACTCTGTTTCAGTGGCTACAGAGGTAGGGAGCTGTGACCGACTCTCACGACCGACTCAGTGTCCTGTAAGCACCGCATCGAAGCACCGTCTCGCCCTGCAACGCACGGCCCTGGTCTCACCGACTCCGTCAACGAGCCGCTGCCTGCACCGCATCGAGGGACAACGCGTCCTGCAACGCTTCGCTACGCCGAATCGAACTGGTCCGACCGACACGGTCACTGCTGCTGAGTTCGAGTCCTGTGACCGCACCGGAGTTGGGCACCGCTCGCACGCTTTGCGACGCACCGCCCGACTCGCACCGCTGTCCGGACTGATCGACGCCAGCTCCTGAATCCGGCTCCGTCGCCGCACCGCAACCTGCCAGCACCGCATCGAAGCACCGTCTCGCCCTGCAACGCACGGCCCTGGTCTCACCGACTCCGGCTCGACGACGTCAACGCACCGCTGCCACCACCGCATCGAGGGACAACGCGTCCTGCACCGCTTCCATTTTTGCATCGCGACCGCGACGAACAGCCATCCGGCTCGCACACCCGTGCATGCCACTTCAAGTCAAAGGTACTGTGACCGAATCTGTCTACGCTTTGTTGGCCCGTCTCGACGCGGTCAGCTGGATTTGTTAGACTCTGTTTGTTCTCAAACATCGCCGTAGCCGGAGGAGGCTACCGACTCGCACAGAACCTTGAATTAAGCCTTTTTGATCAGAACTAAGCACTCTTGACAGTATTGTGGATTATTTTTGTCGTTTATGGTCTTGTGATAAATCTATATAAAGTATACCTATTTTTATAAATATATAACCTGTGTGGTGTCCATTTGTAGTGTTGTCACTTGATTACTGTATGTGTTCACAAATGCTTTACACACTGCCTCTGAACTAAGCCTGTCTGCTCGTGCCAAGCTACCAAGAGGGTGAGCAGGGGTTATTTCAGGAGTGTACCTACTTTCCCTGACTAGACTCAAGGGTCCCTATTTGGACAAAGGTACCTACCTCTGCCAGCTAGAGACCCCCAAATCTAACATTTCCCTAGGTGCCGGCAGAGCTAGGGTTCAAAAACTACAGCTAGGCACTTTGCCAAAAAAGGGTCATTTTTCACTGCGAAATTGAGGTTTGTCCACGTTGCGTTTTGCTCCGTTTCCTGTCGCGGGCACTAGGCCAACCCACGCAAGTGAGGTACCATTTTTATCGGGAGACCTGGGGGAACGCGGGGTGGGTGGAAATTTGTGGATCCACGCACATTCCAGAACTTTCCAGCACAGAAATGTGGGGAAAATGTGTTTTTTTTTACAATGTTTTAGGTTTGCAAGGGATTCTGGGTAACAGAACCTGGTGGGAGGCAGTCAAGTCACCCCATCCTGGATTCCCCTGGGTGTCTAGTTTTCAAAAATGTATAGGGTTGCTAGGTTTCCCTAGGTGCCGGCAGAGCTATGGTTAAAAAACTACAGCTAGGCACTTTGCCAAAAAAGGGTCATTTTTCACTGCGAAATTGAGGTGTGTCCACGTTGCGTTTTGTGCCGTTTCCTGTCGCGGGCACTAGGCCAACCCACACAAGTGAGGTACCATTTTTCTCTGAAGACTTTGGGGAACACGGGGTGGGTGGAAATTTGTGGCTCCACGCAGATTCCAGAACTTTCCAGCACAGAAATGTGGGGAAAATGTGTTTTTTTTGACAGTTTTTAGGTTTGCAAGGGATTCTGGGTAACAGAACCTGGTGGGAGGCAGTCAAGTCACCCCATCCTGAATTCCCCTGGGTGTCTAGTTTTCAAAAATGTATAGGTTTGCTAGGTTTCCCTAGGTGCCGGCAGAGCTAGGGTTCAAAAACTACAGCTAGGCACTTTGTCAAAAAAAGGTCATTTTTCACTGCGAAATTGAGGTATGTCCACATTGCGTTTTGCGCCGTTTCCTGCCGCGGGCACTAGGCCGACCGACACAAGTTAGGTACCATTTTTCTCGGAACACTTTGGGGAACGCGGGGTGGGTGGAAATTTGTGGATCCACGCAGATTCCAGAACTTTCCAGCACAGAAATGTGGGGAAAATGTGTTTTTGGACAATTTTTTAGGTTTGCAAGGGATTCTGGGTAACAGAACCTGGTGGGAGGCAGTCAAGTCTCCCCATCCTGGATTCCCCTGGGTGTCTAGTTTTCAAAAATGTATAGGTTTGCTAGGTTTCCCTAGGTGCCGGGAGAGCTAGGGTTCAAAAACTACAGCTAGGCACTTTGCAAAAAAAGGGTAATTTTTCATTGAGAAAATGTGGTGTGTTCACGTTGGGTTTTGAGCCATTTCCTGTCGTGGGCACTATGCCTACCCACACAAGTGAGGTACCATTTTTATCGGGAGACTTAGGGTACTTCAGATTTCTAAAGCAACTGTTATTACCTATTGACTTTCGATGCATTTCTGCCTTCCAAATGAAAGACATTGTGTAAAAAAAAAGTCATTTTGAAAAATGACCGATAATTCTCATGCTAGTATGAGTATTCCCAATTTCAAAAATGTGCAAATATCTACTGTTTCTAAACTCTATAACTTGTTCCCATTTCAGAAATACATAGGTGTCGTTCATACCAATTTTTCCATGTATACATTTTCCCACAATAATTGCTATATACCCGGTACATAATAAAAAGCCATTGCAAATTGCTGCTCAGTTTTTTACTCTGGGTTCGTCGGGTTCTTGGTGAACCTACAAGTCCTATATATCCCCACAACCAGTAAGGTCCAGCGGATGTAACGGTATATTGCTTTCAAAGAGCTGTCATAATTAGAAGAAGTTACAGGTGAAAACGTTGACACAAAAGGCTGTTTTTTTCAACAAATTTTCAATTTTTCCTATATTTAACTGTACGTTTCTATAAAGAAACCTTGATGGATCTACACAAATGACCCCTTGCTGAATTCAGAATTTTGTCTACTTTTCAAATGTATAGCTTTCCAGGATTCATTATTGCTTTCATACCCATTTCTACCATTAAGTGGAAGGAGGTTGAAAGCACAAAAAATAGCAAAAATAGGCTATGTCCCAGAAAAATGCCAAAACTGTGTAAAAAATGTTGGTTTTCTGACAAAAGTCTGTCATTCCCTAAAAGCTGGGAAAATGGTGATTTCAGCCCCACAAACGCTTTTTGGATACCATTTGCAGGGAAAACCCAGATGCTTTCATTTGCAGCCCTTTTTTCCCATTTTCCCCCCAAAAAACAAAATTTAGCTGTATTTTGACTAATTTCTGGGACCCCTCCAGGGGAATCCACAAACCCTGGGTACCTTTAGAATCCCTATGATGTTGGAAGAAAAGGACGCAAATTTGGCGTGGATACCTTAGGTGGTCAAAAAGTTACAGGGGCCTAAGCGCGCACTACCCCAAATAGCCAAAAAAAGGCTTAGCACAGGGGGGGAAAAGGCCTAGCAGCGAAGGGGTTAAGTTCGCGCTATATAAAACCCCAAGGATAAATAAAAAACATTGCCATTTACAATGTGAATAGCTCCAACAAATACAAGACCTATTGCAAAGTACAAAACATTGCCATTTACAATGCCAATAGCTCCAGCTCCAACAAATTCAAAACCTATTGCATTTCCAATGCTTGTTTCATAGGCTGTCCAATACTCTAGTGATGCAGTTGCACACAGAATGTTATAGTGCTGTTGACTTGCATCAAGGCACTTGTCTTTCTGTCTGTGCGTTAAAAAGCCTTGGAATGTGTCCATAAATGTTTCCTGAGGCAAGCATGTACTCCTGAATGACTGCATGACCGAGTGTATAGTAATTGTATCTCTCTTCAATCCGTGGTGGCCCAGCACCCAGGATAATGTGCTGCATGGCTAAACACTTCTAAGGTCCTAAAAATGAGACCTTTTGGCTGGCTATGTCAATGTTTGTTCACTTCAGTGAACTCCACAACGAGCTGATCACCCACCTGGTGGTCTTTAGTACGATCTATGTAGAAGGTAGGCACTCTCTTGGAGGTCCAAATACCGCAGCAAGCGACAAATTTGTCCCAACAACAGGCATATACAGTTTTAGTCGCGGGATGTCTGGCTGTCAAGATGATATCAACCATCTCTGGAGTAAGCTCAAAAGTGTTGTCGCTCAATCTCCAGCATGAACATGGATATTGTGAATTCCCGGGCGGAGAACCCAGCCCTGCTACTGCACAGCAGGTCCTCCCAAGAGGGCAGCCTCATCAGAGGACAGATGCTCAAGCTCAGGAATTCTGGATACCATACTCCCCGTGCCCAATCCGGGTCCTCTTGGATAACTTGGACCCAGTCGATCCTGATATTCTTGAGAACTTAAGGCAGGAGTGTTATCGGCAGGAAGGCATACAGGAGTCCCATATTCCACTTAAAAATCGCATGTCTGAGTGAGAGACGCCTTGGAAACTCCAGTCTGCAGAAGTGCTGACATTGCTCGTTCTTGGCGGTGGCAAACAGATTGAGCCAAGTGTTAGACCTGTCAGCCCTAGGGTGGTCTTTCCCTATTTTTTTTCCTTTTTCGCCTCCTTTTTGCCACCATATTTTTACTGGACCTAGGTCTCTGGGCACCTTGCCACTGCTAGCCAGTGCTGAGGTGCAGGTGCTCTCTCTCACTCAAGATGGCTGCCACAGGCCCCTGCTACTGCAGAGGGGCCTGACACGCATACACACTAGTAGCCAGGGTCAGGCTGGGGTATAGGGATACAGTATCCATTCCATCCCCGCCTCTGGGCCACATAGCCAGGCATGTAGAAGGTTCCAGAACCTTCCGGGCTGTGGGAGGAGATATGTTCTGCCGCCTTTGGGAGAGTCACCTGACCTGGGAGTATAAAAGGCTTGGAGGGAAAACTTTCTAGTCAGTTGATGAGGCACCACTGAACCTGGGAGAACCTCCGCCGGAGTATAGGCTTTAGGGCCTAGGGGGAGACCTACACTACTGCTGCTGACAGGGTTGAGGCCCTGCTGTAGTAAGATAGCTGAGGAACGCCCACCACCCACTGACCTTGCCCAGTGTGAGGGGACCCAGGGAACCACCTTCAGCGTGCGGGGAGGAACATCAAGCACTCCCAGACCACCAACTCATCCCCCCCTCATAAGAAGAAACTTCTGACAGGAAACTTTGACAAGGAACCTATAACAAGGAACTTCTGACAAGAAACTTACAACTAGAAGCGCCTAAGAAGCAACCAAGCTGAAGCAGTCGCAAGACCCCTTAACTTGAGGAGGCCTGTCCGTCCAGCAAGGCCTAAAGCCTAAAACTGCCCAACTGGGGATCACCAGGTAAAGCGCCGTACCCTGAAGCGCTAAACCTTCACCCCCTATTCACCTTTGCCTGTTGCTGGGCTGCCCCAAGTACTTTGCCAGACAGCCCTGCCCACAGGCTGCTGGTGCACCATGTGTGCTGTTGTCCCTCAGGTCACTGACCTTATGATGAAGATCACCGCCGCGGCCGCCGCCGCCTGAGAGGAGAAACCGTGTGGTGAGGTGCGCCGTCGCGCCCTCATCAAAGGAAGCGCTGAGGTGGAGGAAGCCCCTCAGGTGTGTGAGGTGAGGAGCGCCGTCCGTGCCCTCACCGAAGCCTCCAGGGGCCCGGGGCCCTCATCGCCGCCGTAGCGGCCCAAGGAGTCGTGCCTGCCGCCGTTGCGGCCAAAGATTGCCCCCGCCGCCGTAGCGGCCCAAGAATTGTTCCTGCCGCCGTCGCGGCCAAAGAGTGCCCCCGCCGCCGAAGCGGCCGAAGAATCGTCGCCACCGCCGAAGCGGCCCAAGAAATTGCCACCGCCGCCGAAGCGGCCCAAGAAATCGCTAACGCGATCTTCAGCGAGGCCTCCCGGCCCCGCAGACGCCGTTGCCGAGCAACCAGGGGTCGCTCGGCGTGACCCGGGAAGGCCGCGCACCGATTGGGCGCCGGCTCCCGGTCCCGCCCAGCGTTGAAGGAAGCCCGGGAAGAGCCTCGGCAGTGCAGAGGGAGACGGGGAGCCGGCCGGAGAGGACTGCCGGCTCCCGCTCCCTTCCCCCAGCAGCCCTGAGCCCACCTGCATTTACCCTGAGCACGGGGGCCGGAGGAGGGTGATCCCGGCCCCGCAACGAGCCGCATGCATATTCCCTGATCCCGGGAGCCGGAGTAAGGCATACCGGCCCCGCAACGACCCGCAACACCGGCCAGAAGGCCGAGACACCCCCGACCGGGCCCCGCCCAACAGAACACGGGCCGGCCCGGATGATCGCCAGTCGCCCTGAAGCGCGACCAACGATCACACCACAGGTGAGCCCTGGAGGCCCCTAGGGCCCATAAGACGCCACTGGGGGCCGGGGGCCACTATTAACCCTTACTATTATAGTCCTACGAGGCGAGGCCCCAGAGAGCAGTGGGCCTGGCCTGAATTAACCCCTAAGGAACCTAGAAGCCCCAGAATACAGGACATGTTGAGGGATTCCCCACATAGTTCATTCATGTATTGACGATGCCCACAGTATGTAATGATTTATGCCAATGCCTATTATAATTACTGCCTAGGCCATGGTTTTAGCTGTTAAGTCTTTACCACAAGGGGAAAGTGTTTAATGGAGTGGAGCTGAAGTGTACACCGCCAAGAGTTGAAGTATTTTATGTTACAGGTGTACTGGAGTTGCGACGCCCACTGTACTGAATGTGGGTGCGCCTAGATTAATGCAGGCCTATTTAAATGTAACGTGAAAAGCCTTCTTTTAAATAATTGAATATACTAAAGTGAACTGTATGTTTAGGCCTATGTTTTATTAACGTACCTTGAGATCATTATTAAGTGCTACGTGTAGGAGATAATTCCTGCGGCCTCTTAGTGGCCTACAATGTTGATGAGCTATGCAGCTTTATTTAAAATGTGCACCAGTTGAATAATTTAATGAGTTTGAATGTAGATCTAAATTAACCTGCCTTATCTGATGCCAACTTAATTTATTTATAAAAGATCTTGATTTTAAATACAAAAGCCTGGTGTGGTGTCATGTTATTGCGTTCGCATTTGTGAGTCAAAGTGAGAGTGTGCTGCACAACTGCCTTACACATTGCCTTCGCGTGCCTTTCCCGCTCCACGCCATGCTACCGTGTCGGACTCGGTAACCCCGGTTCCAACATTTGGTGTTCAGCGGTTGGATAAGGACTGGTGCTTGTGCAGCACCCTACAGTGACTCAATGTGCGCCGCAATTAGACACCTATATTAATGAGAGTGCTAGGAATTCTATGGTAATTGCCGACTGTGTACATTCCTGTGTTGGACCTGTTACCTACAGTTTAGAACCCCTTCCTTGAATTGTCTGGGACCCCACCTAGGAGGATGGAGTTTGAGTTAGCCAACCTAGAAAGGTATACGGTGACACAGCTCAAGGAGTTCTGCCTAGAGAGGGGGTGGCCGTCAAGCGAGGCGCCAGGAAGGAGGTGCTTCAGAAAGCTTTGAGGGCATGGGTAATGGCCCACCCGGAGGGAAGAGGGGATGAGGAGCAGGGGAGACAGACAACCCAGGAGAACTGGACCTACTGAGCATTGATGTTAGCGAGAATGTGTTGCCAGGAAGACGTTCCAGGGCAGGCAGTAGTGCGTCAGGGGGAAGTTTGTCACAAGAGGAATTGGAAGACAGAAGGGAGCAGAGGCAATTGACATTAGAACTTGCTAGGATGGAAAAAGCCATGGAGGAAAGGAAGCTTGTACATGAGCTTAGCCTGAAGGAGCTAGAGCTCCGGACCTTGCAGATGGAGATGGAAGGCAAAATGAATGGTGGCAGCGTACCTGCTGGGGTTCCACAGGAGCCCAAATTCTATTTACCCAGAGAGGTGATGGCCAGTTTTAGTGTAGGTGATGACATCGACAAGTGGTTGGCGGCCTACGAGGTGGCTCTGGTGGCCCATAGAGTTCCTGAGAGCTACTGGGGGGAGGTCTTTATAGGTACATACCTCCACTAGTAAGGGACACACTTTTAACTTTGGAAAAGGGGGAGCAGACTAACTACCCTATCATGAAGGAGGCCCTGCTCAAGAAGTTTGGCCTCACCCCAGAGAAATACCGCCAAAAGTTCCGCAACAGCCACAAGCTTCACACACAAAACTGGGTGGATTTTTTTGACTATGCCCGGAAGGCATTGGAGGGTTGGGTGCGTGGCAGCAACGTTGACAATTACAAAGGGCTGTACGACCTATTCTTGAGAGAGCACCTCCTAGAGAAATGTTTTCCGGAGCTGCGCCAGTACTTGGTGGACCGCAAGCTGACCAATCCTAGGGAGCTTGCGGAGGAGGCAGACACGTGGGTCAGCACTCGGGTGTCCCACAAGGGAGCCGGGGCGGACCCCCGAAAGGTGGACAGGGGCTCCCCAGAAGAAAGAGGGGAGATAAAAGAGGGAGTTCTTTAAAGGTCCCCAAAATAAACCGCCTGGGAGAGGGGTAGGTTCCCCATCCCAATCTGGATTCCAGAAACCCACTTATCCTGACAGGAGTCAGCAGCCCAGAACTGTCCGGTGCTACGAGTGCGGGGAGGTTGGACATTATAAGGGGGATCCCAAGTGTCGCAAGAGAACCCCAGCCCCCACAGGAGGTAAGAGCCCCGGGGTGGCCAGTGTAGCGCTAGGGGAGGAGTTGTCCCTAGGTAGGGGAGGTGAGTGGACAGGCTTGACCTTAGTTTCCCTGGGGGATAGAGAGATCATCCCACGGGTTCAGGTACCCGCGAACACTGCCAAGTATCGGCAGAGGGTCCTGGTGAACGGGGAGGAGGTGGAGGCTCTGAGGGACACAGGTGCCAGCATGACGATGGTGAGACGTCAGCTGGTGTCCCCAGAGCAGGTGATTCCTGAGGAATTCCACCCGGTTGTTATGGCTGATAATAGCCTGGGTCATTACCCCGTGGCCCAAGTTCCCTTTGAGTGGGGAGGAGTATCAGGTCTGTTGAAGGTTGCGGTGAGCCCTGCCATGCCAGTTGACTGTCTGCTGGGCAACGACTTGGAACATACTGCCTGGAGGGAGGTAGAGTTCAATGCCCATGCTGAGATGTTGGGATTACCAGGATGGACTTGCGTTGTCACGCGGTCCATGGCTGCCCGACAAGGAACTCAGCTGGGGTTGGAGCCTGGAATAATGGCCCAGCCCACTGCTGGACGAGGAGATGTCCAGGAGGAGACACCCGGTGAGATGGATGGGGAGCCCGTGGAGGTGACCCCGGAGTCCGCTGAGGTGGTTGGTGTTCCCGTGGGGGACCTGCCGACCCCTGCAGAGTGGCAGGTGGAAGGAGGGCCTACCCGGGAGGAATTTTGCCGGGCGCAGAAAGAGTGCCCTACGCTTGAAGGCATGCGGCAACAGGCCGAAGCCCAAGCAGCTGGAACAGAGACTGGTAACTACCATGTCTACTGGGAGGATGGTCTCCTCTACAGTGAGCCTAAGGCTCCGGTGCATGGGTCCGCCCGAGCCGTGGTGGTCCCCCAATGCTACCGAGCCTTTCTGCTAGAGTTGGCACACGAGATACCACTAGCAGGACACCTGGGCCAAGACAAGACGTTTGCGCGTCTAGTCCCACATTTTTACTGGCCCAGGATGCGCGTCACTTCTGACACTTTTTGCAAGACTTGCACCACTTGCCAAGCGAGCGGCAAGACAGGGACTAAAGTGAAGGTCCCTCTAGAACCTCTCCCAGTTGTCGATACCCCTTTTGAGCGGGTAGGGATTGACATTGTCGGGCCATTGGACCCGCCGACTTCTGCAGGACATAGGTTCATTTTGGTGCTGGTAGACCACGCCACCCGGTACCCAGAGGCAATCCCTCTGAGGACCATCACTGCACCGGTGGTGGCGCGGGCCCTGATGGGGATTTTTACCCGAGTGGGATTCCCCAAGGTCGTGGTGTCAGATAGGGGCACGAATTTCATGTCGGCCTACATGCAGGCCATGTGGAAGGAGTGTGGAGTGACCTACCGGTTCTCCACTCCTTACCACCCCCAGACGAACGGACTCGTGGAGCGCTTTAACAAAACCTTGAAGGGGATGATCAGGAGCCTACCCGAGGACTTGAGAAGAAAGTGGGACGTCCTCTTACCCTGTCTGCTCTTCTCCTACCGAGAGGTGCCGCAGAAGGGGGTCGGTTTCAGCCCCTTTGAGCTGCTCTATGGCCACCCCGTTCGGGGGCCCCTCAGTCTTGTCAAGGAGGGGTGGGAGAAGTCTTCCTCGAAGCTTCCCCGTGATGTGGTCAGCTATATGCTGGCATTCCGCAGCCAGGTGGCCAAGCTGTGGAAAGAGGCCTCGGACAATCTAGAGGCAAGTCAAGCCGTCATGAAGAAATGGTATGACCGGAACGCGCGGACGGTAGAGTTAGACGCTGGACAGAAGGTGTGGGTCATGGAGCCAGGAGAGCTTAGCGCCCTCCAGGACCGGTGGACTGGGCCGTTTGAGATCTTGGAAAGGAAAGGCCAGACCACATATGTCGTTGATGTGAAGACCCCACGTCAACCCCACCGGGTGTTCCACGTCAACCGCCTGAAGCCCCACCAGGAGCGTTCAGAACTCACTCTCCTAATGATAACAGATGGAAGTGAGGAGGAGGAGAGTGAGCCTCTTCCAGACCTTCTGGCGGCCCATGAGAAGGATGGTTCGGTAGAGGGAGTGGTCCTCGCCCCATCCTTGACCCCAGAGCAACAGAGGGACTGCCGCCAGGTCTTGGGGCAGTACGCCTCGTTGTTCTCCCTCACGCCTGGAATCACGCACATGTGTACCCATGATGTGGACACAGGGGACAGTCCGCCAGTAAAAACCAAGTCTTACCGGCTGTCCGATAAAGTCAAGGCTAGTATCCAGGGTGAGGTTACCAAGATGCTAGAACTGGGAGTGATTGAGCCTTCCAGTAGCCCTTGGGCTAGTCCGGTGGTGTTGGTGCCGAAAGCGGCCCCACCGGGCACCACACCAGAACTTCGGTTCTGTGTGGATTACCGTGGACTCAACTCAGTCACTAAGACCGACGCTCACCCGATCCCTCGGGCGGATGAGCTCATTGACCGGCTGGGAGCAGCCCGGTATTTGAGTACCATTGATTTGACGTCAGGCTATTGGCAGATAGCCATGGCGGAAGGAGCAAGGGAGAAGACTGCGTTCTCCACCCCCGAGGGCCACTTTCAATTTCGGGTGATGCCCTTCGGGTTGAAAAATGCTCCAGCCACTTTCCAGCGGTTGGTGAACCAGGTGCTGTCTGGCCTAGAGGCCTTCTCTGCTGCCTACCTGGATGACATAGCTGTCTTCAGTAGCAGCTGGGAGGACCATCTGGAGCATCTCCAGGAGGTGCTACAGGCTTTGCAACGGGCTGGTTTAACCATCAAGGCCAGCAAGTGCCAGATTGGACAGGGATCTGTCGTGTACCTGGGACATCTGGTGGGCGGAGGTAAGGTGCAACCCCTCCAAGCCAAGATCGAGACCATCTTGGCCTGGGAGCCCCCAAGACCCAAACAGATGTCCGGGCTTTTCTCGGCCTCACGGGATACTACCGCCGGTTCGTCAAGGGATATGGAACCATCGTGGGCCCATTGACGGAATTGACTTCAAAGAAGCAGCCACGCAGAGTCATCTGGACGGCTGCCTGCCAGGAAGCCTTTGAGACCCTCAAACGTGCAATGTGCACCGCACCGGTGCTCAGGACTCCAGACTTTGGACGGGAATTTATTGTACAGACAGACGCTTCTGAGCATGGCATAGGAGCTGTGCTCTCGCAGCTGAATGACGATGGCCAAGACCAGCCAGTGGCCTTCATTTCCCGAAGACTACTCCCCGGGAACAGCGGTGGAGTACCATCGAACGAGAAGCCTTTGCTGTGGTTTGGGCTGTCAAGAAGTTGAGGCCATACCTTTTTGGTTGTCACTTCCTGATCCAGACCGACCACAGACCCCTTCGCTGGCTCATGCAGATGAGAGGCGAAAACCCCAAATTATTGAGGTGGTCCATTTCCCTCCAGGGGATGGACTTTCGGGTGGAACATCGACCCGGTGTAGACCACGCCAACGCTGACGGTCTCTCCCGGTTTTCCGCCTTAGTGAAGAGAACTCCCTAGAGGTTGGGAAGCTCTCCCCTCTTTCGGCTGGGGGGACGCGTGTTAGACCTGTCAGCCCTAGGGTGGTCTTTCCCTATTTTTTTCCTTTTTCGCCTCCTTTTTGCCACCATATTTTTACTGGACCTAGGTCTCTGGGCACCTTGCCACTGCTAGCCAGTGCTGAGGTGCAGGTGCTCTCTCTCACTCAAGATGGCTGCCACAGGCCCCTGCTACTGCAGAGGGGCCTGACACGCATACACACTAGTAGCCAGGGTCAGGCTGGGGTATAGGGATACAGTATCCATTCCATCCCCGCCTCTGGGCCACATAGCCAGGCATGTAGAAGGTTCCAGAACCTTCCGGGCTGTGGGAGGAGTTATGTTTTGCCGCCTTTGGGAGAGTCACCTGACCTGGGAGTATAAAAGGCTTGGAGGGAAAACTTTCTAGTCAGTTGATGAGGCACCACTGAACCTGGGAGAACCTCCGCCGGAGTATAGGCTTTAGGGCCTAGGGGGAGACCTACACTACTGCTGCTGACAGGGTTGAGGCCCTGCTGTAGTAAGATAGCTGAGGAACGCCCACCACCCACTGACCTTGCCCAGTGTGAGGGGACCCAGGGAACCACCTTCAGCGTGCGGGGAGGAACATCAAGCACTCCCAGACCACCAACTCATCCCCCCTCATAAGAAGAAACTTCTGACAGGAAACTTTGACAAGGAACCTATAACAAGGAACTTCTGACAAGAAACTTACAACTAGAAGCGCCTAAGAAGCAACCAAGCTGAAGCAGTCGCAAGACCCTTAACTTGAGGAGGCCTGTCCGTCCAGCAAGGCCTAAAGCCTAAAACTGCCCAACTGGGGATCACCAGGTAAAGCGCCGTACCCTGAAGCGCTAAACCTTCACCCCCTATTCACCTTTGCCTGTTGCTGGGCTGCCCCCAAGTACTTTGCCAGACAGCCCTGCCCACAGGCTGCTGGTGCACCATGTGTGCTGTTGTCCCTCAGGTCACTGACCTTATGATGAAGATCACCGCCGCGGCCGCCGCCGCCTGAGAGGAGAAACCGTGTGGTGAGGTGCGCCGTCGCGCCCTCATCAAAGGAAGCGCTGAGGTGGAGGAAGCCCCTCAGGTGTGTGAGGTGAGGAGCGCCGTCCGCGCCCTCACCGAAGCCTCCAGGGGCCCGGGGCCCTCATCGCCGCCGTAGCGGCCCAAGGAGTCGTGCCTGCCGCCGTCGCGGCCAAAGTGCCCCCGCCGCCGTGGCGGCCCAAGAGTGTTCCTGCCGCCGTCGCGGCCAAAGATTGCCCCGCCGCCGAAGCGGCCGAAGAATCGTCGCCACCGCCGAAGCGGCCCAAGAAATTGCCACCGCCGCCGAAGCGGCCCAAGAAATCGCTAACGCGATCTTCAGCGAGGCCTCCCGGCCCCGCAGACGCCGTTGCCGAGCAACCAGGAGTCGCTCGGCGTGACCCGGGAAGGCCGCGCACTGATTGGGCGCCGGCTCCCGGTCCCGCCCAGCGCCGAAGGAAGCCCGGGAAGAGCCCCGGCAGTGCAGAGGGAGACGGGGAGCCGGCCGGAGAGGACTGCCGGCTCCCGCTCCCTTCCCCCAGCAGCCCTGAGCCCACCTGCATTTACCCTGAGCACGGGGGCCGGAGGAGGGTGATCCCGGCCCCCGCAACGAGCCGCATGCATATTCCCTGATCCCGGGGCCGGAGTAAGGCATACCGGCCCCCGCAACGACCCGCAACACCGGCCAGAAGGCTGAGACACCCCCGACCGGGCCCCGCCCAACAGAACACGGGCCGGCCCGGATGATCGCCAGTCGCCCTGAAGCGCGACCAACGACCACACCACAGGTGAGCCCTGGAAGCCCCTAGGGCCCATAAGACGCCACTGGGGGCCGGGGGCCACTATTAACCCTTACTATTATAGTCCTACGAGGCGAGGCCCCAGAGAGCAGTGGGCCTGGCCTGAATTAACCCCTAAGGAACCTAGAAGCCCCAGAATACAGGACATGTTGAGGGATTCCCCACATAGTTCATTCATGTATTGACGATGCCCACAGTATGTAATGATTTATGCCAATGCCTATTATAATTACTGCCTAGGCCATGGTTTTAGCTGTTAAGTCTTTACCACAAGGGGAAAGTGTTTAATGGAGTGGAGCTGAAGTGTACACCGCCAAGAGTTGAAGTATTTTATGTTACAGGTGTACTGGAGTTGCGACGCCCACTGTACTGAATGTGGGTGCGCCTAGATTAATGCAGGCCTATTTAAATGTAACGTGAAAAGCCTTCTTTTAAATAATTGAATATACTAAAGTGAACTGTATGTTTAGGCCTATGTTTTATTAACGTACCTTGAGATCATTATTAAGTGCTACGTGTAGGAGATATTTCCTGCGGCCTCTTAGTGGCCTACAATGTTGATGAGCTATGCAGCTTTATTTAAAATGTGCACCAGTTGAATAATTTAATGAGTTTGAATGTAGATCTAAATTAACCTGCCTTATCTGATGCCAACTTAATTTATTTATAAAAGATCTTGATTTTAAATACAAAAGCCTGGTGTGGTGTCATGTTATTGCGTTCGCATTTGTGAGTCAAAGTGAGAGTGTGCTGCACAACTGCCTTACACATTGCCTTCGCGTGCCTTTCCCGCTCCACGCCATGCTACCGTGTCGGACTCAGTAACCCCGGTTCCAACACCAAGGTTCTCCCCATTTGCAGAAGAGACCCTGCCCCGCCTCCAGGTGTAATTAACACTCGTAATCTGCTAGTCGCGGACTGCTGAGTTCATCCGCCAAGCAGATGGCCCTCTGCTCCAGAAAGTTGATGTGGAGCTGGGACTCAACCAGAGACCACTGATCTCTACCTCTCCCAGATGGCCACCCCCAACCCAGAAGTGGCGCATTGGTGACTGTCCACTCTGGGAAGGGAAGAAGGCTCTGCCGCAGACCCAATTGCAGTTCAATAAGAACTACTGCAGATCTTTTGCAGTCGCCTCCAAAATCTGAATGTAGTCGGAGAGGTCCCCTTGATGTTGGGCCCACTGAGACTTCAGATCCCACTCCAGAGCCCAAATATGCCACTTGGCATGCTGGACCAGCAGGAATGCCGGAGGCCATCAGTTTCAGCAGCCTTAGAGTCGGCCTCACTCCAGTTCCAAGGTTTTACATTGAATGATGCTGCATTGTGACGTTTAAACGTGTACTTAAAAATGTATATAAATATGCATATTTAAACATGTGCGGCTTAAACGTGTATTATTTTCAACTTTGGACATCAGTTTTTCCCTCCTCCCGTTAAACATTGAGGGCTTCTGCTTTGTGAGTGTCAGGATTCCCTGCCACAGCTCACCTCTCTTGACTGTCACAATATATTGGCATGACTCATATCATTCCTCCCAACACTTATGAATGAACAAACGTCTTGTATCCTGACTTTTGACCATATTACATGCTGTTGGAAATAGCTAGCTACAGCTGGTGTTCCCCGGTTTGTTTGAAAAGGCTTAATAGCTTTTACAAATGTTTTACCATGCATATGCAAGGTCAGGTTCGTGGCACCACGGAAACATCCAGAAAATCCACCAGATTAAGTATCAAACAAATGGCATAGATGACCCCAACGTGAACCTTCCGGAAGACAGCCCTCATTAAAGTAATGCCCTGCACCTGTTCTTGCTATAAGCAATTAGAATGCAACCTTTGTGAACATTCTAAAGCACCTTCCAGAAGGCAGCCTCATCAAGTTAATTATCTGCACCTATTCCTTGTTACAAACAATTAGAATGTGACCTTTATGAACGTTCTAAAGCAGTCTTATTTAAAGCCCGTCCACACTCCTCCCCTTCGCCTGCCACTTACCTATTTCCCGGCTTCCAGGACTCTGTCTTGCAGGCTCCCTTGATCCTTCCGCTTCGACCTCACCGCCAAGAACGTCCTACATTAGTCTCGCACCTGGATGGAAAAAAGAACAAGACGAAAAGGAGAGACTCATTAGCAGACTTGATTTTTACTATGCGCTGAGCTCAGTCGCAACATCATGCTTTAAACAAAGGTAACCAGTGTTTGTGATCAACTTGTACATACTGTTGGCAGGGCTCTGCTAGAGAGGACTTGGGTGAAACTAACTCCGTCCAAATTTGCTTGTGGGTTTGATGCTGAAATCATATTCACTACAATTTCGAGAACTTTGATGAAGGGGCCTCTACGGACAATCTAAATGAAAACAAAACCTTAGGTTGGTTCAGATTTGAAAAGCTTTTGTGAGGTGATACCTTAAGAGATAGAGTTAATACTAGACTAAAGCCTTAATATTTGTTTGTTTATAGGTACCATATCTGCCGGTACTATTAATGAGACTGGTGTGAATGCCTGCTGCACTGTTGCTGTTGAGTAGACTAACCACAGCATCTTTGACTCTACACGCTCTCTCCATCCCAACCCCCTGGGATTTGCCACCACAGCATTGTCTCCTCCTGTAAACCAAGGGCTTTGGGAACTAGCATTGCTGCCCCATTGAAATCATCTGGGGTCCAGGTAGGTGGCTTATGACAGAAGGCTAAGCCACACACCTAACATTCCTTTCGGGCGGTGCCATGACCAATCAAGACCAGATATTCACGGACTATCTAGCACATGCCTTATCAGGGGATCTCATTGACGCTAACAATCTGTCTGAGTTAGTGCAGCAGTTGCAACTAGATCTGAGTAGGTTAAAAGCAGAAAATGCAACACTTAAGGAAGAGTTGCAACGAGAGAGTACACATTTCATACAATGGAGGGATACTAAACCCAAGGAGAGTTGCCCAGTTGTGACCCAGCTTGTGTTTAGAGAACCCTTTCCGAGAGGGGTTTTTACAACTACTGACCAGAATCTGCATGTATCCGTTTCTACACCCAGTCCTGTGTATTTAGCAGCTCCAGAATGTTTTCATGGCAACAGTACTAAATTTGCAGCTTTTATGAGTCAATGCCAATTATATTTCCTATTCAAACCTCAGGTGTTCCCCAATAATACTGCTAAAGTAGCATTTGTAATCTCATATTTGGGAGGTGTATCCGCTAACTGGGCAATTCCTTTAATGGAAACAAACTATTCCCTTTTGTGCAACTATTCTGCTTTTAAGGCTGCCATGACTAAGGTATTTGCAAACAATGTTTTTATCCAAGCAAGTGACAATGAGTTATTAAATCTATGACAAGGTTCTAAGGACCTGCTGGCTTATATCGCTATTTTCAATCGACTGCTGGCGGAAATGAGCTAGCCAGAAGAGAAGAGAAACGAACACCCTTATTCTATCGAGGGTTAGGAGATGTCCTTAAAGAGTCCCTCTCGCACATCATTGATCTGTCCAACGATTGTACAGAATTTATTAATCTTGTGGTTAAGCTAGATCACCGATTGGGCGAGCGAAAGGGTGACCGATCTCGCAGTGACATCAAAGTAATTGTTCTCAAAACTGAGAAGAAGGAGTCAGACAGTAAGACTCTTGATACTGAACCAATGCAGATAGGAGGTATAAGGCGTCCACTGTCTAATGAGGAAAAGGCACGTCAGCGCAAATAAAACCTACGTCTTTATTGTGGCAAAGCTTCTCATTTCGGTAGGGAATGTTCTGCAAAACCAAAAAAGACTAAGGCTTTGGCTAGTGTAGAGGTCGATCAAGAACAGGGAAAACTAAGGCTCTCGACCAGAAGGGAGATCATCCCGTTGAGAGAAGCCGTACAGATCTCACAATTTCTGACCAATGTAGAAACACGAATTCCAAGGCATCTGACTATCCGAGTCACAGTAATCATATACCCATTGCGGAGGCGCATAATATCTATGCTTATTGACTCATGGCCTATAGGCAATTTCTTTGATCTGATCCTAGCTGCCAAGCTCAGGCTCACAAAAGTTTCCAAAGAAAACCCTGAGCCTGTGCGAGCAGTAGATGGTTCAGAGTTGTCTGAAATTTTGTGACTGACTCTTCCTCAGACTTGCGTCCTTCCAGGAGACCGTATGATTTCTCTATAGACAAGGGCATCTGCAGCTGCGCAAAAAAAATATAATTGTTCTTTTAAGCAGCATAATTATTGCAGATACAGCAATATAATTTCCTGTTAAGCCTGGTTCAGGCACTGATGCTTTTTTGTCTGGCATATCATTCTGCAATGGCAGTTCAACTTAATCATATATATTTGTACGTTATGTCTGTCTGCCATCCAGCCTGTTTGCCTTCAAGCAAGTTTCACTGGCACTACCACTCCAGCAACTACTCTACTCATTTACCTCCTTCCTTAACCATTGTATTCATCAGTTGACAGCCTTCTGCAGAGCATCTTATCTGTCTCGGCCCTCCTTTAATCTGTTGTGTTTGTCTCTCTTGTAATAGCCTTTGCACGGGCTGTTCCCTTAAAATTGAATGAATCTAAATTAGTGAGACTCAAAGTATGGCCTAGCGGCCGCATGCAACTCTCCTGACCTTTACATGCACCCCCTTGAGCAGCAGCAGCAGCACTGGGCTGCTGTTTACTCAACTCAGCACTAAAATGAAAAAAATGTTAAATATACAGTAAGCACTTATTTAAAGGTTAATTGCTTTTAAACAAAAGGTAGTAACTAGGCCCTTAACTTTAGGAACACCTTCATTTTTAAAGACTGCAAACATGTAAAAATAGGATAGTCTTTCCAAAATTCAAAAAGTGTATTTTATTTACTTGTAGAACCATTTCACCTTAGTCAACCAAATTATAGCGGTGCATTCTGAAGTATTTTTTTAAAGTGATAGTTTTCAAACATGAATTTATAAATGTTCATGCTTCCACACCCCACGTCCCCACCCTGACAACGATGCCATTAGTGATTACATCCAAGCACAGGAGGTGGTTTTGTACTGCACACATCCTGAAGTCATGTATTTCAGGGTCCTCTTAAATGTGATAATGAAGAAAAACGAGGGAAATGGTAATAAAACAATTGCCCTGGGTCACACAATTTGGTCAAGTGGAGAAGCCGGGATTGATCCCAGGTTTTCTGTTTTCACATTGCGCAATTGAGTTCAGTCAGTAGATATACATGCTTCGCTTCCCCTGTACCCACTTTACACCCCCTCCCTCGCTGGCATCAGTACGGCCCTCGGTCACACCAAAGACCAAACTTTGCTGCTCCTGGGAAAAAAGTTTGTTAATACCCATGATCTAAATCATGTACCAAACGCCATATAATAATAATAATAAAGTTTGTTTTTATTTATTTTTTGTTTTAGAAACAGGTATATCATTTATATGTAGAAGAGTTTTATGTTATTACATGATGTTATTTTTGTACAGTGTGCACCTTCAACTCACGTGTTGAAATGTGTGTCAAATCTGATAATTAAGGTAAATCAAGCTTTGCAAAATAAAATAATTGTATATAATCACACCATGTGTTCAAGTAGGGAAGCCAGGATTGGTCCCTGGTTTTCTGCTTTCACATTATACAACCCCTCGACTCAATTCCACGACCCAGATGCACAGGTGTCCACCACCTAACATGGGAAAACACCTGCCAAGCACCCACCTAACAACATTGGTGGTTTGCAGCGTGTAATGCCGTACCAGTAGAAAGAGCGACGTCCATTCAGATACTCATTTTGAATTAAATTTGTATTTGGCATCATACACAAAGTAGAATATAGTACACACAAAATAATAGTCTTTTTCTGGATTGCAGTCTACTTGTGTTTGTGCAGGCTCCATTGACTCCCTCCCTCTGTTATACACAGGGGTTATTCCTCATTCTAACGAAGTGACATCCAGCCTAGGCCCTATTAATGAATATTAGTTTTTAAGATGGGTTGCCTGGACAGCCAAGATGGCGGCCAAGCTTTTGACCAGCTTCTTTAGCCCGACCGGGTGGCCTCCATCACCACCACAAAAGCGTCTGGTGGCATGCCCCGCAAGGGTCTGCACTTACAGGGGTGGTCCCCGCCTGGACTGGGGCACGCGTGGGTGCAGTGCCATTGTGATGTATTGACGTCACCTAGACTATGCAGCCTTTCAAATGAGCACTAGGAATTGACCCAGAGCGGCCTGTTGCACTTTGGCACGCCTCACATTGTGGCCTGACTAGTGGATGGCCACTGGCAAAAGCTGAGCAGTCACAGGCCTAGACCTGGTACGACCTACAGTAATTGATACCTAGTTGGCACCTGCTGTCCCACGCCATCGGAACACCTTCACCCAGACACAGCCCAGGGTGGACGCGCAGACAGTTGCTGCCGATTTCATTCTCCTCTGAGGCTACGGTGAGCAATCTCTGCCTCAGATCCAGAGAGGCCCTGTAAGACCTGAACACCTCCTTGCCAGCATGCTGTTGCGCCTTCCGCCCCCTTCCCGTTGTTCTCTTGACCGCTTTTCCTCTCAGGGAGATATCCTGGACTGTAAGAGCAGGTCCCTGTGCCAGCTCCCCTCTGCCTCGCTTGTGCTCCCGCTTCCCCCGCTGCTTAGCCTCATTATGCCTCGCTCTCTCCTCTGCTGTTTGCTATACTACTATTATCCCCTAAGTGTGCTGCGTTCTCTTGCACCTGATTGTTAGATCACCTAGTGTGCCGTGTTCTCCCTACTGCCCTGACGGTAACACTGTTGTCAACCCCTTCATTGTGCTGTGGTCCCGCCACTCCTTATTGTTAGACTGTGATTGTTACAATGTTGGGACATTGTGTTCCCTCATTATTACTCGTTCTCTCTATTTTCTCTGTTTTGGCCTCTCGTTTTTATGCCGCCTGCCGTCTGTTTCCTGCATCCCGTCCAACACCTCTCCCAGGACCTACTTAAAGGAGGCCGCAGCGTGGTAGCGCTGCCAGCACACTGAAGGCAAGTCCGAACATCGGCCTCAAGCAACTTATCATTGACCCTACCCACATCGCAGGACGCGCGCTCGACCCCATTTTCACATCCAGAGACAGTCAATTACAACCACGTCTCGCCCCTCACCTGGACTGACCACTACTGCATCCACTTCACCATCTCAGGACCTACCAAGACCGTGCCCTCTAACTCCATGAGCACAAACTTTAAAAAGATATCAGAACAATGGAACAATGCTCTCAAATCCCACCTCCCAGACACATCTAACCCACAACAGGCTGAGAAGAACTCCTCCCGGTGGATCCCAGAATGCTTCTACTCAGTTGCCCTTGCCAAGCCAGCCAAATTTAAAACTTCTACCAGAAGATCCAGCTGGTTCACAACGGAGCTGAAATCCACAACTGCCGGCAAGTAGAAAGGAATTGGCGTGACAAAAAAGAGACAGGCAACCATACCACCTTCAAGACCGCACTAATCCAGTACCACCCTCTCTTGAAAGAAACAAAGAACACTCTAGCAGACAGCATAGAAACCAGCACAAACCACAGCAAGGAGCTCTGTGCCATCGTGAAGGAGTTCTCCAACCACGCAGCCGCCGCAAACATCACCCCCTCCCAAGAATTGTGTGACACCCTGGCTGACTTCTACCATGACAAGTTCTGTCATCTATGAAAACTTCAAAACCCCAGCTCCCCACTGACGACAGCATCAGACTGCTCACTCCCACGAATGCAAACCCCTAACACCTGCTTACCCATTGGGACCCTCTCACAGCTCAAGCCACAATCTCCATTATGAACTCCGTGTACTCGGGAGCACCCACGGACCACTGTCCCCACAACACCTTCAACCTCGGGAGCAAGACGATTTGCGAAAAGCTCAAGAAAATCCTGAACACCTCCATCACCTCGGCATCCTTACCTGAAGATTGGAAACAAACTGAAGTGAGGCCCCTCCTTAAGAAGCAATCCACTAACCCAGCAGAACCAAAGAACTACAAGCTCATCTCCCTGCTCCCCTTTCCAGAAAAGTTCTTGAGAAGACAATCAACCAGCAACTCACCAAACACCTGGAACACAACAACCTCCTGGATCCCTCTCAATTCAGATTCCTAACCAACCACAGCACCAAGACAGCCTTGATCGTAGCTACCGATGACATCAGAGCCCTCCTGGACTGCTGCAAAATGGCAGCCCTCATCCTCCAGGACCTATCAGCCACCTTCGACACCTTCTCCCATCACATCTTAGTCAACAGACTCCACCACATTGGAATCCAGGGAGACGCCCTCAAATGGATCACCTCACCGGAAGAACCCAAAGATTCAGTCTACCACTGTTCACCTCTGAACCTGAGAAGACCTGCAACAATGTCAGATCGCACAGACTCAACATCATCTCCTATGCCGACAAAACCCAGCTCGTACTCTTGCTGTCAGAAGACCACTCGTCCACCAGAGCCAACTTCCGCAGTCCACGTCGCTGACTGGATAAAGGACAACTGTCACAAGCTCAAGACGGACAAGACAGAAGTCCTCCTGTTTGGGTACAACACCTCACCATGGAACGACGCATGGTGGCCCGCTGAACTTTGCCCATCGCCCACCCCGACAGACAACGCCCACATCCTCGGCATCATCTTGAACAGCAAGGAATCTGTGAAGAATCAGGTAAACACAGTCTCATCCGCCTGCTTTCACACCCTACATATGCTCCACAAGATCTTCAGTTGGCTCCCAGTCAACCTTATAATCAATGAGGAATGAATCACTTGTCAACAATACAGAGTCTCAAGGAAATTGTATCGGAGGCCCTCAACCACACTTTCACAGTAAGCTGTATTTATTTTTTTCTCCGCTCGTGTGGTAAGGTGGATAGTGTCATCATTGGGTCATTATAACTTGAGGGTTTGGTTCTCCAAGTAATTTAACCAACCTCCACAAGGAGGGAGACTGCCTGGGTGGTGGTGCCAGCTTACATTGTGGGCCATCTCACTGGGCCTATGTGATGCTTGGAGATCATAGAACCCCTCACAACGGCTGTACACTCCCATGTCAGCAGCACATAAAACGGGGGTCCAGAATAGATCTGCACCCCTCATCTTAGAAATGGGACCCCTTGGGACTCCCTTCGACCTATGAGGTGCATTAACACCTGGCATCTAGTAGACCAAGACTGTGCTGACTTTATAGAGGAGGAACACCAGATCTTCTTTAAACTCAACTGTAATACTGTGCCCTCTGCTGGAACCCCTATGGGCGTCCAGTAAACGCTCCCTGAGGGGTCTGATCAAGGAATATGTAAGGTGAAAGGAGACACACACACTGGCACAGGTGATGGATCTAGAAGCCCAGATCCTCTCCCTGGAGCGTTGGACCCGCGGCCGGGCCTCGGCGATATTGAGTGCCAGCTGGCACTGGCGACGTCCACCCTGAAACAGATCTCCCTAGAGGAAGCTAGGCAGTGCTGGAGAGCGTCGACCCAGCTGGTCTACGAACATGGGGACAAATCTAGCAAGCTGTTATATTGGTTGGCAACTCATGCCGCCTCGACTAGGACAGTACTGGCCATTAGCAATTCTTATTGAACCCTTCACGAAAGTACGCCCGAGTTTACTCATGTCTTCGTTGCTTATTATCAAGACTTATATGCAGTGACCCCCTGTGCCCCCACGTGAACTCGCATCCCCACTGCTAGAGGAGATTCCCCTGCTCTCGATTTCCCCCTTCTCTGGCCCAAAAACTTGACCAACCCATCACGACTGAGGAGAGGCACATGGCCATTTCAGATTTCACTACAGGCAAGACCCCTGGCACAGACCAGTTCCCCATCAAATTCTTTAAAAGCTACCAGACTCATTTGCTCAGTTACCTACTGGCCCTCTACATTGAGGTGGCAGAGCGTGGATCATTCCCCCCAGACCTGGACACTGCCACTATTGTGATTTCCAAGGCCAACCAGCCTGCAGAACATTGCTCCTCATATGTGCCTATCTCTCTCATAAATGCCAACATCAAAGTGTTTGAGAAGGTCCTAGTGACTAGATTAAGTCAGACACTGAGCTACCTAATCCACCCGGACCAATGTTGGTTCATGCCAGGCAGGAGCACCCGCCGTTGCCTACAGAGGGTACAGCTCGCCCTGTCCCAGCAGCGCCGGTTGAGTGGCTCCTTGGTCCTTCTAATTGATTTTGGAAAGGCCTTTGACAGTGTCGCATGTACCTTTTTGGAAGCCGTGCTGACTCGTGCATGTTTTTGGCTTTTCTTCCAAAGACTCATCAGCCTGCTATACAATGCCCCTACAGCCCAGCTCCAGGTAAACGGAGTCCTATCCCAGCCCTTCCCAATTCTCAGAGGCACCCACCAGGGCTGTCCCCTGTCTGTCATTATTTGCCCTAGTAATGGAATCCTTGAAGCGCCTTATCAGATGCGACTCCCATATTTAGTGATGGCTTTGGGAGGTGGGGGTCCTGAATAGCCCTCTATGCGGATGGCATCCTATTATTTCTGGAGGATCTGCAGTTTTCTTGCCCCAGATGCCTCGAAATCCTTTGCCTTTATGGTGAATCTCTGCTCTGTGGATAAACGCGAATAGGTCACTGTTGGTACTGGTTGAGGGAGACACCGGAGGACATTCTTGGTGCCCTGCGATCCTGATACGCTGTCTCTCCTTCAAATATTAAGATATCTATATTTACATTAATTATTCCTTAAGTAAGTTCCTACCCTATACCTCTACAAAGTAAATACACACCTTAAATATATCTTGAAATTATAATTACACATTTTACATAATTAATAATCAATTAAACAATTAATAGTAATTCATAAAAATAATTACATGTAATTAACTTTCCACCCTTTATCCCTAGAAACCCCAAAACACACACCTAATATATATTTTAAAAATAACTTAATTACATAATTTACTCAATTATCTATTAAGCAATGAATAACAATTAACTAATTATAAATTAATTATATTTAATGAACTTCCCACCCTTTAGCCCCAAACACAACAACCTGCGCTGCATATATAACTTTAAAAATGTCCTAATTTTACATTTACATAATTATCAATGACATAATTATTAATAATTAACATTAATTATCACAATTCACATACTTTACTCCTACAAAAACCACAACCCACACCAAAATTATTACTAAAAAGTTAAATTATTTACATGATTAATTATCAATTAAATAATTAATAATTTAAAAATAATTACAAAAATAATTATAATTAAATTACTTCCCAACCTTTGCCCCTACCAAACGCGTCTAAAACTTAACGTAATGAAAAATTAATTACACAATTAACATAATATTCAATTAAATATTTGATATTAATTAATAATTATTAATTACATTTAATTTACATGCCACCCTCTACCCCTATAAGGACACAAGCCGCTACGGAACTAAAAATACAAATAAACTATTAAATTAAATGTAAAAACAGCAAAAAAATTACAAACTGTATTAAAAACATTAACAATAATTACACAATGTACAGCAAATATATACTAAAATACATACAAAATTAAACTATTAATATTTTTGTAAACGATATTAGATATTTTTAACATCAATTTTTACAATATATATATTTTTAACATTGCTATTACTTACTTTAAAATCAATATTCTTGTCCACTGATATTTTTGCACACAATATTTGTGCATCATGGTATTTTAAATTCAATATTTCTGCTCCTCGATATTTTATTTGATATTTTGTCTGAATACCACTCTACTCCACTCCTCTAAATGCAACTCCAAGCAACACAATGCCTCTTCACACCACAAAATGCCACACATTTCTCCAATCCACACAATGCCACTCTGCTCCATGTTGCACAATGCTACTTCACACCATGCCAGTCCACTAAATGCCGTCACACTACATTTCATGTCAAATAATGCCACTCCGCGCCAAGGCACTCCACTTCACGGGTCATCCTTAGTACCCATGTCCTAGGTACCATCGGGGGGCAGGGGACCACTTACTAGGGGACTTACAGAGGTGTTAAGGTCCTTGCCAGTGTTGGGAAATTATACTGGCACTGGGGACCTGGTTATCAGGAACCCAGGGCTCTTCAGTCAAAGTTACATCAGATACCAGGCAAAAAATGGGGCTAACCATTTCCAAAAGGGGCACTTTCCTACAGGCTTTTTTTTTAAAAAGCTTCCTAAACATAACTAAGTTAGCAATGCTAAACCTATTGTTCTGCATAATAAGCAAAGTGACTAACATATTTCTTTTACATTTGTTCCCTTTTCCAACAGGTATTATGTAATGAATGCTTCAAAGGAATACATTTACAATGCATTCAAACAGAAGAGGCAACCTTACTAGAGCAATAAGGTTTTCAATGTAGTTATTAATAATCTTTTGAGTATTAAAGGCAAAGGTACAACCCCATTATGCTCTCAGTGTAGTGAATAGGGTTATGATACGTAGGGGCTATTATCATAATGGGTTCACAATAATAGAAATAATTGTGGTGCTCACAGTTCTGGTTTCATTAGTAAAAGTTTTCTTTCATATTTGTCTACCAAGTGTAGCACACTTTTTGTACAAGAGTGAAAAGATTAAAGTAAACATTTGAAAAATTAATTATTGTGGTTTTCCTTTGTACCGTCTTGAGTGTATCACTCGTGTATATGCAAGGACAAGGTCCATTTCCTCGTCATCACTGAGAAAGAGAGAGTCTGACATTGTGTACCAACGGAAAAAGGAAACTTTTCACCATGAAAACTAATGTAAAAGCATGAGTGACAACGTTCAATAATTTTTTAGAAAATGTTATTTATTGAAATAAAATCTTGTTTGATTTTTTTTTATCTTATATTTATTTCTATTTTTGCAAATTGTCAATTTTTCAACTATTTGTAAATAAATTTGAAAATGATAAAACATGGTGTTTTTTATCCATTTCCTGCAGCTTAATCTAAAATAGTTCATCACTGTAATTATTCATAATAATTGTGATTTAAAATTGAAATAGGTGTCTTTTAAAATCTCACTATTATTCTATTTTAAAACAATTTCAATTAGTTTATAATAATTAATACTCTAGTATTAAAGTTATCACATGGGTATTAATAGACTACCCCACCCATTAACCCATATCCCTAGCATCCTGTCATTAAAGGTGATTGTAGCAGTATTTTTAAACATTTAAGTTTAATGATAAATTTAAATATATGTAAACACCTAGTAATTAGTACTCGAGTATTAAAAGTATTACCTGTGTATTAAATCACTTCCCTTCCTATTACCCCTAGATTCTGTGCATCCAGTCCCTAAAGGTGAGTATTACAGTTGGGGTTAAAACAATTTAAGTTTAATAATTATTTTAAAGTTAAAATGACATTTAAAAGCCTATTAATACACAGGCTTTAGACTTAATACTTGGGTATTAATACACTTCCCCGCCCATTAGCCCTATTTCCCTTGTATCCTGTCCCTAAAGGGGAGTGTTACATTAGTTAAAAAAAATATATGTAAGTGTAAAGATAAAATTAAATTTAAATACATTTCAGTACCTAGTAATAAATGCTCGGGTAATAAAATGAATGCCTGGGGATTAATACACTACCCCAACCATTAGTCCTATATCCCTTACATCTTGACACTGTTTACTGATATTAGTTGATATGCGGGTATTAAAGGTAATGCCTGGGTATTAATACATTTCCCCACCCATTGCCCCAATATTCCTTGCAGTCCATCCCTAAAAGTGACTATTTACAGTTGGTTTTAAAAAATGTAAGGTTAATAGTAATTTTAAATCAAAAAATATATTTAAAAGCCTATTTGTACACGGGTATTAAAATTATTACCCGAGTATTAATGCACTACCCCATCCATTACTTCTATATCCCTTGCATCCTGGCACCGAGGATGAGTGTAGCAGGACGTTTAAAAATAATTTAAGTTTAATGTTAAAAATGAATTAAATGTAGCACCTATTAAATAATCCGGTGTTAAGATTAATACCTGGGTATCAATACAATACCCCAACCACCACCCCTATAAGCCTTACATCATGTCCCTAAAGGGGAGGTTTGTCATTGGTTCTAAAATATTTGTATATAATGTTACATTTAAATATATTTTCATTGCAAAAATAAATTCACGGGTATTAAAATTAATATCTGGGTATTACTGCACTTCTTCATCCATTTCTCCATATGCCTTACATTCCGTCCTGAAAGGTGAGTGAGTGTTGGAGCAGGTAAAATTTTCTTTAACATATATTACATCTAAATATATTTTAATTTCCAGAAATAAATACACAGGTATTAAAATTAATACCTGGGTACTAATACACTCCTCCACCCATTGCCCTATATCCCTTGCATCTTGTCCTAAAAGTGAGTGAAGAAGTACTAAAAAAAATATTTAAGTTTCTGATAAAATTAAATAAATATATTTAAACAACTTGTAATTAATACTCAGGTATTAAAATATTACATTTACATATATTACATTTAAATATATTTTAATTCCAAAAATATAATACACAGGAGCTAAAATGAATTCTTTGGTATTAATCAACTTCCCCATCCATTACCCCTATGTAACTTGCATCCCGCCCCTAACGGTGAGTGTAGTAGTAGTCTTAAAAGTATTTAATTTTAATGTTAAAATTACATTTAAGTCCTTGTTAACACCTAGGAATACATACTCTGGTATTACAGTTCATACCTGGGTACTAATCCATCACACCGCCCATTACGCATATATACCTTACATCAACTCCCTAAAGGTGAGAGTTGGAGCAGGTTTAAAAAAATTCTTTTATATAATATTACATTTAAATATATTTTAATTTCCCAAAATTAAAACACAGGTATTGAAATTAATACCTGGTTATTAATACACTTCCCCGCCCATTACCCCTATGTTCCTTGCATCCCGTCCCTAAAGGTGAGTGCTACAGTTGGTTTTCATAAAATGTAAGTTTAATGATAGCATTACATTTAAGTAAATGTTAACACCCACTAATAAATACTCCTGTATTAAAATTAATACCGGGTATTAACACACTTCCCCGTCCATTACCTCCTATATGCCTTAAATCCCATCCCTAAAAGTGAGTTTTGGAGCAGTTTCAAAATATATTTTTATATAATATTTAATTTAGATATATTTTAATTCCTAAAAATGAATACACCGGTATTAAAATTAATACCTGGGTATGAGTACACTACCCCACCCATTGCCCCTATATCCCTTGCAACCTGTCCTTAAAGGTGAGTGTAGCAGTACATTTATAAAATTATTTAAGTTTAATGATAAAAGTAAATTTAAATATATTTAAACATCTAGTAATATTAATATTCTGATATTTAAATTTATACTTGGCTATTAATACACTGCCCTGTCCATTACCCCCATTTTCCTTGCATTTAGGGGTCGATTCCGATTCGGGCCGGAAAAAGCACCGACCGACTCGGAGCCGGAATTAATTCCGACCGACACGTACCTGTGGCGCCCGACACGCCAAGTACGATGCAAAGCGTGCAAAATCCGACCGACACGTACTGAACCCAAGCCGAACGACCGAGCCGCACGGAAAACAGCAATCCGGCCGGAAAAACACGCTGAATCGAACCGACCGACACGCACCCGGAACAAATCCGACCGAAACGTACCCGCGAACTCCAAACCGCAAAGTACGATGCAAGGCGCGAAAACTCACGACCGAGTCGTACGGAGGACAAGCCGTACGACCGACACGCATACAAAACTGCGAGCCGAGTAACACAAAACACCGCGACCGACGCGTACGCAGCATAGAAAATTGCACAAACACAGCGTGAGCGAAGCGGAGAAGACCGTACGAGACAACTGCAGGGTCCGACTCGGTCACAAGAACGTTTCCAACATGCACAGAAAGTACTAAGGAAAAATGCACAAAAAAGGCCAAACAAGCAATTACAAAGCCAATAAATACTGGGGGGGTGGGGACAGAGAACAAAGACACACCCACAACTCCACCCATATAAAGGACACAAATCCCAACCATGATCCTTTGCAAATGCTATTCACCTGCCAGCACTCAACAGACAGCAACCACACACCCACAGCTCATCCCTCACACAAGCCACACACCATCAGCACACCAACAAATAGCTACCTCACATACACCCAGCAAAACACACACTCACACACCCTCACCTGCACACCAACACACACATTACTCACCATCACCATGCCCCCAAAGAAGAATCACAAGTTCCTAGATTGTGAATTGGAAGTCCTGGTAGACGAGATCCTCAGGGTAGAGCCACAGCTGTTTGGCGCACTGGTCCAACAGACACCATCTCCCAGAAAACAAAGATGTGGGAGAGGATCATCAACAGGGTGAACGCACAATCACCATGTCTGCGCACAAAGACTGACATCCAGAACAGGTGGTATGACGTGCGCAGGAGGGTACGGGAGCTGCTGAAGAAGGACTACCTCCTGAGCCAATACACCGGCAGTGGCCCTCCTGCCAAGCCAGTATACCTCAGGCCCTGGGAGGAGAAGGTGCGGGCCATCCTTCCGCCAGTGAGCGTCTATGGACTAGAAAACATCCCAGAGCCTGGTGAGTACACAACAAATGTACACAATATTCTGCCACAATACACACACACATCACTGTCAAGGGAGAGTCAAACCATGCACTCTTAGCAATTACACAGCAACCAGAACAGAATCATCCCAAAATGTGTATGTCAGTCAGATAAACACAACACATGCCATCTCAAAGTTACATTTAACCGTGTCATCACATGTACAAACACAACTACAACTACAGCTTTGAAGTGGCACAAATATAACTAACAAACACATCCAGACATGTAGCCACCACTACAACACCAACACACAGTGAAGACCACTGAAAGAAAGGAATTCTGTGTATGCTGGGCAAGTCAGTGTAGCCAATAGCATCATGGGAGTCGTAGTCACAGATATTGCTCACCCCCACAACTGTCCCATCAACACCACCATGAACCATGCGCACATCACAGGGAGTGGAAAAGGACTCACAAGGTGGCTGACACTGGCTACTGCTGTGGGGAGCACAAGGCCCTGCTGGCAACTGTGCACCAACCAACAGCAGGACACCACTGACTGACATCCTGAGAGACAACTTCCACTCCCTGCAATGGAAGCACGTTCCATGGTGGGATATCTGGCTGGGTGGGAAGGAGGACTCACAGCACTGACCATAGTCACAAGCACCTCCCCTCACACACCCCCTCAACACAAACTCCACAGAACACACCTGGGAGAATGCAATGCCTCACATCCTAACTCAAGATCCCACAAAGAACCACCACCCTGGGTTATGTTGTGTGAAGCACAGGGACACTCTTGGGACTTTTAGCCAAACAACTGCCAGGACAACACTCCCAGCCATCCTGTCAGCACAGGCAGCCCACCCCACAGGGAAGCAGAGTCAAAAGGAAGGAAGGATGGGCATGCTGGGAAGGGGGGTGGAGGCAATAGCATTATGGGAGTCGTAGTCACAGACATAGCTCACCCCCACAACTGTCCCATCAACACCACCCTGAACCATGCTCACATCAGAGGGAGTGGAAAACAACTGACAAGATGGCTGACACTGGCAACTGCTGTGGGGAGCACAAGGCCCCGCTGGCAACTGTGCAACAACCAACAGCAGGACACCACTGACTGACAGCTTGAAAGACAACTTTCACTCCCTGCAATGCAAGCACAGTCCATGGTGGGATAACTGACTGGCTGTGTGGGAAGGAGGGCCGGCTGTCAACAAAATACAACCAATGCAGACCATGTTCACACCCCAACAAATACATAGAAATGCCCAAATAATGCAGGACAATGTGCTACACCAATATCAACCCCTGACTGTGACGACTTAGGACAATGCAATGTACAGGCCCGCACCCAGAGGCACAGTCACAACTGTCAGGTGTGTCAACCATTGATGCCTGCAGAAACATAACATACATTGTGTGTGTCTCCCAAAAACAGGTGATGATGGGGACACAGCAGCAGGCAGCTGAGGAGTCCCAGTCCCAGGCTCAAGAGGATACGGAGCTCACTGGTGTCGAACAGCCTCTGCCCTCCTCGGATGAAGAAGACCAACCTGGCACCTCCGGTGCAAGTCAACATGCAGCACCAGCAGGACCACCAGCTGCAGCACCAGCAGGACCACCAGCAGGACCACCAGCTGCACCCCTGCACCCACCCCTCCAACGACTGTCACCACAAATACCATCCCTGCCGACATGGACAGAACAAGGAGCACCACCAGCACAGGGACCCGGACCAACGTGGGGCCATGGACACCACCACCACCACCAACCCCCAAGGGGGACCAGGGTCATCTGTGCGTGCCACTGCACGCACTGCACATGTCGGCAGGGGTGGTGGGAGGGGTGGGAGACAGAGGTCGCAGCTTGCAGAGGTGTCTGGTGTGCATGATGACCCACAACTGGCACGCATAGCCGATGCGTACCAATCCAGCACCGGAGATCTCAGCCAGGTAGTGGGGCTCCTCAGGGACATGAAACAGCAGCAGGCTGCCCATCATGCCCGCTTGGACTCACACATGTCCCGCGTGGAGTCCAAGTGGGACACACTGCAAGAGATGACGGCGGTGCATAGGGACATATTACAATGCCTCCGCCAGATGAACAGCAACCAGTCTACACCTCCCTGTGTGCCTACAACATCTGGTGCTGAAACAACTGCAACTGCCACAGGGAGGGAGGATGACTCTGGCGGAGAGTCCCTGCACCGCAGCAGCCTGTACTTGAGGGGCCCCCCAAAGAAGAGGGGTCGTCCGAGGAGGGGCAAGTGAGAGGCCGATGGCCAAGTGCAACCCCCAGGAAGCCTGAACCTGTTCTGGATGTTCACCTTTGTGCGCAAACTGTTCACCCTGTTGACGGCAACACAACTCCCACACATGACATGGGGAGTACAAGTTGGACCAATGTCTCAGACAACTGTGGCCCCGATACTGGGGATTTTGTCTACCAGGACTTTCAATTAATCTAGGAACTTCTCATTGCAATATAAATGTACAGCACTAACCATCCTATGCACTATTCACACAAATGTATCACAATAAACACACTAATACACCATACTTGCCTCTGTTGTGATTCCAACGTGGGTGCTGTCATGGGGATGATGAACTGCAAAATTACACTGTGTATGCGAACTGCAACAGCAAGTACAACACAGGCATGTGAGTAATGGCAACGTGACACATATGAGGGAGACACACCACCAGGGCTACACAACACATACACACCTAGGCCATCTGACTCATTGCCTACACTGATGTTGCCAGGAAAGACGGTGCAATGCACAGACACCACACCTATTCCCAGTTGTAGTCAAGTAGCACACAGGTGCAGTAAGCAAATGGCAGTCAAATGTGTGACCACAGACAACGCACATCACAAAGTGAAGCACAGGTTTATTACACAGTTGCAACATGTCGTAACCACTACAGATGCAAGGTAATCCCACCTGGCAGCGGGCACACAGTCAACAACTGTAGAAGGAAGGAAGTCCATGGGTGTGGCACACATCACCTGTAGGGACACAACAGCTACTACCCTGGAAGTACAATCACGTCGTCAGTGGACACAGTTGACCAAACGAATCTGAAAGTACCCTGTGAAGGACAGAAATGACACACAGTCAAAAGCAATGGAGAACAGGACAGAACAGCAAAACTCATGCACAATACATGTTACAAGATACCCACCCAGAACCAAGTTAGCATGTCAACACTGTTGGGGAGTACAGACCACCTGTAAGCACACATCGCTACACACATCCAGTCAAGTAGCCCATGGACACACTCCAACAGCACCAGAGCACCACCTACACATATCATGCCAACTCACATCATTGACATGACACCTCAGGATACTCACATTCAGCTAAAGAAGTTGGTGATGAGCTGTGTGCGGACATCATCATCATCATCACTGGCATCGTGGTCCAGGCCAGGATCCTCCACAGGTGGCGGATGTTGGTCATTGTCATCCTGGATGAGAGGCAACTCCTTCCGCACTGCCAGGTTGTGGAGCATGCAGCAGACGATGATAATCTTGCACACCTTCGCTGGGGCATATGGGAGGGACCCTCCTGTCTTGTCGAGGCAGCGGAAGCGGCTCTTCAGGAGACCAAATGTCCGCTCAATCACTCTCCTGGTCCGACCATGTGCCTCATTGTAGCGCATCTGGGCTGGTGTCACAGGGTTCCTGAGGGGTGTCAGCAACCACGGCATGTTGGGGTATCCCGAGTCACCTACGGACAGACAAGTGCACATTAGCTGACTTGGAAAAGTGGGCGGAATACTACAGATCAGATCACACACAATGGCACAAAGTCAGTACACACCGACAAGCCAGGCACGCTGGTTCTGCATCTGTGCCATCATCCTGGGGATGCGACTACTCATCACAAAGGCATCGTGTGCTGAACCAGGGAAACGGGCACACATGTGTGAGATGGTCATATCTGCAAGACACACCACCAGTGCATTGACCGAGTGGTAGTGCTTGCGGTTACGGTAGGCCTGCTCCTGGGCCTGTGGTGGTACCAAAGCCACATGTGTCCCATCAATGGAGCCAATGACATGCGGCATCCTCCCCAGGGCATAGAAGTCACTCTTCACGTCAGTGAGTCGTTGCAGTCTAGGGAAATAGATGTACCGGTTCAGGTATAGCAACATTGCCTCCAAAACATCGCGGAGCACACGGCTGAACATGGTCTGTGACATCCCACCAGCAGTCGCCACAGTATGTTGAAAGGTACCGGTGGCAAAGAAGTGTAGGGCTGCCATCACCTTCACCTTGGGGGTCAGCGCTGTAGGATACGGCCGGCCAGGCTGCAAATGTGGGGCCAACTGCACTGCCAAATCCTCAATCAGCTGCCTGGTGAAGCGGTACCGTCGGATGCTGTCCCGTTCCACCATCGTTGCCAGGTCTGGGAATGGTCTATGGACAGCAGGAGCCCTGCAGTGCAGAGGAGAAGAAAGCAAGATTGTCAGTCACCCCACATATGCGGCATTGAACACACTCAATATCACATCATACATCATTATGAGGCACAACTACATGAAGTGTGCAGTTCCGTAAGGACATGTATGGTACATACATGGCCAACATCTGTCATCACGGTTCAACAAGTGGCATCAATAAGTCCCAGGTTGGCCCATCGGATATCATGAGGCCGTGTCACAGTTCCCATCTCCTGCTGCCATGTCACAATCACCCCCCACAGTGACATGTGAGGACAGATGTGCCCCAGGTATCACAGCTCACCGACAGGTACATTCCCAGGGACCCTGTATTGCCACATGGACACTGGCATTACATGGAGTATCAAGTATACACCACAGCAAAACAACCATGACCCCCACAGGTAGTGGTTCCACTTGCCTCTGCAGGACAGACATGGACGTCTGTGACACACACACGCACAACATCAAAGTCCATGCACACACAACGTGGATGTGGAGACTGTCTCCCATTGTGCACATGAAATCAGAGACATTGTAAACACTACATGCACACAGACTGTGGAGGACCATCACTATTGTGCCACTGGGTCACCCTGGCTCAAACATACCGTCCCACATGGGACTCACGGGGTATGTGACATGACATACACATACACCACCGTGAAATGTGACCATGGCACATGCTCAGATATGAACAGTTGCACATCACAGTGGTCATGTACACGTAACACCCAGGATCCTGTCCCCAGGTGACACCCACAGGACAACATGTACACCAACATACACACAATAGGAAATGCAGCCTTACATGCCTTATGATACAGTTTGGACAGGCTGTGGTGTTGTAGGTGTGCCCCTCACTCCCTGGGAGCTATCTGTGGCTGGCATATGTTCATCTGAGACAGGCATGGTGACATATGCCAGTCACTTGTACAGGGATGCGTTGAACAGCAATGGACCGATCGGTGTGCCCGGCCGGCCCATTGCATTCAATGTGTGCGGGCACGCGTTGTACCCCTGTACGCGTTGTACCGCAATGGACCGATCGGTGTGCCCGGCCGGCCCATTGCATTCAATGTGTGCGGGCACGCGTTGTACCCCTGTACGCGTTGTACCGCAATGGACCGATTGGTGTGCCCGGCCGGCCCATTGCATTCAATGTGTGCGGGCATGCGTTGTACCCCTGTACGCGTTGATCAGCAATGGACCGATCGGTGCACCCGGCCGGCCCATTGCATTCAATGTGTGCGGTGCAGCGTTGTACCCCTGTACGCGTTGTACCGCAATGGACCGATCGGTGTGCCCGGCCGGCCCATTGCATTCAATGTGTGTGGGTACGCGTTGTACCCTGTACGCGTTGAACAGCAATGGACCGATCGGTGCACCCGGCCGGCCCATTGCATTCAATGTGCGCGGTACGCGTTGTACCCCTGTGCGCGTTGAACAGCAATGGACCGATCGGTGTGCCCGGCCGGCCCATTGCATTCAATGTGCGCGAGTGCGCGTTGTACCCCTGTACGCGTTGAACAGCAATGGACCGATCGGTGCACCCGGCCGGCCCATTGCATTCAATGTGCTTGGTACGCGTTGTACCCCTGTACGCGTTGAACAGCAATGGACCGATCGGTGCACCCGGCCGGCCCATTGCATTCAATGTGTGCGGGTACGCGTTGTACCCCTGTACGCGTTGTACCGCAATGGATCGATCGGTGTGCCCGGCCGGCCCATTGCATTCAATGTGTCGCGGTGCAGCGTTGTACCCCTGTACGCGTTGAACAGCAATGGACCGATCGGTGCACCCGGCCGGCCCATTGCATTCAATGTGTGCGGGTACGCGTTGTACCCCTGTACGCGTTGTACCGCAATGGACGATCGGTGTGCCCGGCCGGCCCATTGCATTCAATGTGTCGCAGGCACGCGTTGTACCCTATGCAGCGTTGTACCGCAATGAACCGATCGGTGTGCCCGGCCGGCCCATTGCATTCAATGTGTCGGGTACAGCGTTGTACCCCTATGCAGCGTTGAACAGCAATGGACCGATCGGTGCACCCGGCCGGCCCATTGCATTCAATGTGTGCGGGTACGCGTTGTACCCCTGTACGCGTTGTACCGCAATGGACCGATCGGTGTGCCCGGCCGGCCCATTGCATTCAATGTGTCGCGGTGCGCGTTGTACCCCTGTACGCGTTGTACCGCAATGGACCGATCGGTGTGCCCGGCCGGCCCATTGCATTCAATGTGTGCGGGTACGCGTTGTACCCCTGTACGCGTTGAACAGCAATGGACCGATCGGTGCGCACCCATTGTCAATGGCCTAGCCTGGCAACAAACGCGTTTTCGAAATTCGAACGAGTCGGTTGCTGGAAATTCAGTTGGTCACCCACAACAATGTTGCAAAATCATGTATGTCATGAAGTTGAAGATTTGAAGGATGCTGTGGGCGTGTATTGGTGCTGCTATTCCATGGATTGGCCAGATTCAGAAGATGCAAACGACTTGGACCTATCACTTTGGACACATGGGACAGTATCTGCCTCTGCAGCACATATATATTGCTGGCTGTTCCCCTGAGAGCTCACTTGCCTGCACTACATGCTCCAGGACGACATCTGCCACTGCACTGCTGCTGTCTCTGCCCCCTCTGGACCCTGCAATGGCACGTACTGTGGAGAGAGCCCCAGCCTTCAGCCTTGAGGAGAACCAGGCCCTGCTGGACAGCCTACTTCCACAGTACAGCAAGCTGTATGGGACACCAGGGGAGCAGGTGAGTGTTCTGTGCACTGCCTTTCTGAATGTGCATTTTGTCTGACTAGCAAGGCTGAAAGTCTGCACGCCACTGGCTAGCAGGCTCACTGAGTAGTTGTCACCCCCATAGTGTGTAGTGACATGCACTGGACAGGTATGGTGCAGTGACAGTGCATTTGAACAAGGTTTTACTTCCCATGCAATGATACCATGTAGTGACTTCTGGCAAACTGTCCATGGGCAGCGTTGCACTCCCTGTGTACATCATGTGCCCCTGTGATTGAGACATGTATATACAACTGTGTCATGCACGGATATGTTGCATGTGTAGTAATGGCCTTTTCACTTTGTCATCCTGACAGGTTAATGCCCATCGGAAGCAGGAGATCTGGAAGGACATCGTCCGGGCTGTCCAGTCCGTGGGGGTCTACAAGCGCCGGATCCGCAACTGCCAGAAGAGGTGGCAGGACCTTCGGGGCTGGACCCGGAGGATTGCACGGGTCCAGCTGAAGCTGTCGCCTCCTCGCAGGAGGGCGGAACACGGACCCTGACCCCCACATGCTCCAGATCCTGGCGGTGGTGTTTCCAGACCTGGATGGGCAGCTGAAGGCCAGACAGCAGCAAGGAGGGGGTGAGTCAAAGACTGCACTGTGAACTCTGTATTACATGCTATGTGCCCTCCTCTGGCCTGGTTAAACTGCCACAGTACAGCAGTCATGTTGTTCAGGAGCCATGTCCCTCTATTGTGCACTGCCCACTCCTCATCTGATACCCAGGTGTGGCCCTTACATTCAGGGAATTGTGTCACTTGGGACTGTGTCCTTGCAGTTTGCTTCACTCAAGGTGGGGGACAGCATCTGTTTCCCTAACTCTGTTGTGGGCATCATGGGTGGGTCCATTGTTCACACAATGCCTGTGTTCGGACATGTAATCTGCGTGTTGCTTTGATATGCGGTCCACTTGCTGAGCTGAGCCACCACATGTGCCTGGGGTATCTGGCACACACCCATGCAGCGGGTGGGAACAATGTTTGGGCCCCAGGAGTGTGCAGATTACGTGTGTCACACATACATAGCCAGCTATCCAGTGTCCAGGGCTCATCCCTCATTCATGTGGGGCAGGACAGTCATGCCTACTCCAGCCCATCCAATACACCTGTACTCCCACTCCCGTGTATCAGCTGACACGTTGTGCGCAGTGATTTGACCCCTCAGGTGTCTGCCTCTGTGTCAGTGTGCTGTGGATTTGTTGCCAGGACTGCTGGGGTGTTTCTCGGTAGGGGCTCAGCATGCCACTGGAGATGTGACCATAGGAGACGATACTTGTGTGTCACATAGGTGTTTGATCAGCTGCCCGTGCAGACTGGGGTATGCGAATGTGAAGTTCAGGCAGCTGTTTCCCATTCACAGCAGATTGTGAGGGGCTCAGGTTCAGAGGGTAGTGTCACAGGTCTCCCATATGTCCAATCGGTATGACCTGGACAGATGAGGGTTAAGATGATGTGTTGTGTGGGGGATGTACATGTGCACTTGTGCAGCTCCAGGACTTGCATTCCCCATGACCTACTATTGTGACACAGTGCTGAGTGTTGTTGTCTGGCTGCCAAGTCATACATCACTGAGACAGTGATGTATGACTTAGCAGTCATGCCTCCGCCATGGCATGTGTCTACTTATTGGTGATCCTGCAGGGGAGTGACATGTGCTACATGCACACCATTGTGGCGATGGCTATCAGGACATGGGTGCATCATGGTGTCTGTCGCTGGTATGCATCACATGCATTTCCTATTTGACTCTGGGCATCCCTTTCATCCGGAAACCTGCACTGACTCAGTGGCAAGAGTTGTGATGTGTGCATGTCCACATGCTACACCGTGTCCTCTGCACTGTCCAACTACTGTGTAGGTGGTGCATGTGTCCACACTGGGGTGTTGCTATCCAACAGACACCAGACAGATGGGTGCAAGGCCATATGGGATGTGAGTGCCATGGTTGGCATCAGACTGACAATTGGCTTCTCCTGTTCAGTTAGGGCACTTTTAGCAATGTTCAACTAATGATGCCAGGGCTTGCTCTGTAATGTGCTGTGCTCACAGTGCTGTGTGCGTTTGGTGCAGGTGACTGATGTCTGTCTGTTTCCCCATTGTTTGCAGATACATCCACAGCCACGGAAGGGGACAGCTCCACGGACCAGGAGGAGCCGGAGAGCCAGACTGGGTCAGCAGCCGAGGAGTGGTCGGAGGGACCCAGTGGCACGGAGGGCGAGGGTAGCCACACCGAGGAGTCCTCAGCAGCATCCACCTCAGCTGAGGACCACAGCGGCTCGGAGGATGACTCCCTTATGGAGGCGGGTGTCAGCAGCCACCACACCCCAGCTAGTGTTGCTGTCCCCGCCACCACCAGCACCACCACTTCCCTCCCATCGGCTCCCATTCCCCAGGTCCGTGGAGGCTCCCATGTTCGGGAGTGTGTCTCCTTTGGGCCAGGCACCGCACCCCCTGCCCCTGTGTCCCCTGCTGCCCTGAGTGAGGAGTCTGTGTACCTCCTTCGCCAGCTGCATGTAGGGCAGACAGCCATGCTGAGTGTCCTCCATGCGCACACCGCTCTGTTGACTCAGCTGGTGTCGTTCATGGAGGGCATCTCATCGGGCATGTCTGACCTACAGAGGGGCAATAGGTCCATGGACTCCTCCCTGACGGCAGCAGTGTCCCTCCTCAGACAGTCCCTCACCCCTCCTGCCTCTGCTCCATCCACACTCCCCAGCACCTTACCCGTCCCAAGCACACACACACCGGCACAGGCACACACCAGCACACACACGTCCAGCACACAGACACACACGCCACAAACAAAACGCACACGCACGCACAGTCAGGGGACTGAAACCAGACTCACAGGGGATGGGGCCCTGGAACACACACACACATTCACAAGCACTGCGCAGTACTCAGTTTCCTCTCCCTCCAAAGCACCCTCCCTTGCCTCACCTGCAACCCCAAAGTCACAGCGGCTCTTCCTCTGTGACCTCGGCCTCATCCCCTACGATCCAGATGCTCCAGCATCCA